>OZ020511.1:1210150-3610150 GCA_963971375.1 Platycheirus rosarum
AATAGTTTTTTCTTCTTCTTCTTTTTATTATTACGTCGAAGGAAGTTTTATGGTAATTTTTATTTTCTATAAATTTATTAGTTTATGACATTTTTTTTTTAAATCTGTCACACTTTAACCGTCTGTCTGTCGTATCTCGGTGTCGTTGTTTGAATATTTTCTTATAAGTTATTTGTTATCGACGTCCATAGTTGAGGTGTGAATAGTATAAGCAGAGTTATTATGCCAAGTGAAAGTGGTATTTACCAATACACCATCTTGTGTGAATGATTTTTTGTATCGGTTACTTAATAGCGCTTAGCGCGCACTAAGTTGCGATGGACGGACAAATCTGAATGAAAAAATCAGTGCAATATCCTCACCTGATTGCATAGTTATCAACAAAAAAAAAAAAAATTAAATAATAATTATTGCACATTATTTACCAATGCTCATCTTCATTTAAATGGAAGCTGCTAAGTTTTCGCTTTTGGTAATGTAATGGCAAACATTGAACATCCGCTTTTGAAAATATATATGCATATAAGTAGATATATATAGATACTTATATAAAAAAAATAAATAATAAGATGCGAGCGATGAAATTGTTACTGTGTCGTGGTGACTTATTGAATAATGAATAAATGTCATAATTGGTTAATGTGCGGTTATGAATGATGATAAGTTATTGTTATCGACTTGTGCCACCATATTTAAATTGCGATTATTTGTCATCCTGCTCTAGGCAAAACTTAGAGAGATGCACAAGAAAAGCAATAACCTTGGGAAAGAGTTTGGCATTCTTGTATTATATTAAAGTGAATATCTTAATTTAGTTTACATAATTGAATAAAGACCGAAAGAAAGTGGTTTTGATATTATTTTGTTATTGTTTATGAAATAAAATGCACGACTGGATCGCACGTACTTGGTGTTGTGTGTGGTCATAGCGTTGAATAAATTTTGAAAAATATTAGGGAACTTCAAAGTTTAATTCGATTTTTCTGAATTTTGATTGTTTGAATAAAGTACGTTAAATTGTATTGAGTAAAATAATTTAAACGCCATTTTATTTCTTTTAAAAATGTAAAAAAAATATCATTTTTTTCAAAGTCGTAGGAAAGGTTTTTGAATAAAACTGTTTTTGTAACAATTTTTTTTTGGCACGAGTACGATAAGTTTGGCGCCAAGAATTGATAACGGTTTTTTATAGAGGGGTTAAATACAAGTATTTTTTACTATAGCAGGGGGTCTATCTCCCCCGTTTAGAAGGTAGGGGCGATTTTCGAAAAAAATTCTTTAATGGAAAAATAAATATTAAAAACCAACGTCAACACTTTAAAACCATTACTATAACGGTTTTAACAGCCAGAAATCTGCTCTTTTAAATGAAATTATTTGCGTCAATAGTTTTCCAAATATTCGCATTCAAACTCGAAATTTTGATAAAAAAACGTAAAAGAATATCTTTGAACCAATTTTGTTCAGAATTGTGAAATGGAAAATAAAATTTTCTTTCTGTGGTCAATGCTCATATCTTCTACTTTCTTTTGACAATGCCAACAAGCTTGAACTGTCATTTCATTAACATTTTCGGATAAGTGTGAGGAAAACACAATGAATTATATACAAAAGAGACAACAAAAATTAAGGGTGTTAGAGGATGGAACGTACGAAAGATTTTCTTCGTTTATTATTTTTACTCTATTGCGGCGCTTTCAAACAGATTTGTCCTCTCCGCTCTTATCCAAGTAACTTTTGACGTGATAACGTCTTATAAATCGATGACACATTACACACACTAAATAGCATGACTCATGCTCACATTCCGCTCATGGTCACCTTCCGCCTAAGGACAATGTGTGGTTTGTGTATTGAATACTTTTTATAATAACTGATTGAGGATTTATACGTATTCCAATAGATGGCATTGTATTTTGTATTTAATGCAACAACCCTATTGTAAATCTAGCATTTTATTATTGTTTAGGTGGAGTCTTTGTATATACACTGTATATAGTTAGTTAAATTTCCTTTTGAGTTTGTTTTCGTAGTGGTTTGGTTGATCATCGTCGAAGTGAAATGTCATGTAATTACAAAACGTATAATGACGTGTGTATGGAGTGCAGTAAGTGGAATTGTATATGATGTTAGTTAACGGGCTGTATGTTGGTGTTTGTGTTCTGGAGTTGGACCGATCGATGTTTTTTTGATTGCAAGTGTAGCCGCTATAAGGATAATTTGTATGTTTGGATATTTTTTGAGAACTATTATTAATTATAAATGCATTCAAAAAGGCATTGTACCTTACAGGCACAGTTAAAATATTAAAAACAAAGAAAAGAAAAACAAGTCAAATGAGAAAAAATTGTATCTACCTACCTAAAAGTTACAAATTCAAAATAGTCAAAAATTCATTATGAGTCTTCCACGTAGTTGATTTTGTTTTTATTTTATTAATTATTTCTAATAAACAAATGAACAATTAAAGATTGCGTACAGATTTTTTTAATAACGATTTACTTATGACATGACCTTAAATTAAAATAATAGCACCTCCCAATAGTTTATGATTTAATCATAGAGGCGTTAATGATGGAGTTAAAAGAAATATTGTTTTTTTATTGCATATCCATGAATTTCATTAGCATATAAATAAATTGCTATAATTTACCTTCTTATGAAAGTGGAAATGGTCACGAATATTAAAGTGTTCATAGTAGATGGTACAGTGCATTTAGATTTCAGTTAAAGGAGCTCTGGAAAAAAATTAGTAGACGTCATTTGACTTCGGTATTTGAAAGAGTACTAGTAAACGAGCCAAAAACTATATTTTCTACATTTCTGCCTAAAGAAAAGTCGTGGTTTAAATCTGAGTGTAAAGAAGCTATCAGGCTCAAAGAAGTCAGTTTCCGATTTAACAAAGCCAACCCTACAGAAGAAAATCGGAAAAGCACAAACAAGCAGGGAACTCATGCAACTCCGTTATTGAAAGAACCAAATTTTTGCATGATCAAAAATTACGACAAAAAATTCTGCAGTGTCCCAAAGGCTGTAAAAATGTTTGGTCATTTGTAAAAAAATATTAAAAACTCCTCAACATCTTCGGGTCCAACGCTCATCGACAATAATAAACCAATTGTTTACTCTTCGGAGATGGCAAACTTGCTCGCCGCCCATTTCGCTGCCAGCTCCATGCTGTCTCGATATGCACAAATCCGCTGGCCCGGGTGGTATACCCCCGATTCTTCTGAAGAGGTGTTCTTCCACACTGGCAAAGCCACTGCGTAAGCTTTTCCATCGCTCCTACTCTTCTGGAATCTTTTCTAGAAGATGGAAAACAGCATTTGTCCAGCCTGTCCCTAAGAAAGGTGACCCATCCTCCCCCTCCTCCTACCGACCCATAGCACTGACATCCCTTCTTTCTAAGGTCATTGAAACACTGATTAACCGTCAGCTTAAGGAATATCTCGAAGATCGAAAGCTTCTCCATGACCGTCTGTATGGCTTCCGGAGCAACCGTTCCACTGGTGATCTGATGGCATATCTCACCGAACAGTGGAACAAATCTTTACATCGCTTTGGTGAAAGTATTATTATTGCTCTTGATATCTCCAAGGAATTTGAGAGAGTTTGGCATGAAGCTCTCTTATCGAAAATGCGTGCTTTTGGGATCAATGATACTCTTGTTCGTTGGATTAGAAGCTATCTTCTGGACCGTTCAATACAAGTTGTATTGGACGGATTCAAGTCTGATTCCCATAAAATAAATGCTGGTGTGCCCCAGGGCTCTGTTTTGTCTCCGACTCTTTTCCTCATTTTTCCTAATCCACTTAACTGTTTTGCTGGCGACTCTACCCTCAGCTTTTCATACTCGTTCGATAATTCACATCCTTCGCCTTCGGACGTATAATTGCAACAGTGCCGTATGTCAAGCTCATTAAACTCCGACTTATACAGCTTTATCAAATGGGATAATAGGAATCGCGTGGAGTTTAATGCTTCGAAAACTCAATGCTGTCTTCTGTCCTTAAAGCTAAACATACCCCCTATGCCATTGTCCATGAATGGCACTTCCATCGAAGAAATCGAAAAGCTCTCAGTACTCGGTATGTGTGTCAACGACGACCTCTGTTGGAACGATCACATATTTGAGATCGCTAAGAATACTGCTAAGTGCTTAGGTTTTCTGTATCGGTGTAAGAAGTACTTTTCCCCATCTGATCTGGCTACAATTTATTAAGCGTTTATACGCCCTAAACTCAAGTATAACTCTCACCTCTGGGCAGGTGCTTCGCAAACATCGCTTCACCTGCTTGATAGAATACAAAATCAAGTAGCAAGATTAATAGGAAATAGAACTGCTGCTGAAACAAATGCCCCTCTCGAACACCGGCGCGATGTTTCATGTCTCCTTATTTTATCGTTCCTTTTATAAAAAATGTTCACCCGAAGTCGCCAGCTGCATTCCTCCCGTTAAAAGTTTCTCCCGTAATACTCGTCTTGCAAGGAATGCTCATCAGTTCACCCTTGAGCCCTATTTCGGACGTACCGTGAAATATAGGGATTCTCTTTTTAGCCGAACAACACGAATTTGGAATAGTTTACCCGGCGAGATTTTCCCTTGCCATTTTGATCTGCAAACATTCAAAATCAATGTTAATCGATATCTTACCCCTCCCTATCTTCCTAATGCCCGCGCAGTATGTTCTACATTAAAAGGGAAACAAATAGTTCCTTGTGCGCGCGTTAATTATAAAAAAAAGATGACATTTTTTAAATAAATAAATAAATTATCCAACTGTTGTTGTGTTGTTTCGGATAGCTTTGCCGAAGATTTTAGGTTCGATTGCACTTTTCCTAGGCATTGCTCCTTGTTAGAATATCCGAGGGTAAACTTTTTTCTGGAAAAAGTGCATCCCGTGTAGCCCGTTGGTTTTGGCAGTTAATTGTAACTTCCCTGATTTTATAGCAGATTCACAACGCACGCGGACGTATGGTTGAGATTGAGCCTTGGTTCCTTGTAAAGAGCTCTCAGGTCAGCAAATTTCTACGATATAACTTAACTAACAAGTTAACTGGCAAATATACATATATTTATTCGTTATTAGTAGGTTGCCTCTAAAATCAAATCAAATCATAAACAAGTTGAGATACAATAAAATATGACGTAGAACAATGATTGATAACATTTTTTTCGTCTATTTACGAGTTTATCCGACTCATAAACTAAAACATGAAATGTTACCTAATCTTTTTCTTTAAAACATTAAGTTATTTTGACATTAAAAAAAAACGATTAATTTTATTTAGAAAGACGGGTTCTTGTTTTTTTTTTATTTTTTTAACAAAATCAAGATTTTGAAAAATGACTGGGAGCATTTTTTTGGAGTTTTGTTTTCTAACGTAAGCCATTATTGTATTTAAGTTTGACATGTTTTTAAATGCTCAAAAAAAGTTGTTTAAAATCCGTTTTTTAAACTGTTTGTATGATTTAAAAAGTGTGCCCTTGGCTTTAAGGAATGCCCACATCTTTTTGTCTCTCAAAGTTATTTTACGTAGTTTTTTTTAAACATATAACATTTAAAAAAACACAAATCTAGTACAAATCTCATCAATTCGTAACAACAAGTATGGGCAATTTAATTATTTAGTAATATGACTAACAATATTGGGGGAAAAACTCTAGATTTTAAATATAAATATAATCCACTTACGGTAATTACCCGAAGGTGTTTTGTAATAAAGCAAATGTATACAAATTTGTTCTTGATATTGAAATTCAAGCTTTACTTGTTTTTCAATATATCATCAATTCAAAAGGGCAGAGTTGTCAAGCATAGGAAAAATATAAAATAGAAAATGGTATTTTCAAACCAGAAAATCCAGATGCATTAAGACATTAAGAGTGATTAAGGGCTTTAGTTTTGCCAAGTATCAAATAGTTTGTTTATAATATCACCGATGCAGGTCGATCCGTAGTTTAGTTGAAAATTAAATTTGATGGAGTTTAGTTTGAGCTTAACATATTTTCATTATTTTTGTGGACTTATTTAAATCTTTAACACTTAATTGTTAAACGATATTGTAAGTGACTTCTGAAATTATAAATACCTTGTTTTACATTATTATTTTTAACAAATATCATAGTAGTATATGTTGTTTTGTTGTGAAGTATTTTAATCAAAATCAAATGTGAATGCTTTACAGCGTAAAATTAAAACTTCAATTCTTTAAAACTATGCCATAAACGTACATTTCTAGTATATATATAATATATGAGGGTTTTAAGGACCTGTCAATTTTCAATTGCTTTTTAAGGTAGCTTAAATTTTGAGTGATACCAAGCTAATTCGGGTATCAATATTTTAAGTTTCCAGAACCAATCTCTACTTTTTTCAGGATAAAAGAAGATTTCTCCCCTTGGCAATAAGTGTACACTACTGCGAAAGCAAAATAAACCAAAATCATATTTTCATTTAAAGAATTTGTTAGGATTTAAGAAATTCGTATGGTGTTAGTTAATTTTATAAAGCAGTTTTTGTTCTCTAGCATGCTCGTTTCTGGAATCTTGGCCAAGCAGGTTTTCTGCGTCTAAATCAGCCGCTTAGATGAAATAATTTTCTTACCCAATTGATCTTATTAATTGGAAAAGATTTTCGTTTAAAACATCACCAGCCGAATTATTAAAGGCATTAAAGAGGGTGTATAACGTTATACCAAACCCGATTAACTGCTAACATTGCTGAATTAATCGATAATGATTATCACATTTGAATCAAACTAAAATTCATTGTATCTTCATTTATATTTATGTATTTTTTTAATGAATCATATGATGAAGGTTTTATTATTTTTTATTTTATTTATATTAGAATAATTTTTTTTATTAAGTAAAATATTTTTTTTTATTTCTCATCATAAATAAATTTTATACTTTTTATATTCAGCAATTAAGGTTTGGTAAATAAATAACATTTTTATTCATACGTATATCAAAATAGATGGACCACAGACCACAGTTTTTTATATTTGTATAACTACAATACAGGAAAAAAATAATAATAAATAAATTATAAATGCAAACAATGGAAAAATGCACATTAATTTTTAATTATAGCTGCACTTTAATGATTTCTTTTATTATCTTCAATCGTCTTATAGTAAAGGGTGTTTTCTTAAGACGTGTGGTTTTCAGGAAGAAATAAAATACATATATTGTAATGTCATGACATAGAATTTAGTCTTATTATAAAGAAAAAAGTTTGCCGTTATGTTTTGAAAATGGTTTCGCGCAACTAGCCACCGGCGATGGCTCGAATAAATTCCAGCCGAGAGGCTCAATTTCCGACCACTTTTTGCAGCAATCGGGCCGTATGTCAGCAATAACGCGACGAAGGTGCCAATCGTCTGGGGCTTATCTGCGTAGATAAGCGACCTTACATAACCCATAACATAATAAACTTTATATATTTAATAATTTAATTAAAATGTTATGAAAATATCATACAATCAAAAATGAACCAATCTCACTTGCAAAAAACTTTAGTTAAATTAAAATTTTAATTGTAATTTTGTTATGCAGTTTTTTAGATTTTATTAATATACATCTGATTTTAAAATTTTAAATATTTAAAAATTCGGGTACTTAGATCTTTTTAAATATAAAATTTTATTGAAATCCATTGAGCCGTTACCGAGAAAGTCGAAAATTAAAAAAACCGTTACATGAAAGGTACCGTTAATAGACTTTTCCGGTTAATTTAGTTCTAATAAGCTGATCGAAATCGTTATAGCCGTTTTCGAGAAAAATAGGCTTTTCTTTAATCGTTATATGACAAGTACCGTTGTTTTAGCCCTAAAAATTAAATTTTAATTTCCCCTCTGAGAAATGCCAAGAGATACACACATACCAAATATGAAGCCAAGCATTGCACTAAATAAAATTAAATAGAAATTACCATGTTTAGAAACGTATTTTGGAAAATGGGCTTTTAAAATTAACACTGAGAAGTCTAGTCTTATATGCTTTAGAAACTCTAGTGGGAAGGGTCATTACCTTACATTTGAGGAAAGTAAAATATTTTCCTTACAAATTAATGGATTTAATGTCCCCTTAAAAACTGAAATGAAAATACTAGGAGTAAGTCTACATAATAGATTCATATTTAATAAACATGTCAGAACAACTCTGCTAAAAGCGAAAATGATAATTGCTGATTTGAAATCTATTTTACACTCTAAGCATATGCCACAGTCAACAAAGATCCTCATTTACAAAACTCTTGTAAGACCCATTCTTACCTACGGTTTTGGCATCTGGTTTCCAACTGCAGCGAGAGATCGAGAGAATTTTGAGAGAACAATTTTAAGATTTTGCAGTGGTAAGTTCAGAAAACCAAACAAAAAATGGTTTTGAAATGAAATCTTATATGAAACAACCAAACTAAAACCGCTAATGGTTTATCAATTAGAACTTTTAATAAAAAAGATTGGAGCGCATAGAGTTCCACCGTAATCGTTTAGTTAGTTCCTTGTTTGATTACAATAGCAATCACGGTATAGGTGACCACTACTACCTTTCTCCTTTTAACCTTCAGCATAGCTCATCGGCTCTCCAATTTAGACCAGCCATCGCGCGCGCGATTTAATCGCATGATTAACTACTTCAACATAATTGTTTTGGGGATATTCACTTGGAGATTTTCGCCCTGGGTATTCTGTCTTTGGGGATTTCACTTTGGAGATTATGGATTTGGGGATTTTCCTTTGGGGATTACACCTTGGGGGAAATTATCACCAACCCTTCTTTTTCTCTGTGCTTGTTTGTTTATTAGCTTTAAGTAATTTTATTAAAAATAAGAGCCCATAAGAAGCCCAGTTGATGATGAATGTCGGGAGCAAGCATACAATATAAGATAGATTTTGCAAACGTATTGTTATTTAATTTAAGCTAAAATTATTTTATATATTTTCCTGTTAGCAAATTAAGATCAGTCAGAAATACCAATATAAAAGTCGACAACTCAAATATCGTATGTAACCAAATCAAATTGTATTTTATTAATTGCCTCAATAAAAATTTAATTGAATTGAATTAATTCAAAATGTTGATATGCAGAATTAATTTGGCTACATTGATCTTCTTTAATATAAAATTTGACAACAATCCAAAGAGCCGGTACCGAGAAAGCCAAAAATTAATAAAAAAACCGTTATATGAAAAGTAACGTTAATAGACTTTTCCCGTAAATTTGATTCTGATCAAATGATAGCGAATACCGACAAAAAATTCTCAAAGATTTCATCAAAATCGTTTCGAGAAAAATAAGATTTTCCTAAACGGTCACAAGGTACAAGGTACCATTATTTTTAGGCCTAAAAATAAAATTTCAATTTCAATTTCCCCTCTGGGCCTCTGGGGAATGCCAAAAGAATCACACACAACAAATTTGAAGATAATCGCTTAAGACGTTTAGGCTGCGGATTTCATCTTAATTGATAGAAGCCGCAAGAGGAAAAAATTTGTGAAATAGGAGAGATTTTGCAATGCGGGATTTTTGTCTTGTCTGAAAGAAGTAACTTTGCAATTCAAAATCTGTCCCTGGAATTTTATTCTTCTGAATATCATCATTACTATTTCATTTTGTCGAAGATAAAAGTTGTATATGTTATTAGTATTAAACCGGATCTTATTAGTAAATATATATCTGTACGCGTACATACTCTAAGCTTACAATTCTTTTTAAATAGATAAAATAAACACCAAACAACAATTTTTTTTATTTCTTGCGATTAAAGGTAGATACTATAAGGCAAGTTTAGGATTCGTGAATATAAAACAAATTGAGATAACAATCAAAGATGACGTTACGATCATAGAGAAGTCTATAAAAGTAAGTGAAAAAATGTCTATCTGTCTGTCAGTCTGTCAGTCTGCCAGTCGTCCGTCTGTATGTATAATGAGTGGGATTTCCTTCAAATTTGATATGTGTGATTCTTTTGGCATTGCTCAGAGGAGTTTTTGAAATTTAATTCTTAAGGCTAAAAATAAGATAGTGCCCCGTGGCTTAGTGGTTAGTGTTTCGGACTGCTAAGCGAATGAGCCTGGGTTCAAATCCAGCTCATAGCCAGCAACCTTTTTTTCTGGGGTACCGCCTCTTGCGAGGAACTGACAAAACCTCCAAGAGTAAAATTTGTCTCGAAAAAGTGCATCTCATGTAGCCGTGTGGTAAACTGTAGGTCCCCATTCCACAGGAATGGTTGAGAATATAAGTCACTAGGCCTTGGCTCCTTAAGGAGCTGTCGCACCAATAAATTTATTTATTTATTTTTATTTAAAAATAAGACAAGCGTACCGTTATGGAAAAGCTTATTTTTCTCGAAAATGGCTACAACGATTTTGATGAAAGTTTTTGAGTATATTTTCGGTGGCTATTGGCTATAATTTTATCAAAACCTTTCATATAACGGTTTTTTTGAGTTTTGACTTTCTTGGTAACGGATACTTAGATTTCTGTCAAATTTTATATTTTGAATAACTTTTTTTTTCAAATCATAATTGATTTTTTTTTTTTTGAAAAATCAATATTTTTTAAACTAAACAAAAAAATTGTTAAAACTGTATGATCAGATGAATAATAATAAACTTTAAGAAACTGCATATTAAAATTAAACAAAGAACTAAATTTTATCAAAATCCGTCCTACAATTTTCGAAATAGTTTTTTGCATAAATTCGTTACTATGCAAGACGTGTGATTGCGTACTCCATTTTCACTAAAAAACCGGTAAGTGTTGTGGTTTTGACACTTATTATAAGTTCAGACATAGTTAATTTTCTACGTTAATGTTATTTATTTATTTTTTTTTTCAAAAATCCAGATTATTTTGCCAAGCAAATTAAGAGCAAGTCCGTGCAACCCAGTCTTGCCCATATTTTTTTTCATACATACCACATGCAAGCGAAACAAATAAACCACCAAAGCTCGCCAAAGTATTATTTGTGTTTTGTAATTTTGTTTTCTTTTCAAATATACTGCTCAGGCAAACTCAGTATATTCCTACATTAGTAATGTACACAAATCATGATGAGCACTTCCATCTATTTACCCCGTGCGAATAATACTTCACGTATTTTTGTGCAACACCGCATACAAAACTTTGAGATACAAATATACCTACTAGGTTCGTGGTGAGGCTGGCTCTGGCTAACTATAGTATGGTTTAAGGGAACGTATTATTTTCTCCCATCACAAGTAGGTATAAAGTGGCAAACGGACGGACAAATCTGATCTGCCATAACAAACTTCTAAAGCAAATGCGGTTAGAAAAATTCAAGTACACCATGCGATAGGTAAAGTATAATCGCCCACGTCCAGTGCGCGACGGAGGCAGTTGTTCCATTAAGATCCGTTGTCGTTGCTGCTGTTTGACTTGTCGGGAATCATCAGCGTTCTTTCTACTTCGGGGTACGTACTCGTAATATAGTTAAGTGTGATTGTTTAGGGATTGTTGATAAAATAATACAAAATTGTCACATCGCTATTCGTGTGAAAATTATCAATAAATTTAAATATATTCAAAATAAGCAATTTACACATTCAGGTATATGTATATAGTGTGTAGCAACAGTTTTGATTATATAAAATAAGTTAATTAATGATAATATTATAATAATTGCATTATAAGGTTAAAAATATAACAACTCCATCCCAGATATTTGCTTTACAAAAATAAACGAAACCCTTTAGCTCGTAATTCTCGTCCTTGAAAACATACGAAGTTAAGTGGAGTCATTGTTTATGAAATCTATCAAGATGGGTGTTTCAACTAGCGCCATCTTGTTTCGCTACCTCATCCTAAAGTTTTTCTCTGAGTGGAGAAGTAGCGACACCCTTAAGGAATTTTTCTGTTCAGACAGCTGGCGAATATTTTTTGGTATGGCTATATGACATTCTAAGTACATTTCTAAATACCTTAATTAATTGGTTTTTGTAATATTTGTATTAAAATCGATTAAGAGATTTGTGGTGTTGTTAAATTTTTGATATTTCTAAGACTCTATCAAAATATATAATTATTGACACCACATATTTATACAATTATTGACATATCTTCGAACAGACAGTAAAGAATAAAAATAACGTTCTTTTGGTTGAGGTTGGCTTAAATCATTTTTTAAAACCTTTACGTAGCTTTATTAAATTATTATTTAAACAAAACATAAAACATAAAACTTTAAAAAAAATCACATTTATATTCATTTGTGTAGGTAACTTAAGTAAAAATAATAATAAAATTTGTACAATTGTTAATTATTAAAATTATAAAACAATACAAGAAACATAAAAAATGAAAATCACAGTTTGTTCATTTGTGTAGGGATTTTGCAATTCCTCGGTCCACTTCGGCCAAGACGGTTTTGGTTTTTGGGCACAATAAAAAATTGGTTTCATCCCCATTATAAACTCTGGTAGCATCGTTTAAAAGGGCCAACATGTTCTGCTCCTCAAGATATTTTTCTATTAAAGTAAACCACGATTTGATGTCTGATGATCCAAATGTTGCGCTGGCCGATGCTACCGGATTTGGATTTCTAAGGCTTATTGAAGGCTGTCGGCTCAAAAACGCCTTAAACCAGCCATTCCCTGGAATGTTTTGTGGCCCAAAAGGATGTTCCCTTTTGTCTTCGTCAAGAAAATCCTTGACGGCATGAGGCACATCTTCTGTTCTCTTCGGGAAGCCTTTTCGCTGGGATGTGGTTATCCATTGTTCCAAACACTCTTCTTCTACAGCGGACAAAACTGTTTGTGGATCTGGCCTTGCTTTAAAGGACTTAGAACTCAATCGAAATATGAGTGTAGTTCGAGGAATATTAAAAAATTTGGCTGCAGCTTTTTGGGACATCTTTTGTGTCCTCTCAGCTTCAAAGAGGAAGCGTTCTCGCGGTCCGTTTCAGTATATTTAAAGGTACATTTCGGCATTTTTCTAGCTAAAATATTCATTAAAAGTAATGATATGATTATTGACACTCTTTATAAGTACAACTATAGACACAGTGTCAACGTTTGTACTCCAATAGAAGACAGTTATTGACACAGGGGTGTCAATTATAGGAATTGTTAAAGTCTTAACACAATAGTTGACACCCCATTTTATTAAATAAATAATAACAGAAAAACAATAAAATTGAGTTAAATCCTTCTCCACGGCATTATATTTCATATATAATAAAGTTATATGATCATGATTGTATTAAATATAACATAATTATCTAACTTACATGTTGGGATTCCTTAACGAAATTGGCACTTTTTTCACAAAAAACACACTCGTGTAACAGTGACGTTTACGTTTCGGAATTCACAATTAAATTGAGTAGCTAGCTCCCAACTAAAAACATATAAATTGCGCGACTGGATCGCACGTACTTGCTCTTATGTGCGGTAACAGCTTGGAATAAAAACAAAATTAAAAAAAAATTCACTCACCCGTTTTCAAAATATTGATTTTTCAAAAAAAAATTTTTTAAAAATTATTAAAAATACAAAAAAAAAGTTTTCGAAAAAAAATGTATGCATAATTACTCAAGCTGCCTACATCTTCTTGAAAATCAGTTTTCATTGTAATCGGATCACCAATTTTCGAAAAAGTCGAAGAAAAAAAAACCGGTCCTAAAAACACGTGTGAGATTCGTGTGAGAAGCAGCCACATAAATCAGATAAAATCACATAAATGCAAACGTATTAGTAGTCCCATAAGAAATTTACAGGGACCGGTACTTATATGTCGGTGAGCGGGTATTTTTCAGTTTGTAGACGAAGAGAAAATTATCTTTCCAGTTGTCGTTCTTGTTTATCTATGGTCAAAAGAAGGAAGATGTTTTCTCTCTTTATAATATTGTTACTCTGTGATGTAGATCAGCCTTTATTCTGTGCCATGATTTCACCTAGTTAGTGCCAGACAGATCAGAGTATTCCCGTTGGGAGAGATCGTGTATTAGAGAACTTACTCTCTAGTCTCTAGTCTCTTCTCTATGCGCGATACAAAAAATCCTTATACTCATGAAAGAGATTACGAACGCGGAATTTTAATTTTTTTGTACAAAACAAATCTCTTAGAAAGGGATATTTGTACACCAATACATGCAAACGTGCTTACGTGAGATTTAAGTTTGCTTTTGCGGGAGACCTACCCTTAAACCACGAGAATTGTTCCTTTTTTTAACTTCTTATCCGCGTAAGATATTGCATTATGATATATTAATATTAATTCATGAGAACCAACTAGAAGAACAAAAGTACTTTTATGAAAAGTGCCGTCAAAACGGTGTGATTGCCTAATTCGGGATTTTATAATTTCCTGTTTTCATTATACAGGGTGCGCCAGAGAAACTTACTTATTTGAAAAAATTCCCGCGCGGTGGTTTGGCGGGTAGAGGGGCAAGAGGGGGCTCATCTGGAGGGGGAAGTTCCCAAGTTTGTTTCTCCCTCCAGTCAGTTGCCATCATGCTCTGGTCTAGAGAGCAGCGGGCCTTCGCAGTTGAGAGCTTCTTTTCTAACGGTCGCTCACTTGTTGCTACGCAACGTGCCTTCCGCGCTCGCTTTGAAATTCCTCCTCACAGACTCGTTCCTGTATAAGCGGCAAGGAATACAAAGGTCGTTGTGATCCATTTTCTCAGTATATTCTTTATACATATGTGTTTACCTATATTTAATTATAATTAGAAAATAAATAATTTCGTAAATTATCTGATTGTATTTTAATTGAATTCAATGAAACAGTTTCTTTTGCATAGACATTGGGAAATCAGTCCAAGGGAAACTGCATTATTATGCATATAACTACGGGATATAATATAGAGGATCAGCTGACGCCACTTCAAAATTTTTACTATGGAACGAATATTTTCATTACTGGTGGAACTGGGTTTTTAGGAAAAAGTAAGATTCAATAATATGCTAAAGTGTTTTTTTTTATTCTATCGTAAGACATGGCCACCCTAGAAATGCTTAAGAAATAAAAAGTGCGTTAAAAATATTTTAAATAAAAACATAAAAAAGTTCCAACTAGTGTTGCCATATTGCCAAACCATGTGAGTGTTTAATTTAACATTTCATATTTTGCACTTTTATTTTCTTATAGTTTTACTAAATAAACTATTCACATCATGCCCTGGAATCGAAAATATTTATATCCTAATACGAACCAAGAAGAACAAAGATGTCCACACGAGAGTAGAAGAAATATTTGATGATCCGGTAAGTCTGTAATCTTACTTTTCTTATATTTAAACATGCATTTACAGAAATTTATCTCATGAGAAATAAAAACAAATAAAACAACTCTTAATAATAATAATATTAATAATATTTTTAACTAAGGCGTTTTTATTTATTCACTCAGAAAAGGAATCTGAACAGAGTCTGAGCATTCTGAGCATACTCTGATTATTCTCTGAAATAAAACTGATCTGAGCGCTCAGATATAATTTTGAAATACGTTCTAGCACTTGGCTGTCACAAATCGACACTTCTCATATTGCTTGTTCACAGGCGGCAATATTATGGGTGAAACAGATTGAACCAGCAACAGCGGCCGCCATTAATTTAGCGTCGTTAGACCAAAGTCCTAAATTTGCTGTTGCTGTTCCATTGCTACCAACTTTGAGCAAGTGAAATTCAGGGGCAAAAGAAAACTTCGTATACTTTTTTATGACACAAAGTGTCAAACAGAAGTAAGAAGACGATGCTGGTGCTGGTGGCAATGTGTTTCAATTTATTTTGCTGGTCAGCGTGCTGTTTGCTGTTGACGGTGCTGGTGCTGTCGCTGGTTCAATCTCAACTCAGACTCTGCTCTGAACGAAAAAAGAAAAACGCCTAATGCAACATGACGTTGCACGATACTAGTTAAAAGAATTACAAAGATAGGAAAGAACTTTTTTTCGGCGCAGTAGATCAAGAATTAGCTTACACTAGGAGTTAGACAAATTTCTCTTAACCTGAGTATCGAACTGACGAAGCAAACAACTTATCTACTGCACCAATGCCGCCAACTTTTATTGCTCAAGATTTATTTGGAAGATTATCTGATACCTGGCAATTTCTCATAGTTGCTTTTTCTTACATTATCATCACATTAATTTTTAAGTTTCACAGTTATTAAACACTTGAGAAATATTTCTTCTGACAGATCTGACAATATTCGAATAGGACTTTCCATTGGGATTTCAGATTTAGATTGATATTTGTTTTGTCATTGTATTAGAGTGTCTGTCATGCTATAGTGCCCAGCGTTATCACAGCATGAAAAATGTATTGCCAGAGGAAATTATCTTTTCAAAAAAGCACAATTTTACCACTTCGGCAACGCTGCTAGTATCTTATTCGTTGTGAAGTAAGAGTTGCACAGGCTCATTTAATTTTTTCAAAAAATCTTGAGTAATTTTTTGATTGGCTGGCACATTGATTGTGGAACTTTTTTCAGCTTACTGACCCTAATCCAAGGCGCGTTCATTGACTTTGAGTCGACGCATTGAAAGTGGGAATATTTTACATTTTTCTTCCCTTTTTATTTTCTTATATTGATTTCCAGGGATTGTTTTATACTAATTTCTTAACACAAAAAATATATTCCATTTTTAATGACATATTAAATATATTCTTTTACATATAGATTTTTAATGCCATGAAGAAAGCCGCACCAAAATTTCGCCATCATTTCCAAGGCATTGCTGGTGATTGCATGCTCCCTGGACTCGGTTTAAGTACAGCTGATCGTCAAACATTAGTCGATCATGTTAATATTGTTTTTCACATGGCCGCTACTGTACGATTTGATGAAAAACTTAAAATTGCTATGCAAATAAACGTTAAGGCCTGTCGAGACATAATGCAGCTGTGTAGTGAAATGAAAAACCTTAAAAGTGTTATACACGTTTCAACGGCCTACACACAATGTCCTTTGAGGAAAATTGAAGAAAAATTCTATCCGCCTCCAAGTGATTCCAAAAATTTGATGCTTCTCATGGATTGTGCACCCGAAAAATTGCTGGAAGGCATGACAACCATGTATGATATGTGTTTATGATTTATTGATCTTACATGTTTTTTCTTGCTTATATAATTTTAAAATTTGTGAATTTTAGGTATGGTAAGTTTACATTTAAAAAAGTCTCTGAATAGAAGGCCAACATTTTATTAGATGAAGTTAGGTTCCACACTTATATGTGGTCGGCAGACAAATGTACATATTTTCGCGGACTAAGAAAGAATTTTTATGCCGCGTATGTCCATACTGTGATGAACACTCTAGACTTGTTCTTACCTCCGATCCTTTTTCAGGACCTTTAACTGATCACTATGCTTCCTCGATAGTGACATTGATTCCAGCCCATAATTGGTCACAATTTTAATTCTTTTAGGAATGAGAAATTTTATCCCAAATAGGTCGAAGAGTATAAAACCTAAGGAAAACTTATGGTTTGATTCGAGCTGTAGAGAGGTTATCAGGTTAAGAAATGTAAGTTTACATTATTATTAATCCAACATCACTGAGGAAAACCGGAAAAATTTCCAGCAATCTAGAAAATCCTCGTAAAACAAAATTTGTACATGAGCGAAAAATTCGGCAAAAAATACTGCAATGTCCCAAAGGCAGTACAAATTTTTGGTCATTTGTAAGAAAAAGTAAAGAATTTTTCGTCATCATCAGTTTCTACGCTCGTCTTCAATGATACTCCTGCTTCAGTGGCAGTTCTATTTCCTATCAATCTTAACGCTCGATTTTGTATTCTATCAAGCAGATGGAGCGATGTTTGTGAAGCACCTGCCCAGAGGTGGGAGTTATACTCGAGTTTAGGGCGTATAAACGCTTTATAAATTGTAGCCAGATCAGATGGGGAAAAATACTTACACCGATACAGAAAACCTAAGCACTTAGCAGCATTCTTAGCGATCTCAAATATAGAATCGTTCCAACGGAGGTCGTCGTTGACACACATATCGAGTACTGAGAGCTTTTCGGTGTCTTCGATGTATGTAAGTGCCATTAATGGACAATGGCATTAGGGGTATGTTTAGCTTTAACGACAGAAGACAGCATTGAGTTTTCGAAGCATTAAACTCCACACGATTCCTATTACCCCATTTGACAATGCTGTGCAAATCGGAGTTTAATGAGCTTGATATACGGTACCGTTGCAATTGTACGTCCGAAGGCGAAGGACGTGAATTATCGAACGAATATGAAAAGCTGAGGGTAGCGTCGTCAGCAAAACAGTTAAGTGGATTAGAAGTAACAGACAGAAGATCATTTATAAAAATGAGGAAAAAAGTCGGAGACAGAACAGAGCCCTGGGGCACACCAGCATTTATTTTGCGGGAATCAGACTTGAATCCGTCCAATGAAACTTGCGTTGCACGGTCCAGAAGATAGCTTCTAATCCAACGATCAAGAGTATCATCGATCCCAAAAGCACGCATTTTCGATAAGAGAGCTTCATGCCAAACTCTATCAAATGCCTTGGAGATATCAAGAGCAATAATCTTACTTTCACCAAAGCGATGCAAAGATTTGTTCCACTGTTCGGTGAGATATGCCATCAGATCACCAGTGGAACGGTTGCTGCGGAAGCTATACTGACGGTCATGGAGATGCTTTCGATCTTCGAGATTCCTTAAGCTGACGGTTAATCAATGTTTCCATGACCTTAGAAAGAAGGGATGTCAGTGCTATGGGTCGGTAGGAGGGGGAGGATGGGTCACCTTTCTTAGGGACAGGCTGGACAAATGCTGTTTTCCATCTTCAAGAAAAGATTCCAGAAGAGTAGGAGCGATCGAAAAGCTTACGCAGTGGCTTTGCCAGTGTGGAAGAACACCTCTTTAGAAGAATCGCGGGTATACCATCCGGGCCAGCGGATTTGTTTATATCGAGATCTTTGAGATCTTTAAGTTGAAAAATACTGAACAAAACGGCCCTTAATCAATTTATATTCAGAGATTTTTCTTCTTTAATATATTGTCAAACAAAATTATTTGTCTTATGAGAAATAACAAAAATAAAATTATTTAAACATATCATTTGAGCCCAGGCACTAATTTAAAAAAAAAAAAACCTAGGTTATTAGACAAATGGCCAAATACATATACATTTACAAAAGCAGTAGCCGAGGATGTTGTTCGAATATATGGCCAAAAACTGCCGGTTGGGATGTTTCGTCCTGGAATAGGTGAGAGATTCTTTTATAGAAGTTACTATTTTTTTTTTTTATTAAAACTGAATTCAACAGTAATATCAACATATCGAGATCCAGTGTGTGGATGGATTGATAATTTTTATGGACCAACTGGGGCAATTGCCGGTGCTGGTACTGGAGTAATTAGAACGTTACGTTGTAATCCAAGTGCTGTGGCTAATATGGTTCCAGTGGATTTATGTGTAAATAGCATAATAGCAGCATCTTGGGATGTTTCACAAAAGCATAGGTTTGTTTCGAAATGTGTTTTGTATTGTCAATAAACACAATTTAGTCGAACAAGGTTTCTATTGGACTAAAATGAGCAGAGGCGGTAATTTTGTATATCTTACTACTTTTTTTTTTAATTTCAGTACTATTTCACTTGAAAAGGATATCCCTGTTTATAATTTCTGTACCTCGAAGGAAAACCAACTGACATGGGGTGACTTTACAACAAAAACCACGAAATACGGACTTATGTATCCAACATTAAAAGCACTCTGGTACTTATGTTATGCAAATACACCAAATAAAATAATGCACATGATATCAATACTCTTTCTGCATTATATACCAGCAGTAATATTTGATACCGTATCGGTATGCATGGGAAGAAAACCAAGGTCCAAACTGTAGCATAAAATAATTTTTTTTGTAATTAATTTTTTATTTATTTTTTGATTTCAGATTGCTAAATACCTATAAGAAAATCCATAGATTTATGCACGTTATCGAGTACTTTTCGATGCGACAGTGGGAGTTTCAAATCGATAACGTCCGTAGCATGTGGAATCGCTTATCGGAATGTGATAAGGAAATATTCTTCTTCGATATGACACAATTGGATTGGGATCATTTCTTGCAACAATATTTTCGTGGCATAAGACAATATTTACTTCACGATCCGCTTGAGACAATACCACAGGCTCTTGTGAGGTGGAATAGGTAAGTGTCGAGTTCAAAAGAAAAAATGTATTGATAGCTCATAGCCAGCAATCTTATGAGCCGATTTAAAAAAAAAATTGTTTAATACTGTTTTGTCAAAAGTTTTATTCGTTCCTCATAGTGGTCCCTCCATAGGTTATAGAGCTAAAATTTTGATGGTCAAATTTTGACGTCATTTGTTGTAACAATGTAAACAAATAACCGTTCTACCCACAGCAAAAAAAAATCGCAATAGCATAAGTGGAACATTTAATTCCACTCACTCAAAGTGGGAGTTAACTATTATTTCTCATTAGCGTTATCTTTTGATTGTGAAATTGTTGTGTAATGGATATTAAAATAGAAGGTACATATGTGAGACATTTGTAATCCTATTGTGTTAACTTTGACCTTGTCATTATCGGTAACCAGCACCGTTACTACTTTCTTGGTCGCGAAATTAAAATATCACACATTTTACAATTAACTATGGTTGATGATAAAGTTTGTTCTGCTGTTAGCGATTTATCCACGTTTAGATGTTACATTTGTGGTGCAACACCAAAGGAGATGACTGACTTTACTCAGGGTTGGTGATAATTTCCCCCAAGATGTAATCCCCAAAGGAAAATCCCCAAAGTGAAATACCCAGCAGCGAGATCCCCAAAAGGAGAATACCCAGGGCGAAAATCTCCAAGTGAATATATGGATATATATTAGATTTCATTTATATTGCATGAAATGCTAGTATTTTGCTTAAGATCATTATTTACGCGCAATATTTCTTTGTCATGAGCACGTGGGTCGTGGTTATGTATGTTTTTTGATCTTAATATAATATGCTTTTCATTTTTTTCAATGGTCACTATAATAGCTTGACACAAATTTGTTTTTCTTTTGTCACAACACCGTCGATAATTTTCCTTGTTGTTTTTGGAATTGAAATGATGGCCATGTCCATTAACAAATAACTTGTTTGCACCTTTATTAGATTTGGAAACAATAAGATCATCCATTTCAATTTTTATATCCAAAACAAAAGAAACACTCGCATTACAAACAACACTTATACAGCACTAAGCCAGCACTACGAATACTATGACACTCTATGAATACTAAAGTCAGACTGAAAAGTGCATGCCTTTATAGTGATTTTTTTGTTTGGCAACATTATCATTTATTAATATCACAATAAGAGAATATCATGAGAGTTTTTCTAAAAACTGCATGGATAAATGAAGATGTGCACGGATACTGGGGATTTGGAGATTTCGTGGGGATTTTGGCAAAATAATTTTTTTAGTTGGGGATTTTGTCTATTTGTCTTACGTCTCTGGGGATATTATCAAGTTGGATTAAATTTGTTTGGGGATATTATCCCGTGGGGGTTTTTTTGGGGATTCAATACGACACCCCTTTACTCAATGTTTGAATAAATTTAAGTTTTCATTCATACATATGATTTTTTGAATATTTTATTCACGTTTCCTATAGAATTAATTTCAAAAAATGACCAGCGCGTTCGGCCGGAGAAAAACCCTCTAGGTCAGGGAAAAGAATTCATTTAGAAGCTGTTTAGGGAAAAATTGGTATAGGAAGTGACGCATCGAATTATGGAAACCCTGCAAGAAAAAATGTTCCATAATTCTTAAATTTCTGGCATAAGCAAAGATTTAAAAGAAAGACTTTGCCACCTTTTGCAAAGTCTTTTATCAGGATTTAAGATTAACCCACAAACATTTCAGAGTTATGCTATTAAAACGGCCAAAATGCTTTTCGAAACATTTCCTTGGTATAACTTGCCTGCATCAATATATAAGATCTTAGTTCACAGATCAGAGGAGTTCGAGTCGAATCGCCGAGGTGAATAGACGCGAAGATACCAACAGCAAAAGCGCATATAAACTTAAAGCTTAACCTTTACATTGACGGCATTTGGCCGATCATATAAAGTTTAGTCGAGGCAGTGATTCTTCCAAACTGTAATAAAAGCAAAAACTAAAATAATTAAAGCAGCATTAATGCTGAAACCATCGATCAGTGCACATATAAAACAAGTGCACGTGACTATGGTTCATCAATGAGTCATACAAACTTAAATGTAACTAGTGCCACCGCAACAAGTGGTTCGGTTTCAAAAAAAAAAAACACCACGAGTGAACTTAAGAGAAGTGCAAAACAACCTGCTTGTGCATGTCCCAATGCGGACTGTAACCCACCTAAGATCTTTGCTAGTGATAACACCACCTGCACAAGCATGGTTGTAAACAGCGATAGACTATCATGAACAAATTGAGACGTGTTGCCAGCAGCAGCCAGCTGAAGCCTATACGTAAGCAATTGAATGAGATACCTTCCGATGCACCGAATAAGTTCTTTGCCTTATCAACCTTAGAACAAGTTGCAAGTAAATCACCGATTATATCAGCAACAATGATACAGCTGCACCACGTAATAATATAAATACTGGAATTATTAAAAAAATATCGTTTTGCCCACTTATTTTCATATTTGCGGCTAATTGTAATTTGATAAATGATTTACTAAAGCTTGCAGCCTCTGAATGTAATGTTCTTAACTTAGAATATAAGTTTGTAAATATGGGTTACCGCAAAACGGAGGTTTATGTTCATAAGCTAGTTAAAGACCGCCTCCGCGAAACAGGTGTAGGTGCGTTTTCATTTTCGCCTAAAGATACAAAAAAACAGTCGATTTTGTTGAAGGGGCTTGATGGAGATACTCCAATAGACAAAATTAAAAAAGCTCTTGAAGAAATTGTTCCTAATATTAGGATATGTAAAATTATACCTTTTTCTACTTCAACAGCTAAAGAATTAGATTTAAAATTGAATATTTTTTATTACAAGTATAAGACTTCTGTTCCATCAGCGTGTTTACTGGGAATAGAAGCGTAATGTTCCCGTTATACTTTGCTATCGTTGCCAGCGCTTCGGTTACTCAGGTGATTGTTGCGCTTATATTAGTCGATGCGTCCTCTGTGGGGACAATCATGATTCCAATGAGTGCATAAGTGCTTATAAGACATTGAAAGAGAAGAACGAAGAAACTCCTAATCCAAAGTGTGTCAACTGCAACGAGATAGGTCATGCAGCCAGTTATCAAGGCTTACATCCAATATAAAAAGAGAATAGAAGATTTATCTTTAAAAGCTAAACAAGCGGTAAATAAGACTAATTTTTCTGTAGAAGAATCTATTGTTGATTTCATAAAACCATATGTTTCTTTTGCTGCCAAGGTCAGAGCCCAAAATGCTGGGCACATACCCAAAAATAGTGCCGTACCTAAACCAAATAACGCATTGATAGTTTCTTCGAATTTAAGCTACCCAAAAGGAGATATATATGACTTCCTTAACGAAGCCAAAAATCTTTTTAAATG
Source organism: Platycheirus rosarum (assembly GCA_963971375.1). Classification (NCBI taxonomy): domain Eukaryota; kingdom Metazoa; phylum Arthropoda; class Insecta; order Diptera; family Syrphidae; genus Platycheirus; species Platycheirus rosarum. The sequence continues at coordinate 1,233,692 of OZ020511.1, forward strand.
TTCATTCACTGAACTTTTGACAAAAACTAGACAATTCTGGCCAAAATATATATTGATGAAAACCCAGGAGGAAAAAATGTTTTCCTACCTTGAGTTTATGGCCTCTATAGCTATATAATGTTGACTCTAACCAAATTACAAATAATGTGGAAAAAATTTCAATTCTTTAATTTCCAATGAAAAAAGACTAGCGCTAACTAATACCCTTAAATCTAAAAAACCGCAGATATGTTTTCTCTCGGAAACTAGGCTATCTGAGAGATATAAGCCTTTATTTGAAGGTTTCAATATTATAAGAAATGACTTTGGTAGAGAGACGGCAATATTACTTGGCATCAAGTATAAGTTTATTTCAGTTCCCTTCTTTTCAGTTTGCCTCGCTAGTGTGCATTTTAAAAGTCCTACGTTTACTGGTTGGAAGTATATAAATAAATAAATTTATTGGCGCGACAGCTCCTTAAGGAGCCAAGGCCTAGTGACTTATACTCCCAACCATTCCTGTGTGTGTGTTGTTAATCTGCAAGAATGGAAGGGACCTACACTTTACCGCCGAGTCCGAACGGCTACATGAGATGCACTTTTTCGAGACAAATTTTACTCTTGGAGGTTTTGTCAGTTCCTCGCAAGAGGCAGTACCCCAGAAAAAAGGAGGCTATGAGGTGGATTTGAACCCAGACTCCTTCCTTTTTCCTTCCACCCGCAACCCCTTCTTAGGTACCGGGACCACTGTGCTATAGGCAAATTATTACCTGCAAGTTTAAATTAATTTTCGTTCAAATATTAAATTAAAAACAATTTTAATGAATAACGCGATGCAAACAGATTTTTTTTTGAATCTGTTCTTTTTGAAAAGCAGCAAATATTTTTAATTACTTTTTTTCATTGCAGATTATATTGGCTACACCAATGCATCAAGTTTTTAGTATTTGCAATTGCGCTGCAGCTATTATGGACGATATTTTCGAAAATCTATTTTTAAACACATAGAAAATAGCGATAACTTTGGGCGCAAAATGAGAACGGATTTTTGTAAAGAGGCTTAATAATCGAAGTTTTTTTTTTTTTTTTTGGGACATAAGGGTATCTAATCTATCTCAATTCTTTCAGGCGGATGGGTTAATACTGGCCTACGGATTCATTTTATATCCTTAGTTTTTTTTCACAAAATTAAAAAATACAGGACCTAGTTTCATTAATTGCTTCTAGGTACATATAACTCTTACCGTCGTTGTTTTTGAATGTTTGTATTAATTTTTTTCAAAGAAAATTGGACCTGTAGCCTAAAAAAGAAAGATAGAACCCCCCCCCCCCCACCCCCCCTCATTGTAAAAAATTTTATTTTTAGTTCCTTTTCAAGAATACATTTTTAGTCCCAAAGTAATCATCCACCCCCAAAAAATTCGTCTGTCGTGTAAGTGCAAAATAAAAGTCAAAAGAATTCGTTTTTTTTAAATTTCTTATCTCGTAAAATTAAATTGCAATTATGGAATTTATTATGAATACATATACATATGTCTGTATATGTTAATTTGTTGAAAATTGTTTTTTTTTTAATATTATTTTTTAAGTGCGCTTATATTCTTTTTTTTTTTGTTAATGTTTTGTATTTTTACATTTTTTTTTTCAAAACCAAAAACAAAAATATTTATTCAAAATACTTACATACATAAATATCAGATACTTATTGTTTTTTTTTTTGTAAACTATCTATAAGTACACTATTTTAAATTTATTGTTTTTTTTTTTAAATAATATTGTTTTTAATAAAATAAGCCACACCATATGGAAGTTACTATTTTTTTTCTTGGGCCATCTATTGGCAAACACCGTGACATGTGTGTAAATAAGAGTAAATACTTTTACAACTATGTATGCAAATATGTGCTATGGAATATTTTTAACAAGTCAAAGAAAAACTCAACGCAAGGTAAGGAATATCTTGATATTGTACTAGCAGAGCCGGCCATACGTTGCTGTGGCCCATTTTATTTGCAATTTCAGGATCACTAATTTTTTGGAAATTATAATGTAGCCTATGTCACCCGAGGATAGTATGGCTTCCCAACGGTGAAAGAATTTTTTCAAATCGATTCAGTAGTTTCGGAGCTTCAATTCGATCAATCGATTCGGAAAATCAAGAATAAATTTGGGGTGTTACTCTACTGCAATCATGATGATTTATTGTGTCCCCATCTGGGGCTTGATGAGCTAATCTTCCAAATTAGTTTCCCTAAGAATCTTTAGTATATGGTGTACTTTACGGGAGGGTAGTTAGATCTCTAATAACAGGTGGGTTCACAGATGATAAATGATAGCCAGAAACGTGCGTAATATCTAATTAAATATTCCTAATTCGGTGATATATGAGGAGATCAATCGGCAAATCCCATTAATAAATATAATATATGCCAGTCGGCATTGGAAGAATTAAAAAAGGTATAACCGACATACTTATTGCTGATCCAAAGTACCTCAGTGTCATTTCAGCAAATGAGCGACAGTGAAAACCAAAACAATGCTCTAATTAAAAGTTCCTCGCAACTGGATCGCCCGTACTTGCTGTTATGTGCGGTGACAACGTGAAATAAAATTTGAAAAATCTAAAGGGAACTTTACATTTTTCATTTGATTTTTTGTGACTTTTCATTGTTTGAAAAAAGTACGTAAAATAGTTTTCAGCGAAAACATTTAAACGTCATTTTATTTCTATAAGAAATGTAAAAATTTGAGATTTTTTTTCAAAATCGTAGGAACGGTTTTAAAATTAAAATATTTTTTATTTAACGATTTTTATTTTAAATATTAAAAAAAAATAATTCAAAAATGCAAACTTAAGCAAAAAAAAAAAAATAACATAAAGGTCAATGGAAGAAAAACCTAGAGCGGGCAGAAAATAAATTGTGCGAATTTATAGATAAATGTTTTTTTTATAATTTTTTTCATATTCAATCAATGTCTAATGTGATTTCGTCTAAAAATACTACAGGGGCTAAAATTTATTGTTGATTCCTAGCCTAGGATAAAAAGTACCCTGATCGACGTATATCATATCTTTATACGGACGCTTGGTAGCGTTAATAGTTGTTATCTAAGCCAAACAAAAACGTTTAGGCGGTAGTCCTAATTACACCCATACAAACAGACAGACAGACAGAATTTTGCAGGTAACTCAAATATGTTTCTCTGTCATAGAAATGCCCGTACGAATGCATAACTTGCAGTATAGTAACTATGTATAATCGCAAGTATAAATTGAGATAACAATTAAACATGACATTACGATCATAGAGAAGCCTAAAGAAATTAGTGACAAAAAAATTCTGTCTGTGAGTCTGTCCGTGTGTATGTATAACCAGCTGCAGGCTAAACGGCTTAAGCTATTACCTTCTAATTTTGTACGTGTTATTGTTTTGGAATTCCTCTGAGGAGAAAGTGAATTTTTAATTTTAGGTCTAAAAATAACACCTGCCATATAGTTGCGGTCAAAATAATAGTAGAGCTCCTACTAAATAATTTTAAAGGTTCTTATTGTCGTGATTTGATTTTTGGTTAATTTTCTTTACCACTTCAACGTTTTGTGAATGACCAATTAAAATTGTACAGTCTCACTTCCATAATAATGTTGTTGAATTTCGGTTTCTGGTAAGTTTTTATTTACACGCGGTTTTTGGAGCGGTCAAAATATTAGTAGTGTTTGTAAAAGTCTTGGTAAAAGCAAAATTTAAGTAAATATAAAGTAAATTTATTTATTATCAATTAATTCTATTTAATTTTTTTGATAAAACCCTTATTTAGTTTTGGTCAATTATGGGTCGTTGAGAGCACTATTCCACTGAAAAGTGCGCTTTTATAACAAAGCTGCTTTCAGAAGAAAATACCAACGCAGATTGTGCATTAGTTATTTGGTTGCTCTGCTTCGCTAACACAAATGCATTAAAGTCTCCTTCCCAACTTCAAACCCGAGGAACTCTATGCCTCTAGAGTCTCTATTAGACACGAGCATTGAAATGGTTCCTAGACATTTGAAAGGAAAGCACCTGCAACCTAGCAGTCCAAGAAAAGCCCGGATGTTATACCCCCTTCTTTTGAAGAGGTGTTCTTGCACACTGGCAGAGCTACTACGTAAGCTTTTCCATTGCTCCTACTCTTCTGGAATCTTTCCTAGAAGATGGAAAACAGCATTTGTCCAACCCATCCTCCCCCTTCTTCTGCCGACCCATAGCACTAATATACCTTCGTTCTAAAGTCAAGAAAACGCTGATTAACCGTCAGCTTAAAGAATATCTCGAAGATCGAAAGCTGCGCCATGACCGTTAGTATGGCTTCCGCAGCAACCGTTCCACTGGCAAATCTTTACATCGCTTTGGTGAAAGTAAGATTATTGCTCATGATACATTTAATAAAGTTTGGCATTATCAATAATGCGTGCTATAGGAATCGATGAAACTCTTGATCGTTGGATTATAAGCTATCTTCTGGACCGTTCAATATAAATTGTATTGGACGGATTCAAGTCTAATTCCTACAAAATAAATGCTGGTGTGCCCCAGGGCTCCGTTCTGTCTCCGAACCTTATCCTCATTTTAATAAATGATCTTCTGTCTGTTACTTCTAATCCACTTAACTGTTTGGTTAACGACTCTATCATCACCTTTTCATATTCGTTTGATAGTTCACGTCCTTCGCCCTTCGGACGTACAATTGCAACGGTACCGTATGTCAAGCTCATTAAACTTCGATTTAGACGGCGTCAAATGGGTTAATAGGAATCGTGTGGAGTTTAATGCTTTGAAAACTCAATGCTGTCTTCTGTCATTAAAGCTAAACATACCCCCAATGCCAATTATCCATGAATGGCACTTACATCGAAGAAACCGAAAAGCTACGTTGGAACGACCATATATTTGGGATCGCTAAAAATGCTGCTAAGTGCTTAGGTTTTCTGTATAGGTGTAAGAAGTATTTTTCCCCATCTGATCTATAAAGCTTTTATAAGCCCTAAACTCAAGTATAACTCCCACCTCTGGGCAGGTGCTTCGCAAACATCGCTTCACCTGCTTGATAGAATACAAAATCGAGCATCAAGATTAATAGGAAATAGAACTGCTGCTGAAACAATTGCCCCTCTCGAACACCGGCGCAATGTTTCATGTCTTTCTTATTTTATCGTTCCTTTTATAAAAAATGTTCACTCGAAGTAGTTGCATTCCTCCCCTTAAAAGTTTCTCCCGTAATACTCAGTTCACCCTTGAGCTCAATTTCAGACTTACCGTTTAAATATAGGGATTCTTTTTTTAGCCGAACAACACGAATTTGGAATAGTTTACCCGGCGGCATTTTCCCTTGCCATTTTGATCTGCAAACATTCAAAACCAATGTTAATTGACACCTCCTATCTCTCCCCTCCCTATCTTCCTAATGACCGCGCAGTATGTTCTAAATTGAAAGGGGAAACAAATAGTCCCTTGTGCGCGCGTTAATTATTAAAAAAAAAATGATTTTTAAAAATCTCATGTGTAGTGGAATCAAACTTAGAATAACTTCCATTGTTGCTGAAGGGCAAGTTCTCATTATTGCAGTGATTCAATAGCATGCGAGCTAGTGATTTCCTATAGTTGTGATAAATTCGGTCCATTTATGCCATGCAACCGCGCCATAGTTTAGCCTTGAGCCCCATCAAGTTGGGACTTTGAACTCAAATTGCTGATGTGAAATAGCTCGACTAGAATAAAATGTTTCGATAATAACTCAATTAATAAACACTTTATTAACATTTGCAATACAAGGTACAAATTTTATTTCATAAATGATTATATTATATTATCCAACATATTGATTGAGTTAACTATTCTAACAAATTGCCCGTTGATGCATTCTCCAAGAATGGTGAGCTCTGCAAATGAAATTGTGAAATTTTAAAAAAGCATTTTCATAATCCAGGAAATAAAATTTGAAAAAAAAGCTTAATCACCTGTAAGGATTGAGAGTCACTTGAAGATTTACTACTAGATAAAACAACATGGCCATCTACGTCAACTGTGTCATTATTTCTGATGTCACTGATTTCATGCCGTCTTCTCTGAACAGATGACCTTTTTCTTTGGTAATTTATGTTTTTGAACTCAACAGAGCCTGAAAATGATGTGCATTTTGAACATTTCCGTTTTAGAGCTGGCCGCTGTCTGGGACCCATGCAACGCAGTGCAAAACAAAATTCAGTTGCCATTTCCTCGCACAGAGTTTGTTGGAATGCTAATGTATTCCTACTATGCTCCTCAGCAGTACAAAGGTTAACTGAGTTCAATGAAGCGTTTCCTCCATTCGATGAGATTTTCTTATTGTGCTGTCGAAATTCGTATATCGACATACATACAGCTAATATTAGTCCACAAACAAGAACTACGAAAACTCCACCTATGTGATTTAGGAAATGTAAAATAAAATATACAATTGAGCACACAGCAATATTGGTTTGTCTAATTATTTTCTAATATCAAAAATAGCAAAAATCAAATTGTATTTGGCATGGATAATCACAGCGACGATCAGACGTACGTTATTTTATAAGACCTGAAAGTTTGCTGTTGTATGTCCCTTATACAGATATGAACGATCCCCGACCATGTAGTTTGGATAACGGTTGCTTTAAAAGTAAACAGGTAGCAATGGTTTATAAAATTACTCCTCAAATACGTTAAAGTATAAAACTCAATTTTTTTATATTTTATTTGTAACAATATTATAAACCACATCTTCCATTGTCAGACACTTGGTACAGTTGCAACCGTCTGTCAGACAACTTAAAGTATAATTAATTATACTCTCGCCCTCACGTTTGGTTTTCAATCTGGCAATATTTTTTTTCATAGTTAGTCTTTTTGACAGCTGTCACTTGATTTATACTCAGTTTGGGTTGGCATTTCAACGTGAATGAACTGACAATATTCACCGCGTTATTGCTGACATACGGCCCCAATCGCTGCAAAAAGTGGTCAAAAATTGGTCCTGTCGGCTGGAATTTTTTCGAGCCAGCCGCGGAAACCACTTGCCCGAAATCATTTTTAAAACATAATGGCAAACCCTTGTTTTTGTAATAAAGCTAAATTCTTGGCCATAACGTTAAATTAAATTGAAAACCACACACGTCTAAAAAAACTGCCTTTAGTATTATCATAAAGTATCAATTTTACTTGCGATTATAGGTACTATAATGCAAGTTATGGATTCGTGCAAAAAAAATCTAACAATCAAACATGACATTACAATAATAGAGAAGAAGAAAAAAGTGGTTCCGGAAATTCCGTCCGTCTGTCTGTATGCCTGTCTGCCTGTTCGCACCTCTACAGCCATTGTATATATACATGAAGCATCATTTTTTAGTTCTGAATCAAGTCGCAATGAGGCGTGCTGAAATTGCCAATTGGTGTGAATATAGAATAAGTACAGACAACAAAAGTGTATTAAATACTGGTAAAATATCGATTAAGGTTCTCGTCTTCACTATTTAGAGTTAGTTTCGAATCAGCCAGGAAGATGGCCAGACGAAAAATGACCACCATGAGAGTACTATAGAAAATTTATATACAATTCTACAGCCGATTTGCTTCAAACTTGGTATTTAGTATTTATTAGGTAGTATCTCGGGGGTTGTTTTTCATTTTTGCTCTATCTCGAAAAATAACGGTACCTGCCATACAATTATTAAAAAAAAGTTTGATTTTCTCGAAAACGTCTCTAACGATTTTGATAAAACTTTCAGGGTGCTATTATTTTTGAATTTTTCGAAATTTGTTTTATAACTGTACCTCTCATAGAACTGTTTTTTTTTTCAAATGCGGTTTTATCGTAAACCGTTATCCCGATTTCAATAAAATTTTGCGCACAGGAAGTCATTTATAACTCAATTAATATTGCATTTCAAAATTTTCAAAAACTTTTTTTTTGATTTTTTCAAATTTTCTAAAAAAAAATTAGTTTTCGAAATATTTTGATAACGGGTTGATTGATTTTTTTAAATAATTTTCCCAGGTGAAAACTACAGATTTCCTTATAATGACATACTAGACAAAAAATTTAAATATTTTTTTGAAAAGTTTTTAAACTGGTCGAGCGATTTTCAATATTTTTTTTTTCAAATTTTATTGCATACTTAGTTTTTCCGAGAAAACTTTCAAACTATTTAAAAAAAAGAAGACTGATGTGCTTTTTTAAAGTTTGTACCTCTTTAAGGAGAAGCAGCAGACAATTGTCTCACAATTGAAGTCGAATCTTTTTTACCCTCGCTTCTTAATTTCATTTCGGTGGCCAACGAAAATTCTTCTCGACTTCGTCAACCTTACGTTTCTTAGACCAATACCTACATGAAATAGAATCTTTTTGTGGTCTTCCTGGCTTTTTATTTTCACTATTTTGAGAGGTACTGGAAATTGCATCAGTCATAATGTCAGAAAATTGAATACAATTCTGAAGCCATAAACTATTGTAGTGTAAAAACTGTCTGTGGTGACGGTCAACTTTGACCCATTTGACATCAATTTTTTGACACTCTTGAAGTGCTGCATCAGGTAAAGTAACACCACCAAACTCTCGTTTTCTCGAAAACGGCTCCAAGAATTTTTATAAAAAAAATAAGTGTACTACTGTAGGTTTGCATTATATTTTGGTGAAAAAAAATTTAATATGGTGCACTAAAAACGGTACCCCTATAGGACCGTTTTTTTTCTTCGACTTTCTCGAAAACTGGTGATCCGATTACTACCAAAATTGATATCCAAGAAGATGTTGGTAACCTTAATAATTTCCCATTATTTTTTTTTTCGAAATAAATATTTTTATTTTTAATAATTACAATTTTTTTTTTTTTTGAAAAATCTATTTTTTTTTAGATTTTGTTTTTAAATGAATGTTATCTTTGTACTTAAGTTTGTATTCTTAAATATTTTTTTTTTAATTTTTTTAAAAAAAGTTTTATAAAAATAACCGTTTTACTTAAAAACTTTTCCTACGATTTTGAAAAAAAATCACACTTGTTAAAATAAAAAATAAAAAAAATGGCGTTTAAATTATTTCACTCAATACAATTTAACTTACTTTATTCGAAGAATCAAAAGTCACAAAAATCCAATGAATGCTTTGATGTTAACTTTAATTTTCTTAAATTTTATTCAACAACTAGATTTTACCCGCGACTTCGTCCGCCTGAAATTTATCAAAAGCACCACCTACGGGTAATTCCGTAATTAACCCGACTTGGCAAAGTTAATCTATACACATAAATAAAAATAAAGTGTCTGTTTCTTACGAAATGGTATACAGTACTTATAACAAAAACACCATTTAGAAATTTGTTGTCTGTCTGTCTGTCTTTCTGTCTGTTTGTTCCGGGTAATCTCGGGAACGGTTGCACCGATTTTGACGGGACTTTCAGTGGCAAGTAGCTGATATCCTAGGGAGTAACTTAGGCTATGTTAATTACTCACTAGGTGGCGCTGGTATCGTTTTTTTCCGAAAATTCTTATTTATGGACCGATTTTAACGGGACTTTCACAAGGAGGGAGCTCATTTTGAAAGGAATAACTTAAGCTATTTGAATTACCCGTAGCCGGTGCTGGGTTTGCTTATTTTTCGAAAATTATTGTTTTAGATTGATAAATTTCAGGCGGAAGAAGTCGCGGGTAACAGCTAGTTTAGTAATAAATAAACTGAAAAAATATGCTCTAGGTCAATCAGATCAATTGCACTTGTCACGACAAATGAAGCAACTGATATTCATTTTGTCTAGGTCAGTTTTTCAATAAAAATAACAGTAACTTTAAGAAAGTATCCGGTTTTTTTTTTTTTTTGGCTCAATGTAATGAAATCTTAAAGGCTCATTATTTGTCTCATGGAAAATCAACAATTATTACAACAAAAAAAACCATTTCGAAAATTTAATTTTGCCCACCTATATGGGCGAAATCGCACACTGTGCGTCGGTGAGTCGTTCTCATACTTAAAACGGAGTCCGTCATATTAATTAATTCGAGGACATAAATCATAACACTAGATGAAGGGTACTACGTTCTGTACAATAGATACTCACCTATATTATCAAGTCCTAATGCATTAGCTTTTGATTGTTTGCCCTTGTCCTTTCTCACACAAGTTTCACCGGCATTCTTCCACCATTTATCATATAACACTTGAATTTCTCCTTTTTCTTGGAGCTCAAGTATTGTGAGCGATATCTTGTCGCGCCACGGTGATCCCATTGGAGTTGCTATTCCATATCCTTTATTTGGTTTTAATGTGGTTCGAATAAGTAAATTAAAATATTAATGTTTTGCATATATAATAATATAAAATATAAAATATAAAATATACATTTACACATGTACATGACATGTATATGTGTCTATGTGTGGTTAACTGGGGTGCATATTTAAAAGGATAATTCCAACAGGGGAATATTATGATGACGCTAATATTAGAAATTTCATGGCTGTTTGATTTTGGTCTAGATTTCCATAAAAAAATTTAAATACCGAATTACTTTCTGAATAACGAAAAACTTCTCTTCGGTATTGAAATTCTAGGCTTAAAAAAAATTAAGTATGTACCCGTTTTCCGCTTAAAGCCCACATTGAACCACCGGTATTGGAAAAACAAGGTTTCTGTCAAATGCAGAATCTTATTTCTCGAAAACCCAGTTTTATTCAGACAATGATCTCTATACATCCAAAACTCTCTTCTCCCCAAAATGCAACATCTTAATGGACTATTGTGATTTCCAACTTACCTTTGGCATCGAGCAGACCACCGATTTGAGTTAAATTACAGTCTCTTTGCACAATATAGTCCAGCATTGTTGATTCCATAAGAAAGGCATAGTTACCTTCAAGAACACGCCTAATGCCCTCTTCGTAGGTTGTTGTAAAAACCGATGGTTTTCTGTTTTCCATAAACCGCCACATTTTGCGGTATGTTTCAATCATGGAATCCTGTTAAGTGAACCATGGTCTTATAAATCTGACCCGCTTAGTTAGAATACTCACTCTAAAAAATGTCATAGTTGATCCACTCTCCAAAGTTCCATAAGATATATCAGTCTGTGATGCCAAATCTTCTGCATTTTCAATCGGGGTTATCATTCTTTCTACAGTTAGAAATGCCGCCAGATTTGCCGTATACGACGATATCATGATCAATGTAAAAAACCACCAAATCGCGCTGACGATACGTGTTGAAGCCGCTTTTGGATTATAATCGGATCCTTGTTGCATCAGAGTCCCAATGGCAAACCAAAAACTATTACCTAAGGTAAAATGATTGCCAATTGTTTCGTTTTCTGTATCACAGGGATATAAATTTTGTAGTTCATAAGGTGAAAATCTGGCCACTCCGTATATAGTCAACGATACCAGGAAATAAGCTGCCAAAACGTACAGCCAAATGTCAAACGCCAATGGATTCATGAAAGAAAACAAACGTGATGGTGGCGTACTGGGAACCTTCGAATGAAAATTAATGTCTAAAACACGTATCAGATATTAAAAAAAAAAAAATGTCTTCCACTAACCTTAAAGAGTATACTGATACCTAGGTTCATAAATGGTTTTGTGAAATCGATAACACTCTCTCGTGCATAGTTAATTGTCATTGATCCAACAGCTAAATCAGCTTTCTGCGAAGAAATATTTGTAAAAGTTTTCAAAATTATAAATTTTCACAGGATGCTTACATATTTCATCAACTGTGCAACCATGCCATTCCATTCTCCAGTTATAGGATCTTTTGCACCATATTTGCGGTCTGGCACTAAATCAAGTATATAATCGAAGCCAGTATCGCGGGCAACCAAATCCAAAATGTCAACACAAAATCCAAAAAAACGTTCATTTCCTGTAAAATTCTTTCCGTAGCGCATCATTACGTATGGTGTTTCCTAAGAAACGTAATTTTTACTTTTACTTGGTATTTAAAGGGACAAGAAAAAATAAAAAGCATACAATTTAATGTCATGGCCAAGAATTTAGCTCTATTATAAAGACAAGGGTTTGGTATTATGTTCTAAAAAGGTTTTTTCGGATAAGTAAGTCGACTAAATTCCAGCCGAGAAGCCCAATTTTCGACCACTTTTTGCAGCAATTGGGACCGTATCTCAGCAATAACGCGCCGAATATTCTGTTCCAAGGCGTCAATCGTCCCGGGCTTATCTGCGTAGACAAGCGACTTCACATAATCCCACAAAAAATATTCCAGCGGTGTTAAAACACACAATCTTGGAGGCCACGCCACAGATCCACGACGCGAGATAATGCGCTAACCAGAAGTTTCCTTCAATAAATTGATTGTTTCGTTGGCTGTATGGCATGTAGCGCTGTCTTGTTGGAACCCATTAATCATTGCTCTATAGCTTTCATCATGGACTGTAACATTATGGCCGACTTCATTTTTGAAGAAATATGGACCAATGATTCTCTCTGCTTATAGATCACACCAAACAGTGACTTTTTGAGGATGTAACGGCGTGGATTATGATCACTCCAAACACGATAATTTTATAACAGATAAATGAAAAACTTGACAATTATTCAACTGGTTTTTCTTTATTTTTTATACTTAATTTAATATTTTACACAACTTTTTATATATTCTTTATGGATGTCGCCATCTTCATGGCGTACTGTATCATTTGAGAATTATTATTATTTTTTTATATTCTATTTCTTCTTCTTTTTCTTTGTCTGAAGTATACTTCTTTGTCTGCTGTATTTTGATGTTGTTTTTGTTTTTCTCTTATATATAGCCGTTGCATATATATATTGTATATATCTGTCTTCTTTTATTTTGTGTTATATTTTAATACTGTATCACAAAATAAAAGAAGTCAGACATATACAATGTATATGCAACGGCTATATATAAGAGAAAAACAAAAACAACATCAAAATACTAAAATTAAGTATAAAAAATAAAGAAAAACCAGTTGAATAATTTTCAAGTTTTTCATTTATCTGTAAAAACACCACAACTTGGAGACTTAAAACACGAATTATGACGATAATTTTGCTTATTAACGTACCCATTCAACCAAAAGTGAGCTTCATTGCTGAACAAAATTTTCTTGTGAAAATCGGGACCGGTGGCCATTTCGTTTTGGGCCCATTCACCGAACGTGCGACGTGCTAGACGGTCGTTCGGCTTTAATTCTTACACGAGTTGGATTTTGTAAGCCCGTAAACCAAGATAAAGTAAATAGGCACAGCTCAAATTGTTGCGCGCGATGGCCGGTAGACTCGTTCGGGTCTTTTTCCATACTCTGCTCCATAGCAGCAATAGCGTCTTCGGTGCGCACTGTATGGAGTCTCTGAGGATGCGCATTATATACTAGAGTAAGCCTGTTGCGAAACCAATCCGTGGTTGCTCGAATTACCGACTCTGCTGGGTGATTATGTCCACCGAATATTAGACGCAGCGCGCGATGCATCGCGCGAACCAAACCATTATTTTGGTAATAAATTTGCAAAATTTACAAAATTTGTTCAGAAATAAGTCTATACCTTATGAAATGGCAAACCAAATTGAGCATAAATCAAGTGACAGCTGTCAAAAAGAGCAACTCCAAAAAAAGTATTGCCAGATTAAAAACCTCACGTCTAAAAAGAACACCTTTTATTTTTATTCATGCAAACAAAAATCGAAAAAACCATCAAACATGACATTACGATGATATAGCAAAAATACATGGTCCTTAAATCCAACTATGAGCCTAAGACATTCAAAATATGAAGAAAATCCTTCTGTTTGTATTCATAATAATTTCGAGTAAAAGCATATCGTTTTACTCACATAAACTTGACCTTTTACTTAAAATAAAAAGCTAATCCTTCAAGAAATCTGAGTTAGGTTAGTAGCAGACTCATCTTGGTAGCTAACGCTAACGGTTGTATTCTCCAATTTCCAAATCGGTGTGCTTTTGTAGATAAGCGTTATATTTTGTTGAAAAAAAATTTAAATGCTGAACTAAAAACGGTACCTTCCATAGGACCGTTTTTTTTCGACCCTCTCGTAAACTGGTTAACCGATTACAACCAAAAATAATAATGAGGATGATGTAAGTAGCATAAGTAATTCCAATCTATACACATAAATAAAAATGAAGTTTCTGTCAAAATAACAGCTTTTTACTTGATGTATAGTATACGGAAGGATACTTATAACAAAAACACTATTTAAATTTGTCTATCTGTCTGTCTGTCTTTCTGTCTGTTTGTTCCGGGTAATCTCGGCAACGGATGAACCGATATTGACGGGACTTTTACTGGCAGGTAGCTGATATCTTAAGGAATAACTTAGGCTATGTTAATTACTCACTAGGTGGCGATGGTGTCGTTTTTTTCGAAAATTCTAATTTATGGACTCTCACTGGCAGGGAGCTCATTTTGAAAGGAATAACTAAGGCTATTTGAATTACTCGTAGGTGGCGCTTTTGATAAGTTTCAGGTGGACGAAGTCTCGGTTTATAGCTAGTTTAAAATACTTTCAAACTTTTTTTTTGTATTTTTAATAATTTAGTTTTTTTTTTTTGAAAAATCGATATTTGGAAAACGCGTAATCGCATTTTTTTAATTTTTAACAAAAGTTCCTACGATTTTCAAAAAAAAATCACACTGTTCCACATTATTTATAGAAATAAAATGGCGTTTAATTGTTTTCAGCTGAAAACTCTTTTACGTACTTTTTTCAAACAATTAAAAGTCTCAAAAATCGAATAAAAACTTTGAAGTTCTTTCTTATAATAATCAAATTCTATTCAACGCTGTGACTGCACATAAGATCCAGTCATGCAATTTATTATTTGAATAGCCATGAAGGCGATAATTATGTAAAATAGATGTTTTTTCCATCTCCCCTACCAGCAGCAGGTTGGTCTGTTGTTCGCTCATCCTCGACAAACATGAAACTGAAATCACTTGGGCAAGCCGACATGAAAATCAATAAACCACTGGTTACAGACTTTTTTTTTGTAACTCGCCAACGAGGTTTCAACCAGTAGCGTCTTGTGCGGCGTCCCATTTAATTACACAGGTTATGACTCAAAGCAAACTAGTTGCCAACTTGTATCGGTAATCAGTTTTTTTCCAGTTGTTGCGTGTGTATTGGGCCTAATTTGGCTCCAGTTTTTAACCAGTCGTCTGTTGATTTGCGTGTCGGGAATCGGGATACCTATTGATTTCAGTTTCTAGTTTGTGGAAGATGAACGAACAACAGACCAACCTGCTGCTGCCTGGGGGAATTAGGAAAAACATCTATTTTATATAATTATCGCCTTCTCTGATATCCAAATAATAAAACAAAAATGAAAATCATCCTATTTTGTACAATACACTTAACGAACTAGAGATTTTGATTGGTGATGGGTGTTCCGTGTGTGGAGTAGTCTAGTCACTGCTGAGTCCATAACTGGTCTGTAACCCGAGTAACCAACCGGTTTAGTTTTTTTCCAGTTGCTCCGTGTACATTGCGCCTAAAGGTTTGTCAAAACAATCAATAATATGAAGAAGAGGACTTGAAAAAAACTTGTAAGCATAGCCCAGTGTGTAAATAATGGTTAAAATAAGAAGTATATATTTTGATTTCCTAATCTCTAGGGCGTTAGGTTAGATGTGACCGCCTTCTTGAATTGTAATTAAAAAACAAATGAATTTATTTTAATTTAAGATGGCAGCCCAGCTTATTAGGATGGGTTTCTACTCGAAAAGTATAAGGTTCTGTTAAAAATTATTATAAATACACTTATAAGGATTTTTTTTCATATTTTGGTAAGTAAAGGGCTTAGCCTATTTTTTTAATTTTTTTCAACTCAGAAATGATAAAACTTGTCATACAACCGTTAAAAACATATTTTTTTCAGAACGGCCTAAACAATAATGTAATTTTAATTTTTGTTATAGCGCTATCGATGTGATCGAATTAAGGCCCACGTAACATCGTAATCTTTTTTTACGTTTCTTTTTTAATTTGACTGAAAAGTATGTATAAAATGAAAATGCTTACCAAAATAGTAATCACCACTAATGTGACATTCATTGATCCAGATTCAAAGAATTTTGACCGATCCGTGATATTAAGTCTGGTTTGTGGCGACCATTCACCAACTTTAACTATGGAATGTTGTTTCAGCTTAACCAAATCTAATTTAAATTGAACTCTTTGGCCTTCTTTGAATTGAATCGGACCAGTAAGCCCTTTCCATTCAACCTTAAAAGTATAGAATTAATGATGATGTTAAAATAAAATGCATTTTGATTGATTTACTGAATTTATATAATTTATTAAACTAAGGCCACCATCCCAAGGATTTGCTTCAGAGCAGGACAAGTTCGAGAGTTTCAGGGTATGCGATAAGTCCAAGGTTTGCAGTCCAATGGCAAAGATATAAACTGAATCATACATTAAGGCTGACTCTGTCTGCAAATTGATTAAGGCTTTTAATAATTAGAGAAAACAAAGGTAAAAACATATTCCTACTCAGGAAATATTCAATTAGATAGCTTTAGGCTTTACATAAACGTACCTCAATAATTCGGTCTTTGCGAAAAATATCTTGATCTTTGGTATTCTTTTGATTGAAAGTTTCCATATCCTTCAAAACCTCCTTCACACTAACATCACCAATATCAACAAGTTTAAAGGCTGTGATATTAACAAAATTATATTTAAAATCATCTAGTTCAAAAGTCTCAATGTCAAAACTTGTAAATAAGTAATGGTATTTATATTCGTTCATTTGAAGTTGAAGAATCTGTAGGAACAAATAGAGAGTTCATTTGAAATAATAAATCTACAACAATGTGTTTCATAATTTATTTACCCCTTTGAGTAAAACTGAAATATTTGCAGTGCTCATGTCCATGACAATATTGTTGATTTCCTTATTTTTAAACTCGTTCAAAACTTGGATGTATGTCGAAGTTTCAACCTCACGGATGTACATTTCTACACCTGGAGATCGTATAAGTTCTCTTAGTTGAATAAGACCTAAAGACAAGACAAACGATAAAAAAGAGTTGGTTGTCTGTAAAGTCGGTTTACGGACGATAATTTCACGTGATAACGTCATAAGAAACCATTGAAGGCAGCAACACCAACATACAGCCCGTTAACTTACACCCACAAACCCTATCATTTAAATCCATATACACACACACCAAATATCTACATCTACTTTCTACTTTAACAAAACTCTGCCTATTCTGTATTTCTTTTTTTTGTTGTTGTTCTTTTTTAATTATTTTGGGAATTTGGGACTGTTTTTTTTTCATGTTCGCCTGGTGCCTAGAATATATTTTCGATCAATTTTGGTTGAAAAAAATGACCCACATACCCACACACACCCCATTATTACATCTACTTTCTACTTTCAAAACTCCGCCTATTTTGTATATATTTTCTTCTTCTTGTACTTTTTGAATTTTTAGCAAAACGGTTAGTTTTATGATAAAAACAGCTGAGAAAAAATTGTAGATCATGTAATTTTCTATAAAAAGTGTCTAAACACTTTTTTTTGCTTAAGATTCAACATTTCTGTGAAAAAGCGATTCTAAAATTTAATAACGTATGAGGTAGTGCGAGTCCAATTTTTGGCAATGCGGCACGCTCCGGTAAATACACTTTTAGTTGCTCGTACTAGGCATCGTGGTTTCTCAGTTTTTAAACTGGAATTTCGTGATCCAGAAAACAGTATTTTCTATCATACATGCAATTCGTAAAGGGAAGAAGCTGCGCCCGCCAACCTCACTCTTTGGGGATAATTATATAGGATTTGGAGTAAATTTAATGTTAATTTGAGTATAAACAAGGTTCCTTTTGAATACAAATCAAAATTATTGAAATTTACTTTTCGCAATCTAGTCCCATTCGCCTGTTCTATTATGGTCTGTTCTGCAGGTTTATTGTTATTTTAATAAAATCATTACAATTCTCTCCGAAAAATTAAATTTTAATGGAAAAAAAAATAAAATAAATATACTCTTTACCGTCATTGGAAACACTTTGGTTGTGAAGATATGCTTGGTCAGTACAAAATTACTCGAAACCGTGTGACAATGTTAATACGAAAAGCTAAATTCATTCACTACTCAAATATATTTGAGACCAACCGTTCCTCTTCACACCTATGGGATGAAATAAAAAAAATTGGGTTAATTTATTCATCTCCCTCCGTTTGCGATTCTGCAAATATTAAACTCAGTTCCTATAAGAGCGAATAGCTCCTCGCAATTAGAACTACAGTCAAGTCGCGAGGATGCTTTTTCATTGTCCAATATTGATGTTTATAATACATGTACTGCAATTTTCTCTGTTAAATCCAGATGTTTTGAGGTAGATAGCATTCACCCTGATTTCGTGAAAATACGTCTTCCCTATTTATGTTTTCATGTGACTCATTTATTCAACACAATATTAACAACCTCTGTTTATCCAAGCCTCTAGAAGTGTGTGCGTGTGATACCAGTACCTAAAAAAGATGGAAGTTCAGACTTTCGACCAATTGCTATTCTGCCCTTCCTCTCTAAAGCTTTCGAGTCGATTGTATCCAGTCAAATAAGATCTTATGTTGAGCATTCTAACCTTAATATCCTATTTCAATCAGCCTTTAGATCTGAGCATAGCTGCATAACAGACCTGTTAAAAGTGTCTGATATTATATTTGAACGGCGATTGATGATGACCAGCTTACTCTATTAACCCTACTGGATTTCTCAAAATCATTTGACTCTATTTGCCCTATTCTTCTATGTAATAAGCTATATAATAACTTTAACTTTAGTAACTCTACAAATAAACTCATCTTCTCGTATTTTTGTAATCGTGTTCAGGCAGTGTCATGTAAAAATAAGTTATCCTCGTTTCTTCCCATCCGCCGGGGTGTCCCTCAAGGTTCAATACTTGGTCCACTCTTGTTCTCTATGTTCACCAATGGCCTACCCTCTTTTTGTCCTACTGTCAGTTTCACTTATATGCGGATGATGTTCAACTTTACCTTCATTTTCCCAGTGGCCTTATTGACGACGCTGTTAAAAAGGTTAATCAAGCCATATCCGCCTTATCCAGATCGTCGAAACTCAACCAAATACAGATTAATCCAGACAAGTCAAAGGCGATTACAATATATAAACGTAGATTTGACTCTTCCATTCTTCTTGGTTCAAGTGTTGAGATAGTAGAAAGTATACAAAACTTGGGAATTTTATTTAACAGCAGTCTAAAGTGGAACTCCCATATCAACCAAATTGTTTCGAAGATTTACGGGTCGCTACGGGCCCAATCCTTAAGCAGAAACTCTTTACCAACCGAAGTTAAGCTTAGGCTAGTGAAGGCCCTTATCGTACCTGTAATCATGTACTGCTGTGAAATCTTTGCCAATTCTGAATCTGACTCTTTTCGAAAGCTAAATGTTGCCGTTACATCTATAACCTACGAAGATTTGATCATGTATCCGAAAACTCTAAGAAAATTTTAAGGTGCAGTCTTAAGACATTCTTAAATTACATAGAGTCGGGTAAGAGCGCGCACATAATTTTCATAGGAATCTTAGTAGTTTTTAAAGCAATTTAATCTCTAAAATATAATGTTATACTTATTTAAACAGACAACATTAATTATTACCACAACTTCCACCTTTTCTCTAAACACAAAACAAAAAATTAAAACAAGAAATAACAACTCATATTTTATTACTTTTCAACGTAAATTTAATTCATAAAACAAAACAAAAAGTATATCTAAAATAAGAAAATCTTTTTTTTATAGATAAGAAAATTCACAGATTACAGCCTTGGTTTTTTTTTATAAAAGGTAAATAAATAAAATAAAATAAATTAAATCTACAATTGTTTTCCATTTGAAGTAAGTTAGATTTTTAGCCTCATTAATTTGCTGTTAGGTTAGCAATTTTCTATCTGTTTTTCTTTGGAAAGTGCGACCCATTTTCGAAAAATTACTTCTGCATTCAAGTTTTTTGTCCTGTAAATAGATGGAAAAAAACTGTTGAAAAAATGAAAAATTCAATAGGGTGTAAGATCGCGCACTGCACGCTCTTACCCACAAAAGCACTGCTCGATTTTACCCACGAAGCTACTTTGTTTTCATTTTATGAAATTTAAAAGAAAATAACACAAAATCTACAAAGTTTTTAGCTTAATTGAAACACAAATATTCACTTATAACAAATATATGCTACTTACGATATATAGTGCTGCCACGATGGCGCCTACACTTTTCTGTCACAAGTTTTTTTTTTGGTTGACACGTTTTTTTTCAACCCATATTTCTCTTCAATGCAACTGCGCACACACTCGCGGAGGACTTCTCTTTGTGATGTCTGGAAAGGCACTGGTTTTCTGGTTTTCTTATTTCTCGTTTCTGATTATTTTTTTTAACAAACAAGGAAATTAGCAGTACGCGCTCTTACCCACTGCACGCTCTTACCCCAAATGACTCTAACCCTCGTCCTTCTCCTTAAAATTATACGTATTTATATGACAAACTTTTTTTCACAATCGACACGGAAAGTCTCCTAAATATTCATGCCTAACGTCCCGCAGACAATTTTTCGTTCATGCTATCAATCTATGGAATAGCCTTCCACTCTCTCTATGACGTAAGATAGAACAAAAAGATTTTAATTCTATATTATTTATACATTGCAACGTGAAAACTGAAAATTAAAATATCTCGTTCTTTTTTACGTTGTATTATTAATTTTTATGCTTATTTGAATTTTTAAGCTGTACTTCCTGGAGATATTATTCTCACTGTACAGTAGATAAATAAAATTTAAAAAAATAGTATTGTGCCTGAAAAATGACAATCAATAAAAAATGATTTCGGACAAGTGGCCGCTTGGCTAGAATAAATTCCAACCGAGAGCGCAATTCTCGACAACTTTTTGCAGAAATTGGGGCCGTATGTCATTCAGGTTGAAATGCCAAACCAAACTGAGAATAAATCAAGTGACAGCTGTCAAAAAGACCGCCAGTTAAAATAGTGTTGCCAACTTAAAGTTCTATACCTGTAAAAAAAAAAAAACACCAACAAACACAAAAAGGAGTTCGAATTTTCGATGATTTTTTCCACCATTTGTGGCCGTATATCGGCAATAACGCGGCGAATGTTGTCAGTCTATTCGTGTTTAAAATGGCAAACCAAATTGAGCATAAATCAAGAAACATCTGTCAAAAAGACCAACTCCGAAAATAGAATTGCCAGATTGAAAACCACACGTCTAAGAAAAACACCGAATATAATAGCAAGTCAGAGACAAACGAATACATGACCCTAAGACCCGCTAAAATATACAAAATACGGTATTAGATTAAAAATAATATACCACAGTCTTTTTCGAATAGTACTCCAATCTTCGTCCAATTCAAATATCGAATAACATCTTGAAATGCTATATTGACATAGTGCTGCGATGGATGAACATTAATTGAAAACGTCTGTATTTGATTTTCAACGTCAATTCGTGATTCCAAGTGGGGTATATCGAGAGCATCACATATTGAATGAATGTGCGCTCGTGACACCGCATCCGATGGTCCAAAAATTGCATGAACACCAAGTGATATCTGTAAACAAACTTAATTAAAAAAAAAAATTAATTAGTTTCTTGTAGAAAGAGGAAGAGAAACTCACCTTTCTTACTGGCACGAAATGAATCATTTTTTGGTATGTACTGAATGTCATATTCCAAAACCGTGTCGGGTAAAATACCCTTGTCTTTATTAATGCTATGCACCGCATATTTAAATGCTAGAACTGCTGGACTATTTACTTGATCATCATTGAATATTCCACCTGTGAAGTAGAAAGTTGTCAATAGAGGTGCCACTGGTTCGGACGTACTTGCTCTTATGTGCCGTCAAAGCTTCGAATAAAATTTAAAAAAAAAAAAAAAAACTTCAAAGTTTTTATTCGATTTTTCTGACCTTTGATTGGTTGACAAAAGGAGGTAAAATCGTTTTCAGCGAAAAAATTTAAATGCCATTTAATTGTGAAAAGTGTGATTATTTTTAACCGTTGGAACGGTTTTTAAATAAAATAGTTTTTTTAAACAACTTTTTTTAAAAATTAAAAAAAAATTATTCAAGAATGCCAACTTAAAAACAAAAATTACTAACATTTAAAGACAAAATTAAAAAAAAAATCAAATAACCCGTTTTCAAAATATTGATTTTGAAAAAAAATTAAAAAAAAATTATTAAAAATACAGAAGAAAAGTTTTCGAAAATATTTTAAAATAAAATTAATACGGCAAAAAATTGCGCAATGTCCCAAAGGCAGTCAAAAATGTTGGTGATTTGTAAAAAATATTAAAAACTCCTCAACATCTTCGGTTTCAACGCTCATCGCTAATGACAAACCTATTGTCTACTCTTCAGAGAAGGCAAACTTGCTTGCAGCTCATTTCGCTGCCAGCTCTACGCTGCCTTACAGCAACGTTGCCCCTCCTGTATTTGAGAATGTTAATTTTTCCATGGGACATATTTTTTTTTGGCACTCGTACAGTAGCAAGAGTTCTCAAAGATCTCGATATACACGAATCCGCTGGCCCGGATGATATACCCCCGATTCTTCTGAAGAGGTGTTCTTTCACACTTGCAAAGCCACTGCTTAAGCTTTTCCATTGCTCCTACTCTTCTGGAATCTTTCCTAGAAGATGGAAAACAACATTTGTTCAGCCTGTCTCTAAGAAAGATGACCCATCCTCCCCCTCCTCCTACCGACCCATAGCAATAACATCCCTTCTGTCTAAGGAATATAGCTTAAGGAATATCTCAAAGATCGAAAGCTTCTCCATGACCGTTAGTATGGCTTCCGCAGCAACCGTTCCACTGGTGATCTGATGGCATATCTCACCGAACAGTGGAACAAATCTTTACATCGCTTTGGTGAAAGTAAGATTATTGCTCTTGATAGAGTTGGGCATGAAGCTCTCTTATCGAAAATGCGTGCTTTTGGGTCGATGATACTCTTCTTCGTTGGATTAGAAGCTATCTTCTCGACCGTTCAATATAAATTGTATTGGACGGATTCAAGTCTAATTCCTACAAAATAAATGCTGGTGTGCCCCAGGGCTCTGTTCTGTCTCCGACTTTTTTCCTCATTTTTATAAATGATCTTCTGTCTGTTACTTCTAATCCACTTAACTGTTTTGCTGACGACTCTACCCTTAGCTTTTCATATTCCTTCAATAATTCACGTCCTTCGCCTTCGGACTTTCAATTGCAACGGTACCGTATGTCAAGCTCATTAAACTCCGATTTGCACAGCATTGTCAAATGGGGTAATAGGAATCGTGTGGAGTTTAATGCTTCGAAAACTCAATGCTGTCTTCTGTCATTAAAGCCGAACATACCCCAATGCCATTGCCCATGAAAGGCACTTGCATCGAAGAAAGCGAAAAGCTCCTTTGGAAAGACTGTGTATTTGAGATTGCTAAAAATGCTGCTAAGTGTTTGCGTTTTCTGAATCGGTGTAAGAAGTATTTTTCTCCTTCTGATCTGGCTAGAATTTAAAAAGCGTTGTGCCCTGAAGTCGAGTATAACTCCCACGTCTGGGCAGGTGCTTCGCAAACATTGTTTCACTTGCTTGATAGACTACAAAATCGAGCGTTAAGATTAATAGGAAATAGAAACAATTGCCCCTCTCGAACACCGACGCAATGTTTCATGTCTTTCCTTATTGTATCGTTTCTTTTATAAAAAAAATGTTCACTCGAAGTAGCCAGTTGCATTCCTCCCCTTAAAAGTTTCTCCCGTAATACCGGTCGTGCAAGGAATGCTCATCAGTTCACACTTGAGCCCGATTTCAGACGTACCGTGAAATATAGAGATTCTTTTTTAGCCGAACAACACGAATTCGGAATAAATTACCCGGCGAGATTTTCCCTCGACACCTCCAGTTCTTCATCACCCTATCTTTCTACTGCCCTTTCAATAGTCCCTTGTGGGCGGGTTAATTATAATAATAATAGTAATGAAAGAAATGCATATATGTATAATTTTTTTACATTATACAATAAACATTTGACATCGAAATAAATGTATATATATATTATAGGTATACGAAACATGTACTAAACGATAAAGATAAATCCAACTGCATTGCTACCAATATGACGTATTTATATACGTATATTGTACGTTTTTTTTTCTACATATGTAAGTGGAATATTATACATCTGATATACATATATTTGTCAATTATCTTACGACTTCGATTCTTAGATCTGAAGTTATCCAATGAACGTATAATATACATATATTAAACATCAAAGATTCCATGTATTAAATGAAAGTGATACCGATTTATTTGCTACGAATTCCACAACGAGATTGGCCGAGAGGTTAGCGAAGACTATTTGTTCGAATGGACCCCTGTTGAATTCCGACAGGATGTAAGTAACTTTTATTTAATATAAATAATAAACAAAAATAATAAAACACAAATAAATTAAAGTATGCAAAAACCAAAAGAATATTTAAAATAAAAACAAAATATAAGTAACAAAAATAATTTTTTTATTTTTCACCTTACGTCTTACAGACGTATATGGCGACGTCGTTTTTATGTTTAATATACCTCAATGTTCAGTTGCTACGTACGTCTAAGAATGTTTTCAGTGGCTTAAATTGTACACACTTTGATTCCCATATGCTTTAATTCAATATTTAGTTCCCCAAAAGCTTGGCAAACGTAATTAAAAAAAAAAATAAGAACTTACCGATTCGTATCACTGAAGGCAGCAGGGAAACTTCGCCAATGAATATTACTTCGAAGATAAAAGCGAATAGATATTTAGCTGATAGTCCATTTAAATAATAACATTTTAATGTGCACAAAAAATTCAACGTTTTAACATTCATAGTTTAAGGTTTTATTTCAAAAAATTATTTATATTAGATACAATTAATCAGTTTGTTGGAGCTATTCTATTTATTTTATTTTTTTCAAATGAAGAAACCTTATGAAAGCACAAAATTCAATGGTACAATAAACACTTCAACCCTTTTTGTCAAATCTTTTGTCACTCTAGTAGAATAAGGAAAAAATATACAAATCAAACTACCCGATGAGTTTAGGCCTTTTGTTAGATTAGATAGTTCTGTACAATTTTCTTTTTCCCACACTGTATAGGTCTAGCATGGAATTAAATTAGAGCTTGATAACTTATTGCTTAATGCCAAGCAACTGCAAAAAGAAAAAGGAGCTACTGAATTTATTAAGTATTATCTTCATGTTTAACACCAAGGTTTTTATTCAAAAGAAGTCGATATGTTGACCAAACATGAGTAACAAACATATGTAGGAACATATCTTTAAGCGAACGTTAGATGTTTCAGTCTATAGAGTTCAACTCTAAGTTTGTTCCAATTGCTGTGCAAAACTGTGAAATTCGCTGAAAATCACAAAAAAAAACTATCCAAAACTGATCCATCTATACATTTTTCGTAGTTTTTCATAGAAGAGAGAGCTCATGAGAGAATAAAAAAATTCCCAACCCTCTGATTTTGTGCTACAAAAATGTTTGTCCACAGAAAACTGACATTTGACATTTTACTATGTCAGTTCTGCCTGTATTTCTGTAATTTTCTGTGGTTTTCTGTCCAAAGTCGTTTCATCTAGGCTAAGCGATTATTTTCAAACTTGGTGTGTGTGATTCTTTTGCCATTCCCCGGAGGGAAAATTGTAATTTAATTTTTAGACCTGCAAATAACGGTACCTGCCATATGACCGTTTAGGAAAAGCTTATTTTTCTCGAAAACGGTTCCAACGATTTTGATGAAAATGTTTGAGAATTTTTTTGTTGGTATTGTCTATCATTTAATTAGAACCAAATTTACGGGAAAAAATTATTAACGGTATAACGTTTTTTTAAATGTTGGGCCTTCTCTGTAATGGCTTTGGATTTCTGTCAAATTTTATATTTGAAAAGATCTAAGCAGCTTTATTAATTCTGCATATCAAAATTTTAAATAAGTTTTTTTTTTCTAATAAAAATTAATTTTTGAAATAAATTTAATTAAAATTTAAAAAAAATTATTTAAAATTTTATAATCACATGTATATTATTAAACTCTAAAAAAATGCAAACCAAAATTAAAAAAAAAAAAAAATTCAAAAAACTAAAAATAAAAAACAGGATTTTATCAAAACCGATCGTACAATTTTCAAAATTGTAGACGTGTGATGGCATATTTCATTTTTACTAAAAACCGTTAAGTATTGTGGTTTTGATACTTTTTATAAGTTCAAACTGTGTTATTTTTATTCCAACGCAAATGTTACTTGTTTCTGTCAAAGATCTAGCTTTCCAATGTAATTATGCACATAAGAGCAAATACATGCGACCCAGTCGTGCCCATTTTTAGACTTCTCTATGATCGTAATGTCATGTTTGATTTTTATCTCAATTTTTTTTAATATTCACGAATCCTAAACTTGCCTTATAGTCCCTATAATCGCAAGTAAAAATGAATAAAAGCATTGAAATTTAAAAACTAAAATAGAAGAAAATAGACATAAAATTTAAAAAAAAATAATGGTGTGAACGATTTTTTTTTTCATTTCTTTTTTCAAAATTTTCAGTTTGAAAATAATGTTTTGAAAATTTTTTTCTTAAAGAAAGTAAATTAGAAAGAATATTAAAAAATGATTTGTTGGTTTTAAAAAAAGCTAATTCATAGCATCGTTAGTGCCGCGGTTGTTTTTTAATATCGTTTTTTCCTAATGAACATTTATATTTTTTTGTTAAAATAAATACAAATCTTCCAGTCTACCTTCTGACTTTTGGAATTTAATACACAAAAACACTGACAGAACTTCAGAAGTGTCCGAGTCAGGTAGCTTCTAACACCCCTTTGTCTGCCATTTTGCCTTCTGACGTTTTCAAATCATCTCTTTCAAAAACTCTTCATCAACTTTCAGCTTTGCCGGAGACAGTTATTTTTCAAAAAATGCAAGTTTGATCCCCCGCACCCGGTTACGTCGCGTCGTCCAATCTGCCTTCTGACAGCATGCAATGGATGTTTTTGTCATATTTTTTTTTACAATAAAATGCCAGTTGTTCTTAAAAACAATTTTTATTTTAACAATAAATACATAAATGTATCTATTTATCTTCGAAAATCAAATAAATAATTTACTTCGATTTGTGAAAGCACGTATCTAATATACTTATATGAATTTTAATCGAAAAAATGCTCATATAATAGGATTGACATTATTGAGGACTTTTTTTTTTTTTTTTGCTTTGTGATGATACATATGTATATGTGCAGAGGATTTTGTAAAAAGAATATATGCATAGGTTAATCCTTTTATTAAAAAAGGAATTGAATACCTTTCCTTTAGTAATTGAATTAAAGAGACTTAGAAATTCAAAGAAACCATTTTGATCAATTTAAAAAAAAAAAGAAAAACTGCACCAATTTTATCAATGGGTACACGAAAACTTTGTTTTAAATTCTCTTCCAATATTAAATATATTTTACTAGATAAAAATTACTTACTATATTTTTTTTTACCATCACACTATCGTATGCTAACCTCAAGCTAGCTGCATAAGTATTATTTTAATATACATTATATCAAAAATTTGTTTAAAAAGTCTCAATAAATATTTAAATGAAATAAACAAAATTACACAACAATAAAAAGTTAAATATAAATTTAAGTTGTAATCGGTACCATCTTGAATAATACACAAATAATTAATTTTTCGAATAGTCTTTGGCAGAATAAAAACCAACAAAAATGTCCGTTTCGAAGACGTTTAGTGTGCTAAGTGCTGAGTAAGTAAAAGTCGATTGATAAAAATTAGCTTGAATCTTATGTGAATATAATTCACAGGTTTTTTTTAAAAATAATTATGTTGGCCATTGGCAGTTTATGTTTCATTAAACAGATACTGGGTATACAGTAAACAAGAAACAGAAAGTTGCCATTTTAATTAATACAGTTTTTTTAAGTTCCCGATGAGCATTAGCAGAAACTTACAAACAAAATTTTCAAGGTACCCTAAACATAATATGTGTCCATATATTATGTACATACATTCATAAACTTCCTACTGTAATGTGAACGAACACTGAACAAGAACAAAAATAATAAATATTTAGTGTATATTGAAAAGAATATTTAGCTTAAATTTAGTCATTTGAATACAGACATTCATAAATTTATCAATATTGACCCTTTATCTACGAATCTGTAGTAAACACATTGACTGAGAAAGAAGCAAAAGTTTCACCCTTTTTGCCAATTGCCTTTGCTTGATATTGGCCAACATCAGTAGGTGTGCATTTCACGATTTCCAATGAGTACTTATTTCCATCTTTGATAAATTTAAATCTGGAGCTGGCTTCATCTATTTGCTTGCCATCCTTGAACCAAGTTAGCTGAAGTGGAGTTTCTTGGGTTTCGCACTCGAAAATGCACGATTCGGTCTCTTGAACTGTTACCGAGGAAGGAAATTTAGTGAAAGTCGGTTGTTTTGGTTCTTCCCCTGGTACTAAGACATTAATTGTACAGGTACTGAAACTTTCGCCAGCATCATTGAATGCCTCGCAGGTATAAGTTCCTGCATCTTCTGGGAAAATTTCAGCAATTTGTAGTTTATAGATGTTTGCTTCGTTGGTGTATTGGAAATCCTTGGATGGTTTGATTTCTTTGTTGTTATGTAGCCAAACTACATCGAAATGTTCTGCACCTATGATACGACAGGCTAGAGTAACAGCATCACCGTCCTTAACGAAACGAGACTCTAGGTGACTAGCAATCTTTGGTGGTTTATCACCACTAGCAATACGTTTAGCAGAGTTCTTTTCCATTGCTGAAAAAGTGAAAAAAAAAGTAAACTTTATTTCTATTTTTTTATGATTTTGATATTATAATTACGTTTCACGGTAAGCTTGCATTTGGTATCAACAGATCCAATAGAATTTGTGGCTGTGCAAGTGAATATGCCTTCATCTTCGGGGAAGACCTCATTGATTGTCAAGGAAGCAACGCCATTTTTGTACTTCAAATCCATAATTTCTGAAGACGAAATAGCTTTTCCATTTTTGGACCAGGTTATCTGGGGCTCTGGATCACCCACAACTGTGCATGTTATCAACAGCTGCTCACCGTCCTTTATTAAAACATCCTTGAGCGGTTTAGAGAACTGAGGCTTACACATTAATGAATCATCAGGTGGTACTGTAAACAAATAGTAATATTAACTAAAATTTATAATTTAAGACGGTTTATTTTTTTTTTTTTTTTACATATAAGCTCTTTTGTAGCACTGCGAGATCTTGATGGTGAACCAGGGGCATTCAAACCATACTTCTTCTTCTTCGTACTCGTTGAGTCCGAAGAAATATTTGTTGATGAAAAGGAACTTGAATTGTTAACGGCAGTCTGTAAAATTAATTTGAATATTCTAATATATTCAATTAGTTCATGATAATGAAATTATTTACCTTGCTTGATGATAATAGTGAATTATTGGTATTGGAGAGATAGTTTGAAGTACTAGTATTGGTATTGACGTTAGATGTAACCTGACGCACCGTCACAATTGGTGGTGGGGCTGGTTTAATAGGTTGTTCGATGTACTTTCGGTCTGTTGAAAATGTGTTGATATTAAAAAAAATAGTTCGACCTATTTCCTATTTTAGTTCTTTCTTAATACATATGTTACGATTTAATCACAACTCAGTTAGTTAGCAAATTAATAAATTAATAAAAAGCATATGGCAGCAATTCAAAAACTTATTCATGCGTAGAAAATAAATATTTTTTTCATTTGAATTCCATTATTTTCCATTACCTCATATGATTCATGCGGCCTAACTTCGTGGAAAGGGGATGTATTTGGTGTATGATCATCATTGATACAGTCTTAGTTATATTCATTAGGTAAAAGGTGTCCCAGAACTATTTTGGTTCGGAATTGATTTTTTCTCAAATTCAAAGGAATTTTACTGTTTATCGTATGAAGAAAATTGACCAGAAGATTGACCAGGGGTTTGAAATGAAGAAAATATTGAAATGTCTACAGATTTTCTGGAAAACAAAAGTTGAATTTCAAAGTGCAATTCCCGGTTAAATTGTTTTTTTTTTTTTTTTATTAATTCCTCCTCTCTAATGGAACTAGCTTAGTTATAGTTCCGATCCAAGTTTGAACAGGGATGCCGTCGGATTATGTTTTAACATTAAATTTGTTATGTGTTATTTCTTTTATTGTTGAAACACAATGCGTGAGCATTAGGACTAACATTGGTTTGGAATACTTTCAATATCGCCTGGTAAACTACTGCACTAATATTCGTGTTGTTCGGCTAATAAAGAGAATCTCTGCCGAAGTTATGCTCATGCTTGTTAAATGAAGAGAGTATTACGGGTGATTTTTTGGAGCGGAGAAATGCAGCTGGCTACCTTGAGTGAGATATTTTTTTATTTAAAGAAACGTCAACATAAAGAAACACATGAGACATTGCCTTAAACAAACATCAAGCTGCAGCCACTAAGCAAAAGGAAATTTATCGGCCCAAAAGCAAATAGGCATCATATTCCCCATAATTTTAAAGGTTCTAACTTTGTTGAGAAAGAAAAATAGAGAGCGGTCTACATGTCGAACTTCTTAAAGCGGCCGAAAATGACCTGTTAGAGTGCATACACCAACTCATATCTACAGTTAGGTCAGAAGAAGGTCTGCCTGATGAATGGAACTTTAGCATCGTTTTCCCGATTCACAGGAAAGGGTAACCTCGAAGCTGCGCCAAATAAAGAGAAATAAGTCTCCTGAATATCGCCTACAAGACCATCTGTGCCGTATTATGTGAACGTCGAAACCATTCGCGAACAACTTGATTGACTCCTATCGGTGTGGTTTCAGGCCAGGAAAGTCCACAATCGGTCAAATGTTCACGCTAAGGCAGGTCCTCGAAACTACCCAAGAAGGCCAAAACCAAGTACCAGCTGTCCACAAAAAGGGACATACAACGCCGGCGGATTGGGCAAAACATCACAATAGACAGGTACAACTTTGAGGTAGTTAGGGACTTTGTTTACCTCTGATCCGCTTTAACATCTAACAACTACATCTCGTTAGAAATAAAGCGAAGAATATTTGTTGCCAATCGCTGTTTCTATGGTTAGGGAGGCAATTGAGTAGTTAAACACTATCTCGAAAAACAAAGGAGACTCTTTCTAAGACCTTGATCATCCCAGTCCTGCTCCACGGCGCCGAAACATGGACTCTATCTTAAGCGGATGAAGATATTCTTAGTCGTTTTGAGCGTAAGTTTCTTCGTACGATATTCGGCCCTATCTGCGTTAACCGGCTTTGAAGGAGAAGGTTCAACCTCGAACCATACTAGTTATACAGCGACATTGTACCTGGTCAAAAAATACGTATATCACGTTTAAGATGGCTGGGGCATGTGGAACGAATAGACAACAATACTCCGGCTCGCAAGATATTCTATTCCATCTCAGAGGGTAGACGCATTCAAGGAAGACCTCGCCTTAGGTGGAGATATCAGAGACTTGGGTGTTTTCTAAAAGCACGTTGATCTTACGGAGTAGGTATTTTTGGCCCCATGTGCAAGGTTGGACGATTACGGAGCAAATACAATCATTAATTGTATGAAATCTACTTCGAATCAGATGTTGTTGAAAAAATAGAGCTCGGTAGACTCTGGCAATCTGGGCACCTAGCTCGTATGAGCGATGAGAAACCAGTTCGGAAATCCTTTTGCAGTTATTTTTTTTTGTAGAAGATGACGTGGAAGACCCCTTGGTTACATAGGAAGGATGGCCAAACTAGGACACCCAAGCCTTATATTGCGCCACTGGATGGCGTTGGCCATCGGCCAGCAATCTGTATGTATGGTAAAACTGATGATTATGATGATGAAGCCGCAAACATTTTTCCCTTTTGAATAGATAGCTCAATTTTCACGCTTCGATTTGAAGAAGCACGTGCCCAGAGGTGGTAGTTTTTATCGAGTTTTAATCGGACTTTCACTGCCAGATTGCTGATGTTTTAGGGAGTAACTTAGGCTATTAAGATACCACTAGGTTGCACTTGGGTGTTTTTTTTTTTTTTTGGAAAATTCTTACTTATGGACCGATTTTGACGAATTTTTCACAGACAGAAAGCTGATAATGTAAGAATTAAGTAAGGCTATTTTAAGTTACTCCTTGGTGGCGCTGTAGGCATTTTTTTCTGAAAATTCTTATTCATGCCCCGATTTTGAAGGGACTTTCACACGCAGATAGCTGATTCATTAAGGTGTAACTAAGTGATTCAAATCACTCATTGGTGCGGCTGAGGTCGTTTCATGAGCAGATAACTTATTTTGTTAGAAGTAATTAGGGCTATTTGGATTACTAGGTGGCGAAAATATAAGGCATAACTGAGCAACGCAGGGCCGGTAAGCTAATCATGTATAAAAATGATGAATAGGACGGAGACAGAACGGAGGAATGAAGACCGGACTTTAACAAGCTGAACACTTTTTTTATATACTTGTATTTCAAACAAAAAATCTTAATTTAAAAAAATATAACTTTTAAATTAATAACGACTAAAAAAACTATTCGTGAGGTACAATTGAATTCACACTGAATTCTTTTGAAATTTACAAGCAATGAATTTTTTGTACACGTGTAAGTTAAACGGGACGATATGTAGACAGATACTAACATAGAGGTGTGCTTTTATCAAAGTACTTAAATATTCTTTAGCAAAACAAATGTTATATAAAACTAATCTTATAAATATAATATATAAACAAACACATTCCAAATCGAGTTATATGAAACAATTTAAGGGTAATATTGTTTTTCATTTCAAAAACAATTTTGTATTTAAATGTTTTAATGTATAGCAATTTTTTTTTTAATTTTGGGATTAAAGGACAAAAAACAAGGTTTGTAGCAGATGATAAATATTTCGCTATGTTTTACCTCCTGAATATAGGAAATTGTGAGCAAGTTCTGCCTGCTCAGGCGTTACCCATTCTCCTAAAAAAATGTTCGTTATGATATGTAATTTTTTTTTTTATTAAACGCATTTTTTATATTTTATATTGTCTACAATCACAAAACGTTGTGGAAGTAAATGAATATTATTTTTTTTTATTAAATTTCGATTTTGCTCGATGGCTATATATAAAAAGCAAATGTTTAGAAATTAATTTTAAAATTATTCTTAATTCTCACTTAGGAAGATCATATAGTACGTAGAAGTTCAGAAACTTATCGATAGAAATTCATATCGATTATTTAATATTTTTTAAATTACAGTTATCTACTCCGAAAATGTTTCCACCAGTTATACTTATGTCCCTGTGCTGATGTCCAGCAAAAATCTCAAAACTGATTTATGTTATGAATGAGATCGAATAAAGTACATAAAGGAGAGTACTTTTTTTTAGGCCGGGTGTTTTAGACGCGATTTTCAAAAATGGCTGACACCGATTTCTTTGTTTATATAAGTTTTTGCTCCTGTGACAGTCACAATAATCATCTTGGTGTCTAAATGTAGGTTTTTCAGGGAAATAAATCGATTAAAATGGTTTCTGAAGTTTCACCCAAGAATTTAGAAATGAAATATGAAATAATTTATTATTACACGCTATGTTAGCTTCTTATATCACTTGTAGAGTTTGCGAAGGGGGGTTCATGACCCCTTTTTTCAATAGAAAAAAAAAGTATCTACGGATGTGTCCATTTCTAATAGAAAAGCACGAGGGTGGTTGCTCTGATGTGTTTTGTTTGATGATGGGTGTAAAACTTGAACAAGGTATTGCTCTATTTAGCAAATGTGTTTCTTCAGGTAGAGTATTATTGGGCGATGCTTTCAGTGCAGATGATTTTGTTCCAATCTTACTTGTTTTAATTAAAGTGCTGCAAAAGATCCCAGTTGCCTCACAGATGTATGTTTTTTCACCGACTACCACTTTGATCTATAATTAATCCAATCCATTACTGAATAATTGAAATATGTATCGAAGGATGAGAACAACGACGACGCGACGTCAGTGTCATTTGATAGCACTATGAGGCATGTTTTGCCCAATTGGGTATCTTGGAACAGATGGATTATAATTCTGCTATCCGCTTCTTGAACAAAGGTTCGAAGACATGAGCAAGTCTAAACTTCTTTGTTCTTTATTATTAAGGCATCTCTGTTATCCTATTCTCCTGTAATGGTTCCACTTCGCACAGTAGCCTTCTCAATAAAACTCGTAGTAGAAGCCAATTGGAGCATCCGGCTCGCAGGATCATCGATTTCATCCCAGAGGGTAGACGGAGTCAAGGAAGACCTCACCTTAGTTGGTGCGCTCAAGTAGAAAATGACCTGAAACAACTTGAAGTGCAAAACTGGAGACAGTTAGCCAGAGACCGAGCTAGTTGGAGAGGCATGTTGGTTATGGCCCAGGTTCACCCCGAAATGTAGCGCCACCTAAGTTAGTAAGTAATTTACATTTCCAAAACGCTGACCATTTCATCTTCATAATAGCTTCTTCAAGAATCAGTAAGCCCTTAAGAGATCTGACGTAAGCTAAACTAAACTAAACACAGTGGGTTCCAAACATTACCGAATCCGCTTTTTTAACACCAAACACCTTCTACTCAATTAGTGCTTCCTTTGCATCTTGTAGAAATTTCCCAATGTTATGCATGACAACCTTTGCACAGTGGACATTTCGATCATGAGAATTACATATGTATATGTCAGGATATGGAATACATCATCGTCTGAGAATACTGCTAGATCTGGTTGTCTGCAAATTTTTCAATGCCAACACACCCACCCACCCACCCTCCTCACCCTCACCAAGTGATATAAACAGCAATCATTGCATGTAATATAGTATTTTTCTCTAGCTGGATTCATTATTTGAATCTTTCATAGAAGTTTTCAGATACGGGACCCCTTCCCCCCCCCCTTCCCTAATTTTTGTGCTTGCCGGGAAACTTGAGAAACCATTTTAATTGATTTACTTCCCTGAAAAACTTACATTTAGACACCAAGATGATTATTGTGACTGTCACCGGAGCAGCAATATATAAACAACAAAAAAAACGTGTCAGCCATTTTTGAAAATGGCGTCTAAAACTCCCGAGCCAGAATATGGTGATGCCTACCCAAGTTTTTCTGACCCTCATATAAGTACTTTATTCGATCCCCCATTCATAACATTAAATCAGTTTTGAGATTTTTGCGGGACTTCAGCACAGGAACTATATTATTAGGAAAATATTCATAATTCACAATATCATTTCAAAAATGTCTTCCTTATATGCATCGAGTAAAATCACTAAGAAAATAAATTTTAAGACTGCTCCTTATTTATTTCAGTTTTAAACATCAATTTGAACAATTTTTCTTTTTCTTCAAGTAAGCGTTAATATGAATTTAGCTTAAGAAATGTAATTAAAAAATGATTGCAGTTTACTAGATGTACTATTTATAGTGTTGACTGCAGCTTTATTTGATAAGCTTTAATGTCTACTCGGCTGTTCGCTTATGCTTATGGTCTGCAGTTAGCTTATTTCAGCGGCGTGACCGTACTTATAGTTTTTTTTTTTATTGTTTATTTTGGAGCTTAGTAATAGAAAAATGCATACAATGCTCACATGAAAAAGTATTGCCAAATCAATGTTTTGTTTAATATAGTGGCCATGGACGTATTATATATGGACTGCTGGTTGCCTACCTCAAGTGGATTCCATTTTAGTCTCAGTTATTTTGGGCTACTCTAGCCCTCCTGAGTACACTAGCGGAAAAAAAATAAAACTTCAATTTTGACATTTCATCCAATAATCCCAGACTTTGGTAGCAGGTTTTCCCACGTAGGCATGTTAAAATTTCCTCTTTTTCCCGTGTTATTTAGAATATCCCACAATTATTTCCACCAAGTAATAAATACACCAAAAAACACTCATGGATTTAGCTTGGTAAATTACAAGTTTGTAAAATCTTTAGAATCTAAACTTTGTTGCGATTTTGGGCTGTCATACTTCAAACTCAACAAAAAGCCTTACAGTAGTGTGTCCACACCAAAGAAACATTTTTTTTTTAAACATTTCAGAAATGCTTTTTTCTTTCTGAAATGTTTTTTAAATGTTTATTTAAGTCTAGACGCTTCGCGAAACATTTCTGAAATGTCTATCTGTTTCCCCTTCCGAACGGAAATCTTTCTTTATTTTCATGCATTTTAGTCTAGTTGACAGGTTTTGTTGTTTTTATTTGTTTGTATTTTGTTCATGATGACACAACGCGACGCTATGATTGCTCCTTGTTTACATCATGAAGTACAGAACTGGATTCAAGAAATGTTTCAGAAATTTCTGAAATGTTTCTGAAATGATATTTAAGCAAAGGAGAAACATTTCAGAAATGGAATAGGTCTTAACCAATAAAAAAGGAAGTTGTCCACGATCTAAAAAAAACTAGAGGTAAAATACCAAAGATATCGCACACTTCTATGGATAGAATTCAAAAGTGTCAGTTATGTTTTACCGGTAAATGCGACTTTTTGATTTTTTAAAAGCAGATGTCGCGAGATTCTATGTCAACATTTTAAGTAGTTATTTGTTTTTCCTGAAGTGGGTTCAGGAGAGGTAGCATCGCATTCTCAATTTTGCCAAAATTTTTTGACAATTGTTGTATGAAGCTGACATTAGACTAGCAGTCCATATATAATACGTCCATGATAGTGGCTATGTTCTGCTAAAAACTTGACACAAATTAAGAAAGTTCAAAAAACTTATAAACCAAAATTAAAGAACATAGCCTTTGGTGATTTGAAAACTGATAATTTCTTCATTTAAAGCTTACAATCTAAGATGGTCTCTTTGCTTCAACTTACCTTCTACAATAACAACGCATTCTGTTTCATCAGTGCCATGACAGTTGGTGGCAATGCATGTATATTTGCCTGAATCTGATGGCTTACAATCAATAATTTCCATGGTGACAACACCATCTGAATGTGTCATGGAGTATTCGTACTTGCTGAGCTCTCGTTTGTCTTTGTACCATTTAACGGTGGGAACAGGCTTACCACTCAAGCAGCAGAGCAGCTTGCATGTATCGCGAGCTTGCATGACACGCGGGCGTAATAGGAATGTAAAACTGGGTGCCGACTCTGACTCTTCTTGCCAAAATGTGTATGGCAGTGGTTCGCGTCTTCGAACTGGGGTCGATTCATGTCGGTAAACTGGTGGTTGTTTTGGCAATGGTTGCACATTGAGGAACACAACTTCTTCTCGAGAACCGTAGTGGTTTTCGGCACGTACGATGTATTCGCCGCGATCTTCAAGCTTGACACGATTTATAATAAAGTAATAATCGTCGCCGGCATATCGCTTCATGTATTTGACACTCTGTCGAAGCTCTTGGTTATTATGTGACCAAGTTAACGTTGGTGTTGCAATTGCAATGCAACGGCAATAGAATTTGACACTTTGGCCTTCATAGCAAAATTGTGATGATGGACGGATAACAAACCGTGGGGCAGCTTGTCTTCTATCGATGGATGTTTCGTGGATTTTGTATTTCTCCATGAGAAGCTTACGCAAAGAAGAGTATTCGGATAGACGACCGATTGGCAAAAGATATTTGTTGAAGTCTTCATATTTCTTTCGTAGTTTATCACGGAAAGCAAGATATTTCTCGCGAGCTATCTTTTGGGTACGGTTGCTGTGATCACCGGTGAGCCATGGATGTAGTAGGCACTCGTGTGCTGTCATTCGTTTTTCTTTGTTGGATATAAGTAGTGAACGGATGAAGTCTTTGCCTTCATCGGAAATGTGTCGGAAGGCTTCTTCATCGAAGTCCCAATCGCAGGCTTTGACGTTTTTGAGCGTTGATATATCGCTTTCACCGGCAAATGGTGAAAGTCCACTTAAACTGTCAGACGAAAAGGATAATCAGGTGATATGAAATGAAAAAAAAATATTTTGAATGATTTTTGATAACATCAACATATTGTACAAATCATTTTTAAATACTTATGCCCAAAACTGTTATTTTTAAAAAGCGAGTCAAGTAAAGGTATGGACTTTAGAAAAAAATTAATACTTACAGGACA
Organism: Platycheirus rosarum; assembly: GCA_963971375.1. Lineage (NCBI taxonomy): Eukaryota > Metazoa > Arthropoda > Insecta > Diptera > Syrphidae > Platycheirus > Platycheirus rosarum. The sequence goes on from OZ020511.1 coordinate 1,271,845, forward strand.
TAGGAAAGAACACCAAGCGCCCACATGTCTGTATAAAAACCAACTGGTTCGCGGTTAACTATTTCTGGAGCAGCAAACTCAGCAGTACCGGTAGTTATTTTAACAACTTCATTGGGGTCCAGTCTTGTGGCAAGACCGAAGTCAATCAATTTGACATTTTTGCTTTTTCTTGTTTGACACATTATATTTTCAGGCTTTATGTCCAAGTGAATGATGTTTTTCTCGTGCATATGCCTTACACCCTCACATATTTGGCGCATGTAATTTATAACCTCGGATTCGGACATCGTGTAACCTTCGTCTGTGATCCGCTCGAAGAGTTCACCTCCAGATAGGCTGTTAGTAAACAAAATTTTAATTTTTTTAACTCAATGTACAAATAAGACTTAGTCTTCTTTAGTACTTAACAATACGGATAATCTTATAGCTAATTAATACACGTAACTAAAAACTTAGTGTCTGTTTTTAAAATCAAAATAACAGCTTTTTACTTAAAGTATATGAAAGGATATACAGTACTTATAAAAACACCATTTAAAAATTGTTTGTCTGACTTTCTGTCTGTTTGTTCCGGGTAATCTCGGGAACGGCTACACCGATTTTGACGGGACTTTCACTGGCTGGTAGCTGACATCCTAAGGAATAACTAAGGCTTATTTGAGCGGACTTTCACAGGCAGGAACTCATTTTGAAGGGAATAACTTAAGCTATTTGAATTGCCCATAGGTGGCGCTTTTGGTAAATTAGCCGGACGAAGTCGCGGGTAATAGCTAGTATTTATAAAAAATAGTAAGTGTTTTACAGAATTTTTTTCTCTTTTTTTTGTACCAATTGTTCATTTAATTGTGGCATTATAACATTACAAAATTCCGCGAAGAATTCAAGTTGTTAAAAGCCGGTGCTAGGAGATTAGTAGTTCGAAGAGATTTCGCTAATTGAAGCTTATCAAAAATGTAAAGCGGTGCTTTATTCCGTTTATTTTGTGCAAAAATATACAGCACATTTGCATCAAGAAACTGCTGCAGGCATCTTCGAAGGCCATAAACGTGTAATTTACGGCTGAAAGTGACCGATTGTTTTAAAACCTAGAATAGTAACATACTTAACAAACTAAAGCTGGAGTTGAGAGAGAAAAACTGGAGGCAAGAGTGTGGTGTCAATGTGCTTTTGGATATAGCAAAAAGTTGAGACTTAGCCGGGTTTAATGTTAGTTTGGCCATTATCAATGGACCACTTGTTATTTTTTTTTTTGTAATTTGCACACGCTTAAGGGATTTGGGATACCCTTTTGAAATCAGTGGACACAGCGCGAGCTAAGGAAAGAAGGACAGGGTTTACTAGGAGTTTTAAGCTTCTGAACATCATAATGGGAGGGGAAAACAGAGTTAGGCAGAAGATTCTACATTCGAGTTATACGGCTGGAGAAGGAATCTCTGTACTTGACTGTACGACCGAAATTGGGCTCAAGGGTAAATTGGTGGGCATTCCTGAAAGCGCGAGTATTACGGCAAAACTGTTAAGGGAAGGAATGCAACTGGCTATTTCTCTAGAACATTGACCGTAGAAATAATGGAAGAAAAGAGAGAGATATGACACTTTCCGTCGATGTTCAAGTGACGTGAATGTTCTAATGATGATATCATCTCCAATCAACTTGAAAGCTTTTCTTTGAATACCATCCAAAAGACTCAAGTGAGTTGATGGAGCACCCGCCCAGATATGGGAGTTATATTCTAGTCTTGCATGGATGTATGATTTGTAGGTAGTAGCCAGATCAAAAGGGGGAAAGAATTTCTAACATCTTCGGAGGAAGCCCAAACATCTTGCGGCATTTTTGGCAACATCATAAATATGATCATTCCAAAATTGGTGACTATTGATGCTCATACCGAGAATTTCAAGATGATCAGCTTCCATAATGTATGCACCTCTCATGGATAATGGCAAGGGGGTGTATTTCACTTTAGAGACAGAAGACAGCATTGTGTTTTGGACGCATTACATTCTACACGATTTCCTATTCCCCATGAGATGATGCCGTTGAAGATGCAAATCCCAAGAACCCGGTTGTGACTCCAAAAATGAATATCAAAAGCTGAGTGTACTATCATCAGCGAAGCAGTTTAGTGGATTAGAAGTTTCTGACAGGAGATCAATTATAAAAATGAGAAAGAAAGTCGGAGACAGAACGGAGCCCTAGGGCACACCAGCATTTATTTTGAAGATATCAGATTTTAACCCATCCAATACAACTTGTATTGAACGGTCCGAAAGGTAATTTCCAATCCAGCCAAGAAAAGAAACATCGAAACCGAAAGCACGCATTTTCAATAAAAAAAAAACCTGGTGACAAACTCTATCAAATGCTTTTGAAATATCAAGTGCAATAATCTTACTTTCTCCGAAACGATGTAGAGATTTGTTCCACTGTTCGGTGAGATAAACCATCATATCACCAGTGGACCTATTGCTACGAAATACTGTCGGTCATTTAGAAGCTTGATCTTGATTTTATAATTAATAAGTGTTTCCAAGACCTTACAAATAAGGGACGTAAGTGCAATCGGTCAGTAATTTGCGAGGGAGGATGATTCGCCATTTTTGAGTATGGGCTGGACAAATATGCCTTCCATTTGCTCGGAACGACCCCTGAAGAGTAGGATACGCATTGGCGTTCCCAACGTAGAAGAACGCCTCTTCAGAACACTAGCGGGGATACTATCAGGACCAGCGGATTTATGTTTGCCAAGATCTTTTATAACTCTAGCCACTATACGAGTGCGAAAGAAGATTGGTTTCATAGAATAATTTACGCTGTCAGGTACGGGTGGGACCTCGACACACTCTGGCAGCTTAGAATTAGCGGCGAACTACTTAGCGAAAAGGTTAGCTTTCTCTTGGGAACTAACAAATGGAGTGTCATTGATGACAAGCGTCGGAATCGCGGAGGAAGAAGTGTTCCTTTGGCCAATCTTGACTTTTTGGCAGCGATTGCACAGATAACTCTTAACCAGGCTCACAGCTCTATCATGAAAGCCAAAATAGTACTTCAGTTTTTGGCAAGGAAATTCATTTTTATTAATAATTAGGACGCATAAAAAATGTATCATTTGCGTCAAGACGCTCAAAACGTGTGGTACAATCATTTTTATGAAACACATTGACACCCCATCATCTCCAATAGCATCGGACTTAACAGATCGAATGGTCTCCAAAATCTCTGTTTCAGAGACAGAATCAAACTCAAACACTAAATGGATAGCAAGCAATTTGATCGTTAGGCACACATTTCAGACTTTGGATGTCTCTCAATGTGAATGACGTATTAAATCATCAGGATCAGGAAAATTTTGAACCATCTAGCTCTATGAAAATATTCAACTTTTTCGGTAGAGTTAGTGAAATTTTGACATAAATACTAAGGGAACTCGATAGCATCAGCTTCTCAAAGGAGTAGCCACACGCGAGAAATCAATGTTGTAAGTGCAAAAAATAAGAAAAATAAATACTTTAAACTATAATAAAATAATCATAAAGTTTAAGAAATTTAAAGAAGTACTCACAATTCAAAGATAAGAACCATTTCGTCATCATCCTCGAAAGCATCATGAAGATTTATAAGTTTTTGGTGATGTAGCTGATTCATAATATCGATTTCACGACGAATCAGGTCTTTTTCGATTTCATGTGCCACAGGAATGAATTTAGCTGCGAAAATATTGCCAGTGGATCGTTCTCGGCAACGATGCACTACACCAAAGGCGCCTGTACCTATTTCTTCCAAAATATCATAGCGATCATAGACACTGTCGTGTGAAATCTCAACTGGTTGTGGCACATATTTGGAGTATATATCAAATACATAAGAATCATAGTCCTTAATGGGTCCGTCAGCCTTTCCTCGGACCTTTTTGCCGTTTTCATCGATTTCCCATTTCTTTTCTTGTTTCTTTTTAATACCAGTGTCTTTGGTTGAGACCAATGTACTTATCTCTGATGGATCAGAACGACCATAAACATTTTCTGCAAATATTCTAAAATCATATTGATGTCCTGGTGCTAGGCCATGAACAGCTATTGATGTAAAGCGTGTGTTTCCCACTCGAATCCAGGTTGACATTGGGTGTTCGCGTTTCTCTACTAAATAATTTGTAATATTTGAACCACCGTCCCATACTGGAGTTTTCCAGCTCAACGAAAGGGAATCACTTCCAATATTATCAATCATGGGGTACCTTGGTGGATCAGGACGGTCACTGATTTGAATCTTTATGACAGCAGAGTCTGAGCCAAGTTCATTTGCAGCTGTAATGCGGTATGGTCCCGAATCTTCCTTAGTACCATCACGAATAGTAAGAATGGCATGACGTTCCTTAACTTCAACATGATAGTGGCCACCAGATTCAATTGTTTCACCTTCACGAATCCAGTGAATGCGTGGTTTTGGATAGCCAGTGAAGGGAATTTTAATGACGACATTTTCACCCTTATCAAAGTAGGCGGTGTCACGGAATCTCGGCGGAACATTAAGCCTAGGAGCAGCTGAAAATGTTGAGAATGCAGGACAAAATTAGATTAATCAGGATATAGGTTTATAATATACTTACTCATAATTACAAGAGAAGCCCTAGTTGATTTAGCACCCGCCTTATTCACAGCTCTGCAAACGTATTCATCTGCGTCTTCTCCAAAGACATCATTGATATTAAGATAGTAATTATCACCTTCAGCGTTCATATGATATCTGGCACCGTTTGAAATTTCACGTGCTCCTTTGTACCAGGTAATGACTGGTTTTGGAACACCGGTTATAGTACATGAGAACTGTGCGTTGTGATTTTGAATGCAATTTGCATCAGAAAGTGGCTTTATAATTTGCGGTGGTGTTGCAGCCTTTGGATCAACAATCTTCACCGATGTCGAAGCTGTTGATTCCTTGGACAGACCTGCTTCATTTTGAGCGAATACCCTGAATTCATACTGTCGACCCTCAATAAGATTTGGACAGTTGATTTGTGTGGTAGGGCAGATAGTAATGTTGACGCGTTGCCAGGCAGAGCTGCCAACTTCACGTTTGTCAATCCAATATCCTTGAATGTGAGCGCCTCCATCTGATTCTGGTTTATCCCATTCCAAATGGACGAATTCTTCTCCGATTTCTGTAACTTTTGGTATGCCAGGTGGTGAAGGCGGGTCAAACGGTGCTTTAGCTTTTATAGGATTCAAGCCTTCCAATGGGGCACCTATTCCATTTTCGTTGACGGCCATTACGCGGAAGATGTATTCCTGATTTTCTGTTAGACCTTGAACAACGTATGAGAGGTCCTTGCAGAAGCTTGAAACTGTTATCCAATGTGATGAACTTGTGTCCTTACGTTCAACAACGTAATGTAAGATACGTAATCCACCATCGTATGCTGGTGGACGCCAGGCTAATGTACATGAATGTTTGTTTATATTTGATACACCCATTGGCCCACCAGGTGGTCCTGGTAATCCAGTAATGCGGACATCAAAGTTTCCAACTGCAACTCCACTTTCGTTGCTGAGCTCAACACCATATATACCAGCGTCGTCTTTGTTTACATCACGAATACACAGAGTAACAAAGTCGTCGAAAATTGTAAGCTTGAAATGGTCTGTTTCTTTGAGGGTCTCGTTGTTCTTAGTGATAGTTACCTTAATAGGTTGATCACCAGTGTAGTATACCTTGATCTTTGCGTTATCATTCTCTGGAAGGTATAGTTCGCTAGGAATTCTTGTAATAACTGGCGGAGATCCAATTTTGAGATGGCAAGTTGTATGCACAAAGCCTAGAGAATTGATGGCTTCGCATGTGAAATCACCTTCATCAGTAGAACCTACATCTGAAAAGTGCAACCTGAACACACCATTTTTAGCATCGCACGTAAAGCGACCACCCATTTGAATTTCTTTGCCGTTTCGTAGCCATCTTGCTGTTGGTTCTGGCTTTCCAGTGGCTTCGCATTGCAACATAAAATATTTGCCGAATGGAGCAATGCGATCTTGCAAACGCGTTACCCATTCAGGCTTCTCTCCGCCTAGGACTTCGCAAACCTTAATAGGTATGGTGCATGAGCTGGGTTCAGAGCGTCCTGCAGCATTTACTGCAAATATTCTGAATTCATAATCGCCCATTTCAATTAAATTAATAACTGTAAATTCTGTATCCAAGACATTGTAATCATTGCATTTAACCCAAATGGCACCTCCAATATCACGCCGTTCTATAATGTAACCAGTAATTCGGGAGCCTCCGTCACTGACAGGCTTAGCCCATTTGAGATCAACATAGTTTTTGCCCACTTTAAGAACTTGTGGTGTTCCCGGTGGAGATGGCACAGTGAATTTGCCCTTTAACTTGAATTTCATAGATGGCGCTGATGGCTTACTGAAACCGGCAGCGTTCTTTGCTTTTATACGGAATTCGTATTCGTGTCCATTTACAAGATTATATAGTTGGTATTTAGTATCTTTAATGAGAAATTCGTAAGTATTCCAAGATGTGTCATTAGCAACATCCCTATATTCAATTTGATAGCCTTGGATACGAGAGCCACCATCCGACGAAGGACGGTCCCATATTAAAGTAACGTTGCCAGAATCCCAGTCGACAACCTTTGGTTGACCTGGTGGATCAGGAACAGTAAATTGATATTTAGCCAAAACAGGTTCTTCTGAATCCAGGGGTTCACTTAGTCCATATTGGTTTTCAGCTCGTATTCGGAAGTAATACTTCTTATTTGGTTCTAGTCCCATGACGTCATAGTGCGTACTTCGAACAAAGCTACTGACTTTGACCCATACACCGTTGTTATCCATTTTTTCAACGACATAGTTCGTAATTGGTGAACCTCCATCATCAAGTGGAGTTTTCCATGAAAGAGTGCATGTATCTGGAGTTATATCTGAAACCATTAGAGGTCCTTGTGGAGCGCCAGGCTTGTCAACAACTGTAACATGGCACGAAGCAGAATCGAAGCCCTCTAAGTTCGTCAATGTTATTTGATACGATCCAGTTTCGGATCGCTTTGCGCTCTTGTTGTGGAATACTGAATTGAAATCTGTCGTCTCGAATTTAATGCGATCATCTTGAAGAACTTCCTTGTTATTAATGAGCCATGATGGTGTTGGTCTGGGATTACCGTTATACGGTACTGTTATTCTGAATTCTTCTCCAGCACAGACAACAATGTCACGAATCTTTAAGTCGGAAGTTATCCTTGGAGCAGATGGTGGTGGACGACATATAATTCCATCTGAAGATGAACTGTACGGTCCTTGTCCAGCTGCATTTACTGCCGCAACACGGAACTCATACTCATGACTCTCGATTAGAGTTGGAATTTTACATGTTAAATCTGGGCAGTGAGCTTGAATTGCTTTTGTCCATTTATCTTCAGAAAGCAAACGCTTTTCAATAACATATCCGGTGATAGGTGATCCACCATCATGACGTGGTTTCGCCCAAGTGATGGTAATAGAATCTTCCGTTGAATCGATTCCCCTTGGAATTCCAGGGGCACCCGGTACGTCAAATGGATGTCTTGCTCGTATAGGCTGATCAGTATCAGCTGAATCGGATTGTCCGTATTTATTTTCGGCAACCACACGGAATTCGTAGTCCCTTCCAATAGTCAGATTGCGGACTCTTACAAAGGGTACTGTGCAGTAACTACTAACCTTTGACCATACTGTACTTCCTTTCTCACGTTTTTCTACTATATAATTTGTAATTGGTGAATCACCATCATCCTTTGGTGGATTCCAGTAAAGTGTGAGAGCATCACCTGCAAATTCATCTGCACGCAGGTTGGTTGGGGGTTTAGGTCGATCAAGTACTTTTACATTGATGGTCGCTGTGTCAAAGCCTGATGGATTTTTTAACTGTAGACGGTACTGGCCAGAATCATTGCGGTTGGAATTCTTAACCACAAAGCTTGCAGCATCGTCTGTTAAATTTTGGAACATGCGTTGATCATCGTCAAGTATTAAGTCATTAGCGTGCCATGTTGCAGTAGGTTTGGGGAAGCCTACGTACGGTACGTGAATACTGAAGTCTTCTCCAGCTCTAACAATAATATCCCGTACTCCTCCTAGGTCCATACATGGTTTGTTTGGCTGTTCTCCAATAATGATTGGATTGGACGGCTTAGAAGGATCAGACCGTCCGACTTCATTGTCTGCAATGACACGGAATGCATATTCTTCTCCTTCCTTTAAGTCCGGCACTGTATAGAGCAAATTATGAATTGGTACCTCGTTTATTGGTATCCAGTCCTTTGAACCCTTTGGCTTCATTTCTAAGAAGTATCCCTTGATCTTGGACTTCTTATCATTTCTTGGTGGTCTCCATGACAATGTTGCACTATTTCTTGTAATGCGGTCAGCCTTAGGTGGCTCTGGAGGATCTGGTCGGTAACGTTGAAGTTGGGCGGTCACTGGGTCAGAAGGCTTGGAAGGTTTTCCTGGTCCAGCTTCATTGACGGCAGTTACACGGAACTCATACCTGGAACCTTCGTGTAAATCTTGAACTGTATAACTGGTATTTGGTGTTGGGTAATTATTGCACTTAATCCATTCACCTCCACGTTCACGGCGTTCAACAATATATCCTGTTATTGGCTTGCCACCACAGTACTCTGGGGCATGCCATTCTAGGGAAGCGGAAGAAGGACTATATGCAACAACGTCTGGTTGGCTGGGTGCGTCTGGTGGGTCAAATGGTGATTTGGCTACAACCGGTTTGCCTTCTAACGGTTCAGAGATACCATATATATTTTCTGCACTTACGCGGAATACGTATTTTTTGCCCTCGGATAATCCCTTTACTGTAAACGCAGTTTTTGGGCAGTATCCAGGTACTGGTCGCCAAGCGTCTACTCCGAATTCAGACACTTCAATCACGTATCCAGTAATATCACCGCCACCATCGTCCTTTGGTGGATGCCATGAAAGCGATACATGATCCTGGGAAATCTCAGTGTATGTCAATGGACCTTCTGGTGGATCAGGCTTGTCTACGACAATAACTTGAATATCAGCACTGTCTTTACCAAATGCGTTTGTTGCGGTAACATTGTACGTGCCAGCATCTGTTCGGACGGAATCTTCAATACGGAATACTGTCTCCTCTGGACTTGTTTGATATGAGACCTTATTACTTTCAGATAAACGAACGCCAGATTTTGCCCATTCAATAGTAGGAGTTGGAGCACCTGCTATAGGAATATGAATACACACAGGTTCTCCGGCGTGTACTTTGACTTTGCGCCCGATCAAACCATCCAAAAATAGTTTCGGTTTCTCACGCATTGGCTTGGCTGATAAAATGGATGATGGCTCTGAAAAACGTCCATTTCCAGCAGCATTGACTGCTGAAATACGATATTCATATTGATGACCATCAGTTACACGATCGTCAGTATAATTATTGTTTTGAACTGGTTCCCCGTTAATTTTAATCCATCTGCCAGTTGCTTTATCGCGGCGTTCAATATCGTAACCAATAATTGATGACCCTCCGTTGCTAATTGGCGGTTTCCATTTAATTGAAATATGATCTTTGTCACTATCAGTGAGCTCGGGCTTACCAGGTTGTCCTGGAGTACTATATTGATTCTTTGCAATAATTGGCTCTTCAGAAGTCAGTGGATCAGAACGTCCTTGTAGATTTTCTGCCATTACTCTAAATTCATATTGAGTGCCTTCTAATAAGCGTGGCACAACAGCGTGATTGTATTTCGCATTTACATATGTCACAGCTGGGACCCAACCTCCACCATGCGTCAAATCACGTTTTTCGATCACATATGCAGATATTTCTGAGCCACCGTTATCTTTTGGTGGTTTCCATGATATGGTAACAGAATTACCAGTTATTTCTTCATATTCCATTGGACCTGTTGGTATACCTGGCCGATCAAGGACAATCAATTGGAATGATCCCTCATCGATACCAGAATCGTTTCTCAGTAAAATATGATAAGTGCCTGAATCTTCACGTTTGCAGTTCACAGTGTGAACAACTGTGTGATAGCCAATTGATGTTACAGTTGTTCGTTCGTTGGTAACTAGAGGTAAGGCTTTATGATCCCAAATTGCTTCAGGAGCTGGCTCTCCTATGAAATCAATGTCAATATGGAATATTAGCCCTGCTTTTATACGTATATCATGCAGAGGTGTGATAATTTTAGGAGCTAGGTAACGAGCCTTCGCTGTAACCATATCCGATGGTTCTGATGGCTCAGATTGACCGGCAGGATTACAAGCAATAACACGAAATTCATACTCCTGGCCCTCGGTTAGTTCTGGAACAGTTGCCGCAGTCTTGGTTGGTGGCACATGCACTACATTTACCCAATACGGAGTTCCCTTTTCTTTCTTTTGAATTATATACTCTGTAAGTGGTGCACCACCATCCGATTTCGGTTCAGCCCAGCGTAAATCAACATGGTCTCTATCCCAATCTGTAACATCTGGTTTTCCAGGTGCATCTGGTTCGTCAAAGTCATTTTTAGCAATTATGCTATTGCTGGCTTCAAGCGGCTCTGATTCACCGATTGCATTGACAGCTTTTACACGGAAAAGGTACTCTTTTTTATGAATCAGACGAATGACATCGTGCACCAAATGGGTACTCATTCCCGCATCAGACCAAGTTCCACGAGACATATCCATTTTTTCGATCACATAATGTAGAATTGGAGAGCCTCCATCATCTTCTGGATGTTGCCAGGTCAAATGACAACCATCTTTTGTTATCTTAGAAATATCTAATGGACCAATTGGAGGACTTGGGCGGTCAAGAACTGTGGCGTGAGCAGAAGCACTAAATTCACCGTGTTCATTCTTAAGCTTAAGAGTATAACGACCAGCATCAGCCCGAGTTGAAAATGGAATTTCAAATGTAAGTTCATTCTGGAAAAGGGACATATCGACACGAGAACTTTGCTCAATTGGTTTTCCATCGAAGATCCATGTAAATGTTGGGCGTGGAGAGGCTTCAATAGGTAACACCCATCCTAAACGTTTTCCAGCATGAACGGTTATGTCTTCCAAAAGCTTCTTATCAAAGTATGGCGCTATAAACCGTGGTTTGGTAACAACAGTTGCCGAAGGATCAGAAGGTTCACCTGGCCCACCCTTATTTACAGCAATTACTCGGAACTCATACGGTTCGTTCTCTAGTAAATCAGGTACAGTGGCTTTTGTTTGCTTAGCAGGAACTTCTACTGCTTTCTCCCATGGCCCAAATTTGGACCGTTTTTCAATAATATAACTAGTAATAGGTGAACCACCATCCTTCTTAGGGGCTGCCCATTCTAAGTCTACATGATCTTTGTCCCAGTCGGTCGCTTGTGGTTGCCCAGGTTTATCCGGACGACTAAACGGATCCTTAACTGTAATGGATTGTGAAGTAGCAAGTGGAAGTGATTCTCCCTGTTTGTTAACAGCACGTACACGGAAATTATAGTCATGGCCTTCAATTAAGTTGTCAGCACGAATGCAAGTATCCGCGCAATCGCCAACAGGTACCCAACGCAATGTCTCGGTATCCATTTTTTCAACAACATAATGTGTGATTTCTGAGCCACCGTCATCTTTTGGTGGACGCCAACGAAGTGTGATTGAGTTTTTGGTTACTTCTTCAGGTCTCAGTGGTCCTTCGGGTGCTGACGGAATATCCAAAACAGTTACATTTACCGTTGCTTTATCACTTCCATTTATATTTCGAGCGAGAAGAGTGTATGTGCCAGTATCAGAACGCTTAGCGTCAATAACACGTAGCTTAGTATGATAGTCTTCATTGATTATCTTTACACGGTCGGTATTAAGCACCATGTTATCTTTGTGTGACCACTCTTTTGTTGGTGGAGGTTCCCCAATAACAGGTACTTCATATTCAAATGTTTGACCAGCTCGTACTTTAATGTCTATCATGAATGCGCGATCAATCTTCGGCGCTAGGTTCTTTGGCCTTGCAATATGAGGTTGAGTAGCATCACTTGGTGCTCCTGGTCCTGCATTGTTTACGGCTCTTACGCGGAATTCATATTTGACGCCTTCAACCAAATCTGGAACTTTTCCAGTGGTAACATCTCCATCAACGTCAGCGCACTTTTCCCAATCGGTACTGTATTTGTCTCGTTTTTCTATTATGTAACCAGTTATGGGCGAGCCTCCATCTTTTTCTGGTCGTGTCCATTGGAGCTCGACAAAGTCCCTATCATAATCTTTAATAACGGGTGTTCCTGGTTTGGAAGGTTCGTCGTAAGGGTTTTTAGCTTCTGTTGCGTGTGGAGTTGTTAATGGATCTGAAGTGCCTTGACGATTACGAGCCCTTACACGGAACTTGTATTTGTGTCCAGGAGTCAAACCATCGACCTTGAAATTGGTTTCTGGACCCTCAGTCTCGCCGGCTGGAACCCAACGTCCTGTAATTTCATCAAGTTTTTCTATCACATAACTTTCAATTGGTTGACCACCGTCATCATCAGGCGGTTTCCATTTAAGTGTACATCCATCAGCATGAACATCTTCAACTTTGAGAGGTCCATTTGGTGGAGCTGGCTTGTCGATAACTATCACTTTTACATCAGCTGTATCGATTCCGTTAATATTTTCAGCTGTAATTGTGTAAGTTCCAGAGTCAGCACGAGTTGCATTGCGAACGACTAATTTCGTGTTATAATCAACGTGCTGTACTTTAATGCGTTCGCTTGGAAGAACTTCACGTTTATTCAGCATCCATTTTGTCTTTGGAGCAGGCTCCCCTGATACCTTTATATCATAAGTAAAGTTTTGTCCGGCCTTGATACGGACTTCCAGTAGATTAGTACGATCAATAAGTGGTGCTTTATTCCTAGGCTTGGCTATAATAGATGGAGTTGCTTCGCTAGGTTCTCCAGGTCCAGCTTTGTTAACTGCCACGACTCGGAACTCATATGCTTGACCTTCAATAAGGTCTGGAACTGTTGCCTTACTTTGATCTGCCGGAACTTCAACAGCTTTCTCCCATTGGCCGTACTTATCTTTCTTTTCGACTATATATCCAGTAATTGGTGATCCACCATCGTTTATGGGTGGTGTCCATGCCAAATCAACATGGTCCTTATCCCAGTCAGTTGCTCTTACATTTTCGGGTTTTCCAGGCTCATCAAATGGATTCTTCGCAATAATTGTCTCATCAGCCTCAAGAGGAGTTGATTCTCCCTCGGCGTTAACAGCCACAACCCTAAATTTATATTCGCCACCAGGTGTTAGTCCAGTTACATCTGCTTGGGGTTCCGTGGCACGACAGGCCGGCACCCAACAACCAGTCTCTGGATCCATTTTGTCAATTTGGAAATATTCGATTGGAGTACCACCATCGTCTTTTGGTCTTTTCCATTTAAGATGGCAGCCTTCCTTGTGTATATCTGATATTTGTAGAGGTCCTAATGGTGGTGTGGGTTTATCGGTAACTACTACATTAAGTGTTACAGTATCCTTGCCAGAACTGTTTGTAGCTGTTACAGTATACTCGCCAGAATCTGCTCGGCTCGCTGGTCTTATAACCAATTTTGTGTAATAATCCGGGCTGTCGATTGTGACATTTTTGCCGGTTTGCAATGGGCAATTAGAGAATCTCCACTCAACCTTCGGTGCTGGTTCCCCAGTAATATTTGCGTCATATTTGAGTGGTGTTCCAGCTGATATTGTCAGATCTCGTAAATTGCGACGGTCGATTTTCGGCGCCAAATAACGTGGTTTAGCAGTGAAAGTTTTACCTGGCTCTGAGGGTTCAGATTGCCCGGCTTTATTGAGTGCAATTACGCGGAATTGATATTCATTTCCTTCAATCAATCCATGAACTATTGCAACCGGTGTTGGCGCATCGGTTTCACAAGCTTTCTCCCACATTGGACTATATTTGTCCTTCTTTTCGATTATGTAACCAGTTATTGGAGACCCACCGTCATTTTCAGGTTCTGCCCAAATAAGCTCAACATGGTTGGCAGACCAGTCTGATGGTTCTGGAGCTCCAGGCTTAGAAGCAGTTGCTATTTAAACAAAGTAATTAACAAAACTATCTTTTTTAAAACTAAAAACTCAAACTTACTGAACGGATCTTTAGCAACAATTGATCCAAAGGTTTCCAATGGCTCTGATTCTCCCTCCTTATTAAGAGCCTTAACACGGAACTTATATTCGTGTCCTGGAGTTAGGCCTTCGACGTTGAATTCAGGACCGTCAGATTTGCCTACTGGTAGCCAAATACCAGTATCTGGATCGAACTTTTCAATCAAGTATCCGTCAATTGGTTCGCCACCATCATCTTTTGGTTTTTTCCACTTAAGCTTGCATCCTTCCTTATGAATATCTGAGACTTGAAGTGGGCCTTCGGGCTTTCCAGGCTTACCTAACGAACAGATTTATTTAAAGGTATTTCCTTTGCGGAACTATTTAAATTTTTCTTACTTATTATGTTCATCTGGAATTCCACAGTATCTTGCCCATGTTTGTTTTGTGCGACGATCTTGTAGGTTCCTGTATCCTTGCGCTTAGGACTGTCGTTGAAGAACTTGGTGTTATATGGGACGTTGTCAATTCTTCGATGGGATGAAACTGATATGGATTTGCCGTTGTGGGACCAAACTACATCTGCCGGGGGTTCGCCAATAATCTTTATGTCCAAAAATATTGGCTCGCCCTCCTTGACATTATAGGTGTGAATGTGTCTGCGGTCAATTTTTGGGGCCACTAAGCCAGGAATATATATTTATTTAAAAAAATCCTTCGTTGAAAGTTATGAAGGTACTTACATTTTCTTGGTTTAGTGATGACTGATTTACTTGCATCACTTGGATCACCAGGTCCGGCAGCATTTATTGCTCGAATTCTAAATTCGTATTCTGTGTTTTCATCTAAGCTTGGCACAGTTGCTTTGCATTCACCGCCACCTGGTGGTGCAGATACTTCAAGGGCTTTAAGCCATTTACCAGTTCCTTTTTCACATTTCTCTACAGCATATGCAATTATTGGGGAACCACCATCGTTCAGTGGCGGGTTCCATTTTAGGTCCACATGATCCTTGTCCCAATCTGTGACTTCAGGTGTTCCAGGCTTGCCAGGTTCATCTAAAACAAGAATTTAAGTTTTTTTTTTTAAATATACATTTAATTTTGTTATATGCATTTACCGAACGGATTCTTGGCTACAATAGGCTTGTCTGTTTCGAGTGGCTCAGATTCGCCTTCTGTATTAACAGCCAATACACGGAACTTGTACTCAGTGTCAGGAACTAGATTATTGAGCTCGGCAAATGGTTCCTTAAAGCGTCCACTTGGAAGCCATCTTCCAGTTTCAGTGTCCATCTTCTCAACTATATAATATTCAATTGGTACACCTCCGTCATCCATTGGAGGATTCCATTTCAGCTTGCAGCCTTCTTTATGAACATCGCTTACTCGCAATGGTCCTTCTGGTTTGCCTGGTTTATCTAGAACGGTGATTACAATGGAAGCTTCATCGTGACCAGAATCATTTTCAGCTTTAAGCGTGTATTTGCCTGTGTGGCTGCGCTTAGCGATTGGAATGCTGAATTTAGTGCGGTATGGTTCTAAATCAATGTTAATGGAGGTGTCGTCTTCGATTCGGGCCTTGTTGTGATACCATACCTTGTGCGGTGGTGGTTCACCCGATACTTTAACATCTAGACGCACGTGTTGACCAGCTTTAATGACAATATCTCTGAGGTTTGATCGGTCGATCTTTGGTGCAGCGAAACGATCCTTTGCAAGCATTGTTTCAGATGGATCTGATGGTTTACTCTGACCTCCTTTGTTGACTGCTTTGACGCGGAATTGATATTTCTGTCCTTCAATTAAATCATTAACACGAGCTTCACATTTCGGTGTATTCGTTTCGAGAATTTTTTGCCATTTGTTTGTAAGGTTATCCTTCTTTTCAATAATGTAACCAGTTATTGGTGCACCGTTGTCATCGGCTGGTGCCCTCCATTTAAGGTCCGCTGTATTGCGTGTCCAATCTTTAATTTCTGGTTTACCTGGCTTATCAGCTACTTGGTAGGGGTTCTTTGCAGTAGTAGGTGAGTCGGTAACAAGTGGTTCAGACTCACCCTCAGCATTAACAGCCTTAACACGAAACATGTATTCTTTTCCATCTGTTAAGCCTGTCACATCGGCCTCAGGTGTTTTACTTACACACACAGGAACCCAACGTCCTGTTTCTGTGTCCATTCTTTCAACAATATAGTGATCAACCGGCTCTCCACCATCATCTTCCGGTTTATCCCAAGATAAATGGACACTTTCGGCTGTAACGTCTTCGACTTTAAGAGGACCCTTAGGTGTTGAAGGCTTGCATAGAACTTCTAGTTCTAAGTCAACCGTATCAATACCAGAATCATTTTTCGCAGTAACAGTGTAAATTCCTTTATCGGAACGTCTTACCTTCGAAATAATGAATGTTGTCTTATAGTCTTCGTTTTCGATCTTTAGTCTATCAACCGATTTTAGGGGTGCGTCTTTATAGGTCCATGTTACAACAGGAGCTGGTTCTCCCTTCACAACCGCTTCAATATGCAACAATTGGCCGCTGCGTAATATTTTCTTTTGCAAGTTCTTACGGTCAATTCGAGGTGCGAGGAAGCGAGGCTTTGCAATAACAGATTTTGAAACATCACTAGGATCACTTGGTCCAGCTTTGTTCACTGCTACTATACGGAACTCATATTCATGTCCCTCATCCACGTTAGTAACTGTTCCTGACGTATGATCACCTGGAACAGTTGCTGCGTCCACCCATGCACGCCCAGATTTATCTCTCATTTGTATAATATATTTTAGAATTGGCGCTCCACCATCATTCTTTGGTGGGGCCCATGACAAATCAACAAAGTCCTTATCCCAATTAGTTGGTTCTGGTCTTCCGGGTTTATCTGGTTCATCGAATGGATTCTTTGCAATTATCGGCTTATCAGTTTCCAGGTCTTCAGATTCTCCTTCTTTGTTGACTGCACGAACGCGGAACTTGTAAGGCTTGCCTTCTTGTAAGCCAATAATTTTAGCTTCTGGTTCTGAACTTTTGCCGCATGGCAGCCATTGCCCTGTGTGTGGGTCCAGCTTTTCAATTTCATAATAATCGATTGGTGCTCCGCCATCATCTTCAGGTTTCTTCCACTTAAGCTTACAACCATGTTTTGTAATACTATTGACCTCTAATGGGCCCTGTGGTTTGCCGGGTTTTCCAAGAACTGTTACATCCAGTTCGGCAACGTCTTCGCCGACTTCGTTTTCAGCCTTAATTGTGTATTTACCACTTTGTAATCGTTTCGCACGCATCACAAAGAATTTTGTTTTATAATCCATGCTATCGACACGAATATTGTCGTCAGCAACAAGAGGTTCATCCTTGAATAACCAAGTAACTTTTGGAGCTGGCTCACCTTTAATGTTAATATCAAGGCTAATAGAAAGACCAGCCTTAACAATAACAGGCTTCAGATTAGTGCGGTCAATGTGAGGTTTCACTTAAAAAGAAAAAAATAGTATTAATCATATAGAACTATCAATTTAAATAATGCCCCAAGTGCTGAGAGAATTACTAAAGGTACTTACAGAATCTAGGCTTGGCTGTATGCCAGTTGGTCTGCTCCGATGGCTCTGAAGGACCTGCTTTATTAACAGCACGAACACGGAATTTGTACTGTTGGCCTTCTTCAAGTTTATTAACTACCCCCTTACAAATTGGCCCATCAGTCTCAGCAACCTTGACAAACTGGCCAGAGTCTTTATCCATAGCTTCAATTATATAGCCTGTAACTGGTGCTCCACCATCTCTAATTGGTGGTTCCCACTTCAATTTAACATGGTGCTCATCCCAATCTTCTAGCTCAGGAAGACCAGGTGCAGCAGCGACGTCGTATGGATTTTTAGCAACAATGGCGGATTCAGTTTCCAAAGGTTCAGATTCTCCTTCTTCGTTGACAGCCTTTATACGGAACTGATAAGCATGATTTGGTTCAAGTCCCTTAATTTCTTGTTCGGTTTTCTCAGGGTCAACATGTCCACAAGGTACCCAACGACCGGTGGTGGCATCCATTTTCTCAATGATATATCCAGTGAGTGGAACACCACCATCGTCTTTGGGTTTTTTCCATTTCAATTTACATCCCTCCTTGTGGATATCGCTAACCTCGAGTGGACCTTCAGGCTTGGCCGGTTTGTCAAGTACTAAGATTTCAATTGTAGCTTCATCTACGCCATTTATATTTTCAGCACGTAATGTATAAACTCCACTTTCTTTTCGCGAGGAGTCCAAAACCGTGAATTTTGTGTTGTAATCTTCGTTCTCAATGCGGATATTACTGGCAGTGCAAGGTTTCTCCTTGAAAGACCAGGTAAGTGTTGGTGGAGGCTCACCAATTACGTCAACATTGAGCTTAACAACCTGCCCCGCATGAACCTTAATATTCTTCATCTTTTCGCGATTTATTGTTGGTTTTACTAGAAATTCAAAAACAAGGAAAGCAAGGAAAAGGTAGAGGGAAGCACATGGAGTTTTGGATAAAAAAATATTATAAATATGTTACTTAAAAAACTTAGACTTAGGTGCGTGTGTACAAGCTTTGCAATATTTGAATAGCTGTGATGAAAAAAGCATAATCAAGCAGGTATTTTATGATAAAGTCGACTTCCAGGAGTAAAAGGGGATGTCTATTCTAATGCCTGTTAAGAAAATTCAACAAGAAGTGGATCAGCTCTAGAAAATAACGAATTGCGAAGAAGATACAACAACGAGTTGTACGTGCTGTACAGAGACATAAGCCTATCCAAAAAAAATCCGTATCCAGCGGCTAAAATGGCCATACCCGAGGGAGTCCGAAGTCAAGGCCGACCTCATCCTCGATAGAAACACCAGGTAGAGGGAGAATTCCGACTGCTTGGACTGTGAAACTGGAGACAGCAGGTTATCAGTCCGATTCTCACCATCACCACTGATGCCGCACAAGTCCCAAGAAGAGGTGAAATAGATTTTGTGACGTTTTCGTATTCTCCCCCAAAGTTGAAACTTGTGACAGGCACAAAATCAATATTAAACTAGGCTCCGATTTAGGAGCACCGCGCTATGTGGCGCCATTTACAACTTTCCAATCTAATACATAAAAATTAAATATTGTTTGTTTGTTTATTTGTTTGATTATTTTATTCGTATTTAATGCGTTCACCCAATTGCAATGATATTTTGTCAGCTTGCTGCCTGCATTTGCGGAAAGGTTATAGGCATAGTAAAATAAACTTCCACTAGGTGGGGCGCATGTCCTACCACAACATTTATTTGAAAATTACAAAATAATGAATTGCTGTCAGAAAACAGCGATAATGAATCTATTGTCCATCCCATAATGAAAGTTCTTGCATGCACTCTAGGGGGCGCTATAAAATAAATAAAAAAAATGTAAAGTATAAGAATTTAACCAGTTACGTTTCTATTAGAAAGTCTCAAATTATTATGTCGGTCACTGCGAAAGTTCCCACAACCATCTACATATCTTTTCACTTAAAAATAGGGCGGCACCGAAGCGCCGGGTACCTGCTACAATTTCATAAATATAAAGGGTCTTCCAATAGAGGCTTTCGAAGTCTGACAGGTGATAGCAGCCATCTTCTTGAAGCTACATCTGTCAAATTGGCTGTCATTTATTCAGTCTGTTTTGTCAAATGACCATGGATGGATAGTTTTCAACAAGACGTGTAAATGATAAAATTGTTTTTTAATTGTTCGGGTAACGTTCCGCGCCCTTCGCCAATTGTACGGTCGCCAAAATCATCTTCAGCGATGAGGCCCATTTCTGGATGAATGGGTACGTGAACAAACAAAATTGTCCACATGAGATCCAAGAGCGTCCAAGGCATCCCGATAAATTCACTTTTTGGTGTGGATTTTGAGCTGGCGGCGTCATCGATCAATATTTCTTTGAGAACGATGTTGGCCAGGTAATTACCGTCACCAGCGAGCACTATAGGTCGATGATTACCAACTTCTTTTGGCCTGAATTAGATGATATGGATACCAACGACATCTGTTTCAACAGGAAGGCCTCACGTAATCTCACTTGGAGGTGATGGGAAATGGCCACTGAGATCGTGTAATTTGACCCCATCAGATTTTTTCTTGTGGGGTTTTCTTAAGTCACAGGTCTAGGCGAATAGGCCACAAACCACAGCGACAGCGGTCCTCAAAGCCAACATAACCAATGCCATCATATGACCGATGGCATCCTGTCCTAATTTATGGGCTAGTCATATAGAAAATTAGACACTTGGGATGCGCGCCACAAAGAGAAGCCGCGGGGGACATTTAAACGATGTTATATTCCACACATAATGGCATCGATAGGCCTTTCAAATGTATACAAAATGTCAATGATATCTCAAACACACTTTGCAAAGAGCATAATGAAATACGAAACGTTGATTACGTGAACTACATATGTTGCGTAAGTGAGTTTTTAAGAAAAAATCTCCTAAAAACAAACTTTATTCGTGACGACTATTGAAACCTTGTTAAATGGCGTTAATGACTATTGAACCGTACCTTATGAGAGTAATGAAAAATTGAAAACTTGTGGGAGGCTGAAACATGAAAGTATACTCTGTTAAGTTGTCTACCACATGACCATGCCGTCCATTGGTCCAAAATGACTTAAGCAAAGTCAAAACTCCAACATAACAGGCATCTGGAAAATATGTCTGTTCTTTTTGCTCGTGATGCACCCAAACTATTCTTTCAAAAAAAATTACTTGTTAAGCTGAATGAGTAAAGCGCAATGTGAATTATTTCCTGTGAAGTGTTACAAAATTGTGTGGAATTCCAGGAGCTCGCAGTGAAGTGGCGTTATATTTAAAGCAGGCAAAAGCGAATTAAATCCTTGAAGCAGCAATTTCATGTCAATTATCTTACAGTTTCTCGGTTTCGCAAGATGTGGTTCTGTTGCATCACTAGGTTCGCCGGGTCCGGCTTTGTTTATAGCGCGAACTCGGAATTGATATACATTGCCTTCTTTTAACCCCTCAACGCAGGCAAGCGGTTCGGGTCCCTAAGGAAACAAACAAAATTGTGTCAATTGTCATAAAAATTAAATATTGTTCAAGTTACATCAGTGGTGAGGACCTCGTCCCAATGGGGTGAAAATTTGTCTTTCTTTTCAATAATATATCCTGTGATTGGCGCTCCGCCATTATATTTTGGAGGCTCCCATTTTAACTCAACCATTTTTTCATTATAATCTTCAATGACGGGAATACCGGGCTTACCAGCCGGATCATATGGGTTCTTGGCTACTATACTTTGTTCTGTTTCTAGTGGTTCTGATTCACCCTCATCATTGATCGCTTTTACACGGAATTGGTACTCATGACCTTCTTGCAAGCCTTTAACATCGATTTCAGTATCATTACCAGAAGTGCGACCAACTGGAACCCAGCGACCTTGACTCTTGTCGAATTTTTCTACCTGATAGGCGGTAATCGGCTTACCACCGTCATCTTCAGGCTTATTCCATGAAAGTTTACATCCATCTTTTGTAATGTCCTTGACTTTAAGTGGTCCTTTCGGTTTTCCAGGGGCTGCCAATATATTTACCTCGACTTCTGCTTCGTCTTCACCATGTTCGTTTACAGCCTTAATCTTATAAAGGCCAGTGTTCTTACGTACAGTGTCCGTTATTGATATTTTGGTATTGTAGTCGATATTCTTTATCTCGACATTACCTTCGGATGAAAGTACTTTGTCGTTTTGATACCAGGTTATTTTTGGTGGTGGTTCACCACGGACGTTTACGTCATACCTTATGGCATTACCAGCCCGAATAATAAATGGTTTCAAATTGGTGCGATCGATCCTCGGTTTCACTTGAAAACAAAAATAAAAAAATATGTGTAAATTTTTTTTCACATTTTCACAAAACAAAATATACTTACGTGCTTTGTATTTAACAATTTGCATTTTGCTAGCATCTGAGGGAGGTGATGGTCCAGCTTTATTAACGGCTATTATACGGAATTGGTACTCTCCATATTCAGTCAAATCGTTAACTTTTGCTTCAGTTAGACTTCCCGGTACCTCTCCAGCCTTTTCCCAATCTGGCTTGTTTTTATCTTTCTTCTCAATAATGTACTTCTCAATAGGAGCACCGCCGTCATTATTTGGAGGATTCCATTTAAGTTGGACGCTTTGGTTATCATAGTCAACAACTTCGGGTGTGCCGGGTTTGTTTGGCTCGTCAAATGGATCTTTAGCCACAACACCTACAATTGTAGTTAATGGCTCCGATTCGCCTTCAGCATTAATAGCTGTTACACGGAATTGATACTCAGATCCAGGATTCAAGCCAGTCACATCAAATTCTGGTGGGTCTTTGTCGCCAGGTAAACGACCAACACGCACCCACTTTCCAGTGGCTGTGTCCATTTTTTCTATTTGATATTCCTGAATCGGAACACCGCCGTCATCTTCCGGTTTTTTCCATGCCAGCTTACAACCAGTAGCATGGACATCAGTTACCGACAAGGGTCCTTTTGGCGTGGTTGGTTTGCCCAACACTATCAGCTCCACAGTTTCACTATCAGTGCCGTTGGAATTAGTTGCCTTAAGAGTATACTTTCCGCTGTCCTTGCGAACAGCGTTTGAAATAATGAAGTCAGTATGATAGTCTACATTTTCGATTTTAATGCGGTCAGTATTCGTTAATGGGATGTCATCTCGCCAACTCCACTTAAGAGTTGGTACAGGTTCACCAATAACATCAACTGACCACTTGTGGGTACGTCCAGTCTTGATTGTGACCTTCTTGAATGTGGAGCGATCAATTTGAGGTTTCACTTTTTTTTAAAGAGAAAAAAGCAATATTTAAAATATATTTAGTTTGCCTGTGTTTACACAATGAATTCTCAGAATTTTTTTTTTTTTTTTAAAGCAGGTGAAAGTTTGAAAATGATTTTTCATATTCAGAAAATCTGAACTTTCCTTGGTTATGTTGTGGCGTAAAAATGAACAGCAATTATTATCTTAAAAATAAATGTCAAAGTAAGAAAATTAAAATACAAATCTCCTTATTACTTTTTTTTTAAACTACGCAGTAGTGTATTTAAATTATAATGTTTGTTGAAAGCATTATAAAAATTGGTTAATTGCGAAAGCTTGTACTCACTACCTATTTACATGGAACGTCAGTTTTGTATGAAAAGTTACAATAAAGCAAAAATATTCTAACTCATTTTCAAACTTACGGTTTTTGTGTTTGCACAAGTGATTATCTGTTGGTTCAGATGCCTCAGATGGGCCTGCTTTGTTAACAGCCTTGACGCGAAATTGGTAAACCATTCTTTCTTTAAGTCCTTCAACTTTAGCTACACACTCGGGTGTTTCAGTTTTTAGTACCTCCGTCCAGTCTGGTGAGAATTTATCTTTCATTTCAACCAGATAATGTGTAATTGGACGGCCACCATCACTTGGTGGGCGTTTCCATTTTAGGGTCACAGATTGATTATCATAATCATCAATTTCTGGTTTTCCTGGACGGCTGGGTTCGTCATAGGGGTTCTTGGCCAAAATACTGTCTGATGTTTCCAGTGGCTCAGATTCGCCCTCTTTGTTTATTGCTTTAACACGGAACTTGTATTTCTTGTTGGGTGTTAATCCCTTGAAATTGAATGAGGTTTCATCGGGACCAACTTCACCAGCAGGAATCCAACGACCGGTATCCTCATCCATACGTTCTAGAGCATACCCGGTTATTGGACAGCCACCATCATCTTCTGGTTTATGCCATTTCAATTTTATGTGATCAGAACGAACTTCCTCAGGTTCAAGGGGACCACCAGGTGCCAACGGGCGATCAAGTACAATCACATCGGCAACTGACTCTATAGTTCCTGAACTATTAGTCAAAACTATCTTGTATTTTCCAGTATCTTTGCGAATGGCTTTTCGAACAGTAATTGCAGAGTTGCGTTCGTATTGATCAACGGTTATACGCTGACCATCGATTTGTATAGGTTCTTCTCCCTTGACCCATTTAGCCTCTGGCTCCGGTTCACCATCGTATTTAATGTCAAACCTTATTGTTTGTCCCTTTTTAACAGTCACATTCTTCAACTGATCACCCACAATGAATGGCTTAACGAATCGGCACTTAGCAATAATAGTTTTTGTTGTGTCGCTTGGTTCGCCAGGACCAGCCTTATTAACAGCACGGACTCGGAATTCGTATTGTTGGCCTTCTTTTAGACCTCCAACGGTTGAAGCTAGGCAATCGGCAGGTACTTCTTTGCCTACGACCCAATCGTTGCTGAACTTTTCTTTGTATTCAAGTAGATAACCAGTAATAGGGGCACCCCCATCTGAATCTGGTGCTTGCCACGTGAGATCTGCATGATCTTTATCCCAATCAACAACGTCAGCATTCTTTGGTTTGCCAGGTTCATCCCATGGATCCTTTGCCAACACAGCGTTTTTGAATGCAGCTGGCTCACTGGGACCTATCTTGTTTACAGCACAAATACGGAATCTGTACTGTTTTTTCGGAATCAGATCTTCTATCTTTTTCTTAAACGGTTCTTCTGGTAGAACCTCAGCGACATTTTCCCATTGCTGTTTTTTACTTAAGTCTTGCCGTTCGATTATATATTTAATGATAGGACTACCGCCATTATCTTCGGGAGCTTTAAACGATACAACACAAGACGTTTGGAAAACATCTCCAACTTCAACGTCACGAGGTGGAGCTGGCACATCTTGCATAATTATGTTAACTTTCTTTACATCCTCGCCTTGGCCGTTCGTTAATTTAATTTCGTAAGGGCCAGATTGATCCCGAGTTGGCTTTTTAATTTTGAATACTACCTTATCATCTTGAACAGAAACCTCAACATCTTTGACCGGCAATTGTTTGCCATCTTTAAAGAGTTTAGCGTCAACTGGAGTTTGCTTAGTACCGGCAACTTAAAATTTACAAAAAAATAATTCAATTAAATAAATTTGTTTATGCCGATCAGATATTCGTCCTTAGAACTTACCTTTGTATGGTACTTCAATAACCAGTGGTGCATTAATTGGTCCAGCGAACTCCTCTGGGCAGTCAATACCAGGCTTACTTTCACCTTTGCTTACCGATATTTTACATGATGAAGACAACTGACCAGACTCGCATGTTATCTCACCCTCGTCAGCTAAGTCTAAAGCATGGAAAATCAACTGGTGCTTACCACCGCCCAAATTTTTAATCTCTATTCGATCGCTTGGCACAATTGGTTCACCATTAAACTTCCAATCGGCTGGTGCAGTTGAATCTTGAAGTTCAATATCCAACACAAGTTTTTCACGTTCAACTGCGGCTGTGTCCTTAAGTTTTTTGTTAAAACGATTCTCGTCTTATATAAGTAAATAAAATATATTTATTTATTCATAAGAAAAAATTGTTCATATTAATTAAATTAAAAATATATTTGACAGCCAACTTACATTTAATAAGAATCTCAGCTTCAGTCTTGTCGGCATTGGTGGTACACTTGAAATTTCCAGCATCGCTCACCTTACAGTCCTTAATGATAAGCTTTCGCTTTCGGCCGTCCTTAACAATTTGCATACGTTTATCACCGGGCTTGATTTCTTCATCACCCTTAAACCACTGAACATCTCCAGTAGCATCATCAATCTCACAAGCTAATGTTACTGTATCTTTCTCAATGCATTGCAACGACTTAAGTACTTTAACAAATTTATATGGATACTCGGTGATCTTAACCGTGGTATCAGTTTTATCTGGCTGCCGGTCAAGGCGACACGAGTACTTGCCAGCATCTTCGAGAACGCTGTCTTTAATTATCAGCTTCAGATTGCCATTGACATCTTTGGCAATAAGATAGCGAGCATCATTGCCTTCGATTTTTTCGTTGTCCTTAAACCATGACACATTAGCCATTGAACTACTAACAGCACATTCGAGAACAGTTTCGTGCTGTGTGAAACCTTCAATTTTCTTTTTCAGTGGTTTTGTGAACGTGTAGCTAGGATCGGCCTCTTCTACATTGAGGAATGCAGTTGATGAGACTCCGCCAATTTCAATAGTGTATTTGCCGCTATCCTCCACCTTTGGATTCATAATGATCAGCTGGTAACTATCATTTTCCTGCTTGAATTTGCATTTGCTTCCAGTAAAAAGTTCCTATATTTGTTAGGCAAATAATATGTAGTTTGGCGTAACAATAATATGTCCACAAACATGGCAAAACAAAAGAAAAAAAAACATTTGAACTGAAAAATATTTTGACAGAGAAGTTGAAGCCTCTTGGCAGAAGTGAACGTAATTTCTAAGGAGTTGAAACATCTTGGCAAAATTTACCACAAAATCAGAAATACTAACAGCCCGATTCTCCTCGTCATCACTGATGCCTTATAAGTCACTAGAAGAGGTGAAATAGATTTGGTGACTTTTTCGTATTCTCCCCCAAAGTCAGAACTTGTGAGAGTCACAAAATCAATCGAAATTGTGATCTCCTTCAGAGCAGGTCACAACTCTCAAACTCTTTGAGATTTAACATTTTAAAGAAATACAATTTTAAAGATCCGAAAGCTCTGAGTGAAAAAAGAAATACAACTTCTTTTTTGACAACTCAGACTCTGCTCTAAACGAAAAATGAAAGACGCTAAATAGGGAACTCCCGGAATACGTCAGTGTCAAATGACACACATCACTTTGAGGGAAAATTGATTCCCCATAAAATATCGTGTTTGTAAAGTGTTTCTAAGTGAATAAAAAGCAATTTTAATTGGACATAAAAAAATTTACAAAATAAAGCTGTGACGATGCCAATAAATTGCTGCATTAAACATTGTTCGAGCAACAACTTAAACCTAGAGAACTACAGATTTTATAGTTTTCCTCGATTGAAAAATCTCTCGGAGTAAAGGCGCAAGCAATAGTTAACGGCAAATACTAGGAAACAACTAAATACCAGTCATTTCATTTAAACATTCATACATTTTAACAAATTCGGAATTTAATTCATGACTGATGACTCTTGTTTCCTTCCAGCTCAAATGAAAATGCTTTTTAAAATGAAAATCAGGATCGAATCAAATATCTATCTATCTAATCTATCTATTTGTTTGATTATTTTTGAAACTCAGAATTACAAATTTCAACAAATACCTATCATTTTCACTACGTTATTCATCAAAATCACAATAAGTTAAGATAATTTCTTTAGAAAGCTTGGTGGAGAAGCCTCTAGTCAAAATAATAATTCACCATGGTATGGTGAGTTTCGTGAGGATTGTCGGAGATTTCGATAAATATTATCAAGTCACAAAAATCCTCACAACGATCAGTCACAAGAGTGGGAGAATCCGGCTGTTAAGCATAATCAATTTAAAGAAGACCCAATGTTGGGCGCCATTTTGAAAGTCACTGTTTTATTGTGTTGTGTTGCGAATTTTGGATCTTAGTCCATAATCAATAACAATTACAACATAACATGAAAATTAATTCTTTGGTCATGAAATAGAACCGGATAGAGAAAAGGATACCAAATCATTTTTGGAATACGTGTTAAAAGTTGATCCAAATCCAGATAATAATAATAAAACAAAACTATTATCATACTAGCGAAAGGTACTATGAAAAGTCATAAGTCAGAATCAACAACTGTCAAAACGCAATAATCACATAAACAATATTAATACTTACATCCTTTCGGAAAAACCATTTCGGCTTGCAATTGGGCTTACTAAATCTGCCTTCGAAGACGACCTTCTTATCCTTGCCTTCTTTGGCAAATTGATCAATCAACGGACTCAAGAACGATTCTTGTTTCTGTGGGTTTTGTTCAAATTGATGTTTTTGGCGGCGGCGATTTGATTTGATTCGTTGCGATGATGATTACGTAGAACGATTGTTGTTATAGAAAGCGTTGTCAAAAATGGGAAAAGAAATTGCTTGGATTGGTTTTGTGATTTTATTGAAAGGTTTGGGGCTCTTAATGTATTATTTATTGAAAGCTGCATATTTTTTGTAATGCTATCCTTGTTTTGATATTTAGTTAAATGTCAAAACAATGATCGTTATTACATGCTGAGCTATGATATTAATACAGGATTAATTTTAAATACAGTATATATGTTTATATATAAAATGGAATATAAGAGCATTAAGAAATAATAAAATAATAAAAAAAGCTGACACAAGCTCCCGTTTTTTGCTAAGCATATTATATAACATATGGTTGGATATTAATTTGATAGAAAATTCTTAAAATGTAGGTGAATTATATTAATTAAGCTGTAAATAAAATTATATATATTTTAAAACATCTTACCAGGCAAAATTAAATTTTATATACATACTATGCATTTATATATTATGGCTATAAGTTCATAGATATGAACATCCAAAGAACTATTAGAATCCAAAGACAAAAACAATAAAACTAATAAAATAAGAGTAATTGGCGCAAAATCAAAGTCATTTAACTCGACACTAAAAATATATTTAGTGTGAAACTAGTTTTACATCTTTTATGAATGAAGTAGTTTCACATTAAGTTTTTCCTAATGTCGATCTAAATTGTCTTAAATTTTGCGCCACTGTGTTTATTATTTTAAGTTTTTAAAGCATTTATAAAAGAAAAGGTTCATGAAGCCTTAGGAATATATCATACATCCTGTACATATATCCTTGACGGTGCTCATGGTGAATAAATAAAAAAAAAATATATTAATAATTAAAAAGCTGTAAATATGAGAACGTTTTGAATGTTGTTGTACAAATCATACAGATATGTATATATTTACATCATTGATATATTTATGTAATAAACATGAATGAGTGCAAACTGCATAGGCAGTACTACGAAATACTGAAATCCTACGTTACGAACCGACTCTTTAGAGTACGGTACGGCCAAAATTACTCGTAACTAAAGAAAATTGAAGCTGATGTACCACAAGGAAGTGTCCTAGGACCAACCTTGTTTTATTTTTATATACAAGGGATATTCTAGTGGACAACAACGCATGTGGTGATACTGCAATATTGGTGCCAGGTAATTCCGTGACGGAGGCTGCACAAAAATTGCAAAATGGCGTATCAAATTAAACCAAACAAAATCGACGCATATAAACTTTACAAACAAAAACATAAACAATCTTCCAATTTTTATAAACAGTATAGAATACCTTACTCCAATACCTTGGAATGACTTTGTTTGCAAAGCTTAAATGGAAAGAGCACATCAAAAAGAAAAGAGAAAAACTAAACTTAAAGTATAGAAAAGTGTACTGATTATTACGAAAGAACTCTGACCTATCTATCAAGAAGAAACTAATGTTATAAATATAAGCAAGTATTGAAACCCGTTTGGACATATAGCAAATACTAACCCATCTAAAAATTCCAAAGCAAGATCTTTTCTGGAATAATTAACGCCCCTTGGTATATATGAAATAGCGATCAACATCGTGACAACTTAAATGTACGAAGCAATGTTCGGAAATTAAGAAGAACCAGGCCTCATGAGCTGATGGTCTAAAAGCTATTACTTTAAACTTCCCCCAATACGATTTAAAAAAATAAAGAAAGAAAAATCATTTGTCGATCTTTCATAGATTGGTCCTGGGGCCGAATTACCGCATCAGTTATAGAGCATTCCAGTACCATTTTTTGACATTTTCACTTCAGTCATCGAGCAGATTTTTATTCGATAGATAAAGTGCTCACTGATGGGTACCTTTACGAAAAAATATGAACTTTTAGTATGTTGCCGTTGTTTATTAAACATTTTTCTCTCAAAATTTCGTTTCGCAAAATTTTTACTTTCTTCTGAATCGCAACAATGAAATTCATTTATCCAAGACTAAATTTATAGAGAAATCAATAAATACACCATGAAGTTGAATATAACTAGTACAATTTATAATAATTAATCGATACGTCAGACTACGAATGCCACCATCCCAAAGTGGTTACTCGTGCATTCGAACACTGATGGCACTCATTCACTCGCTCACTGAAGCCGTAATTCGGCCCCTGGTTTTAGTGCGGTAAGTGTCCCACTCTACTTGGTACCGATTCTTACCGAGTGTCTTTTGAAGATTTCCATCGGGAAAACAAACATGATTGGTTGAGTACCTTGTGGCCTGTCGTATAAGTACTTAGTACTTAATGTGTCGGGCTATTATGGCAAAGGGTCGGTGGCACTGCTTCTTGAAAGGAAATGACAAATCTTCCAAAAAGAAATTTTGTCTCGAAAAAGTGCATATATCATTAGTCTGTTCAGTAAAAAAATTTAGTACACAGTACAGGGCTTATGGGAAAACTTTTTTCAAAACAAAGGCGCCGGTGTTTACTACGAAGCCACTGACAAACGTACATAAATTTTGTGTATCTCTCGTTGATGCATTTTGGAATAATGAATATTGATCGTTTCTATGTGAATTGAAAAAAGGTTTGGATCCCTCACGCACAAAGTTACCTTTGCCAATTGAAAGCACTACTATATAGCTTTTTAATTGGTTTTTATCATATTGAGCTTTTTGGAGCTTTTCAGAACAACTTTATTAGTGTAGGGTAGGTGTTGTGTATTAATAATACTAATAGTTGGAAAATCGTTAAATGTCGTTAATGTGAATGTTTTAAATTAATAGTAATGCATTGTATTGTAATCACCAGGTGGTAACCTTACGCACATCGCCCTCCGATTTGCGATGATTTATAATGATAAGTACGGAAACCCTGTTAGAGCTCTTACTTGAAATAGAAGCAAGCCAATGCAACCAGACTGAGAGGCAAACGTCCTATCTTCCTGTACTGACAACTGTTCTGGAACAACCTATTGTACTTTGAACAGACCAGTAGTGAAATGGGCATTTTCTTTTCTTAAGAATACTTCTAAATATTAATTAATATTAATAAAAGATTGTAGTAAAAATAAAATACAATATTTATGTAAGAAAAATTAAACAACGAAATGCGAAGTTAAAAAAAAAAAACAGAACAATAGATAGGTACCATAATTTATATTCAGAAGAAAGCACATCGACATAACCATTATGTAATACAAATTTGACAATTAAGAGAAAAAGAATTATATTATTATTGCGGCAGAGTAAAAGAGATAGACAGAGACAGAGAGAAAAAGAAAGTAAATGCGGGCATAAATATAGAAATATATGGAAGGAAAATAGACTCAATTTAGGATTAATAATTAATACATTGTTGGTTTTATATTCAAGAGGAAAATTGTGTTTAATTTTTAAGTACGTCAACTTTTGAAGAATAGTCGAACCTCCTCTCGTCGAAACGGATGCAGTGTCGGCCAATCTGGTATAAGTTCGGCTAAAGATGGTCTACGTGATGATGGCGGCTAAGTTTTTAATATTTTTTTTTTTTTTTTGTATTTATTTTGTTATAATGTGGAACGTGTTGTTTACAGTTTTTTTTTTTTTTTTTTTTTTGGAAAAAAACATAAAACTTATGTTACAATGGTGGCAATGACTGTGTGTTTAACAGAATGGTACAAAAAATTAAGAAAGTATGTAAACACCCCGTATTTGGCATAAACAAGGAATACAAATAAAAAAAAATAAAACTGTTTCAGGTCATATTATATATTTACAAAAAATATCACAAAAATAGAAAGTTTATATTCCCTTTCCAAAATATTTATCTGTTTATAGGTTTCGATAATTTTTCTCCAAATTTCATTCTAAACTATTAGTTTTATTTAAAACTTATCTATAAAGTCCTAGATGCTGTATAGATTATAGGAACAAGTAATTTTCTTCCCGATTTATTTATTGTATACACATTTTCAAACGTTGATCTTTAAAATTTGTCTTGAAAAATCCAAATGTTTCTTAAAGATACGCTCAATATTTTATTCGAAAAATACGAGTTATTTCTGGCGCAACATTTAATCCGTCTATTTCGGACGCATAAACGTGGAAATAATTTGGAACGAAACCGTTTAGCTCATATTTAATTCATTTAACTAACATTGCTATTAACTTTAAGGACAAAACCTTACTTTTAAAAATACAAAATTTCGAGACATACATTTTCAGACATTAACGTGGCTCTTCTTCTATTCTATTCTTCAATTTTAAACATTTTGTACAACTTAGCCATTATTATTAAATTAAGTGAGTTTTAAATGGAATCGTGATTCGTG
This sequence comes from Platycheirus rosarum, assembly GCA_963971375.1. Taxonomy (NCBI): domain Eukaryota; kingdom Metazoa; phylum Arthropoda; class Insecta; order Diptera; family Syrphidae; genus Platycheirus; species Platycheirus rosarum. The sequence continues at coordinate 1,304,103 of OZ020511.1, forward strand.
AGAAAGGTCACTAGTTAGTTTTTTTTTTTTTTTTTAAGTTTAATGTTTTCTGTGAGTATTGTACTCGAAGATTTTGGATATTTTAAATTAATTATACGTTCTATCCTGTGACCATATTCTTACGACGTTTTGTCTATGAGGACATGTTGATAGATGTATTTAAATACAATGTAATTATTAAAAAAAAAACTATCTGTACAAAACGTTATATACAATTGATGAACTTGTGGGAATGAAAATAAATTTTAAAAAAATTGATAAAAAAATGAAAATGATATAACTTTGACCCAAAAAGAAGTTGACATTGATCATAAAATACAAAAACACAAACAAAAACAATGTCAACATAACTATAGCGCAAAACTTCCGTGTTTCAAAAAAGCAAAACATGCGCCTTGCACAAACACCTTTTCAAAACCTGGGTGTTATGAAAATAAAAAAACAAAAAAACAAAAAAATAGAAGCCAAATCAATTAAAATATTTTGTTTAATGTTTAATGGTTGGGATATGGTAGTTTTTTTTTTTTCTTGAATGGGGTTGTGTGATTGTGTGTGTGTATAAATGGAGAAGGAAGTGAGGATGTGAGCCGAACGTACCTTTTCGACTTTTTTAAGGGCTGGCAACGGTTTTTCCGTTTCCTTTAAGTCACCCCAATCGGGGTCCTTTTCGTCTTTGTCCCATTTTTGATAACGACGTTTTTTCAACATTGCACGGAAATCCATACCACTTGAATCCGATACATACAGTTGCATTTCCGCCGAGTCCTCGCCGTGTATATTGGAAACAACAATTTTATATTTACCCTCATCGTTGGGCTTACATTTTCGCATACAGAGGGTTATCGAATTTGTTTGCCCATCTGTGAGGAATTTAAAGCGACCACCTTCCATGATTTCAGAGACGCCTTTGTAGAATTTAAAAGTGGGCGCGGGGGCGCCCTCGACATTAACCGTCATGTAAGCAGTTGAGTCTGTTGGAGTAAAGTTTTATTCTTTTAATGATTTTCTATTTATATCCCTAGTGACTTCAACGAATAGTTAAGCTGCATATAGTATTTAAGCGTTTTTTTTTTCCGAAATGGCAGAGAGAAATAGATTTTTGTTTATATGTTGCATAGAAATTTAAGCAGCCTTAGATAAAAGTTCAGCGAAATAAATCATTCCAAAGAATATTGGCTTTTGTGTTAGTAACGCAGCATACAAAATCTAGTCTCAAATTTTGTGTCACTTGACCTTGAATGAATTCAAAGATTTTATTTATAAATAATAAAATAAATTTGTACAATTTTTTCCACACTTCAATTTGATTATATTTAAAATGTTTAATTAATTTTCCAGTCAGTCTTATAATCTGTTTTTAAGAAACTCCCAGAAACAACACGATTAGAATCAATTCTTGAAAACAATTAGTAATCTAGATTTGTCAAATAGTTTTTAAATAAAAATTAAAATTGAAACTAAAACTAAAATTAAAATTTAAATTTAAATTCAAATTCAAATTAAAATTAAAATTTAAACTAAAATTAAAATTAAAATTTAAACTAAAACGAAAATTAGCATTAAAATTAAAACTAAAATTAAATTTAAAATTAAATTTAATATTAAATAAAAATTAAAATTAAAACTAAAATCAAAATAAAAATTAAAATTGAAACTAAAACTAAAATTAAAATTAAAATCAAAATCAAAATTAAAATTAAAATTAAAATTTAATAGAAAATTTAAATTAAAATCAAAATTTAAATTTAAATTAAAATAAAATTAAAATTTAAAATTTCAATTCAAATTTAAATCAAAATTAAAATTAAAAATTAAATTCAATAAATTCAAATTCAAATTAAAAAAAATTAAATTAAAATTTAAATTAATATAAAAATTTAAATTAAAATGTAACTTAAAATTAAAACTAAAATTAAAATTAAATTTAAAATTTTAATATAAATTTATATATAAAATAAAATGTACACTAAAACAAAAATTAAAATTAAAAGTAAAATTAAATTTAAATTAAAATTAAAATTAGAATTAAATTTTAAATTTAAATATCAATTAAAATTAAAACCAAAACAAAATTAAAATTAAAAGTAAAATAAAATTAAAATGAACATTAAAATTAGAATTAAATTAAAATTAAAATGAAAAATTAAAATTAAAATCAAAATTAAAATTTAATTTAAATTAAAATAAAATTAAAATTTAAAATTCATATTAAAATCAAAATTTAAATTAAAATAAAATTAATATTAAAATTTAAATTTAAATTAAAACTTAACTTAAAATTAAAATTAAAATTGAAATAAAAATTTAAATTAAAATTTTAATTAAAGTTTGACTTAAAATTGAAATAAAAAATTAAATTAAAATTAAAACTTACTCTAATTAGTTGACATTTAAATTGTAATTTGAAAAAAATTTTCTATATCCTTAACACGTAGAACTTTCACCGAATATATATTTTCTTTTACAGGTTAAAACCACCCTGATCAAGAACAAAACCGTGGTTTTCACCTTTTGTCAAAAATCCTCTTTTACGATTCCACGACGTCGTTTCTGAGGTCCGCAAATAATATTTTGTAAGATAATTTACTTTTTACAGAAACATCAACTCAAAAAACAAAAGTAAAAAAAAAACAATGTCAAATAAAAAGCTCCCATTTCGCTATTTACATAATATTGCGTTTAAGAAACTCCTATTAGATAAAAAAGAAAAAAAAAAAACCTTAAAAAGCAAAGTTAAGGCCATTAGCAAAAAATTAAGAGCATTTTAGTGCGAGCAGCCTTGGAGTTTAATTTGCCGCTTAGTACTGGTTTTCAAGGGATGGTTACCTTCAACAGCCGAATAAGACTCTTGTACGTCAACAATTGTCGGTGGGCCACCATCGCCAATAGGATGCAAGGGTGTCGATGGTTTATTAATAAGTTCTTCAAGATCCTGTATACTTGGTCGCCTAACATCGACTGATGGTCTTCTCCTCTGTCGTTTAACAAATTGGTTTCATTTAACGAATGTGCATATGTTTATAATACAATTCGCGAAAACCATATACAGTTGCACATAAACACATACATAACAGCGACACACATAAGGTTTGTATCAAACGAGAAGAAAGGAATAAAAAAAAAAGAAATTATTTTAAATTTGTCCTTACAAAATTTACAATTGCTACACCATAGATACAAAACAAATTTAATTAAACAACATATAAAGCAGCGTCAAAACATTCATCAATATTGGCCAAATACAAGACCAATTACATTAAAATATATTTTTTAAATATATTAACAATTAATGTAAAAATTATCATTCGGTAAAGATTAAGTGTGGTATATACAATCAGAAAAATATTTATTTAAAAAAGAAAAAAAAATATTTGTATGTTTAAAAGCTTGCTGGCAAATAGAGAAGAGCACAAGACACAAGAACGTTTGAACTTGTAAGAGCTATAAAATAAAAATATTGTTATATATATTAAAGTTAAATTTGAGTTATTTTATATAAATCAATGAATTAAATCGCAGCCATCCAAATAGATAAGAATTGAAAAAATGAGCATGTATTCGGAATTTGAACCTAAAAATACCATTAAGAGCTATTTAATATAATATAAGAAAAAAGATATAGATATTACAATTTTATGAAAATGATATGCCTAAAATATCTGAAATATTAAATGCATGCACAAAACTTATTCGGAAAAACTTAATTATGAATAATCTATTTTCATTGAAAATTGAACGAAATAAATGAGCCATGAAAATAGTTTCCTTATATTATGTAAGTGCATGTTAGTAGCAGAATGGTCGATATCCTTATTTTTTTTTTTATTTTTGACCAGAATTATATTATCGCAAAAATTACTAATTTCTTTTTATATGTATTAACAAAGTTATTCTCCTGTAAGAAAGTATGAAAATATTATTTATTTATTTATTTACTTATTTAGCTTAGTACAAGCTTTAACTTAAAAACTAAGACTTATGAGCTAAAATTTTTTTTCTTGTTATCGGAGCAGTGGGATTTTTTAACAATGGGCCCACCCACGGCTCTTTTTTATAAAAAAAAAAAAAAAAAAAAAAAAACAAAAAAAAAATAAAATATATATAAAAAAAACAAAGTACATACTAAAAGGGTAAAATAAAGGAAGTATTAAATTTGGAGGGTATTTCGAAGGGCTAATTTAAGTGCGGACTTGTTTATGTTTATTAAGGTCGAGAGAGTGCCATAGTATTCTGGACATTGGTTCAGAGTGCCCATAATTGGTTCGATGATGGGGGAGGTAACAAAAATTGTCGGGAACGGAGATTTCGGGGATTAGTGTTAAGATTGACTTCGCATAGAAGGGCGGCAGAATCGACATTACCAAGGATCAACTGATGAGCGAAAGTAATGTCAGCTATTTGACGCCGTTGCCTTAAGGATTGTAACCCGATTAGTTTCAGACGGTCAAGGTAGGGAGGTAAGTTGTTTATGTCGTCCCGAAGCGCAAAACGGATGAATCTTCGTTGAACGTCTTCAATTAAACGTGAATGACATTCATAGTAAGGTGACCAAACCTGACTACAATATTCTAGAGTATGTCGAACGTATGTTATATAAAGGGACTTCGTCACATAGGGATTATTGAATTCTTTAGACCGACTTTTAATAAAACCCAGAGAACGATTAGCTTTGTTAATTATCTGGTCAATATGGGTGTTAAAATTTAGTGTTTTATCACACAGAACACCGAAATCATATATGGATTCAATAACTTTAATGGGTTCATTTTATTGTATGGCATTTACTAATATTTAATTAATGAAAAATCGATTAAGGTCATTTTAAAAGAGAATATGATCAGAAGGAGTATAATTTACCTTAAAAATGTTCATATCATCTTCAAACTCTTAAAATAAAACTCACATCATTGACTGTAAGGACAAAGATGAGCGGTCCAAGGTGACTGCCTTTAGGAACTCTAGAGGTGGCAAAGATAGGCTTGGAGAGGGAGCAACGGAAAAAAACTCTATAGATTCGGTTTTCCAATTATGAAATTAACTGCGACCAATTGATTCTTCGTGGGTGTTAAGATTTTCATAAGAAAAGCAAACAGTAAGAGAGGGTGAAAGCGGTCAAGAGTCAAGAGGAGGTGGGAGCTTTCAGAGACTACACAGTTATGGACATCGGAAGAAAATACCAGATCGAGGTATCTTTCCATGAAGTTTGGTAGTCCATTGATTTGGAAATGTTCACAGTCCAACACCCGGTCAGATAAAAACACTTCGATGTCGGAAGAAAAGCTTAAAGGAACGAAGTACAATTCATCATCAGACGCAGTCCAAGATAAATTTGGTAGATTGAAATCACTTAACACTAAAATTGCATCATTAGGTTGGGTAGTTTCAGAGAGAAAGTCAATTGAATCAACTGCTTGACAGTAGGATATAATTTTTTGAGCTGGACCAATGTAACAGCATAGGATATACTATTGTTTTTTTGTGAGGTTAACCTTGAAAGCAACGTATTCAAGATCAGTTAAATTTGGAATTTCTATAGATGTAGTGTCGAGGTTATTTCGAATTTCCAGGTGTACCTGGAATGACATCTTTTCTGAAAACTGTGAACTCAGCTGTAAAGAGCTCGAGTGGAGAACCTCAGAAGTCAGATTGCTTTCGGTCAAAGCAAAGATACCATATAGAAGGCTTTGGGAATTTAGAAACACGGTTGCAGTTTTGGATCTTAGTCCTCGCACGTTTTGATAATACAGGGTAAGAGAATTAGGTATAGAAGCAACGGAAGTAGAGTAAGGGACGATAATAGTTTTGGAAAACAGAACGGGATTTGTGCAAATGAGATACTCGCTTCAAAGATATGGCAGTCAATAATGGTTTTTATTCACGAGTAATTTAATATTAACCTAAGCCTAACTGCAAAGGATATTAACTTAGTATTAAAAGAAAAACGTAACATACTACACGAAAACTGTTGATACAGTTGGAAGAGGTCAGAAAATTGACAGCGAAATATCGGCCATTTTGGCCGAAATGTGTGGCCGAGTCATCGAAAATTGGGTCCAACGAATTGACCGCTGCAAAAGTCTCATCTACTTTTTCAATTATCTTATACAAAACAGATCTCCACTTTGCCGAATTTTCAACGCTAAGATCCACTTATGTCCTGTTTTTAAAAGCCAGATCCAACCAATCCTCGTACCAGCTTTTTTGCTGGTTATTGTCTTTAAGGCTGCCTTTCTTCGAAGCGTTGCATCTGGCATATTCATCACCTTAAGGATGTAGTTCACTTGTATTTCAAGCGTTTTTGTAAACAAGGGTGAAACATCGTCCGCAAACATTAAACCTTTTATGCAAACATTTGCATACACCACACCTCCAGGGAATCATTCCATTAAATCATCTGAGAACAGCGAAAAGAGGTCTGGGCTTAAGAAACAGCCTGTTCTTGTCACAAACCACTCAGACAATCTTTCTGAGGATTCCATATTGTCGTTAGGTTTCCTCAGAGTATGGATTATCCAACGCCACTTCCTTTGCATGATATCGACATCCAATTTTTCTGTCCGGTCGTATTCCATAGCCTGCTCGAGATGTTTGTCTCAGTTTGGTGCGTAACGATATTTTGCTGGAGTTCCACACAGGAGAAAGGATTCCAAATGCACCACGGGCTTCGTTTATTATATTGTTAACATCCAGGTCATTTCCGCCATCAAGTGCTATGAAACTACCCAGATAATTAAACAGCGTGACTTCCTCTATGGGTCGCTGCCCTAGAAAAACTTGTTGTGTGTTTTGGCCCGTGGTCATTATTTTTGTCTTATTTGCGTTGATCCTTAAGCCAGCCACTTCCCCATTTAGTTGCAGCGAATGATATATTTGATTTAACCCAGCCGTATTGTTTGCCATGAGACATATGTCGTCAGCATAGTCTATATGGCTAAGTTTGTCAAACAGACTCCATTGGAAACGTCATTACAATTAAAAATAAAGTGGGAACCCTGAATAAGTTTGACAGCCACTGGGTTCGCTTCCTTAGCTTATACGTTAAGTACGTTATCCCATTTCACAAAATCCAATTTTCTAAAACCTCGAAAATCATATTTCTACTTATTTCAATTTGCTTAGGCACACTAATTCATGAGAATCAAATAGAACAAACATTTCTACTTTTTCGTGCTTAAAAGACATCTGAACTGTATAAGTTGTTAAATGTTGGTGTAAACAAGTGTGAGAATCAATAAAACCTAAAAAATTTCACTAGTTCGTCCTAGTATACTAAATCATGATTTTAGGAGTTTATTTTTGTGGAATATAAATTCCTCATCGTGCGAAACTGATTTTTTTTTTTCATTTCGGTTTATTATTTTATGAGAGAATTTAAAAATGGGTGTTCTAATTATGAAATTCTTTTTTGCATGGAAGTGTATTTCTTTTATGTATTGGTATAATAAAACATGAGAATCAGCAAGAACAACACCTTTGCTTTGTGACTTTTTTACTAGGAAATCACTTTTAAGGTGTACGTTGAATTAAAATTAATCGAAACAAAAAATTAAAAAAACATTTTATGATACTTGTACGAGACTATTGGTCAAAAATAAAAAAAAAAAAAAATAAGAAAGGTTATCAGTATTTCTCCTGCTAACTATATACAGTAATAATATAATTATGTACAAGCTGATGAGATTCTTAAAACATGCAACATACATAGCTTTAAAAAAGTTAATTTATTTATTTTGAAATGGTTAAAAATATTAGAAGCTCATTTCTTTTCTTTAGTATTATTTATATGTATAAATATAAATTTAAAAAAAAAACAGAAATAATTGTTGTCGTTTAAACAGTTTATATGGAATTTAGTTCAAATACAATATTTGTTGTGTTATGTTTTACTTTTATTCAACCATTGTTTTAATATTATATTACTCGAACTAAATCTAATCAATATTGTTGAGAAAAAATATTTTAGATTAAAAAGCGTTGAGTACTTTTACATTTTTATGTGAATTCGAACCTTAAATAACACGTCTATTTTCAAGAAAGAAAAATGTTACATTACATAAGCATTCTACTACTACTACTACTATTTATAATTTTGACATCCTTCTTAACAATTCGTTTGTTTGTCGAGGGTTTATTCAATTTAGTACGCAGATTAATTTTAAAATGGATAAGGATGTAACAAGAAAGTTTAAGTTTAAAATGTACATATACGTTGTACATTATATTTTGCATTCTATGATCCTAATCGTTAGAAACAGCCGAAGTCAGAATATATTAATCAGTCATCTTATTAAAATTGGAGAATATTTATGTAAAATATAAGTTGTGGACCAAAAATAATCATTATAAAGTGGATCACCCTGTGTAAATTAGATTACAAATTGGCTTGTACTTTTTGAATGATTATGTTATTTTAGATGAACGTTCAATGAAATATAAAAACATTTTAAAGCTCACCATTTATTCAGATGTTTTTTTGAAACATAAGGAAATATATTTTAAATGAATTTTGTTTAAATTTGTCCGACAAATCGTTTCTATTTTAGCTGGATCAAAGTTTAAATTCGTTGACAGGACATTTTGTTATAATGCCGTCATTTTTAGTTTTATAAAGCATAATGCTTGAAATAAAAAAAAAACAGTAATTTATATTCTTTGATCCAATTTAAGGAAAAGAAAAAACTTAGTAAGCTAGAAAGCTTAATAGGAGTAAAAAATTCCTTGAACATTCACAGTGCTGTATATTTTTTTTGTCGATATTTTGATGATTATTTTACACTGATCTACAAAAAAAATAGATTATATACACGAAAATATGCTTAATATACAGGATTATATACATTACTACAAATGCCACCTGAAATATCCGATTTTAGAACAGAGTATAGTTTTGTCCAGGACCAGCTTCCTCTCCCAAACTAATTTCGACCAAACCAACTAAGTAAGTTTTTTATTCGAAGCAGGACCCATGATGATGCGCTTCACAGGGAAATTCAAATTTACAAACATAATTTGGTCTTAACACTTTGTCGGTGAAATAAGTTTGGCCTGTTCAAAACAAGCTTCTGTGAAATCGTATGTTTCGAGCAGCACACACATATATATATATATATTTATTTTGTTTTAAATATTGAAAAAGTCTATAATATAAAATTGAAGAAAAAAAACAAAACCAAAAGTAACTAATGCATTTTTGCCCGTATTCCCCTTAATAACAGGGTGGGCTGTTTTTTTTTTGTTTTTTTTTCATCTCTGTAAAACTAATAATAACATATAAAAAGGAAAATTAATTGCAAATTTACAATTTGAAAATAAAAGCTCGGCTATAAAATTAGATACTTGGTAATCTACGAAATTCTATATAGTAAAAAAATAAATGAGAGACCTGTTTGGTATCACCCATTTCTCCAGGACGTGTTGCCTTTTTCTATAATAATTTGAAAAATAGACTTTGTATATATATTATATTAAAAACGGTATTTGGTTTTTAATTGTATTTACAGAAATATATCTACTTGTGGACAGCAAAAATATATTTTTTTTATTTTTGAGGTGGTAAAGTCTCTTGTGTTATATATATTTATGTATATATAAAGGTTTCTCTTATAAACCTGTAAATGGTCAACTAAAATCTGCATTAATATCCTTTTCTTTCCATTTTTAGACGTGTAACTTCTTTCTTATTTAGTTTATATTTATATATAATCATACGTAAAATAAAAGCACGCAAAACTGTATTATTTTATAATAATTTTTTCGTTAATGTTTAGTTAGGTTTTATATTTGATATTACAAAAATCATTATTTTTGTTGGCTTTGTTATTATTATCTTGTTCTTCATTTTGTGCTTTGGCTCAGTCAAATTAATTAAACAAAAAAAAAAAAAAGTATAAACCCCATTTTTGAGAATTGTTGGCAGGATGCCTCACCTGTATTTCTCCTGCTACCTCTCCGGGTCTCAATAACTGTAAATTTGATTGGAAATTATCTTATATTTTGTTCTTTAGACCAGGTGTATTTATTTGAAGGTGTCACTTAAGTTTTTTTTTTTTTTTTTGAAATAAGTTGGTTGTATTTTATTTTATATTTCTTAGGAAAATTTATTGATTTAAAAATTAAAACTTTGTGATTAGCAAATAACAAAGAAAAATAACACCAACTTGTTCAAATAATTAAAATATTTTGTGCATTTTTTTATTATTTTAATAAATATGTGTGTATTAAGCCAAATAAAAATAAGTATGTGTGCTTTGTGTTTAATTGGAATAGGAATTTTTAATTAATTAATGTTTTTTTTTTATGTTCACATCGAGCAATATTGCTATAATATTCGTTTAAATTAACCGACCGTTTTGATTATTGTTTTATTTTATTTATTTTTTTTTCCACTTTGAATTTATTTAATTTTAATAATTGTAAAATTATTATTGAATTTTTATTAATTTTAATTAAAATAAAACCATTTATGGGACGATATCCGAACATAATTTAATTTAAGTGTTTTGCTTTAAAAAAAATAAATAAAACAACAATCACGTTTGAAGAGTTTAGATAGTTTTTTTCACAAACTGCTAACAAGCGTTTTTTTCTTTTTTTTGAAAATAAAATAACACAAGAAAAGAAAGGACACGAATCTTAGACGACATCAATTTGATTATTTTTTTTTAATGGCAATGTTATTTGGCATTGGCTGCTCGTTAATTATTTTTTCCGCAAGAACAACAAAATTATGATTTAAACGACGTTAATTAAAAGGAGCAAGCAAATATTTCTTACCTCGACAAAAAAAAAATATACACTTTGTTATAAAAAAAATAATAATAATAAACAAAAAAAAAACTACTTTTTAATTTGGTTACAGACATAAGGATCTTGAATACCTCACACTCCTTCTAATTATTAAAGGCAAGGTTATAGTTAAAATATTATAATAATTATTATTGAAAAAAATCCTCTTTGTAAAGGTAATAATTTAATTTTTTTAAATATTCTTGATACGAGTAGTAGGGGAGCTTTGGCACTATTCTTGTTTAGTCCTAACCGCGTTTAAATATTTTCAATGTTTGTGTATTTATAGAATTTAAAGTCGTACTTGACGCTGTTCAGGAATAAGTTCTACAAAACTTTGTTTAATTTTTTTATATTAAGTTTTTCCTTTGAGCCCACATCTTGGGAAACAGGGTTTATTGTTTTTGTTTGTAATAATAATACAAAAATTAGATGGGCTGTGATATTTTGACTTAAAAAAATTGCGATACTTAGATATGTTTTTGTTGGTAAATTTTCGTCTGAAGGTAAACTATGATAAATCAAAACTAGACTCACATCAATAAGCCTCTACAGATTTAATATTGATACATTCACTTTTCTTTTTTTTTCAAATTAATTTTTAATTTTTTTTTATAAAATTAACCAATAAAACCAAACAAAAAATGTATTTAAAGACAACAGGCTTGATTAGTATTGAGTACACACTTCTTGTAATGCACTTCTACGCAACTAAATAAACAGAAACATAATTTGTCATCTGCGATCAACACAAAATCCGCGGCACTTGTGTATCCTTCTATTTTAATACACGTTTAATTTCAATTTAGAATAAAGAAATATTGTTTTTTTTTCTTTTTTTAATACATACATATAAATATGTAAACACCTATGGGTGGTTTTGCAAAATAATGAGATATGTATTAAAAAAAAAAAAAAAATTGTGATCATCTTGATGATGCCCGATGCACTTTAGTGCTTGAACAAATATTTTTTTCCATTTAATGAATTATTTTTTTCAAATATATTTTCTTATATAATTGTATATCGTACCTACATATATGTAGACGAAAAAATAAATATATAAATTTCTTTTTCTACGGATTCGAAATAACTAAGAATATCTTTATTTACCCAAGGGCATGAGCTTTTTATGCACAATCGCAGGGTATTAAAAGAAAAAAAGCTATAAACAATTTTTTAAAAAAATGTATTTAAGAAACATTGTATATATATATATATTGGTTATGTTTCTGATTATCTTAAAGTCATTTCCTAATTTATATATTTTTTTCTACTTAGGTGCACATTGAATTAATTTTGAACGTAATTTGGATACAATTTGAGAATTAATACAAAACACATTTTTTTTTGTAAATCGAAAAACGGTTAATAATAGTTGAAGATTTCCTTTAATCCGTATTTTTTTAAGGAACAAACCTTACTTCAGTATATATTTATATATTTTTCTTGGTGGTTAGTTACGCGTGTTTTTCATACAAAATGACACCAACAAATTATACGTAGCTTCATTTTAAATTTGACTTCGATAATCATCATTAAATTTTAAGAAATTCAAAAGGTAAGAAATATTTAAATGCTCAATTTAATACAAACTAAAGAGATTATAATACAGAAGAAATTGTATTTGGTAAAAAAAAGAACATGATTTGAAATAGATATCTTAATAGGTATGTATGTATATTTACAGAAAAAGCAAGATTAAAAAAAAAAAAAAATGTGTAACCCTTTCTTACCCGTTTGTCCTCGAGAACTTCACCCGGCCGTAATTTTCGTTTAAACTAGATACATTTTCATTTTAATTAAACCAGTAGATAGTTATTTTTACACGGTTCGGGCAATGTAAATCCAAAATTAGAATATGTTTATACGTATATATATATGCAATCAGCATATATTTAACATTTATATTTGTACCATATAATTTTAATTAAGGCAGGGGGTAGGGGTAGATTTTGGGTTGTTGATTTCGTACAAATTTGATTGGTTTTGATTGTTTTGGTGTGTTGGTTATTATTGATGAAGTTGGTTGGTGTTTTTTTTTTTTTTGACAAGGTTGTGAACAATATTTTTTTATTATGTTTAATTTTGTGTGTAATTCGTGTTCCAATTATTGTGGTTTCGTGTTGTGTGTTTTGTGTAGGCAATTGGTATCAAATTTTAGCAGCAAAAAGAAAAGAAAAAAAATTGTTTTGTAGAAATATTATTTAAAAAAAAAAAAAAATATTATTTATATATTTTTATGGTTATTCTAATACTGAGTACATTAAATAGCTAAAAAATATGAATTAAATATTTCGTCTCCATATATTTTGGCCTGAAATCCATCCTAGCTTTAAATACTTTTTGAATATTGAAACTTATTTGATAAGTAAAAAGATATATAATAAAACATATTATTTTAAAGATAAAGCCTTGGTTTAGTATTAAAAAATATTGATATTTCTTTACATACCTCGTCATTGATGATCAAACTTGGCCTGCGACCCATCTCTTCTGGTGGTGGAATAAGAGAACCTCTACGGCTTGGTGGGCCAGGCACCAAAGATGGTCGTTTTTCACGAATGACTTCGATTTTTGGTGGTTCACCAGGGCCTGGAGGTGCCTTGATTTGGGGCACCCTCGGTTTTTCATCCTTTTTTTATTAAAGAAAACAAAAACAAAACATTTACAAATACATTTTTCCATTCGTGGTAAGATTTTGAAGGTGTAGTTTTAGTGTTGTTTGTGTAAGCAGTGTAAGCCTAAAAAAGCGCCATCTTCTTTCTGAATAACCTGAAAAAACACTTTGGTGCTTTGGCTATATTCAATACGGCAAGGTGAGTTTTATTTACTTAAATAGATAACAATTGTTTGGTCATTTTACTATTGTTCAGTAAATTTTATATAAAATTTTTATTCGAATAAAATAGTTTAGTTTGAAGTTCACATGCGCAAAGAAATTTTCAAATCTTTTTTAAATTTTTAATTTAATTTTAAATTTTATAGAAATTTTAATTCGAATAAAATATATTATTTTGAAATTCACATGCAAGGTAATTTTTAAATCTTAATGTCTGGTAAACTAAGTTTTTTTTTAATGCTGGAATTAATCTTTTAATTTGAATATTTGGAGTTATAATACAAATAATTATTTCTCCATTTAAGACCGACTAAAGCAAAATCTCAAAGCAGTTAACTTTTCAATTCTGATTTATATTTAAGGGTATCGACGTAAACATTGCAATTATATATTTCGAAGTTTTTTTTTAACTCTTTATATCAAGAATGGAGAAGCCTAGAATGGACAGTTTTTTTTTTTTTTAATTATATAACTTATTTTCAAAATCAATATTAATTTGTATCTGGTAATTTCAATGAAAACAATTGTTTCACTTAAATTGATAAAAAAAAATAAAATTCTTTTGAATCGCACCATTTTTCTATCCGATAATTACGAAAAACTTTAAATATTTCAACAATCTAATTGACATTACAAGCAACTTAATTTATAAAACAATCTGTTTTGAATGTTTCAAAAAAAAATGTTGAAAAACAAAACTTAAATACGATAAAAATGTAACCGACAACATATCAAAGTACAATGATCGCAATTTTATTAATTCTTCAAAATATGCAACTAGGAGGTGTAAGTCTTGAGGTATAGATGGTATTTCGCTTTTTAAATTTAGTTCCATATATTTTTAAATATTATCGTGTACATATATTATGAACTGTGTTGTGTCGCTTGTCTTCGGTATTCAATTTAAACAAGACATAGTGTCGATACACCATGCAGAGAGAGAAAGATGTTCATATAATTATATAATTACAAATAATTACTATAGGGATCATATATTTTTTAATATGTTTATATATACGATTGGCTAGTTGAGATTAAACCAGGTGTGCAGGGAATTGAAGAAAATGCTTGAAAGTATGTTTACTCATATGTTGGTATGTGTGTATTTTTAAATAATTAGTTTATACAAATTTATTCAATTACTTTACCAAATTAAAAGTTCAACAGTTTTTCGAATTATTGACGTTTTTGTTTTTTTTTTTTTTTTTTTGTCAACATTTTATGCGACGAACTAATTGAACGTCTTTGTGTTTATGTTTTCAAAACATTCAAAAGCCATTAATACGTTTTTATTTATTAAAATTTTATTGTGCAGAAAACACACAAAACTTTAGGGTTGATATGATTTAAGTTTTTTTGTTTTATAATCTGCACGCACTCAAGGGGTTGTTACTACCCTTATCATGTATTAACACAGTGCGAGCGTTTAGGAAAATTGGATAGAAGATGAAAGGAGGTACCGATGTACATTGGTTTTGAACGTTTGTAAATCGTAATGAAAGGGAAAAATCGAGCCCGTTAAAGCATTCCACATTCGTGTGGTGCGGCTAATAGGTAAATTTATGAGCATTGCTAGCGGTACGAGTATTACGGGGAAAACTATTAAGGGAAGGAGGCAATTGGCTATTTCGCTGGAGCATTGTTTATAGAAGAAGCGATAGAATAAGGAGAGACAGGAAACATTTCGACGATGTTCTAGTGAATCAAATGTTTCTGTTATATCCTTAAAAAACGCAAGTGAGTAACAGGGGCACCTGCACAAATATGATAATTGTACTCAAGCTTTGGGCGAATGTACGCCTTATAAACAGTAGCCAGATCTAACGGGGAGAAGTATTTCTTACATCGTCTAAGAAAACCTAAACATTTCACAGCATTTTTGGCGATGTCATATATGTGTTCATTCCACAGAAAGTGGTTTGTGATACACATACCTAGAATGCAAAGCTGTTCAGTTTCCTCGATGCAAGCACCACTCATGGATAGTAGCATGGAGGGTAGGTTATGCTTTAACGACAGAAGGCAGCATTGAGTTTTTGAAGCATTAAATTCAACACGATTAATATTTCCCCCATTGAACAATGCTGGCCAGATCAGAATTAAATGAACTATGGATTAGACTAGAGATCATTGATAAAAATATAGAAGAGTGTCGGAGACAGAACAGAGCCTTGGGGCACACCAGCATTTAGTTTGTGACTATCAGACAGGAAGCCATCCAAAACAATGCGAATTGAACGTTCCGAAAGGTAATTTCTAATCCATCGAATAAGAGGTTCGCCGATTCCAAATGCACGCATTTTCGATAAAAAAGCTTGATGCCAAACTCTATCAAATGCTTTTGAAATATCAAGGGCAAAAATTTTACTTTCTCCAAAACGGTGTAAAGATTGATTCCACTGTTCGGTGAGATATACCATCATGTCACCAGTGAACCTATTGCTACAAAAACCGTATTCCCGGTCATTTAGAAGTTTCCGTGTCTCAAGATATTTCTTAATCTGATAGTTTGAATCAGTTTTCGGCGACTCATCTTCTCGAAATCGTATAGCCTCTTTTCAATTCCAGTGGTATGATGAGGAATACGGAAGGAGGAGGAGAAATTCCTTCGCATATTTAAAACTTTTCCGAAAAACAAATCGTGATTTTTGTAAAACATTATACATACGTGCAATCCAACTCAGACTATACAACGCTATGTAAACTCAAAAAGGAATTATATCTTAAGAAGTCTGCTTTTATACTTGTGGAATGATTCCCGTTTTGGAAAGCGGTGCGCTTTTTAAATGGTCAAATTTATAGAATTTAATATATACTTGATGAGAATTTACTCGCGACCCATTTTGAAGCTCTTCTCCTTCTACCTTTGAAAAAGGTTTTTACGCAAAGTGACTTATAAACTGGATTGAAAAAAAAACACAATATTATAAGCGGTTTTCCAGCGGTTTTCCGTACCAACCATTCGACAGTTGATCAAAATTTCGTAGTCAGTACTATTGCTAAGCGTTTTATTGACAAAGAGAAATTTCTGTACGTTTTTTTCGTTGACTTGAAAGCAGCATTCGATACAGTTAATAGAAACTCCTTGCTTAATAAGCTCGCAGCAATTGGGTTATCAACTAAGTTTATTAGAACTTATGAAAAACTCTTTGAAAATATGACCGCAATTGTCCAGAATGGTACAAAGAAATCAAAAGATTTTAAATGCGAAACAGACGTTCCTCAAGGATGCGTTTTAAGTCCGCTTATATTTGCATTTTTTTATTAAAGATGTCGAAAACTATATCCCAGGTGGTATTTTCTTTGGAGATGTGACTATTAAAATTTTGATCTGTGATCCAAGCTGATAATCCCTTCACTCTTTAACTTCAGATCAATAACCTTAAACAATACTGCAATTTATGGGATTTTAAAATAAATACTTTGAAGTCTAAAATAATGGTGTCTAGGTCCACTAACAGACTGGTTATGAGCATAATTGGTCTCTGGATGGTGATATGAATTCGTACATATTATTAATTACTAATTACACCGGAAATACTCAACAAAAATAAAAGAAGAACACATTCTGCAAATCACGTAAGATTACTTTTGATTTGATCAATATATCACGAAGTTCCGTTAAGTACGTACGGAGAAAAGTGAACGACAAAATTCAGGAAAATCTCGCCGGGTAAAATATTCCAAATTCGTGCTGTTCGGCTAAAAAAGGATCTCTGTATTTTACGGTACTTAGAAAATTGGGCTCAACTGATGTGCATTCTGAGCGTGACGGGTATTACGGGTGAAATATTTAAGGGGAGGAATGCAGCTGGCTAACTCGAGAACATTCAGAACCGAACAAAAATTGCGAAAATATTTCAATGTGAAATTATTTAGGCTACTTATAACTTCCTGAATATCTATTTTAATTGTAATCGCCAATCGGATAACCGGTCCTATGGGAGGTACTGTTTTTAGCCTACGATCCTAATTTTTTTTCCCAAAACATAACACCAAATCCACATCTACAATAATAGAACACTGATGTTTTTCCTAAATATTCATGGATTCGTTTCCGAGAAAAATGAGCTTTTACTTAACGGTTATGTATATATGGCAGGTCCCGTTTTTTTTTAGCTATAAACAAATTGACAAGACTCCTCTGTAGAATGTCAAAATGACTTTAAATTCTAAATTTGAAGAACGCACATCGTAGATCGTACAAACGTTCGGTCATTTTGTGTGATGTTAGTGGTAAGCAAATTGTTTCTTTTGACAATTTGCAAAGTTTTAGTTAATTTATTTTAAATAAATGTGAAATGTGTCCTATATGTTTCTCGAGTAAATTACTTATTAATTCAAAAAAGATTTGTTCAATTTCCTTTTGTCGTTCTCGCGTGATACGCGGTCAGGAGTTTCGGCTTCAATTTTATTATATATATAGGTATAGATAGTGAATAGTGATAATCGCAAGTAACAAATAAAAATATGAGCAGAATGGAATTTGCTAATGACCATCTGCGAAAACCTGTTGTTTTTGGGAAAAAAAATTGCTCTGGAATGAGTTCTGGGGATTTTGGGCGAAAAAAATATGCATGTTATCAGAAATAGCAGCAAAACCCGAGTTACACCTTCAAGAATATCAAATGGAGTTGGAGCCTGTTTTTGCACGATGTCTAGGCAATTATTGAAATATGGAAATAATTGATCAGCATATGTATAGGGGTTTTAAGAAGACCACATGATTCCTTTCGCTGATGACAATTTGCCTCTGGGATGGTATTTTTTTTTTTAAATCAGCGCACGTACAGGGATTATCAGTTCCCCTTTTAATGTTAAAACACACTGTGTGAGCATTACCAAATTAGGGTGGATGGGGGAATCGTCGATTAAATTGGTTTTGAATGCTTTTAAATTGAAATGGTAGGCTAAAGTCCGTCCGGGTAGAATATTCTATATTCGTGTTGTTCGGTTAAGAAAAAGAATCTGTATTTCACGGCGTGAACTGATGAGTATTCCGCGCGAGTTTTACGGGTAATATTTTCAAGATGAGGAACGCAGCTGGCTAACTTGAGTGAACTTAGGTTTTGCAATTTGTAGGAGATCTTCTTTGCTTCGCAAGTACTCTTTAAAGTCAATAATCACTGTTATATCTACAAATTTAATAATGGGTTGACTTAGCTGCTTCATATTACTTCTGATATGCGCATTACAAATGACTTGCCATTTATTCTAGAAAAACGATGGGACAAGTGCAATAAAGAAGCTTACTTACTCACTTACTACAGGACCTGATAATGTCCCGTCCTGTTCATTAAAAAAACTACATCATTCCTTGGCCAGTGCTTAATGTTATTTGTTTAACATGTCTTTGACGTTTTCCATTTTCCCGCAAGCTGGGAAGTGTTCATTTATAATTCCACTTTTTAATCAAGAAGCTGATGCAATATGCGTGATTCCACCCAAGACGATAAAATCCATAATAGTCGATGAGTTGTTTTATTGGAGTAAAATCGCATCTATCGACAAACAACATGGATTCATTCAATTCTTTTGCAAATTACATCTTGTATAACAAAGGGATTCATGAATGGCCATCAAACGGATGTGGTATACACAGACTTCTCCAAAGCTTTCAATCAACTTTCACTTTTCGGTTGGTCCTCAAATCTTATTCAATGGATTGCAAGTTAATTATCATTTCATACTAAATACGTTTACTTTAAGTCTCATTTATCTAAAGCAATAGATGTCAAGTCTGGGATACCTCAAGGAAGCCACCTGGGACCTCTGCTATTCGTGATTTTTTTAATTATTTTTATAATATATTTTATTCACAAACGATTGATTTCCTATCGAATAAGTACCCGGAAGTCTATTTTATGATTAATTTAAAAAAAAAAATTGGCTAAACTCGTAAGCTTCTTATAAAAAGATTAATTTAATCATTAACTAATTAGTCACAAAAAAAATCCTTTGTGTCAAAAAAGCTCACAAACTATTGAAAATGGAAGAAAGTTAAACATTTAATTTTTTTGAAAATAGCGTTGGCTAATCGTATCAGGGCCCAAAGCATTGTATATGAATCTTGTTATTCTGTTATATGAGGCAGTATCATTTAGAGCGATGTTAGTTAAATCGCAATTTGTGGCGCTGAAATCGCCATTTGGTATGAATAGAGTATAAGAAAAAAACACAAAAGTGTATTATTTGTCGGCTAAAGTTCTCGTCACCACTATTAAGAATTAGGTTCTTGGGTTGAAGTTTGCCTAGAAGATGGCGAGTCATGATAGAAATGTATATAAACTGATCAAAGCGAAAATGAGGAAAATTGTAATATTTTTTTGTTCAGAAATGCCTGATTTTTAATAAAATATGCATTCCCCAAAGACATACAAAAATATTTTTTTAACAAATAAAATAAATTCATATTCAAATGTTTGGACTTAAACTGTTGTGATTTGTTAATGTATACTAGCTGTGCCCGCGTAAATAAAAATGTTTTTTTAATTTTTTAAACATACGTGATGCAGGTGCTTTTCAATTAATCTTCAATTTTAAGATAAAGTCTTTATTTAAGAAATAAAATAATAATAAAAGATGATAGTGACGACAGGAAAATTTGTTAATATATCATGCCAGCATACCTGGCATTTCTGTATTTCATTGTATATCTAAATATTTAAATACAGCACTTGGAGACCTGGTGTTAAGAAAAAAATTCAGTACCTACGCCATCTGTTTTAGAGTAGAAGTACGTAACAACAAAATGTATGGCGTAAATGTAAATAAAAAAACAAACAAATATATGTCGATCGTACATACGTTCTATAATTTTGCGTGATGTGGTAAGTAAATATTTTCTTTCGCCAAAGTTGCTTTAGTTAATTTATTTCAAAAAAATGTGTCCTATATGTTTCTTGAGTAAATTACCTATTTTTGAAAAAAAAGATTTGTTCAATTTCGTTATGTTGTTCTCGCGTGATGCGCGGTCAAGTGTTTCGGCTTCAATTTTACTATATATAGTGATTTATATGTATTTTTTTATAGGTATTCTTATTAGAAAGAAAAGATATCCCAAGCTTAAGTATTCATATAAGAAGATAATGAATTAAAATAGCTTTTCGAGAAAATTTAAATTATTTCAACATTTATGTAAATATTGTAAAGAGATTGACGCAAATGGTGGCATATTTTTAAAGGCAAGTAAGCAGAAATTGGTGAGCCGAAAGAGAAGAGCTTATTTTTTGTTTCTTATAATCGCTTACCTTTTCTGCGGGTGTAGTATTTTCTTGAACAACTGGTACAATAGTTTTTTGTTCTGCTGGTTTTGGTTTTACTGTCTTTTCAAGTTTTGGTTTTTCAAATACCTCTAATTCCGGCCTCTCATAATCATCTTTGATAACTGGTATGGGCTCGAATTTGGGCATTTGAGTAACCTTGCCAAAACTGGCTTTCTTATCGAATTCTTCCATTGTAGCAGATTCCTACATAGGTTTTTGTATAAGTTTTGAAAAAAAAATGTGTAATTGTGTTTATGTAATAAAAAGAAATTTTGAATTTTGAGATTAAGTGAAAGTGTGAAGATTTGCAATGAAAGTAATATTTTTTTTTTTTTATTATATCTGTTTATGTAATAAATTGTAGAAATTTACCATTTCAGAAAAAATCTGTTCCTATAAACAACGAATATACTCCTTAAATGCATCTCACAAATTAAAACTTCTAAGGCGAATGTAGCATTATTTAAGTATACATATTTTAAACTAAAAAATAAAAATAAAGTATACAGTAGTCAAATAAGAAATTTTGGCGAACAAACAGTAGTTAAGGTTCCTATTGTCATCTCATTTGATTGAAATTATATGGGCTCATATCTAATGACACAAATCAAGAAGAACTGTTATACTAAATAATTATTTACAATTGTTCAAGATTTATGTGACCCTTGTTTTCAATTAATTTTAGTTTAACAAACCACTATTGCAGATAAATTCAATCATTTATTGACCTTATACCCGCTCAAAAAGACTTACAGACCGATTCTCCCCATCATCACTGATGCCTCACAATTCATAAGAAGAGGTGAAATAGATTTTGTGACTTTTTCGTATTCTCCCCGCAAAGTCACAACTTGTGAGAGACACAAAATCAATCGAAATTGTAATCTCCTTCAGAGCAGGTCACAACTCACAAACTCTTTGAGATTTGACATTTTAATAGGTTGAAGTTGCATTCGAAAATAAAAAAGTAAGAATTTTACAAAAGCACATTATTTTTAACCAACTAATAATATTGATATTCAAACAAATTGCAATTTGCGAATCTATAAAAGATGGAAGTGAATTTGACTGTAGTGCATATTATTGCAGGAATTACATCCAAATATGGAAAGTTAAATTATAAGATTATAACCATAGCACAAAAGAAATTAACAAAAAATATATTGTCATTTTCTCCTATATATATCATTTTTTTTCTTGCAGTTTATGGCTGCCATGTTTGTTTTGTTTTTTTTTTTCGTCAACTGCTATTCACAATATACACAATAAAAATTCACCATAGTATAATAGTGAGTTTCGATGTGAGGATTTACGGATAATTCGATAAATGATAGCGATAAATTTATCGAAATCGAAATAGACAAAGCAGAGAGCAGCAAAACTGTCAGATTTTCTTGGTTGGCCATTTCATCGCATAACTTTTTAGTATTTGAAGAATGTCCACGTCAACATAAAAATACATTAAAAGCATCATTGCATCTAAAACAAGTTTTTCTTGCGATAAAGCAAGCGATGAATGGTATTCGATGAAAGCATACTTTAAAAATATACATAGCTGCAATAGTGGTCTCCACTTGCGATAGCGAAAGCATGCTTTAAAGCATGCTCTGGATTAATCGCTAGTGGAGACCGCAAGTGACAAGGAATATTCACACGAGCTTGTGACTTGTGATTCGTTACAAGGGGGAGAATTAGGCTGTTAATATTTATTTTATACTAGCGGATTTCAGCAAAAATATTTAAGGGCTTAAAAATGAGGTTCCCACCAAAAAGAAGATATCATATGTCAAAATTTGCAGTGAATATGAAAGAGAGAACAATCTTTTTGGTTCAAAATCTCTGATTTCGGCTAAATATTTGTTTTCGAAATTAGTCTCAAGTGTAAATTTATGAGCATTGCTAGCGTTACGAGTATTACGGGGAAAACTTTTAAGGGGAGGAGGCAATTGGCTATTTCGCTGGAGCATTGTTTATAGAAAAAGCGATAGAATAAGGAGAGACAGGAAACATTTCGACGATGTTCTAGTGAATCAAATGTTTCTGTTATATCCTTATTACCTATCATTTTCAATGCATTTTTCTGGATTCTATCCAAAAAACGCAAGTGAGTAACAGGGGCACCAGCCCGAATATGAAAATTATACTTAAGCTTCGGGCGAATGTACGCCTTATAAACAGTAGCCAGATCTAATGGGGAGAAGTTTTTTATTGTCTAAGAAAACCTAAACATTTCACAGCATTTTTGGCGATGTCATATATGTGTTCATTCTAGAGAAGGTGGTTTGTGATACACATAACCTAGAATGCAAAGCTGTTCAGTTTCCTTAATGCGGGTACTACTTTCACATCCGAAGAACAAGAAAGTAAATGTGGAAACGAGTATGAGAAGCTGAAGGTACTGTCATCAGCAAAACAATTTAATGGATTAGAAGTCTTAGACAAGAGATCATTGATAAAATTAAGGAAGAGTGTCGGAGACAGAACGGAGCCTTGGGGCACACCAGCATTTATTGTGTGACTATCTCCTGTCTGATAGCCATCCAAAACAACGCGAATTGATCGTTCCGAAAGGTAATTTCTAATCCATCGAATAAGAGGTTCGCCGATTCTCTACGTGCAAAACTGGACCCAGCTAGCTAGATGCCGATCTGACTGGAATAGGATCTTGTTTGAAGCCCAGGTGCACCCGAACTGTAGCGCCAAAGGGTAAGGTAAAAAAATTTATTAAAATGCATCTTAACGATATTTCGTTGTTTATAATACAGATATATATTTTAAAAATGCAGTTCATTTCATTTATTTTGTTATTAACTTAAAATTTACTAGAGGTTAAATTTAAATTAAAGACAAATTTCAAATAATTTATTTTTTATAAAAAATGTAATTTTTTTTAGATAATCGCAAAATAAATGACAGTATAGATGTATCTAAAGCGGTAAACAGAAGATGTTGCCAGATGTGGGTCCTTAGTTTCAAGAGTTACTCAAAGACCGTGCAAGCATTAAATTGAAATATTTTTTTTTAAATAAATTATTATATACAGGAAAGAGAAAAGAAAAAAGTTTAAGAAAGGTAAAGTACAGTGGAGTGAAGTAAAGTTGAGTACATCGACAGCAGATTCTTTCAATCGGGTTACCTGAAGTATGTTCTTCGCCTGCTGAGGTTTGGCCATTTTGGCATCCTTTGTGACAGGTTTAAGAACAACTGACAAAAAATTGTCATTTTTGACTGGTTGTACATATGAAGAAGGTCGTCGTTGTTTAAGTTTAGGAACAATATCCACAGTCGCATCTGCTTCACCACTCGTTTTTGATTTCTTTACCAATATTTAATATATATTTTTAAATTATCAAGATTTGACAAAATAAACAACAATGGACAACAAATGGAATAATAAAACAAAAAACATTAAACATAGCAAATATAATATGCATACTTTGTAGACCGTTAAAACACCCAAAACAAATGTTTCAAACAATTCCTTAGATTACCTGGCATGATTCACTAGAACCTTCCGTGAAACCACTTACAACTTTCTTAAATATTTTGTATTTTATAATTCGAACCAATATTAATAAAGGCTCGTTTAAATAAACACATAGGTTTCAGCAATGTAAAAGCAAATCGTGGTATGTAGTGGGTGAGATATAAATGCTGTCGGACAATTACACAACTTACCTCTGGGACAATAATGACCGGCTTGAGACCAGCCTTTTCTTCTTCAGGAGCTTCCTCTGGCAATTTACCCTTACCAATTGACAGACGCTTTGGTTGTTCTGCCAACTGCGGTTTAGCCTCTTCTTTCTAAAAATCATACATAACATATAAGGAATAGAACAAGTTAGGACAACAAAAATTAGTTAATGGCACACATCTTTTTAGAAATTTACATACTTGGTGTATAATACAAAGAAAAAAATTTAAACAAAAAATTGTTGTGATAAGTAAAATTTACCTTTGGGAGGCCATTTTTTATGGCAACTTGTTCGGGTTCTTTTTTAATTTCGGCATTTTGTGGTTTTTCCATCTTCGAAGGAACCCCTAAATCACGGCTAAAGTCAGATTTTTCAAACTCGGATTTTTCGTATTTTTCCAAAACCGGCCGTTCGTAGTCTGGAATTTCTGGCAACTCTTCATATTTTTTAGCTTTGGGCTTAGCCCGTACTTTGGCTTTTGGCTCAGGTTTTGGTTCTTCTTTGACTTCTTTAGGGACTGATGTTTTGCGTAGTTTTGGAAGTTCTTCTAATGGTTGAACTTCTTCAAACTTCTACCGTATTTTTTTTTAAGATTTTATTTTGTGACCAAAGTAAAAATTTTATAAAAAAAAATGTGATGGGAAAAAAAATCAAAGAAATTCGTGTTTATTATTTGAATGAAATAAAACCTTGTATTTACATTAAAACAGAGAGTGATAGTGGCTAAAGCTGCAGAAGAAAAGTCCAAAAAGTTACGGAATACTAATTTTTTTATAAAAAAAACTATAAAGGGTGTTTTTTAGGTGTTTTCAATTGAAGCAGTAAGAAATTAGGGTTGTCTAACATATGTCCAAAACGTAACACATTTTCATTTAGTCTGCCATTGCGGAAAAGAGTCGGAGACAAAACGGATCCCTGGGACACACCAGCACTTATTTTGTGAGAATCTGATTTAAAACCTTCTAATACAACTTGTATTGAACGGGATCCAGAAGATAGCTTCTAATCCTACAAACAAGAGTATCATCGATCCCAAAAGCACGCGGTTTTGTTTAGAGAGCTTCAGGCGAAACTCTTTCAAATGCTTTGGAAATATCAAGCGCAATGATCTTACTTTCATCAAAGCGATGTAAAGATTTGTTCCACTGTTGTGAGAGATATGCCATCAGATCATTAGTGGAACTATCGATCATGGAGAAGCTTTCGGTCTTCGAGATATTCCTTAAGCTGACAGTTAATAAGCGTTTTCTTGACCTTAGCAAGACGGGACGTAAGTGCTATGGGTCGGTAGGAGGAAGGGGAGGATTGGTCACCTTTCTTAGGGACAGGCTGGACAAATACTGTTTTCCATCTTCTAGAGGAGAGATTCCAGAAGAGTAGGAGCGATGGAAAAGCTTACGCAGTGGCAGTGTGGAAGAACACCTCTTCAGAAGAATTGTGGGTATACCATCTGGACCAGCGGATTTGTGTATATCGAGATCTTTGAGAACTCTTGCTACTGTACGAGCGCGGAAAAAATATATCCCGTGGAAAAATTTACATTCTCATGTACAGGAGGGGCAATGCTGCTATAGGACAGCGTAGAGCTAGCAGCCAAAGAGCTGCGAACAAGTTTGCCTTCTCTGAAGAGTAGACAATTGGTTTGCCATTGGCGATGAGCGTTGGAACCGAAGATATTGAGGAGCTTTTAATATTTTTTTTTACAAATGACTGCCTTTGAGACATTGCAGATTTTTTGCCGTAGCTTGCCTGATAGCTTCTTTACACTCAGAATTAAACCAGGACTTTTCTATGGGTTTGATACTTTTTACTCTGTTAGGAATAAAAGTACGCATCCCTAGAAGAATCACATTTGTGATGATTTCGGCACTGGCATCAATGTAGTGCCCAGTGGCTGAGTGGTGCTAGTGTGTTGGACTGCTAAGCGAAGGGTCCCCGCCAGAGCCACGTTTTTTCGACGGTACTGCCTCTTGCGAGGAACTGACAAATCCTACAAGGGCAACAATTTGTCTCGAAAAGTGCATTTCATGTAGCTGTTCGGACTCGGCGGTAAATTGTAGGTCCGTTCCATTCTTGCAGATTCACATCACACCCAAGAATAGTTGAGAGTGTAAGTCGCTAAGCTTAGGCTCCTTAACGAGCTGTCGCGCCAGTAATTTTTTTTTTTTTTTTTTTTTTTATTTATCAATGTCACTCTCGAGGAAGCAAAGTGACCAGTTAAAGTTACGGAAGAAAGTCAACAAGCTTAACAAGACTCCTTGATTCAGACCGAGCAGACAGTGCCGCCTGGGACTGCGCATATTATGGATATTGGTGGATGTATCTGCGGGAAGTGTTTATCCAACAATCAGGGTAGTGGAGCATGAATTTGGAGTAGTGCAATCATTGAACTTCCTTTGGTAAAAAGTAGCAGCCGATAGAAACTTAACCATCAATACTAATCTACTGTTGTACGAGACTAACCAGCAGTATAGCTTGGCCAACGGTCAGTTGCGCAGAGAGAGGATTCAAGAGAACAAAAATGTTGAGCAAGAGATTTAATGAGTACATTTTCAGAGAAGAAATACATTTTTAAAAACCGCACAATAAGCCGCGATCATACCTCAAAAGTCCTAAAAAACACCCTCATAAACTCACAAGAATTTTGTTGTTTGATTTTTTTGTTTTATTTAACTTTTTGTTCTTTTTCCAAAGCATTTCCATAAAGTAAAAGAAGCATAATGTGAAAAGTGAGCTGAAAAGCGGAAATTTGTTTTTGAAGCGAAATTCGTTAGGAGAAGATTATAGAAAAGCATTTAAAAGATTCAAGAGACGAATCGACGATCCTCAAATTGAATCTTACCTTTATCGGTCGTTTTTGAGGAGTTGGTTTCAATTGTGGGATTTCTTCTTTAATTTCAATGGGTTTCTTATTGGGTTCTAGTTTCTTACTTTCGTTTGCCTTTTTTTTTTTTTTTTTGGTAAATTGTGTAAAGGATTTGCAATTCGGTTATTAGGATGTGGGAATATGTGCAGGTTTTTTTTTTTTTTGTGAAAATAAACAAAAGAATAAATAAGTAATTGCAATGGATGCATCTACTGCGGGACAATACCTCTAGTGCTTTCTTTTCTATTATCGATGCTCGTCTGGACTCTGTCTTAGACTCCTCGACCTATTTGATGATTTCAAAAAACAACGAAAATACCTTCTAGTCAAAAGATGGAGAGTCTGACAAATATTTACCTGAACTGAAGAACGTCTGGACACTTTGCCGTCTTCGACGGAGACTTTCTCCTGCTGCACAATTGATTTCCGGCGTATTTCTGTTTTGGACTCTTCCTTAATGGTAGTAATTTCCTGTTTTTTTTTAATATAATTACCACAGATACAAAAATCAAGAAATTAGTTCACAATGAACATACAAATACATAGGGAAATTAACTGACACATAATTGATTACAAAAATAAACATAAAAATCTATAACTTAGTTAGGATAAGGAATTGACAAGGAAAATTTACTTTGTTTTCTCGCTAGATACTAAGTATCAACAAACTAACTTTAAACTAAAACAATGTGTTTTCGAATGTGTTTCCTTACCTCATCAGATGGTTTAGTTTCAGGTTCGATATTTTGTGTTTTTTGTTTTATTTCGGGTTTAGTCTGTGTTTTATCTTTTGAACTAAGTTCATCAGAGTCCTACAATAAAAATTTGAATATTTTGTGTATGTGTGTATGTGTGTATGTGTGTGAAATGAGTTTATACAATTTTCGAAATAATATCTTAAATAAAGTTTAGAAGCTTGACATACCTTTCGTTCGAACTTCTTAAGTCCGACAGCGTCCTTTTGCCCTTTCTGTAATTACACAAATTTCAAAATTACCAACATTGCAATATAAAATAATAACAAATAAATAAAAAGCATAGTCGAAGAAGAGCAAAGAGAATTTAAAACAAGTTCTAAAATAAGCAAAAGATTTGATTATATATAAAGCTTCTTGTAATAGTAAAAAATTGTATGTATATTGTACACTGTACCTCTTCAGGTGTGTCTACTGTATCTTTAGCGATTCCATTAAGTTTGTCCTGAGAAAAGTTGATTAAAAAAATTATAGCAAAATGTAATAAAGTTTTCTTATGAGTTCTGTATTCGATACCATATTAGACATAGCAGGGTTATTTAAAACGCTTTCAGTTATTTATTATTTTATTGCACTTTGAATCAGGCCAAGCAGTTTGTACTAACCTATGTTCGCCAACATAGTATCTTGCATTTATTTTATAAATTATAGCAGAGCCGGCCACGCGTTGCTGTTGCCCGTTTTATTTGCAAAGTAAGGAGCCCTAATTTTGTTGAATATGTAATACAACCTATGTCACCCGGGGTTGGTGTAGATTTCCAACAGTGAAAGAATTGTTCAAATCGGTTCAGTAGTTTCGGAGCCTATTTAATGCAACCAAACAAACAATCAAATATTTCCTCTTTTTTTAATTTTTTTTGTTTCCCTTTTAATGTAACACACTGCGCGGGCATTAGGATGATAGGGAGGGGAGAGATAGGAGGTGTCGATTAACATTGGTTTTGAATATTTGCAAATCAAAATTTCAAGGAGGGAAAATCCCGCCGGGTAAACTATTTCAAATTCGTGTTGTTCGGCTAACAAAAGAATCCCTATATTTCAAGAGTGAACGAAAAAAGAAACCATAAAATAAGGAGACATGAAACATTGCGTCGGTGTTCGAGAGGGACAACTGCTTCAGCAGCAGTTCCATTTCCTATCAATCTGAAATCTCGATTTTGTATTCTATCAAGCAGGTGACGCGATGTTTGTGAAGCATCTCTCCAGAGGTGAGAGTTATACTCAAGTTTTGGGCGTATAAACGCTTTATAAATTGTAGCCAAATCAGATGGGGAAAAGTACTTCTTACACCGATATAGAAAACCTAAGCACTTAGCAGCATTTTTAGCGGTCTCAAATGTATGATCGTTCCAACGGAGGTCGTCGTTGACACACATACCGAGTACTGAGAGCTTTTCGGTTTCTTCGATGTAAGTGCCATTCATTGACAATGGCATTGGGGGTATGTTTAGCTTTAACGACAGAAGACAGCATTGAGTATTCGAAGCATTAAAGTACACACGGTTCCTGTTACCCCATTTGACAATGCTGTATAAATCGGAGTTTAATGAGCTTGACATACGGTGCCGTTGCAATTGTACGTCCGAAGGCAAAGGACGTGAACTATCGAACGAATATGAAAAGCTGAGGGTAGAGTCGTCAGCAAAACAATTAAGTGGATTAGAAGTAAGAGACAGAAAATGAGGAAAAGAGTCGGAGACAGAACGGAGCCCTGTGGCACACCAGTATTTATTTTGTGTGGAATCATACTTGAATCCGTCCAATACAACTTGTATTGAACGGTCCACAAGACAGGTTCTAATCCAACGAACAAGAGTATCATCGATCCCAAAAGCACGCATTTTCGATAAGAGAGCTTCATGTTAAACTCTATCCAATGCCTTGGAGATATCAAGAGCAATAATCTTACTTTGACCAAAGCGATGTAAAGATTTGTTCCACTGTTCGGTGAGATATGCCATCAGATCACCAGTGATCACGGTTGCTGCGGAAGACATACTAACGGTCATGGAGAAGCTTTCCATCTTCGAGATATTCCTTAAGCTGACGGTTAGTCAGCGTTTCCATGACCTTAGAAAGAAGGAATGTCAGTGCTATGGGTTGGACCTTGAATCGGAAGATGAATTGGATCTGTTAACAATTCGTTCAAGAATGAGAGCTGCTGCCTAAATGAATAAAGAACCAGAGGAAACAGTGTTGGAGAGGAAATTTCAGACAATAGTCCAAGATGCAGTCATTGGAAGAAAAAAGACTCTAAAGAGGAACCAAATCGCCAATGGAAAGCCACCGATTGTATATCAGAGATATCTGAATTTCTATTGCCGGAGGATCCTGTTGAAGATTATTTGGAGAGCTGCGTTACTTCTACTGGTTTTTTCGTACTTTTCTTGAAAGCGTGCTTGATAATATTGTTTACCAACCAAATCTCTACGCCGGCCATTCAGAAAAGTAAGGTACTTGATTTGAAGAAAGGTTACCTATTGGCTTTCATAGGGATAAACTTTCGGATGGGATATCATAAACTACCCAGTTGGAGGGATTTTTTGGAGTGAAAGTAAGGATTTCAGAGTTCGTTGGTGGGTAGAACGATGAGCCGTAATGGTTTGATGATATTTTGAGAATCTAACATATTGATGATAATAGCCTTATTCCAAGACACAATATAGGCCGACTTTACATTCCTTGAACGAAAAATTCATCACTACTTTGGATGGGTATAGGCAGCTTTCTGTTGATGAATCTATAAAACTTTTCAAGGGAAGAAACTCAATGAAGCAATAACATCAAATTAAAACCCATAAAGAAAGCAAAAGAGGGTACAAATTATGGTGCTAAGCAGATCAGAATGGTTACAAAGGGTCTTCCAATAGAGACTTCCGAACATTGAAAATTGATAGTGCCATCTTCTTGAAGCTACATCTGTCAAATTGGTTGTCATTTATGCAGTCTGTTTTCCCAAATCGCCATGGACAGATATAGCGTTCAACAACATGTGCAAATTTTGCGTCTTGACTTGGGCCTGCACCCGTACAAAATTCAACTGACCCAGGAGCTGAAGCACAACGACGTATGTTCGCTGAATTGGCTCTGAAACAGTTGACCTAATTTTAATCGAAAAATCATCTTCAACGAAATTGGACACTTCGGATAGCCAACAAGAGAAGTCGCGGCGGACATTTAAACGATGTTATATTCTACACATAAAAGCATCAATAGGCCTTCTAAACAAATGAAAAATTATTGGAAAACAAAAAATTAATAAATATTTAATAAATCTTATCGATAACAATTTGAAATCCTGCTTTCTATTTGGATCTATTTCAAGATCCAAGAATTTTTTCTAATTCTAAAAAAGATGGCCTTTTTGCAATATTGTAATGTGAATTGAACACAAAATAATGCATGGTCTGTATGTGGATCTGGATCGTTTTATTTATGGACAAAGATCCATATGGATCTTGGTGGATAATAAAACGCAGCTAATATTTGTCTGGCCAAAGAAAAACTTTTTTTTTGCATTGTACAAACTGCTTAGGAATTTTAGTGTGTATAAGTTTCATAAAGAAGTTTCAAGCCAAAGCGTTTCTTGTATGAAAATTTGCTAATGCTAAGCGCACATGTGAGAAAAACAAACTAACTAAAGATTTTCTATCAAAATTAATTAAAATATTGAAAAAGAAAGTATTTAAAAAAATTTAAGTTATAAAAAATATGTAGTTTAAAATCTAAAAGTTGAGGTTAATCGAAAAACATTACTTTACAATAAGCGACAAACATTTTGATTTGTTAACACATTTCGGGATACATTTTTTTTCAAATGCAACAATCGTCCAAGAATTTTTTTTAAATGTTACAATTTTTAATTTGGTAGGAAAAACATTCAGTTTTGATCTTGTGCATTTATCCAAGCATAGCTATGTGATGAAACTGATAACAGGTATCGACAATTGGACAATCGTTGGTGCGACCAACATATGAATAAGGACAGCTTACCTTTTCAGGGGCAACAACTTCAATTTTTTCTTCTTTAGGCTTTTTCTTTTCAACATCTTCCATTTTCTTAGGTTTGGAACTTTTTTTCGCATCTTCTTTCTCTTCTTCTTCTTTTTTAATCTTTTCTTGGGCAGTCTTTTTGGTCTTTTGTTCCTCGAGTTTCGTTTGTTTTTCTTCTTCGAGTTTCTTTTTCTTTTCCACTTCGGCAATTTTTTGTTTCTTATCATCTTCTTCTAACTTCTTTTTTTCTTCGACCATCTTTTTCTCTTGTTCTTCTTTTTTACTTTTCAGGTCGGCTTTAGTCTTTTCTTCCTCTGATTTTTTCTTCTCTTCAATTTTCTTTTTCTCTTCGATAGCCTTCTTTTCGGCTTCTTCTTCAGCCTGTTTTTTGTATTATATTAATAGGAAGGGTAATAAGGAAAGAATGAATTGTACATTAAGCACATAAATGTTATAAGATTAAACAATTAACACTTAAGGACATTAATAAGTGTAAAAAAAATTTTAAGAAGTTAAGAGACAAAAAGTAAACAAAAATTAAAATAAAATTTCGTTTTTGTCATTTACCTAACGAGTACATATGTTTAAGTTTTTTTTTTTTAATAATCACTTCTAAGAAAAAAATCTAAATATTTTTAAAGAGCGAAAAAACAAATAGTAAGAGATACTATTTCGGATCACCTCTTCATTTTGCTTCTTATTAGTAGGCTTTAGCCTTACATCAAATATTGTTTTCGTTTCTTTTTGGTCTAACAGCTTCTTCATTTCCTGTTTTTTAATTTCTATTTTATTTTCGTTATGTTTTTGTAACTCTACCTTGCGTTTTTCTTCCGCTTCCTTCGCTTGCTTCTTTTTTTCTTCCTCTTCCTGTTTCTTCTTCTTGGCGTCCATTTTTTCTACAGCTATCTTACACGATGTCTCGGCCTTGCCGATTTCGTTGCTGATAACACACTTATATGTGGCAGTATGTTCTGTTTTGGCCGAACTAAATGTCAATCGAGCTGTAGTTCCATCAAATGTTGTTGTTATTTCTTTTGTCTCCTTGACAATCATCGTGTCCTTATACCAAGAGACCTTGCAAGTTTTATCTGTTGTCTTAATTGCGGTAAGCAGTTCGAAGGTCTTGCCTTCGTAGACTTTTTGATCGATCAGTTTTCGTGAAATTTCGGGCTTAACTGCTTTGCGTTCTTCTTCGGGAATGTCAACCAAATTGACAATCTGAGAAACAGCTTCACCTTTCTCATTTTTAGCAATAAGTTTGTAGGCACCCTTGTCAGTTTCTTGGACCTCGTTAATTTCAAGTTTAACAGAGAATTCTCCTTCTTTTGTCTGTTCACATTGATAAACATGACGTTCACTCTGATGGACTTCATTAGTCTCTTTGAACCATGTACATTTGGGTTCGAACTTGGATGCAACAGTACATTCAATAACCACAGTGCGCTTCTTAATAATTTTAATAATTTTTGGTTTGTCTTTGATGACAGGAACAACTATAAATATTAAATAAAACAAAATTTATATAGTTACCTATATATAAAATATTAGTGGTAATTTTCTTACTTTCAATATTAAGGGTCAAATTGGCGTTCAATTCACCCAAATTATTCTTAATGTTACATTTGTACAATCCGGAGTCTTCAAGTTGCGGGTCTATAAGCTCTAATTTAATATAGTATTCTCCGCCGCGTGTTTCTATTGACATTTTTATTCTATTGGTTTCCTTAACAGTTTTGCCATTACAAAACCAAATAATATCTGGTTTTGGGTCCGATTTAACCTTACATTCCATAATGACAAGCTTGCCATTGTTTTCGGATATAATTCGAGGCTTTTCAATGAAGGTTGGCGGCTCACCTTCTGGTTCGGGTTCAGCTTCAATGTTTAGGTTAAGATTGGCGTTCGATTCGCCAAATTCGTTTTGAACATTACATCTATAGGTGCCACCGTCAGCTGCACCAGGGTCCTGCAAAAAAAGATTGTCGATACAAATTTACCCAAATTTAAACATACACACATCGTGACATAGTCCAAAATATCTTCGTACAGCAGCAAATATTTTTGTATTTGTTGAATAAATTTTATATTTCGAAGTATATTGGTTTAAATATTTTCATAAAATAATTTTTTTTCATTTTTAATAAAAAAACATAACATACTAAAAATAGAAAAACTAACTAACAGACCCCTTGTGACGAATCACAAGTCACAAGCTCTTTAGCTCTTGTGACTATTTCTTGTGAGGGTTGTTGGGACTCCTTAACATTTATCGGATTCTCCCCTAATTCTCACAAGATAAGTCACAACGAAACTACCCACACCATGGTGAATTTTTATTGCGACCATTGTGAACAGATAACGAAACAAAAACAGCAATAAATAAAGCAAAAATTTACTTAAATCTATCATCAATCCTATTAATATTCTTATTTTATTAAAAATTATTATATAAATTTGTAAAATTCTCACTTTTTATTTTCGGATAAAACTTCTATCTATTGAAATGTCAAATCTAAAATAATTTGTGAGGAGTGACCCGCTCTGAAGGAGATCACAATTTCGATTGTTTTTGTGACTCTCACAAGTAGTGACTTTGGGGGAGAATTCGAAAAAGTCACAAAATCAATTTCACCTCGTCTTGGGACTTGTGAGGTGTCAATGATGATGGGGAGAATCGGGCTGTAAAAGTTATTCACAACACCAAAGTCTTAACAAAAAAGAAAACATATAAGAGCCTTCCATTTTCTATTTTCTTAAAACAAACCGCAATGAAAATAACAAAATAAAAAAGATCTGGGCTCGATTAACCACACCAGTAACTGGAATTATATTGTATTTGACATTAACGCTCACGTTATCGGGAATTCTATCACAATTTTTTGCTAAGTATTTTCATTTCAGTCATTGAGCAGATTTTCATTCGATAGATTGTGACATTAACAAAAATTATATGAACTTTTATTATGTTGTCGTTGTTTGTTAGGCATTTTCCACTCAAAAGTTCAAAAGTTTTACCTTCGTTTGATGAATATGAATCAATTTAAATATTAAAGGAATCACAAAATGATCACCTTCTTTTTAACATCCTAACATCCGTAAGCCAATAGAGAAAACAATAAATACACCATTAAGTTGAATAAAGCTAGTACAATTTGTAATAGTTACATAGTTAATGCCATTATCCCAAAGTGGTTACTCGTGCATTCGAGCAATGATGGCACTCAATCACTCGCTCACTGTAATAGCCTATTCATACCAAACCATAATAAATTTTACTCGCTTTCCTTAAAACCAAAAACTACTGGTTTTCCAATACGTTTTTCATAAACGACTTGTTTTGCAACATAACTCGTTTTCGATAAAACGACTTGAAAACGAGTTGAAATGCAAAAATGAATCATTCAAACAGAACTTTATGTCAAAAGAAATTGGTATGATTGTGAATAGGTCTTTAAACATAGAATAAAGAAACAAGAACGACAACTGGGAGGATAATTCTGTCTTCGTCTACAAAAGGTGTTTTTCTTTATTCACTCAAAAAAGGTCTCTGAGTTATGCCTAATGATTTTATGTTTCTCCAAAGTTTTGTGGATGAGAAGTTGCTGAATTTCGTGCCATAATATAAGCGTTTGGATAAATTTATTTCCCTATTTACTAAGTTTGTAGTCATCGTAAAAATATGAGATCCGAAAACGTTTCCATCTCTTGAAAAAAGCATTTCTTTTCGAAATTAGTAGTTCGATCCTGCGATTGAACCACCCACATCCACGACTTCGTATAAAAAATGTTTTAGTTGGTACACAAGTGTGTATCATGTTTTGAGAAACCAGACGCATCTAATTGATTATTGAAATTTATCTTACTTAGTTGATTTATCAGAATGTAATCTATAAATGTGGAATTTGTTACGGAAAAAAGAGTAGGCATAGTCATATTAACAGGAAAAGTATTTAAAACAGCTAAATTCATTTGAAAGTTTAACACATTACACAAGAAAGGAGACCCTCTAAACTGCGCAAACTATAGAGGAATAAGTCTCCTGAATATCGCCTAAAAGATCCTCTCTGCCGTATTATGTGAACCCCTGAAACCATTCGTTAACAATCTGATTGGCCCATATCATTGTGGTTTCAGACCAGGAAAGTCCACAGTCGATCAAATGTTCACGCTAAGGCAGATCCTGGAAACTACCCAGGTATTCCAAATCGATACCTACCAACTCTTAATCGGTTTTTAGGCCGCGTACGTTAACATTTATGGAGACGAGCTATACGGCATCCCACCAGAGCTGATTTTGATGTTTGCTAACATTGAAGCTGAAGCGATTAAGATGGGACTAGCATGCAATGAGGCCAAAACGAAGTACCTGCTGTCCACAAAAATTGACAAACAACACCCGCGGATAGGACAAAACATCACAATAGACAGGTACAACTTTGAGGCAGTTAGGGACTTTGTTTATCTTGGATTCGCTGTAACATCTGACAACAACACCTCGTAAGAAATAAAGCGAAGAATTACTCTTGTCAATCGCTGTTTCTATGGGCTAGGAAGGCAATTGAGTAGCAAAGCCCTCTCTCAAAAGACAAAGGAGACTCTGTATCATCCCAGTCCTGCTCTATGGCGCCGAGGCATGGACTCTATCTAAAGCGGATGAAGATATCCTTAGTCGTTTCGAGCGTAAGATTCTTCGGAGGATTTTTGGCCCTATCTGCGTTAACGGGCTTTGGAGGAGAAGGTTCAATCAAGAACTATACGAGCTGTACAGCGACATTGACCTGGTCAAAAAAATACGCATATCACGTTTAAGATGGCTAGGTCATGTAGAGCGAATGGACAACAATGCTCCGGCTCGCAGGATCTTCGATTCCATCCCAGAGGGTAGAGGCAGTCAAGGAAGACCTCGAGGGCGACCTCAACCAACTTG
Source organism: Platycheirus rosarum (assembly GCA_963971375.1). Taxonomy (NCBI): domain Eukaryota; kingdom Metazoa; phylum Arthropoda; class Insecta; order Diptera; family Syrphidae; genus Platycheirus; species Platycheirus rosarum. Next base: position 1,341,231 of record OZ020511.1, read on the forward strand.
CAGTGCGAAACTGGAAGCAGCTCGCCAAAGACCGAGCTGGCTGGAGAGGCATGTGGGTTGACGCCCAGGTTCGTCCCGAACTGTAGCGCCCCTAAGTAAGTTAGTAAGTAACATATTCTTATTATATATTTAAAAGTAAAAAAACTAATTCAAAAAGGCTGCTTGTACCCCATGTCAGATATTTCTCAGGTTAAAAAATTATCTGTAAGATCAATCAAAACTAACTTTATAGTTATAGTAGTTTTCACAATCTTTTTAAAATATTGTTAACTAGATTTAAGTAAAAAATGGATACACAAATAAATTTAAATGAAATGAAAAATAAATGGAAAGACAAATTAGAAAGAATAATTTCTTACTGTGTTGCCACTTTTTTATTTTAATCAAATAAATTTTTTTTTTTCTCACAAAACTATTAAAATTATACCACTGTACATTTTTTGGACTATTTTGTATATTTTTTCTCAAATTACCTTAATTTCTAATGTGAGTTCGTACAAGTCCTCGGAAACTAATGTCGATTTAATTTTTATTTTCTTGGTTTCTTTAACCACATCTTGACCTCTGTACCAAGTGACTGTGGGTTCTGGTTTCGCTTTGCACTTACATTTCATCGTTATAAGTGTACCAGAGTCGTTAGGGATGATACGTGGTTTTTCGGTAAATGAGGGTGCAAATCCATTTGCGTCGCCGGTACCTATACATGCACTCAAACAATTAGTTTTTTTCTTATATTGATAATACTATTTAATTTAAATAATTTTGAAGATACGCAAACAATTTCATTAGTTTTAAAAAAATATTATTGCTGTAACATAAAAAGCCAACAAAAAAAAAAACTTTATAAAAAGATAAATGCTTGAGCATGAAATGCGCGAATCAAATGAGCTTAACTCCCAGTATTATGATGAAATTTCCTTAAAGGTTTTATATAAAAGTTCTCAAAGATCCGTATGAACTATGTATGCACAGAGACATTTATTTCAAATTCATACGATGAACAATAAATTTTGTTTGGTAAGCCTAGACTAATGAATTATTTGTCGGTCTTCTTGGGGATTCCAAAAAAAAAAATGTATCTTAACCTTACGTCAGTAAAAAAAATAAATAAATTATAGCATTACATTAAATTTGAATAATTAACTTATTTTGTTTGCATAAATTAGATACCTTGGAAATTCAGCGCGATATTTGCATTACTTTCTCCGTACATATTAAATGCATTACATCGATAATTACCACCGTCATCTCGGGTTGGATTTTTTATCTCTAATGTAAGAACGTAAGTATCTTTTACAGTGGCCTTGCGGGACATTTTGGTTCTTGATGAGTCGTTTATTTGCTTATCTCCTCGATACCATGTGATGTCAGGCACTGGATGTGCTTCTAACATGCATTCCATAATGAGAATGTCGTCTTCTTGTCGGATTGTCGGTTTCTTTGGAAAACGTGGAGATTTTCCATCGGGAATTCTATTTGTATTTTAAAAAGTTTTTTTTTTTTTTTTTTTTTTTTTTATAAATTCACACGTTTATATTGCCACTAAAGTTGCGAATTTTATAGTAAATAGATAACAATCGGCCAACTCTGGATAATGCTCAGTAACGGCGATAAAAGATTTTTTAAGTTAAAATATCAATATTTGCAAGCATCGTTTGACATATTAATTGATCTTTTTTAAGAGTTGTGACAAGAGTTGTGATTAGATTCATCATATAAATTCGCAACTGACGTGGTGAAAACTTTGCAATACAAGTGGTATGAGTGCGTATAAGCCCTTGTTCTTAACGCGATCAAAATAAAATTAATTTAGAAAGTTACGGGAAAGTTACTAAATGAAAATTCATTCAAATTGCAAACGGTTGTGCACTTTCATTCATATAACAGCTACGTGAAAAGTTTTAAGGAAAATTGGGGATTTTATTTTTACATAAATAACTTATGGAAATCAAAGCAATTATAATATATTCACAATCAGGTCTTTACCCGGAATAAATATTAATTTCATCAGGATCGGTATGAACTGTGTGCAAATACAAAATTTACACGTGATTTAGGATCTTATCTGGCTTACTTTTTTGAACCACCTTCGAAGTTTAAATTAATCGTTGCAAGACCTTCGCCATGCTTGTTTCTAGCTTTAGTTTGGTATTCTCCTTGATCGCCAGAAACCACATTTGTTATTTCCAACTTTGCCATGTGATATAATTTCTGATCCTCTTCCAGTGATATCTTATAGCGACCTCCTGCTTTTAATTCTTCTTTTCGGTGATACCTTTTTTTTCATATTATGTATTATATAACGATTATTATATATTTTGAGAAGAGTAAAAATTAATCCGATTGTCATAAAACAATGTAATTAAAAAAAGTTGATATATGTAAATTATGTACCAAGAAACAATAGGCTTCGGATCGCCGACACATCTGCATTCAAACGTTATATTTCCGCCGTCTTCGCTCTGTCGTATAACTGGCCGTTCGGTGAATGTTGGTTTAATGCCATCGTCAGGAACTGGAGCTTCATCGCCTGCAGAGAGGGGTTTGACAAAATGTCGGATTTTGATTTGCTTGCGATTGATTTATTTTCACTTTTTTTTCGAAAATATAATTTGTATTTCCATAAAATCTATAACTATTTTTATTTAAGCTTAATTTTATCTATATATGTTTATATATGTATAAAAAACATGAATTATTTCAAAGTCATAACGTTTTTTGGTTGTTGTGCTGTCTGTAGAAATTTCTGACCATGGTGTAAATTAATTGAAATTGATAGATGTCTTTCATATATTTTGCAAAAAATTCATATCTCAACTAAAACTTCTTGAAAAAGTAATGACGAAATCAGCAACGAAATATTTCAATAAATTTCTTTATGGATTTAGCTATTTTATCAAAATTCTTTCATTTTTTTTTTTTTTTTTTTTTGTATTTTAAAATATTAGTGCCGATTTCAAAAATACACACATTTTATACAGTTGGCCAGTTGTCAGATTTTATAAATCAAAAAAATAAAAGTGATTAGGTTTTGAACAGTTTGTCAAAAAAGTTTAAAAAAAATAATTTGTATTAAATAAGAAAACTGCAAAACGAATAACGAAAACTCTTAATTTAAACTTAATTTTGTATATAAAAAATTAAACACATTAAATGAGTTTTCAATTTTTAATTTGAATTTATTTTGTATACATTTCGAGCAGCCTTCCGCTTATCCTCAGCAACAAGACTAAAAAAAATATTTTTTTTATAAATAACGCGTGCACAAGGGACTATTTTGTTTCCCTTTTAATGTAGAGCACACTGCGTTGGCATTAGGAAGATAGGGAGGGGAGAGATAGGAGGTGTCGATTAACATTGGTTTTGAATGTTTGCAGATCAAAATGGCAAGGGAAAATCCCGCCGGGTAAACTATTCCGAATTCATGTTGTTCGGCTAAAAAAAGAATCCCTAAATTTCGGTACGTCCGAAATTGGGCTCAAAGGTGAACTGATGAGCATTTCTTGCGAGAAGAGTATTACGGTAGAAACTTTTAAGGGGAGGAATGCAGGTGGCTAATTCGAGTAAACATTTTTTTTATAAAAGAAACGATGAAATAAGGAAAGACATGAAACATTGCGCGGTTGTTCGAGAGGGGCAATTGTTTCAGCGGCAGTTCTATTTCCTATCAATCTTAACGCTCGATTTTGTATTCTATTAAGCAGGTGAAGCTATGTTTGCGAAGAACCTGCCCAAAGGTGGGAGTTATACTCGAGTTAAGGGCGTATAGACGCTTTATAAATTGTAGTACGTCCGAAGGCGAAGGACGTGAATCATCGATAACCACATCGGTAACCACAGGGTACTGTTTTGTCCATCCCGACATTCCTGCTAAACTTATAAGCGCGAGTGTTGAACACAGAAAAATAGCAACACTGTAATGCTCTGCTTTAATGACTGTTCTGATCGATGCGCACAAGTCTTGCACGAGCTCCTCAGAAAGAGGACGAACGGTGGCGTCAACAGTCAACGAAGCAGATGCCCTAATGAGCTACTTCGACGTATTTGAAGATAAGGTCATTGGGACAATTCAATGCAAATCAGGGCATTGAAATAGAGATGGTAGCGGATGAGCCAACGACAGCGCTCTTATCCCCGAAGCGGGTTACTGACTCCGGATTCTCCGGTTTCTTTTGTCCAAGGAATCCAACAAAAGACCTGGCCCTTCAGGTTTGGGGTTGTGCGTAAGGTTAACAACCCTGCCATTTAAAAAAAAAGTTGCGAAGCGACCAATAGCCTCGGAAAAGGACGTTTCTTCAATTCCATTCCAAAGGATAGACGCAGTCAAGGAAGACCTCGCCTTAGATGGCACGCTCAAGTGGAGGACGACCTCAACCAACTTGGAGTGCGAAACTGGAGGCTGGCTGTCCAAAGACCGAGCTGGCTAGAAAGACATGTTGTTTAAGGCCCAGGTTCGTTCCGAACTGCAGCGCCCCTAAGTAAGTAAGTATGCAGAACATAAATTATCACAGATTTTAAATTTTAAATCTTAACAAAATCGAGGAAACAAGAGAGCAGTAGACGGCAGAGATGTTTTGAGTGTCCTGTTTACTATTGTTTCAGTGGCAGTTCTATTTCATATCAATCTTAACGCTCGATTTTATATTCTATCAACACACATTTACTTTATCTGTTTGTTTTAACATACATAAGTCATTAACTTTTTTGCATCATTATTTATGTTTATGTTCTACACATTTGCCATTTTATGTTTCAATAAAGGATCCCCTGAAGGGAACAGAAACCACTGTCGAAACGCCTATATCTCGTTATTTACAGATCTATAGCAAGGCAACTGATACTTACACTGTCAGATAGGTATCCAATCCTGCTACTCAGTCCATATACCACAAATTTCCCGAAAAAATAATTGCTCTTACAGGAGCAGTTTGAAGAGTCGCGTGTCAGAAAATACATTTTCACTCAAGCCTTCATACACCTATATCTCGTTATATCGAAGATAATGTTTTGCATTCCTATATAGGTATTAAGTTCGTCTACCTGATCCATATACCAAAAATTTCTTGAAAAATAACTGCGTCTCCAGGGCCGTTACAAGTCTATATCGCTTTGTTTAGTGGTTCTAGGTGAGTGGTTCTAGAATTTTCAAAGATTTTCAGCTACCCGTTTCATACAAAATGTATTTCCTAAAAAGTAATTGCGTTTAAAGGAACGTATTGAAAGGTCATGTGTCAGAAATTTTGTTTTTCACTCTTGCTTTCACATCCCTAGATCTTGTTATGTAGAGGGTTTAGGTGAGTGGTACTTTCACCGATAGGTACTGGAACCAGCTACCCGGTCAACATACCACAGATTTTCCAAAAGAATAATTGATTCCACAGGAGCGGGTTGAAGGGTTGCGTGTCAGGAAATAAATGTTCACTCAAACCGTCACACGCCTATATCTCGTTATTTAAAGGTCCTAGCTGAAAAAAATTTACATTGACAGAAAGGGATTAAGTCCAGCTACCTGATCCATATATCAAAAATTTCTTTAAAAAATAACTGCGTTTTCAGAAGCGCATTGAGAAGTCACATGTCAAAAATATTATTTTTTTCACTCAAGCCTTCACACGCATATAACTCGTTTTCTAGAAGTTCTAGGTGAATGGTTGCTGCTATGTCAGATAGGTTTTGGATTTAGCTACTAAGTGCGTGTACCACAAATTTCTGGAAAAAATAATTGCACCCACAGGAGCGGTCAGAAAATATTTTTTTTTTTCACTCAATCTTTCACATGTCTATATCTCGTTATGTAGAGGTTTAAAGAATATTTTTTTTCAATACGTTCTATTCTATTTTTACAGTTAAACTCCAAAAATGTATTTAGCTTAAATTTAACCAACATAACGGACATTAATTAAAAAATAACATTTTACAATACTGTAATCGAATAAATTCTCCGTCGTTTGAGTAATTTTTTGAGTTTTTTGCTATGTAGCGTTTGGAAGTTATTTGCATTTTTCTGAACACCTAAAGTTGAATATTCACACCCTAGAGATGGTTTTTTTTTTTCCTTAATACTCTCTTCAAGTAGCTCTACACTCCTGTAAAATTTGTATTTTATTAGAATTATTTACAGCTTTTGCACAAAGTTCCTGTACTATAATACAAAATTTAAATTTATTCGTTATTCGTTTTAGTTGGTAAGTCTTATTTGGCCAACCCTGTACTAAGCAATTTTTTTCTGAATCTAATTAACTAAACAAATTGTCAAAACCCTTCGTTATATTAATTTACCCAGTAAATTACTACTGACTACTGACAACTTACTAATACTGCGCACTTTATAAAAAACCTTTAATTTCAGAAAAAAAAATTGGCCTGAACTCCGAAAAGTTTAATTTATTCTTAAAACATATAAAAATAGTTTATTAGTGTTTAAACCACTTTAGAATGAATATTTCCATACATATGTATAAAGTTTTATAATATCTAAATAAAGGGAGTATTTTTGAATCATATTACAATGAAAATGATTTTGGCAGTTGAAAACTTTATTAATTGCAATGTACGTACATATGTAAGTGAGAGATGTGTGTTACTTAAAATTGCATTAAATGGCGGCGATATAAATTAATTGTTGTAATGTTTGTTAAGCTTTTTACATACTTTTTAGCATATGATATGAATTAATTAAATTAACTGTAAACTGTAAGTTGTTTTATTCGAAAACCTGCAGGCATATTTTTTTTTTTTTTTTTGTAACTGGCAAGATTTAAAAACAAAACACCAGGGCAAACAATTAAAGAAATGGAATTCGAAGACTTTGAAATAATATGTTTTCTCGAGATACTTTTAACTTGTCAGTAATGCAGATATATTAATATACATATATAAAGAAATAGTAACAGTAATATTTGTATGTTCATATGAATTCTTTAAATGTGTTAATTATTAAACTATTGTTGGTAATTTTAAATATTAATTAAATACAAATTTAAATGAAAGATCGATATTAATCAAACAAATGTAAGTTGTTTGGCTCTCTTTTTGTGTTTATTGTTTGGTATTTTTTTGGGAACACTTTAATCCCGAAAACTAAATCCCGTCGATTTAACGTTCTTTTTGCTTCGGCGGTTTCTTTAAAAATAGAAGGGAATTACAAAATTTCTATTGAATCCTATTAATTCTCATAATTTGATAAGCAAACCAAAAAAAAATTCAATTTTAAATCTTTAAATCCAAAAGATCAGAAATTAGTTTTTTTATGAGAAATTCTTAAATTTTCCTAAAATCTTATTGGTTGTCATGATTTGGTATAACAAAAAACACTGCTACAGCTCAGCTCAGTGCTGTCTTCTCAGCATTAAAAAAGTACGAATTTTTGTTCTCGTTGATTCTCATCAATTAGTGTTACCAAATTCATATAAATTGAAAATTATGCCGCGCTGTCCCATTTTCTCTAAACAAGTAGGAAATCGGCAAGATTTCGAGGTTTAGTTAAACGGAATTCTGGTTTGCGGGATTTTGAAAAACGGTATATCGTGAAAATAGGAAGCTTGATTTACTGTTTTTATTATCTACTTGATTTGGGTGAATCTTGAGAACGTTGTTCTAATAGTTTTTTTTTTTTTAATGTTCTGAACTATTATGGATGTATGTTTTTTTCTTTGCATTGTAGTATGTTTATTTTCACAAAACAACCTATATTTTGAGTTCTAAAATGTACAAGTTAATTACAATTTTATATAACAAAATATTTTTTTAGAACTACGAACTTCCATTTAAAGAAGTTTCTACTACTGCACGTTAGTTTGAAATAATCTTGAATAACTTAGTAGAAAAAAACTAAACTAAACAAACAAAATCCAGTAGGTTTGGTACTTACTGTCAAAGTTTAAACTAATTGTTGCATTACTTTCCCCAAGGTCATTCTTGGCGTTGACTTTATATTTTCCAGCATCTTCAACCGTGACATTCTTGATTTCAAGTGATGCAAAGTAGGATTGTCCATCTTTGTCCACAGTTAACTAAACATAGGGTAAACGGAAAAGAAGATAATGTTTTATGCAATTAGATACAAACCGAAAATTTATATTAATTATATTATTTATAGTAAATTATTAAAGGTATGCGCATATTAACATATTCTTATATTTGTACTTTCATTTCAATTAGTTATCTACATGTGAAGAAGACAGTGAGGATTGTATCTTTAAGTGGCATGAATCTTCTCTTGTCCTATGGTTCAACAAATAGAAAAACTTAAGCAAAAAGTTTTTTAAATAATTACTGAAAACGGTTCCTTTTGCGTTAAAAAGAAGAGAACAATTGAAGTTTTATATTCGCTTGAAATCCGTTTCTTTATTGTAACTTTGAGCACATGTTTTCCGAAGTATTTTTTTATAATTGGCACGCGCACAAGGAACTATTTGTTTACTTTTCAATGTAAATAGGTGCACGAGCATTAGGAAGATAGGGAAGGGAAGGACAGAAAATGTCGATTAACATTGGTTTTGAATACTGGCAAGGGAAAATCTCGCCGGGTAAACTATTCCAAATGCGCGTTGTTCGGCTAGACGTACTGTGAAACATAGGGGTTCTTTTTTTATCCAAACAACACGAATTTGGAATAGTTTCCCGCGAGATTTTCCCTTGCCATTTTGATCTACAAGCATTCAAAACCAATGTTAATCGACACCTCCTATCTCTCCCCTCCCTATCTTCCTAATGCCCGCGCAGTGTGTTCTACCTTAAAAGGGATACAAATAGTCCCTTGTGCGCGCGTTAATTATAAAAAGAAAAAAATCTACATACATCTACTTTCTACTTTACCAAAACTCCGCCTATTTTGTATTTTGAATTTGAGTGGAATTATTTTTGGGAATTTGCGCCTGTTCTTTTTCATATTCGCTTCGTGCTCAGAATACGTTTGCGATCGATTTTGGTTGAAAAAATGACACACACACACACACCCGACATCCCATTATTACATCTACTTTCGACTTTAACAAAACTCCGCCTATTTTTTATTTTTTTTTTCTCTTCTTGTACTTTTTGAATTTGAATGGAATTATTTTGGGAATTTGCTGGAGAGCTTGTTTAAAATAACCATGAACAAAAATTGTTTTAAGAACAAAAAAATCTTCGTGATTTTGAATTTAATGCAGAAAAAGGAATTTTTGATTCGATTTTGAAGGTTTAATTAAAACAAGGATTTATCATTTGGACTTACTTTATGCCTTGGTGATTCTTTAACAGCGGTACCATTGTGAAACCATGATATTGTTGGTTTTGGATCAGCATTTACACGACATTCAAAAAGCAGGCGTTTACCATCATCCTCTTGTCGGATGGCTGGTTTTTTCGTGAATGTCGGCGCGGAACCATCGATTTGTCTAGGGAATATTTTAAACATTATAATAATATAAAATAATTAAACAGACAGTTATTCATAAAACAATTTAAATGCACGTTAGTAATAGGAAGTTGCTTGTCAAAATACTTTCTTTTATGCTTGCAAAATTTAGCCAACCTTGGGAAAAGTCATTGTTATTTTTTTTTCATAATACATATATATTTCTTTTATTATTATTAAAGATAAAATTTTAGATAAAATTTAAATTACAAATTAAAATTTAAATGTTATTTACAGCAGACATTACAATTAAAACTCACCGTTCAACAAACTTTCCCTCTGTTTATTAGTTTAATAATAATTTCGGAATAGCATTTTAATAAGCAATGGAAAAAAAGAAAAAAAGAGTTCTTAAGCACTATTTAAAAAAAGCCTAAAAAACACATAATATTGATGAATTATAATTTGGTTTTTTTTTTGTGAAGCGGAAAGCTAAGCGATATCAGTGGCTAACTCCTTATTGGTATGAATCTCTCACCTTTCCTTTGGTTCGTCGGCCGCTTTTTATTTGTATTTTATTTTGGTTTTATAAAAATAAACATTTAAATTTTATTTGTCAAGACAATAGCTTAAATATATAATTATATTAACATTTAATTATACTTACGGCTAAAATTCAAATTGATAGATGCCGAAACTTCTCCTAACTTATTTTTGGCCTTGACCTTATAAAGACCAGCATCAGTTTCGACAACATCGTCGAGATCTAGTATTACAGTGAATTTACTATCGCCTATTGATTGTATCTTAAATTTTGTTCTAGCATCTTCTATCAGCAGTGTTTCACTGCGATACCATTCAATTTCGGGTTTTGGTGATGAAAGCAATTGACATTCGAATATTAAACGATTACCATCGTCCTCCTGTCGAAGCTGTGGCTTCTTCACGAAGCTGGGAGCGAAATCTTCAGCCACCCCCATGCTGACTAAAATGGAATTAATTTAAGACACAGGGTGACATATAAAGGATAATCTAAAGCAGTCCTTTGCTTTTGCTAGCGTTGGTATTCCTTTCTTCTATTTTTTTTTTTTTTTTTTATTATTATTGTTTAAATAGTTCAACAAACAAATAACTATGTCCTCTTTTTCTCTCACTCTCTTCTTATAAAATAGGTTTCGATGTTCTCATTGATTTGCCCTGTGAATAAAATGATACACTTCAATTAAAACTAAATTTACCACCTTGATGTGTGTGAATTTTAAACAAAAGTTTTGGTCTTAAGGAAATTGTTAAAATATGCCCCCCACCGACCGTACAAAACTCATTCAATTATATAGAATGCGTTTGCTTAATAGAAACCAGGCTGCTCGATGATACATCCAGGCAGAGTAAAAAAAAAGATTTTCTTTAATGATTTGAGAAAAATATTCTTTTTGTTTTTTATATTTACAAAGCTTTTAGTATCAATAGAAATGGTTCCAAAAATAGAATACTCATTTATTTGCAATGAAATTCTAAACCCTGTTCGAAAAGAGGATTTTTTTGGGTGTGAGAGATAAATTCAAGTGTAAGTGTCTTATTAAAGAGGTCTGTGTATTAACGCAGCCAAAGAACAATATTTAAATAATTGAATTACACGCTGCTGTACTCGTTTGGGTTATTTTAGTGAGCAAAGGCTGGCGTAATCGATTGGAGCATGGAAGAAGGAACATATGAATGAGATTTGTTTTTCTCAAATTTTGTTATTCTTATTTAATAATTGTATCATATTCATGGATACTTTTAAAGGGCAAACGCTTTGGGAAGTATCAGTTTAAAAAAGTCTGTCTTTCTGTCTGTTTGTTCCGGGTAATCTCGGGAATGGCTGCTTCGATTTTGACGGGACTTTCACTGGCAGATTGCTGATGTTCTGGGGAGTAATATAGGCTATTTAAATTACCCACTAGATGGCGCTGGGGTGTTTTTTTGGACTGATTTTGACGGGATTTTTACAGGCAAAAAGCTGATATTGTAGGGATTAAATTACGGCAATTTATTTTAATTTAATTTAATTTTAATTAACGCCGGGTGGGTAAGCTAGTATGTACATAAAAATCAAGTGCCTGTTTTTAAAATCAAAATAACAGCTTTTTACAAGATGCATATGAAAGTATATACAGTACTTATAACAAAAACACATTTTTTTAAAATTTTTGTCTGTCTGTTAGTCTGTCTATCTATCTGTTTGTTCCGGGTAATCTTGGGAACGGCTGCTTCGATTTTGACGGGACTTCCACATTTTTGATGTTCTAGGGAGTAATATAGGCTATTTAAATTGCCCTTTAGGTCACGCTAGAGTGTTTTTTTTTTGGAAAATTCTTATGGATGGACCGATTTTGACGGGATTTTCACAAGCAGAAAGCTGATGTTGTAGGGATTAAGTTAAGGCAATTTTAAGTAAGGCTGTTTTGATTACTTAGTTGCGCCACGCCGGGTTGGTTTTTTCGAATATTTATTGTATACCCGAGGAACGCCGGGTGGGTAAGCTAGTATGTAAATAAAAATTAAGTGTCTGTTTTTGAAATCAAAATAACAGCTTTTTACTAGATACATATGAAAATATATACAGTACTTATAACAAAAACACAATTTTTAAATTGTTTGTTCCGGATAATTTCGGGAATAGAAGCACCGAATTCGACGGGACTTTCACTGGCAGATTGATGAAGTTGCAGGGAGTAACTTAGGCTATTGAAATTACCCACTAGGTGGCGCTAGGGTGTTTCTTTTTTTATTCTTATTTATGGGCCGACTTCCCGAGATTTTCACAGGCACAATGCTGATGTTGTAAGAATTAAGTTAGCCTATTTTCAATTGCCCCTAGGTGGCACTGGATGCCTTTTTTGAAAATTCTTATTTATGCCACGATTTTGATGGGACTTTCACAAGCAGATAACTGATGTGTTAAGGTGTAACTAAGGCCATTTTATTAACCCATTGGTGCCGCTGGGTCGTTTCTCAAGCAGAAAGCTTATTTTGTAAGAAGTAACTAAGGTTATTTTGATTATTAGGTGGCCCCACGCCGAATACGATTTCCCGAAAACATATGATATTTTTGTTGTCCTTATATGTACAGAAAACATTCAACAAAGCAATCACGACAATGAAGCACTGCTTCGAAATAAAGATTTTAATCCCACTTTACTTAAGTTAAATTCTAAAGAGGAAGCGTTTAGATTAAAAAGTCTGCTCATACGGCTTAGAGCTTCGTGTATACCATAATTTGTTCTAAGAAAGTCAACATGTGGCAGTTCAAGTCCACGCAGGTGGAAGATCCTCTACGGAAATTTAACCCAATATCGGCTTATAAATAAGGATCATCAATTTCGCCCTTAATAAGAGTTTGCATATGGAGGAATTGGATTAGCTGTTCATAAGTTGGGAGATCAAATTCATCATTCCAAGGTAGACCTTTCAGGGCGAAATGAATCAAATTATGATGGATTGCTTCAATGCGATTTTTATGAAATTCGTAATAAGGGTTAACCAAATACTAAAGCTTTCAGTATTTGCCTGCAGAAAAATGCGGTCATTGTTGGATTAACTAGTCTTAAAAATGTTCATGTCATCCGCAAATATCAAAATTTTTGCTTGATTTTATGCAAGAAGTAACATTTATAGCCAAAATGAAAATTAAAGGACCAAGATGGCTACCTTCAGGTACGCCAGGGTGAGCCTCGAAGGGGTCAGAGAAAATTTCTAAATTTTATGAAGGTATGATTTGATACCCGAGTAACGCCAGGTGGGTAAGCTAGTTTTATATAAAAATGTAGATGACAAACTTATATATAATAAACGAGCTGGTTTGACATAATAATCCAAAAGCCGATTAAGTACGCCGAAATAGGAATACATCAACTACTGTCAACTGGAATCAATTGCCTTGTTTTTTTGGCAGTGAAGTCGCACAGTCTTGACTCGATTTTCATTTTTTTTTCAATCAATATTAAACATCTAATACATATATACAAATTAGAATTTGTTTGTTTCTTTCTTTGTTGTCTTGCTTGTTTGTTTGTTCTTATGTTAGGCGCTGCCATACTGTTCCCCCAATTGTATTGAAACTTTGCATAGAGGCATAGTAAAATAAACCTCCAGTAGATGGCGGCCATTGTGGATGTGAAAGAGCAATAGAAAGTTAGAAATTAATGAATTACTAAAAGGAAGTGGGAAATATGAATCTTACGCCATAAGGAGTATTCATGGCATGGTTCAAATAATTCTCTACAGGTGGCGTTACAAAAGGGTTCAACCACTTATGTTGCCATTTACACTCATGAACCATTTGATTTAAATAGGTTAAAATGCTATGAGGTTTGTTATAACTCAGCACTGGATGACGATGCATCATCGACTTAAGTGCTTTAAATGTGATAATTGTTTCTTATAATCATTTAATAATTTTAGTATTTTATATGTTAAATAATCAGAATTGACTAAACTCAGAAACGAGTCACCCAAACGAATCAAACTATCATGCAGACGAAATGCTATTTAATCAAAATGAATCATCATGATTTCCCTACTTCTCATAATCTTGTTTGATTGAGTACCTATAATCACATAATCTACTCTATGAACGAATCCTTTCAGATATACAGAAATGCATGATACAAGTCTTATATCATGACAGAAATGATCTATTGTGAATGATTTTTTTTTCTGTCAAACATTCTATCGCCAGCCAAATTCAACATCTACTTTTATGGGCAGCTAAATGTTTTTATCGGCAGGTAGTTGTTGTTTTTGTAATGTGTGTAAAATCCTACTTCGATTCAGATAGTTTTGCCAAAAAACACGCCTAATCATCAAAAAAAACATGTTAAATAAATAAAATAAACATATTTTTTGTTATTATAAATCGGCTTTTTGAAATGATTTTTTCTAGATGCTTTATCAATGTGGAATTTGAAAATGTCAGTTTTGATTAATAAACGTTTAAAAAGCAAACACCGAATCAACAAAATGAGCTTTTTTAATAATGCTTTTTTCGAATAGAATATACGGTTTTTTTAAATAACGAACTTGTTCTTAAAGTAATGTGTTTTGATGCGATGAACATTAATTTTAGTGAGGCTTTTCATAAAGTAGACCATAGTCTTCTTGTATTTAAATTAGAAAAATATGGTATTTCTGGTAATTGATTGAAATGGAAAGAGTCTTATTTAAACAAAAGAACGCAGTGTGTTAGGTTTTGTGACGTCAATTCGCGTAAAAAAAATTGTACATCTGGAGTGCCCCAAGGTAGCCATCTTGGCTCGCTCCTATTTTTATTAATTTATAAAGATTTGCCTTTGTTATTTACAAGATACAGATAACTTTTGTATGCCGATGACCTCAGGACATTTTGTGATGTCAACAGCGAAATCGATGGACTTTTTTACAAGAATGTCTTGATACTCTTGTTGGCTGGTGTTAAAAGAATGTCATGTTGCTAAGTGAGGAAAAGAGTCGGAGACAAAACAGAGCCCTGGGGCACACCAGCATTTATTTTATGGGAATCAGACTTGAATCCGTCCAATACAACTTGTATTGAACGGTCCAGAAGATAGCTTCTAATCCAACGAACAAGAGTATCATCGATCCCAAAAGCACGCATTTTCGATAAGAGAGCTTCATGCCAAACTCTATCAAATGCCTTGGAGATATCAAGAGCAATAATCTTACTTCCACCAAAGCGATATAAAGATTTGTTCCACTGTTCGGTGAGATATGCCATCAGATCACCAGTGGAACTGTTGCTTCGGAAGCCATACTGACGGTCCTGGAACAGCTTTTGGTCTCCGAGATATTCCTCTCGACCATTAATCAGAGTTTACATGACCTGAGAAAGAAGGGACGTTAGTGCTATGGTTCGGTAGGAGGAGGGGTCACCTTTCTTAGGGACATGCTCCACAAATGGTGTTTTTTATCTTCTAGGAAAGATTCCAGAAAAGTAGGAGCGATGAAAAAGCTTATGCAGTGGTTTTGCCAGTGTGGAAGATAACTTTTTCAGAAAAATGGGGGGAATATCATCCGGGCCAGCGGATTTCTGTACATCGAGATTGAGAACTCTTGCAGCTGTATGAGTGCGGAAAAAAAAGAAATTGAGAAAACATGGAAGATTTGATGAAAAATATATATATCTGGACACATAGAAAGGATAAAGCTTATCTTAGTAAGAGGGTAATGTAGACTTTTGACAACCAACGTTGTATAAAGACTAACATAAGGCACGTTGAAGATGAAACGATGAAAGTGAAATTCTTATTGTTATGCTCAAAGAAGTAAGAAGCATGTGTCAACTTAAGATTTCAAACAAAAAACCACCAGGATACGACCTAATAACTGCTCAGGTTTTGAACGAAATGGCATAAATAGCTTTCAAAAAACTCCAAGTTATAATAAACGCATGCCTTAAGCTAAGCTATGTGCCACATCTTTGGAAAATTGCAGAAGTCATTGCTATACCTAAACAAGGTAAGCCACCGACAGAAGTAACATCTTAAAGACCAATATCGCTTTTACCAATCATGGCAAAAGGCTTAACAAAATAATAGAAGAAAGAAGACTGATTCCGAGCCATCAGTTTGGACTTAGAAATAAACATTCCACGATAGACCAAGTGCGTCGAATTACGGATATTGGGCAAAAAGCACTTGAAGAAAAAAGAATATGTCCGGCTATATTTGTAGATATTCCTTAAGTCTTTGGCACTTGGAACTTGAGGGCAAACTGCATAAGGCCTTCCCATGCAGTACTACGAAATACTGAAATCCTACGTTACGAACCGACTCTTTAGAGTACGGCACGGCCAAAATTACTTGGAACTAAAGAAAATTGAAGCTAATGTACCACAAGGAAGTGTACTAGGACCAACCCTCTACCTGTTATATATTCCAGTGGACAACAACGCTATCATGGCCAACTTTGCTGATGATACTATTTTGGTGCCATATAAATCCATTGCGAAGGCTACACAAAAATTGGAAATCACAAAGTTAGTGATTGGACGCGAAAATGGCCTAACAAATTAAACGAAACAAAATCGTCGTTGGATGCAAAGCTTAAATGGAAAGAACACATCAAAAAGAAAGAAGAAAAAGAAGCATAGACGAATGTTCTGGTTACTAACTAGGAATGAACTCTGACACAGAACAAACTAATGTTATATAAGCAAGTATCTACTGAAACCCGTTTGGACATATGGCATCCAACTATGGGCTGTACAAAGAAAGCAAATGCTGAACCCATCCAATCTAAAGCAAGGTCCTTCGTGGAATAATTAATGTCCATTGGTATATAAGAAAAAAAACACGCTAAAAAACACGCTGTATCACACAACCAGCGACTGCAATGTCATACCAACTCCGAAATGGAGACCGTTTTAAATGTTCGAAAAAATGTTCGGAGACTAAGAAGAGCCAAGCCTCATGAGCTGATGGTCTAAAAGCTGTGCGAAAGTGTTACTTGGTACCCATTTTTACCGAGTGTCTTTTGAAGATTTCTACTGGATAGAAAAAAAACTCGGCGGTAAATTATAGGTATGCTTCGCCCCCTGAAGATTCACAACACACACAGAGGAATGGTTTAGACTTTTACATCCATATTCATTGTATATAAACTGCACTATAACAATGTATATACAATGGCCATATTAACAAAAAAAAAACGCGTATTCGACTTTATTCCACGAGGTAACTAAGCCATGGAATAAGAGTTAAGCTGCGTGTTAAAATGTCCCATTAATAAAAAAAATGTACAAACGTAAAATAGAATAGTGACGTTTACAAAAAAAAATCTACTACAAATATTAAGCTGCCTCTTTGGTACTTTAAATTTTATCTGGTGGAAGCCAATTTTGTCCAATTCCACCTCTTGTAATCCCATTTAGGTCATTTTGAAGAATTTTTAGGAGTTTCCTAATATTTTTCTTGCAAAACCTATATTTCTTCCTGAAATACACCAAATTTTAAAATTTAAATAATTACAAATGGTTTAATAACTCGTTAAATCTAGCAGACATTTTTGTTTCTATTCAAAATTTCATTTGCAATCTTTTCTTCATTTTTTTT
Source organism: Platycheirus rosarum (assembly GCA_963971375.1). Taxonomy (NCBI): domain Eukaryota; kingdom Metazoa; phylum Arthropoda; class Insecta; order Diptera; family Syrphidae; genus Platycheirus; species Platycheirus rosarum. The sequence goes on from OZ020511.1 coordinate 1,358,664, forward strand.
TATTTCTGTATAAATTTCACACATAAGGTTCTTATTCCTTCGCTAAACCACCTTCTTTGGTGGTCTATTTAAGTAGACGTCACTTGGAAGACATTTTGTTTTATTGATAACATTTTGCACTTAGACCACGGAATAAGGCCTAACCTTTCGCTAGTCCATGTTTATTAATTTAGATGTTGTAGTATAAGTACGGTGACCATCCGTTCATTATTTGAAGTAGATGTTCATTATGAATTATCTTCTATTTAAAAAATATAAAAATGTTCATTATTTCAAAAGCTGTTCATTAATTTCAGTATTTTATTTTATTTTTTTTTTTTTCAAACAAAACGAAAAAACTAACAAACACAAAATTCTTTCAACAAAATAACAACGCGAATATACCCTAATAGACAAAAATGGTTAATGTAAGTAGTGCAAATCTTTCACTGTGAAACACTTCCTATATCATTCTCGGAAAACATCTAATGTCAAAACGTCAAAATTGAGCATTTAGATCGTGAAACTATTAAGTATAGATGGCTAGGTGGTTCTCATTTTAATTTAATATCTTTGAAAAATGTGTCACCATATACACCAGCTTCTATTGAAAACCAGTTGTGAAATATTTCATTTACAGATATTTAATTTTCATAAGCGTATCTATAGAATATGAGCTGCAGTTCAATATAAATTTATTTTATTTTATAATTTCTTAATCGTAATCGAATAATATAAACAAAAGTACGAAGTTTTGCAATAAACAATTTAGCAATTTGTGTATATACATTTTTATGGTTAAGAGGGTTGCCCTTCTGCATCTACCAAAGTACGCCTCTTTTTACATGCTTCCATATTTCACTGCTGGTTTGCCTTAGGCGCTAATTTGGAACCAATGTGAAGTTAGCTCCTAGCAGTCCATACCTTTTAGGTCCATGCAGATAGTAATCAATTCAAAAGCTTTTTGTTGGATATAAAATGCTCACTAGCCCCTACAAATCTCCTACATTTCATTTCCACAGCTCTACTACATTTTATCTATAATCTACTTCATTCATTTGTCAAATGTCACTTCTTCTTCTTCTTTTTACTTTTGTCTTTAGCAGACGTGTATTCTATTTAATAAAATACATTTATATATATTTAAAGCGCAACTCAACATTTTTTTTTTAATGGAAATTTTTAAATATTTTATAGAAAAAGACATATATTTTTAAAAACATTTTAAGCATTGTAAAATTTGCCTTGTGTCTTCCGTGCTCGAATGCTCTAACTGAGAATGATTTTTTAGAATTTTAGAATTAAAAACAAAGTCAATTTTAATTACTAAATTTAAACATGAAATGGTCTTCTTAAGTTCAGAAAATATTTCAAATAACTGTTTGCTTAACTAAAGCAAAGACTTAATTCTTGTGTTACATTTTTTTTATTGAGTTATTTTTTAAAATACAAAAATATTAAAAACTATTTTTTTTTGTTCATTATTTGGAAATTAAAATTATGGTCACCGTAATTATAAGCCACTAGGCCTAGTCTCCTTAATGACCTGTCGCGCTAGTACATTTCATTTAATTTATTTATTCATTTATCAATAGATTTAGAAATTTCGAAGTTCGAAATTACATATCAGATTTGGAACAAAATTCGAGATTTATTACCAATGGCAGATCTACGGGGGGGGGGGGTCATCGTGCCTGAATCTGAATATCAAATTTGATTGTTATCGGCTTACCAGTTTTCAAGAAAGTCGAAGAAAAAAATGGCTCTATTGGAGGTACCGTTTTTGGCACACCATCTTAAAATCTCTACTTCCGATTATAGGTACTATAATCTTAATGGAAGTTATGCATTCGTGCGGATAAAAATTTGAGATAACAATCAATTACAGTACATACAGTTATTTTGACAGTCTACAGATGAAAGTTTTCAATTTTTTTTAGCTCAACTATAAATGGTACCTGACGAAAACGACTCCAAGAATAACTCAGTTTTCTTTTGAAGCTGTGGATTACGTCTTAGTGAACAAAAAAAATAGAATTAAAAATTTACCATAAGACCATTTTTTTTCTTCGACATTCTCAAGAACTGGTTATACGATTACAACCAAAATTGATGTTCAAACAATTTATGTAGCTTAATTAATTTCATATTAAAATATTTTCGAATAACGTTTTTTTTTTGTATTTTTAATAATTAAATAAAACAAGTTATTGAAAAATCATATTTTGAAAAGAGGTAGGTAATTTTTTTTTAGTTTTTTTTTTCAAAAGTAAATCTTTTATCTGCTTATGTTTGCATTCTTAGATCCTTTTTTTATTTTTTAAAAAGCTGTTAAAAAAAAGAGTTGGTTGTCTGTAAAGTCGGTTTACGAACGATAATTTTACATGATAACGTCGTAAGAAAAAATTGATGGCAGCAACACCACCATACAGCCCGTTAACTCACACCCACAAACCCTCTCGTTAAATCCGCACACACACACCCATCTATGTACATTCTACTTTAACAAAACTCCGCCTATTTTGTATTTCTTTTTCTCTTTACGCCTGTTCTTTATTCGTGTTCGCCTGGTGCTTGCAATCGATTTTGGTTGAAAGAACCACAGTATCGCGGTTAGCATGTGTTATGAGTCTTATCAGTATGAGTCATGTTATTCCGTAAGTATAACCTGTCATCGATTTATAAGAGTTTATCAGGTCAAAAAAAAAACGTCTTCTTCAACCGTTCTGGCGATTTTGAAAAAATCATGCTTTTTCACATTTTCTTAAAGAAATTAAATGGGGTTCACATTTTTTCACTGAAAACTGTCTTACGTACTTTTTTTACGAACAATCAAAACTCTCAAAATCGAATAGAAACTTTGAAATTCTCTTAGTATATTTAAAATTTTATTCGAGATGTGACCGCGTATGAGAGCAAGTGCGTGCTTATTTTGTAAGAAGTAACTAAGGCTAATTTTATAACTAGGTGGCGCCGCACCGGGTTTGTTTTCTTCGAAAATGTATGGTATATCCGAGCAACGCCGGGTGGGTAAGCTAGTATGCGATAAAAAATTGCAGTGTTGTAGTTAGTTGTGATTTATTTCTTGAAAAAAGTAAGTTTTCATTCATCATTCAAATAATAGGCCTTATTTGTATGAAGTATGGGTCCTTGTAGGGAATTCAATCAAATGTGTCATATGTAAATATGTGCACTTTTAGAGCTTAAGGTTCAACAGAAAAACCAAATCAAACTTTTTATTTTTCAATTGTTGCATTTGCTGCAACAATAAATATTTAATGCTTTGATTGTAGTGTCGCTTGATGAATATATTGGTGATGCAGTAGATAAGATGTTTGCTTGTTAAGCGAGAGATCCTAAGTTTGACTCTTAGTATGGGAAGAAATTTTTCAAACTCCTATAGTATTAGTAACATACACATTCCCAAGGATAGTCATGAGGTTTTTCTTTGGAATACCACTTAAAAGAAGATGGGCCAATAGTGTTAGACACAAAAATACGAAAATCCTACGTTTTTCTCCTCGGTGAAGCTGTGCTAAAGGGAAGGGGGTAAAATGTACCTCCAAAAGGATATTTTTGTAATTTTTCGCTTATATGTTCTAAACTATATAATATTTTCAAAAATAGTCTGAATACAAGTTGTAGAGCATTCAATTCCGCGTCAAATGAAACTGCGAGAAAAAACAAAATCTACCACCAGCCATATTTCATCAAGTTTCCACTTGGGCTATTCCGTACATCCATCCTTCTAGTACTTTATTCTGCTACAATTTCATTTGTGCTTAAATTTTTTCTGATGATAAATCAAGTATGCGTGTTTTGTTGCTATGTTTGAGTTTTTGACTATTTTAAAACTTAAATCACACGGACGGCTCTAGCTTGCACAAGTAGTTAGAAAAATTGCTTCCAAAACTGAGAAACGAAGTAACGATGTCTGGGCAAAACTATAATCTACTGTACCACTGCAGCCCGCAATTATTTGCGGCACAAAGCAACGCTTTGAGCCAAGATCTGACCCACCCGGCGTTGCTCGGATACACCATCCATTTTCTGGATCCAGACAACTGCGCCACATATCGGGTCAAACAGTAACTGAACATCACCAACATAATCGTGCTAATACATTATATAAAAATAATGTTTATATGAAAATTAGTTAAGGTAAGACTACATTTTCTTTTATATTTGCACCTCAGCTCCGCCCACGGGTCAACATTTCGCAAAGGGTTTCTTTGAATTATTTCTATTTAAATGTTATAAATATGGTGTGATTTTGAATCAAATCAGTACATATATATGAGTTTTCGAAAAAGCGAACAGACGCCATCTAGGAGTAAATAAAATACCCTGAGTTACTCCCTACAACATCAGCTTCTGCCTGTGAAAGATCCATCAAAATCGTTTTATAATTTTTTATTTCTGAAAAACACTACCCCAGCGTTACCTAGTGTGAAATAAAAATAGCTTTAGTTATACTGCTTACAATATCAGCTATCTGCCAGTAAAATTGTCTGTTTTTAAAATCAAAATAACAGCTTTTTACTTGATGTATACAAAGGATATACAGTATTTATAACAAAAAAACCATTTAAAAAATGTTTGTCTGTCTGTATGTTTGCCTGTCTTTCTGTCTGTTTGTTCAGGGTAATCTCGGGAACGGCACCGATTTTGACGGGACTTTCACTGGCAGGTAGCTGATATCCTAGGGAGTAACTAAGGCTATGTTAATTACTCACTAGGAGGCGTTGGTGTCGTTTTTTTTTTTGAAAATTCTTATTTATGGACCGATTTTGAAGGGCAGGGAGATCATTTTGAAAGTTATAGCAAAAGCTATTTGAATAACCCGTAGGTGGCGCTTTTGATAAATTTCATGCGGACAAAGTCCCGGTTAACAGCTAGTCATAAATAATTTTTTTTAAATTTTATTTTCATATTAAATACAGACTCTTAAATCTTGTATGGTGTGTGTATTTGAGTCAAATCGGTACATAAATACAATTTTCAAAACAAAGCTATCAGGTCCAAACTTAACAGGATCACCCGGGGAGCTAACGTGAAGAACCTTTGAAAATGTCAACAAAATCGGTCACACCGTTTTGGAGTCCATAAGTAACATGACTATACACATTCCCTTTTCACTTTTATATATGTATATATAAAATTGCGATAGAAAACAAGGCGGCATTAAACTTGGATTTGAGTAAATTACGTGTGGAGGTACCCGTCTGGGGATAAATGTAATTCTGTATATTCTTATCTTGTCCCTATCAATAAGTTTGAAATTCAATTTAAGTTCAAGCTACATGAAAAGAGGGAGCGGACCCGATTTTCTGTTGATGTACCAGGGCCCTTATCCACCTAGCTCCGTCACTGGCACTGTACTCAAAATTTCAAATTCTCCAATATTTCGAAAAAAAAATACAATTATGATACAAGTTAGAAAGTATAAAGCATAATAAGATTTCACATCTATAGTTACTAATCCAAGAAACCTAAGTAATGTTTATAGATATGAAACAAATAAAAAATAAATAAATAAAAAAATGCATTTGCATTTTAAATGTTTGCTTGTGTTAGAAGACAAAATAGCAGTTCAATGTCAGTGCTATTGACATTATGTTTATAAAAAAAATACAGTGAAGGTTACAAGAAACCAGACTGTTTCTTTTTTTTTCGTTATAATGTCTTAAGTCTATTTTCCAGGCTCAGAAATTCCGAGTGTGAAATAAAACTATAGTAAATCCCTCTAAGCTTTGGTGTTGAAGTTCCAAGTATTCACAAAATCCATGAGCGATAAGCTTTCAGATTTTCTATATTTCCAACCAAAAAGCCATTATCTAATTTAAAAAAAAAATTTAAAAAAAAAATAAAGAAAAGAAAAAGAAAAGCGAGCGGTATTTAAGAATTACGAATTTTTACTCCATATCACCATTTAATTATTTCGCATGTTTTCGTTAGAAATAGATACATGAATAGATACCACCTACTCAGCTTATTGTATTACATTATGTATTTAGGCAAAAAATAAACATACAAATTAAATGAAATTTAGCAGCCAAGGTAAAATGTTTGTCACTCAGAGAAGAAATGAACAGAAATATGCTCTTAGTCCGCCCACTCTCAACTTATTCATCTCTGTAGATACAAATATATGTCTGCTTGTAGAGATGTGGTTGAGAGAAATTTTCACCTAAAATTAACTTTATCTATTTATTGCTTAGTTTTAACAAGCTGTTCGTTATTTTTTATGGAGACGGAAATTCGATAATTGTCTTCTTTTTTTTAAGTTATAAAATACATACTATATTTAGGAACGAGAAGTATTTTCAAAAAACTTAATCCTGATCGATTCACATAACTGGCGCAAATTATTAGGAAGAAGGGCAATTGTGTTTTTGAATTTGAACAAAAAAAAAATAGTAGATAATCCAGAAAGGTTTTGGGCAATGTGTGCAAAATTGTTGATTGTTGATTAAATGTTGATAATGGTTTTATACGAACGATAAAATTTCTTTTTCACTTTGAACATATCTTTCACTTATTTCATCACGATATATGTATGTAGTTATGAATATTTTTGGCACAAGTCTTGTTTCGGATTTTTTTTAAGGTGCACTAATTTTTTCATCTACTGAATATCCAATGGTTTTTTGCTCCCGATAGTAATAAAAAAAAATCTATTAATAATATGTTTTTGCACACGCACTTTATTTCTGGTAATTTAATTTAATTTTAATTTTTTAATTTTTTTATTTCTGTATAATATGTAGATAGTGCATGATATTTATTAAACAAAAACAACACATTTAAATGCATATTTGCCTGAAAAAAGATTGTTTTTTCCTTGCATACAAATATTTATTTGAAAAGAACTCGCGACGATTGTTTTAAACCTAAAATTAAGAATATTTTTTTTTTCAAAACTTATGGGTTTTATTAAAATTGTAATAAGCAAAAACTGGAAAATTTGTAATTAAAACAAATGTGTACAAAATTACAATTTTTTTTCTTCAGGTGGGGGGGAGGGGGGTGGTATTTAACTTAAAATCAACCACGAGTTTAAAATTACTTTTTAAAATAAAATTTGAATCTCAACTATTTTATCTCTGCTCGCTTGCTTTTAAACTTCCGAAAAAACCGACGACCGATACGACTCGATGGTCGATGGATATGTGCTGATGATTCGTTATTAAAATTCAAACTAAACGAACAATTTGGTCGGAAGAATTCTCAGAGTTATAACGGCACTGTTGAATCTTCGTGTTATTAAAATACCCATACACTAGCAAAACGCTGCTGAGAGTTGCAGTTGTAAAAAAAACAGTTTTCTATCTTTAGTTCTAAATAAAAGCACTGAATTTTGTTATACAGAGGTAGTAGATGAATCAATCTGCGACAGGATTACTGTTTTTTTTTTTAACACAGGAGAATTCGATGTGTCTGATGTGCTTTTGCCATTCCACAATATAATCAAAAGAGCTCTACCTACTCAGGCAAATGCATTGAAGAAGGCATACAAATATTTTTTTTTTTTTCGAAATAGATATTTTTATATCAATACATAAGCATATCAGGATTTTTTTATTTTTGATTTCTTGTATCGAATATTAAATTTGCGGTATGAAAAACAAACAAAATTTTATAGGTAGCAGCTGTTTTTGATGCGATATAACGTTCTATATGATCTTGCACTGGAATAATAGTATTATTTTATGGAAATTGAACGTTTAATTTCTATCAATACTGTACTTTGGGAAAGACTTCCAGGCTTAAGGTTTATTTTGCTGTGATGGGCCATTTAATAAAAAAAAAAGTAGAAAGAGAATAACAAATTTTGAAACATAAAATTGAAAGAAGAACGCATGTTTCATTGAAATGAATCTACGGTATCTCATCTCATCTTGAAATCAACACGAGCCAATGCCTAGATTCTGTTTACCTTAAGTCTATGCCCAATCTTAGAAAAGCTAATGCGCCAATTACCTACTTCACTTTTAACATATTAAAGCTAAGCAATCAAAACTTAAAGTTTCTGCGAAATTTAAAAAAAAAATAGAATTCGACGTTTCTAGTTGAAAAATGATTTCCCAACTTTAGGTAAATATTGGAAATCTTGACGGTGAATGATTATTTTTTTCAACATTCGAATAGATAAATGTGAAATATAAAATTGCTCTAAGAATATTAATGAGATTATAAATTTATATATGTATATTTACTTATACGCACATAAATATTTATATAAATCTGTGTCAGGAAGAAGGGGCAGAACATTTGACGCGATTTTCATTTAAAAATAGATGTACAATATAAATTCTCCAACTTCCAAGTTGCCAAAGAGAATACTTGCGTTTATTAAAAACATTTTTTTTTTTGTTTATATTTACTTTTTGATTTTTAGAAATTTTTTCTTTCAAAAAAGTGTGCAGAAATACCATAGAAAATGTTTTTTTTTTCGTATTTTAAACTGAATTGAATTTGGAAAAAAAAATCTTAAAACTACTGCATTGCTTCCAATGATGTTTGAAATAGATAAATTGGTATAAATACTTTTAACAATTTTTTATGTTTTGTTTATTTCAAGACATCGAAGATGTCCGTTGTTGTGGTAAGGGCTTCATTCAATGATAATATTTTGCATAGCAATTAAAAAATCAATTGAGCTCGAATTCGGTCAATAATTTCCGAAAATTTATGAGATCAGGTAATGAAGTTAAAAGAGGCGGTTTTTTAGAAATGGGTTGGGCTGATTGTAAGATAGTTTTTGTTATTTTTATTGGCAGATGCTTTGTGCAACATTACCATTGGTTTCGATTGTATTATGATATGCTGAAGCGATACATTAATAAAATTCAAAGAGAGTTTATAATATCAACATTGGCATCAAAAATAAATCTATACATATAAATAAAAATGAATGTTTTTAATATCAAAATAACAGTTTTTTACTAAATGAACACGAAAGTATATATAACAAAAACAATTTTTTTTTTAAACTTTTGTCTGTCTGTCTGTCTTTTTGTCTGTTTGTTCCGGGTAATCTCAGGAACGACTGCATGGATTTTGACGGGACTTTCACTGGCAGATTGCTGATGTTCTAAGGAGTGACTAAGGCTATTTAAACTACACACTAAGTGAAAATTCTTATTTATGGACTAATTGATATTGTAAGGATTAAGTAAGACTATTTTCAATAACTTTTTTTCTTATATACAGTTATGGTCAAAACAATAAGACCAGTGAAGATACCTTAACAATTTTTTCTCTCTCTCTTTTGGAAATACAAAAAAAAGTAATGCTCTTTTCTTGGGCTTTGTCACCGTTGATAATGGTAGTTTCTTGCAAGAAATTAATATAATAATTAAATAGATCATAACATGAAAATACTTAAACAAACTTCTAGAAAGTCCCGTGACGTGTGGACAAATTAATAAGACCACCAGGTAACTTTTTTTTAATTTTCGGTTTCAGGGAATACGATTTCAGTTAAACTAATTTACAGTTAATTTCTAAAAGAATAAATTAAATCAAATTAATCATTTAAGAACAAATAATCAAAAGTGAAAAAATAAGACATGGGTCGTGGAGTACATTGTTCAGCAACCATGAGGGAATTGATCCGTAAATTTGCACGGGAGGGAAAATCGCAGTAAATACCAAAATTAAAAAACTAAACTAAAAATAAAAAACAGGATTTTATCAAAACCGATCCTACAATTTTCGAAATACTTTTTTCAAAAATTCTTTGTGATGATGGCCTACTTCATTTTTACAAAAAACCGTTAAGTATTGTGGTTTTGATACCTTTTATAAGTTCAAACTGTATTATTTTCAATGTAAATGTTATTTGTTTCTGTCAAAGAATCGGGCACATAAGAGCAAGTACGTGCGACCTAGTCGTTCCCATTTTTTCTATTTGAGTATCTTTAAAATTTATTGGCTAAAGAATGAAAATTTCTTACCGAAAAAATACTCGCTAAGCCAACGTTCTTTTTTTCAAAGCGGTAAAGCATTTTAAAATTATTACCTCCGGGTAGTCTGCGCTCCTTATGAACTTTTTCTGAGCTAATACGTAAAAAAGCGGCCATTTGAAATAACTACCGATTGCCTTAAAATAATACTTGAGACTGAATGAAATTCAACATGAGAAAGCATTTACTAGCAAATGTTCAAGTTTCTTTTTACTAACATGAACAATTTGCAGTAAATACTATGCAGAAAATAGTTTTTACAGTTTTTATGCATATCATTTTAAGTATTTACTAGCAGAATTCATCCGAAGTTAGTATGTCCACTAGTAAATACTTGTTGACTAGCATTTGCTTGGATTTTATGCATATCAAAAAAGTATATACTACCCAAATTTGCTAGTAAAAGCATTTACTACCTTTAATGCATATGGCCCAATGCCTTACAGCCCCCGAAAACCCACGCAAAAACAGGTCGACCACGAAAAACGTCAACGAAAGATGACATCCAAATCACACGTTTGTCCAAGAGAGACCCATTTAAGTCAGCTGGGGTCATTAAACTGGGTCTTGACCTGCCCAGCTCTGCTAGAACAACATCTCTTTGGAAGAAGTCCAAGGGAAAAATACCACTTCTTACCATAAAACACAGAAAAATAGGAATTCGATTCGCAAAAGAGCACCTAACATGGATAGGCCCAGAAAATTAAAAAAAGTGGCGCATCATTCTGTGGTCTTTATTTATTAATGCATTGATTTAGTCTTAATCACTATGGCAGTGGGGGTCTATCTCCCCTCCCCTCCCCCCGTTTAGGAGCTTTAATGTAAAAATAAATATTAAAAACCAACGGCAACACTTTAAAACCATTACTATAACGGTTTTAACAGCCAGAAATCTGCTCTTTGATCCTACATTTAAATGAAATTACTTGCGTCAATAGTTTTCAAAATATTCGCATTCAAACTCGAAATTTTGATAAAAAAAAACCTAAAAAAATATCTTTGAATCAATTTTGTTCAAAATTGTGAAATGGAAAATAAAATTTTCTTTCTGTGGTCAATGCTCATAGAGAGATAGACTAGCTCTTGGCCACTCACGAAAAAATTGGTAGAAACTAACAATTATTTCGAAATGATTTTTAAAATGTTTTGTTTATATTTTCAAGGGAAATGTTTTGCCTATTTGTCGCATTCCCGCCAGCAAAGCAATTAGTAGTTTTGTGGGTGATTCCAGCAACAATTCTTTCTCTACTACTTTTTGCAAACAGCTAGCTTCAGAGGACTCTTAATTCCTTAAACTCACACTGCTCTGTAACATTGCCTGAACTAAATCAGGTACCTAAACTTCGTCAACAACGTTCATAGAAAAATTCGTACAACCAGCGGTTTTTTATCTTTTTTTTTATAACAAAAATTAGATTTTTTGTTTCATTGCCTTTTTTCAATTGTCAAACTGACGTTTGGCTGTTAATTTGTTCTTCCCACAAAAATTTCTTGGGCAGAAATTCACAGGGTAGGGAAATTCTTTTCTCTCTAACGATCACGAGCTCTCTTCTTCGAATTTCTACAAATTTTTGGTGTACGGAAGTAGGAATTAGCAGAAATTCCTGAAAATTCGACGAATTCACAGATTTGGAACACAAATAACAAAATTTTTAAGATGAGTAAATTCATCAGCGCAATAATGCAGTAAATATGCTCAATCCATACAGTTAAGTACAGAATTGAACAACATACGCATCAGCATCAGCATCGCAAAAAATCAGTGATGCCGTGCATCACTACACATAAATTTGACCTTTATGAATTTACCTTATATTGAACTATTGTTAAACTTTGACGTTTGACGTCGTTTGAAAAAGAATTTCTTTACATCTGTTGTCTTTTAACGGCGAGTACGATAACTCCGGCGCCAAAAATTAATAACGGTTTTTTGTAGAGAGGTTAAATACAAGTATTTTTTACTATAGGAGGGGCGGGTCTATATCGCCCCGTTTGAGACTTAGGGGCGATTTTCGAAAAAAATTCTTTAATGGAAAAATAAATATTAAAAAATAACGGCAACACTTAAAATACATCTTAAAATGTATCTGTTCCGCACTCGTCCAGTAGCAAGAGTTCTCAAAGATTTCGATGTACACAAATCCACTGGCCCGGATTGTATACCCACGATTCTTCTGAAGAGGTGTTCTTCGACATTAGCAAACAACCGCGTAAGCTTTTCTATCGCTCCTACTCTTCTGGAATCTGTCTGGTTTGCTGACGACTCTACCCTCGGCTTTTCAGAATACTAAATCGAGCCTTAAGATTAATAGGAAATAGAACTGCCGCTGAATTGCCCCCCTCGAGCACCGACGCTATGTTTCATATCTCCTTATTTTATCGTTTATTTTATAAAAAAGGTTCACTCGAAGTAGCCAGCTGCATTGCTCCCCTTAAAAGTTTCTCCCGCAATACCCATCTCGCAGGGAATGCTCATCAGTTCACCCATGAGCCCAATTTCGGACTTACCGTGAAATATAGGGATTCTTTTTTTAGCCGAACAACACGAATTTGGAATAGTTTACGCAGCAGGATTGCCATTTTGATCTGCAAGCATTCAAAACCAATGTTAATCGACACCTCCTATCATTGCCCTCCCTATCTTACTAATGCCCGCGCACTGTGTTCTACATTAAAAGAGAAACAAAAAGTCCTTTGTGCGCGCGTTAATTATAAAAAAAAGTAAAACACCCATACCCCCATTCCCTTCCCTTTCCTTTCATTTCAGCGATGATCAACCAAACCACCCCGAAAACAACATCAAAAGCAAATTCAACAAAAAACCTGAAAGACAAAGCCGCAGCACAAAGAATAAAAGACAAACAACACCGAACAAGTTTCGAATGCGACCGAACCATCATTTAGTTAGAAAAGGATATATATATAAACGGCTCACGCGGAACGTGACAATGAGTCATTGCTTTTTCGTGCGTGCAGCCGGCGTTCATCGATTTATAAGACGTTATCACGTAAATAATTAAAGGGCCTAATTAATAGCAATTATTTAATTTTTAAAATTACAACTGAAATCGAAAAGAAAAACGAAATTGATTCATTAATGTTTCATCACAAGTTGGCGGCCTTGTCAGTTCTAAACAATTTTATATGAAACATGAAATGATTCAGCACATTCACAGAAAACAACACCCATAACAAATTTCAGTATTTCATGAAATAAAAAAATATTTGCATCATTGGCAACTAAATGGGATCCGTGACCGATGTCTCATAAGCAGCTTGGAAGCCAAAATTCAAAGTCGAATTAATAGTAGTGTATTTAAATAGAAAATAAAATTAAACAAATAAAACAACTAATTTGTTGTAATAATAAAAGACATGAAGGTAGTCGTACGTCTTGTGATCATCTTAAGTTAAAAGTCACCAAAGGGGTACATTGTTTCTTGCAGTGTTGGCCCAAAATCAATTTGATTAACCATTTAAAATAATGAATAATAATCATAATCAAAACATTTGATTAACATTAATTAATCATAATAAAATTTAAAATGCTTAAAATTATTAATCATAATAATTTGATTGCACTACTATAGACAGCTAGAGAGAGAGAGAAGCTAGCGGTGCGCTATGCGTGATCTGGAGTCAATCACGTTGTTTTAAACGGTGGTATTGCAATCGGGATCGGACCTTTTTTCTCCTGCTTTATTTGACTGAACTTGCATATTAAAAGCTTCTACTAATCAAATGCAGAGACAAGAACAAATAGCAGTTAGTATGAAGTGATCGGACCAGCCAATGAAAGAAGTTAAGTTCGCAATAATTATACCTAAAAAATTCAGTGTATTTGAACTCATTTTTTTAAGTTTTTGAATAAGTAATAAAAATGTTTTGAGAAATCTGTGCTATCATTATTCCATGTATTTGCCTAAAATCAAATTAATCAGTTAATGATTAGTGATTAATGATTGAAACCAGCAATCATGATTAATATTACTTTTTTAATCATGATTTAATTGATTTGGTTTCTTGGTCCATATGTCAAATGAAAGCTGAATCCAAATTTATTTTGTATTGTAGGTAGTACACATATATGTTTAAATTGATACAGAACCATTTATTTTAAGACATACAATAAATGTTCATCTAAATTTAGTTCAATTTTGAAAGCACTTACGTACTGTTGTGTCTAACATTTGCTATGTAGGCTAAAAATAGGGATACACCAAAAACGAAAATACCATATAGAATGCATGGCATCTTTATGTAGGTGTTAATAATAGAAATATGGTAATACAAAACAAAAATGATTTTTTTAGCGCAGCGAATGTTTCGATAGAAAATTGATTGAAAATAGATTATCATTTGATGATTTTATGGTTAATCATTGAGTGCAATTCAGATCATTAAAAGGGTAAATTAGTAAAGAAAACATTTATTGGACCATTATGTCATATAAGCATTTAGCTTAATTTTAAAAAATAGATGATGCCATTACTTGTAAGATATTTTGTTTTTTTATTATAAGTAAGATCATATAATTTTAATAATGGGAGGGAAAAACAGAGTTAGACAAAAGATTCCACATTCGAGTTGTACGGCTGAAGAACGAATCTCTGTACTTGACTGTACGACCGAAATTGGGCTCAAGGGTAAATTGGTGGGCATTCCTGGAAGCGCGAGTATTACGGTGAAACTGTTTGAGGGAATTAATGCAACTGGCTATTTCTATACAAAAACGACCGTAGAAATAACGGTCGAAAAGATATGAAACATTCCGTCGATGTTCAAGTGACGTAAATGTTCCAATGATGATATCATCTCCTATCAACTTGAAAGCTTTTCTTTGAATACCATCCAAGACTCAAGTGAGTTCATGGAGCACCCGCCCAGATATGGGAGTTATATTCTAATCTTAGCCAGATCAAAAGGGGGAAAGAATTTCTTACATCTTCGGAGGAAGCTCAAACATCTTGCGGAATTTTTGGCAACATCATAAATATGATCATTCAACAAGAGGTGGCTGGTGATGCTCATACCGAGAATTTTAAGATGAACAGCTTCCATAAAGTAAGTACCATCCATGGATAATGGCAAGGGGGTGTATTTCGCTTTACAGACAGAAGACAGCATTGTGGACGCATTAAATTCTACACAATTTAATGATGCTGTCAAGATCAGAATTTTTGGAGCTTATCATAAGTTGCTGTTGAAGATCCACATCCGAAGACCGCGGTTGTGACTCCAAAGATTAATATGAAAAGCTGAGTGTACTGTCATCAGCGAAACAGTTTAGTAGATTAGAAGTTTCAGACAGGAGATCATTTATAAAAATGAGAAAGAGAGTCGGAGACAGAACGGAGCTCTGGGGCACACCAGCATTTATTTTGAAGATATCAGATTTGAACCCATCCAATACAACTTGTATTGAACCGTCCGAAAGGTAATTTCTAATCCAGCGAAGAAAAGAAACATCGAAACCGAAAGCACGCATTTACGATAAAAGAGCCTTGTGCTAGACTGCTTTAGAAATATCGAGTGCAATAATTTCACTTTCTCCGAAACGATGTAGAGATTTATTCCACTGTTCGGTTGCTACGAAAGCCATGCCGTTGGTCATTTAGTTCTTCAAGATATTTCTTGATTTTATAATTAATAAGTGTTTCCAAAACCTTGGAAAGAAGGGACGTCAGTGCAATCGGTCGGTAATTTGCGGGGGAGGATGATTCGCCTCTTTTGGTTATAAACTGGACAAAACTGTCTTCCAACGAGCCTTGAAGAGTAGGATAGATAAAACAGTTTACGCAGTGGCTTTACCAACGCAGAAGAACACCTCTTCAGAACAATAGGACGTTAAATAAAAAAGTGACGTTACACGATTTTGAATTTTAAACACATGTTTATGTGTGCGTAATTCTGGTTTTGATTTCGACTACGAAAACAGAATGGACTTTCTGTTCTTTTCAGAACAAGAACTGTCATTGAGTGCCAATCGAACAATTTCAGAAGCATTCGGAATGCTTCCGGACTGTTCTGAGTCATTTTAAACGACAAGCTCTCATTTTAGAGTCGTGTCGCTTCACTGTCATCTGGTCCTCAATTTCACTTCGAAATATTTAAGCAATTATAAAACTTACCTTTATGCATCATTTTATTTTAAGTGTTGTTAGCTAAAATTAGACATAAAGATTTCGTATTTTTTTCTGTCGTATGTCATTTTGCTTTACCTCCTTCTCATATTTATGTATTCGATATTGAACGATTTTGTCCTTTGAAATATTTACCTATAAACAATCTTTACAGCTGTTTTTGTAACCTTAGAACAACATTACTGTTTTATTAATGACGCTTCATTTTGCTAGTAGATTAAGACTAGACAGGTACGCAGAATTTAATTTAATTAGGTAATAAATGTATAATTCTTACAGATACATATTTATTTTTAATTAGCATGTTGCGACAGCTTAATATTTCTTGTTTCAAGTACATTGCATATTTAAGCAATATGTTTTCAGTGAGCATATTAAGGCAAAACAAGGTCAGTGGATTTTACTAGTTATATTAAGATTGATTTTTTTATCTTTAAATAAATTAAGTTGTGTTTTATTAGTTTGTATATAATAATACATTTTAAGACTGTTTTTTTTTTTAAGTAAATTGAATTATTTTGTAAGATACAAACTTGTGTTATAAATAATTTATATTCGAAACAATGCACTTACAGTGTTAATTTACATCACATAGTCAATTTTTAATCTTTTTTCTCGTCTGCACTATAACCCTTACGGGGTTTCTCTGTATTATTAGATTTGCTAATAAATAAATAAGTATAATAAAATAATACCCATGAGCCTAGCATTACAAAACCATAATAATGGACAGATGCGAAAACACCCATGTAACGGTCGAAGCTTAATAAAATAAACGGTATAAGGCACCAGCCCATAAACATAATATTGTAGAGCTTCAGCAATGCAAAGGAAACAACTTTGTATATTGTTGAATTATTAAGAATGTGGCCATATTTCGGAAGAACATTTTTGGTATATATCGTCTCACACTGCAAAATAAAGCCAATGTATTTAAAATAATTAAGTTTTAAATGAAATATACTAACTTGTTTCTCAATAGTTATTATGGAGTATTCCATAAAAAATGCTAAATAATAACCACTATGAAAACCATGCCAGACTGCCAAAAAAGCCAACGCTGCCACATAGCTTATCATGCGGTTATTTAGAAACTTCAGTCTTTTGTAAATATACTGTGCCACCCAACTATTGGTATTCACATTAAAAGATTGCACATAGTGGGTCATTTTGCTTCCTGTTTCCAATAGAACAAGTTTAACATTCGAACACCCAAACCAGTCATCTTTTCCATCGGCCGTCTTTCCAGCATATGTGAATCCTTTAAAAGAAATACAATTGTTTTGTTTAAGTTTTGTTTGTTTTCTTGATTTTGACAAAAAAAAAGACAACAAACAAAATATATGTATATATAAAAATAATCAAAAATAATAATAAAAGAAAATGGTACATGACATTAAATTGAAATTGCATAATTTAGAATAAAAATAAATAAATACATTTATTTGCGCAACAGCTCCTTAAGGAGCCATGGCCGAGTGACTTAAACTCTCAACCATTCCCGTGTGTGTGTTATTAATCTGCAAGAATGGAATGGACCTACAATTTTCCGTCGAGTCCGAACTTTTTCGAGACAAATTTGTATTCTTGGAGATTGTCAGTTCCTCCAAGAAGAAGATCCCAGGCTCTTCGCTTAGCAGTCCGACACAATAAAAAAGAACCCCTATATTTCACGGTATGTCCGAAATTGGGCTCAAGGGCGAACTGCTGGCTGCAGCTGGCTACTTCGAGTGAATATTTTTTATTAAACAAACGATAAAATAAGGAAAGACATGAAACATTGCGTCGGTGTTTGAGAGGGGCAATTGTTTCCTATCAATCTTAACGATCGATTTTGTATTCTATCAAGCAGGTGAAGCGATGTTTGCGAAGCACCTGCCCAGAGGTGGGAGTTACACTCGAGTTTAGGGCGTATAAACGCTTTATAAATTGTAGCCAGATCGGAAGGAGAAAGATACTTCTTACACCGATACAGAAAACCTAAGCACTTAGCAACATTTTCAGCGATCTCAAATATACGCTCGTTTAAACGGAGATTGTCGTTGACACACATACCGAGTATTGAGAGCTTTTCGATTTCTTCGATGCAAGTGCCATTTACAGACAATGGCATTGGGAGTATGTTTAGCTTTAACGGCAGAAGGCAGCATTGAGTTTTCGAAGCATTAAACTTCATACGATTCTTATTACCCCATTTGACAATGCTATATAAATCGGAGTTTAATGAGCTTGACATACGGTACCGTTGCAATTGTACGTCCGAAGGTGTAGGATGTGAATTATCGAAAGAATATAAAAAGCTGAGGGTAGAGTCGTCAGCAAAACAGTTAAGTGGATTAGAAGTAACAGACAGAAGATCATTTATAAAAATGAGGAAAAGAGTCGGAGACAGAACGGAGCCCTGGGGCACACCAGCATTTATTTTGCGGGAATCAGATTTCAATCCGTCCAATACAACTTGTATTGAACGGTCCAGAAGATAGCTTCTAATTGAACGAACAAAAGTATAATCGATCTCAAAAGCACGCATTTTCGATAAGAGAGCTTCATGCCAAACTCTCTCAAATGCCTTGGAGATATCAAGAGCAATAATCTTACTTCCACCAAAGCGATGTAAGGATTTGTTCCACTATTCGGTGAGTTATGCCATCAGATCACCAGTGGAACGATTACTGCGAAAGCTATACTGATGGTCATGGAAAAGCTTTCGGTCTTCGAGATATTCTAAGCTGACCATTTATCAGCGTTTTCATGAGCTGAGAAAGAAGGGACGTAAGTGCTATGGTTCGGTAGGAGGAGGGGGACAGGCTGGACAAATGCTGTTTTCCATCTTCTAGGAAATATTCCAGAAGAGTATGAGCGATAGAAAAGCTTATGCAGTGGCTTTGCACCTGTGGAAGAACACCTCTTCTGGGACATTTCAGAATTTTTTGCCGTAATTTTTGGTCAATCAAAAATATGGTTCTATTGATAACGGAGTTGCATGAGTTCCTTGCTTGTTTGTGTTTTTTCCGATTTTCCTCTCTAGGGTTGGCTTCGTAAGATCGGAAGCTTACTTCTTTGAGCCTGATAGCTTCTTTACACTCAAAGTTAAACCAGGACTTTTCTTTAGGCTTGCTGCTTTTTACAGTGTTAGAAATAAAAGCACGCATTCCTAGAACAATCACATTTGTGATCATTTTAGCACTTGGCATCAATGTCAATATCGAGGAAGCATAGTAACCAGTTAAAGTATCGTAAAAAATATTCAGACCGTCCCAGATGGCTTTCTCGTATTTCCAAACGGTCCTGGTACGAAGTTTTTCTTTAACTGGATGGGTGGAGGAGAAGAAATTAGCTGAAATGAAACAATGGTCCGAAGTGCCAAATGGAGAAGTTAGACTAATGAGTTAATTGAATTTAGTAGGCTTAATTGGTTGATTTTTTAAGCATCTATTTATTAATTCCAAAGGATTTACTGAAATTCCTATTTTGTTTATTGTATACTAGCTGACTCACCGACATTGCTGGGATTTACCATACATTTTTATAATATCGAAAAAGCGACAAAAATTGGGTCCAATTATATGTAAAAATCACGAACGTAAATGTTAATACACATAAAAACTGTTTTCAAAAACGGCCAAGCGTTTTAATTTAATGTTTTTGGCATAAAAATACATTTTCATAAATATTTCCACTCCAGCGCGACGTTATAAGTGCTCCAGTAAAATAGCCAGAAACGTCAATCAGTTTAAGTTACAGAGATTCTTTCTTTAGTCGCCCCACACAAGTGTGGAGCGCTTGACAATCCCGTCTCTTTCCCTCCCATTTTAATTTGTACAAGCTTCAAAACTAATTTGAATCTGTAAATCCTCTTTCAAATATTTTAAGGCTATGTAAAAAACATACAAAATATTTTTCCCATGCGCAAATTATAAAAAAAACCTATCGGGAGCAAACCCTTGGATCACTCTCTGGGCTTCGCATGGGAAGCACTCATTATTATCTATATCCACAATTTTTTATATGTAGAAACAGTGTGGAAAATATAAAACGAAATTGTCAAAAAAAAAAAATAATTCAGTTGATCGCTACCAAACTTGACAGAATCACTCGTTCCTGTCTGTCAGAAGATTGGCAGAAAATGTTATCGAAATCGGTTTCTCTAAGGAAACATACACACTTCGATTTTTTTAGTATGACTGATCCGTATACGGCCGACTACAGCTAAAAAACCACCAAGGGAACCATATTCATACAGAGAAAACTACATTTTCGCAAATCACTCCACTCCAGTGCACCTATTGGGTCAAAACTGTATATTCTCACCCCCAGGGCTAGTGTTAACATTGCCTGAAAATGTCAATAAAATCAGTCACGCCCATAAGGAGTCCATAAGAAATATACATAATTTTAATTTAATAATATGTAAGAAGATGAATAGGTCGAAGTGGAAGCCTAAAAGAGATAAGGTCCTGAACGGCACGAAGCAGGAAACTTACTACTACTGTACATGAAAAAAAAAACTAATATGTGACTGTACCCCAAAAAAGGCATTTAAGTCTCGAAAAGCCACATAGTGGGCCACTATAAATATGAAAACTGTAGAAATTGCAAAGGGTATTTTAAGGTTTTTACTCTATTTATGATTTATATGCGTTTCGATTTTGATTTGAAAAAAGTACATCAAATAGTTTGTAGGCAACTGTGAACCAATTTCAATTTAGCACGGCTTAAAGAAAAGGTTTTAAGACCAATACCTAAATTTAAAAAAAATAAATAATTTAATCTTAGAATCGTCCAATTTTGTTTGTAATAATTTCATGCTTCGTTTTAAATAAAAGAGATTTTTTGACCAACCTGTACACATAAGTGCTCCTTCCACAAGTAGCCAGCAAGAGATGTATTTGTAGAGTGCTATTTTACCCCACAGTCCTACATGAAACAATTTCGTCAGCAGCGACTGGTTTTCGAAAGTATTTGTCATTAAGAAGCTATCTGGCAAAATGCTTGCTCCGAGTACTCGTATTGTTAGATAGATGAGGCCAACTCCAGCCCGCTTTAAGCCAGCACTCACAGCCCCTTCGTACTCGTGGAATTCTCCTTGAATAAATCGCTGATACCGCCTAAATGGAAACTGTGGCCCCACAAGAAAAGATGCTGGGAAAAAAGTGTACGCTGTAAGTTCGATTAATGAAGGTATATACGAAAGAGCCGTCTCCTTCTGATCGTTCGATAGTTGATCACGTGGTTTCTGCCCATCAGATATATCAAATCCGATGCCAATCATTCGAAGTACAAGTACACAGTGTGGCATTGTCCAAATAATATCGTAGCCATCACTTTCAGTGAAGATATAGCCAATCACAAGGTAGCTCATATGAAAAACAAAATTCAAAACTAAAAGCTGTTTGGGCGCGTGGTGGAGCAATCGAACTAGCAAGTAAGTTACCCATATTGCAACTACACTATGATAGGTGTCAGTTCCGTAATTAAAAATACACAAGAGTAAGCCACAAGCCGCAAAAAAAATATGTTGTATAAGCGGCTCAAACTTTCTAACAAATAATCGATGTAGAGTAGCAACCGGATAACCTGAAATAAAAAGCTGATTAGAAGATGTAGGTTAATGAAAAAAAAATAAACCGTCACAAAAATTAAAAAAGAATCCGGTGTATATAATTAAGATTTAACTCGATGTTTTTGCCTCATCAGGCCGTTTCAACCAATTGAAATTTGAAAGGTCAAGTATTCGTTTTATGTAACATCTTTATACTGCTTTGCCTGAGGCACTACATATTTGTTTGACAATATACTAAATATTTGACTATTCAAATGAGTGTTGAATTCATTGAAATAAACGGCAATTGTCCAAAGAAATGAGACTTTTTATCCTACTGCCATTTCAGGTTTTTTTACTTCGAGAATGACTTTTTTTTTAATTAAACGACAAAGCTTACCGGCTAATATGGATAACAACAATCTGAGAGCAGGTTCTGAAGATCCAGTCATTTCGGCCAGGTTGGCAATGACTTTTCCACCTTCGGCATGATATGGCAAGGACATCTTAGGACTAATTACTAGTTTTCTTTGACGGACTAATAAATTCACGTATTTAATGTTATGGTCTCCAACCCAGGCATTCGAAATACTACTCACACGAAAATAACAATAGAATTAGCACTGACACTTCACACTTTTAAGTGTTTATAACCCACTTCAACATTTATTAAAAGTATCTATCTCAGATCGGCTTTATTTTGTATATATTTCCGTAAAGGCCATGTTTGAATTGAATCCTTTTCTTTTAACAAAGCAACACCATACAAAATACGGAGTTTAAGAGATAAGAGAAATAAATATTTTCCTGTTCTTTGTGATTTGAAAATTTATAATGAAGAAGAAATACAGGATTACGTGTTCTTTTTATGAACAATGTACGTGAGTGCGGCAACTTACAGCCCGATTCTCCCATGCATCGCTGATGCCACACAAGTCACAAGAAGAGGTGAAATTGATTTTGTGACTTTTTCGTATTCTCCCACAAGAGAGACACAAACACAATCGAAATTTTGATCTCCACCAGAGCCACAGTACACATATCTTAAGATAATATCATTAGTTATTATTTTGGTAATCTTCTGGGCATCTGTCAAAAACAAAATAAAATGGCTGCCCTCATAGACCATTAGTTTATTTGTTTTAAAAAATAGATATCGTGGCTATATTTTAAAGTGTTTGTGGTAATTAATTTATAAATAATCTTTTTATATACAAAGAAAAAAAGAAAAATATATAACAAACATCTGGTGTGCAGTTGTGTACATACATTTGTTTGATGTAGGTTTCTAACAACCACCATTTTTAAATTTTTAGTGACAGATCAGATTTTGACAACCTCAGCAATACATTGCCATAGTTGTGTGTACTGTGCTTCAGAGCAGGTCACAACTCACAAACTCTGAAATTAGCATTCGAAAATAAAAAGTAAGAATTTTACAAAAGCACATCATTTTTAAGCAACTAATAGTATTGATAAGATTGCAGATTTTAGTAAATTGCAATTTGTGAATTTATAAAAAAAAAATGGAAGCGAATTTGATTGTGGTGCATCTTATTGCAGGAATTACACCCGAATAGGGAAATTTAATTATAACCATAAACCTAGTACTCAGATCGCGCAAAAATTTAACTTCCATCCTTGTATCATTGTATATACACTGCCTATAGTACTATCATGAAGCATCATTTTTTAGTTCTGAATCAAGTCGCAATGAGCCGTGCTGAAATTGCCAATTGGTGTGAATATAGAATAAGAGCAGACAACAAAAGTGTATTAATACTGGTAAAATGTCGGTTAAGGTTCTCGTCTTCACTATTTAGAGTTAGTTTTGAATCAACCAGGAAGATGGCCAGACGATAAATGACCACCATGAGAGTACTATAAAAAATGTATATACAATGCTTGTATATGATTTCATATACAAGGCTATCATAAAAATTTCCACCCGATAAATTTTAGCTCGGGTTTTTAGCTGAGCAGTACTCAGTTCAAGCTAAATTCCAAATGTCAAGCTAACGTCTAAGATAAAAGTCTCCACAAAGCTTAGTGACGGAAGAATGATAAATACATTCGTCTATAGATGGACGTACAATTTACCGCCGAGTCTGAACGGCTACATGAGACGCACTTTTTCCAGACAATTTTTTACTCTTGGATATTCTCAGTTCCTCGCAAGCGGCAGTACACAGTTGCTATGAGCAGGATTCAAACCGGTGTTTCATTTAGCAGTCTGATATATTAGCCGCTAAGCTACGGAGCACTACTCTTCACAATAGTCACAATAAAAATTCAACATGCTATGGTGAGTTTCATTTTGACTTACCCTGTGAGGGTTGTCCGAGAATTCGATAAATGTTATCGAGTCACAACAATTCTTAAAGCTCAACCACAAAAAATCTTAAAATTTTCATTCTTCCATTCGTTACTTCCTTTCCCCTACTTTTCTACACTCCTTACCAAGTTGCCAAAAAGAAAGAATAAAGAAACAACCGGAAAAAAGAATCATGTACACAATGTCTAAGTCAAGCGTTCTTTTATTAACGATCGTTGGCTATCATTGTTGTGTCAAACATTTTAGTTAAAGTGTCATTGTTAGACCTTGTTGGGATTGTTACGGGTTGTTTTTGGAATGATTTATTGTTAGACATTGTAAATTTGTCAAACAAATATTAAAAAAAAATCAATGAAATATTTATATTATACAGTTTTGCATTCGAAAACAATTCTATTTGTATTATCGTTGCATTGGATCATGTTTTTAATCATTGTTAATTCATTTTAATTTTTAAACACCACCAAAAAAAAATTAAAAATGTTTGAATTATAAAAGAACTGACTTTGACTGATCAACAACCTCATTGCATGTCATAGACATGAGTTGGAAATAGTTACAAATCGTAATTATTTGACACATCAACAATGCATTTAAGAACGATGTTTTCCTGTCAAATAGTTTCAAACAGTAACAATTTGGCATTTTGGAACGACAAATAGTTAACAATTGTCAACAATAGTTAATAAAAGAACGCCCATCTACAAATGCATCAAGTAGATAACTGTATGCTCTTGTAGTTGTTCCTCTCCGTTTTCATTGCATTTTCGACATAGTTAAAAAAAAGTTTCTGATTTTGACGTCACAACAAACAATTCCCTACTTACTGTTTATTCTTTATAGTCGATGAGTGCTTTATGTTTTATATTATTCATTTCTGTCAACCTGCTATTCATCAAGCGTTTTGAATTTTTTCGTTTTTTCTTAGTTTTTTTTTTATTTTTAATTTAAATATTATTGAAAACCCAAACCTCCTACAAACAACGAATCCCAAAATTGATGCTCAGTAACTTCTTTCATGGTTTTAGACGTAAGTAATTCACTCATATTGGCCACACCTTGGAGCCACTGGCTTCTTAAAAAATAAAACACATTCTTAATTATTATTTAATTAATTCGTTGAATTGATGAAGTCATCCTAACAGTATTATGCTTTATTGTCTTTAAACCATTGTAACTACCTTTTGGTAAATTCAAAGGCAATATAAAATCCGCTTAAAAAAAAAGTGACTAATAAATCTCTATTATCCGACCATGTCAGACTGAATTCTTCCTAAGTGCCTTGTTTTATAAATACAATGATTTAAGCAGCCGGGCACGTTCTAAATTAATAAAATCTTAAATTAATGCTAGTTAACATTAAATCATGTTCCATTGGTTTCACTCAGTTTTTGGTGATCTACTTATTCTGAAATCCAATGGAATGGTGGAATTCCTTTGGTCAGCTCTGATTGTGAAAACAAATCGAGCCCTAACCCCCATTTTATCGTAAGCGATATTTTTCACAACATCAAGTTAATAATGCAGTTCGATAGCTTATGATTTTACATATGTATCCTTATCATTAGTTTTTCAGTATGACTTTCTAACCAAGAGTTACAGAGAAAACAACATTTATCGCAACCGACATTCTTGTATTAGGCTCGGTCTGTTTTGAAGTCCAGGAAAAAATAAAAAAATGTGTTTCCTGTAAAATTTACAATTTCACGCTTACGATAAAAAAGCGGTTAGGGCTCGAAATGTAAACACCGAAATTTTGTATGGGTTGATAGTTGGCTTAACATTTTAGTTATATGTGTTACTGATTCATTAATGGTTTCTGACTTGCAATCGGGAAGCAAAATTGCATTCTCAGAATTGCACAGGAGAGGTTTTTTTAATTTCATGCTTCACTAAAATTTTCAGCTGGCAATTTGCATTGTGTTATGCTTTGCACACAACATGTGGTTTAATAGCTTCACTTTGATTAAAAATTATTGAACTACTGGAACACACCCAAGTTACTCTTGCGGCAGAAATAGAAAAGTTTTGCTTCAATAAGATTCAATCTTTGTTCTTAGAATTAAATAAGTAAATGCAGTCTCACATCTGCGTTGAAATATCTATGTAGGTACTAAAAAAAGTTTTATTTTTTAGCTCGAAAACTAAAATCAGTTGGGTTGGGTTTGGCTTTGAAGAAATTACCTATAACCTGGGGCCTATATAAGACATTAAGAATAAGAACTTGCAGTAGTGTTTACCAAGTGATTGATTTGGACAGATCGTTCTGAATTTAGTGGTCAAGAGTTTTGTTTGAAAAAATGTTTGTTTATTATTCTGAATCGGATAGTGATGTTGAGGACCAAAGACCGCTTTTGTGGATCGACGTGGTAAGCATTCGCTTAAATGTATGGCAGTATGTGGACCAGACCTAAGGTTTTACTATGATATAGGTCTAACTTTCAATTTTGTGCAATTTTTCCTGCAGGGACTTTGTAAAATGTACGACTAATTTTTATAGTTTGATTTCTTAACTGATTCAAATAATTCAAGTGAATGAATTTTTTTTTTGTTGAAAATTGTTATGGTTTTATGTATAGTTAAACAAGTGGTCGTTGACTTGTTGCTCTTTGTTATCG
Source organism: Platycheirus rosarum (assembly GCA_963971375.1). Taxonomy (NCBI): domain Eukaryota; kingdom Metazoa; phylum Arthropoda; class Insecta; order Diptera; family Syrphidae; genus Platycheirus; species Platycheirus rosarum. The sequence continues at coordinate 1,385,252 of OZ020511.1, forward strand.
TTCCCTTTTGTTCGTGTAGTTCGTACTAAATTCCGAATCAAAATCTCGCGGTAGAAATAGACACCGAAAAAAGAAACCGACAGCGAAGCAAAATTTTGTATTTTTTTCACTTTTTGCTTTAAAAGTCATAAACTGCGTTTGTCGATAAACAAACTTAAGTACTTTTTTAAGTTCATTAAATTTGTAGTGCCCCGTGGCTTAGTGGTTATTAGATCGGACTGCTAAGCGAATGAGCTTGGTTTCGAATCCAGCTCATATCTACCTTCTTTTCCGGGGTACTGCCTCCGCTCCTGGAAACTCAGTTATTTTTTTGAGATTTTTGGTGAATGGATCGGGTATATGGGCTTAATACCTATCTGACAATGTAAAAACCACTCACCTATTACCTCTTCATGACTATGTAGGCGTGTAATAGCTTGAGTGAAAAAATGTATTTTCTGAATCGGGACACTTAAATCTGCTCCTGGAGGCGCAGTTATTTTTTAAGAGATATGTGGTATTAGGATAGGACTCAGTACCTATCTGACAATGCAAAACATAGGCAGTTGAAATTCTACATAACGAGATATAGCGTTTAAAATGGCGTGTGTGAAAAATGTAGTTTCTGACACAGGACCCTTCTATCTGCACATGGGGCGCTTCCAGGAGCGGATTGATTATCACCCTCATATTTTTCGCACTTGGTCTACGAAGTCCAAAACTTAAGAAAATATTAATTAACCATCCCTAAACATTTTCCCAAAGTTTCATAAAGTTCCGAACTTTGTCAACCTAAAAAATTTAAATTTATAAAATTTTTTGTGACAGCAAAACTAAAAATTGTCAATTTTCGGTAAAAATCGACCATTTTCAACGAGCCATAGCTTGACCTGTATAGATATTGTTTTGTTGCAAATTTAATGGGACCTAAAAAAAAACTTTATTTTGTTTGAATAAAAACGAATAGCTTATGACTTAAAGCAAAAAGTGAAAAAAAAAGCGAAATTCTAAAGTTTTCCGCGTGCTGCGCAGCGAGTACAAGTTTTTCACTACCCTTACTGATCCATACAACATACTAAATATTCAGAACTACATCAAGTTTTGTGAATTTAATGTCGATTTCTACCGGGCTTTAATCCAAATCTCTACTCTTAATATATCAAATAAACATTTAAATTTCTTAGTAAGTTTTGATTCATTAGTTTGCTCTTGTTGATTTTCAAAATATTACTTACTTACTTAGGGGGCGCTACAGTTTGGGACGCACCTGGGCCTCAACTAACATGCCTCTCCAGCCAGCTCGGTCTTTGGCTAGCTGCCTCCAGTTTCGCACTCCAAGTTGGTTGAGGTTGTTCTCCACTTGAGGGCGCCACTTAAGGCGAGGTCTTCCTTGACTGCGTCTACCCTCTGGGATGGAATCGAAGATCCTGCGAGCCGGAGCGTTGTTGTCCATTCGCTCTACTTAAACATGATATGCGTATTTTTTTGACCAGATCAATCTCGCTGTACAGCTCGTACAGTTTTTGGTTGAACCTTCTCCTCCAAAGCCCGTTAACGCATCTCCATCGTCATCCTGCACAGTCGGACGAGTTTTGTGGGGATGCCAAAACCAGACATGGCTCTGTATAGCTTGTCTCTATAGATACTACCGTACGCGGCCTTAAAATCGATAAAGAAAGAAGTGGTGGGTATCGATTTGGAATTCTTGGGTAGTTTCCAGGATCTGCCGTACCGTGAACATTTTATTGATTGAAGGCTTTCCTGGTCTGAAACCACACTGGGTTTAAGGCGTTTAGGGCGTTCACATAATACGGCAGAGAGGATCTTGTAGGCGATATTCAGGAGACTAATTCCTCTAAAGTTGGTGCAGTTTAGAGGGTCTCCTTTCTTATGGATCGGGCAAACGATTCTGAGGTTCCATTCATCAGGCAAACTTTCTTCTGACCAAACTTTAGAGAAGACTTGGTGTATGCACCCCACCAAGTTATCTCCGGCCGCTTTAAAAAGTTCGGCAAGTAGTCCGTCGGGTCCAGCGTCTTTGTCCTTTTTTAGTTTAGATATTGCTATCCTCACTTCATTTTTGTCAGGTGGACGGAGGTTTTGTCTGTCACCATCCATGTTGAATGGTTCATTCTGCCTGACAGCGGGATTTTGGTATGCATCGCCTTTTAACAGTCCGCAAAAATCGTCCTTCCATGTACTCAGCACCGACTCTGACTCTATTACGAGTTTTCCATTCGTATTTCTAAATGCTTCTGTGCGTTGGAGTGAAGTCGTTGAACTTGAACTTGAAACTCCTCTTTTAGTTTAAAAGGACCACTGTGAAACCAAAGTCAACTCCATTAAATTTTCATTTTGTTGAATTATATTGAAAATTGAAGAAGTTCAATTTTACTGTTCAAACACGGTAAAATAAAAAAAAATAATATTTATATGTTCAACTATTAGTAAACGCATTAAAATCTTGTTGGCGTTAAAACATATAAAAAACAATTTTTTATCTAGTTTAGAATTAATCTTTGTAGTCCTAAAGAACAAAATGCTTCTCTTTTATTTTTATTATGTACGATTTAATTCAGTTATTCATTTATTTTCAGTTCGTTGAAAAACAGAAAAATAATAAAATGTGCCTTTACAATTAGAACTAATTGAAAACTAATACAGCTCTTAGTCAGATATCGAAGTAACTGGCCTTATAATGACATTCGTGTACATTGTTTTACTCTTGGGAATTCTAACGAACGGACAACTCTATCAGAATTCATACCAAAATAATGAAAATCAACCACGCTATAATCTTCAGTATGGCAATCAAAATTCAATAGCACAGCAATCCGAATATGGAAATCCTCTGTTGCAATCGCAAAATGAACTGCAAAAGCAAACAGCCACAAACAATCCAAATTTGAATCCAAATCAGAACCTGAACTTTAATGAAGGATCTAATTTTAATTCATATTCAATGCCAAGCTATGCTAGTAATTTTATGGATTCATCGATGGACGAAAGTAGTTTCTGCCCAGAACACTGGATTTCTTATCACCAAACGTGCTACCGCTTTATCAAGTCCCCAAAAAGAAATTGGTATGATTCAAAAAAGATTTGCAAAGCTTACAATGCAGAATTGGTTAACATCGACAGTACCGAAAAACATTCATTTATTTTGAAGCAGCTTATTCTTCAAAATGAAAAGCAAAATCGTTTTTGGATATCTGCTCGTCAATTGGGCCCGAATAGCTGGACTAATGATGACAACTCGCAATTTATCGGAGCAGAGGAATCTTTCTCATACGAAGATCATCCAATTGAAAATGAAGACTTGAATGATAATAGATTTTTGGTTACACAGAATAAAAACCGATATGGCACGCAACCGATGACTAACTATAACACTTTAAGTTCATCAAATCGAAATCGCAATATCTTGATTGACGGCCAGACATTAGAAAATGCTGTAAAAGATCGTTTAGCTTATGGTTTTTCAAGAAGAAACGATAAGTGGATGTTTATGCCATCGTATGAATTTGAAATGAACCTTTTTATTTGTGAATCACGTCAACTATTTGATCCTGAAAATTTTAATTTAAAAAACGACGATCGTCGGGCTTTTGATTATGGACTTGATGTACTAGATTTAGATAAAATACCTAGAGGACCATATTTCATAAGGCAACCTAATGACACAACTTTTGATACTAGTAAAACGAGATTAATTAACGACGTAACGCTTAGCTGCTTGGCAGCAGGTCATCCAACTCCGGTTTATCGTTGGTATAAGGAAGAGTATGTAAATGATACATTAGAATTTTTCCCAATTGAACCATTAAAAAACGACCGCTACACTTTGAGTGGAGGAAATTTAATTATTTATGCACCAAAACAAGCTCTTGATCAAGGTCTGTATCATTGTGTTGCAGAAAATCGATTTGGAAAAATTCGCTCAGAGAGCGCTCAGCTTAATTTTGGATATATAATGGAATTTAATTTAAAGCGACCTGTAGAAACGGGTGATTTAAATTGGGGAAAATCCGTGTATTGTGATCCACCCCAGCATTACCCAGACGTAAAGTATTATTGGTCCCGTGACTATTTCCCAAATTTTGTTGAAGAAGATCAAAGAGTTTTCGTTTCTCGAGATGGTGCTCTATACTTTGCTTCAATTGAATCCGTAGATCGGGCAAACTATTCTTGCACAGTTCAGAGCCTTGTAAGTGACACTGGTCGCAATGGTCCGTTCTTTTCACTCCGTGTGCATCCCAATAGTAATTATCAAGCACTAATATTTGCAAATTCTTTCCCAAAAAGTTTTCCCGAAGCTCCGATTGCTGGTGAAGATATAAGGTTAGAATGCGTTGCTTTTGGGTACCCCATCCCATCTTACAATTGGACACGAAAAGGACAACCGCTTCAGAGAAACGCATATCAGACTAACTACAATCGTGTTCTAATCATACCGAATGCAACGATTAATGACAATGGTGAATATACCTGCACCATTTCAAATACCCGGAAAACAATAGAAAAACCTATTTTCATAAATATTCAAATGAAGCCAAAATTTACAATACCGCTAAAAGATAAAATCAAAGACTATAACAGTGACGTTACATTTATTTGCGAATCATCAGCAATACCTGATGTTAATTACACATGGTATAAAAACGCCGAAAGGCTCGATTATGAACGTATGGATAAAGACAAATATACAATACAAGACAATCTCATGACCATTAAGTATTTGGATCCTGACAAAGACGATGGAATGTATCAATGCGGAGCTACTAACCAACTTAAAACAGCATATTCATCTGCACAGCTTCGAGTGCTTTCAATGAAGCCATCATTTAAAAAACGGCCACTAGAATCGGAAATTTATGCTATATACAATGGCAATACAACAATTGTTTGTGATCCAGAAGCTGCTCCACGTCCTAAATTTCAGTGGAAAAAAGATGGAAATGTTATAGGGACTGGTGGTCATAGGCGAATTCTGCCATCAGGCACATTAACAATTTCACCGACATCAAGAGATGATGAGGGTATTTATACTTGTGTGGCAACTAATACGGGTGGGACAGATGAATCACGTGCTAGACTTATTGTACTACGTAAGTTAAACCGAATTCATACAATTTAAATACTTATTTCTTTTTATTTTTTTTAGAGGAGCTGCGATTTACTCAAACACCACCTCCTCGTATAACATCGCAAATCCACGAATTAATATATCTACAATGCGAAGTAACCTACGACGAAGTTCTTGACGTTGCATTTATATGGCGACATAATGGCGAAATTATTCGAAGTGACGAAAATGAGAGGATTGTAAATAACATTGTGTGACTTACACGTTATTGACTAATTAAAAATTGTTTATATTTTTAGCGCGTAGATCGAAACCGCTTAACGGTACATAATATAACTTTATTAGATGGTGGACAATATGATTGTGAATGTGAATCTGCTGTTAATAAAATAGTCTCCAAAACAACAGTGGTTGTTGAAGGACCTCCTGGTGCCCCAGGTGGTGTAACAGTAATTGAAGTTGGAAAAACTACAGCGTTGATTGAGTGGGTGAATGGCGCCTTAAATGGACGTCAAATTTTATATTACAACATTTTGGGTCGAACAAATTGGAATCGAACATGGGCTAACGTCTCAACTCACGTTCAAGCACGTGAAATCGATCGTTACACTGGTCGTCATCAAGCCGAAGTTCATAGTTTGACGCCGTGGTCTTCTTATGAGTTTAGCGTGGCAGCTGTAAATGATCTTGGTATTGGAATTCCATCAGCACCATCTCCGATTTATAGTACTATTGAAGATGCTCCATACATTGCACCGCGTAAGGTAGGTGGGGGAGGTGGAAAAATTGGAGACTTAACAATTACGTGGGAGCCTTTACTACCTCAAGAACAAAATAGCCATGGTATTCATTACAAAGTGTCTTCGCGTTTGCATGGTACATTAGAATGGGCTACGCAAATTCTTAAAAATCAAGGCAATGTTGGCATCGCTGTAGTAAATATACCTCTTGACAAATACTATACTAAGTATGATGTAAAAGTGCAAGCGATAAATAATGTCGGCAAAGGACCTGAGAGCGAAATTGTAACTATTCATTCCGCTGAAGACATGCCACAAGTGGCACCACAGCAACCTATCGCTACTGGATTCAATTCAACTGCTCTCAACGTGACCTGGGAACCAATTGAAATGACCAGGGAGAAGATTCGAGGAAAACTGATAGGACATAGGGTATTTTTTTTTTATTATTTAGATAAAGTGGTTAATATGTAATTTGTTTAATTTTTAGCTTAAATATTGGAAAACTAATCTTGCCGAAGAAGACTCTGTTTACTACTTGTCTCGAACAACACGGAACTGGGCTCTTATTGTAGGTCTCGAACCCGATACGTATTATTTTGTTAAGGTGATGGCATATAATGCCGCTGGTGAAGGCCCAGAGAGTGAAAGATACATTGGTATGTAATATCAAATGTTCTATAAGATTCGACAAAGAGGTAAAGCGTTTAGGTTGGACCTGGGAAATATAATTTTAATTTTCTCAGAAACATTTTTTATAACATAAAAATGAACACGCAGTTTCTAATAGCGTTGGAAGTGAAATTTATTAAAAGTTTCCTCTGATATTTAATAATTTTCCTATGATAATTTTTTTATTTGCTTTAAAGCAACCTACGCGTTCCAGTTTTTTTTGTAATATCATACGAAAATCACGTAAAATTTTCAAATACAATGTGATCCTAGACATTTTTATTTTTTTTTAGAAAAATAGATAAAAATGATTTTTTTCTAATAACGTGTATATGGAAGCATTTGTTATACCTATTTTATTTTTCTAGAGCGAACATATCGCAAAGCGCCACAAAAACCTCCATCATCTGTTGATTATCGTGGTATCAATCCTTCGACAATTTGTGTTGATTGGCGTTACGTATCACCATCACAAGAAGAAGAACCTATTCAAGGATTCAAGGTAATTATAGCTTAATTTTTAGGCATCCTCTTGATTCATTTTGTCTTAAAGGTCCGTGTCTGGGAGTCAGACCAGGATATGGTTACTGCAAATGACACAATCGTTCTCGTTGGTGGAAAACTTGAAGCTTATATAACAAATCTTACACCTGGAAAGAGTTATAATATGCGTGTACTAGCATTTAGTAATGGTGGTGATGGTCGCATGTCAAGTCCGACCCGTCGTTTTCAAATGGGTAAGACAACAGAAAAGTAAAAAAAGTAGTAATAGTAAACCAAAGGCCACACAATTATGGTGTTTTTTTTTTTTTAATTTGCTGTCTTCTGTTTTTACTATGTAAGTTCGAATTCTTTTACAACAATTTGAAAGTTGAAGGTGATAATTTTAATTGCTTTAAAATAAACTTGAAATTTTAGTTCCTTGAGCTATTATGTATCAGTTTGATATGATATTTAAAGTTGTTCCATCATAAAATATATACTCTTTTATTTGTAGGCAACACCAATGCACGTAACTCATCTCAAAATAGGAAACTCGATTATTCCCTTTTTGTTGGATTTCTAACAGTAATATACGCGAACTCTCGCTTGTTTGACGTGTTTCACAATTACGGATAAAAAACTTATGCATTCCATTTTTATTTAATCATTGTAGTTTACACATGTTCTCTTTTGAAAACAAATTCAATTTTTATTATGGTATCAGCATTGAATATTTACAAAAAGAAGGGACATCGGGCCCGAGCTAGTGTCGCTTACCGAATACAACAGCTGCATGTAATTTGTTACTCTTGGGAATTTTTTTGCAATCTATATGGGATATTTGCGGTTGCAATAATACAAAAACGAACAGAATACTTTTTGATTTTTTCTTAAACGATTGATATGTGTGAAGGTCAGCTACGCTCAACACAGGTTGGGTTGGCTGTTTTTCTATTTTTGTTGGGCCCATGAGAAAATTCGTTGTTTGGTTGATTGGTACAATTTTCTTTTCATAATTTTTGGTAAGTCATTTATTTTGTTAGTATGAAAGTTTTTTTTTTGTTTCCATTTTCATCTTTATCAACTTTTTGTCGATTTAAAATTCGATTCTAAAAAATTCGATTAATGTTCATTGACAATGAGAGCATTTAAACAATCAATATGCATTGCAAGATAATTTATTCAACGAATATTAACACTTAGCATTGATCGTTGTAATAGCTACTTCGGATTTGTTCAAAATAACGTAAAAGTACCTACATACAATATTTAAATTCCAAATAATTTTGCATGTTTTATTTATTTCTTGTTTTTTTTTCAATAATTTCGTTATATAAAACAAATTGATAGATATGTTAATATGAATAATAATGAACCTAAAATTTTTGTCTAAGATGATATATTGGCCTTTGTATAAAAGGAGTATTTGGGCAAGAGTACCATAACTTTAGCGCCGCCAAATTTATTAAACCTATTTTACAATTTCGGGTAGAGTACGATAACTTTGGCCACGCAAAATATTAACTAAAAACAATTGTTTTTACTATGGAAGGGGTCTATCAACCCCCATTTTGGAAAGAGGGGCAATTTTGTAAAAAAAAGCACTAGCATTACAAAAAAAATATATTTAAAAATAACGGCAACACTTAAAATGAATGCTGTGCATTTTTTAAAAGCAAAAAGTCTGCTCTATCATATAGTTTTTCAAATCTTTAAATATCTATACAAACTTTAAAAAAAAATTTAAAACTCCAAAATTCAGAAAAAAAGATAGAAAATAGTTTATATTGACTTTTTTTCAAAATTAATATAATGAGTACTAAATTTGCTTTAAATATTTATAACACCTATTAATTATTAATTGAACACTAAAAACTAGATGAAATTAGGTATTTTAGTTTTCGAGAAAATTGAAATTTATTAAACCTATTTTTTTATAATTTCGGGTATAGTACGATAACTTTGGCCCCTAAAATAACGGACTTCTGTACAGAGACTAAAAACAAATATTTTTTACTATTGTATTGTTTACTTCATAGCTCAAAAAAAAAAAGCAATGGCGGATTTTCGGACCGCGTAATTTTGTATTCTATCATTCTTGTCACATATCCACGAAACCGAGACATATATGTCACCCTCTTCTGACCTTTTGTGTAGTTTGGTATTCACTGTCGAAACCGAAATAATTTACAACCCGTAGACCTTCTCTTTCACAGAAAATTTTGTGAAAGAGAAACACATCGTAACGTTTCTTCTCTTTTGTGTTCCAGACACTAATTACTGGGCATCAAGTCATACTAATTTTAAACTGGATTGAGGGAAGAATGAATAGGTAGGTGAAACTTGTTGTGGTACATTTTACCGCAACAAATTCCACCCTTACCTCCTAGCAAATGTTATTACATTTCTGTAACACATTTTCCAAGAGTTATCAAAGGTAATAAAAAAATGAAAAAGGATTTTTCCACCAATAAAATTTTTTACTAAAAATGTAAAAGTTATCAAAAACAATAATAAAAAAAACGTTACATTAAAATTTATAAAAAAAATTCCACTTCGGGTGCAAGAGTGCACGGTTTGAAATTCTTGAGATGCCAAGTTCCGCTTTCTTTACCATTACTATCTTGTAAGACATATGTCCAAGGTGACACACGCTTCTTTATCTCAAACGGACCGCCATACTCCGGTGCTTGTTTGACTGCATGAAAAATAGCGGCATCCAATCACGAAAAATTCCTACGCAATACAATTTCGCCAGGATGATTTTGAACATCACGCAGTCGAAGATTGTATACCTGAGTAGATCTTTTTAATGATGCCTCTAATTTTATTTCTATATCGGCTCTAAATTCTTTGAACTGTTCTTGTATTTCATCTGGACCACAGCCGAAACAACGCCTAAGAGCAAAACAGATAGATGATGATAGATTTTAGAAGCCTTGCCTCTGACACCCCCCGATATTCCCGAAGCTCCTCAATCCTTTCGATAAACCAGTTCACTGATGAGCCGCACCGCTTACCAGAGAACTTGAAGTTCCATTTCTCAATTTGCTTAGGACTCCAGTCACAGGGTTCACAGCCTGTAATTGAGAACCTGAGCTCGCTTGTTTGGCGATATGTGCAGGTGGCAACGCTTCCAATTTTGCTGTCGACGTGTCGTTGATTTAAATTTCTGGTATTTCTTCGCCTCCTTCTTTTAACGTTGCCATTAGCAATAAAAGGTGGCCCCTAATGTCGGCAACATCATTCACCTCATCTGACGACTCTGCTTTAGCTCGCTCATCCTACCTAACGGCCTTTCGATTTTTGTCAAAACATTTGGGTGATTTTGGGTTCTGCGGCGGGTTTTTAAGAATTATTATTATTTAAGAGCTACTGTACTCCGTTGGTATCTTCCTCGAAAGAAAAGGGGTAATGGGGATTATCGGAAGATATTGAGCCCGCTTCATCCTCATCTCGTCAACCTTCGAACATTTTTTAACTCATAAGTGAGTTCTTCCTTGGTCAGTCTATTTACGTCCATTCCATTTGTATCCGATAACTAAATAACTCAAAAAACTAATATAAAAATCTAATTTAAATTCAAAATGAAAACTCTAACTAAATTCAAAGCATAACAACAAAATCAAAACGAATTCAAAACGGAATCGATATATAAAAAAATTCAAAATGATCTCGAAAATGTCATTGAAATGGAAAAAAATAAAAAAAAAATAGCCACAGAAAAACTCCAGAACCGTTAAAAATAAAAAAAAAATAAAAAAAAAACAACCCAAAAGGGAACAAAATTATTAAGTTCCAATCAATCAAAATAAATTATAACAGAAGAAATAATAAGAAAAAATCGAATATAAAATTAAAATTATAAAAACAAAACAAAAGTTGCAACCCTTGGATAGTTATTAAAATCGATAATTTTTGTTATAAATAACTGAACAAATAAATTCATAAACACCTTACTTGTGATGAATAGGAAAAAAGGGCCAAACCTTTGGGAATTTATATGAAAGAATTCCTTGACCTTGACCTCCTCCTTAGCAACCAACCACTGCGATTGCAGCAGTTAATTTAAACAAACAAACAAAAAAATGATTTAATGAAAGCATCAAAAAAATAGCACAAAAAAGATCACTTCACTTATCAAAAACTGAATGTTTTTGTTTGTATTGAAAACACTTATTAGAATACTTCAAGCTGAAGCCCATAGAAACAAATTGCAGTTTGTTCTTACTAAAATTAATGCAGCAAAAACAATAATTTTTTAACAAACAAAGAATGCAAAGTAAAAGGATTTCTGTAAAAATACATAATCAGTTTTGCTAAAATTAATTTTTTTTTGCAGCAACACATATGCAACAGCAACAAAAACAAACATTTATGCGAGGCACACTGCCCGAAATCGCTCCTAATCAAATAAATACAATCCACTCCGAATGCCATTATGACACAACAAAGCCAAATATATACTCCTATTTCACTGATTAAGGAAACTTAAATTATTTAGATGTAAATTTACCAATTTGCAAGGATTTGTTACTACGTTTTTTTTTTTTTAATGTGCAATATACCTGTGCGCTGGGACTATATGTTCGTCGTTTCACACCTTCACTAAAAATGTTCCCAGCAATGTTAGAACAACAAAAGAAATAACCATCGGAATCACGATTGCATTGCTTGCTCTCGGCAGTCCGTGCGTCGTTTCACTTTATCAACAATCTACATAAATAAAAAGTTTAACGTAAAATCTATTTCATAATGTTTGCGATAGGCTTGAAATTACCATAAATGAGCAGTTGTTGCTACATCTGTATAGACTTCGATACAAATGCTACCATTCATGCACATGTCCTGCTCCTGACAAGGATCTAAGACATTGCATTCTGGTACACAGTTTGACTTCACACAAACACGTGTACTTACTCCATCGTTGCAAGTTCCAACATTGACGTCTTGGGCAAAACATCACAATAGACATAATTATTAATTTAAAAAAATATGACAAAGTAATTTTATTTTCACTTTTTTTTTTTTACTTTTAAATGATTTTTATTTAATTTTTCAATCAAGAACCGCCACAGCAAACTTTTTTCAATTTATTTTTTTTATGTTTTTTTTTTTGTATTTTTTGTTTTTATATTTTTTTTTGGTTCCGCATCACTCACTCAAAGATATCTTAGACATATGTTAGTCGACCATAGGCCATATGTCGTCTATGTCGACTGAAAATGTTAGGTTTTAACCAAGCCACCAGAATTGTTGGACCTGATCCATGGCTTCCTTCCGATCCGGGTCGGGCACGGCCCAACTGAAACGGAGGCACTCTGCTTCGCTCTCAGAGACTATGTCTCGGTAGTAAAGGATTCGCCTATCGCCTACTCCAACGGAATCGCCGATCTATCCTAAATAGGAAAGGAATTTTATCCTCGCGGTAGGCTGACAGCATTCTCCGATTGTTCCCTAAAAAACAACGGAAATTTAAAAAGGTCGCCAGTCCCGTAATCTCGGGAGACAAAGAACTGTAACAAAAGCGAAGGCCTAAGTCGAGTCTGTTTTTGATTCCTATGTGTACATAAAGTACCAACCTTTGTTTTTTATATCATTTAAGATCTCAAGGAATCGAGCTTTCAAGATGTCGTTGCAAGTCTTGTTTTTTCGTAGTTCTTGAAGATCAAGAATAATTGATTCCCTGGGGGATTGACCATGGTGGTTGTGTTGTTGTGAATTTAGCTTTTCTGGTTAGCGACACTTGTAATTTGATTCGTGAATCAAGAACATGATGTATTGCAGCTGGGGCCTTTCTACTGCGTTTGTGAGAAATAGCTTTGGCAACATCACTATCTTTATATCTCATATCATTTGCATTTTATCGCCGTGATGCAAGGTTTATACGATTCACTTGAAGTGTATTGATTTGAGTGCTTTTACTCATTTAAAAAAATATATAAGCGTATAGATAGACATTAAACAAAATATTTAGAAATATAAGCTTATCAAACAAAACACTGTTGCGAATAGATTCTTAGCACAGACACAACCTTTCTTTGTAGAGAAAAGCTGTGTTTTACTTTCCAGGCATTAATTAGATGACGAGGCATTTGGCTAGTTCTCCAGTAGCAAATTCGCTTGGAGAGTTTTTTATTTTATTATTTCCTAACAATTTTTATATAATTTAAATTAAATTTTTTTAATTTAAATTTTTCTTGCAAGAAATAATAAAGAAAATACTCTTATATAAATGAAATTTGCTACATTTGGTCTCGACTATGTTGTCTGGCAGTCGTACCAATGTTGTTTGTTTTGTTGCTATGCCCAAACCGCTCGCATAAATGACTGATTGATGAGCCAACTTCCTCTCATTGTTGTTGTTATGAGGTCTTGTATGTTGTATTTTGTGAGGTCTAGTTGACTAATTAAGGTTTTGTTCAAATTGGCCCAGATTCCTCTCGGTCCTACGATGAGTGGTGATATATTAATGGTTTTTCCAGGGAATCTTCTCTTCACTGCATCTAGGAACATAGATGTACCGTAGGTAGCCATTTTGTACTGGTATTGGTGATTTAGGCTCTCAGGTCCTTCCCAGTGAATTCCTATATCTGATATAATCAGATCATTGTTTTTTATTAATATGAGATCAGGTTTTTTTAAAATGCCTTCTCTATCCCTTATGTGGGCGTCCTTCAACACTTGCCAACCTTTTTGGCAGAGACTCTCTACCCTAAAACAGTTGGCTCTGCACCGCCTTGCATTGGGTGGATTTGATGGTATTCCTACTGTTGGGAGTAAATCATATCGCAGGTGTAGGGCTTTTATGTAATCTTCAGCAGTCCAATATATTGGCGGATTGTATAATATTCCGTAACATGCAGCGTGGTTCTTAACCTGGCTAAATCCATTGCCCGAAAAAGATTCATTTAGTAGCTTTTGTTGATGCTGATCATAAAGTTCTTTTGTGGCTGTTTCGGTTTTAATCATTTTTTCGATTCCGGTAATCCAGTTTGGGTTGGTGGCACATAAGTCTTGGAAGATTGTGTCCGTGTTCCTTAGTTTGTTTATTCTTCCTATTAAAATTACTGGAATTCTGCCTTGGAATTCGAATATGCCTAGCCCCCCTCCTTTAGCATTAGCATATAGAATGGCATTGTTGGAGTGTATCGGAAGGTGAAGTATTTTTTTAATGCACATTCTGACTTTTATTAATTAAAAAATTTAAAAAAACGTTACAATGAAATGTACCGTTAATACTTTACTTTACTTTTTGGTTCTGATCAAATTATAGCCAATACCAACAAAAAAATTCTCATAAAAATCGTTGGAGGTGTTTTCAAGAAAAATAAGCTTTTCCTAAACGGTGATATGGCAGGTACCGTTATTTTCAGGCCTAAAAATAAAATTTAAATTTCCCCTCTGAGGATTTCTAAAAGAATCACACACACCAGATTTAAAGATAATCGCTTAGGCCGTTTAGGCTGCAGCTCATTATACATACTGACGGACAGACAGAAAAATTTTGCCACTAACTTTTTTAGACTTCTCTACGATCGTAATGTCATATTTGATTGTTATCTCAATTTTTTTTTATTTTCACGAATCCTAAACTTGCTTTATAGTCCCTATAATCGCAAGTAAAAATCACGAATAAACGTCTCTGTGTGGACCATCTGCCATCATTCAAAAAGAATGTTGTCGTTGTGACTCATCCGTCACACAACTCCGTCCGCTTAAGAGCCAGGAATCTGGTTGGTGGATACCAGGTTTCGACTGAACTCAATAGCATTTACGAGCCGTAATAGTGGGGAGAGGGGGGGAGGATTAAAGTTGGATTGAGGGAAGAATGAATAGGTATGTGAAACTGGTGGTAAATTTTACCGACACAAATTTTATTTGTAAGTGTTGCCGTTGCTATTAATTTTTTTTTTATGTTTTAAGTCCCGCCTAAAAGGGGTTATAGATCCTCTCTCATAGTAAATAAAAATACTTGTATTTAGTCCCTCTACAAGAATCCGTCGTTATTTTGCGGGGCCAAAGTTATCGTACTCTACCCGAAAAGTGGAAAGAGAAAGACCAGTGGGTTGGTAAATTTCAATTTTCTCGAGAACTAGAATACATATTTAGTTTTCAGTGTTCAATTAAGAATTAAGAGGCCTCTGACCATTTTTTTGAATGTATTATATATATGTAAATTGTGTTATCAAGAATGGTATTTTGGCTTTGAAACCTCTGAGGCCTTTCTTTAAATTTTGATTCTGTTTTCTTTTCATTTCAATATTTCGGTGACTTTTTCAAAAAAAATTGCTCAAAGCCGCTATGCGCAAACGTCTGAATAGTAAGATAGAGCCTTAAACCAGATAAACAATATAATGTCGTCTTAAAGGTAATAAACAGATCTTTAAAACGTCTGGAGCAAATTTTGTATTTTTCATATAATTTTTTTGAATAACCTGGCCTGGCAGAAGATAGGAAACCTCTAATGATATTACCTTAGATATGTGTACTGTGTCTTAAAACAACCATTGGGACCATCTATCTGTCTAAGTTGTCGCTTGAGCAACGCCCGGTGTCTTATTCTATTTGTAATTATTCAATGGTATTAGTTAAACAACGATTTATTGTAAAAAAATCAATACTACTAGACCGCACAACACTGAATAGGGTAGACATTATTTTATTTTAATTGTTCGTTATTAAATTTCTCGCCAACTTTTCTGAAATTATTTGATGCCATCGCATGATAACTTTCAATCTCATATAAGTGCATTAGTTTAACCAATAATATTCTTTGTTTATTTTCATAACTCAAGTGCACTTTTCTTACTAAAAAAATCTCCTCTTTAGAGATTAATTGAAAAAATAAACCCTTTTTGTTGGGATTTAATTTAAACACCTATCACTTAAGATATCATTCACAAAAAAACTAGCTAGTAAGACAATTTGTAAAAAAAAATTAAAGTGCTCTTTTTGAAATACAAGAAAAAACTAAAACATTGTTCGAAACCTTATCAGTGGAAACTTCGTCCATATTAAAAAAATATGTATATAAGTTATTATTGTAATTTTAAATACAAGCAAACAAATGAATATTACATTATACAAAATTAAGCATTTCAAATAGTATAATAGTTTTATGCGATCATAATATGTACCTAATATATTTTTATATTTTAATTTTGTGTACAAAATACTATGTAAATGACTCGAAATAAAAGATAAATTTTCAATTGCTTTTTTTTCTAGTTAAACAATTTTTTAAATTTTAATAAAATGCGAATTCGTAAAATTGCTTTTGAACGAACATCATTCTCATAAAAATTTTTTTTTAGGGAGACAATAATTTGTATTTTTTTAGCAATGTAATTTCCATAAAATAAGGTCTTCAAGTGGATTATCCTGATACCGATGCCGTTTGTTCCCTCTAGAAGCAAACTCAGAACTCGTGTAAATGCATTTGTAAGTATTAGTGAACAAAAAATTAATTTTTTTTGTAAAAAGGAAATTACTATATTTTTTGAAGTGCTCTATTTTTTTTCTCAGAGTCAGAGCCCCAGACAGAAAACAGAGTTACGCACTAGCAGTATATACATAACATATATATATATACAAAAAATTTGTAAATTGAAAGAATTTTTTCAGACTTTATTGTGTCTTCCAGATATAATTCTAGAACTAGAACTGCAGCTTAATTTGTTGCTCTTATTTATAGAGATTTAGATGTATGCAGTTTGTTCAAATAACATGCTTATCTTTCTTTGTTCTTAAGAGATGAAGGCATTCCTTTGTTTATTATCAGAAGGCTTGTCACATTATTGTTCTTAAAACAAATATTTATCAGCGTCCGGCTATTTGTCGTGACAACGTCCAGTGGTGCACCTAACTACAATGGTTAAAATGTATTATGATGATTAACCCTCCGTCCTCCAAACTATATTTTCTTACACGTTCCTCTTACTGGGGGGTATGACATACCCCAATCATAAATATTTAAAAAAATAATTGTTTTTATTAAATAAAAACAAAATATGAATTTTATGAAAAAATCTACTTTTTACTGACAGCATTCTGTGCAATTCATGGAGCGATGATCTTTACACATTGGCAATAGACATGTCAAACACACTTTTTTTGTTTTTTTTTTTTATCTCTTTTCCTATCACAGAAAATACATCGAACGTATTTTTCCAAAGTTGTTGGTTGATGAGCTGGTCTTCTGCTCATTTTGAGATTCGTTGCCAAGTATTCCTTTCAAACTCCTTCTTAGGTTCGGTACTTGTGTCCTTCTTCTTAGATGCGGTTCAGCAAGGCTATACAATAGTTCGTAAAAAAATTATTTTCTAGGAGCTCTTCGGTTTGGTTGTGAAAGTCCGTGTAGTACCATTGCATTTATGCCACCGTGATCCAGCATTCCACAAAAAGCTTTCATAGGCCAACAACGAGTAGCTCTGGACGTTGTATAAGAATAACACAATTTGTCAAAGGTGTCAGTTCCTCCTTTGGTACTGTTATAGTCCAGGATCATTTGTGGCTTACTTGATTCTTGACCCACATCATCAGAATAGTGGTTTGTGGACAGGAGCAAGACTAACTTATTTTTTTTTTGGGAGCAAACGAAACCAGTCTTGTTTTTTTTTTTTTTTTTTTTTTTTAATAATTAACGCACGCACAAGGGACTATTTGTTTCCCTTTTAATGTAACACACTGCGCGGGCATTAGGAAGATAGGGAGGGCAGAGATAGGAGGTGTCGATTAATATTGGTTTTGAATGTAAGCAGATCAAAATGGCAAGGGAAAATCTCGCCGGGTAAACTATTCAAAATTCGTGTTGTTCGGCTAAAAAAAGAATCCCTATATTTCACAGTACGTCCGAAATTGGGCTCAAGGGTGAACTGATGAGCATTCCTTGCGAGACGAGTATTACGGGCGAAACTTTTAAGGGGAGGAATGCAACTGGCTACTTCGAGTGAACATTTTTTGTAAAAGAAACGATAAAATAAGGAAAGACATGAAACATTGTGTCGGTGTTCGAGAGGGGCAATTGTTTCAGCGGCAGTTCTATTTCCTATCAATCTTAACGCTTGATTTTGTATTCTATCAAGCAGCTGAAGCGATGTTTGCGAAGCACCTGCCCAGAGGTGGGAGTTACACTCGAGTTTAGGGCGTATAAACGCTTTATAAATTGTAGCCAGGTCAGATGGGGAAAAATACTTACACCGATACAGAAAACCTAAGCACTTAGCAGCATTCTTAGCGATCTCAAATATATGATCGTTCCAACGGAGGTTGTCGTTTACACACATACTGAGTATTTAAAGCTTTTCGGTTTCTTCGATGCAAGTGCCTTTCATGGACAATGGCATTGGGGGTATGTTTAGCTTTAACGACCGAAGACAGCATTGAGTTTTCGAAGCATTAAACTCCACTCCTATTACCCCATTTGACAATGCTGTATAAATCGGATTTTAATGAGCTTGACATACGGTACCGTTGCAATTGTACGTCCGAAGGCGAAGGATAGAAGGGTAGAGTCGTCAGCAAAAAATTAAGTGGATTAGAAGTAACAGACAGAAGATCATTTATAAGAATTTATGAGGAAAAGAGTCGGAGACAGAACAGAGCCCTGAGGCACACCAGCATATATTTTGTAGGAAGTAGACTTGAATCCGTCCAATACAACTTGTATTAAACGGTCCAGAAGATAACTTCTAATCCAACGAACAAGAGTATCATCGATTTCAAAAGCACGCACTTTCAATAAGAGAGCTTCATGGCAAACTCTATCAAATGCCTTGTAGGTATCAAGAGCAATAATCTTACTTTCACCAAAGCGATATAAAGATTTGTTCCACTGTTCGGTGAGATATGCCATCAGATGGAACGGTTGCTGCGGAAGCCATACTGGTTTAGTTGAACATCGTTGAAATGAAATGAAAGGAAGGGAAGGTCATGTAATTACAAAACGTATAATGACGTGTGTATGGAGTGGAGTAAGTGAAATTCTATATGGTGTGAGTTAACAGGCTGTATGTTGGTTTTGGTGATCAATGTTTTCTTTTGACCGTATCACGTAAATTTTTTTTTAATATTTGTTTGACAGATGAACAATGCCTTTACATAAATCGTTCCAAAAAAAAAAAACGCTCTTGGTGTTTTTTTTTTAATTTAAAAAAAAAATCTTGTCGCTTATATTTGTGACAGTTTTTTTTGAAAACAAAAGTAAGAGTAAAATAGACATTCAGTTGTTTGTTCGATTTATTTCTTGATTGCACTTATGACGCCACTAATATGTATGCGGCAAATACGGTTCTTAGACTGTAGTATGTGTGTAGGTATATTGAATACTTTATTAATAATACTAATAATAATAATCTGGAAAAGATATAACAATGAATAGCTTATTACAGATAGCTACCTAAATATTATCGTTGTTAAAGTTGAACACATAATTAATTAAGACAGGTAATTAATTAAGAGAGGTAGACACTAAATGCGAATACCAGAAAAGTCAATTGGTCTATATAAACATGACAACCGTATTCGGAAAATGAAAATGCGATTCCTTTTATAGATATTTTCCAAATTTGCACTTAATGAAGTTCAAGAAAACACCAATATAATGGCGCAATATTTAAACAGCATTCATTTTAGCAATAGAACCATCTCTGGTTAAAGAAGTTCTTGTTTAACATTTCCTCAATTTTAAACACCCCTGACAACTAGTGTGTGGTTATGTTACGCAAGGTAAACAAATTTTTCCAGGTGGTCAATTATTGATCTGTGAAAATGTGAAATGATAAAAAAATTATCATAATGCATTGGAAGTGTTATTAATCAATATTTATTAATTAAATAGTATAATTAAGTAAAAAAATACAAAAAAAGATCGGAAATTGCCGTAGAATTAATCATTTGCCTTTGCTATACATGATGGTTGTCGCTTGTTTACATTTTTTTTCATACAAATCGAGAAGACGTCAAAAAATTTACCATTTCAGTTTCACAGATCGGGAATCGACCCCAACATCGCTAAATACTGACAGATTAATACTTTCTTATTTTTGTTGATAGGAAGTTACAAATATCAGCTGGTTAAAGTATACTTTACTCGTTTAAGGTCCAACAAGTTCTTTAAGGTTAAAGTGTACTTTATGTCGATTAAAATTAACATAGAACCGGCTCTCGTTTTATATTTTATTTTTAAAGTCGGCTCCCATTTTAAAATGAATTTAGAGTAGGTTTTTCATGTTTTAAATTTTGCGCCAATAAATTTTATTTAAATTTAGAATCAAAGTGCCAAACAGGTAGTGCTCATATTAATTGTAACATAGATATTTCAATTTAATGTTAATAAATTTCCATAATAATAATAAAATATTATGTTAATAAGAATAAATTTAAACAAAACGGAACGAATTAACTTCTGCTTAGAACAGCAAAGAGAAAAGGCTGCGCACTCCCATTGACGATGAAGATGAGCCCAACGTTAGACCGCTGCCCGTTGTCCTGTGACGTGATGCATGACTTGAAACATTGGCCTTGACGCGCTCATATACAGCAACATCCTGTAAAACATAAAAAGAATAGGTTTATAACATGGAACATGGAAGTATCATAAGGCCTGATCTGAAGTTATAAAAAGTGTCGAAATCACTATGTCAAACGGATTCTACTAAAAATAAAGCATGCGATGATATGTGTTATATAATAAATACTGTATGAAAAACGTATTTCGAAAATTGTAGGACCGGTTTTGATAAAATCGTGTCTGAAGTCACACAAAATACTGTCATTAAAACGTCAATGTGCAGCGTGGTTATTGATATTCGCTTTCAAATATAATAGTCGGGGAATAAATTTATAGAAAACGTTTTTAGACAGACAAATGCTTTAAAAATGTAAGTAATATATGTATACAAAATGGAATTTAATTATCATAAACTGATAAGTAGATTTAATGGTGTGATTATTGTTTGATGAATGTTACTGTTCATTTTTTTTTCTTTTATTAACTAGATTTTAAAACAGTTTCGTGAGTTTTTTATTGAATTTATATCAATGGGAAAATACATACAAGATTGAAATTCAGATTCACTTGATTTCTACGAAAATCTACATCTGCCTGTTACGTAAACTATAATGGGAACTGATTTTCTCAGGAGTTTGTTGAGGTTTGCTCATCATGGCTGATGAGCCTTCATCAATCGCATTATATATTCTTTTATCTCCATTTAAAATTTTGAAAGGCGACGTTTTTTTTGACATCAATCGAGTTTGCTGCAAATAACAATATTTTGTTAGAGCAAATCGATAAAAAAACGAACCGATGTCGCAATAATCGTAATGAAAACTAACATTTTCGAATGAAAATGAAACCTTCCGAAGGGTTAGCTCAACAAATATAAATGTATATGAATTTGGAATTTTGAATAAGATGTATTTTTGTTTGGTTAGCAATAAAATAAGTCAAGAAGTTAATCGAAAATAACAATTGTGATTGATAAACTGTTGTGACCTCAAATTTTTTGAAGCGATTTGAACTTGTTTAAACATTTAAAACTTACTTCTCTCTCTGTATTCATTAGAACCGTCTTCATCGTATCACTTATTGGCCATTTTTTCTTCATGACAATATTTGATGGTGGTTCGTGTCCAGCACTGTTGTCTACAGACCAAATTGTTATTGTGGCTCCAGCATCGATTTTTGCTGCCCTTCCAAATTTGTAAACAAGTTCATTGTCGCCAGCATAACGAATCAATTGCCATCCAGCAATATTGGCTTCTTCATTGCTCTTGTTTTGTAGTTTAATAAACCGGCCTTCGCTATCGGCTTCCAAAATATGTACATCACCTTTAGACGAAGCGTTAACTGAATACTCGGAAATATTACGTTCTTCAGATTCATCAAGTACAGTACGGCGACGTTTAACACCAGCCGAAAGTTGATGGGCTGGATTTAAACGACTGGAACGAATTGCTGAACCCGAAGTTGTTGCAGTTCCACCAGGTGAAATATTGAGGCGACTTTCTTCTCCACGAAGAAGTTTGTCATATGCAGCAATTTCCAAATCAAGAGATACTTTAATATCCATAAGATCCTGGTATTCTTGAAGTTGCTGGGCCATTTCGTCGCGCATCCGATTCAGTTCAGCTTCAAGAATTGAAATTTCTTGAGTGTGTCGAGCACGTTCGTGATCAAAGAGTTTTTCCATATCACGAAGACGACCCTATAATAAGAAAATAAATATATATATTTAAGCTTGACTTATATGACACAAAACCTATATTTTTCTATAACTTACATTAAGGGCAGAATTCTGTGATTCCAATTCACCAATTCGTGAATTTAAGCTATCAATCTTTGTACGACTAATACGGAGTTCTTCTGACATTTGGGATGCAGCATTTGCATTACGAGTTGCAGCGCTTTGCAAATTCTTAGCTTTGTTATCATACAAAAGTACAATTTCATCTCTATTGGCTTGCATTTGCCCCTCATATTGATCCCGAAGCTCTTGCAGTGACTGTTGCATTTTAGCTTCGTATTGTTGCGATAAACGACCATCAATTTCACTTATCTCTACTTGACGTCTGCTGCGGGTTTCTGTTAGTTCTTGAGAATGAATTTGGTCTTTGAAAGAAAGTTCTTCTCGCAAACTTTGATTGCAATTTTGAAGATCAACTCGGGCAAGAGTTTCTTGTTCTAGCTGTTTACGTAAGTCTTCTAATAATGCACGGAGCCGTTCGTTTTCTCTTAGTAACTCCTTGGCTTCATCTTGAGCCTTCTTGCGGTCCGCCACCGCATTGTTATATTTACCATTAAGTTCGCTGCAGCGAGATTCATAAACGCGAGCACTGTTCTCGACAATATTGAGGTCTTTGGTCTTTTTGTCTAGTCTAAAAAAATAAGAAAATTGTTTTTAGTTTTTGAATTTTTTTTTTTTAATTTGTTAATAATAATAATAATAATAAAACTTATAATAAAATTAAATTATAGGGGAGATTTATTTGAAGAAAACACGATTAGTTTTATCTTTTAAAAAATTTCATGTAAGGGTTAAAGCGTGCACTTAAATTTATTTTCAGTTTGGGGTCAGGTATATTCATGGAGCATGGAGTCACCATGCAAAAACAAATCAAGGCGACATATAACAATTAACAATCCAAAAACAAAACTGAAAACGTAGTCTTCACAATATGGAAAATGTGATAAAATTTTATCATTATTTTGAGTTTATTTTAAAATATTTTTTGTTGATAATTAAATACACAAAAACAATATCGATTAATCTAATGCAAAATCAGTAAGATTAAGTCGAATTTATTTTTCCAAAAATTTTAAAAATCTTTGGGAACGTGTTGAACAAAAAACGTGATCACTTTTTTTAACGTCAAAATCATTAATATAATGAAGGTTATTACAAACTAACACAAAACGCAGAAACGCGCGCCCCGTGAGAAATTCTCTAAAAAACGTCGGGAGCTGGATCGATCCCAAAAGCACGCATTTTCGATAAGAGAGCTTCATGCCAAACTCTATCAAATGCCTTGTAGGTATCAAGAGCAATAATCTTACTTTCACCAAAGCGATGTAAAGATTTGTTCCATTGTTCGGTGAGATATGCCATCAGATCACCAGTGGAACGGTTGCTGCGGAAGCCATACTGACGGTCATGGAGAAGCTTTCGATCTTCGAGATATTCCTTAAGCTAACGGTTAATCAGTGTTTCCATGACCTTAGAAAGAAGGGATGTCAGTGCTATGGGTCGGTAGGAGGAGGGGGAGGATGAGTCACCTTTCTTAGGGACAGGCTGGACAAATGCTGTTTTCCATCTTCTAGGAAAGATTCCAGAAGAGTAGGAGCGATGGAAAAGCTTACGCAGTGGCTTTGCCAGTGAGGAAGAACACTTCTTCAGAAGAATCGGGGGTATACCATCCGGGCCAGCGGATTTGTGTATATCGAGATCTTTGAGATCTTTGTTCGAATAAAGTACGTTAAATTGTATTGAGTGAAATAATTTAAAAAACGTTTTATTTCTTTAGGAAATGTAAAAGTGTGATTTTTTTTCCAAAATCGTAGGAGCGTTTTTTTTAACAACTTGTTTTTAAAAAATCAAAAAAAAATAATTCAAGAATACACCCTTAACCACAAAAATAACATATATTTAAAAAACAAAATTAAAAAAAAAATTGACTTACGCGTTTTCAAAAAAAAAACTTAAAATATTAAAAATACAAAAAAAAAAAGTTTTAGAAAAAGAATTATTGCGAAATTATTTAGGCTACCTACATCTTCTTGAATATTAATAGTAATGGGATCACCGGTTTTCGAGAAAGTCGAAGAAAAAAAACGGTCCTATGGAAGGTACCGTTTTTAGCCCACCATATTAAATTTTGTGTGCACCAAAATATAATGCTTACCTACAATAGTATATTCATTTTTGTTCATAAAAATTCTTGGAACCGTTTTTGAGAAAAATAAGCTTTTACATAACGGTTATATGACAGGTACCATTAATTTTTGAGCTAAAAAAAAAATTTAAAACTCCTCTGTAGAATGTTAAAAAAAACCTTAAGTTGTAAATTTTAAGACGATTGGCTGAACTGTTTAGGCTACAGTCCGAAATTCATTCGTACAGACGGACAGAATTTTGCCAGTAACTCAAATATGTTTCCTTATCATCGTAATGCCATGATTGATTGTTATCTCAATTTTTTTTCACGAATGCATAACTTGCATTATAGTACCTATAATTCCAAGTAAAAATGGGCACAACTATGTCGCACGTACTTGCTCTTATGTACCTAATTACATTGGAAAGCAAGATCTTTGACAGAAACAAGTAAAATTTACGTTAAAAATAACACAGTTTGAACTAATAAAAAGTACCAAAACCACAATACTAAACAGTTCTTAGTTTAAATTAAGGACGCCATCACACGTCTTAAATAACAAAGAATTTTCGAAAAATGTATTTCGAAAATTGTAGGACCGGTTTTGATAAATCTTGTTTTTTATTTTTAGTTTAAAAAAATTTTTTTGGAAATTTTGGTATGCAGTTTTTTAGAGTTTATTAAAATACATGTGATTATAAAATTTTAAATAATTTTTTTTGGTATATTTTAAAAATATTGATTTTTCAAAAAAAAAAAAAATCAAAAATTAATTATAAATAGAAAAAAATTATTTTTCAAAATGTTTGTATGCAGAATTTATTTTGCTATCTAGGTCTTTTGAAATAAAAAAAATAATTGAAATCCATTAAACCGTTACCGAGAAAGTCGAAAATTAAAAAAAGCTTTATATGAAACGTACAGTTAAGTTAATAGACTTTTTCCGGTAAATTTTATTTCCATAAGACGGTTGCTATTGCCTACAAAAAAATTCTCAACAATTTTCATCAAAATCGTTGGAGCCGTTTTCTAAAAAATAAGATTTTCCTTAACGGTCATGTAGCAGGTACCTTTTTTTAAGCCCTAAAAATAAAATTTCAATTTCTCCTCCGGGGAATGCCAAAAGAATTGCACACACCAAATTTGAAGATAATCGCTTAAGCCATTTAGGCTGCAGCTCGTTATACCTACATACATACATATAGGGATTCCTTTTTTAGCCGAACAACACGAATTTGGAATAGTACCCGGCGAGATTTCCCCTTGCCATTTTGATCTGCAAACATTCAAAACCAATGTTAATCGACACCTCCTATCTCTGCCCTCCCTATCTTCCTAATGCCCGCGCAGTGTGTTACATTAAAAGGAAAACAAATAGTCCCTTGTGCGCGCGTTAATTATAAAAAAAAATACTGACAGAAAGGCAGACAGCTTCACAGATAGACAGACAGACAGACATTTTTTGTCGATCACTTTTGAAGATAGAGAAGTCTTCAAATCAAATCGTAATGCCATGTTTGATTGATATCTCATTTTTTATATTCACGAATCCTAAGCTTGTCCTTATAATCGCAAGTAAAAAATGTAAACAATGAAGATGTTGGATCGTGTACAAATCTTTACAAAAATCAGGTCCAAATTTTGTTCCTTTTTCCATTTTTTTTAACCTGCCTTTTTTACTTGCGATTATAGGGACTATAAGGCAAGTTATGCATTCGTAAAAAAAAAAATTCTAACAATCAAACATGATATTACGATGATAGAGAAGTCAACAAAAGTGGGTCCGGAAATTCCGTCCGTCTGTCTGTCTGTCTGTCTGTCCGTATCGATATCTACAGCCTAAACGGTTGGGCCGATTTGATTCAAACTTGGTATATAGTATTTTTAGAGTGCTCTACCCGACAGTTTTTGGAATTGGCATTCTAGCTCCAAAACTAACGGTACCTGCCATATAACTTTTATTAAAAAACTTATTTTTCTCGAAAACGGCTCCTACGATTTTGATTAAACTTTCAGAATGATGTTTTCTGTGCAAAATCTATCTTTTAATTTTAATGGATTTTTCAGAAAAAGTTTTATAACGGTACCTCCCATATGACCGGTTTTTTAAAATCAGACTTTCTCGTTAACTAATTGACGGATTTTGATGAAATTTTTTTAAAAAAATATTTTGTTTTTTGAATATTTTGAAAACGGATCTATAGATTTTTTTTAAATTTTTTCTCCTAGTACAAACTATAGATTTCTTAAAATTGACATACTAAAAAAAATTTTAAAATATGTTTTCGAAAAGTTTTTCAAAAAAAAATATTTTTTTGAAAAAACTGGTCGAACGATTTTGAAATGAAAAATTCATAAAATAGAAAACAGCAAAAGAAATAAAATGGCTTACAACATTTTTTCCAAAAAAACGTTATGAGTAGTGTTTTTTTGAATTCATAAATTTTTTTCCCCAACATTTTATTTCATATTGCTCGGCTAAGCCCTAGCCAAGCCATTAGTCAATTAAAGAAAGTGACAACCTACATTACATACATACTTACGTATTTTAAAGTATTTTTCATCATCATAAAAGCAAAGAATAAATAAGGAAGCCTTTGATAAACACACAAAAACAACTAACAAATAAAAAAAACTATTCGATTACTACTGAATGCAAAAATTTCAATCGAGAAAACAAAAGTTTACACCTTCCTATAAATAAACAAAACCACTGTGTTAACTTTTAATATTGTCTCTATACCTACTGGCTTAACAGTAGTTGGAACACGTATCTTAATTTTAGTACCTACCTTCCTTCCAACCTTATTATAGGTACCTAAATCCTTTATAAATTCCATTGGTCCCATATTGGGACGTATAAAGGTCCCTTTACCTAGCATTATTGCCATACTGCTGATTCCGACGAATCTTTATGCCAGTTGTTCAAATTTTTCCATACCAAAATGATAATTTAACTGAAAAAAGTCCTTTGTATCTTTCTATTAGCAAATTATATTATAAACAGTAAGCAGCAAGTGGAAAGATAATACTACACTAAAAAAACTGCAAAAGCTAACAATCCTATATATTTATGTGTTTATCCCTTTGTCGTGACGCATGTTCGTTCGAGCTTCACCCCAAAACGATTCTAAGGAAGTTGCACGTCATACAAAAAATATTAAAATAAAATCTTTGTCAAAAAGACGCCTGCACTTAAAAGAGATTAGCACATAAGAGCAAGTACGTGCGACCCAGTCGTGCCTTTTATTATAAATTACTTATAAATAAAGTACGGAAAAGCACGAACAATTAAAATCCATCATGTAGGTTCATTTCATGCGTAAGGATTACCGATTCAAACACGAAAATAAATATTTAAATACAATAATTATAAAAAAATATTGTAACATTTTCATTTTAATAAAATCTTTGAGCTGTTTTCCGCCGATTAATATAATATACATACATACATACTTGTCCTTAAACCCAAAATAAAACATACGTAAATTATCCATTTTAATTTTCTCCTGATATCCCGACCCCTATAATTGGCGCCTAAAATCAAATAAAGCTGCAGTACTTCCTACCTAGACTTTCTTTCCGAAAAAAAAAATCCCTTCAATAAGCATAGCTGTTTAGTTTTTAAAATGTATGTGAAATGTAAAATGTATATTAAATATTACAAAGAAAAAAAACATTTTGTACAGATGCGTTATAAATTAAAACCTGCACCTTAAAAAAATCATCGATGATAAGAGAGATGTTTCAAGTTTGAGTAATAATTTATTTGAAAGGATTTCATAAACAAAATTACAAACATAGGTATTTATACCTAAAGATGACACCAACTTGCGCCGCTATTAATTTGGATTTGGAAAGTGACGTAACTTCCCAAAAAGAACCAGAAACAACTTGAATAGTTCCACATTTATGTAGCTATAGCTACATAATGTAAAAAAACTAATAACAGAGGATTAAGTGAGAGTTCATAGTGAATTCTATTGATAAGTAGCAGGTGTGGGCGGATTGCTTTGACCTTATGTTTATATTTCAAAAAGCTTAGGAAAGTGATGTCACCGTAGAAGGTTTTTCCGTTATTGTTAAAACAAACACTCTTCTTCAGAAATGCTATGGAATAAGTCAATAATCGTGAATAGTTTCACATTCGAATTTCATTACTGACATTTAAACTACATTGCCGGCAAGCTCCTACCATAAATAACGTTTGAAACCAAAAATAACTAGAAGGCTTAGACTAGTTATCCTTCAAATTAAACATACCTGATTCTTAGATCATCGCTCTCATCCCAAAGTCGTTTGTTTTCAATTTCTAACTTTGCTTTATCTCGTGCAGTTTCGTCCAATAATTTTCTTGCAGCTGACAGCTCATTCTCATACATCGACTTTATGTTTGAAACCTCGCGGGTTACGGTTTCACGAGCCGTTTGTACCTCCACGGTCAATCGGGAATTTTCATTTTCTAAATTTCTAACGCGGTCAATGTAACATGCCAATCGGTCATTGAGGTTTTGAAGTTCTGCTTTCTCCTGAAGACGGGTGGTACGCGTTGGACTTTTTGGACTTGATGATCTATGAACATTTACGCCACCACCGCCAGCAGTTGGCGTTGGAGTTGATGAACTGTTTCGAGAAACCCTCGTGGTCGTTATACGTTTTGCCGTAGACATGTTAAGAAGCTAACAAAAATCACTTTATTTTTCACAAAATAAATTTAGTTTAAAGTTTGTAATTCACAGACAACACTTTTTGGAATCAAGGGAAAAATACAACCGTCTTACTTGTGATCAGTTTATAATCTGGCCAAAATCATCAAATTTTCCAAATACATAAACAGTTACAGTTTACTCTGCTATACTCAGAATACAAATTAATACATTTTTGGAGAAGACATTCAGTTAACATTTAAAGAGAACACAAATTCTCTATTAATAAGTGTAGGTATAAGTGTATAAGTTAATATGCTCTATTCATAGTGTGCTATTATGGTTTAGCTATTAACATTTATGCAAATCAAATTGTTAATATGAGCATTGAACAGCTTTTAGTTTCTCGCCCCTAACAATATTATGATTATAAAATGTTATAGCGACTTAATAGTGTTCAAAAGAATAGCGGCATACCCTATGAAATTCAAGGTGATTTTAATGAATACCTTGAAACCTGTTATATGATATTCATTTTAAATATTCAACCTACCAAATCCGTTATTTACATTCTATTTTGAATACTAGGTTTTACTTTATTTTTACTTGCAATTGCAGGTACTATAAGGGGAGTTTAGGAATAGTAAAAAAAAATTGTGACAAAAACGTCGTCTGCCTGTCTGTGCGAACAGAAGTTTAGGAATTGTAAAAAATGTTTGTTCGACAAAAAACGTCCGTCTGTCTGTGTGTACAACAATCTGCAGCTGCAACGGTTTAGCGATTAGCCTTCAAATTTGGCATTCCTTAGAGGCGTTTTTGAAATTTTATTTTTTAGGCTAAAGGTAACGGCTCATTGGATTTCGATCAAATTTTATACTTGAAGATTTAGATATATGTACTCTGTTCAATTTATATTTTCAGTACAGACCTTATGGAAGAGAGCTTTCAAATACACTGGTACCTGCAAGTCTCTGCATCGCACTCAACTTAAGAAATTGCCACTTAAATATAAAAGAGAGCCCTGAAATACATTGAAATTGTTGTTGTAATATTTTATTTAACTTACGTACATTCCACCAAGACCTGTCTGCTCCCCGGCTGCGAGGAGAGGAGACTGATGATCAATTTGCCTCTCGCTTATTGTGTTTATTAAAAAAAAAAGCACTACTGCCGCGTTACCATTCGCCATTAATGGAAATTATAATACCTTTTACTTTGATTTTTGTTATGAAAGTTCCAGAATTGAAGCTTTCTTAAAGCGAATGAGAGCATATTTTTATTTTAAAGAAGAAGGTGTTGTCGCTATGTTTTTTTTGCTTACATCAATTTTTTTTTTTTTTTGTTTTTATTTTTCCTAAAAAACGGTTAAAATAAAGATACATAATGCAATATGTGTTGGCAATCTTTATTTACTGCGACTATAGGTACGTAAGTGCAAGTTATGCATTCGTACAAAAATATATTAAGTAATAATCAAACATGACATTACGATTGAGAAACGTATTTGAGTAACTTACTGGAAAATTATGTTTGTCTGTCTGTACGGATGTATTTTGGACTACAGCCTGAACGGGTCTTCAAATTTATAACTAAGTTTTTTTTTGGATCAAATATTAACGGTGCCTGTCATATAACCGTTAAGTTAAAGCTTATTTTTCTCGAAAACGGCTCCAAGGATTAGTATGAAAAAAATCTGTGTACTTTTGGAGGTGTGATTTATATTTTGAAGAACAAAAAATATAAGTTAAAAATAAATAATATATATATTATAATTATATAAATAAAAATAAATAAATTATGATTATTTATATAAGTAAGTGGGCTAAAAATGGTACCTCGGAAACTGGCTATTCGATTACAATAAAAATTGTTGGAAAAAGATAGATTTAATTTAATTTAATTTTTTTTTAGATTTTGATTTAGATTTATTTACGGTTTACAAGTTCTGTTCTGTTTTCATAAAATTTAAATAAACAGTTTGTAACCATATCTACGTTTATGTGAGGACTATACCCAGTTGATTGCCCAGTATGGCAACCATTTGAGAGCTTTAAAATGGAGATAGCTTATTGAAATCCATAACAGTAAGAGTGAAAGGCAAATATCCTAGCTAAAAATGAATTGAACAGAGTATAGCTATATTAATTCTGCATAACATCATAATTGTTTTTTCTATTTAAAATTAATTTTTGTCATTTGTCATTTTTCAACATTTTTAATAAAAATTTAAATTTGTTTGTTTGTTCGCATTTGATTCGCTACCATACCATTCACCCAATTGCAATGAAACTTTGTCACCGTATTGCCTACACTTATGGAAAGATTATAGGCATAGTAAAGAAACGTCTAGTAGATGGCGTGCATGTCGTCCTGGAGAATGCACTTGAAAAAGCAATAGAAAATTACAAATTAATGAATTACTAAATGATAGAGCGAAATATAAATCTATCTTACACCAAAGAAAAATTATAGTACGGTTCAAATAATTCCTTACAATTCGCGCATTGAGAAATTTTAAAATATCTATGGAAATACATGTATTTTGTTAAGAAATTAAGAAATGTAAATCAATATTTGGAAGGATTTAACCAGTTATATTGCTGTTACCTACATACATGTACCATTTTATTTAAAGAACTACATAAATGCTATGGGCTTTGTTAAAACTCACTACTGGATGATGATGCGATGGATCATATCAACTTAATATACTTAAGTGACATAAATGCGATAATTTTTTATAATCATGTTTTGGTTTAGTAACGTTAGTTGGCGCTATCAGAAATTTAAGAAATGCAAAATTTTGTTTTTCCTTAATTTACCCGAAGGTTATACACGTAGTACAATAAAATAGTGCCCCGTGGTTTATTGGTTATTGGTTATTGGTGTTGGACTGCTAAGCGAAAGACCCTGGGTTCGAACCTCGCTCATAGCCTTCTTTTCCGGGGTACTGCCTCATGCGAGGAACTGACAAAACCTCCAAGAGTAAAATTTGTCACGAAATAGTGCATCTCATTTAGCCGTTTGGACTCGGCGGTAAACTGTAGGTCCCTTCCATTCTTGCAGATTAAACACACACAGAGGAATAGTTGAGTGTATAAGTCACTAGGCCTTGGCTCCTTTAGGAGCTGTAGCGCCAGTAAATTTATTTTTAATTTTATAATAAAATTTAGGTACTGGTTCAGTTTAGGGAACTCACCTTCGATCACATTGAATATGAAATATGTTGCACAGTTCGAATTCGTTATTCTAAACAAGAATATATATATATGTTGGGCGCGGAAACGTCATCTTCACATAGTTTTTTATGTTTAAAAAAACATGACAACAACAAAGGGAAAATTCTCCGATGTGCATCTTGCCCCAACACAGCGCACTATATTGATAGTAAAATTAAATTTATCAAACAAATAATTGAATAAAACAATGATAAATAAAAAAACCTATCTAACGAATGGGTTGCTTTCTGTCGGGTCTTATGTTCTATATTTGTGAGGCAGGCTCAGATACTAATTTAACATGCTTGTCAAATTTTATTTGGATACATTTATATATAAAGTCTACGAAATCTAATTTAATTTTATCTTTTTTGGATACAAAATTCTCAAAATATTTTTTTTTTTTTAATATTTAAACTAAGTGTAAGGCATATTGCCTTTCAGAATGCAACATGACGTTGCACGTCATTTTAATTAAGAAAATTCATCAAAATCTAAGGTAATATAGTACAAACTTAAACAAAACTAGATACTTTTAAATTTGATTATTTGATTGTGCATAAAAATTAGATCATAATGGAACAATGTAACAAGCAAATCGTTGAATACTTTCCATTACCAGCAAATATTAATCAGTTATATTCGCAAATATGCAAATGAGCAGTTTTTTTAAAGTTTTTAATACTTACTTTACTTAATGCACTGTAATATGTAGTTTAAAATACAATTTTGCCTTTCTAAAATATATTCTACAAGCTATGTGTTGTAAATATCTAAACAACGAAACAATACACTATAATCAATAAAATGAGAGCCGATTCCACTATAAACATGTATATATATAAATTCTATTTACTATTTCCACATGTCAGTATCTCATGAACAAGAAAGGCGCTGACGTCATTCATAACACCGAAATATTGAGATGACGAACTCAATGAATTTCGATGGCCCTTTGTTGGCATGTTGTATGAATTGGCAAAGCTTAGTAAACTTTAGTTCGCTGAACAGGTTGTTAAGGTGAAAGAGCTGGATGGATATGATATCGTTGGAATTGAATTTTTGTATTGTGAGGTAAAGCCTATTAAAAAAAATTACGTCATTTGGTCTGAAAATGATTTAAATATCTGACACAAATAAAACAAACAAATAGGCTTATACCTGTAGATAAATGATGATTAAGAGATGATTTTGAAAAGCTTAAGATTTAAACAATGGGAAATAAAAAAAAATATAGCCTTGAATTGAAGTCTTGAAGGAATGTCGTTTACAAGATCAAAGATTGAAAAAAAAACTTATTAATTAAAATGTCATAATTTGGTATTCGTTGAAAGCTGTTTTGAATCCGTAGGTAATTTCCAAAATTTATAAAGTAATTTTAATAATGGACCATTTAAAGCTGTATGAGTGTTCCTTTACTTTTTCAAGTAACTTCAAGCATTGAATAATTACGAATAGAAGAGAGACCGGGCAAGACTGCCACTAAAGCGTCCATCGGGGCCTAGTGTCGCTCACCGAATACAACAACCGCTTCTAATTTGTTCCTCTTGGTATATTTTTTGCAATCTTAAGGCTGAACCTTGGTATTTACACTCCATACAGTACTATCATGACGCATCATTTTAACTTGCGATTATAGGGACTATAAGGCAAGCTTAGGATTCGTGAATATAAAAAAAAATTAGATAACAATGAAACATGACATTACGATCATAGAGAAGTCTAAAAAGGTGATTGACAAAAAAATTCTGTCTGTCTGTCAGTATGTATAACGAGCTGCAGCCTAAACGGCTTAAGCGATTATCTTCAAATTTAGTGTGTGATTCTTTTGGCATTCCCCAGGAGGGAAATTTAAATTTTATTTTTAGGCCTAAAAATCGTATTTTTCTCGAAAACGGCTTCAACGATTTTGATGAAAATTTTTGAGAAATTTTCTGTTGATATTGGCTATCATTTCATTAGAACCAAATTTACGGGAAGAGTCTATAGACGGTACCTTTCAGGTTTTTTTAAGTTTTGGCTTTCTTGGTAACGGCTCTTTGGATTCCTTCCAAATTTAGGTAGCCAAATTAATTCTGCATATCAACATTTTGAATTTCTTTTTTTCTAATTAAAATTAATTTTTTTTTTTTTTTAAAAGCAATATTTTTAAAACTATCAAAAAAATATTTAAATTTTATAGTCACATGTATATTAATAAACTCTAAAAAACTGGATACATAAATTAAAAACAAATGTTTTTTTTTTTAAACTAAAAACAAAAAACAGGATTTTATCAAAACCGATCCTACAATTTTCGAAATACGTACTTCATTTTTACTAAAAACCGTTAAGTATTGTGGTTTTGATACTTTTTATAAGTTCAAACTGTGTTATTTTCAACGTAAATGTTACTTGTTTCTGTCAAAGATCTTGCTTTTCAATGTGATTATGCACATAAGAGCAAATACGTGCGACCCAGTCGTGCCCATTTTTTTTAGCTCAAAAATTAATGGTACCTGTCACATAACCGTTATGTAAAAGCTTATTTTTCTCGAAAACGGCTCCAAGAACTATGAAAAAAATCAGTTTACTACTGTATGCATTATATTTTGGTGAACAAAAAAAATTAATCTGGTTGGCTAAAAACGGTACCTTCCATGAGGCGCACTGAAATCGACAATTGGTGTGGATATAGAATAAGAACAAACACCAAAGTGCATTGTATATGAAATCTATAGTACTATCAAGGTGGGTGTTTCACCTAGCGCCATCTAGATTCGCTATCTCATCTTAAAGTTTTTCTCTTAGTGGAGATTGCAATGTAGACTTTTAACATTGAATACATATGCAATGTAAGAAAATGGCGGAACGGGAAAGATGTATGTAAAGTGTTGCAGTCAGAAGAAAACAAACCATCTTATACCTATACCTTCTCAAAATTTTGCAAACTTGTAGAAGGGAGTATTTGCAAAATAAATTTTTGAGCTTGTTCATTTTACGCAATAAACGCGACATATGTACTATTAACTCAACTTAACAACAATATAATTAAAACCGACAAACAAGATAACACTTTATAAAGTCTGTCAATATTAAATTTAAAAAAATAAGGGATCGACTATAAACTCCTTAAGAAAATAAGTTCTTATTACGGGCGCCCTACTTATGAAAACTTAATGCGCTCATGAACGGACTTAAAATAATATTAATTAATAGCTTATTTTAGAATTTCGCAAATTTCTTTAGAATAAAACCAGCACAGTTTGTAGGAAAGTATTGAATATATTCGAAATAATCCAAATCAGTGTACACACCAACGTACGTGTCTGTCCAAAAGAAGAATGAAGAAACAACCGAAAAAAGGAATCATGTACACAAGGTCAATCAGTAAAGTTATGTCAGAATTTAAAGGCCAACCACACCAGTCATAACCTCAAATTTGTTTTAAGGTGCAAGTTATAGCTGTCATTGAAATGCATCATTGAAAAAACTTTAAACCGATTTTTTACATGTTTTCCTTTGATTAGTAACACAAATGATATATCAATCTATAGCAAATGATACGAAGATTTTTTTTCGACAAGAAAAAACCAATTTGCACAAATATTTTTACACTAAAAATGTATTTATCTGTTTTCCTGATGCAAAATCGTTTTCCTGATTGTTTTTTTGACAGAAAAGTGAACAACTCGTTCCACTGATTTGAATTCCAATTTCGTTCAGTTCCAATAACAGATTTGGATCCGAAAAAAAAATTTGTGTGTATTTCAACCAGGGGCCTGTTTCATAGATCATACATTACATACATTGTATGATTTTGACAGTGTAGTAATTCTGTTTCATAGAAACGTTGTATGATGAACTTTCATACATTAATGTATGAACTGAGAATCGACTGGAAGTATTCATAGAATGTTATCATACATCGTTTTGATACAAATAATTGTAAATTTATTATACATTTCAAACAGCAAAACTTTCTGCTGTAAGTTGAGCATTATTACCAAAATAAAGAAAAAAAGGTTGAGTTTGAAGTTTATAATTTAAATACAAGGAATATTTATAGATTATTTTGTGTTCTCAAAGAAAAAAATATTAATTGACGTTTTTTTCTTTGTTTTTTTTTTTCAAGTCCGACAAGCTGAAATTTTTTGTACCGCAAGAGATGTTTCTTCAATAGGAAATATTTATCAATTGGTCTGCAGAGAATTAGCATTTTATTTATTTTTCCTTTTAAACTTATTATTGGTACCTAATAAAAATGAAAAAGTTGTTTTTATGCTTTTTTTTTATTTTTCAAACGTTTTTTTTTTCTTTTGAAGAAATAGACTTCTAACGCCAAATCTAACCTCACAATTTATTTAAGTCAAATGTCAAAATAAATACATCACAAACAGAAAAACACAATTTATATATTACTTCCAGTCAAATCTATGAAACAGAAAATGGTATGTAATGTATGAAAATAATTTTAATGTGTGTTGTATGTAGTGTATGTGATGTATGATCTATGAAACAGGCCCCAGGAATTTTTTTCCAATTACAGAAAATTTCAATGATTGCTATGACTGATCTCTCAAAAAAATTCCAATGATTTGTTTCAATGATG
This sequence comes from Platycheirus rosarum, assembly GCA_963971375.1. Taxonomy (NCBI): domain Eukaryota; kingdom Metazoa; phylum Arthropoda; class Insecta; order Diptera; family Syrphidae; genus Platycheirus; species Platycheirus rosarum. The sequence continues at coordinate 1,422,046 of OZ020511.1, forward strand.
CATTTCAATGATAGCTATAACTGGCCCCTAATGATGCAAAATGCCTTAGTAAACTTTTTACTGATGAGTAGAACATTGAAAATGTGGACCACAAACACTCGAAATGTTCCATTATTCTGTCAAATGCCAATCAACTGTTTAGTAAAACCCGTTTTCATCATTAAAATAAAAAATTGTTTTTTTTTTAATAAATAATACTGTTTCCAGGGTTTGTTTTTTTTTTTTTTTGTCAAAATAAATTATTTCAATTGATTTGTCATCGGTTGGCATAAATGTCATGTTTTAAATCTTTTTCTAACACACAAAAATATCTAATTGAAATTTTTTAATAATGGTTTTTAATAATCGCTATAACTGGCCCCTAAGAATTGGCCAGGCTATATGATAAACGAGATGAATTTTGCTTTATGTTTAATGGCAAACTGATATTGAAAATTAAAAGTTCTTTAGACTTAAAACAATAAAAATGGCAAAACGAATCTAACCTAAAATGTCTAAATGTCAAAAAAAAAATTCCAGGATTCCAGTGGAAAACTGCAATTGATGCCAGATTTTGTAATTTTCGTAGTGATCACGTCTGAGCTACGCAGACAGAAAATTTATACTACGTTTCCACCAGACGGTAATCCAGATTTCATTCCAAAATTATATTATTTTTAATAGTGGTGTATATAAAAAAACATCTAGTGGTGTTTCCATCTGAATTACAGAGATTAAATTTGACATTTGAAATCTGCTCTACCATAATTCTGAAACGAAAACAAGCTATGCCGACTTTGCGTGTGACGTCACTATCTGATTTTTATTCATAGGGACATTATTAATTTGATGTTTTTTAGTGTATTTTCATATTTATAATTCTTATTTTCATAAAAGGCATTGTTAAAATATTCAATTCTAAGACTGTCTTCAGTTTTTTTTTTTATAAAATAATATTACAAGATATTTGTGACGGCAGAAACTCCCAAGATGCGGGTTTGCGTGTGCGTGCATAATCTTTTATTTCTGTGCATCTGGTTATTTTTTATGATTGTCAAGTTTATTGGAAAATGGAAAGTGAGTGCGTTCAGCATATATCTTTTGAGGAGAATTCGAGTAGATTAAATTGAAATCTCGATCCTGAGTAGATTAAAATTTGTATGGCAAATCTAGTGATTTCGAGTAGGTTTGAGGATGATTTGAGATAATCCAGATTTATCGTCAGTTGGAAACGTAGTGTTAATGTAGTCACATGTGACCATCAGAAATGTGACTGTCACATATCAACTTAGCCGATTCTACCCCAGTTTCTTTAGAGCAACAGTTACCTGTTGTTTTATGTTGACATGTTGAGCATCTTCTAAATATATGCTCGCCCTTAGCTCTTCCAATTTGTTTCTTACACCTACCATATCCGTGACGTATGGTAGTACAAACATTGGCATTTCCTCATCTGGAAATCACAAGTATTTCTTGAGGCCCAATATGATTATTTCAATATGCAGATCTGTCACTAACATGTTGCGATTCAGAGTTTTGTATTTCATCCACTTTTACCAAAGTGCATATTAAAAAATAAAACATAAGTATTTCAACAATATATGTATTTGTGTTTCGAATTTTTTTCTTTAATTACATGGTATCAGTTTACATTATCTTTAGGTATAATTTGCATTTTAAAAATTGAATTTCATATAGCTAAAGCCATAATTAAGAGAGACTGCTATCAGCTGATCTTAAAGTTGAAGCTAAAATATTTTTTTTCGTATATTTACAGCAAAAATGTATGTATTAAATTTGATTTTTAATAGTTTGTTTATATATCTAATTTTCTTTGAATAATTTCAGAAAGGGTATGTATTTGTATATAGAATGTTGAGATTTCTTATTTTCGCAGACTTGTTTTTTCCCTTAGTAGTTTCATTTATATATTTTTGATATTCATATTTTTCCATAGGTTTTTGTTTCTACTAATACTTAAGTTTCGTATCTGCATATACATCTATAATACTCTCATGAAGCATTATTTTTTAATTGCTGTACAAGCCGCAAAAGTGGCGCTGAAATCACCAATTGGTGTGAATATAGAATAAGAACAAATAACAAACGTGTATTAAATGTTGGTAAAATGTCGGTAAATGCTCTTGTCTAAACTATTAAGAGAGTTGCTGCACAGCCGTGAAGATGACAAAAGGCCAAATGACATCCATGAGAGTACTATAGAGAATATTTATATACAATAGAAATACATTGTTTGAAAAGAGTAAACAATTATGTATATAAATCCTGCAACTTTAAACTGGGGTGGAATCCGGTAAGGTGATATTTGACAGTCACATTATTGATAGTCACATGCGATCAAATTAAATTTTCAGTACCTTTGTATAAAGTGATCACCATGAAAAAATTAAAAAATCTGGCATATCGCATTTTTTCACTGGAATGTGGAATTTAGATTTTTTGACATTTAGGTTAGATTGCCATTTTATTTGTTTACTTATTTCTAAGAACTTAGGTAGTCGCTAGTAGTCGAACGTGAACTACATTTTCTGCATTAAAAATAGAAACAAATTAATTTAATTATTGGGCTCTGTAATTTTTGAAAATTGATAAGACGATTTTCTTCAAAAGTCTCTATACATCGATGCTCCAAGTAAAAGTAAATCTTTAACCATATATACCGTCGTCGCTGTGCCATCATTTGTTGCATCTAGAAGAAAATATTTACAAATAAAAAATAAAAACAAAGAACCAACGAAAACTCACAAATTTCCCCTCGAAACAAGAGAAATTATTCAATGAGCTACGCAGTGAAGAAAACCATATACAAAAAAAGACTAAAGATCGTAAAATAAAAATTTGTTCTTTTGCGAAGAGGCAGACGTTTTCTTTGTTGTACAATTTCATATTTTGTGTTTTCCGTTTCCCCTTGGTGTTCAATATGAAAGTGACACCTAAATAGCAATTACGATATGACAATCACCTTACGCAGATTGAATTTGTTGATTGTGACAATCACTTATCATATATCACCTTATGGGCGGAACAGATTGAACCAGCAAAAAAATATATCTCGTGGCTGTATTTTAAAGTATTTGTGGTAATTAATTTATAAAAAAGCTTTTTACAAAACAAGAAAATAAGAAAAATATAAAACAAACGTGAGGTGTGTAGTTTTGTTCATACATTTTTTTGATGTAGGTCTCTGAGAACCACCATTTTTAAAACAAAGTGACAGATCAGATTTTGACAACCTGCGCAATATATTACCTTAGTCATGTGTAATGTGCCATTGTATATACTTTGCTAGGCATTTTATATACAATGAAATAGACCAGCAACAACAACGTCAACAGCGTCGTTAGACCTTAATTTGCTGTTGCTGTCCCATTGCTACTAACTCTACACAAGTGATATTCAGGGCATCATACTGCAAAAAAAAAATCTGACTGTGTTATTGTTCTAATAAGACGATACTGGCGCTGGAGACAATGTGTTTGAGTGTTTTTGCTGGTCAGCGTGCTGTTAACAGTGCTGGTGATGTTGCTGGTACAATCTGTTCCGCGCTTTAGCCGATTCCACCCCCGAATTTGGAAAGACGTCCATTGTTTTGCTTTCTTCTTTCTTTTTTGCTTATTCTTAAGATTTGTTTAATTTTTTTTATAAACATAGTTCGAATAATATACCAGTACCTATAACAAATTAACGAATTCGCTTGGATAACAATTATTATTTATTTATTTTCATAGATAAAATATTATTTACTGTAAAATAAAATCTAAGAGAGAGTTTTTATTATAGGTGTTTTTCTTCATTCACTCAGAAAAGATCTCTGAACAGAGTTTGATAATTATCTGAATCGAGAATTGTCTGAGCGCTCAGATATATTTTTGAAATACGTTTGAGCACTTGGCTGCCACAAATTGAGACTTTTGATATGGCTTTTCCACAAGCGGCAATATTATGCATGTAATACAACTGTCTCTTTCTCTTTGGCATCAATTTTTCGAAAAGTGGTGCATTTGATAAAGTGAAATAGCCTACAACCCTAAAAAGACGTCAATTGAGTTCAGCATTTTCTCAGAATGCTCAGTCAATTTATCTCATATTCTCAGAGCAAGCTCTGATCATTCTCTGAACGAAAAAAGAAATGCAACTTTGAAGATCTGAACGCTCTGAGCGAAAAAAGAAATACAAATTTGTTGTTGACAACTCAGACTCTTTTCTGAACGAAAAAAGAAAAACGCATTATATAATTTAGAAAAAAGGGTCAGTTAAAATCTATTTTGGCGGGGTACTCCCATTCACAACTGACGGTGTGTCACTGCACTCCATCTGACTTTCGTCTTGATTGGCAATGTTGGCGGATATTGTTGCTTCTACTGATTCAGTTTCCAGTGATGTCATTGTACTGGGTTCTGTCTCCATTGTTAACGCCGTAGATGAAAGCTCTGCGTTTGCTGCATTACTGCTATTGCTTGCCGCATTACTACTTAAGGCCATGCGTTGCATTTGACGAATGACTGTTGCAGCATAGTAGGCTTGCTGAAAATTATTATTTATTTTGTATCTCAGATGCTGAAGTTTAAAATGAATGGGATAAAGTAAAGCTTAAAGCTAAACGTTTATCAGCTACAAACGCCAAATAATATACATAGACATGGTACACAGAAATACATTTTGCTGATTATGCTTGTGACGTCACATTCTTCTGATTTTTGTTTTAAAAGTGTAAATAAATTTATTAATTTACCCATTTTGTTATTGTTTTCTTATGTTTATAGTTCTTTTAATCCTCACTTTATAAATAAAATAATAATAAAAGAAGATTGTGACGTCATAAAATACCATGACCTTGTATTTCTGTGTACCATCATACATAGATACTTACCTTCCAGCGAGACTTGGCAAAATTCTTTTTAAGTTGTTCTGATACTGTTCCATGAATATTTTTGCTACTTGCAGCGTTGCCAGATATCCTGAAAATAATAAATAAAAAATAAAATTGTAATTTTATTTTTACAGGAAATTAAACAATTTTGCCTACCATGCGTGCGCTAGTGCCTTTTTGCATGTGTATCGTTTCTCAACATTAACACACATTAGGTTTTGAATGAAGTGCTTTGCAGAATCACTTATTTCATCCCAGTACGGTGAATCAAATTCGAATTCACCTACGTTTATCATTGTGAAACATGTAAAAAGAACTTAAAGCTGTTTTTTTTAAGTTTTTGTAGGTACCTTTTAATATTTGCGCAAATAAATTCGCGTCGTTCTCATCATAAAATGGTGGATAACCACACAGTAAAATGTAAGATATGACACCTATGCTCCATACGTCAACTGCTTTGCCGTAGGGCTTTTGTGCCAAAACCTCGGGGGCCACGTATCCAGGTGTACCACAAGCCGTAGCCATTATTCCAGAGTCTTCCATTTTTGATAAACCAAAATCGCTTATCATTATTTTACTGTCTTCATCTGCGCTATAATATAAAAGGTTTTCGGGCTGTATTGGAAACAAAAATGTGTGTTAAGATATATAATTTCAAAATAGTTGATTACAGTTTACTTTTAGGTCTCTATGTACAACACCTTGTTCGTGCATATAATCTACAGCTTCTAAGACTTGTCTTATCAAGTCGGCAGCATCTTTTTCGGTGTATGATCCTTTTTCTACGATTCGGTCAAAAAGCTCACCACCGGTTACTCTGTTAAGAAGAAAAGAGAAACGAATAAGCTTTTTTATACGCTTTAAGGCCCGTTTCCTGATACGACTCTTAAATATTTATGTTCAACTTAAGCGCTTATGTGACAGTTTATGCAAATTGTAGCACCTTTAGTGAGATGTTATAAGGTATGACGCAATTAGATTTTATGTTAAGGTAATATAAGATACATGGTCAACTGTCAACGAAGTGGACCATCGCGTTCAATATCTGAAGCCAAAGTAGCGTAAATATCTGACACAAATTTGTCAAGTCGTGTAATTGTCAATGTAAAATGATTTCAACACGACATGAATTTTTGGGTATTAATGTAATTGCGGAAAACTCGTAAATGAACTGTCAAAATTTGTATGGAAATTTATTACTGTGAACTACAAAAATTCATCTAATGAATTTGCTGCGGAGAGTGGAAACTGTAGATCAATCAGTGGAGCCATTGGTTAAAATTTCATAATGCTAATATAGGTAGAGAAGACAAGAATTTTTCGAAGAATTAATTCCAAGCAAGCTGGAAATCATTTAAGTACCTTCATTTGGTCCTAAATGCGTGTAATCCGAGTTTGCCCAATCCCAGGAGGTATGCATAACTTTTGGGAGCCCAATAACCGCGAAATTTTTGCTCCGTATCTCAGTTTCTAAATTCAGTCATTTTAGCTTAAAGGTCTTACTTTAGTTGGAATTCACGAAAAAAGCAGGAAAATGTATTCGAAAGAGAAGAAAGGTGACGAAGAAAACTCTTAGAGCCGTAAACGGCACAGTTAAAAAAATATTTCAAGTTTGAGTTAGTTCCTTATCACCTTTCTATTTTTAATGAAATAGGAATGCGGAAAACAAAGAAATCTGTGTTCTCGACTACGTTAAGCGATACTACGACCCTGCGAGTACAATCATCGTTTTCGACTCTTACCCAGATAATGCCGCAAAAGCAAGCACTCTTCTGCAAACGTGGTGCTCACTGAAACGATGACTGCAACCATGCCGAAAGAATAATTTTTGTCCAACAATAGCAACAAAGAACGGCTTACCTCCATGCTGCGTGAAAAAATTGTAGAGCATAGGTTTGAAGTGAGGCAAGTTCTTGATGATGTTTCAAATCCAGGGCTGGTATGATAGACCAGCTGGGGTTGGAAGAGGACGGACCTTGGCCTGCTCCGCAACATGACCACCAAGGATCCAGCTCCCTAATGCGATGGCTACCTTGCGAAGCTTGGTCTGCTGCTTCCATTGTCAGGGCAAATTCTAGAGTCTCAGCGAGCGTGTTCTTACCTGCCATTCTTTCAGCCATTTGTAGTTATCCATCCGCAATGGCATTAGTGAACTCGTTTATGATTTCCCTGCTGGTATTGGGATAAGACAAATTTGCCAAGCGCTCGATGTTAGCTTACAACTGTTATAGCGATTCACCTCTTGTCTGGACCCTTCGGCGAAACTGGACTCGATATACTTGCTGCATGTAGTCGTCGCCAAAGCTTATCTCAATTGCCTTGGCCATTTCATCATAATCATAGATGTTTGTATTCAGGAATGGTCTGCAGCAATTTAGCAGCTCTTCCTCTGAGCGCAAGCGTAAGAGCAATTGATCTGTCTTCGTTGTCCTAGTTGATCGTCAATGCGGCAGCTACGAACTGCTTCTTATAAATCGGCCATGATGTTTGACAATCGAAGATAGAGACTGCATTTTCTCTCTTCGTGGCCGTCGCTCGAATAATACCGAACCTTCTGTTTCTTCAAAGAATCTAATTCCTTAGCCTGATGTTCGTGCTGTTATTCTACACTTACTACTTGCTTTCCAAATCTTTCTTCCAAGTTTACTTTTTTGGCTTCAAATTTCTCATCTATTGTTTAAAGTTTCTTTGTCGAGCAGAAATTTCAGTGTATCTAATTTGTCACTTAGTTGCTGCTGGAGAATTTCCAACGAATTTGGTTGCTTATTCTTTTGTTCGCTTAGTTGCTTCTGGAGAACTTCTAGAAAATTCTTTTGCTCATTTTTTTTTTGGTAGAATTTACTTTCGAGAACGTTCTTTTGTTCTTCGAGAACGTTTTTTTTGACTTTGTTGCTTCTGCAGTATTTCTGGCAAATTCTTTTGTTCTTCAATAAAGTTCTTTTGTTCTTTCGAGGAACTTTCCAGAGCATCAAATTTCGACAGAAGCAACTTCAAGAAAGCAGGTATTTCATCGGCAATACTTATTAAAGACGGAAGTTTTTGTGAAAAAAACCCTGCGAGTCCACCGCTCTATATTAACAACATTTTATCATTAGAATCTGTTTGCATTAAGGACTTTGTTGTTAACGTTGCTTCCGATGTTTCCAGCGAAACTGCTGGTGTTGTTGATGCTGTTGAAGCTGCTGATGTTGCGTTGAATTTTGATCTAAGTATTCTTATATACATATGTATTTATTATTTCTTTAGGCTGTAAATTAGTGTTACCAGCTTAAGTTAACTCTAAATTACTTTTATTTTTATTTTTTTTTCTATTTAATTTTTTTCTTTTAACCTTTTTTTTAATTTTTTACTATATACGTCAAACACAATTTCTTTCAATTATTTTTGCATTGCTCTTGATATTATGAATTATTTATCTGTTTTGATTTATTTACTTGCAGTAGTCATGTTTCCCTCATTTTTTGTTCATTAACTTTTTTTAGCTTCTCTGATGTGTGGAGTAGGTCTTTCTCGAATTCCTTAGGACGCCTTATTATGATTGCTGGCGCTTTGGAGCCTGATACAATAATATTAATTACATGTGTAAATGTGATAGTAGGTTAAACATATGCTCGGCATTTCAAGAATGGATATTGTTATGGTTTCTGAATCTTGGCTCAACTTTAATGTTCAATCGAACTTCGTTGCTATTCCAGGCTTTTCTTTGCATCGGTAATTCCTTTTTTAGGAAACGACTTGATCCCCAGCTTTATCCAGCTTAATCTGGAAAAATCTGAAAAATGTTGGTGTTATTGAAAGTAATAGACCTAAATGCCCTTTTGATCCAGCTGAAATGGCCAAGGTTCTTGTAACTAACACATGTGGCGCTTTTTCGTTCAATTTTGATGTAAGTTACTCTGATGACTGTTTTGAGTTTCGGTGTGTTAACAAACTTGATGTTGTGATGGCAATTCGCTCGGTCAAATCTAATACGATTGGTTCAGATAAAATTTCTCCTAAGTTTGTTAAATTAATTCTTCCAGTTCTTCTGCCTTTACTGGTGCACATTTTTAACTACTGTATTTAAAGCCGCCAATTCCCTGAAAATGGAAGAATGCCAAAGTAGTTCCTGTCCCCAAAAAACTTAAAACTTACCAGCCCTGAGTTTAGGCCGATCAGTTTGCTATCGTTCTTTTCCAAAGCTTTCGAAAAGATATTAGCACAGCAGATTCAAGAAGATTGGGACATGCACAATATGGCAATCAGGATTTAGGAAAAAGCATAGCTGTGAAACAGCAGTTATCAAAGTCACCTCAGCTATGGACAATGACGACAAATGTGTCATGGTGACGCTTGACTTCTCTAAAGCTTTCAATAGTATCGATCTATCGAAAAAGCTTAAATCTGTATTTCAATTTTCGCGTTCAGCCCTTGAACTTATTTCAAACTATTTAAGAAATCGGTTAAAACGGTGGAAACCGATAATGGTGTATCTAGTCTATTTCTTGTCAACAAAGGTGTTCCCCAAGAATCTGTTTTGGGACCGCTACTATTTGCCGCTTATCTAAATGATTTTATACGCAGATGATGTTACTTTATATCTGACCGGTCAACCTGGTTTGCTCGAAGATTGCATTGCTAGAGTTATTGAAGATTTATTCCTAGTTGTTTCTTGGGCTGTGTCAAACAAAATTCGGTTAAACCTCCTCTTTAGAGGAGTTTCCTATGCTTGAGTTAAATGGAACTACTATGCTTTACGTCGAACAAGTTAAATACCTGAGTTTTAAAATAAATTGTAAAATGAGTTGTTGTGATACTACATCAGAAACTATTAGAAGAGTCTATAGTGCCTTAAGAACCTCATTCTAATTAACTGACTCCGAATATGAAATCACACTTTGTTACTGCCTTTTTTTCCTATAATTGTTTAGTTTATCATTGCTTAGACTATGAAAGTAGGCGTAAGTTAAATGTGGCGTTCAATGACTGTTTCGGTTATATTCATGGTCTACCAAGACATGTAAGTGTCAGACGTTTTAAAACTTCCCTTTCTGGAATGAGTTTGGATGCGTTCTACGAGTACAGATCGGAAGAGTTTGAATTTTCTTTATTAATTTTTTAATCTACAGGGTGAGCCAAAAGAAGTAATCCATCCGATGTTGTTTGGCTCCCTTTTTTTCTAAATGAAATTTTGTTTTTTCTTTATGTTTATTTGAACCTTTAGAATTGTATTGGTCAAGTCAAGAAGATGATATCGGCCAAATGGGCGCTGTCACAATTGATTGCCATACGGGCTCGTTTTATGGCATTTTTCATCACTTCAGCGAAAACTTCGGGCGACAGATTCTCGCACTCGTGCCGAATGTTGTTCTTGAAGGCTTCCAGAGTCTCGGACTTTAAAAAAACCCCACAAAAAAGTGTGAAACAGTTAAATCGGGCGATCTTGCGGGCCACTGCAAATCGCCAAAACGAGAGATGAGGCGACCCGGGAACGTCGCCTTCAGAATATTGATTCATGTATCGCTCCATGGCTTGTTCACTTGTATTCTGCATCTGTCTAGTCGACAAATGTCAAAACAGATTTGACATTGACGGCCCTTTGCAAAAATGAGAGCATCCTCCAATAGGTTTAATTTTTTTTTGCCCACCTTGTATAACTTCAACTAAAAATGGTTTCTCATAGTTCTTTTTTTCTATTCTTTTTTTATATATGCTTATATTTATTTTTTTTATTCTCTTTTACCTTTCTTTCCATAATATGTATTTCCATATTGGTTTTTATATACATTTGTCTAAATTAATTCACCTTTTCAAATATCACTTATTGTGATGAACAACTATTGTAATACAATTTTAATACTCAACTATAAGATTAATCTTGAAGTATAATGTTAAATTCTTAAGAAGATAATAAATGAAATGAAAAATGAAAAAACATAAACGTTCTTAACCGTCTTTTCCTATTTTCTATTTTCTGTTTCTGACACGAATTTGGAAAAGTTTAACCGGCGAGGTTTCCTTTGCCATTTCAATCTGAAAGCGTTTAAATAAATGGGTACGCTCACGAACGTATCTTTCGGATAGGTTACCTTGCTTTTGTTGTAATAAGCATGGTTAAAAACAACTGTTTTCCAGTTGATTGAAAAACATATGCAAACAGAGAGAAAATCCAAAGGTATCTGGATACTTTTCTCAATACGTGAATAGCTGACGAACAGCGGACTGTGTTTCTCTTTTGCTTCGAATTTTGAGAGGTAACCTATCTGGATGGATTTGTTCGTTCACAACATTGACTTATTATATATGGACTGCTAGTTGCCTACCTCAAGTTGGTTCCATTTTAGTCTCAGTTATTTTGGGCGACACTAGCCCTTCTGAGTACACTAGCGGGAAAAAAATTAAATTTCAATTTTGACATTTCATCCAGTGATCCCAGACTTTGGCAGCAGGTTTTCCCACTTTGTTAAAATTTCCTTTTTTCTCCCCGTTATTTAGAATATCCCACAATTAATTAATAAAAAAAATCCTTCTAGTGCTTTAGACTTGGCTTAGGCACAAACCAATAAAAAAATGGCCACGACTGAGTCGCACGTACTTGCTCTTATGTGCCTAATTACATTGGAAAGCAAGATTTTTGACAAAAACAAATAACATTTACGTTGAAAGTAACATCACAGTTTGAACTTATAAAAACTATCAAAATCACAATACTTAACGGTTTTAAGTAAAAATGACGTATGCCACCACACGTCTTAAATAACAAAGAATTTATGAAAAAAGTATTTCGAAAATTGTAGGACGGATTTTGATGAAATCCAGTTTTTTATTTTTAGTTTTTTGAAAAAAAAAATTGTTTTTTAATTTTGATACGCAGTTTTTTAGAGTTTATTGATATACATGTGATTATAAAATTAAAAATATTTTTTTTGATTAGTTTTCAAAATATTGATTTTTCAAAAAAAAAAATTCAAAAAACTAATTTTAATTAGAAAAAAAGTTATTAAAAAATTTGATATGCAGAATTATTCAAGCTACCTAGATGTTCTTTATAATAAAATTTGACAGAAATCCAATTAGCCGTAACCGAGAAAGCCAAAAATTAAGAAAACCGTTATATGAAAGGTCCCGTTAATAGACTTTTCCCGTATATGTGGTTCTAATGAAATGATAGCCAATACCAACAAAAAAATTCTCAAAAATTTTCATTAAAATCGTCGATTTTCATAAACGGTCATATGGCAGGTACCGTTATATTAAAGGCTAAAAATAAAATTTCAATTTGCCCTCTGGGGAATGCCAAAAGAATCACACACACCAGGTTTGAAGATAATCGCTAAAGCCGTTTAGGCTGCAGTTCGTTATACATACTGACAGACAGACAGACATTTTGTCTCGATCACTTTTTTAGACTTCTCTATGATCGTAATGTCATGTTTGATTGTTATCTCAATTTTTTTTAATATTCACGAATCCTAAACTTGCCTTATCCTATAATCGCAAGTAAAAGGAAGTTGTTCACGATCTAAAAAAACAAGTGGCAAAATACCAAAGATGTCGCACACTTCTATGGATGGAATTCAAAAGTGTCAGTTATGTTTTACCGACTTTTTAAATATTTAAAAACAGATGTCGCGAGCTTCTATGTCAACATTTTAAGTAGTTATTTTTATTCCTGAAGTGGGTTCAGGGGAGCTAGCATCGCATTCTCAATTTTGGCGACATTTTGTTGACAATTGTTGTATGAAGCTGACATTAGACTAGCAGTCCATATATAATACGTCCATGACTCCCGCCTTTTGTTTTAAATAAAAAATGGGGAAAACAAAATTCCCCCTAATATTTCAATTATTGCAAATTGGTATATAGCGGTATAATATTGTGCTTATAATTACAAAAAAAAAATTGTTCAACGGTTTTATGTTGGTACTCACAATTCCATGACTAGGTAAACTTTAGATTTGTCCTCATAAGTTTCTAGGAGTTGAACTATATTCGGATGTGTTAACCTGTTAAATAAATAAAAAAAAAATACACCAAATTAAAACTCAGTTTAATTATTACAAACAAATTAATCATGCGGTGCACAGTAGGTGGTAAAGACTATAGTTATATGGGTCCCTAAAGATTTGATATTTTTTTATTTTATAATAAAATATATACATATAAAATACACAAGCAAGTGAGATTTTTTTTTTGGGATGAAATTAAAAAAAAACACTAAGGCCTCCAATCAATTTTTTTTTTTTTTTTTTTTGTAAAGGAATATATTGAAGGCGTAGGGTTTAATTTTTTTTATTATATTGTACATCTTCCATTTCATTGTTTTGAAAAAAAAAAACATTACAATGCAAATCACAAAAAAAGAAGAATTGCATTTGCAATTTAAGTGTATGCTAGGAGAGGATTTTTTTAATGATATCTGTGTTAGTAAGATTAATTCCTGGATGGACATGGGTTTGGGCAAGTAATATGGTCGCTATTACAGAATTTACGCATATAAATTGGAAGTTTTATGCGCTTCGTGCAGTTTTATGTGTGATTGTTTTATTGAATGCGTGCTTGAAAGCAAAAGGCTATTATGGACAAAGTTTTGATTGGTTTTATTTTTTAATAGAAGGGCTTGATTGTTAAATTGGCAAACTCACCGCGGTCCACTTGGTCCATCCGGATCATTTTGATTGGAGCTGAACCTATAAAAAATAGAGAAATAGAGAACAAAGAAAGAAGGAAAGTAGTTGGAAATAAAAAAAAAACTGAAATTTTTGTTGGTTATAATTTTCTTTTTCCATGTGATACTTATAAATAAAAAAAAAACATATTTTCTGTACCTATTAATATAAAAAATAAATTTGTTTCAATAAAACAGACGACAGTGCTAAGCACATTTTAACCCTAAATTGTCGAAAAATTCTCAAAAGAATTGCACCACGATTAAAATGCACCTGCCTTCAATATATTCCTTGGTATATTTACATTCTGTACAAAAATACATACAAATATTTTCATTGAAACTTTTTAATGTTTCTTTTTTACTTGCAAACATTTTTTTATTAAGTAACTGTACATACATTTATATGTGTATGTACCTACAAGTAACTATACTAAAATTGAATTCATGCAGTTTTTTTTACTGAAACAAAGTTTTGCTGTTCATCTATCAACTTTGTGAAAGAATCCAAACAATATCCAACAAGAAGTACTGAAAGTGTAGATAAAAGCATAGCATATAGAGCATATATAGAAAAAGAGAAATAAATTAAAATTCTTCAAAAGAATAACTTTAAATAAATAAAAAAAAAAACATAATTTGTAAAGTAATGGAATATGCTGGAGAATATTTTGGAAAAGTTTGATTTATCATTGGAGATCTCATAACCCATAACGCATGTCGTCTGAGCAACCTATTGCGAGAGTCTGTAAAGGCTTTGCCGACTAAAGGACTATTAACATGAAAACGACTAACGAACGACGAATTAACTAATACATGTGATTTAAAATAACTTATACTATAATATATTGTTTTTCTAAGTTCTAATCTTCAATAATTCTAAGATAAAGTCTTCACTTAACAAATAAAATTATTATAAAAATGACAGTGACGTCAGAAAATAGCAAGATGGCGATTTGTATGCATCATACCAGCATATCTTGCATTTCTGTGTATCATGATCTGCTACGACGAACTGTCAACCTCTATTCGAGTTCCACAAACGATCCACACTTCGCGCACAAATAACCTCAAATAATACGAATATGAAAAGTCCAATGTCGACGACCAAAATGTGCGGCAGATCACCAGAGAAGCGGAACAGAAAATAAACGAGCACACCTTTTAATTATTTTGTATGTTGGCTATCGTACCATTTCATTCTATTTTGTTTCAAAAAACTGAATTTTTAATTTTTTTTATAATTGACGCGCGCACAAGACCGTTCAATACTAGTTGTATTGGACGGATTCAAGTCTGATTCCCATAAAATAAATGCTGGTGTGCCCCAGGGCTCTGTTCTATCTCCGACTCTTTTCCTCATTTTTATAAATGATCTTCTGTCTGTTACTTCTAATCCACTTAACTGTTTTGCTGACGACTCTACCCTCAGCTTTTCATATTCATTCGATAATTCACGTCCTTCGCCTTCGGACGTACAATTGCAACGGTGCCGAATGTCCAGCTCATTAAACTCCGATTTATACAGAATTGTCAAATGAGGTAATAGAAATCGTGTGGAGTTTAATGCTTCGAAAACTCAATGCTGTCTTCTGTCGTTAAAGCTTAACATTCCCCCAATGCCATTGTCCATGAATGGCACTTACATCGAAGAAACCGAAAAGCTCTCAGTACTCGGTATGTGTGTCAACGACGACCTCCGTTGGAACGACCATATATTTGAAATCGCTAAGAATGCTGCTAAGTGCTTAGGTTTTCTGTATCGGTGTAAGAAGTATTTTTCCCCATCTGATCTGGCTACAATTTATAAAGCGTTTATACGCCCTAAACTCGAGTATAACTCCCACCTGTGGGCAGGTGCTTCACAAACATCGCTTCACCTGCTTGATAGAATACAAAATCGAGCGTTAAGATTGATAGGAAATAGAACTGCCGCTGAAACAATTGCCCCTCTCGAACACCGACGCAATGTTTCATGTCTTTCCTTATTTTATCGTTTCTTTTATAAAAAATGTTCACTCGAGGTAGCCAGCTGCATTCCTCCCCTTAAAAGTTTCGCCCGTAATACTCGTCTTGCTAGGAATGCCCATCAGTTCACCCTTGAGCCCAATTTCGGACGTACTGTGAAATATAGGGATTCTTTTTTTAGCCGTACAACACGACTTTGGAATGGTTTACCCGGCGAGATTTTCCCTTGCCATTTCAATTTGCAAACATTCAAAACCAATGTTAATCGACACCTCCTATCTCTCCCCTCCCTATCTTCCTAATGCCCGCGCAGTGTGTTACATTAAAAGGGAAACAAATAGTCCCTTGTGCGCGCGTTAATTATAAAAAAAAAAAAAAAAAAAATAAGATTTGTTTGTGTTGCTAAACTTTCATAATTAATAATTTTGACAATAACAATTTCCACGTAAAAAAGGTCCTGTTTTTAGACTATAAATAGGTATGTACATATTATTGAATTCTCCTTTTACATAAACAAAAAATAAAAACATTTACACACTATGTATTTTCATTCGTTGCTCGACGGTACTAATTTTACCTTACAATTTTTGAAATTTTGTCTCATTTTTGTGCTTAAAAAAAACGTGCAACTATATTTAAACTAATAACTTCGTACACAAAATGTATTTAAATAAAAAAGTAAAGAAAAGCAAGGTTACCAATAGTACTAAATTAAACCAGGAGCAGAAATTGCATTTTTTGTATGCGTAAGCTTGATTTTAAATACAAATTATATGGAAAAGTAATAATTTGTTTTAATCCACACAAAGAAAACAAGAACATATGTAAATATTTATATCAATTGTGTTAATTAATTTCATTTAAGTTTAGTGTATGGTATATATTGTTCTTATTCATACAATTATTATATAAAGAATATACAATTTATAAAGCTTATCACACTTACCTTCGAAGGACTTTGATTTCATTTTCCAGTGAATCCTCTTTTCCCTTTAATGCTTTTTTGTCGATTATCTTAACGGCAAAATGCTGTCCAGGATTTTCTTTACTTTCGGCTAAACGAACTTCTGAAAAGGCACCACTGAAAATAGGGAAAAGTTAAAAAAAAAACACAACTAAAATTATTTTGCACTAATTATAAAAAAAAAAACGGAAACTTACAAAAATATTTAAATGAAATCGATGAAACAAAAAAATTTAATTTTAATGCCTATCATACAAAGGTACTCACGTTCCAAGTAATCCTTGAAGATTGTATTTATCCTCAATCGACATTTGTTTATTAAGATCTTTGTTTTCTTTTTTGTTTTTTTTACCCGAGTCCTTTTTGCCAAAAAGTGGCATTTTTAAAACTTTATCACGTATGAAATTCACTTTTCTTTATTTAAAATGTCTAGTTACTTATTTGTTTATAATGTTATTGGTCGTCGTTTTCACACAACAATAGGTATTTCTTTTTTCCACTTTGTATTGGACAAAAAATAGTTGTATTGGACAAAAGTAGTACACTTTTAGAAAATATTAAAATGTTGTTATTTTGATGCACACATATGCGTATAGTTTAGCAATAATTATTGATATATTATTAATCGTTTTTATTGATTGTAGTGATTTAGCAGTTGCTTTATAAGTCTGTAATAGAAATTAAAAAAATACTGATTAAAACGAATACGCTTTTGATAATTTCATTAGAAAAAAAAAACAAGTTTTATTTAATTATTTAAAAATCAATGTAGGCTTTGGTCCCTGGTTTAAATAATGACATTAATTTGGAGACGATTAAATTGTATGCATACTTTCTAAGCCGAACTGTAAATTGATTCGTCAATGTTGGTGTTTTGCTATTTCGACACAAATATTTTTCTATGTGATAACCTAGTTTGAGCTAAGTGACCCTCTGATGAGCAAAACAGCCATCAACTTATTATCTCTCTAAATTTATATACATAGTTGATAAATCCCATGTGGTTTGGCCTGATCATTTTATATAGAACAGTTAGAAAATACCTAGTCATTCTGGGTTTTAAGCTTAAAAATTGTTTCAAGATATCAAAGCATTCTGAATAGAAGAAAATGAGAAATTGAGAGGGATTTTGCTTGCAATGCTATCACTATAGGAAAATTAAGACTGCCGAACAACAACTTATTCCTTTAAACCGATCTCGACTTGGACCACAAATCCCACTTCACTACTCCACCACTAGTTATGTTCGTCGTAGTTTTTTCATAATGTTCGAAACATGCATGCTATTTTTTTTTTTTTTTTTTTTTAACCTCATTATAGACTGCCTATAGTACTATCATGAGACGTGGAAAAAATCATTAACACACATGCCGCTTGGAGTGCTAGTGTAGGAATATTTTAATTGTGAGAAAGAGAATAAGAGCATGGTTTTTAGTGTTATGCTTTGTGCTTGGCATACTGCGCATGTGCATTGACTGTTTTTAAACCTTGCGACTAAGTGCCTGTCCATACGGTGATTGTTGAGTGCACTCACGGCACAACAGCTGTGTCCATATTGTGTTGTGATAATCCATGTACTATTGCTTAAGTGTGACAAGGAAAAATAATAATAAAATATTCTTGGCTCTTTCACACCCACACACTCAATAATAGAAAACGGAACAGTATAGAAATGGAACTGTACTATCCGCAGAAAATTCACGCTTCCTGTCCACAAACTCACGCGTGAGTGCACTCAACAATCACCGTATGGACAGACACTTTAGTGCCTGGCCACATTGATGGAAGCGCGCAATTGCATCACTGCAAACTCGGGGCTGCACACTGATATAAACTGACACGAGAGGAACGTCTGGAAAGTATAACACAGCTTTTCTCTACAAAGAAAGGTTGTGTCTGTGCTAAGAATCTATTCGCAAAAGTGTTTTATATGTGTTTTGTTTGATAAGCTTATATTTCTAAATATTTTTTTTAATGTCTATCTATACGCATATATGTTTTTTAATGAGTAAAAGCACTCAAATCAATACAACTCAAGTGAATCGTATGAACCTTCCATCATGGCGATAAAATGCAAATGAATGTATCTGTCAAAAATGAAACGATATATATATACCTATGTATATATATTATACCTATATTTTATTTTTTTTTCTGAAATTCTGAGTTTAAAATAGGTACCTAAGTTTTTTACTTGCGATTTAAAGTTATAGTTATGCATTCGTAAAAAAAAGAAAAAAAAATCTAAATGGCATAACGATAATAGGGAAGTCGAAAAAAGTGGGTCAAAAAATTCTGCCTGTCTGTCTGTCTGTCCGTATCGATACGTACAGCCTAACCGGTTGGGCCGATTTGATTCAAACTTGGTATATTATATTTTTAGAGTACTCTACCCGACTGTTTTTCGAATTGGCATTCAAGCTCCAAAACTAACGGTACCTGCCATATAAATTTTAATGAAAAACTTATTTTTCTCGAAAACGACTGCTACGATTTTGATAAAACTTTCTGAATGGTGTTTTCTATGCAAAATCTATCTTTAAGTTTTAATGGATTTTTCAGAAAAAGTTTTATAATGGTACCTCCCATATGACCGGTTTTTTAAAATCAGACTTTCTCGTTAAGTAATTGACGGATTTTGATAAAATTTTCAAAATATGTAGTGTTTTATGATTTAAATAATATTGCTTATTAAAATTTTCAAAAACATTTTTTTTTAATTTTTAATATTTTTTTAAAAATCTTATACATACAGAATAAAAAATAAGGACGCCTATGATAAACACATAAACACGCAAAAACAACGAACAAATAAAAAAAATACTCCATTACCGAATGCAAAAAATTTAATCAAGAAAACAAAATTGTACCCTTGCAAACAAACAACCACTGTGTTAAGTTTTAATATTGGCTTCACAGTGGTTATTTTATATATACTTGGTTTGGTGGTTTATTTTAAAATATATGTACAGTACATACATAATGCAGCCACTGAGCAATTATCTAGCATAAGAACAAGTTTGTGCGACCCAGTCGTGCATTTTATTTAAATTTTATTCGACGATGTGACCGCACATATGAGCAAGTACGTGCGATCCAGTCGTGCAATTTATTTAATAGATATTTAAAGGTTTAAAAAATAATATGATAAAGCAGACTTTTGGCTTTAAAAAAAGTATAACATATTATTTTAAGTGTTGCCGTTATTTTTAAATATATTTTTTTCCAATGCAAGTGCTTTTTTAGGAAATTGCCCCTCCTGCCTAAACGACAGGAGATGGACCCCCTCCTGGTAAAAATTTTTTGTATTTTGTCTCTACATAAATCCGTTATTAATTTGCGGCGCCAAAGTTATCGTTCTCTTGCCTCGTAATGTCATGTTTGATTGTTATCTCAATTTTTCTATTTTCATGAATCCTAAACTTGCCTTATAGTACCTTTAATCGCAAATAAAAATTCACCTACCCGTTTTCAAAATATTGATTTTAAAAATATTTTTTTTAATATTAAAAACACAAAAAAGTTTTCGAAAATATTTTAGTGTAAGATTACTTAGGCTACTTACATTTTCCTGAATATTAATTTTGGTTGTAATCGGTTACCTAACCAGTTGTCAGAAAAGTCGATGACAAAAAAGTTCCTATGGGAGGTACCGGTTTTAGCCCACCGTCATAAATTTTTTTGTTCACCAAAATTTAATGCACAATAATTATTTACATAGAAAATTCCTGGAGTCGTTTTTGAGAAAAATAAGCTTTTACGTAACGGTTATATGGCAGGTACCGTTAATATTTCAGCTAAAAAGGAAATAAAAGAAATTCTCTGTCGAATGTCAAAATAAACTTATGCCTACCTACATAGGTATTCCAAATTTAAAGACGATTTGCCAAACGTTTATTAGACGGGCAGAATTTTGCTAGTGACTTCAAATATGTTTCTCTATCATCGTAATGTTATATTATATATATATGAAAGCAAAATTCAAAACAAAAATCCATTACAGCAAGAAGTAAGTTTGTGTTTAAACTTCAAGAATCTAAATACATATGTGTTTTTGAAGACCTTAATAGTAGGTACCTAAACAAACATTGAAAATCCTAAAAAATTCGAATCAAAAGTCAATGATGTATGTATGTATATGTACAAATATGAAAAATATGTATATACATAGGTAAGTAGTACCAGTGCTCGAACAAAACTTGAAAATCCTAAAGAATTCGAATCAAAAGTCTGGTCAATGACATACGTATGTAATGAAAATGTTGGATGGTGTATAAATCCCAACAAAAAATTATTCGCCGCAGCTAAGCCAAACCCTTTTTCCAATTATTTTATGTTCGCCTTCTTTTTTTTTCCTGCACATGCGCAGGAAACTAAGCACAAAGCATAACACTAAAAACCATGCTCTTTATTCATCTCTCAAAACTTACCGAGTTAGAAAACACACATGCCGCTTGGAACGCCACCGTCCACCGGTCGTCATGATAGTACTATAGCAGTTTTTATACAATGAGACAGAACACAGAATACAAAAAAAGCTTTAAAAATGATGGGCGACCGAACAATAACAGAAAAATTTAATATTTACATCTCTTGAGTACCGTCGTAATGTTTCTAGCGAAACAGCCAGCTGCATTCCTCTCCTGAATCGATTTAACCGTAATACTCGCACTGCTATTTTTTTTCGAAAATTCCTTCATTTTTTTAATTAGTTTAAGAAATTTCTCATAAAAACTAAGCATGCAATAAAATTTTAAAGCTAAATGTCTATTTGCTATATTTACTGGGTCTATTTGTAATTTTTCATCCAACAGCATATACGGAAATTTACGCGCTAATTTAGGAGATCGGAGGCATTTATCTAGAGATGGATTCATAGTGTTATTGAAAGTTTCATTTAATGATTTTTAATACTCTTTTTGAGATAGGGTCAACGTACAAGTACCCGGCCACCTTACAGATTTTTTAGTTTGCCCTTTGTTTTTGGTTTTACGTATAAAGGGGGTTTGAAGGCCGAATTTAAAGGTGTGGAAGTCCTGGGACAACAAAGAAGTGGGCCGATTTGCTTCAAACTTGTTATTTAGTATTTATTAGGTAGTATCTCGGGGGTCTTTTTCATTTTTGCTCTAGATCGAAAAATAACGGTACCTGCCATACAATTTTTAACAAAAAAATTGATTTTCTCGAAGACTGCTCTAACGATTTTGATAAAACTTTCAGGGTGCTATTTTCTTACAACAATACCTCTCTTATAACCCGTTTTTTTTTCAAATGCGGTTTTATCGTAAACTATTATCCCGATATCAATAAAATTTTGCTTACAAAAAGTCATTTATAATTCAATTATTATTGCATTTAAAAATTTTCAAAAACTTTTTTTTTCGATGTTTGCAAATTTTCTAAAAAAAAAATTTGGTTCTCGAAATATTTTGAAAATGGGTTGATTGAATTTTTTCTAAATAATGATGATGAAAACTACAGATTTCCTTATAATGACATACTAGAAAAAAATGTTAAATATTTTTTCGAAAAGTTTTTCAAACAAAAACGACTTTTTAAAAAAACTGGTCGAACGATTTTCAATATTTTTTTTTCTCGATAGACATTTAGTTTTAAAATTTTATTGCATATTTAGTTTTTCCGAAAAAAACTCTTAAACTAATTAAAAAAAATTAAAGAATTTCAATCTGGCAATACTTTTTTCAGAGTTGGTCTTTTTAACAGCTGTCACTTGATTTATGCTCAGTTTGGTTTGCCATTTCATAATGAATAAACTTACTCCTGAACAAGTTTGCAAATTGTGCAAATTTATTACCAAAATAATAATTCGTTTCGGTGCAGCAGAGTATTGAAGAATGAGTCCATCCACAATCGCGCGCAACAATTGGAGATGTGCTTGTGGGCTCACAAAATCCAACTCGTGCAAGAATTGAAGCCAAACGACCATCAAGCGCGTCCAACGTTCGGTAAATGGGCCCAAAACAAGATGGCCACCGATCCTTTCACAAAATTGGGAAAATTGGGCCTATCGGCTGGAATTTATTCGAGCCATCCGCGTCGGCCACTTGCCCGAAATCATTTTTAAGACAAAATGGCAAACCCTTATCTTTATAAAAAAGCTAAATTCTTGGCCATGACATTAAACTATATGCGTTTTATTTATTCTTGAAAACCACACGTCTAAAAAAAACACCCTTTATACACATACGTATGCAGCCACTAAGCAATTTATCTAACATAAGAACAAGTTCGTACGACCCAGTCGTGCATTTTTTTAAATTTATTTGACGATGTGACCGCACATATGAGCAAGTACGTGCGATCCAGTCGTGCAACTTATTTTAATTTCTAACAAATCAAGTGGTTGATTCTAGCTTGACAAAAAAAGCCTACTTAAATTCATGACCATGAAGTCAAGGTTGGTACAAGTTACACGCATATTAATACCAACAACAGACTGTCTTCAAAAAGTCTGTCCGAAAAGCAATCCAAACAAAATACAGACCAGACCAGACCAGACCCAATGGTCTACAAACATAAATAATGATTTAAAACATTGCTTCCCTTAATGCATGCATTATTTTAATTTCTTTTCTATTTCCGTTGATGGCTGCTGCGTTGCTGGAGGTGAGTGCGACTCCCCCCACTTTGCCGATATTAGCATTTTTGTATAAAGTTAAACCGAAACTACATAGGTATCCCATGAATATCAAACGAGCGAAATAAACATTTAAGAGCAAAGTTATTATAACAAAATAACCTTTGGCCAACATCTACATACATATAGGGATTTATTTACATTCGCTGTCAATGGCTATATGTAAATCAACTAATATTTTGATAAGCATCTTTCTTAGTTTGAATTTATAACTAAATATTTATTATTAATAGTTTGTTGAACTCGATCAAAAAATTTATAAAGCTCACCTTAAGCAAAATTGAAACTTTTTTTCTTATTCTAAAGTAAATATTCCTCTTTGTGCTACAAAGCTTAGGAAGATGATGTGATACATTTCACTCTCGTATCACAAAACATTTTTTTTGTTTTGTAATGAAAATCACACGATTTTTTCTTAACTTTTATCATAAAAAAACTTCACAGGGAATATTTTGGTTGGATGCGTTTCACTTTAGTTTCCGATTTTATTTATTTATTTTTTTTTTTATTCACTTTATTCTGTTTGTTAAAAATCTGGTATTGGATTTACTCATTTCTTTTGCGCACACAAGCGTATAGAGTCAATTTCAACATCAAGAAAATCATGGAAGGCATGCAACATCAAAATCTACTACTTCTGCCTATACCCTGGAGAATATAGAAGTTTCTGTTAAACTAAACCATCGACAAAAAATTTTTCACCGATTACTTTATAAGGTTTAAGACATCACAACAGCGTCACCGAAACTGAAACCGACATCAAAATGTTTATCATTCGCAAAAAAAAAAAAAAAAAAAAAAAAAACAAGTTGAAATACAATATTCCGGGTTTTGGTGTATGGTTGTCTTATTTGGATATAAAATTTACTCGTTTTATTCTAGAATTTTTTGATTTCGAAAACAAACGGTGACGCCATGAGAGAATATATTAAAAGAAGTAGAAACAAGGCTTTTGGTATTAAGACAATGTTATGGAACAGCAAAATGAGTAGGTTAGGTATAGGTATTGATGACGATTGATACGACCGACGCACGTCGACGCGATGATATCAATAGAAAGCTTGGTCGTTTGCACTGCCGACGACGACGTCTGCCCACGAATTTAAAATTCTCCTACCGACAATTAAACTGGAAAGACATGATGTTAGCCAGAGCAATATATTATAGAACACCAGCACCTTCGTCTTCATTGAGATGATGTGATGCTTTTGCTTTGGAAACGGAGTAGGTACCTACCCTATTGTTAAGAAGACTTGTGCTCGGCCTCGGAGTTATGGCCAAATTACCGTTGCAAATTTATTAAATAAAAACGACTAAAAAATTAGCAGGGTGAAGGGCAATAATTTTATTATTATTTTAAATTTATATATTTAAAAATCCAAATGATTTGTCTCTAATTAAAGGTAAAGGCAATTCTTAGGAAAACTTTGCTGATAATTTGGTTTGTGATTTTGACTTTAATGCGCAAGTTTCAAAACTTACGGATACCACCAAATATGGATATATATCTAGAGGATTGAAGAATTCTGTTCGAATTGTGATTAAACCTTTATAGACATGCCGACACGCATACTTAGACATATTTAGGATTTTATTTAGGTGCTTGTGTAGTGGACAATTTAAATCAGATAATGAAGACAGGTACGCATATACTTTAAATAAAAACATCGGTTTCCTATATTTTTGCTCCTAAACAAGAAGTTAGGTATTATGTTAGGGCTAGTTAGGGTATCGTAAAAAAAATGATTTTTTTTTTTCAATTCAATTTCAATTTAATTGGCTAATGCACAATGACTTAAGCTAGTATTAGACGGTCCTTGTAATTGGTCAGTGCAGGGACACTGTGACGTCACAACAAAATAGGTCCTACCACCATCACTGCCGCGACAAAGGTCATCGTGTCACAGCTAGCTAGAATGACCCATGTCTGTCCTTGTTGTCCCAAAATACAATGAACGTCAAAGTGTGTCCCTGTTGTCCCTGTATCTTGGTGTCACTGCAAGGACATGCAAAACAGTGACCATCACACGACGCGACGTGATAACTCTCAAACAGCTGATCGTTGGCGGTGAGCCTAAACTGCTATGACATTTATCAATTTCAGCAGTGACGATCACACGGCATCATGTCACTCAAATGAGTCCCTGTGTCTTGGTTGTTTTGGTTTAATATAGACATGAGTTTCTGAAGTGTTACAATTACAATTCCAATTACATTTCCAATTACAGTGATTAAAGGCAAAAGTGAAAAGTCAAATAAAGTATGTACACACGAAATATGGTAGAGGTGGCGATTCTTGCGGCCTACATATTGGAAAGCAGTAGTGACGATGACTCTGACAACAACCAAAGGCCACCGCAAAGAATTCGTTCATTGTGGTCCAAAAATTGGTTGTTGCGACGTGAGAATGAAGGTTTCTGCTCAAAACTATTGCGAGAATTATGAGCTGAGGAGCCAGAGCTCTATCGTCTCGTCCAACAGCCGCTATAGCACCATCAAAGCTATTGAATAAGAGTGTGGCAGAAATTCCTGCCAGGTCACTGTTGGGACACAGTCCCTGCAGGGACAGCCTGCGTGTCATTGTGTCCAACCAACAGTGACAGGGCTATAACACGGTCCTTGTAATTTGTCACTGCAGGGACATAAAAGTGACGTGTCACTGTGCCTGTCACTGTTTTGGTCACTGCAAGGACATGCAAAACAATGACTATTACACTACGTGACACTTTTAGGACAGACAACTACGTCATAGTGTCACTGCATTGACAAATTACAAGGACCATCTAATACTAGCTTTAGTCTTTAATATTATTTTTACAGAGTATTGTTACACGGTTAAAAATTCTGACATTGATTTTAATATGTTTGAGGTTGTACCTATCTGACAACGCTGAAAAAAATGGCCACGACTGGGTCGCACGTTATTGCTCTTATGTGCCTAATAACATTAGATGGCAAGATCTTTGACAAAAACAAATAACATTTACGTTGAAAATAACAAAGTTTGAACTTATAAAAAAGTATCAAGACCACAATACTTAACGGTTTTTAGTTCAAAAGAAGTACGCCATCACACGTCTTAAAAAAAACAAAGAATTTATGAAAAATGTATTTCGAAAATTGTAGGACCGGTTTTGACAAAATCCTGGTTTTTATTTTTAGTTTTTTGAAAAAAAAAAATTTTTTTTGAAATTTTTGTATGCAGTTTTTTAGAGTTTATTAATATACATGTAATTATAAGATTTAAAATATTTTTTTTTTGATTAGTTTAAAAAATATTGCATTCTTTTTGTAGTACGGCAAGAGAGAAATCTTCTTCTTCGTCACTAGAAACATCTTCATATGCAAACAGTTCATGCCAACACTTTTCCATGACTTCCGGTGTAAGTTTGCCCCAAGCTCCTTGAATAGATGTCAGGGCGTCACGTAAATTAATTTTTTTCAACATCTGCTAAAAGGCTTTTTCGGTAGTAAAACTTTATGAGCCTTATAACATTTTGGTTAATAAGTTGTATAAATGGTTTCGCGTTTGGAGGTATGAAAACTGTGCGAATTCAGCCATCATCGCTGTGAAGCCTTGGCCTTGGTTTTCATTATTATCCTTGACACGGGAACATGTCGGTCGCGTAGCTTCAGGAACCACCTATACAACACCGCTTCTACTTTCGGCATTTCTGATTTATGCAATATTTTGCATTTTTCCGCTCCAGAAATCAATGTTTTACACACTCGAAGTGATTACCTTACCTTTTTTACTTCCGATTATAGGGATTTAGGATTCGTGAATATAAAAAAAATCGAGATAACAATGAAACATGATATTACGATCATAGAGAAGTCTAAAAAATTGATCGACAATAAATGTCTGTCTGTCTGTCAGTATGTATAACGAGCTGCAGCCTAACGGCTTAAGCGATTATCTTCAAATTTGGTATGTGTGGTTATTCTGGTATTGCCCATGCAGAGGGGAAATTGAAATTTTATTTTTAGGCTTAAAAATAACGGTACCAGCCAAATGACTGTTTAGGTTTTTGTTCGTATTGGTTATCATTTACTCAGAACCAAATTTGCGGGAAAAGTCTGTTAACGGTACCTTTCATATAACGGTTTTTTTTAATTTATGGCCTTCTCGGTAACGGCTCCATGGACTTCTGTCAAATTTTATATTTGAGAAGATCTATGTAGCCAAATAAATTGAAATATTTTTTTTCAAAAATCAATATTTTAAAAACTAATCAAAAAAAATGTTTTGAATTTTATTATAATCACATGTATATTGTGATGTGGCAACAAGTTTAGATATTCGGAGGATACATTTTGTAAATTAACGACATCTGTTGGATTCATTGTGTACAACAACCAACATTCATCGTGAGCGCCTAAAAGTATGCTGCATATTTGCAATATGTTTTAACTGAGTACTAAATCGAACTTGAAGTACCAATTCGAGACTCGAATTAGTACGGAAAGCTTAGATTGTGCCAGAACCAGACGGAAGCTTCCAGAAGCTTGTAAATTTGTATAAATACAAGAGTAGATGGCATTGAGAGTTTAGTATATTTTCGGAATTGTTAACAGCTGGAACCGTATTAAAAAGTGATTGAATTGAGATTAAATAAAAAGTGCTGAATAATAAAACCGTATTTGAATTGTGAATAAGTGAAATAAGTTAAATTTGCTGTTATTTAAACTGAAAGACGTTGTGCTTCATAAAATAAAGAGATTTGTTTTATTATTTTGGAATTTCGATTGAGTTTTATTTGTCGAACCCCACGCCAAAACTTCACAATACGATACTTAAAAAATCTAATTTTTGCTAGATTTGTTGGAATTTTTATTCTCTCAATTCAATATTCTTACAAATTTCATTTTATTTACATTATTATTAAGTGACATTTTTTTCTTCAGTACAACAAATTTTTGCAACTTTTTAATAATGTCTGGGACTGCTATTTGCCTACCTCAAGTTGGTTCCATTTTAGTCTCAGTTATTTTGGGTGTCACTAGCCCTCCCCAGTACTCCAGCGGGAAAAAAATGAAACCTCAATTTTGACATTTCATCCAGTAATCCCAGATTTTGGCAGCAGGTTTTCCCACGTTTGCATGTTGAAATTTCCTTTTTTCTCCCTGCATTATTTAGAATATCCCACAATTAATCCACCAAGTAATAAATAAAAAAAAACACTGATGGATTTATTGAAATTAGTTTTTAATAGCTTGGTAAATTACATATTCGTAAAATCTTTAGAACCCAAACTTTGTTGCGATTTTGGACTGTCATACTGCAAACTTAACAAAAAGCCTTAAGGTATATATATCCACACCAAAGAAACATTTTTTTTAAACATTTCAGAAACATTTAAATAAACCTTTCAGAAATGTTTTTTTTCTTTCTGAAATATTTTTTTAATGTTTCTGAAATGTTTATTTAAGTCTGGACGATTCGCGAAACATTTCTCAAATTTCTATCTATTTGTCCTTCTGAACGGAAATCTTTCTTTATTTTCATGCATTTTAGTCTAGTTGACGGGTTTTGTTGTTTTTATTTGTTTGTGTTTTGTTCATGATGACAAAACGCGACACTATTATTGTTCCTTTTTTACATCATGAAGTACAGAACTGGATAAAATGGGAAACATAAACATTTAAGAAATGTTTCAGAAATTTTGACATATGTAGTTTGAAGAATAAGAATGATAGGAAAAAAATGTCAAAACACCTTATCGACTGTCTTAGTAGTGTTTTTGTTGATCATAACTCATTAGTTTCTTTTAAAATCTTAATAAAATCAGCAATATTTGAAGAGATTTCAACATAAACTAAAACCCCTTTTATCTACGAGATTTAAAAAAAATCTCTTTTTTCCTTCTAGGGCTTGTCTTAGACACAAAACAATCTAAAAAAACAAGAAAATACCAAAGATGTCGCACACTTCTATGGATGGAATTCAAAAGTTTCAGTTATGTTTTACCGGTAAATGAGACTTTTTGTTTTTTTAAAAACAGATGTCGCGAGCTTCTATGTCAACATTTTAAGTAGTTATTTTTTTTCTGAAGTGGGTTCAAGAGATTCCCAATTTTAATCAATTTTGGCGACGTTTTTTTGACAATTGTTGTATGAAGCTGACATTAGACTAGCAGTACATATATAATACGTCCATGGATACAATACATAAATGTCAAAAAATATGCACATCTGTTTTAGGTGCGGTTCTGCACGCAGTTATGCATGAGAACAACTGCCCATCTGTTTTCGGCTTTATATGTTAAAAACTCTTTTTGTTGCCTCAGTTCGTCCTATTGTATTATATTGTTGTGTGGTTTGGTCTCCACTTTCTTAAAAAGGATTTAAATCGTATTGAAAAAGTCCAAAAATGATTCACAAACTATACGTTTCGTAATTTGAATGGGTCTTCTTCTATGCCTATGATTGCAGATGTCTACTTGTTGGTTTAAAGCCCTTATTTTGCAGATTAACTTATTTTCTCTCATATTTACGAGAGATGTAATATCAAGTCACATTGTCCGCCTCTATTAGCCTTATTCGGTTTAAATACACCTGCAAGAACAGGCCTAGAAATAATACTCTTTTGTACATTTCTTCGACATGAAACAAATTATTGTCAGAATGAACCTATAAATAATGCATCTGTTAAATACAATCAACTTGCAAACGTAATGTATTTTTGCCTGTAAATTTTTTAATTTTTTTTTATTACAATAAAAGAAAGAAAACTGTATTTATTTAAGCCTAGTCTAAGAGAGTTATAATTATTTATAGACAATAAATAAATAAATAAATAAAAGACCTACAAAGACGATTTTTCCTTTTTATTTTATTAATGAGTGGCAATGATAACAATGATAAATGATATTTACCAATAAGTTAAGTGAAAATGAAAATCAAAATCAGTCAAAAAACAAATTTTACGACATTATTTTCAGATAAACACTCAAATAAATATTACAAATAAATAAATAAACATAGAAAATTTAATTTCTCTCTTTCATATTATTCTTGATAAGGAACGGTCTAAGAGCTTATGCTCTTATTAAAATGTTCTCTAAAATTCGAGCCTCGATTTCGAAATGTCATTTAATGTATATGACAGATAGTTAAATAAAATGTAAGTGCTAAGAAGAATACAAAATACCTATAAAAACCAAGAAATTAAAATGTAAAATATTAATTATCAGCCAAATTTTAGTAATTGTTTCAAAATTGAATTACTCCAAACGTGTAGCGCGAAAAATAAATACTATCATTTGTTTCTTAAAAGGCTTACAAACTTTTTGAACTTTTGATGCAAGGCCAGCAGTTTTGAGTGCATTAACTTTCTAAATAAAAAAATGCTGATTAAATTAATAGCGTAAAGTTGTACCGAAAAACTGTTGAAAAAGATTCCAGACAGGAGAGATTACTCTACTTTCTGCCTCGATATGGAAATTAGTGAAAATTCACAAACCAACATCAAAATAGGAAGTACCCCGAACAAAAACAAACGAACCGAACCACTATCCTCATCAGGAACTAAAAATTGGTCCAGATTTTCTGAGTGGGTTCATTGTATGTGCGTTGTTACTTTCGATCTAGAACTTGGTCAAGCTATCGAGGTTAGTGTCTGATTGTTTACATTTAATTCTGCTTATACATCAAATATATACAATTAAGGTCATCTACCCAGAAAAATTCACTCCGTCTGAGCAAGAGAAAACAAACATTTGCTATTTAGCATTTCCAGACTCGAATTCAGGCTGCATGGGTGATACCCAATTCCATGTGAGGCTAAGACTTTCACCGGAAGGTAAGGTCCTGGATAACAAAAACAGCTGCCCTTTGAGTTATGAACACAAACGGTTCAATACACAATGCACTGCCGTTCAAAAAGCTGACAAAGCCCATTACTGGGGTTTTGTGTACTTTCGACAGAGAAAGGAGGCTTCCCTACCGCGCGGTTACTTCCAAAAGGTTAGTAAATATAAATAAATTAATAAAAATAAGAGAATGAATAATTTTAATCAGAAAATGTATTTGTAGGAAATATATAGGTTTTTACAACAAATCTCGTATTTTTTCTTCTTCACAGAGTTTTATATTACTTACAAGGCTTCCTTTTTTTAATTTGTTTTACGAAATACTCTCTCAACTTGCCCCATTGTACTTCCTAGATGGATTAAGTGTGATCAAATCAGCTTGTAATCAAGTATGCGACTGGCCATCTCTACGTGCTGGTGAACTTTTAAGGCTTTCATTATTCGAAACTGTCTATCAAACAATTATTCCTCAAGCAAATAGTAAAGTTGTCACCAGTAGTAGTATTTCTAGTTCGACAGCCTTAACAACAACTACAGCAGACAATGTGAATCGCAATTTCGAAAGCCAAAAGCGAATATCGTTTGAAGTGTATCCTACTTTACAAACGAAAATCATCTCCTCGGTGAATGAAATAGATGTTTTTCGAAGTTTGTCCAGCGTTATATCTAATATCTATACCTTGTGGGAATTGGTACTAACATCTGAACCTATTGTTGTTATAGGCTCATCACCGGCAGACACATCACATATGGTGCAGTCATTAGTTTCACTTATTGCACCACTTGAATACTATGCAGAATCACGTCCCTATTTTACAATTCACGATAGTGAATTTAAGGAATTTACACGGGAGCAAGGTAATTCGTCAGCGTCTCCACCAGCTATTATTATTGGGGTGACGAATCCTTTTTTTGTGAAACTTCTAAGAGACTGGCCCCATATGATTCGAATACCAATTAATGAGAGTAATAATTTGGCGTCGCACTTTGCAGCACCTGTATCATCATCAAATGTAGCGAACCCCTCCTTTATAGCAGCTAACAAGCGAATATCTTCCAACGACCAGGCTTTTGGTCTCATCACAAAGTACAAACCATTTTTGAAAAAAGACAAAGGATTGATAAAGAAAATCTTGATTGGTGTGAACACAAAACGACCTGAGCACGTTCAGTCGGCATTGTTGCGACGAAACTTTCTTGAACTCACCCAAAGTTTTATGATCCCACTCGAACGATACATGGCTTCGTTAATGCCTCTGCAAAGAGATATAAGTCCTTTCAAGTCTGCACCGAGCCCAAATCAATTTAAACAACATGATTTCTTAGCTACATTAGACCAATCTGGACCCCATTTAACATCGCCTTTAAAAGGCAACTGGAAAGGGCTTTACCAACGATTTTTCAATTCATCGAATTTCAAAGGATGGTACGAGTCGCGGCATAAAGAGTTACAGCGAACACTTCAGTTTATACAGCTGCAAGCGTTATCAGGGGCAGTAAGTAGTCTGTGAATTAAACCTTGTGTGTGATTTTTATATTTACTATTTTAGGATCTACATCACTGGGCTCAAGGAAAACAAGAAGTCGAAATAATCGATATGATTATAAAATTAAAACAAAAACTTAATTTGTCCCTTAATGAAGACTCGAATGCTTGTATGAATATAAATAATGAAGAAATAATGGTTGGCACTTCAATGCAATTAAATGAAACGAGAAGAAAACTGTTATATCAAATTGAAAGTATGAAGCAATCTCTACCTGATGACCTGAAGACTATACTTTTTGATACCTGATAAGATGGCACTCGACGTTTTTGGATTAAAATTAGCAAAATAATACTTTGTCAACAATAATGAATTTAGCTCAATGTATTTTATGCCTCTGACATCTATAATGCAGTGGATATAAAGCGTATGCTTTAAGTAAATATAATCAAATTTTTTTACCCCTTTGAAATGTTTCGTCGGTTTTGATGGTTCTGTCGCCGTTAATGTGAACACACCACCACACTTTCACTTTGTAAAAAAAGTTTAAAAAGTGGTGCAACAAATGGTAGTACAAAGGTCGGCCTAGTGCGACAAAAGTTCTGGTACTGTCCTTTTGTGGGTCATCTTAAGAAGAGGAGTGAAGTTTGACTGGCAAAATCGTGAATTCAATAAACATTGTAAGCCTTATTACACACGGAGTTTATGTATGCATATACACTTTGTCGCTTAGGTGGCGCTCAAATTATATGTGGAATGTGAATTAATTGCAATTAAATTTTGGAATCTACCAAGCAACGCAACAAGTACTAGCAAAATGGTAAGTGTTTTTTGTGGCGTGTATTCTAATGTTCGCGGTTTAAGAAAGAATTTTTTTCATGTGTACGTCTACACTGTTCAATACAGGCCAGCTGCCTTGGCATTAAGTGAAACTCAGGTTGGAGTAAATACTGATTTATCAGAATTTGCTCTACATGGATATAGCTTGGTGCCATTACTCTTTTCCATCATGGTCTCCTGGTCTATGTTAGGAATGATATTGCTTGCCAGAGCCTTCCCCAATATGGACAATGTTCCAACACGGACTTTAACTTCTTGTGGCTCAAATTCATTGTCCGCAAGCATAACATTCATAATTGTTTTATTTTCAGGAGTCCAAATCTCGACAGCAATTCGACTTGTAACGAGTTTGATGCGCTATATAATATCATCTCGAAAATTGTTTCCCTTTGTCCTCGAGCTGAAAATTGTTATTCCGGGCGATTTCAATGTACACAATTCCAATTGACTCCGCTATTCTGGTCAGACAATACTCGAAGGAAAATATGTTGAGATTTTTGTTGAGTTAAACCACCTTACTCAGCTGTCAGCTCGTTGATGAGCCAACCCGAATTCCTAACATTTCAGGCCAAACTGTTAAAACCCTAGACTTGCTCCGTACTCCTGACCCTGATAAATGCACAATTTGTGTACTACCGCCTCTAAGCATATCCGACCATTGTGTCATCTTTGCAAATTTCTCGTGCCAACTTATTCCAGTTAAAGAAAAACAAAGCCAACTGGGACGGTCTTAATAACTTTTCCAAGAGTAAAAATTTGTCTCAAAAAAGTGCATCTCATGTAGCCCTTCGGACTTGGCGGTAAAATGTAGATCCCTTCCATTCTTGCAGACTAACAACACACACACAGGAATGCGTGAGAGTCAATGATAGGCGCATTCGAATGATTTAATCGATTATAATCGATTCATGTAACATCTCGAGATATCTCGATTCTTCTTCACCCAAATCATTCGAATGATTTTGCATACCAATTATCAATTCTACCTACTTACGAGTGTTGAGTGTTTTGTAGTTGTTTGTGTGAATAAATTCAACCGTAATCTTAAGTCGTACACCTACCCAACAATTGAGCGTATTGTGTCTATATCTGTATTTCTCTTTATTTTCTTTCATTCTTATTTCTTTTCTCCTCTCACTGCAGTGACTGTTCTGTTGAGTGGAGTGATTGATTACTCGTACACAAACACAGCAACCAACGTCTGGAGTTCTCAAATATATTCAATCACTCGAGATACAGGTATAGTGTATCTAAGATTTATATTTGTATGGACTATGGAATGACCGAATGAAAATGAAAGAATCGAATGATTCCTTCATTCACTCGAAATACAAATCACTCGAGATACAGGTATAGTGTATCTAAGATTTTTGTTTCTATGGAATGACCGAATGATTTCTTCATTTCGTATGAATGAATGAAAAAAAGAACAACGAGTGCTTTTATAGAATTGGCTGTCGTCATGGTGTATTTGGGCTTTTATTATGCATCTATTAGAATATTTTTATTTTTTCAATCTTTGTTTTATGTTACCGTTATGTTTACCAAACATTTTGGAATTCGTATTGTTTTTGCACTTGGCTTTCGTGTTTTTGACTAGCTCTAGCTTTATTTTTATGGTAGGTGGGTCATTCATTTATTATTTTGTTGCTGTGATTTATTTTTATTAATGTATAGTTGTACTTGTTAAATAGAAATTTAATTTAACTTCAAATCAAAATGAAACCAGGAGAAAAAGTTTCATCAAAAAATTGGTGTAAACTATTATAATTTTGTTACTATTTTATAATTGGAATGATCATTCGATTATTTGGATCACTCGAATACTAATATCTCGATTATTGAAAGGCAGTAAAAATGTTTGGGTCATTTGTACAAAAGAAGATTATTTGGATCACTCGAATACTAATATCTCGATTATTGAAAGGCAGTAAAAATGTTTGGGTCATTTGTACAAAAGAAGAGGCAGATCTGCTTGCAGTTCAATTTTGAGATTTGAACATAAACTAAAACCCCTTTTTTCTACGAGTTTTAAAAAAATCCCTTTTTTCCTTCTACTGCTTTTAGCTTGTCTTAGGCACAAACCAATAAAAAAAGGAAGCTGTCCATGATCTAAAAAAAAGAGGCAAAATACCAAAGATGTCGCACACTTCTATGGATGGAATTCAAAAGTGTCAATTATGTTTTACCGGTAAATGCTACTTTTTGAATTTTTTAAAAACAGATGTCGCGAGCTTCTATGTCAGTATTTTAAGTAGTTATTTTTCTCCTGGAGTGGGTTCAGGAGAGTTAGCATCGCATTCTCAATTTTGGCGACATTTTTTTGACAATTGTATGAAGCTGACATTAGACTAGCAGTCCATATATAATACGTCCATGGCCTCATGGAAAAGCGAACTCTAAAGCCTCATTAGTTTATTGGATGAAATTTATTTTACATTTGCAACACTGCAACACAAAAAAAATGTTCACTCGAAGTAGCCAGCTGCGTAGCTTCCCTTAAAAGTTTCTCCCGCCATACTCGTCTCGCAAGGAATGCCCATCAGTTTACCCTTGAGCCCAATTTCGGAAGTACCGTGAAATATAGAGATTCTTTTTTTAGCCGAACAACACGAATTTGGAATAGTTTACCCGGCGAGACTTTCCTTTGTCATTTCGATTTGCAAACAGAGTCCCTAACTACCTCAAAATTTTACTTGTCTATTGTGATGTTTTGTCCAATCCGCCGGTGTTGTGTGTCCCTTTTGGTGGACAGCAGGTACTTCGTTTTGGCCTCATTGACTGCTAGTCCCATCTTAGCCGCTTCAGCTTTAATGCTACAAACGTTCCAGTGACAGCTCACCGAGTTCTGCCAATGATGTCAATAAAATACTAGCAAAAAAAAATTGTCCCACTACAATTGGCTTGCGAGTTTCTTGTAATTTTGTTAAGTATTAAGTTGAAGAAATCGCAGGATAGCGCATCACCCTGTCGGAATCCGTTTTTGACGTCAACAGCTTCTGTGAGGTCAGAACCAACCTTGGCGAAACAGCAAGAGTTCTCCATCCTCATCCTGCACAGTCGGACGAGTTTTGTGGCGATGCCAAAACCAGACTTGGCTCTTTATAGCTCGTCTCTATAAATG
The DNA here is from genome assembly GCA_963971375.1 of Platycheirus rosarum. Classification (NCBI taxonomy): domain Eukaryota; kingdom Metazoa; phylum Arthropoda; class Insecta; order Diptera; family Syrphidae; genus Platycheirus; species Platycheirus rosarum. The sequence continues at coordinate 1,458,418 of OZ020511.1, forward strand.
CTATCGTACGCGGCCTTAAAGAGGTGGTCGGTATCGATTTGGAATTCTTGGCTAGTTTCCAGGATCTGCCGTAGCGTTGAACATTTGATCGATTGTGGACTTTTCTGGTCTGAAACCACACTGATAGGGGCCAATCAGGTTGCTGACGAAAGGTTTCAGGCGTTCACATAGTACGGCAGAGAGGATCTTGTAGGCGATATTCAGGAGACTTATTCCTCTATAGTTGGCGCAGTTAAGAGGGTCTCCTTTTTGTGGATCGGGCAAACGATGCTTAAGTTCCAGTCATCAGGCATACTTTCTTCTGACTAAACTTTAGATATGACTTTGTGTATGCACTCCACCAGGTCATCTCCGGCCGCTTTAAGAAGTTCGGCGGGTAGTCCGTCGGGTCCAGCAGCTTGGTTGTTTTTTATTTTAGATATTTCTATCCTCACTTCACTTTGGTCAGGTGGACGGAAGTTTTGTCTGTCATCGTCCATGTTGAATGGTGTTTCGAAATATGAGTTAAGTATTAATTGCCTACTACATAGACGGCGCCGCCGTGAGCCATGTTAAATAATGGAAAATTTATAAATTATGTACTCTACCTTTGAACTTGAACTTCAAACTTGCATTCCGTCATATATAAGACCTCAAATGTTAGACGTCATATAAAACATTCAAACATATTTGTTTTTATACAAATTCAAAACAAACAACACAGAACCGACTTTATTTAGATTTATTAATGCAAGTAGAATTAATGGATTTTATTAATGCTATTAAGCGCAAAATACTGATATATATAAAATATAGAGAGCGTTATACAAAAATGTCCAATCTTACTCTTTGGCACACACTTATTACTACATTTAAGTTTATTTTATTTTTAATCAAAGGCAACCTTACGAGAGAAAGATGTTAAAGAAGATATTTCACTTGGATTTGAGTCCGATGGCAAATTATTAAACTCAATTTCTTCGCTTATGATGTTTTCTAGAATTAAAAATAAACCATACATATATAAGAAAAAGTACGAAGAAAAAAGTTCCAATTGAATCACTTACCATTGGAAGCACGATTTTCATTTGGCCACTGCTTATGGCTTGGTGCATAGAGAATCAATAGAGTAACAATATAAATGTTCCACATTCCATAAACACCAGTAAGAAATGCTGATGTCATTTGAATTTCAATATTGTCATCCCATTTCCAATGACCTTCTGCCACTTGGCCCATAATGAATCCTGCAACTGTTAATGCTGCGCAAATCAATGTGGCCAACATTAGAAATTTAAATCTGTAAATAAGGCCCTCATAGTGCAAGCGTCGAGCAGAGGACATTGAAGGCAATGATGTTTGTTTAATACTGATATTCACGAATACTTTCCACACCATGTAACACAAGAAAAAGAAATATATACCAACAGATATTGCCGCTAGAATAATGAATCCAAACTAAAAAAAAAAAAAAGAAAGATGATAGTTTCCCATTTAGGTATATGGAATTCAAGGTTTACAGCAAAATTAGCACCAATCGGTTTTGTCCAAATAGAATAAAATGGATTTCTTAGCTGGATTCCTCTTTCACATATGTCAAAAACGAACAGTGATATACATCCAACAACAACAGCACTAAGATGCTTCCAATAAATCCGCAACGAGTTCTTTTCCACAGTGTCTTGGATCTTTGAAAATTAAATAAATTAACAATTTGGTGCTTCTATAGACTAAAACAACCTACCAACATATGTTCACCGGCGAAAACTAACCAGAACGACAAGAGCATAGCATAGAATATTCCCTGTCTGATATCACTCAAGAGAAGCATGTACGGCATTTCAAAGGCCAGAGTAAGATATTCCAGAGGCACTGAACAAATAATAAAAGAAAAAAGGAAAAACCAAAACTTATTTTTTATACTTACGATTCAAAAAAGTCAATGTGCCTCCTAAATAGATAAGCATGTACTCCAGAAGAGCTGGCGATCTCTGAAGAATATGCACTCTGCGCCAAAACCAAACCATAATTCCCATCACAAAGGGAAAAAAGATCGTTTTCAGAGAAACCCAAACTTTGGTAAAACCTCCATTTTGATAAATTGCCGTTAGTTGCAACTCGTGCGAGTGTCCTATGTTCAGATTTAATCTCATATCAGTGTCTACAGGAAGTCTTATGTTCAGTAAGTAATAATCATGGTGAAGAGCACCCAATTCAAATAATGGAATCATTTCGCACGAAAAAAGAGTTTCTTGAATGGAAACCTAGTGGTGATTGAATAATCGATATTAAATAAAAACAAAGGAAAACCACATTTGCTGCTCAACCAACTACTCAATTTGTATTTAAAACATTTTATTACTTACGGGGATAGGTGTACACTCAAGGAAACGTTTTTCCAACGAATGTGCATAAAGCTTCCATGCGTTGTCTGGGTCACCTTTATTCTTATATGCTAATCGGGCATCTATTGTAAGCTCAGTTCGAGGATCTTAAAATGCAAAAAAAAAACTCCAAATTACTGTGCGAATAGCACTCTGCAGCTCTCTACCCACCTATTAGGATGTCAGTTTCATAAGCAATGTCCACTTGAAGAACGCCAATTAAATTCTGCTGCCATCTGGAATAATCAAGTACTTGTCCTTCTCGTGGAATGGGCATCTATGACAAGGAATATCAAGTATTTTTCTATTAAGACTACAATCCCCAGATTTTTTTACCTGAAAAACGTAGACTATTTGATTGGCCATTTTTGTATAGTGCCTTTCGATTTCTTCCTGATGTACTTCATTGCATTTGTCCGATCCCCGTGAATAGATCCAAAAGTTTGTATCATTTTGCTTCAAAGGGTTATCTTTACATGTCATTCCTAGAATATTTTGATGACTTGCGGGCACAGGAGCTGAGAAAATGTACTTAAATATGTTCAAGAAAACAATAATTTTAATATATGCAAGCTAACAACCTATGAATCCACCAATGAGGAAGCATATACATTGGCATATCAACAAAATAGCCACCAAAACAGATAGTTTACCACCACTTAAGTTCTCCAGAATTGTTCCAGACATCCTTTTGTGTACTGGATTTCCGATTTGAACACAAATTGCTTAGATTTATTAAATTCTTTGGCCAGGACTTTAACAAAGGAAAGGTATGTTAAAATTGTTCCAAATATCCAAGTTGCTATTGCAAGCTAGTAGCTAGTTCAAGAGTATTGTTGTATGTTTGTTTTTTGTTTCTTGTTTGTCTTGCCTAAAAACACCGGGGTGGAAAAAAACTAAAGGGTATTACTGTGCCGCATAGACTTGCTCATATATAGTTTTGCTTATTTAGCAACATTGATGATTAACGTACACTCTGTCCAACTTATATGTCGTCAGTACAGGGAGAAAGGCGTCCTCATCTTATTTTAAGCAACGAGAAAACGAAAATACATGGTCTCCGGAGTGCACATTGGTTTTAAAAAGCATTAAAAATACACCAATTCTGATGGCTTTTTAACAGAATTCTTTCTTCCGATTAAAGTTTTTATTTGAAGGAGACCATTATAACCAAAAGCATTGTATATACATTTTCATATACATTTTTCGTCTGGCAATAATCTTCCTGGTTGATTCGAAACTAACTCTTAATAGTGAAGACGAGAACCTTACCAGTATTAAATACACTTTTGTTGTCTGTACTTATTCTATATTCACACCAATTGGCAATTTCAGCACGCCTCATTGCGACTTGATTCAGAACTAAAAAAATATGCGTCATGATAGTACTATAGGCAGTGTATATACAATGCCAAAAGATAAAGAGACAACATTTCAAGTTATAGGAAAACAAATCAGTTGCTTTATATTTTTCCATACATAGAGCTGTTATATTTTAAGAAAAATATCTCCTTTGGCTCACAATTCCACAAACAAGTGTTCTCTCCGAATTTTTTTTTTTTTTTTGCAATTACATAATATGACCCTAGGGACCTTTATTATATAAAAAAAATCACCAAGCCGGTTCTTATAATGCTTACGTTCGAGGTTGCTGAGCTTTCTGATATTTTTGTTGACAAATATACTCTGCGTTTGTGAACGCATAAAACCCAATAACTACAAATGGAACGTAACCTACGGATAGGCTACTTTGCTTTTGTTGTAATTAACATGGTTAAAAACAACTTACGTTATATTTATTTTATTATTAGGGCACGCACCAGGGATTATTTGTTTCTCTTTTAATGTAGAGCACATTGCATGGGCATTAGGAAGAAAGGGAGGGGAAAGACAGAAGGTGTAGAATACATTGGTTTTGAATGCTTGCAGATCAAAATGGCAAGGGAAAATCTCACCGGGTCAACTATTCCAAATTCTTGTTCTTCGGCTAAAAAAGAATCCCTATATTTTACGGTACATCCGAAATTGGGCTCAATGTGAACATTTTTTTATAGAAAAGCGTAAAAATAAGGAATAACATGAAACATTGCGTCGGAGTCCTAAAGGGCCAATTGTTTCTGAGACATTTCTATTACCTATTACTCTTAACGCTCCTTTTTTGTATTCTATCAAGCAGGTGTAGCGACGTTTGTGAAACACCTGCCCAGAGGTGGGAGTTATACTCGAGTTTTGGGCGTATAAACGCTTTGTAAATTGTAGAAAGATCAGAAGGTGACAACATTTCTTGCATCGATACAGAAAACCTAAGCACTTAGCCGCATTTTTTGGCGATCTCAAATATGACACAAGACATTAAGGGCATGTTTAGCTTTCACGACAGAAGACAGCATTGAGTTTTCGAAGCATTAAACCAAAGATAATATAAGAAGTACTACTTGTTATATTATCTTTGATTAAACTCTACACGATTTCTAGTACGCCATTTGACAATGCTGTATAAATCAGAGTTTAATGAGCTTATCATACGGTACCATTGCTATTGTACGTCAGAAGGCAAAGGGCGTGAATCGTAACTAGTAATATTGATAAGATTACAGATTTTAGTAAATTGCAATTAGTGAAATAATAAAAAAATAGATTTGTATTTGATTGTAGTGTATCTTGTTGCAGAACCCATTTTTCAGTTCGTAGACGAAGAGAGAATTATACTCTCAGATGTCTTTCTTGTTTCTTTTTTCTATGATCTTTTTTTGACTCTCACAATTAGTGACTTTGGGGGAGAATACGAAACAGGCACAACATTAATTTCACTTCTTCTTGTGACTAGTGAAACATCAGTGGTGATAGGGAGAATCGGGCTGTAATCTCCACTCAGAGAAAAACTTTAGGGAGATATAGACGAACTAAACGGCGCTAGTTGTCAACCCCTGATGTATTACTATAGGTTTCATATACAAGGCTGAAGGTAAGAAATAAAAAATAATTTTTTCTAAGAAAATAACATTAATTTTATTTAATTTTTGTATTTAAGGTGTAAATTGGACCACATGACCGCTCAGTGCGCGAATGTGTTTCTTAATTAATAGCCCGATTCTCCCCCTTGTGACGAATCAGAAATCACAGGCTCCTGTGGCTATTTCTTGTTAGGATTGTTGTGACTCGAACAAAAAACACAAAACAGATTTACAGCCATAAAATGCAGGATACATATTTATTTTTTGCTCATTGCTGTAATCTAAACAATAAGGGTATTCATTTAACTAGGTAAACTGTACCACGTGGTAAGATCGCAAAGCTTACGATACTATTTTCATGAACGCTTCTTCTTGCAAATGATGAAAACTTTGTCGTAACTCAAACAGATGTTTGCTAAATGTCATGCCTTAAATAAGTATAAAAATAAATTTGTGAAATTGTATGAGAAAATTGTTTGAAATGCTTTTTTTGTTGGAATTGAGAACAAAAGATAAATATTACACATTTGAATACAATGGGTACATATTTTTTTACCATTCAAATTCATCAAAAATTTAAGAATTTGATAAAATTGATCCACGTGAAAAAAGTGAATGAGATCATAGAAGACTTGGTTAATTATGATGACGTTAGCTGAGGGCTCTCGACATACAGAACTGATCGATTTTTTCATCATTCGGTTATGGAACAAAAATATTTTATTTTTGCAAAAATATTACAACGTTTTCGGACAAGTTTACAAACTAATTCATGTGATAAAGGTTACCATTTGTTGTAAAAGATTTTCCATGCAAACTTTTACAGCTAGTTTACTACACAGTAACTGCTGGAACGCAATAGAAAAACGCAGATGAAGACGTCGACGCAGACATATCGCATGTTAAATGAAAACCTTTGTACCTAATTATAAGTGCTTACAATGGAGTCGTACTCATTTTTGACATTTATGTCAGCAAATGGAATTTTGTCTGTGTTTAATTTCATAAAATAATTTAAATATGGAATTATACAAGTCCTTTTCTTTAAATCTGTACTTACCTGAAATATTTAACTCCTCTGCAATCTTAATCCAATCATTGTTTTTAAATCCTAAAATTTTTATAATATAAATTCCACAATATGTCTTTTCCCCGAACAGCTTTAATAAATCTCTTCTGAATAGTCCGTTGTTCTAATTTCTAATAGGATTTTATTAGGCCGTTGCTCTTGTTACTTTTTTTTTGTGAAAAGTTAAGAATGCCCACGTATTAATTAAAAGTTAAACAACTCGTCCGTCGCCGTTTTCGTCTGCGTTTCATCTCATTGTATTCACAACATTGAATTTGTGTGTTTTCAATATTTTGACATGCGATACAACTGCGTCTGCGTCTCTGGTTCCATTGTGTTTCTGCAGTAAACCTTACCACGTTTACGATGGTCTTACGACGTTGCATGAAAGCATAAAGTGATCACCACGAAAATTCCAAATCTGGCATCACTTGCAGCTTTCCACTGGAAACCTGGAATTTTGTGTATTTACATTTTGACATTTCAGGTTAGATCATGATACACAGAAATACAAGGTATGCTAAGTAGACGCATACAAATCGCCATCTTGATATTTTATGACGTCACATTCTTCTTTTATTATTATTTTATTTATAAAGTGAAAATAATATTTAAAACTGAAGGTTTAAACGATTTTTTGTATGATTATAAGAAAAAGAAAAAATAATATTTACACTCTAAAGCCTAGTACTCAGATCGCGCTAAAATGTATCTTCCATGCAAATTTCCACCCAAGATAAATTTAAGCTTTCAGATTTTAGTTTTTCAGATATGGTCGTCTTGCACGCTCATTTATTATTTTGAGTCTAAAGAAATTTTCGGTTTGTTATTAAACATAGCAAAATTTATCGCGTTTATCATATAGACTGACCAATTCTAAGTCGGCTACTCAAAAATTAATTCTTAAGATTTTGATGTACAAATTATTGTGAAATATGAATTAAGATACATAATGCTGTAAAAATGCTCATAAAATGTACTGCTATTACTACTACTTTTATTGATTTACTTATTTTTGAGAAAGTACGTAGTCGATAGAGAACTAACATGAACTACGTTTTCTGCGATAAAAATAGAAAAAAATTAATTTAATTATTGCGCTCTTAAGTTGCTAAAAGTTTTTGTTCCCAAAAGTCTACATACATCGATGCTCCAAGTAAAAGTAAATCTTTAACCATTTATACCGTCGCTGTGCCATCACTCGCTGCATTAAAAAAAAATACTTACATATGTACATAATTGCTTAAAAAAAACGAGTTGGTTGTCTGTAAAATCGGTTTACGGACGATAATTTTACGTTATAACGTCATAAGAAAACATTGCTGGCAGCAACACCAACATACAGCCTATTAACTCACATCCTCAAAGGCACTCGTTAAATCCACACACACAAACACACCCAAATATCTACATCTACTTTCTATTTTAACAAAACTCCGCCTATTTTGTATTTCTTTTTCTCTTCTTGTACTTTTGAATGTGAGTTGAATTATTTTGTTCTTTTTCATGTTCGCCTGGTGCCATAGTTTAAAGAACCACAGTATCGCGGTTAGCATGAGTCATGAGTTTTATCAACATGAATCATGTTATTTCAGTTAGTACGTGTAGCCTGCCATCGATTTATAAGACGTTATCAAGATAAAAAAAAAACAAAGAAAAAACGAAAAAGTTTTCGCTTCGAAACAAGAAAAATTATTTGATGAGCTGCTCTGTGAAGAAAAAAGAATGAAGATGCTAAAACAAAATTTCGTTCTTTTGCGAAGAAGGTGTTCAATATAAAAGTGACACCTAAATAGCAATCACAAGAAAAATTCACAAAAATGTGACTATCACTCATCACAATAACCTTACGCAGACTGAATTTTTTGATTGTAACAATCACTAGCCGATTCCACCCACGATTGTTTTTATGACACTCACAACTTGTCACAAAATCAATTTCACCTTTTCTTGTGATGGTGAGAATCGGACTGTCAATCTTTAAGTTATTTGAAAGCTGAATAGACATACGAAAGAAGTTCTTTCTCTTATATTTCCTTTCTGATAACAGTCAAGGAAGAGCGAATTAGCTTAGCGCTGAATAAAACAACTTCCATTTTGTTTGAACAATCTTCTGTTCTGTTCTACTTTCATCATATTGCACCATCGTTCATAGAAAATTTTTTAATTCGGTGTATGTGCAAGCAGGATTTCATGAAATGAACGGTGTGGCGCTTTTGTAAACTTTTAACATAGAAACAAGAAAATTATTAAAAAATTAAAATGCCTAACAGTGTGTTGTGTGTGCTTGTGTTGTCCCCCTCCTCCTATGATTGTGTATTTGTTTTTAAATGAAAACAAATTTTAAATTATATGTATTTTAAAAAGTGAGCGAATGTTTTATTGAACATCATACAATTTCGGTTAAAATATACTTACTCAAATGAAGCAAATAGTGAAGACCAAGTTTCAATTTGTGTAATATTCTCGTCTTCACGTACGTGTGTAGTACTTGTGCACACACTCACTCACTTCATATGAAAAAAATAAACTCGTTTTCAGTGTAAGAAGGAGATAACAAATAATAAAAACAACTTGTTTTTCTTATTGTTTTTTTTTCTTAACTTTTTACTCTGGATTTACTCACAGTACCTTACCATAACCTTTTTCTCACAAATAATTTTTTGTAGTCTTGTCAAGTTTTTTTTAGATTTTTACCAATCCCTGAGTCCTTTTGTTTTGTATTTAATTGCTTTTATTTATTTATTAAAAAAATAACATCAAATATAAAAGAACAAATTGTTTCCAACGAGTGGAATAAATCTTGACTAGAACCTAGGATTAATAAGTTTTGTGGTTAACGAAGTGATTTTAGTGAAAAATTCTGTGAAACTTGACAGCCATTATCGCCAAGCAGGGTTCATCCTTTTAAACAAATAAACTTGGAAAAAAGAGGAAAAAAATATTAAATGTGTGCCTAAAGACGAAGAACATTCTCCCCAATTTTTAGCTTTGCCTTAAGACTCCTGAAATAGGTAAGTTAATTCAAGTGTATGGGATATAATATGTAGGAGCAAAAATAGGTTTTTAATTGCAAAAAAGGTACCAACCGCTCTGTTCTTAATCCCGAAAGTTAGAAAATCCTATCTTGTGTTAGTAACCATTACTATCTACCCTCTGAGCATTGGGAATACAATAGAAATCAAGTTTTCATTCCGGGGAAATTAGTATCTATTTAGTGCTTCCTTGTTTCTTCACCTAGGTTAATGATCTGATGACAAGTTGCTTTAATTTCGTCCTTTGAAACTTTTATTATTTAAAAATGTCATGTCTGTTATTTTTGAAGTTGCAAACATAGAATTTTTGTTATTAAGATGATCCTTAAGCTAGTATTAGATGGTCCTTGTAATTTGTCAATGCAGTGACACTATGACGTAGTTGTCTGTCCTAAAAGTGTCACGTCGTGTGATCGTCATTGTTTTGCATGTCATTGCCGTGACAAAAACAGTGACAGGCACCGTGAAACGTCACTTTTATGTCACTGCAGGAACAAATTACAAGGACCTGTCACTGTTGGTGGGACACCGTGACACGTAGCTTGTCGCTGCAGGGACTGTGTCCCAACCGTGACACGGCAGGAATTTTTGCCATGCCATTATTTGTCACTATTGTCAAATTTGCAAAATTAAAAAAAAAATAAAGAAAAAAATATGTATTACCATTAAAAAAACATGTTTGTGAATCTTTTTCAATTTTAAAAAATATTTTAAGCTCGTCCCTAGAATTTTTACTCTCAAACGACGTCAAACGTGTAACGTCAATTTAAAGGCCTCGTCAAACAGAGCGCGTTTTAACGCTGCGTTTCAACGGCACACATATCCCATATCATAGGGAGCGCGTTTTCAACGCCTTGTCGAGTTCAACGCGGCGGCAATACGCATCTTCTAAGCGCGGCGTTAAATTAAATTACAAATTATTATTTTGACGCCGCGTTAGAACAGATTATTTTTTTAATTGTTTTGAGAATTAAAGGCTTTGTCAAACAGAGCGCGTTTCTTACGCGGCGGCGTTTAGATTATTTTGACGGCGTTTAAACGCAACGTTGGAGAAAAAGTTCATTTCCGATTTTTTGCCATATCTTGTTCTTCAGAACTACATAATATTCTTAAATGTTTTCTCATTTTTTTAACACATTCTATCAGTTTTTCCATGATAAGCAACATTAAAAATGAAAATGACACAAAAACAAATATCAAAACAATAATTTAAATGACTTAAGGCCTCGTCAAACAGAGCCACGTTTCAACGCCGCGTCTTAATATACAGTAATACATATCCCATGACACATAGATCGAGTTTTCAACCCCGCGCCAATTTCCACACGGCTTCAAAATGCGGCGTTAAAACGCCGCGTTGTGATTGATTACAAATTATGTTTTTTGACGCCGCGTTAGAAAGATTTTTTTTAAATTATTTTGTGCTTGATGAAATAAGTTATTCTGAATTTGTTGTAGAAATTTTTTGACAGGTATTTTGTATGTTTTAATATTGTTTTAAGTGGAAAAAATAACCTGATTGGCATTTGGTGAAAATATGAAAATCAAGATTCAAATATGAAACGCGATGCGGATAGCTCTCTGTTTGACGTTCTCTAACACCGCATTTATAACGCCGCTACAAAATAATCTCAACGTCGCGTTTAAAACGCGTTCTGTTTGACGAAGCCCTGAACTCCCAAAAAAATAATCTTTTCTAACGTGGCGGCAAAAAAAAATAATTTGTTATTTATTTCAATGCCACGTCTTGACCCTGCGTATTGAGTCGAGTTCTTTCATGTTCTTTCTGACATGGGATATGTATTGCGGTATAATATTACAACGCGGCATTGAAGCTTGGCGGTAAAACGCGGATGTTTGACGAGACGATAGAGCTCTGGATCCTCAGCTCATAATTCTAGCATTAGTTTTGCGCAAAAAACCTTCATTCTCACGTCGCAACAACCAATTTTGGGACCACAAGGTACGAATTCTTTGCGGTGGCCTTTGGTTGTTGTTGTAGTCACCGTCACTGGCTGCTTTCCAAGATGTAGGCCGCGAGAATCGTCACCTCTACCATATTTCGTGTGGACATAGTTAATGTGACTTTTCACTTTTGCTTTAATCACTGTAATTGGAAATGTATTATTTATTCTTTTTTTTAATTAAATTAATTTAGGTAATTGAAACACTTCAGAAACTCACGTCTATATTTAACCAAAACAACCAAGACACAGCGACTCATTTGAGTGACGCCGTGTTATCGTCACTGCTAAAAATGATAAATGTCATTGCAGTTTAGGCTCACCGCCAACGATCAGCTGTTCGAGAGTTTTTACGTCATGTGATCGTCAATGTTTTGCATGTCTTTGCCGTGACACACTTTGACGTTCATTGTATTTTGGGACAACAATGACAGACATGTGTCATTCGTGTGATAGTCACTGTAGCTAGCCGTGACACGATTACCTTTGTTACGGCAGTGACGGTGGTAGGACCTATTTTGCGGTGACACTCGCAGTGACAAATTACAAGGACCGTCTAATACCCACTTTAGGTAGTTGCTTAATTTGTGATCTAATAGTTAGTTGAAATTCTTAATTGTGTAGTGCACTCTGGAAAAGAATCGACGCATTTATGTACAATTTGACACTTTTTCGAACCCCAGGACACCTTTTTAAAAAATCATCGTTTACACAAAACTTTTTAGATGTTGAGCTATCATGCTCCACCCATCCAGTTAAAGAAAAACTTCCCACCAGGACCGTTTGGTAATACGAGAAAGCCAACTGGGACGACCTGAATAATTTCTTGCGTAACCTTAACTGGTCACTATGCTTCCTCGATAGTGACATTGATGCCAGTTACTGCCAGTGCCTAGAAAGGAAAATCGGAATTCATGCAACTCCGTTATTAAAAGAACCAAATTTTTGCATGACTATAAATTACGGCAAAAAATTCTGTAAATTTTTTTGGTCATTTGTAAAAAATATTAAAAACTCCTATTCGGTTCGGTAATGACAAACCTATTGGCTTCTCTTAGAGAAGGCAAACCTGCTCGCAGCCAATTTCGTAGCCAGCTCTACGCTGCCTTATAGCGATGTTGCCCCTCCTGTACTTGAGAATGTAAAATTGTTCCATGGGACAGATTTTTTCCGGACTCGTACAGTAGCAAGAGTTCTCAAAGTTCTCGATATACACAAATCCGCTGGGCCGGATGGTATACCCTCCATTCCTCTGAAGAGGTGTTCTTCCATACTGACAAATTTTAAGCAAAAAAGTGTAAAATTTAGTAATTTGTATTTCAATGCAAACACAACGAGAAAGGAGACAATTATAACAAAAGTTCAATTGCTTCAAACTAACTTAACAAACAAAACAAATATTTTTACATTCTGCAAAAAATTTTGCTGGCGGCCTATTTACGTTCAAGGGTACTGCTCCCATTGATACTTTTAAGATACATACATAATAATGTTCGCCCAGAGCTGATGGTTTATCTCACCGAAAAGTGGAAACAATCCGAAATATGTCGTCAAGCCTTATTCAGTACTGCAGACCTTTATTATGGTTTCTCCCAGATATATGCAATTAAAAATCAACGCATTTAAGAGCATTGTAAAAGCTTTTAGGAAAATAGGCAATTTTTCATTAACGGATATACATATCCCTAAAATCAAAATTTAAAATCTCTTAAAACATTTACTAAATAAATTAACCAAGCATGCCAAAATTAAAGGCAATCTCACCACCAAAAACTTCTTTGAGATAATGTTTAGGTAGTTTGTTAAAAAACATCACCCTGTATTACACAATTGTTCATCTATGTTTAGGTGAGTTCAAACCTAGCTAATCCTAAAGCTTTCAGACGACCGAAAAAAACATTTGAGTTTATGAAAATCACAAAGTAAAACAAACCCTTTAGAAAGCCTTATTATATATTCTTTAACATTAAAATATATTTTTAAATATAAAGTTCTAAATTATTTCTAGAAATTCCTACATCAATGGTCCACACCGAAGAATCAAATGTGGTCAACTAGACTATAATAAATCGTTGTACTGCCTCGGAATCGAAAAATCGCTAAAAACTTAAAACAAAAAAATATAAAAAAAAAGAAAACAATATGCCCACAACCGTCCTAAGACAGCTTTTGCAATTGTATTTGATGGCTTGCTTGTTGCTTATAACATCAACAGTTAGTTCAGGAAATGTGCAGCAAAAATCTAGTAGTATAAGTAATTTAAGTAATAGTCGGAACAAAATAGGTGGATCCCTATCGTGTATAAATGACACACAAATTCAAAGTGATATTGTTGCGCAGTTCTGCCTGCCATCATCATCTGCACAGTCTTCAGCAGGGAGCAGCCACCCAACGTCCACAGCAGCAACGCTCGCAAACACAAGCACATCATCGACATCCCTGCCTACATACACAAATTATTTTACACATTTATCATACGATAAGAAAAGGAATGTATTTTATGCTGGAGCCACAAATAAGATCCTACAATTGAACGAAAACCTCAGAGTGCTTTCTCAAGCTGTGACTGGTCCGAAGCACGATAGCCCACAGTGTCATGCAGGCGGTTGTCCAGACGAAGCCGAAACGCAACAAATGAACAACCACAATAAAATTCTTATTGTGAACTATGTGGATGACATACTGATAGCTTGCGGTAGCACAAGACAAGGAGCTTGTGAAATATACCATTTGTCTAAGTTTCCACAACTATCTCAGTTTATATCGATTCCATTGGCTGCTAATGACGAAACCTCTTCTACGTACGCTTTTATCGGTCCTTCACAATATCAATCGTGGAAGAAAGAAGACATTCTTTATGTTGGCACTACGTTCACAAATGTCGGTGATTATCGACACGATGTTCCTGCTATAAGTTCACGTAAACTTGAAGACTTAAACTATGCTGAGTTTTCTATACAACAGTCTATTATAAATATCGACGTTAAGTATCGAGATCATTTTCTGGTTGACTACGTCTACGGATTCAACTCATCTGAATATGCGTATTTTGCTCTAGTTCAAAAGAAATCGCACCTGGCTGAAGAGGCAGGCTATGTGACACGACTAGCAAGAATATGTATAACTGACTCGAATTACGATAGTTACACGGAAATAACCATACAATGTCAAGCAACGCACGACAATATTGATTATAATATATTAAGGGATGCAAAAATTACTCAGGCTGGACAAAAGCTAGCTCAGCAGTTAGGTATCAAAAAAGACGATCATGTGCTGGTTACAGTTTTTTCACCATCCAAAGAGATCACCAAGCAACCAGAATCAAAGTCAGCTATGTGCATATATAGTTTAAAAGAAATTGAAGAAGTTTTTATAGAAAATATACACATGTGTTTTAATGGTACCATTAAGGATCGTAACTTGGGATATATATCTGGAACAATTAATGATGGAAGATGTCCGATGGTGGGGGTAAGCTTTAAAACTTTTTCTTTATTAATATCTAATACGAAAATTAAAATCGTTCAATGATGCAATTCTGATCTATATACCCAATGCTGCATGTTGGTTTTTGTTTATTTTCTTTAATACCTGAATACTATTAAATCACAGATAACTATTATACAGATGTCTCATCCTTATGGCAGAAAGTGTCGTATGAAACCAAAAAAGGTCTTTTTAAACAGCTTTTTAGAAAGCTCTTCTGAAAGAATCATTTTAAGATATTTCTGGGTTGCTTTTTCTCTTGAGATCTTCTATTCTCTCTCAATGCTCATACATTTTTTTTTGTTCTGATTTTCCTTACCTTAGGTAGCGCTACAGTCCAGGGTGGAACTGGGCCTCAACCAACAAGCTTCTGTGGCCAGCTCGATGCCTAGTTAGCTGCCTCCAGTTTCGCACTTGAAGTCGGTCGAGGCCCCCTTCCACTTGCGTGCGCCACCTGATTCTCAGTCTATCTCTACTGTACCTCTGGGATGGAATCCAAGATTTTCTGGACCACTCTATATAACCCAGCCATCTATGACGTTGAATATTTTCTCTTTTGGCTACGTCTGTGTTGCTGTACGAGCGTCACAGTTCTTCGTTGTATCTTCTTCTTAAATCTCCGTTAAAGTATACGGGACGAAAAATAACCCGGAGAATCTTTCTCTCGAAGCAACCTAAAGCGCCCTCATCCGCTTTTGACAACGTCCATGCGTCTGCACCATAGAGCAGGACTGGGAAGATGAGGGTCTTATAAAGGGACTGTTAAGTCTTGTCATGCGTTCATGTTTTTCTGCAGTGGTGAACATTTGAATAAGTTTATTATCTGTGATTAAATGCTCATCAACGTGCAGCTTTTAAAATTTTAAGTTTTACAGCATCAGACTTCCATTAATTTTTTGATTACTCTCTAACTCGCACAATGCTTGTGTTTAAGTTACATTTTATTTAATTGACAGTCTCTCGGGAACATATATAGTTTCTGTACCGTTGGTTTGAAAATAAGTGGAGTCTCTCCAATCACAGCACATGCATTATTCCATTTTGATAATGTTTCCATAACATCAGTAACAGCAACAACCACCGGCCCTCATTCATTGGCTTTTCTCGGAACCGAAACAGGTTCAATTAAAAAAGTGTTGATATCCGGGCAGCAGCTTGGTGAATATGAAGAAGTTGTTGTTGATCCAGGAAATAGGATATTACAGGATACGATGATGTCACCAAAAAAAGATTTTCTTTATGTACTTTCAAAGAAAAAGGTTTGTATTATCAACGGCATGGAATCGAACCAAATTGATAACATTGTAAAAAATTACAGATTTCTAAACTTCGAGTTGAACATTGCTCTGTTTATAGTAATTGTTCATCTTGTCTGGAATCGCGTGATCCATTTTGTGGATGGTGTTCCTTGGAAAAAAGATGTACAGTCCGAAGTACTTGCCAAAAGGATACTAGTGCTGCTCGATGGCTTTCACTTGGTAGTGGACAACAATGCATTGATTTTGAATCGATAGTTCCTGATAAAATTCCAATAAAAGAATTAAGTCACGTTCAGTTAATAATCCGAACCCTTCCAGAGCCATTAAATGCAAAATATCGTTGTGTTTTTGGTAACTCAACACCAATAGATGCTGAAGTTCTAGAAAATGGTCTTGCGTGCATGACACCACCCATAGATCAAAGACCTATGATTGAACCGAACGAAGATCATGTATTAGTGCCATTATCAGTACGAAGTTCGGAAACAAATAAGGATTTTGTTTCGCGATCGTTTGCTTTCTTCGATTGTTCAAAGCACAACACATGTCAAAAGTGTGTAAAAAGCCAGTGGGAATGTAACTGGTGTATATTTGATAACAAATGCGTTCATCGCACAGAACAATGCCGAAACATGGAAAATGTTATAAGCACTTTAGAAGTAATAGTTCTTCAAATGTCATTTATTTGCTCTTTATGTTATCGAACTCTTTTCAGGTTTGTCCTCACCTTAAACGGCAACGAAATCCAACATTGTTGCCAGTTCGTGTACCAAAAGAAATTCGACTAGAAATTGAAAATCTACCAAAGCCAAAGAGCGCTCATTCTGGATTTCTTTGCACTGTTTATATAGAGGAAGCTCACATGCTGCTACCTGCGAGGATTGAAGCTAACAAAATAGTAGTTTGTGAAAAAACACCGGTAAGAAAAAAATATATTTGTAAAAAGAGTATGACTTTTTAATTCATTTTACTCTCAGTACTTTTATGAAACTAACGCTCATGAGTACGAAGCCAAGGTGGACATTACTTGGAATCGACAGCATTATATTGATACCGCAACTGTGATACTTTATAAATGTGATGTTTTAGGATCCCATCGCGACCACGCCGATTGCAGTTTGTGTGTCACAAGAGATGCAAAATATCAATGCGCGTGGTGTGGCGATTCTTGTGTGTATAATGAAACATGCAATATTCAACGCACAAATGAATGTCCGAGGCCTCGTATTGACATGATCAGCCCCATGAGCGGACCGATTGAAGGGGGAACTTTAGTGACTATTGAAGGAAGCAATTTGGGAATAAGAGAAGAAGATGTTAGAGGTAAAGTTAGTATAGGAAATATACCTTGTGATCTGGTCAATTACGAAATATCGGTTAAAATTGAGTGTCGAACTGGTCCGGTAGGCCATGAACTCATTGCTCCGGTTAAAGTTGCCAACGAAGCAGGCTTCGCTGAGTCTATTATTCAGTTCCAGTACAAGGACATTCAGTTAGAAGGTTTGCATCCGACTATGGGTCCTCGCAGTGGTGGGACACATATTACACTAATAGGAAGGTATCTTAATATCGGTTCGTATGTTCGAGCATTCTTAGATGAATATGAGTGTCACATAAATGTCACTCAAGCTTCAAGTAATAGGCTGACATGTTTTACCTCTGAAGCAACTCAACCAGAACCCATTCGACGGCTTAAACTTATTGTAGACGGAGCAAATCGCACTTACGAACGATGTAGCACATACGACCAAAGAGGAAATTTTGCATACCGAGCAAATGGACCGTGCTCCATATATAACTATACACAAGACCCAGGAATAATGCAAATCAAACCACTCAGAAGCTTTGCTAGTGGCGGCAGGATGTTGACTGTACATGGCACAAATCTTCATTCTATTCAGCAGCCAGAGCTCGAAGTTTTCTTTGATGACGGGCGAGTTAATAAAACTGCATGCATGGTAATAAATCCTAATCAAATGGAATGTCCCTCACCATCTGTGAGTGCAAAATTTAATGCATACAAACTGTCAATAGAGAAGATTCAAGGACACGCTTCATATCAAGGGCAACCATATAACTATGACAATCTTCGGCATCGTCGTAGCATTCCAGACAATTCTTACTTTACCACCACCAGTTATGGTGGCAGCCCTAGTGATATGGCAGCTTTGAAAATTCATGAGACACAATTAAGTCTACAGGTGGGTTTTATAATGGACAATGTACATGTTGTGAGGGATTTAAGCAAGTATTTCCAAAATATACGAAGTACAATTGTGTATGTTGGGGATCCGAATTATTTCGCATTTCCAAACGGAAAAAAACTATACAAAGGAGACACTCTCGTAATCGAAGGGGAATTGCTAAATATTGCTTCGGATGAATACGATGTGAATGTGACAATCGGAACAGTCCAGTGTAATATCACTAGCTTAGCACTTACACAGCTTGTGTGCATACCTCCTGAACAGCAACCAGCACCAACTGATGAAAATGGAGTCGAAACGTATACTGATCTTCCGTTAGTTGTTGTGAAAGTTGGACGAAATTTGCGTTTCCATATTGGCTATTTAAAATATGACTTGCTTAAACCGTATTCCTTCTCACATGCAATGCTTGGAATCGCTTTCGCCATTATTGTAGTTCTGATATTTTTCGTTGTGATTATTACTTACCGTCGAAAAAGCACACAGGCAGAGCGAGAGTATAAAAGAATTCAAATCCAAATGATTACTTTAGAAAGCAACGTTCGTCTGGAGTGCAAACAGGCATTTGCAGAGCTCCAGACTGATATGACGGATCTAACAGCTGATCTGGAAAGCTCAGGTATTCCTACGTTGGATCATGTTAATTATATAATGAAAGTTTTTTTTCCGGGTGTATCTGATCATCCCGTTTTAAATTCTCCTAAGGTAAATTTTTCGCAATACATAAATATTATTGATCCTAACTCATTTTCATTGGCAGCTTCGAATGAACGCTCCCCATACGAATTACGACACGGCAATGTTGCAATTTGAACAGCTAATAAGCAACAAATACTTTGTATTAGCGTTCATTGAAACATTGGAGGCTCAAAAATCGTTTAATATACGCGATAAGTAAGTGCGACATTTTTAAGTGTACTTTTATTTATATATACTTTTTTAGAGTAAACGTTGCATCCTTACTAATGATAGTTTTGATGAACAAAATGGAATATGCCACAGAGATACTTAAATGTCTTCTTTTGCGCCTTATTGACAAATCTGTGATGAGTAAACATCCACAATTAATGCTTCGCAGAACAGAGAGCGTTGTAGAAAAGATGCTTACAAATTACATGGCGATATGCATGTATGACTACTTGAAGGAATATGCAGGATCAAGTTTATTTCTGCTGTTTAAAGCAATAAAACATCAAATTGAAAAGGGTTTGGTAGATGCAGTTACTCACGCTGCACGATACTCCTTGTGCGAAGAGCATTTGTTACACGAACAAATCGATCACTCGGTTGTTATGCTGCACATTGTTCAAGATGATCTAGATGAGAAACTTCAATGTAAAGTGCTTGATTGGGATACGATTTCGCAAGTGAAATCTAAAATATTGGATGCGCTCTTTAAAAACACACCATTTTCAATGCGTCCATCTGTTCATGAAGTCGACTTAGAATGGCGGCATGGACGTGGTGGGCATTTAACTCTGCAAGATGAAGATTTAACCACCAAAGCAGATGTCGGGTGGAAACAACTTAACACCCTCGCTCATTATGGTGTCAAAGAGTCAGCAGTTATGTCGCTAATAGCAAGACAAAATGACGGATATAATATAAACTATAGTAAACAGCAACAGCCTTTTCATAATTGTAACATATGAAAACATGTATTCTAAATTGATTTTTAAACATATATATTTTTTATTTTTAGTTTACTACATTAACAATTCTCAATCACATATAATAATAAATAGTGACCTGGAGTCTGGCTTACATCAGCCGCGATTTTATCATTTGGTTAAACCAGTTGTACCAGACCACTATATGAACATGAAAAACTCTGCCATCTCAGGTGGTGTTGGATGTAGTGGTGGAGTACCTGGCGCCAACGAACGTGCTCATAAAACTATTCCGGAAGTATATTTAACTCGTTTGTTAGCCACCAAAGGAACGATTCAAAAGTTTGTTGATGACTTCTTTGCAACAATACTAACTGTCAATGAAGAATTACCACCAGCAGTAAAATGGCTATTTGATTTACTTGATGAAGCTGCTCGAAGGCACGATATAAGTGATCAAGAAATCGTTCATGCTTGGAAATCAAATAGTCTGCCACTACGATTTTGGGTGAACTTTATTAAGAATCCCGATTTTATATTTGATGTAAATAAAACGACAACAGTCGATTCCTGCCTTAGTGTTATCGCGCATACATTTATTGATGCCTGTTCGACCACAGAACATCGTTTGGGAAAAGATTCTCCTTCAAATAAACTTTTATTCGCAAAGGTTTGTTGTTCTTTTTCTTTTTGTTTCCTCATAATGATTGAACTGATATATCTTCGACTTTAATTAGGACATTCCACAGTATCGAAAGATGGTCAAACAATTTTATCGCGAAGTTGCGAGATTACCACAAATAAGTGATCAAGAAATGAACACAGCTATGCAGCAGTTATCCGTGCAACAGAGCGAAGAATTTGATACGATAGCAGCTTTGAAAGAGCTGTATATATATGTCACAAAGTACAGGGACCAAGTAAGTTTGCATAGCAAAATTTTATTTGAACACAAATAACATTTTTATTATTACAAGATAATGAATACGTTGGAAGTTGATGTGAATTGCAAAAAAATGCATTTAGCGCATAAATTAGAAAATGTCGCGTGCACGTTGGACGGAGAGGAAACATCAGCTTGCTGACATCAAACTTATAATTCGGGTGAGAAATTCGAATAAGTTGTTGATAAAGTTAAAACAATGTATTTATATTATTTTAGGTGATAAATTAGATTTAAATCTTATTTACAATAATAACAGTAGCATGATTGAAATCACGCCCTTAATGTCAGTTACCAATTATAATTACAATACATCATCAAATGCTGCAGTTGCCATAAAGGATCAATTAAGAACCTCAGCCGATATTAAACGTTTAGTTTTAAAATTCTAAACAAAGAATCTTTCTACGTATTTTCTCATTTTAATTTCATTTCGTATTTTTGTATTCATGCATCATTTTTTAATTACTTCCCCAACGTATATATTCATCTAAAAAACAGTATTGAACGTAGTGTAATTGCTTTACTGGAAAAAAGAACTATTATTATGTAATCCTATTTTACACATTTTATATTGTGTTTTTATTGAATTGTGATATTTTTGTAAACGAAGTACATTTTACTTTACAAAATCTTTTTTTTTTTTTTTTTCTTTAAACAAATATACTCCATTTAATTCCCATAAACTTCTCATACAAATGCATTTATTTTTTTTGAAAATACATACATATATGTATAAAATTTGCTCTCTCAGCTTTGACTGTCAACATTAAAATACAAAATTAAGGAAAGTATTTTTTAACAGAATACTTTTGCTCTAGCATTTAAAATAATGTGTTCCTCGAACAGTTCTTAACATAATTTAATTTGCGACGCCGCAATATTTTTAATTAAGCTCATATTATTTTTCGTATAATTTGTTAAAAAAAGTCGCATTGCGTATTCGTCCTTTACGATAAAAAAAATATATGAAAAATGATAATTTAATTTTAAATGATTGTACATAAAGGTTTGATATTTTTTTTAAAACAAGCAAACATGAAAACAAAGAACGCATTTGAACGATAAATGAACAACTTTAGACTGGTTTTTAAAATCTATATTAATGTGTGTATGATATGCATATACGTATTAAATTTATGTGTTTTACAAATAAATACAAGAAAAATCTTCAAACCTTAAATTAATCCTTGGTAGACTTAATAAAAAGAATAAGTATTTTAATAAAAAAATATATAATGACAAAATTTTAAATATGAATTGAATAACAGATTTTCAAATGCAGAATAAATACCATAAAAATACGATATTCTAAGTAGGCCATACAATATAAGAATATATCTATTTATACATTAATTTAACTAATTAGATGTACCAGTGTAATATAGTTTATAATATTATTTCAATTTCCATATATTATATATGTATGTTTGGGTGGTTCTTTATTTTAAGTAAATATGTTTTAATTTTGTCATTAAAAGATACATCTAATGTTGAATAACATTTTGATTTAATTAAGCCGTTAAGATAATTTGTATACAGATTTACAATTTTTAAAATTCAATTAAAGACAATGGCCTTCCCATTCTGCCAATCGAAAGTATGTGCACTTATTTAATTTCCGAAATATCAATTTAATATCTTAATCATCAAATTAAACTGCGTTGACTTCCGGGATTCGAACATTTTCTGGGTCGGTGATATTCCTTAAGTTATTGTTCGCAATCTGCTACTTAAATTTTTTTAATAATTAAAATTAAAGTTATTATATTTGGGGTAGCCTTTCAATGTCGTGGACATAGTGCGTGCTTAGGTAAATAGGAGTGGGTTTAGAAGATGCCGATGCAAATTATTTTAAAATTTCTGGACATCATAATGAGAAGGAAAAATAGAGTTTGACAAAGCTCTCCACATTCGAGTTGAAGAACAAATTTCTGTACTTAACTGTACGACCGAAATTGGGCTCGAGGGTAAATTGGTGGGCATTCCTGGAAGCGCGAGTAATACGGTGATAATGTTTTAGGGTAGGAATGCAATTAGCTATTTCTGTAGAACAATGACCGTTGAAATAACGGTAGAATAGGAGAGACATTCCGCCGATGTTCGAGTGACGTAAATGTTCTGATGAACATTTCGTTCATCACATCGTTCATCTCCAATCATTTTGAACGCTCTCCTTTGGATACTATCCAGAAGACTCAAGTGAGTCGAATGAGCACCCGCCCAAGTATGGGAGTTGTATTCTAGTCTTGTACGGATATGAGATTTGTAGATATTAGCCAGATCGGAAGGGGAAAATAATTGTTTGCATCGACGGAGGAAGCCCAAACATCTTGCAGCGTTTTTGTGCGACATAATATGTATAATCGTTCCACCAGAGTTTGTTGGTGATGCATATACCGAGAATTTCTAAATGATCGGCTTTCATGATGCAAGTGCCGCTCATGGATAATGGTAAGAAGGGTATATTTCGCTTAAGTGACAGAAAACAGCATCGTGTTTCCGACGCATTAAATTCTACACGATTTGTTAATCCCCATTTGATGATGCTGTCAAGATTAGAATTTAATGAGCTTAACATACATTGTGTTGAAGATCCACATCCGAAGAGCAGGGTTGTGAGTCCAAAAATGAATACGAGAGCTAAGTGTACTGTCGTTAGCCAAGCAGTTTAGTGGATTAGAAGTTTCAGACAAAAGATCATTTATAAAAATGAGAAAGAGAGTCGGAGACAAAACAGAGCTCTGGGGAACAGTAGCAATAATTTTGAAGAAATCAGACTTGTACCCATCTGATACAACTTGTATTAAACGGTCCGAAAGGTAATTTCTAATCCATCGAAGGAGGGAAGCATTGATACCGAAAGCACGCATTTTCGGTGATAGAACCTGATGCCAGACTCTATTAGATGCTTTAGAAATATCAAGGGCAATAATCTTGCTTTGAAAATTATCTTTCCTTACTGCAATTTGTGAGCATCATCGGCAAATAAAAATGTAGGACTATTTCTGAATTCCAAAAAGTTGACTGTTTATTTTGTTCAATGATTCCATACAAAACAAATTCCACCGATGCCACCCACCTTTTTACCTGCGATTGTACTATAATGCAAGTTATGCATTCGTGCAAAAAAAAATTGAGATAACAATCAAACATGAGATTACGATCATATATTGAGTTACTGGCAAAATTCTGTCCGTCTGTCTGTCTGTCTGCCTGTACGGATGTATTTTGGACTGTAGCCTAAACCGTTAGACCAATCGTCTTCAAATTTTGAACTTAAGGTTATTTTGACATTCTACAGAGGAGTTTTTTTTTCAATTTTTTTAGCTCAAAAATTAACGGTATCTGTCATATAACCGTTATAAAAAAGCTTATTTTTCTCAAAAACGGCTCCACGAATTTTTGTTAAAAAAAATCAGTTGGTAAGCGTTATATACTGATGAAAAAAAAAATTAATATGATGGGCTAAAAACGGTACCTACCATAAGACCGGTTTTTTTTCTCGACTTTCTCGAAAACTGGTGACCCAATTCGCTTACTTTATTCTACTCTAGATCTGAAGGATATAAATACACTAGTAAGCACTTTCTTGAATCTGAGAAAGATTCGTGCCTTTTAACTCAGCTACAACTATACAAAAATAGTAGCATTTTCTTCTTGAGATTTGACACCGCCAAAATAGGCTGTGGGTAGGCAAATGCATTCCAATAGAATACAAAATCACTTGAAATCTTCTGAATTTATTAAATTTTTATTTATATAATTTTTTGTCGGTGTTCGTAACATGGTGGAGGGGCTGGGCCATGGCCCCTCGGTAAATCCGACACTGTATACGCTAACAATTCTCCGTAAGACTTTTCTCTCGAACGCAGTTTGTAGATCTGAGTGCCTTTAAGTAAGCACTCAAATCTCGGATCCGTATGCGAGTACCTTTTAGTGAATCATAGTCTTGCACATCAGCAGCTTAGTAGGCGGGCGGCATTGTTTTTTTTAACTCCTTGTGCAAGCTAGAGCCGTCCGTGAGTTTTAAATGAGGAGATACTCACCTAATTCTCCATCTACTGGGAGATCCCCGGCAGACCATAGAATGCCTTCCTCCATAGTATTCCGATATCTTTATTCTTATTTTCGCCAGTCTTCCGATATTTCTTGATGTAGTCCTAGCCTTCCATGTTTGATCAGCTCGGCAGGTATGCCAACTGGTCCCGACGCTTTGTTATTCTGGAACCAATTAATAACCTTTTATATCTCTTCAATACTATGTAGCTGCAGCATGGCGGCTTCCTCTTGATATGAGCTGCAGTCTATTGTTACGGTAAAATTTACTGCAACAAAAACTTTTGTTAAAGTCCTTCCTTTCCTTCTTTTCATTTTCCGTTGCGGCTGAAAAATACTGGTGAAGTTGGTGTACTTGGCCAGTGTTTTGCAAAAGCAACAAAAACAGGTGCTCGAGCTATTTTATTTTTACTATTGGAACAGGACAGGTTCCCAGGGCGAATATTTTTGTCATACAGACGGGTGGTTTCATGCAACGCGGAAGATGCCACCCGACGAGGTGAATAGGTAACGAGTCAGGTGGACTCTTACCTACTTTAAGACGAATAACAAAACGGATACATATTACAACTAAAATCATTGAAATAAATTAAATTTTGTCACGACGCGACGTTTCGTTCATGTGTATGAACATCATCAGGTGTTAATGAATCTATATTTCAACATTGATATAATTGAAATGCTGACCACACCATGAACCGACGAACTGACATCGGGAAAATTAGACCTATTTAATTTTGATACCTTCATTCATTTAGTTTCATATCTTAAACTAACTAAATACAATGAAATTTACGTATAAATTAACGACGGATTGGGAGGATTTTTGTTCATATAGTATGCGATGCGCACAAGGATCTGTGTTTTGCTCTTTTAAATTCTGTTCTTTGTTGTTCATTGCTCCTAATTAATTGGAGTAATTGTTTTTTATTTATTTTTTAAGTTTTGGTCCTAAAATCACTATACTTTTTATTTAATCATCACCAGCTTATATTCATGATTCAGTATTAGCCATGGCAGTGAGGAGTACGATTTCTTTTACGTGCAGTGTTTGATATTTCCAAATAACAGACGGATTGCTAAATATTTATTTATTTATTTATAGCTAAATAATTTACAAATTAATTTATAAACTATTTTGAAGAAGACACTAGGGCGGATTGCTAAATTTTAAATGCCCAATTATGACTCGCGAGTCGAACAATTTAGCGAATTACTCGTGTCGTGGTATTGCGAAAAGTGAACTTCAACGTTCACCTGTCATAACAATGCTACGTGCTAAGTCAAGTTGTTGTTGAACGTCAAAAACTACCATTTTTGTTGAAAAGTGTGT
The DNA here is from genome assembly GCA_963971375.1 of Platycheirus rosarum. Classification (NCBI taxonomy): domain Eukaryota; kingdom Metazoa; phylum Arthropoda; class Insecta; order Diptera; family Syrphidae; genus Platycheirus; species Platycheirus rosarum. The sequence continues at coordinate 1,484,703 of OZ020511.1, forward strand.
ACGGTTTTGTTTGTTAAAAAAGATTTCATAAAATATAAAAAATAAAATAAAAAGTAAAATAGATTTGTTTTCTGGCGACGAGGCTAACAGATGAGGATAGACGTTTTACTTAAGAGGCGTCCGCCCTTTTTTTAAGCAAAAAATTGCTTTAAAAACATTACAAATACCACATAATTTTTCCAATATGTAAAATATGTTCAACGATTTGAGAAAAAAAATGTTTTAAAAAGTCACAAGTTTTTGAAATATAATACATTTTATAAACCGCCATTTTCTGTTCAAAATAACGTCTTTCGAAGATCATACACATTTTTAGTTCACAAATTAATTTCGAATAACAAAAAAAAAAAAATTTATAAAAATTAAGGCATTTATAAGTGGTAGGGACAGGTATGCCGCTTGGTGAGGGAAACAAGCACAACAAGTGTATGTGTAGGTTGTGTGTCCTATTCTGATGCCCAATGAGCGTTTTCAATTTTCTGTTTTTTTGAGAAAGGAAGAAAGTGGGTATTATTTACATGACCGGTTTTAGTTGGCTAGAAAATAGGTGATGAAAGAGATGAAGTATTAGATGGTTTGGTTACAAATGCCAGCCGGTTAAAAGATGGTCTAGGTCGTCTATATGTAGGTAAAAAAAAGTACTTTACTACCTCCAGCACAGAGCCTGAACTGCAGGTCTAGGTGTATATGTGTGTAGGTAATGTGTTTGCTGTAGACCTAATTATTGTACACAAAGAGCGTTTTGTTTTCATAACCGGTTGTAGGGTTGTAGAAAAAAGAGATGAACTAGTTGAATTAGAATTTTAGCTGCTGACAAGGAATATTTTGTTGGTTGTATGTCCCTATTTGCATACACATTATTTTATGATAGATAAGCTAAGCTAAATATCAAGTTTGAATCATAAATACGTTTTATATGCTGAAAAATGTTTGCATCGCAATTTTGAGGCTTATTTTGGATGAAGCAACTATAGTATAACAAAGGCAAATGCTGGCGGACTGATCGATTTTCCGGCAGTTTCCGGTATTTTTTATTTATTTACTATAGGTATTAAATTATTTTTTGAATACTTTTACGAACTATTAATAAATATTGATTAATAAAAAAAAAAAATTTTTAAATGAAGAAATAAATCTCAAAAAGCTACAGCATAACTAAACACCGTGACACCAATTTATTACAATGAGTTCGAAAATCGCATAAAGCGAGATCATAAATTAATACATTTAATCAATCTCTATGAAAACTGAAATAATAAATTTTTGTATCACTTCATACCTTCAAAGATCTTTTTCCTCCATAAGTAGAAGGATAAACGGATACCTAAGTATGTGTTGGTATGATGAACAAGATAATTTGTCCAACATGCTTTGCTAATGAATATGCAAAAAAACATACATCCAAATAACCAGTTTTGCTATGGACATGTATTTTGTTAGATAACTTTTGCTTTATCCTCTATGAATGAAACCAAAATGCTAAACGAAATATCCAGCCCCTGCTTGCTGGTTGCAAAGCAACTCTCACTTTCTAACGACCGCTTCAAACGAAACAAGAGATGCATATGACACCAATGAAATGTGTAGGTAGTTGTTTCGAACTTTGATGATGACCAAATTTTTTTTCGAAAATTTTCGAAATTGATGGTCTTCGATTTGTTGATGATTTGTAGATTGAAGAGGAGTTTGAAATACAAGTTATCGAGTTCAAACGAAACTCGATTAAAAAACACAAGTCGGTTGTGTGGTTGACAGAAAAGTGAATATTTCTATTGAATACTTTTATTTATAAGTTTACATTCTGCTTATATTCCGGGAGCCAGCGACAGATTTCCATGACCAAGTTCATCTCAATCGATGATTGGTGAATAGCACCAGGGAATATTATTATAAAACCTCGTGAACGTCAGCTGCGGATCGGTTGGTGGGATGGTTCGTGGTAGCCTTCCACGCACGGAGAATATAATATTTTTGTTTAGTCATTTCCTCCCGACTAACAATTTGTCAAACAATACCTTATCTATCATCTTTAAGAAAAAAAATAGTCAGCTGGCTGTATCTCGGTGGAAAGACCGTCAGCTGATACTTTGAATGTTAAAACGCTCTGGACTGCTCATCCCACCCACGGAACCGCAGCTGATGTTCACGAGGTTTTATAATACTATTCCCTGATGCGTTTCACCAATTATTGCTTGAGAGGAAATGATTGACCAAATTTTCACCTGGCTCCCGGACTATTTGGTTTACAATATTTTTGGTGGAAAACAATTCTTAGAAATAAACAAACATATAATTATTTCTTGCTGATTAATACTTTTATTTGTAGAATTGAGTTGGGATATGAAATGAGGTTGCATATAGGAAGGAAGTAAGGTATCGTGTTAACTTACATAGTGTGCTTCTACGCGTAGACCGCCTAATCATGACTTTTTTCGAAGTTTTCTTTGTTATTTTCTTTCCGTGAGTCTCGCGCTTCTACACTGTCGACTTTTTCGCTTGACTGGCTTGACTCGAAGTTGACAGAAGTAAAGCGTGAAACAGATTGAACCAGCGACAGCACAGCACCGTCAACAGCAAACAGCACGCTGACCAGCAAAATAAATTGAAACATTGCTACCAGCACCAGCATCGTCTTCTTACTTCTGTTTGACACTTTGTGTCATAAAAAAGTATACGAAGTTTTCTTTTGCCCATGAATTTCACTTGCTCAAAGTTGGTAGCAATGGAACAGCAACAGCATATTTAGGACTTTGGTCTAACGACGCTGGTGACGTTGCTGGTGCTGGTCTAATGTAATTTGAGCCATTGAAATACATTGGTTCTAAATTAATGGCGGCCGCTGTTGCTGTTTCACGCATAAGTTTGTATAACCTTATATTAAAGACTAACTGGAATTTGTGAAGAAGAGTTTGTAATATACGATGCATTTTTCGCAGATATCAAGGTATTCTGCCAGCAACCACCATCGCGACCACATCGTCTGATTTTCACTTTTGTCTTGGTCAGAATAAAGAATGGTTGAATTGCATTTTAATTTGGAATTTTTTATTGCTGATCAAAGTTGGTCCTACGCTAACCGGATTTTTGTAATTTGGATGGAATTTGGAGCTACATATTTGCGTATTTGGTGGTAGCCATAATTTTTGGAATTGGACAATATTAAACATATCACATTGGTAAACTGTATCGTGTAAATTAATATTTTTTGGTGATTTTGCTGCTGCTGTTTGGTTGTTTTTGGGGGAGGTGCTGTGCTAGGCTGTTTTAATTCAAGCGCTGTCTTTTTGTTGCTCAGAGGAAATCGGTCTGTGAAATTTCGGTTTGCTCGGTTATTGCCCTCACGTTTGAGTTTTACAATTCCAATAAGTAAAATGAACGTTTTGAAACAGTCCCGTGGACATTTACATACATACATACATTTATTGGCACGACAGCTCCTTAAGGAGCCAAGGCCTAGTGACTTATACTCTCAACCATTCCTGTGTGTGTGTTGTTAATCTGCAAGAATGGAAGGGACCTACAGTTTACCGCCGAGTCCGAACGGCTACATGAGATGCACTTTTTCGAGACAAATTTTACTCTTGGAGGTTTTGTCAGTTCCTCGCAAGAAGCAGTACACTGTGGACATTTAAAAGGTGCTATAACACGTGCTCATATATATATCTTAGAGGTAGAAGTTGAAGATATAGACATTCTAGAAACGCATTTGGAACGTTTAGAGGACGCGTGGAAGGGATTTTGTTTAAATGAAAATGAACTTTTTAAATATTCCGAGGAAGAGGGATACGGTGATCCCGAAATAGATTTTGAAGCCACGAAAACAAAATATTTAGAGGCAAAAGTTGCGTTTATGAAAGCGATTCGAAAAAATAAGCCTTCCTTTCCACCTCCACATCGTAACGGTAACGGTAACGGTAACAGTAAAGGTAACGGTGATGCTACGGATGATCAATCCAAGCAGCAACCTGCTTTGTCAGAGACTCTTTTAAACATTTCATCGTTCACTTCAATGTCAAAGTCTGGTTCGGAAATCGAGCTTCCTAAATTTAAAATACCTCCTTTTGGTGACGAATTTCTTTTCCTAGTTCGTATAATTTTAAGGAGAAGGACGAGCGTTCTGTAATTTAAGAATGTCTTAAGACTGCATCCCAAAATTTTCTTGGAGTGTTCGGATACATGATCAAATCTTCGTAGGTTATAGATGTAACGGGTTGCTGAGTTGAAGGCAACATTTAGCTTTCGAAAGGAGTCAGATTCAGAATTGGCAAAAGTTTCACAGCCGTACATGATTACAGGTAGGATAAGGGCCTTCACTAGCCTAAGCTTAACTTCGGTTGGTAAATAGTTTCTGCTTAAGGATAGGGCCCGTAGCGACCCGTAAATCTTCGAAACAATTTGGTTGATATGAGAGTTCCACAATAGACTGCTGTTAAATAAAATTCCCAAGTTTTGTATACTTTCTACTATCTCAATACTTGAACCATTTAAGATAATGGGTGGAAGAATGGAAGAGTCAAATCTACGTTCATATATTGTAATCGCCTTTGGCTTGTCTGGATTAATCTGTATTTGGTTGAGTTTAGACCATCTGGATAAGGCGGATATATCTTGATTGACCTTTTCAACAGCGTCGTCAATAAGGCCACTGGGAAAATGAAGGTAAAGTTGAACAAGTGAAACTGACAGTATGACAAACAAGAGGGTAGGTCATTGATGAACATTGTTCTCTATGTTGTGTGGACCAAGTATTGAACCTTGAGGACCACCCCGGCGGAGGGGAAGAAACGAGGATAACTTATTTTTACATGTTGCCTGAACACGATTACAAAGATACGAGAAGATGAGTTTATTTGTAGAGTTACTAAAGTTAAAGTTATTATATAGTTTTGTACATAGAATAATAGGGTCAATTGAGTCATATGCCTTAGAGAAGTCCAGTAGAGTTAATAGAGTAATATTGTCATCATCAATCGCTGTTCGAATATCATCTGACACTTTTAACAGGGCTGTTATGCAGCTATGCTCAGATCTAAAGCCTGATTGAAATGGGATGATAAGGTTAGAGTGCTCAACACAGGATCTTATTTGGCTGGAGACAATGGATTCGAAAGCTTTAGAGAGAAAGGGAACTGAGTTTATAAATGTTTGGTTAATCTCCTCAATATTTGCAGAATCGCAAATGGAGGGAGATGATTTACTCAAACCAATTTTTTTTATTTCATCCCATAGGTGTTTGGAGGAACGGTTGGTGTCAAATTTATTTGAGTAGTGAATGAATTTCGCTTTACGTATTAACATTGTCACATGGTTTCGAGTAATTTTGTACCGACCAAGCATATCTTCACAACCAAAGCGTTTCCAACGACGGTAAAGAGTATCTCTTAATTATATAGCTTGAAGAATATTATTGGACATCCATGGACAATTAACATTTCTTATAACACGAGTTTTGATTGGAACATTTTTGACAAACAAAAAATTATATTTTCATTTATAACCTCAACTTGTTTGTTTGGATCAGCTGTGTGGTAGATTGGTAACCAATTTAGGCTGAGAAAATCTTCAAATAGGGAAGCAGTATGGATGCTACGGAAGTCATAGAATTGAAATGTTTCTGCTCGATATTTATTGTTGATGTTTATATTTAGCGTTGTAAAAAGTAAATCATGGTATGAGAATGCTGGAACGGAAAACTGACTGTAAGATTTTAATAAATTGGGGTCACTAATGGCGATAACATCAATTAGAGACGGTGTTCTGTTGGGCATAAAATGCGTGGGGTCAGATTGATTTACAAAATAGAGATTTAAAGCGTTCATAGTTTCTTGTAGGGGAGTGCTGCTCTGTGAATTTAAAAGATTTATATCACCACACACAACAATGCTAGGAGTTAAATTATTAGCTTCGGCAATAATATCAGCTATTGTTCTATAGTCAGCTATAACCGATAGAATGTAAATAGTACCTAAAATTGATTTTTCATATCCACTGAGTATTTCTATAAAAATATAGTCGATAGGAGATCCTGCTCTTGAACATGCAACAACCTAAGATCGAATGGATTTCCGAACAAAAACTGCGCGATAAAATTTAAAATTGCTAAGTCTAAACGAATCATCATTATATTTCAAATTAAACCATGTTTCCGAGACACATATAATGTCAACAAAATTTCCTTCGAACAACAACTTGAACTCATCGAACTTATTAAACAGACTCTGAGCATTTATATGACAGATATGCAACCCCTCGTATCGACTGCACATTATTTTCAAAACACATCTCAAGCTCTCGCTCATACTGCCAGGTAAATACCTAATTTTACTCTCCCTAAATAATACGAAATTGATACAATTTAAACAGATAATAGTAAAAGAATAACAAATTGTGATAATTGGAATATTAGGAAAAAGCAGAATGAAGAAACACGAAATCTGAAATATCTCTTACAAAAGAATAATCAATTAGGAAAAAAAAATTAAACAGAAAATAAGAAAGAGAACAGAAAAAAATACAAATATTATGTTGTTTGTTACTTTGTGTTAAGAGTTTAAGATGTCATCGAATGCTGGCCCGATCGAATTTCTCATGTCATCAATGGATTGCACAAGCACAGAAGGTTGGTTGAGATTGGATCGAATAAGGAGTTGGCCATTGTAAGTGTGCGTGGAAGTGATAAGAGATCGTCGCTTTAATTTCAAAGCTTCTCGCTGCATTTGTAGTTGCGCTTAGTTAAGCTTTCATTTACATAAAAGCTTTTGTGAGACTTATTCACGGGTTAAAAGCTCTAAATACTGAGAGCAGAGATCCTTGGCTGATTTATATCTTGCTCAGTAAAATAGATTCAATTATTTTTTTTCCAAAAAACGTTTTAACTAGTGATTTTTAAGTGATTAACAAAATTTCAAATGATTTTGTACCTCCTTTTTTTAAAAATCTCAAGCCCCAAGAACTCTGTCGCACATTAGAGCAAGTTCGTGCGACCCAGTCGTGCGCTTTATATATTTAGTCACCAGGATCCAGGATTTACATTTCGACCGATTCCGACAGATAAAGACGAATGTTCGCTAATGGTATTAGAACGAGTTTTCGATTCGCCACATTTTTTTACATAATGAGGGAAAATAATTAGGCGATTCGAAAACAGTAATACCAAATATTCGCATTCGCCAAATATTTCTGAAAAATCGCGAGTATTTTTTTCATCATTGACCTGTATCTTCTTACATTTTAAATGTAATCGTAAATTAATATTTTTTTATAAAAAATCCATTATTTGTTTCTTTTGTATTCTTACCTAAATAATAATTGAAAAATAATTTGCATCTTTTTTTTATTTTCCCAACATGATTAAGATAACTACATACCATATCAAACAAAAATCTTTTTTTGTTTTGTATTCCTTTCCATTGTATATACAGGGCAGTTTATATACAATGTTCCTTTCATTAAAACCAAATGTAATTTCACATCATTATTATTTTTTTTGTATGATTAAAATTACAGATACTAAAGATATTTGTCGATGCATTTTTATTTATTTATTAGTTCTTACATTTTCTATGTAAGAAAAAAATCACAACATTGTAAATGAAATTAATACTGCAAGGTTTCAAAAATAATTGAAATTTAATGGAAAACCAAGCGGAATTGTTTTTAGTGCTCCGAAAAAATAAAGAGCCCAGAACAAGAATGCTACAGCTTGTCCTTAATACAACATTGAAAAGATTTTTAAATACATATGCAAACAGTTTTGTTGTGTGTAAGCGTCAAACGCCGTAGAACGCTTTCAATCAACATTCTGTAAGACGAAGGGAATCGACGACTATGAAAATAAACGACGGTAGGTATCCCTCGTTCAAAAATTAGCTCACGACAGAGAAATGGAAGGTCGTAAAATTGCAAGTTAAATAATTTGTTTTATATAATTTATCGTTATTTTATTTACGATACACAAAACAAGGAACATATTGTTTCATTTGCATTTGAAATTAACAACTCAAAACCAGTTCCAGACGCTCATAACCGAACACCAAATATCGTCTAGTAAGAGATGGAAATGGTTGGTGAAAGGTTTGAATCACTTGATCCATTGATATACACAATTTTTTGTTCAACTTTACAGTGAAGAAGAAAATAATCCACAATTCAAAGGAAATAAAAGGTGGAGGCCCAAACCAGTTGCAAGCTTTATCTCCACTGGAAAAGGCAGTCGCAAATTTCATTAATTATAAAAAGTTGGTGAACCCGATTGGAAATCCAATTGGTGCATCATCCCAGCTCAATTTGCCTCTAAATCCCTTGCCAATTGCATCAACAGAAATACATACATTGTAATGCATTTCAACACTTATCATTTAATTACGTATGTATTTACTAATTATTAAATTATAAATTATCGAACAATAATTTGGTATGCAAACTTTAGAAACTCATTTGATGATTTTGATAATTGTTTTACTTTTTCATCGTTTATTAATCTATTACAAAATCGTCGCGTCGAAAAAGTTATGGAATGCCATTTTAAAAACGACACGACAGAGAAAAGAAGGAAAGTCGGAAAAAACGAGACGATATCGGTAATTGAGGTGAATAATCTTAAATGTCCGAAATTCTCTTAAATGAAGTGTGACACGGAATTACAATAAATCAAAATGTAACTGATTATAATCTAAACCATTTTTTCACGGCTACATAAAAATATAATCATTGTGTTAATTTGGAGAGCTTGGCACAACAGACAACACTCTTAGTCAAAACGAAGAAGCTCGAAGATGGTTTACAAGTAAAATCCAAAACGCGTCGCTTATTTATATAAAATATAAACAAATTATTAAATGTTGACAAAATAAAAAAAAATTAATAAATTATAAATAAAAATAAAAGAATTTAAGTGTTTTGTAATTTATTTATTAATTCATTCATGAACAAAATTATAATCATTGTATTTAAAACTATTTTCAGCTTGTAGGCATATATTTAATAAGGAAATTAAAAAAAAAAATATTTTTTTTACATTTTTACTCATACAAAATAACAAAATTAACAGTAACTAAGAAAATTAAAACAAAATAAGTATAAATGAAAATCAATTTAAAAACAGTGAATTTTCTTTGTATCATTTCAGTCTTAAAAAAAAAACATTGATCTTGAACGTAAGTTTGTCACATTCATTCATAAAAGTCAGAATTCTTTAATTTTACTTTATTAAACTAAAAAAAGATTTAAAACAAGTTACATAAAATGTAGCATTTTGAGTTAAAATTGAATAATTACTAAAGTTCAGATTGATAAGTTTTATATCAAATTAGACTTTTGATCTGATCCGTCCGTTATAGCCGAATTATTTTTACGGGACCAGTTCTGATGATTACCCTAAAAATATATAAAAAAGAACAGTATTTTAGGAATTTAAGTGCGAATGGATTGAATATTTTATGCTATTCTATAACATATTTCAATTTTGGACACAGACAAGAAACAAAACTAATGAAAGAAATACATAAATGTATATTTTTTAATCACTAACAATTTTCTAAAAATATGCTACACAATAAATTACATTTAGTCATTACTGAATACGAATCCTGCCATACAATTTCGTAAAGAAACATGCAAATATGTGTCCTATTTTTAACTTTTGACCTCTTATACAACCGTGGTATTAAGGAAAATGTTCTTTAAACGAATTTTTTTTCTAGCTTTTAGTTCGGTTCAAACGAAATCAATTCCTAAATCTCTACTAAAGTTATTAAAAAAAATCATTGCTGATAAATACATAATGTATGCTTAAGAGCTCCTTAAATTGGCATTTCAATAGCAAGAATTTTGTTTATTTATAATTTTCGGAGAAGATTTTACATAAACGTATTAACAAATACCCTTGGAAGTAGGGCAAAAGAACAACAAAATTCTTACAAAGTTCAGTATTATACTCGCAAAATTAATATATATATAATGACATAATATCAAACTCTTTTTCCGTATAACTAGTCACTAGAATGAAACAAAATACATTCAGGCGTTGTAAAAAAATGTTGCATTATCAGTATCATATAAATACAAAATACAAAAAAAAAAAAAAAAAAAAAAAAAAAAAAACAACGAGAAAAACAACACTGAACATTAAAAAAAAAGAAAAAGAGTAATAGATACTAACTTTAAAATTCATTAGATGATGTTTCTTCGTCTTACCTGCTGCGTATCGTTACTCACGGCAGCAGTCGTTGAGCCTTGTCCACCACCACTATTTCCTCCTCCAGTACCTTGGTTCATCCAAGACAAAAAACCACCACCTTGGTTGCCTGATCCATTTTGACTATTCTGTCCGCCACCGAAACCCTCCAGAAATAAGTTATAATATTTTTTTTTCAATTTGCGTAGAAATTACTTACTTGATCTTGTGATTGGTTTTGTAAATTACCAATGAGGCCCCATTGATTTAATGCAGCAGCAACTATAGCTGGATTCATAGGAAGTTGATTCAGATTCAAACCAACTCCAAGCGGATTATTTAAATTCTGGTTTTGATTAGATGGGTTTTGGCCTTGTGGATTGATTCCCAAAGCTTGAAGATTTGGCATGTCCAAATTTCCACGATTTTGATTATTCCATCCCCCGTTATGCTGGTTTGGCATGCCTTGCCCTTGCATATAACCGTTTCCACCTCCACCGCGGTTCTGTTGGTTGTATCCTTGCATTGCATTATCCTGCCTATTCGATGATGAATTTGAACCTAACCCATTTCCGCCACCACCACCGTTGCCTATGGCACCCATTCCCATTCCTGAGCCATTTCCCATCATACCACCCCCATTTGAATTTCCAAGGCCACTCCCAATTGGACCATTCATGTTATTTCCATAGCCATTATTGTGATTGCCACGTCCGTGTTGCATACCATGCATGTTATTTCCATATCTGTTATTATAGTTGTTAAAATTATTGCCACCGTTGTTACCATTATTTCGCATTTGTTCATTTTTTGGTGCCGCATTAGAAACATGAACGGACACACCTATACCAAAAAATTGTGTAATATAATTGTTTACTATTTTTGGGGTAAAATTCACCTTTGACGATATGATCTTCGCCGCATAATGATTGTGCCACATCTGGATCCAAAAAGGTGACAAAACTAAATGCCCGGAAAGGTTTTGGTATAAAAACATCAGTCACATCACCGAATTTTGAGAAATATTCGCGAAGATCCTCTGCAGTCATTTCTTCAGTGCAACGGCCGACGAATACTTTGCAGGGAACTTGATGCATCATTCCTTGCTGTTTGATTTAATTGACAAAAAAATATGGGATTATTCTAAATGTGCAGGATTTTTTTTTTTAGAGAGTAAGTTCAAGTATTTTCTATATATAATGTCGTTTGAGCTGTACAAGTTAGAGCTGTACAAGATATACTATTTTTTTTACATCAGATTGGTACTTATTTGATTATTTTTTTTTATAATGCAAAACGAACCTTTGAGTTTGGTACTTTCACTTCACACCATCTGCCATCGATTAGGTGACGAGTCGACAGGACTCGTTTTTGGGCTTCGTAGTAAGCAAATCGAACGAATCCAAATCCTTTTGATTGCCCTGATTCCATATCTTTTTTGACTTGGGCCATTAGTACATCTCCAAACTCCTCAAAGTGCTCACGTAGGCTTTCTTCTGTAGTTTTCCACGGCAATCCCAGTACAATTAAATCTGTACAACGCGCTCTTGATTCCACCCGCTTTGTTTTTGCTGTAGAATTTTCCAGATTATCATCGCTTTTTCGCTTATTTTCTAAAAAAAAAAAGATTTTTTAATAACCAATTGCTTTAAAGTTTTTGATTTATTAAGTTAGCTTGATATTTCAGTTCAATGCGAACTAAAAATACCGCTAAGCCACAAATTTTGCATAAGTGAAATGAAATTAAGTTGAAAAGGCAAGATATAAAACTCTATGGTACATCATTTTTCTATAAACGTTTTTTCTTCGAAATTGGCAAGTTAAATAAGGCATGAGTTGCTCTTATTTTTTTTTATAACTGCACGCGCACAAGGGATTTGTGTTTTCCTTATAATGTTAAACACTGCGCGAGCATAGAAAGGTTGGGGATGGAGGGACAGTCGATTAACATTAGTTCTGAATGCATTCGAATCGTAATGGCATGGAAAAACCTCCAAACCATTCCAAATTCTTGTTGTTCGGCTGAAAGAAGAATCTCTAAATTTTGAGTGAACATTTTTTGTGAAAGAAACAATAAAATAAGGAAAGACATGTGTCAGATAGTTCAATTTCCTATCAATCTTAACGCTCTCTTTTGTATTCTATCGAGCAGGTGTAGCGATGCTTGAGAAGCACCTGCCCAGAGGGTTAGTTAGTTGAGGTCGTCGTTGACTCACATACCGCGTACTGAGAGCTTTTCGGTTTCTTCGATGAAAGTGCCATTTATAGACAGTGGCATGGAGGGTATGTTAGAGCTATGGGTCGATAGGAGGAGTTACGTTTCTTAGGGACAGGCTGGACAAATGCTGTTTTCCATCTTCTAGGAAAGATTCCAGAAGAGTAGGAGCGATGGAAAAGCTTACGCAGTGTGGAAGAACACCTCTTCAGAAGAATCGGCGGTATACCATCCAGGCCAGCGGATTTTTGTATATCGAGATTCTTGAGAACTCTTGCTACTGTACGAGTGCCGAAAAAAATCTGTCCCATGGAAAAATGTATATTCTTAAGTACAGGAGGGGCAACGTTTCTGTGAGGCAGCGTAGAGCTGGAAGCGAAATGGGCGGCGAGCAAGTTTGCCTTCTCTGAAGAGTAGACAATAGGTTTGTCATTAGCGATGAGCGTTGGAATCAAAGATGTTGAGAAGTTTTTAATATTTTTTACAAATGACCATACATTTTTACTGCCTTTGGGACACTGCAGTGCACTGCAGAATTGTTTGCCGTAATTTTTGGTCATGCATAAATTTGGTTCTTTCAATAACGGAGTTGCATGAGTTCCTTGCTTGTTTGTGCTTTTTCCGATTTTCCTCTGTAAAATTGGCTTTATAAGATTGGAAACTTACTTCTTTTAGCCTGATAGCTTCTTTACACTCAGAGTTAAACCAGGACTTTTCTTTGAGTGGAGGACAAGTAATTTGTTGAAATGACACAATGGTCCGAAGTGCCGAATGGAGAAGTTACACTAATTGTACATTTATCAGGGTGAGAAGTAAGAAACAATTCAAGAGTATGGGCGCCTTGCCCAGCAACATCCGGTAATTGCGTTGGCGTATCGATCAGTTGGGTAAGGTAATATAACCCGGCAAAGAGCTTGACATACTTTCCTTCAGGTGTTGTCTGACCAGAATAGCGGAGCCAATTACAATTGTGTACATTGAAATCGCCCGCAATAACGATTTCAATGCGAGGACAGAGGGAAACAATTTCCAAGATGAAATCTTGAGATTTCGACTTCCGTAAATAAAACAATTATGAATGTTATGCTTGCGGACAATGAATTTGAGCCACAAGAAGTTAAAATCCGTGTTCGTATTGGGGAAGGCTCTGGAAAACAATATAATTTCTATCATAAACGACAAGATTATGATGGAAAAAAAGTAGTGGCAAATTCTGATAATTTACTACCACCTGAGTTGCACTTAGTGCCGAAACAGCTGGCCTGTATTGTACAGTATGGATGTACACGTGAAAGAAAAGTATTTTCATATTTATTTATATATATTTAAAACCAAAACTATCAACATACGTTTTTAATAACAATTAATTTAAGTAGTGTTTCGAAAATTGTACGACAGATTTTGAAAAAAAAATCGTGTTATTTGGTCTTTGTTTTTTTTTTTAGATTTTAGTAAGCAGTTTCTTAATTTTCAATATTCAGCTGGACATACAAAAATAAGCCTCTCTAAACGTGAAGAATGTCGATGATGATGAAAATAAATTAACATTTATATATTTAATTACTGTAATCAAATGCAAACCCTGAATTACATTCGAACACAAAAAGGAGAAGAAAGCTTTTTCTGAGTAAAAAGTGATATCAATGTTTTCACTATTGTGTGCTTATACAAAGCAATTTTCAATTTGTGTTTAAATTTAGTTCAACTATAAGTGTTAGATAAATCAGTAACTTGTGAATTACAAAAAACACTGAATCACTTTTTTATATAAATAAATATAAATCGAAGTTACCTTTAGGAAAGACGCAAAAAAATATTTGAGTACCCCAACCGTCATCAGTGGATGGTGGGTAAAATCTTCCTTCATTCAACCGAACTCCACGGACAGCTTTTGTTTCCTCGTTGCGGTATTTAAGACCACAAGATCCAGGATATTGCGCCTGCAAGGTGGTCTGCAAAAGGGTTCCATCTTCTTCAGTTGGTAACTCAATTGGTTCATCTCCTTCATCTTCGGCAACTTGTACGAAATCCATTTTAGATTATACTTTGGTTTAAAACTAATGGACAGAAAAAAACACGTTATACAATTGTAAAATATTGAGATTAAAAAAACTTCATACTTAAAATAAAACACTCTTAGAGCACACGCCTAACATAACTTAAAACAAGTAAAAAAAAATTTCCGTTTACCACAATTGTGTGCTCAACAGAATCATATCTTTATTTTATATTCTATTTTGTTTGTATTTGTCAAGTCTACTCAACGGTGTAGAGGAATCTTATGGCCGTAAACAATGTTGGTCTTCTTATATATTGAAGGAAGACACGAATTTATTTATCAAACTTCAATATTATGATAATAACAATTAACTTTATTAAAAATTGAGGCACATAAATAAATGTTAAATGTTTGAAAAAGGTGTCTAAGATTTCACCTTAGTTTTTCTAAAAATAACAATACCACCTCATACTATTGTTTCTGGTATATTAAAACTTAATAGATATCCCATTTGGAACGAGACCAATAAAGACAATTTAGTAAAACACAAATCATTTTTAAGAATGCCATGTCAAAGTAAAACACTTGTCAACAAGCTTCATACAAAAACGAGCTTAAATGAAAGTTCAGTAATTTATGTTAATTTTCCTTTCCTCTACCTTGATTCAAAAGCTTAGCTTACAATAAAAAAAAATTGCTAACTACAAATGTACGTACACATAATTCAATCTCTCCTTTTTTTCTATAAATATTCAATCTTAAAACCGTATGTATATAATATATGAAAATCACACCCATTTTATATGATTGACTTAAGCAATGTTTAAAACTAAAAGATTTGTTTTGATTTCATTCATTCCAATAATTTTTTTTTATTTTGGAAAATCACACTACATTTTTGAACTACAAAACAAGACCAAAACGAGCACTTTCATCATGTTGGATAATAAACCGCGGGCATATACACTACAAAGCCATGGGAAAGATTGGGACAGTTTCTAAGTATTTATCACATACCAATCAAAATTAAATGGCCATACCAAAACATACATTCTTTTTCAAAAGTGTCATTTATATTAAGCATTTTTTTTATTTGAAGTCTGCGTACACAATTTAAGGACATTTAACACAATTTAAATACATCGATACAAAAAAACAAATACAGTTTTGGTAAAAACTGAAAGCAGATCTATACGACCCAAACGCAAAATAGTTGGTCCATCAATTTTATGTACGTGGAAACATACATACATTATCGTATGATTAAGTTTACCGTTAAAGAGGGTCAAGCAAAAATAAGGGTAATTTTTTTAATTGGAAGCTTATTACTGAACTTATTTGATAAGTTCGAATTCAGTTGTTGAATGATCATGGCGCGTGACGTTCCCTTTTCTAACAATCTAAGAGAATCAATTTTTAAAGCTTTGAAAAATCGTTTGTCAAGCTACAAAATTGCTAAAAAATTCAATCTCCCCCTTTCATCAGTACAAAACATCAAAACTCGGAAGAAAACTGGACGCCCACCTAAAGCTACAATCCGCGATTGTCGGATATTAAGAAAAATAGTCAAAGGAAATCCTCGTTAAATTGCTGCTGGAGTTATGTAGAATGGAGAAGCCGCATCAAAAAAGACATTTCTGTCGACCCGTGTAGGCGCGTAAGGTTATAAATTTGGTGTGTTCAAAAATCTTTTGTTAATTTTGTATGGTATTTTTTTCAACCCATCTTAACAGGCCAAAGAAAAGCCACTTTTAACGCCAAGACAAAAGAAAATACGACTGAAATGGGCTCAGCAGCGCAAAAACTGGACCACATCAATGGCGGCAAATCATTTGAAGCGATGAATCTGGATTTGAGGTTTGTGTTGGCGATGAGCGAAGCGTGTTCTTCGAACCTCAAAAGAAGCGTTTCATAAAGGCTGTTTGAAACGAACAGTTAAGTTTCCAGCATCACAAATGATATGTTTATGTTTTGTTGGTGGCCTTGGTAATTCCGTGAAATGTCGCAACATATTGGAAGAGCATCTGCTTCCATCAATAACTCAACTGCAGTCAACAGAGGGAGGCTACGTATTTCAGCCATACGACAAAGTCTACTAAAGGCTGGTTATCTTCTGAAGTCATGGAATGGCCATCCAGCAGCCCGGATCTTTCGCATATTGAAACTCTTTGGCACAAAATGAAACAAAACCTAAGACAACAACCAGCAAGGAACCTTCAAAACCTACGACGGACAGACATTTGGCAATCATTTACAATCGATGATTTCCAAAAACTCGGTGACACAATGCCACAGCGAATTCAAGCATTCATAGCAAGAAAAGGTGATTTTACGTAGTGGTAGACCAACTATTTTCCACTCAAACAACAAATTAGTTGCTTATGTTTAGTCAGCACTAACTTGAAGTGCCAACAACTCTTTCATCAATTTTCATTTGATTTTTACTAAAAATGTAAACAAAAAATATTTTCACTAATAAAACGTTTTATTTGTAAAACAAAACAAATTTGAAACTACCCAATAATTTCAAATCGATACCCACCACCTCTTTATTGATTTTAAGGCCGCGTACGATAGCATTTATATATTGCTATACAGAGCCATGTCAGGTTTTGGCATCCCCACAAAACTCGTCCGACTGTGCAGGATGACGATGGAGAACTCTCGCTGCTCCGTCAAGGTTGGTAATGACCTCACAGAAGCTTTCGACGTCAAAAAAGGATTCCTACAAGGTGATGCGCTATCGTGCGATTTCTTCAACCTAATACTTGAAAAAAATTATAAGAAACTCGCAAGTCAATTGTAGTGGGACAATTTTTTTCAAGTCTGTGCAATTGTTATCATAGCTGACGACATCATTGGCAGAACTCGGCGAGCTGCCACCAGAACGTTTGCTAGCATTGAAGCTGAAGCGGAAGATGGGACTAGCAGTCAATGAGGCCAAAACAAAGTACCTGCTGTCCACAAAAAAGGGACACACAACACCGGTGGATTGGACAAAACATCACAATAGACAGGTACAACTTTGAGGTAGTTAGGGACTTTGTGTACTTCGCATCCGCTATAACATCTCGTTAGAAATAAAGCGAAGAATTACTCTTGCCAATCGCTTTTTCTATGGGCTAGGAAGGCAATTGAGTAGCAAAAACCTCTCCCGAAAGACAAAGGAGACTCTATATAAGACCGTAATCATCCCAGGCCTGCTCTATGGCGCCGAGGCATAGACTCTATCTAAAGCGGATGAAGATAACCTTAGTCTTTTCGAGCGTAAGATTCTTCGGATGATTTTTGGGCCTATCTGCATTAACGGGCTTTGAAGGAGAAGGTTCAACCAAGAACTGTACAAGCTGTACAGCGAGATTGACCTGGTCAAAAAATACGCATATCACGTTTAAGATGGCTAGGTCATGAAGAGCGAATGGACAACAATGCTTCGGCTCGCAGGATCTTTAATTCCATCCCAGAGGGTAGACGCAGTCAAGGAAGACCTCGCCTTAGGTGGCGCGCTCAAGTGGAGGACGACCTTAACCAACTTGGAGTGCGAAACTGGAGGCAGCTAGCCAAACACCGAGCTGGCTGGAGAGGCATGTTGGTTGAGGCCCAGGTTCGTCCCGAACTGTAGCGCCCCCTAAGTAAGCCCAAACAAAAATGTTTGGCTATTTTAGTATAAGCTCTGCAAGTTTTATTTAATTTGATGAACACAAGCCCAGATTTAATTTTATTTGTCAAAATTATAAAAAAAGTAAAATTAGTTTTTTTGATGTATCTTGCATTAATAAAATAATTACTTTTGTTTACATATTTTGCTGAAAAACAAATATTTGGAGTTTCATTCATTTAGCTCAAATATTTACGGTACCTGTCATATAACCGTGAAGAAAAAGCTTATTTTTCTCGGAAATGGCTCCAAGAAATTGTATGAACAAAAATCAGTGTACTATTGTAGGTGTAGTTTATATTTTGGTGAAAAAAAAATCAAAATGTTGGGCTAACAGTACCTCTGAGTTTTTTCTTCTTCGACTTTCTCGAAAACTGGTCATCCGATTTCAATCAAAATTGATTTCAGGCCTAATTTATTTTATTTTAAAATTTTTCGAAAACTTTTTTTTTGTATTTTTAATAATTTTCTTAATTTTTTTTTCAAAAATCAATATTTCCAAAATGGGTGGATGGATTTTTTTTTATTTGTTTTTAAATATAAGTAATTTTTGTGTTTAAGTTTGCATTCTTGAATATTTTTTTTTATTTAAAAAAGTTTACGATTAAAAAAAAATACGATTTAAAAAAAATCACACTTCGTCACATTTTCTAAGGAAATAAAATGCGTATGGTCTACATTTGCGTTTTTGATATTGATACGATACAAAATACACTTCTTCAACGCAATTCGTACTGTAGAAGAAGAAATATGAGTTTATATTTTGGGCGGTGTGTGCTGCATTGCACAATTGAGAATTGATGTGGGAAAAGAGGACTTATTTATTTAATGTAATATGTTGAGTTGATGAAGTAATCTGAAGATATTTAATAGAAGAAAAGGCAAGTATGAAAAAAATTTATATTTAAGATTTTAGGTGCAGCATATCTATATTTTTCACATTTTTTGGTTTTGCTTTTTATCATAATGGGAAATGCAATAAACAAATACTACACTGGTACTCTATATACCTATGTGCAATGTATTAGCCAAAGTACTTATTTTGGATATAGGGTGTTCAACATTTTCGGTGTTTGGTAATATATAATAACCAAAGCGAAATTGTTTTATTTGTGTAGTGACATCTGCGGTGTTCTTTCAGCAAATTAAATAAAATGTGCAGAAGGTATGCCATAATAAGCAAAAGTAATTATTTGCGGTATAGGTGTGTATTTTGATGCACTCCGCATTAAAATATTTATTTTTGCTTACATTTTTACTAAAAAAACATATATTTGGATTTTCATCAAAATCTATCACAAAACGAACGAATAATCGTAATTTCCAATAAAATCAGGAAATAATAAAGAGAATAATAAAAATAATTACTTCTACTTATTATGGTATATCCTTTGAAAGTTTTATTTATTTTGCGGAACAAACACTGCAGATTTCACTATATTCGTCAAAATTATAAAAAAAGGTGAAATAAGTTTTTTGTCGATGCACCCTGTATTAAAATATTTAGTTTTGCTTACAGTTTTGACAAAATAAAAAAAAATATTTGGAGTTTCATATTTATCTATCACCAATTAGGACCGAAGACATAATTTTAAATTGAAATTAGTAAAAAAAAGTAGTCGTATGATTTGAACTCCTATATCAAAAATAAGTACATACATAGGTACTTTTGATTATTTTTTTATTAATTTTTTATTTGTATTAACTTATAACTATCTTAATACCAGGCAAACAAATTAAAAACTAGCTTAAATATTTACTTAACTAACCCAATTCGGGAGCTCTAAATTACTCTCTATCTTAGTTAATTGCCTTTCGGCCTAAGAATAACTTAAATTAAAATTAACATTAACGGGTTTTATTTTTCCCCAGAAAAAAAATTAAAACCAAGCATCAGTAGCCCTATTCTGGTTCTATGAACAAATCTGTGAAAAAACTTTTCGCTGATAAAGCACCCTTTGCGATTCCGGTCGTGTGAAAACTTGTGTCAATTTTTTTTCATTTGAAAAGTTATTTATCATCAAACATTTCGTCGTGATAAGTCGTTTCCGAAAAAATTCAAATACACAAAAATGAAAAACAAAACCTTTTATCTGTATGTATCATCTATTAGTATTAAGCCCTATTCAGCTTACTTTTTCACAGAATAAACGAGAATCAGGTTGCTGAGTAAAATGAAATGACAAAATGAAAGTCGTCTGATCATGTTTTCCTTAAAACTAACCTAATAGGTATATGTAGGTACTTATATAATATTTTTTGACGCCACTGCAACTGCCCACTCCTACCTAGCTTAAGTCTACCTTACAACAATGTAAGCCGACCATATGCAACAATGTCGACTGCAAGTATCAGCCGTTAAGCCACCAAAACTGGTGCACCTGATCAAAACATTCCCTCCGGTCCTGACCGGGCACAGCCCTACTGAACCGGAGGCGCTCTGCTTCGCTCCCTCCGACAATGTCTAGGTCGTAAAGGAACCGCCTATCCATTTTCTGGCCAACATGGTAGATCAACGGGATCGCCGATCTATCCTGTATCAGCCCTTGACTGTCTGAATAAAGGAAAGCCTCGGGCGGGATGAAACCGCTTGAACGTGTACTTTCAAAATATTCATCTTGGGGGTAGTAAGCCCCGAATATTTGGCCATTAGTTGAAGTCATCGCTCTTGCAATGTGTCCGCGAATGAACTTAATTTAAAAGGACTTCGTTGGGATAAGTGTTTGTACTCCGACTCTGGTGTTCTGTGTAATCCAAGACATTGTCTCTCAAACACCCGAATCTTTTCCATTAGAAATAGTGCAACGTTGAATCACACAGGGCATCCGTTGGCAATCATCGGCCTAATGATATAAAACAACCGTCTTGTCAAGGTAAAAGCTCCCCTAGCCCTGGCCAGAGCAATCCCTACATGTCGATTGAAATATAGATACTGATCCAACCAGATACCAAGGTACTTTACCACATCTGTACTCGCCAGTGGAAAGTGGATGTCCATGTGGCCCAGCGATCACTAGCTTACGCCAGTTCTTTCTCGTTTCCCTAGACAAAGGGGTTCTAAACAGGATAATTTAACATTTTAATTTTCAGCTGCCAATCACTACAGTATTGTTGAATTTTATCGAAATCACGTTGCAAGAGAATTCAGATGACTTCAAGTGTTGGACCTGTTCTGTACGCAACCAAACCGTCGGCATACGCACTTGCATCAGGTAGACTCCCAATGAGATCGCTGGTGTAAATACTAAAGAGAATCAGCGAGTTCACCGCTACCTGTTGAAGACCGTTTTTAATATCAAATGTTGTGGCAGAAGTCACATTGCCACTCTTGACAACAAACTTTCTACCATTAAGCATATACATCCATAACTCTGCTTTACATATGCCCCATCTGGTTAGCTTGTAAACGTAGTAATAATTATTTCACGAAACTTCGAAATTGAAAATTTTAGCCCACGGTTTTATTAGTGTCGAAGGTAGGCAAAATAAATATTTTAGAGCAAGCATGTCAAACTCAATGTGTACCAGGGGCCAAAACAACAGTATTTAAATTTGTATAAGAACACAGACCCAAGGTATGTATCAGTTTTTCTGGATCTTACAGGGGACTTACTCCTTTTTATGAGTGAAAATAACTACTTGCACCGATAGATACTTCAACACATGCAAATGATTGACAAATACTTGTAAAATTCGACCATTCCAGCTTCACCGAATTTATATCTTAATTCGGAGTCACACTAGATTTTGATTACGTCCATTTTGCATATGATTCTTCACTGATTCCTATATTCATGGAAAAAATCGAATTAAAAATAAAAGACAACTTTTGATTTCAAAGCTACAAAATCCGCAAACCGAAATAATTTGTTTGCATTTGGATAAATTGAAAACAATTTAATGGTTTTGTCTCATGTTCATCACTGTTGTATTTTCCATTTGGAAACAAAAATTGAAAATGTGTGAAAACCTGTAAACTCAAAATACAAATTATAAATTAAAGCTCTAATTATAAATAACGTGGCCTGGGTTCAACATGCTTGTTTTAGACAGAAAGAAGCAATTAGATAATGTGTACCTATCTCGTTCATTCATTCGGTCATTAACACTACTTTACCCCATTCATTCTATTACATGACATAATCCCACAAACAGGACTGACAAATTTTATCAGCTATCAGAAAGGAACACATTTGCTAGGTTGTATAATTTTTATATTTGTTCAAATGTTTGAAAATAAATGCAATTTACAAACAAGGGAAGCCTTTGTTAAAAATATAATGGATATGCCTTGTGTTCAGTCGAGGGGGCATGGTAGGCACGTGTGTATCTATTATATTTTGCGCCGACGTCGTTCATGTTTAAATAACAAAGGAAAATCTATGTACATTTTTGTAAAATTCCCTATTATCGATTTTTTATTTAAAACAGCTCACACAGGAAACCTTTCTACTGCAAGGAAAACTTTTATGGCAAAAGGCCCAAAGATCAGTTTTTTTATTCTACATGACCTGTATTCATTGCTGATTTGCACGCTGTCTGTGGCATGCTAATTATCAAAAACTGAATTGGTAAGATTTATAGCCATCGAAGATTTCAGAACAGATTTCTCAAAACGAAAATGATAAGATTTTCTGGTAGTTTGAACTTTTTTCGCTGGAAAAGCCTGAATACAAAAGGGAAATGCGGCGATTCAAAAACGCAGCGAAGCAGACCAAAATTAAGTGGCAAGTTTTAATCGACGCAATGAACGGCCTCCATCTTGTTATACGTGTATATTCCTATTTCCTACCAAGTACACACAAAGTTAAAATGGCCGCCAACTAATTGGGGCAGATTTTTTCTCTGCATCTTTTTGTCATAAGCCATATTAATAAACCATTTAGATCAAAACATAAAAACAAAAATAAACTAACAGAATAACTAAACAGCTAATAAATAACATTCACATATATTCAATCACCTTTCACCTTTAAAAAATATTATATTTAGTTATATAATATATATGTATATTTCACACCACACCAAAGGACACAATTAAAATTTTTGCTCAGCCCACAGCAAGGAAAAAAATAATTATAGAAAAGAATATAAAAATCTTTTTCACTGCATTCACTCTTTCAGATTTTATTAATTAATCATTAAAATTCACACTTCATCTCATCGCATCTTCGCATTGAACAAGAATCCTTTCTCAGTTTTTTTTTTCTAATGAATATTTCAAGATTTACAATTTATTAATAGCGCTCAAGTTCATTGCTTGAAGATAATTTCTCATTAATTGAAACTGCTACACTTTTATTAATTAAACTTTTCACTGTTGTGTTTAGTTACGCCGCATTGAAAAAACTGGTGTTTATTACTGCAGCTACTTTATACCGTAACTATTGTATGATATGACATTTATATAATGTGAAATCATATACAATGCCGTAACCTATTTTTGTCGAGACCCTTGTATATATCTAAGGGCGTTATACACAGAAATACAAGGTATGCTAAACAGCGCATACAAATCGCCATCTTGGTATTTTATGACGTCATAATCTCCTTTTATTATTTTATTTATTAAGTGAAGATTTCATTTTAAGATTGAATGTTTAAACGACTTTTTTTTTATGATTATAAGAACTTAAACATACAAAAATAATTACAAAATCGGCAAATTAATACATTTATTTACACTCTCTAAGAGCAAAACTCAGAAGAATGTAACGTCACAGGCATAATCGGCCAAAGTGAGCATACCTTGTATTTCTGTTAATCATGCGCAGAGTAAATATATTAAATTATTATTATAGTGTAGTTACTCATTCCCCAGACGAGAAATACCACGTTTTTTGTTGTAGAACAGGCCAGAGAAGAAGAATATAAGAGAGAACTACGTTTCTAATACGATTTGTATTGTATGTACACCAACCCAAAAGTTATGTTCGTGAACGTACGCATTGTATATAGAATCTATGTGCCTGACCACACGATGATTTTTGAGTGCACTCACGGGTGAGTTTGGTCAGGAAGGGTGAAGTAGCGAAGGGTGCAGATACTCATGAACCAAACTGAATTTTCCGGGGATAGTACAGTTCCATTTCTATACTGTTCCGTTTTTCTATTATTGAGTTTTTAGGTGTGAAAGAGCCAAGAATATTTTATTATTATTTTTCCTTGTCACACTTAATCAATAGTACATAAGTTATCACAACACAATATGCACACAGCTGTTGTGCCATGAGTGCGCTAAGAAATCACCGTATGGACAGGCACATTGTTTTTGGGTGTTTTTTTTTATAGATACGGCAACATGATGAAATTTACCATATTAGCGATTTTTGCCGAAATTTGATTATTGGTTTGGTTTTTATGAATAATTTTGAATGGTTACCATTTTTGATTATTATATCAATTTTTTTAAGTCTGCAAAAATTTCATTTGAGTGGAAATACCTACCTTGTTACTTATTTTACAAATAAAACACATTGTTTGCAGACGTTTGTACCTATGTTATTTCTTTAGAGTATATTCACTTATCACGTCAAAAAATCTAGTACTAAATATACTACTAACTCTTAAAGCTAATACTAAATCTACTAACTACTAAATATAGTACATATTCTACTACTAAGTACTAAATCTAGTATTAAATAAAGTACGAAAACTACGATAAAACTAAATTATAGTACGAAGTATTAAAAATTTAGTACCAAAAATACTATTGTACCAACAACATAGCACCAATCGGCACCAGTTTTTTATTTAACTAGCGTTCGAAATTGAAGAATATACATTAAAACTCTAAACAGTCAAATCCGAATATGGCAAGATTGGTAATTGATTTCGGTATAAGAAATACAGAAAATACAGAAATAACAAAATTTCTTTAAAAATTCAAAATCCAAAAAATAATTGAAGACGCACAATCTTGGTTTGTTTACGAAAAATCAAACGGAAATGCACTAATTTTTGTTTCCCTTACTCTACCATACCATAAGGTCTAATGTCACTTTTTGAACCTTTCACTTGTACTTATTATTCATTATTCCTGCAAATGCTTGTAATCGTTCTAACTCATACGTTTCTGAAAATGTAACATACAACCTACTCTTTCATGACTATATTTCGTTCTACTCTCCAAAACCCATATAAATGCATATCCAGAACTACTGTAGCGCTATTACGGCAGTATCTCGCTAAACTAGAAGCTGCCATATAGTAGTACTCATGGACGTATTATATATGGACTGCTAGTTGCCTACCTCAAGTTGGTTCCATTTTAGTTTCAGTTATTTTGGGTGACACCAGCCATCCTGAGTACACTAGCGGGATAAAAAATGTAACCCCAATTTTGACACTTCATCCAGTAATCCCAGACTTTGGCAGCAGGTTTTCCCACGTCGGCATGTTCAAATTTCCTCTTTTCTCCCGTGTTATTTAGAATATCCCACAATTAATTAATAAAAAAATCCCTCTTTTCCTTCTAGTGCTTTTAGCTTGTCTTAGGCACAAATCAATAACAAAAGGAAGTTGTCCACGATCGAAAATAACAAGAGGCAAAATACCAAAGATGTCGCACACTTCTATGGATGGAATTCAAAAGTGTCAGTTATATTTTACCGGTAAATGCGATTTTCGAATTTTTAAAAACAGATGTGAGCTTCTATGTCAACATTTTAAGTATTTATTTTTTTTCCCTGAAGTGGGTTCAGGAGAGCTAGCATCGCATTCTCAATTTTGGCGACATTTTGTTGACAATTGTTGTATGAAGCTGACATTAGACTAGCAGTCCATATATAATACGTCTATGGTAGTACTATAGATTTAATATACAATGCAATATGAATGTATATATGAATTCTGTACTTATCTTTCTGTCTTTAAATAAACTCTACTCTGTTTGTATCCCTTTCGTGGTTAACACACTTCTTCTTTTTGCTCTCCTCTTAGTCTGGTATTAGACGATGAAACTAGATGCATGCACCTTGTTCGAATTCTTCTTTGTTGTTTCATTCTCTGTCGCAAGCACTATTACACGATGAATTAAGTTTCATGAAACGAGTTTGACAGTTCTCTTTCATTTTTATTTTCCATAATCATTTGCAATGAATCTCCTCTTTTAACTCTATCGATGTTATGACTGTTTTTAACCACATACACAATTTTCCTGGACCCCTATTCTGTAACTATCGCATTGATAAAATTGATCGAGAAACATTGAAAATTGGAACAAAATTCATTTTATCGCATCATCCTGGTACTGTAACATTGACAGGCGATAATTTTATCGATTGGAATGTGTCGGAATGAAATACTTGAAGAATGCGATAAAACGGTGTTCTGTATCTCTCATATGCGATAAATTTTTGAAACGTCAAATTTTATTATTTGTTTGTGAACAGGCGATAAGACTGAAAAAAATGGAATTAAATAAAAAGTTAACGAAAATAAGAGCAGTCAAATATCTTTTTGTATGTAATTTATATTAAGTTAATTTTTTAAAAGTCTTCAAAGGCCCAAAAATCAAATATAAGGGATTCGTAAAAAAAATATGTATCTCTTCCTAATTGTCTTTGAAGGTGTGTCCACACCAAGGAAACATTCTTAAATATTTAGAAATTTAATTTTAATGTTTCTGAAATGTTTATTAAGGTCTCGAAGCTTCGCAAATCTTTTCTGAAATCATAATTGTTGTTTTTAGGTCTGCAATTTGTGTAATTATACTTATGAAATAAATAGTTAATAAAAGAAAATGAACAATGTTTTTTATTTTACTTATATTTTATTTTACTCAAGAATCACTAACTGTACTCACGTCCAGCATAAGAGAAAAAGAGACAACCACATAAATAAAACAAAACAAAAGAAACAAAGAAAACAACAAAAACCAAGGGAAACAAAATAAATAGATGTAGATAGAAAATAGATGGTGGGAAAAGTAATACCAATACGCCTGTTGTTTTCGTACAATCGCGGAAAACCCTCATAAACGCTAAAAACGTGAATTTATGTTCTCGTAAATGAACCGTCAAAATGAACCTTGTAAATTTATCTCATGACTTTGCCGTGTAATGTGAAAAAATGAACTTCGTAAAACTAAGGATGTCTTTTTTGTTGTCTTTGACTTTTGTGGCAGCTGAAAGTGATATAGATATAATTGTTAACAAAATTCTACGTACATCATTCTTGTGTACGTAGACTTTTGTAATTCTTTTTATTGCGTCTATAGATGCTGATTTTTTTTCTATTTCTTAGGAAGTTTGTTTTTACATTCATATTTTCTGTTATAATAAAATAATTGATTTCTTTGACTTTTATATTCTTTAAATAAAAACCAATTACTAATTAATAAATGACTGTTTTCACATTTAAGCAATTTGTTTTTAAAGGACCTTCAAGCGAGTGCTTGCAAAAGTATCGGAATTTTAACAGTGTATAAATTTATCTCGTTGCGTTTCCAAAACAGTAAAATGTTTCTTTGGTGTGGACATACCTTAATATTTAATTTTTTAAATGTCAATGGCAGCTTGACTTATCAACTTCCATTGGAAATTCCAGTCAAGTTAAGAATGAAATTTAAGGTTATCGCGAGGACTTACAGAACACCGAATATTTGCAGATGCGATAAGTATGAAATGTTTTGTTTCATATTTTTTCGATGCGAACACGAACGTAACTCTTATGTAGGTTACCTTGCTGGTGTTTGGGTTTTTTTGTGAACGAACAAATCCAACCAAATAGGTTACCTCTAAAAATTCGAAGCAAAAGAGAAACACAGTCAGCTGTTCATCAGCTGTTCACGTGTTGAGAAAAGTATCCAGCAAATTTTAGGATACCTTTGGATTTTCTATCTGTTTCCATATGTTCTTCAATCAGCTGGAAAACAGCTGTTTTTACCCATGCTAATTACAACAAAAGCAAGGTAACCAATCCAAAAGTTATGTTCGTGAACGTACCCATTGAAAATACAAAGGTATCCTAAAATTTGAAGGATATTTTTCTCAACACGCTAACAGCTGACTGTGTTTCTCTTTTGCTTCGAATTTTGAGAGGTAACGTATCTGATTGGATTTGTTCGTTCACAAAAAATCCAAACACAAGCAAGGTAACCTACCCAAAAGATACGTTGGTGAACGTTTCCATTTAAAATGGCGGATTTTTAGATTTGCATTCTATCTCCTTCTTGAGAAAAATGTCATCTCATCCATCACCTGTGAACAGTCATCGCATCGCGTTGCGTCGCACTCGACAATCTATTCCGTGGACATCCGAAAAGAATGTTTCGCTTTTTGTAATACGAACGAACAAGTAGAAGATAGCCAGTTGCCAATGCGAGTTTCTTGAATAAATCAAGTTTGCATACATTATTAAAAAAAAAAACAATCGCTCAAAACAAATGAAAAAAAATTGTTTCCTTTTTTTTGAAATCAATTAAAACGTACAACAAATCAAAATATTTTGAAAAAGCGGTGACAAAACCTGTAATTGTGTTTTCTTTATGATTAATAATTTTTTTGACATCTATACTTTGTGTTTTACTTATATATGTGTGCAGAGCGGTTCATTCATCTATGCACTTATTTGTTTTTTCGTGCTTAGTCAAATTTAACAGAGTGGGGTGCTTGCAGTGTTTAGTTGGTTTGTCTGGCTTACAAATCTCCAAACATCCGCCATTAAATAATTTAAAACCTACATTTCGTTTGTTAAATTTTCCTTCGAAAACGCAAAGAAAAGCCAAATAGTGATATATAAAAAAAAATACAGTTGTGAAATATATTCGTAATTAACTGTTCTCTGGAATGCATTTCTTGTCAGTATATTACAATATTCGTTAAATAGAGAACAAAAGAGTGAGACAGAATAATCGTTCGTGTGACAGAAGATAAGACCCCATTCTCAACTGTAATCCATAAATTTTAATTTTCTCATAACGGAAGAGAACGAATTTTATTTTTGATGAAAGGTAGGCATTTCAATTATCTTGTGTTTATTTCTAATACAAAGTTTGTTCCTATTAATGAAATTGTGAAAAAAATGTTGTGTTTTCTTCGTTCTTACATATTTATATTCTTTTGGTTATTTTTTGTTCAGTCCAAAGGTGAAAAGTTTTCTTTTTTTTGTTAGTTCTCTTTTTTTGCGTCTCGTTCTTTTTAGTTGTTTAGGGTTCGGCTGATGTTGTCTCACTCTTTATTTACTTGTTGACATTTAAGTGAAAGCTTCCTATGTTATCCTGTAGCTGGGTTCTTTAATTTTGTTCGAATTCCAATTATTGTGATTTGAAGTTCACAAAACTTTAAAACATAATACGATGCATAGACAATTTCAAGGTTTAATTTTTAAGTGATCGCAATTTAAATTGAATTGAAGGTTCTATGTTTAATTGATGGTCGGATGGTCATGATAACCAAGACGCTGACCCTGACGGTAATAAATGTATCCGGCAATTCCCCGCTGTACCTTCACTACATAATATTCATCTCTTATGCTCCATGTCATTACACTTAATTTTATATTTCTATTTTTTAATTAATTTAATCCCCCAGAATTAGTGGGAACATTTTGTCGCTTGTTTTTGCTTATTTTGTAATTCTTTTCTACCAAGTGAAATAAGGAAATATGTTATTTTTTATTGAGAGGTAAGTGCCTTCGGTTATAAAATATTAATCTGATGATTGTTATAGATGCCGCCTTTGTTTGACTATTTTATTTTTTTTTTTTAGTAATTTCATTATAAATTATAAGATACATTTCTCGTTACTGCCTGAAAATGTTATGTTTAAGGGGGGCGTAATTATTGTTTGTAATGTAGTTAGTCAGAGTTAGACGATACGAAGTTTTGTCATTTGTGTTTTCGCGGAAGGGAGTGGCTCCGTTGTTCTTGTTTCCCTTCCCTCGCTTATTTGGTTTGTTTGTTCAAGTGATTATCAAAAAAATTCGGAACCAAATGAATTTATCTTTATTTCTCAACAGGGTAACCTGGTTGTGTTAACGGTAGTGGAATTGGTAATGGAAAAAAATTCCCTTTCATCAGATTGACAATAATTTAAAACAGTGCGGCAATAAAATAATATGTTTACGAAATTTGATAATTTATTTATTTATTTATTTATTCATCAATGGATTACATATCTGCTGATTACTTTTAACATCTACAATAACATGTACAATAAATAGGTTAACAAGATAGATACATAGATTTTGCTATAAAACAATAATAAGCAAAACATTCTAAAATACATGAAGCCTCTAATATCTACTAGTCTTTTAAATTGATCTCTACTCATTACAATGTCGACTTCATTGCAGACGGAGTTAAATAATGCTAATGAACGTGAGATGGGCTCATTTAAACCATAGCCATAGTTCTATGACTAGAGATATGAAAAGGTACATGTTTGTTCCGAAGCAATCTTTCCAGGACATAGCAAGTTATTAAATTAAATAATTCTGTTGAATCTATTCGATTACTGATAATATCTTTATAAAAATTATGCTATGAGAGTTTCTTCTTACTTCAAGCGGTTTTAAATTAATTAGTGCACATCTTGATAAGGGTTTTCCAAGAAGGACTTGGCAACTTTTTTGTAAAATAAAACGCAAACCATTAGAGATATTTCAAAAACTTTATTATCGGGTTTAAGTACAATCAAAACATTTATGAATTGAACTCGACTTCGTTCATATGGCCACCGCGGGCACGTTTGCAGCGGTCGATTCGTTGGAACCAATTTTCCATGCCTCGGCAACACATTTCGCGTTCAATGTTGGCTCTGAGCTCTTCCAACGTCGTCGGCTTGTTGGCATAAACCAATGACAACGTAGCCACAAAGAAAATAGTCAAGAGGCGTTAAATCGCACGAACGAGGCAACCATTCGATTGGCCCATTTCTTGAGATAACACGCTCATCAAACTTACTCTTCAATAAATCGATTGTAAGGTGTGCTGTGTGGCTTGTGGCACCATCCTGTTAAAACTACATGTCGTCCAAGTCCATATCTTCGAATTTGTGCCAAAAATAATGGATAATCATGGCGCGATAACGCTGGCCATTCATAGTAACGTGACGATCGTTATCTTAGACGAAAAAATATGGCCCAATAACGCCGCCGGCATGCAAACCGTACAAAACAGGTATTTTTTTGTGGATGAAGAGCAAATGTGGATTTTCACCCGACCAATAACGCATATTTTGCTTATTGACAAACCCATTGTGCCAAAAATGAGCTTCGTCACTGAAAAAGATTTTGTGATGAAATTCATCATCTTGGCGCATCTTCCTCAGAGCCCAATCGGAGAACGCACGTCGCTTCAAATGGTCCATCGGCTTCAACTCTTGAGTCAGCTTGATCTTGTATGGGTGTAAACCAAGATCCTTACGCAAAATACGCCATAATGTGTTCTGAGCAATGCCCAATTCTTGAATCGCAGTGCGAATCTAGTAAATCTTTTCTGAATTCGCATAATCCTTTGAATCCCATTCGCATAGAATAAACTCGAAATAACAGAACAATATTCGAGTTGGAAGGATGGATGAAGTACTAAAGAGTTGAATAAGGTTTTAAGTGTGTAAACATCTTTAAATTCTTTAGAGTTACCTTTTTATAAAACCAAGCATTGAATCTACAAGCACACCAAGATCATTAACCAATTCAACTCTTAATATCTCATTGTTAAACTTATATAAATATTTTATTGGAGAAAATGATCTAAAAAAAATAATTTATTGGCGCGACAGTTCTTTAAGGAGCCAAGGCCTAGTGACTTATACTCTCAACCATTCCTGTGTGTGTGTTGTTAATCTGCAAGAATGAAAGGAACCTACTTTTTACCGCCCAGTCCGAACGGCTACATGAGATGCACTTTTTCGAGACAATTTTTTACTCTTAGAGATTTTGTCAGTTCCTCGCAACAGGTAGTACCCCGGAAAAGAAGGTGGCTATAAGCGGGACTCGAACCCATGCTATTCGCTTAGCAGTCCGACACGGGGAACTAGAAAATGATCTTACCTTACCTTACCTTAGGTGGCGCTACAGTCCGAGGTGAAGCTCGGCCTCAAACAACAAGCTTCTCCAGCCAGATCGGTCGGTGGAATTGGTTGAGGTCCTCTTCCGCTTGCGTGCGCCACTTGAATCTCGGTGTTCCTCTACTGCGCCGTCACTCTGGGATTGATTAGAAGACTTTCCGGGTCGGAGCATTGATGTCCATCCGCTTTATATGACACAGCCATCTGAAACGTTGAATTTTTACTCTTCTGCCTAACTGTGTCGCTGTACATTCGCTACAGTTCTTCATTGTATCTTCTTCTCCACTCCGTTAATGCATACGGGTCCAAAAATCACCTGAAGAATCTTTCTCTCGAAGCAGCCTAAAGTGTCCTTATCCGCTTTTGACAGCGTCCATGCGTCTGCACTATAGAGCAGGACTGGGATGATGAGGGTCTTATAAAGGGACAATTTAGTTGCCCGAGAGAGGGCTTTGCTACTCAATTACCTCCTAAGCCCGAAGAAGCAGCAGTTATTATTCGTTTGATTTCAGCGCTGGTGTTGTTGTCTGAGTTAATAGCGGAGCCCAGGTAGACAAAGTCCCTAACTACCTCAAAGGTATAGCTGTCTATGGTGATGTTTTGTCCAAGACGTCGATGTTGGAAGTCTCTTGTTGATGACAGTATATACTTGGTTTTGCCCTCATTGACTGCTAAACCCATCTTCGTCTCAATACTCATAAAAGCGCTACTGATATCACGATGTGTTCTATTATGTCTATTATGTCAATATCGTCGGCGTATGCGAGTAATCGGACGGACTTTTGAAAGATCGTACCTCTGGTGTTGGCGCGAGAGTTCTGCACTATTCTTTCAAGTATGATGTTGAAAAAGTCGCACGACAGCGCGACAAAGGTGTCGTTGAGCTCTTTACCGACCTAGATGGAACAGCGTGCGTGCGGCTAAAAAAAGAATCCCTATATTTCAGGGTACGTCCGAAATTGGTCTCAAGGGTGAACTGATGAGCATTCCTTGCGGGACGAGTATTACGGGATAAACTTTTAAGGGGAGGAATGCCACTGGCTACTTCGAGTGTACATCTTTTGTAAAAGAAACGATAAAATAAGGAAAGACATGAAACATTGCGTCGGAGTTATACTCGAGTTTAGGGCGTATAAACGCTTTATAAATTGTAGCCAGATCAGAAGGGGAAAATACTTTTTACACCGATATAGAAAACTTAAGCACTTAGCAGCATTTTTAGCGATCTCAAATATATGGTCGTTCCAACGGAGGTCGTCGTTGACACACATACCGAGTACTGAGAGCTTTTGGTTTCTTCGTTGCAAGTGCCATTTCATATTAACTTTAACGACAGGAAACAGCATTTAGTTTTCGAAACATTAAATTCCACACAATTCCTATTACCCCATTTGAAAATGCTGTATTAATCGGAGTATAATGAGCTAATCATACGTTACCGTTGTGTTTGCACATCCGAAAGCGACGGACGTGAATCGTCGAACAAATATGAAAAGCTGAGGATAGAGTCGTCAACAAAACAGTTTAGTGGATTAGAAGTAACAGACAGAAGATTTGTGTATATCGAGATCTTTGGGAACTCTTGCTACTGTACGAGTGCGGAAAAAAATCTGTCCCATAGAAAAAAATAAATTCTCAAGTAAAGGAAGGGCAACGTTGCTGTGAGGCAGCGAAATGGACGGCGAGCAAGTTTGCCTTCTCCGAAGAGTGGAAAATAGGTTTGTCAATAGCGATGAGCGTTGGAACCAAAGATGTTGAGGAGTTTTTAATATTTGTTACAAATGACCCACAATTTGTACTGCGTTTTGGACATTGCAGAATTGTTTGCCGTAATTTTTGGTCATGTAAAAATTTGGTTCTTTCAATAACGGTGTTGCATGAGATCCTTGCTTGTTTGTGCGTTTTCCGATTTTCCTCTGTAGGATTGGCTTATATCGGAAACTTTCTTTGGGCTTGATAATTTCTTTACACTCAGATTTAAGCTAGGCTTAATGCTTTTTACTCTGTTAGGAATAAAAGCACGCATCCGTAGAAGAATCACATTTGTGACCATTTCAGCACTGGCATCAGTCAAATCAGTTAAAGTTTCGGAAAAAAAAATATTCAGGCCCAGTTGGCTTTCTCGTATTGCCAAACGGTCATGGTGGGAAGTTTTTCTTTAACTGGATGGGTGGAGGATGAGAAATTAGCTGAAATGACACAATGGTCTGAAGTGTTAAATGGAGAAGTTACACTAATGGTATATTTATGAGGGTGAGAAGTAAGAAAAAAGTCAAGAGTATGGGCGGCTTGCCGAGCAACATCCGGCATACGCGTTGGCACATCGATCAGTTGGGTAAGGTGATGTAAGCCGGCAAAGAGCTCGACATACCTTCCTTCGGGTGTTGTCTGACCAGAATAGCCAATTTCAATTGTGTACATTGAAATTGCCCGCAATAACAATTTCAGTGCGAGGACAAAGGGAAACAATTTTGGAGATGGAATCAGACAGCGCATCAAACTCGTTACAAGTCGAATTTCTGTCGAGATTTGTAAATTATACTTTTGTTTACTCCTGTAAATAAAACTATAAATAATGAATGACATGCTTGCGGACAGTAAATTTGAGCTACAAGAAGTTAAAATCCGTGTTGGAACATTGCCCGTATTGGGGAAGGCTCTGGTAAGCAATATCATTCCTAACACAGACCACGAGATCATGATGGGAAAAGAGTAACGGCACCAAGCTATAGCCATGTAGAGCAAATTCTGATAAATCAGTATTTACTCCAACCTAAGTTTCACTTAACTACGTTTTGGCCGGTATTCACAATCGACTTAAAATTATCAATTGATGCTCCAAATTGATAATACCAAATTACTATTTATACGATAGACGTTATCGTGTATCAAATAAACGATATTTGATAGCCAAAATAGGGCTGAGAGAGCGATATCAGAAAACAGAAAACAACAGGATCCGGTCCGGGCCTCCTTCAACAAGTTCTTTCATACATCCCGATTGCTAGCCGATGCCATCCAATTCCGCATCCAAGGCTTCGGGCGTCCTGGTAAACGCCATCCTTTCAAGACAATAACACCATTTTTTTTGTTGTATTCTGTACATCAGTGTTTTTGTTGCGGTTGTTAATTTAAACCTCAAATATTTCAAACTTCCATTATCGATTTTGTAAAATATTACACAAACTACGAATCCAGAAAATGCATGGTATACCCGAGTAACGTCAGGTGGGCCAGCTAGTAGTATCTTTAATCACTAGTAAAAAGGAAGGAATTCGTATCAATTTACAATATTAGTAAAAAAGAAATATAACAAACAACTTGTTGCTATATAGATGAACATCATGTACAGGGTTGGTTCATACAGGTTTGATCAAACTGGGACGTAGCTAAACGTCCCAGGGGTTTGAAAATTGGTAATTTTTTTCGTTCTGCGTGCAATATATATTAATAGCGCTTAATTTTTGTATGCTGAGTATGATGAATTTTAAATCCAAACCTGGGCACAGAAAATTTAAATCTTAAAGAAAATGTGCCTTACAGTACATCGTAAAACTGTATATCTGTGTGCACTTATATTTGAGATAACACAATAACACTGCGATTCGCATAGGGCTTTAAATACTTTTTTCTGTATTTTTCCCAAATCGCCTTCGATATACCAATTTTTGTTACATAATACTAAAATCTAAGCTAATAAACTTTTTTCTTTATTCATTGCAGCAACAACCACAAGCCAACAGTAGCTACTTCTTACAAATACCAACTAGGAATACACTAAAACTACAAGGACCTTCTGAGCTTAAATTATTTCTTTTTGGATGCATTTTTATTGCGAAAACTTCATTGGTATATTTAGCTATTTTCTAACAATTAAAAATCAGTACAGAGGTTCCTAAGGAAAAAAAAGAAAACAAAAAATCATTCTTTTTTATCTGGTAAATTTACTAAAATTACAAAAAACAGGGAAAGAATAACACAGTGTTAAATAACTATTACTTTCTGCAAGAGCATCAAATTCAGAATTAAACTTGTATTTTTATGGTATTTTACATATATATTTAATATATGTAGGCCAATATTTACATTTTTCTATATATATTTTTTTATATAAACATACAATAAAATATTGTTTTCAATACGAACAAAAATAGACAAAAAAACCCTAGCATAGAAAAAAATACAAACTAAATAAGTAACTTGCAAACAAACAAATAACTTACCAACATAAGAAACAACAACAACTTACAAATCAAACAAGATGCGTGAATATAAAATTGTTGTCCTTGGAAGTGGTGGTGTTGGCAAATCGGCATTGACAGTGCAGTTTGTCCAAGTGAGTATAATTTTGTATAATTTTAATTAAAAAAAAAAAACACATTTCGCAATGCTAGTAACAGCGATCATTAAAATACATCAGAAATAATTGTTTTTTTCAGTATTTAGTCCTAGCTGTACCCTCAATCAAGCGAGAAGAATAAATAACAAATTCTTGTAAAACACGATAGTTCTTTTTCCTTTGGGAAGGGATCGATCTTCCTCGTTAAGCTAGGTTGGCAATTTTCTAAAAAAAAAATCACATTGGAGAAAGAAGCAACAATGTCTTGTATTTTTTTTGAGCCAACATTGTGCCCTATCGTATAATTCATTTGATCAAGAAATATCTATAGTTCTTGAAAAAAGTTTGTCACACTCAACAACTCAGGCTGGATACTATTTTTCAAACTGCAAGGTGCATAGGTTTGAAGTTTTTTTTTATAATTCGCACACGTTAAAGGCATTTGGGCTACCCTTTTGATGTCGGTGGACACAGCGCCAGCTTAGAAAAGAAGGAGAGGGTTTAAACAGAGTTAGGCAAAAGATTCCACATTCGAGTTGTACGGCTGAAAAACGAATCTCTGTACTTGACTGTACGACCGAAATTGGGCTCAAATGTAAATTGGTGGGCATTCCTGGAAGCGCGAGTATTACGGTGAAACTGTTTAAGGGGAGGAATGCAACTGGCTATTTCTCTAGAACATTGATCGTAGAAATAACGGTAGAAAAGAGAGTGATATGAAACATTCCGCCTACGTTCAAGTGACGTGAATGTTCTAATGATGATATCATAAATATGATCATTCCGATGCTCATACCGAGAATTTCAAGATGATCAGCTTCCATAATGTAAGTACCACTCATGGATAATGGCAATGGGGGTGTATAACGCTTTAGAGACAGAAGACAGCATTGTGTTTTGGATGCATTAAATTCTACAAGATTTCTTATTCCCCATTTGATGATGCTGTCAAGATCAGAATTTAATGAGCTTATCATACGTTGCCGTTGTAGATCCACATCCACATCCGAAGACTGCGGTTGTGACTTCAAAAATGAATATGAAAAGCTGAATGTACTGTCATCAGCGAAGCAGTTTAGTGGATTTCAAGTTTCAAACAGGAGATCATTTATAAAAAAATGAGAAAGAGAGTCTCGGAGACAGAACGGAACCCTACGGCACACCAGCATTTATTTTGAAGATATCAGGATTGCACCCATCCAATACAACTTGTATTGAACGGTCCGAAAGGTAATTTCCAATCCAGCGAAGAAAAGAAACATCGAAACCGAAAACACGCATTTTCAATAAAAAAAACCTGGTGACAAACTCTATCAAATGCTTTAGAAATATCGAGTGCAATAATTTTACTTTCTCCGAAACGATGTAGAGATTTGTTCCACTGTTCGGTGAGATAAACCATCATATCACCAGTGGACCTATTGCTACGAAAGCCATACTGTCGGTCATTTAGAACTTTAGTTCCTCAAGATATTTCTTGATTTTATAATTAATAAGTGTTTCCATGACCTTGGAAAGAAGGGACGTAATTTGCGGGGGAGGATGGTTCGCCTTTTTTGGGTATGGGCTGGACAAAAGCTGTCTTCCATTATCTCGGAACGAGCCCTGAAGAGTAGGATAGATAGAACAGCTTACGCAGTGGTTTTGCCAACGTAGAAGGATACTATCAGGACCAGCGGATTTATGTATGTCAAGATCTTTTAAAATTCTAGCCACTCTAGACCTAGATAATTCTTCTAACTAGTAACGTGCAACATCCAGTTGCGTTCTATGAAGACAATGCACCTTACAGAAACATTGTTAAAATATTCACCCTTATTCCGTAAGTCGTTGAACGACACAAAACGCCACACAAAAAAGGACAGAGCAAGCGCGGCATTACGTTATAGTAGTTAAACGTTAATTTGTCGATTTTCTCTTGTGGAACGTGTTTACGATATTT
This sequence comes from Platycheirus rosarum, assembly GCA_963971375.1. Lineage (NCBI taxonomy): Eukaryota > Metazoa > Arthropoda > Insecta > Diptera > Syrphidae > Platycheirus > Platycheirus rosarum. Next base: position 1,523,045 of record OZ020511.1, read on the forward strand.
TTTTTGTATTCCGTTAATCGTTTTCATTGAAAAAAAAAATGGCTTTCAAAATGACGAATCTGTCGTCGAGAAATTTGTTGACGACAAGATAATAAACACCTGCAAGATGGTAGATTTTGTGATTCGATTTTCCTTTTATAATTCAAAAATCGTTATTTTGGTTTAAAATGACAAGTAACGTTCAAATAAGAAGACTGGTCGAGCTCATGGAGGCGGAAAGTACCTAGAAAAATATGTTCTTTCTTTCTCTTCGTTGTAAATGCTGCTACATACAAAATAACTTACTACTCTATAGATTTTCATTTGTTCGTCTTATGTTTTAAACAAATTTGCGCAAATATAAATTTCAGAAACCATAATAGAATGATTTGTTACTACGATTATTAGCCATAACAAATGTATGGAGTTAGTAAAGATTCAGGTAAATAAAAAAAACAAATTTTTCATAGGATTGTCAATTTTTTTTTCTGTCTCTCTTCGTTGTCACTGAATCTTAAAACTAAACAGAATTTTGATATATGTCTTCCTCTTTCCTTCCCATACAAATTTCACTGACTAATGTGACAAAAGCTAGCTTTATAGTGGATCGTATGTGGGGAATAAGAGCGAGAAATATTGTTGTCGTTTCGGCTACGGAATGCCATTTATGAAACGACAGAAAAACGACACGACTCCAAAACGATAGCTTGTAGTTTAAGTAAAACGTCTATCGAAATAAGGGTGATTGTCGTAAAAAAATAAGTTGTTTTTGAAGTAGATATAAAAACATTATGTTAAAATAAACTTCTGATTTAAATAAAAATCCAACACCTTTTCGTTAGTTTTGCCGTTATTTATAAGCACTTTATTTCCATGAGTAGCGCGCGATCGAAGATATTGAGAGATGCTAGTTCAGGAACAACATGCGGAAGTTTTACCAACAGATAAAAGGAACGTACCAAGGCAAAAAAAAACCGCACCGCACAGAAGCCTGTGGAGATAGGAATGGAAACCTCGTAGTAGAGTCGCAGTATACCATTTTTGCAGACTGTTACACGGCGATGAAGACCAGAATCCCGCTGTCAGGCAGAATGAACCATTCAACACGGACGATGACAGACAAAACTTCAGTTCACCTGACCAAAACGAAGTCAGGATAGCAATATCTAATCTAAAAAAACAACAAAGCTGCTGAACCCGACGGACTACCCGCCGAACTTTTTAAAGCGGCCGGAGATGACTTGGTGGGGTGCATACACCAAGTTATCTCTAAAGTTTGGTCAGAAGGAAGTATGCCTGATAAATGGATCCTCAGTCTCGTTTGCCCGATCCACAAGAAAGGAGACCCTCTAAACTGCAGCAACTTTAGAGGAATAAGTCTCCTGAATATCGCCTACAAGATCCTCTCTGCCGTACTATGTGAACGCCTGAAACCTCTCGTCAGCAACCTGATTGGCCTGTGTGGTTTCAGACCAGGAAAGTTCGCAATCGATCAAATGTTCACGCTACAGCAGATCCTGGAAACTACCCAAAAATTCCAAATCGAATGCCCTGTCATGTCTGGTTTTGGCATCCCCACAAAACTCGTCCGACTGTCCAGGATGAAGATGGGGAACTCTCGCTGCTCCGTCAAGGTTGGTACTGACCTCACAGAAGCTTTTGACGTAAAAAAAAGGATTCCGACAAGGTGATGCGCTATCGTGCGATTTCTTCAACTTAATACTTGACAAAATTATAAGAAACCCCTCAGTTAATTGTAATGGCACATTTTTTGTCAAGTCTGCAGAACCCAGCGAGCTGTCACTGGAGCGTTTCCTAACTTAAACTTTTTTCTGAAACGCGTTGCATCATAAGTAATCAAATTAATACTGTGTACATTTTGTTTTTTTTATTTTAATTAAAATAATTCTTTTCAAAATTATTAATTTTTTTTCTTATAATTAAAATAAATATTGGTTATATAAATATCTAGTGGTTGATGTTCTTTCTAAGTCTAATTACTCATTATTACTGAATGCCGCAAACATTTACAGAGAATTCTATTTTCATTCCTTTCAAGTTTTTCTGATGTTTTTTTTACTGATCGCTCAAACTGGCTCTTAAGTGAGGAATATTTTGTAATTAAACTTTAATATATTTTCAGGGTATTTTTGTAGAAAAATATGATCCAACTATCGAAGACAGTTACAGAAAACAGGTCGAAGTAGATGGTCAGCAGTGTATGTTAGAAATACTGGACACAGCTGGAACTGTAAGTTATATTATTTGGATAGGTGTTTGTTGTCCATATACTTCATATGCCATGTTTCCTTTAGTTTTTTTTTCATAACAATCACCTGGTTGCACTAAGTTAACAGTTAGGTGTCATGATTGTAGTAGTATAAATAACTTTATTATTTAACCTCATATGTTGCATGCCTTTGTTGTTTCAAAATCTGTTCATCAACTTCTTTAGTCAAGGACACATATTTTTAAAAATAATTGAAACAAATCAGTATCACTCACCAATAATAACTTAGCTTCACTGATATCCCCACTATACACAATGGGGGTACAGATATTATATATACAAACATACGTATGTACATAATCACATCACCCTCATCAATGTGCAGGAAGAAGGACATAAAGCTAAATGATATAACTTTAAATCTTGGTCGTAATGCTATTGGAAGAAAGGGAAGTTAAATAAAGAAAAGTTTGTGGAGGGGTTATGTGTCATATGCAAGAAATTTATTTTAATGTATATACATATATAAGTGATGCAAGCTCAATGCCATTCGAATACTCTTTGAATAATGATCAATAAAAACAAGATTGTAATTTTAGCACTTGTTTTGAAGAATGTAGCTCATTAAGGAATTCAACTAGTGTTTCCTTGAAATATTGGTAGTAAAAGAGTAGTTGATAATTCGTTCATAAAATGGACACGTCTGGGTCGCACGAAACAGCTTTCATAAAGTGTCAAAAGTTTTTTTTTTATAATTAACGCGCCCTCAAGGGACTATTTGTTTCCCTTTTAATGTATGTAAGTATACTGCGCGAGCATTAGGATAATAGGGAGGGGAAGGACAGAAGGTGTCGATTAACATTGGTTTTGAATGCTTGAAAATCAAAATGGCAAGGGAAAATATCGCCGGGTAAACTATTCCAAATTCGTGTTGTTCGTCTAAAGAAAGAATCCCGGTACGTCTGAAATTGGGCGCAAGGATGAACTGATGAGCTTTCCTTGTATGACGAGTATTACGGGAGAAACTTTTAAGTGGAGGAATGCAGCTGGCTATTTCAATTAAACATTTATAAATTGTAGCCTGATCAGAAGGGGAAAATACTTCTTACATAGAAAACCTAAGCACTTAGCAGCATTTTTAGCTATCTCAAATATATGGTCGTTCCAGAGGAGGTCGTCGTTGACACACATACCGTGTACTGAGAGCTTTTGTTTTCTTCGATGCATGATGAAAAGCTGAGGGTAGAGTCACCAGTAAAACATTTAAATGGATTATAAAAATGAGGAAAAGAGTCGTAGACTGAACGGAGCCCTGGGGCATACCAGCATTTATTTTGTGGGAATCAGACTTGAATTCGTCCAATACAACTTGTATTGAACGGTCCAGAAGATAGCTTCTAATTCAACGAAGAAGAGTATCATCGATCCCCAAAGCAAGTGTTTTCGATAAGAGAGCTTCACGCCAAACTCTATCAAATGCCTTGGAGATAATAATCTTACTTTCACCAAAGCGATGTAAAGATTTGTCCCACTGCTCGGTGAGGTATGCCATCAGATCACCAGTGGAACGGTAGCTTCGTAACAAATATCTTATTAAATTAAATTATTAATGATTGGAATCATTAGCAAATATTTAAATGAAATTGCGTGTGACCGAATATACTTAGAGCTGTTTTTCTTCCTGCACCCTTAACACTATTTGTATGTGAAATAATATGTATATATGCTTAATTTATGATTTACCATCAACCACATATTTTTAATTTGATAATTTTGTTCCTCTTTCTTATCTACATCAATACGACAAAATCAACATTTATTTATCACATTAAAAACTCGCGCTAGGAACAATTTACCGCCATGAGAGATTTGTACATGAAAAACGGTCAAGGTTTTGTTTTAGTCTATTCAATAACAGCACAATCAACATTTAATGATCTCCAAGATCTGCGGGAACAAATTTTAAGAGTGAAGGTTAGTACAGTTAGTATAGTAGTCGTATATAAAGTAGTTTATTATTATTAGTCTTAATTATATTTATATTATCAACTAATACCAATATTTTGTTTTCTTTTTTTAATAAAAAAAAAAATAGGATACAGATGATGTTCCAATGGTACTGGTAGGGAACAAATGTGATTTGGAAGATGAACGCGTAGTTGGAAAAGAACTGGGAAAGAGTCTGGCAACACAATTTAATTGTGCTTTCATGGAAACATCTGCCAAAGCAAAAATTAATGTTAATGATGTGAGTATTTATGTGTAGCATTTTGAACACTTATATATAAACACATTTATATACATAGTTTTCTCAACAAATCTTAGTCACATAACAGTGTTTAAAATTAGCTTGAATTGTGTTCCTTTTTTAGTGGCAATTTGTTAATATGATATAAACCACCTCAGCTTTTCTAAATACACACGCTGTGTCTGAAATATTAAGGGTATCAAAATCCCTGTAGTGCTCCCTTATTATAAAAAAAAAATCATGTGACCAAGTTTAAAGGAATGGGCACAATACGTTTTGTTTTGATTACAAACAATTTGTATGTACTTTGTAATCTTGAATCTACTAGGACTTACTCTATTTGGCTTTATTTGACTTACCACCCATTCAAATGGCTAAGCTTGATTAGGTATTGTGATATCTTGTCATATGTATTTGTTAGGCGATCAGCAGATTCCTCTTATTACCGTTTGGTTAGTTATGCTGCATTACATTTTTGAGGAGGTCATCAGTTCGATACTCAGGTTGAGAAGACATTTTTCTAATTCCTATTGCAAGCTAAAGCCGTCCGTGAGTTTTAAGTTAGAAAATACTCACCTAATTCTCGATCTACTGCGCAGAAAATAATTCTTTTCTATCATTCTAATTCTTCTAACTAGTGTCGTACAACTTCATGTTGCGTTCTTAAAGGCAATGTGCCTTACAGACACATAGTTAAATATAAAAAAAAGAAAAAAAAAGAAAATGGTTCGTGAGCGATATTTTGTTGGCCACGTCATATTTCGCGTGAGGTACCTTGAACGATAAAAATTATTTTCGGACTGTTTCGCATTACAGAGTTCAATTTTCTGACCACGTCAAGTGAAACGTACGAGGTGAGTAGAAAATTGCACTCCGAAAATTCTTTTTATCCTGTCGAAAAACAACTGCTAGCCAGTTCACTAACACTTCCTGATTTGAGTAGTCCCATAAGAATAGTTTTTTTCTCTTCAATTTTTTTTTCAACTAGTTAACTGATTACAAACTCAATTTGATATTTAAGAAGATGTAGGTAACTCGAATAATTGTTCATGCCAATATTCTCGATATTATTCGAAAAAATACAGAGTGCGCGTCATTTCGCTTTTGTCTGATGAGTGATGACTACAAATTATGAGCGCATTCTGTTTCAATAAGTAGAGCGCCCGTAATAGGGACTTATATTCTTAAAGAATTTTTGGTAGATCCATTAAAATTTTTAATTCAATATTGAAAGATTATAACAGTTGTCTTGGTTGTCGGTTTTAATTATATCGTTGTTTAGTTCAGTTAATGGTAAAAATCAAAATCTTTTCCTTTAAGGCGCTTAACACAATGTCAACAATTTTACACTCCATCCCTGTGTAAATATTTTGTCATTCCTCAATATCAGTTTTGAGCGATACGAAAATGATTTAAAAATAACACGAAAAAGTGTCGATGGCTTGTTTTCTTCCGCCTGCTAACAATTTATATACATCTTTCCCGTTCTGCCATTTTCTAACATTGCATATGTATTGAAGACTAAAAGTCTACATTCCAATCTTCTATCTTACCTTAGGTGGTGCTACATTCCGGGCCTCAACCAATATCCACTCTGTAAAAAACTTTAGGGTGAGATAGCGAAACTAGATGGCGCTAGGTGAAACACCAATCTTGATAGTACTATAGATTTCATATACAATGAAGTTTGTTAATTTTTTTATCGCTAAAATTCATTTAATGTATTTTTGTTTAGCAATCAAAATTTAAGCCAAAGCTCCCGCAAGAACTTTAAAAATATTAAATTTTTGTATGCACCATGTGACTGCTCATGAGAACAAGTACGAGCTATCCAGCTGTGCAATTTATTTTGAAAATTTTCATATACTTTTAAGTTATATAATTAACCCTCAAATATGTTTGTCCTTTCAGATTTTCTATGATTTAGTTCGACAAATAAACAAGAAATCCCCCGAGAAGAAACTAAAACAAAAGAAGAAATCCATCTGTGTCCTTCTATAAATCGTTCACAGTAAAATCACGTATAATTATTACTTTAATAACAATAATTTGTAAACAAACAAACAAAATTCATTAAAGAAATAAAAACAAAACAAAAGCATCAGAATCATTTTTTTAAAGAAATCATCAAAAATAACAATCAATTAAAATATATATTTTATGCATACCTAAATCAAAACAGCATTCTTTTGTGGCCGTCTTATGTTAAGTGCAAGAACTAAAAAGTAGAAAAAAATTAATAAAATTAATGTATGAAAGTAAACAAACCCCTGATTAATGTTAAAAGACGGTAATGTTAAATTAAAAAAAATGTGTACACTCCAAAACTCCTCAAAACGAATACTGCCACGCTGTGGTGTGCGCCCGTATGTGTAATTGTCAAACAAAAAATATTCCAAAATCACTGATAATAAATCAAAAATTATTGTTGAAAAAGGATTCCAAATAAAAAATTCCTCAAAATAGTAATTTAAAGCAAATTGGATCTCCTTCATCCTAGAGTGGGTTTAAAGGTGAAACCTTATAGTTAAACGTTATGAATATAAAAACTGAAGAAAAAAAAACAATTATTATTAGTATAGATAACTTTAAAGAAATGTTTTTTTTTTTTAGTTTAAACAGGTTTACGTAAACAAACAAAATAATTTTTCACTCACATTCTCTTCCAAAAAACCCAAGACATCTTTGTTATACATAATAAAAATTATTTTTGATTAATTTAAATAAAGACACAAATTAAAGATATATATTTTCCTCAAAAAACTAAAATATAAAAAAAAAATAAGTTGAAAACAACAATTATTTTTGTATAGTATTATATATGATTGTATTGTACACTTTTTTCAAATTTTGATGAAACAAATTAAATATTTTAATTTCTTTTTCGATGTAAAGCTTTTTCTGTAATAAGTTTTTACTTATTTTAATGTTATATACATTTTTTATAAAATAATTGTATGTATTAAAAAATGTGCAAAATAATAGCGAATAAATTACATAAAAAAGCTAATTTTTCTTCATAAAAAAAAAACATTGAAAACTAAACAAATAAAGAAAAATGTTGACGTCTTTCTTATAAGTAAATATAATTTGAAGAAGAATTAAAGCAACAGAACTGTATTAAGTGGAATTGGTGTTTTATTTGATTTTTATAGTAATATGATAAAGTTAAGCCTTATCCGGGCTTCCTTAAACATCATTTTGTAGTTTCTCTCTTTTGGAACGAGTAAAAATAACAATAGGTGATGTACTTAGGCAAAAGTTTCAAATGTGCGAAAAAGTGCCTCACGACTCTTCGCATCAAAGCAACATTTTCCAACGTAAGGCGTATGAACGTATGCTGACACCAAAGGTTTAGTTTTTGAGGTCTTAGAAAAATACTATAACCAGTGACAGTGAATAGATATGGCGTCCTAGTCGATTTAACGCAATATGATTCGAGAGGGTATCTTTGGTGGTGCAGTAGGAAAACACAGCCTGCATGACACCGCTTCCTAGAAAGGTTCAGCCTTACCATGAGTTTTACCCGTACGTCATTCCATCCGAAAAGAATCCCCTTGTCCTGTAGGGTTATTCCAGAAAGCGTAGCGTATCGTATTGAAAGCGATACCTCGATGTGGGCTAAAATGATCATTCCTCCAATTTTGCCCATATCTATTTCCACTTTTTCCACTCTGTCTCCCAATTTTTCCCAGTCTGACTCAATTTTTCCATTCTCATTTCCAATTTCCAAAATTCCATTAATATTTTCATAGCATTTGGCAGCTGTTTCTTGTCATTTACAATTAGTATATCTTTTTGTATCCTTTGTTAGAGAGTTAAATGGTTATTTTTGAAATTTGTTCATTTTATAATAAAAAGAAATTACATAGATTCAATAAGTGTGTTTTTAATGCCGAAAATGTCAACAGTTTGAATACGCAGGGAAACTTTTTTGATAAGTGGGTCTTTTTCGCTCGATGTGAGTGCTGAGTGAATATTTGGATCAGAATTAAACTTTTGTTTACCTAGGTTTATGAAATTGTTTATGTTGTCGAAGGAAGCCACAGTAGCTCCTTAACTCCTACATTAAAACTAGCTGCTTCCCTTGGATTCCTAGAAGAGGGTTCCTATTCTATCCTATCCTGTTCCTATGTTGAGCAGGATTACCGCATTTCAATGGCTCAATCACGCTACCCATAACAAATAAAAAAAAAAGTCACCCAAAAAAACTACATTTTATTAAAAAGGCATTTTCAATATATAAAATTGAAGGTTTAAGCAACTTTAGTATTCTTAGTTTTATTAAACATTAACAAATTTTAAAAATCGACGAGTAATCCGCCACGCAATCCGTCACCTAAATACCTAAATATCACTTTTAATTTCAATAGAAAAATAGTGTTATGCTTTGTGCTTACTTTACTGCGCATGTGCAATGTGAGGCAGGAAAAAAAGAAGGCGAACATGAAATAATTGAATATTTTGTTTCGCTTAGCTGAGGCCAATAATTTTTTGTTGGGATTTATACACGATCCAGCATTTTTTTTAAATTATCTTTGATAACACTTAAAACCAAGCTCTTATTCTCTTTCTCACAAATAAAATATCCCTACACTAGCACTCTAAGTGGCTCGTGCGTTTAAGATTTTCGCGCCTCATGATAGTACTAAAGGCAGTTTATATACAATGAACAGAACGAGAAGAACTAGCTAAGCTTGATATGGATGTATTTATTGAAACTCGAATCGCCCATGCTCGAAATTCGAGCACATCTCAATTCTGTGTAACCAAATGACAAATGACAGTCGATGAACACAATTTTAAACAAAATATGTGTACACACTACACATCGTACACATTCTGCTAATCGACGTGAGATTACCTATTATTTGATGAATATACCAGGAAGTTCCGTTAATTGCGTACAGAAAAAAGCGTACGACAAAATTCATGTTCACGTATTATTTATTGAAATCCTTTATTTTTTGCTTTCTAAGTTAAGTACAAACTTTTTTGAAATGTTTTGATTGTTTGTTTTATTTTATTTATTTTTTTAGGTATATATCTATACTAAGAAGTATTAAAATAATGAATTTATAACTTAGTTGAATATCGTGTAAGCTTATGAGTGTTTAAACTAACGTAAGACAGAATCATTTTCGTGGAAACACCCGGTAAACAAATCAATTGCATTTTTCATGCTACGAATGCTGCATGAGGTGCTTAGGTTTCCTTCGAAGATGCAAGAAGTTCTTCACCCCGTCTGATCTGGCTACAGTATATAAAGCATGTATTCGGCCAAAACTCGAGTTTAATTCCCACATTTGGGCAGGTGCACCTATAACGCACTTGAGTTTTCTGGATGATGGTGATAGAAAACTTACGGATTCAATTACATCTCTTGAGCACCGCCGTAATGTAACGTATTTTCCACTATTCTATCGCTATTTTTACAAACAATGCTCCAGTGAAATAGCCAGTTGCATTCCTCCCCTGAAACAATTCAACCGTAATACTAGCTCTTCTAGGAATGCTCATCAATTTACCCTTGAGCCCAATTTCGAACGTACCGTCAAGTACAGAGATTCTTTCTTTAGTCGAACCATCCGAATGTGGAACGCTCTACCTGGTTCGGGTTTTCCCACCCATTTTGATTTACAGAATTTCAAAACTAATAATGTCCATCGAAATCTCCTTTTACTTCTTTCCCTTCTTCCCTAATGCTCGCACGGGGTTTTAACATAATAAGGGTAGAAAAATAACCCCTTTCTCGAATGCTCATGAAAAAAATACCTTTTTCTTTCTATTTCATATTATGTGTCAATGTATTTGGGGTAAAAAAAAATGTGATTTGTCACCAAAAAATCCCGTCTGAAAATAAGGGAGATGACGAAAGTTGTACTTTATATCCATCCCTTTCCTTCTTTCTCAAAATAATCCACTATTTTTCATAAATTCACTTTTTTCCGCAACTTTTTTTTACAAACTGAAAAATACCCGTTCAGCGATATATGACCGGTCCCTGTACATTTCTTATGGAACTGCTAGTACGTTTGCATTTATGTGGGCACGAAAAGTATGGCTGATTAGCTGCTGATTGGCTGCTTCTCACACGAATCTCACACGTATTCATATACACAAAATAAAATTTCACGGTTTGCAGAGCATGGTCGTCGGCACGAGTCGCAGTTCAGCCAAATGAATGCTGTTACAAAAGAAAAATCAAAATATTTCTTAAGGATTTTCTGTTTTATTTCTTATGTTATAAATGAGAAATGTCAAAATAAAGTATGGCTGCCAGCTATACAAAAGAAACAGGAGCACTTGACAGCACATACTCGATTGTTTTGTCCGATTTGGCAGCACAGAAACTTCAAACTCTCGTTTGAAATAATCGTTTTCATTCGATAAAAAAAAGTTGTTGTCTGGAGGAAATTCAAAAAAAAATGTCGGTTGTTAAATAACAGACGGAAATTTTAACTATTTATTATGAGTAGCCATCAAAACTTTGGGTAGAAATGACAATTTCCTTTAAATGAAATGCGCCATCTAGTAATAATGTGTCTATGGTTAAACTGAACAAATCGAAAGTTGCGTCTTGACAAAGGTACTCACTGTCAACTGAAGAGTCTGAGTAACCGGGACAAAACGCCAAATTTTGATGGACTTAAGGGCCGAAAAAAGCTATTTTGAATCAAAAAAAAAAAATCAAGCATCGTTGCGCGTGGTTAGTAGAAAGATGGGGACCGTCTGAAAACCAACTGCGTGCTGTTGACATGTGTTATGTTCTCATCATCATATCAGTGCTCGTAAGTGTGTCTACTTCGCAGATTTATCTACGGTGTAGATTAAAATGTAAGAAATTAATTTAGAGAAATTTTCAAATCAAACAAATTATTGCTATGAAATTAAAGATACATATATTTTCCATTAAAACATATAGAAACATATACATACATACATATGTACCTGATGTATATATTTACCATAATAAATAGGTTACAAATTACAATGTACATTGATGAAATTTTATTCTTTTCTTAGTTTTATCTCATTATTTTACATTTATTTCCACTTAAATTAGTTTTTCTAATATTCTTATATACAAAATGGTATAAATTATATAAATAAAATATTTGGCATGATTATGTGAAAGTAAGGTTTATTATCTAAGCGATCATATAAACAGATGTGTATAAAGTATAACTATATAAAAGTATTTCTATACGAGTACGTATTAATAAAATAAATAATTTTTTTTATCAAGATTATTATAGAACGAGAAAGGGGAGGCAGACGCAGTACACAATATAGGTTTGTAATACTAAGGTTCAACAAATCTTTATTATACAGTGCTGATCAATTGAATAGCCCCACTTATTATTATTTTTTAAACTAACTGTTTTGAGAGCTGTTTCATGTGACTTATACTCTTAACCATTCCTGTGTGTGTGTTGTTAATCTGCAAGAATGGATTTGATATGTACCCAAGGAAATATGCATTGAATGACAAGGTAAGAGCGATAGTTGCTGAAATTAAGACAGCTTTTAACAATGTTTGAGTGAACGTAAATTTTTGAGCTGGTTTTGTATGCGTTCATTGAAATATGCATTATTTCTTGTTACATTAGAATAGCCTCAACTACCTTTCTTACTCATTTGAAGTGAAAGTTTAGCAGCGCGATCATCGGAAAGCTATCGGGATTGATAATCGGTTTATTTATCGTGTTTAATAGTTTAAATTGAAGACACAAATCTTTGAATGCAACGGAAATTGCTAAAACAGAGGCTTGCGATAAACTTAATCATCCTAAGCGCCCTATAGCTAAAAACCTTGAACGAAGTCCAAAAAAAATAGTAAGAGTGCCGGACATCTGAATTGCTTAAAACTAAAAAAAATACCACTTAACAAAGATCGAAAACAACAGCGGCTTAGTTTTGCAAGATAGATTATGGCTTCAAACACTAATGGCAGCAGTCACTCAAACGATTTGTGGAATTTGATATTTTCTGATGAAAGAAAATTTAACCTCGATGGGTCTCCCGGAAAAAACTATTACTTCAAAAATTTGAGAAAAGAAAAATCATTACAAAAAACACTTAATTTAAAAATAAATTATGTGTGAGGCTATTCAAATGTTATAGACTGTATATTACGTTTCCAGTCATTTTACTTTCGATACCTTTGAGTACGTTGAAATGTGTGTTTTGATTGTCAAAAAAAACGTAGGTCTGTCATATTTGCTCCAATCTAATCATGAATTTTTTTGAATCTCTTCTTAGTCGCTCTCCCTTTTACTAAAAAAAGGCTGATTTAAAGACTGAGACATGGGATGATGAAGATATATAATTTCTTTTAACGGTGTAATATAACTTTTGTTTGGTTGTCAGAACAGTCCGAATGCTTCTGAAAGTGTTTGTTTGGCAATAAATTACAGTTCATGTTCTGAAAAGACCAGAGGCTGTCGTTTTTTATTGAATGTATGAAATTCTGATTGTTATTTTCATGGACTGCCAGGAGCCAACTTCACGTTGGTTTTTAATAGCGCTTGAAACTAATTCGTTTTCAAATATGCAAAGAAATTTTCGGAAATGATGTCTTTTATATAACAACTCGAGAAAGGGAGTGACTGACATATGTCATTTTTGGGCTTATTCTTATTCTCAGAAAATGTTTATGTAATTTTTAAGGCGCGCTTGCATCTGCTTAATTTTTTCTCGCACCTAAATCCTATAGTGACAAGTAGGTTGTCAAAATCTGATCTGTCACTTTGAATTAAAAATGGTGGTTGTTAGAGACCTACATTAAAAAAAATTATAAACAAAATTACATACCTCACGTTTGTTTTATATTTTTCTTATTTTATTATTTATTAAAAAGTTTTTTTAGGAATTAATTACCACAAATACTTTAAAATATAGCCACGAAATCTATTTTTCAGAACAAATAAACAAGCTTATGGTCTCTGGCAGCCGCCATTTTGATTTTGACAGATGCCCAGAAGATTGCAAAAACTTATTTTAATCTAATGATACTGCCTTAGATATGTGTACTGTGAATGAATATAATATGAGAACGTAAAAAGTGAAAATCGCCAATTTTCGATAAAAAAAAAATTACGTAGACATGTTTGAAATGACCCCAAAAATGACATATGTCAAGGTCATTCTCTTTGTCGAGTTGTAAAGTTAAAAGACAAAATTACTAATTTCAATGCAGTGGCGTACATTGGTACAGCCAGAAGGGCAACTATATTATATTTTTCAATTGAAAAAAAGGGTAATTAGGTCACCTGGTTTTTTGGCTGTAAAAATTCAAAATTGGACCGATTTTCTTGATTTTTTTTAAAATAGTGCCCATAGAAGCGAATTCCTCCATTTCGTCAAATTACGGTAAGTATTGCTCACGGTACGGATCTAAACTGCTCTCACGACAGCATTTAAGGGATGAAAATTTGGTAGCTGGCTTCTGAACACTTCCGTGCTTTTCCGTTCGTAACGCCGATCGGAAGTGTACGTTTCGTTCAGTTTCGACACTAGTTTCTGTTTGCTTTCATCCATTTTAGATAGACCTTTATTGATTGTGCAAACGGTAACCATGGCAAGTTTCATGTCGAAAATCCATTCTGCGTTGCTATATTTTATGCAATCAATAATGTCCTGTCATAAACATTACATCATTACATCTCTGTCAGAGGAAAAGTGAAGAAGTATCAACGGTAAATTAATTAATGTTATGTTTTATGTTTGACTTCTATATACAAATTTACTATTAAAATGTGCTGTACAAAAATATGATGTAAACTATAAAATTATATTGTTTTTTTTATAATAAACACGAGCACAAGGGATTATTTGTTTCCCTTTCAATGTTATTTGACTTTGCTTGACAGATTTATAATATTTTAGATTTATCATGACCAAATACATACAACAAAGATGATTAAACTTTTTTTGAAATATTTTTGACGTTCTTGGCATTTCTGACACACAAAAAATTTGCATCTTTCTAAATTTCAAATAAAAGTAATTTTCCAATTCACGTACATATGCTTTCAAATTATGTCATTGACAGGGTCTAGAGATCTTTTATCTCTGATTTTAATTGAGTTTTTTTTTTTTTTTGGTAAATTTTGGCAGCTTAACGATAATTGATTTTGATTTTGATACAATTATATTGCAATAAAAACAATTTCATTCCGTTGTTAATCAATTGTTAACGAAACAAGAGCTAATTTTTGGCTTTAAATTTAACTAACTGTTAATGTATTTTCAGCATCAAACATTTTGCCACTGGTAGTTGTTGTTAGTGTTGCCGTTGCTGATGTAACAGTAAATGTTCTGGTTGATGTTCGTTTTCTAGCAGTTCGTCCAATTCCATTTGCTGCCTCAGCAGCTCCTGATAGTCAAGTACTTTGAATTTGGTTTAATTTTTTCTTCTTGGCAGCGTCTTTCAGCTGTTTTGGCATAGGGTATTGAGATTTTATATCCCATCGTTTCATCCAATTGCGAAGAGTTTTTCTGGGTACTGAATGTAGACGAGACGCTCTTGAAGTAAAAAAGAATCGGGCTGTTTTTAACATACTTTAACATTCTACTACAATACAAACTTACCTATAGATACTATCTCCATATTTAACAGCCATTAAAGCGGCATATAAAGATTCATTGCTATAATGCCTTGGCTGATTGCATCTAGGATTCCTTAATATTACAGAATTCTTAGTATGTGATGCTGTTTCACTCAAATGAGAATCAGGCGACGTTGTTGGTTCACACCGAGCATGGTTCTTATTAAAATCCTTAGTTAATTTTTGTTCGCTATTGATTTTGTTATGAGGAAAATATAAATGCTTTGGTCCAAGGCCGGCATTCATTACAGATAATGGCACTAACGTTGGTGGATCCTTTAGCCGCTGATGGCCATTCGATTCAGGCAATAATATGCTCGAATAATATGGATACAGGGACGATGGTGGCTGGTCATTTTCCTCTGCCAAATTTTCTTGGATTATGGATTTTTTAAATTTTTTTGTGGACTTCTTTTTACCATTTTGTGAAAGCTCTTGTGTTTCTGGCATATTGCCGTAAGTTTCTGCAACCAAACGATCATAATCAATGCAAACACCAACTTCATCATCATCAACATATTCAACGTCCTTACCATAATCGTCCCCATCATAGATATAGGAAACATTTGGTTGGCATATAATGTTCTCAGCCTCGTCACCCGCTTCCATAGTTCTGTTGCAGCGATCTTTATTCAAGATATCATAAAAATAAGGAAAGTCGTTATGGTTTAAATAAAGCTCACCACTATCAAAGTCCATTGATTCGGTTTTCACTTCGATTTCATGTTTCAGGACACTGTTCATGGATTCCACTGTATGTTGTTCTTGTTCTTGTATATTATCATGCTGAACTCCCTCTTCCAAATCCTGTTCTCGCTGTTCGTGCTCTGTTTCTGTTTCAAGGGCCATATTAAGCACATTGAGCTTTTGTTGTGTCTTAGTGCGATCTAGATTTTTCACTGATATCGCCATTGAACTGCTATTAAATTTCAAAAATGACGGTACCGCTGCAGACGCTGAATCCGTGCCTTGAACAGGCTTCGAAATTACAGCTGGTGTGAGCTTTGGCAGTGCATCTGCGCACCATATTGTTGGGGCTGTAGTCGTCTGAGTACTAGGTAATTTAATATTTGAACCCAGGGTAGATGGTATATGTATATAAGTCCATGGAATTTTCGATGGCGATTGATTTTCCCCCGTTTTGCTTAGACGATTAATCTTGAAAAGATTTATAAGTTTGATCCCAGGTGTAACGACCGTTGTGGGCATAGTTTCTTGTAGTTCTGGTATTGATGAGTTTGGCACATTCTGGAGGATATCACTTTCTATTAGTTTTGTATCTTCAACTGTTGTTTCATCTGTGTTATTTTCTTTTTTTGCTTTTAGGTTTGGATCAAGGGGAGAAGTATTAGTGGCAGTGTCGCTGGAAATGTTATCATCACACACTCCATTCACATCGGTTTCATTAGCTTTTTGTTGATGTTGCGATTCTTCTAATGAAGTAGTACCTATAAACAGTAGTGAGAAAAAAAACAACAACAAATGCATTAGATACAGTTTTTTTTTGTATTTATCGAAACATCACTTTTTTCACGAAACTTAAGCTAAGTGTACACGATCTTACAGTATTGTCAGATCTGTCAGTAAAAAACATGCTTACAATGTCTTACAACAGTGTAAACTTACAATAAATTGTCAGAAAATGTATGTTACAATTAATTGCAAGATCATTGTCTGATAAATAATTAATTGTAAGAAATCTTACAATCGTGTAATCTCAGAATTAATTGTCAGAACAATTAAATGGCAATAAAATCCGTGACATAAAATTGTTAGGTATTTAATAATCGTGAGCAAACAAAATTTATAGTCAGGCTTCTCAATTTTTATCGTTGCGTGGCATTTCAGACAACGAAAACATTGTAAGATGTATTTTTTTTTTTACATCATACAATTTTTTTTATTGTCAGAAAATTTACAGTAATTTTGGACGTCGCGTCGGTTTGAAAGGGGGTTAGTGGTGTTAGTTCCTTAAAACGTATTTTATTTAACAATTTATTGTATTTATTTCATTTATTAAATAGAAAACACCATGGAAATGTCACAAAAGGAAACAATCCCAACAACTGATGTAACTTTTCGGCCTATTTTTATTTCAAATTCGGAGTCGCTGCCTCATTCATCTGCGAAAAAAAAAATTAAAAAATCAGTGAATGGTCGCATGACGTCAACTCAAAGTTAATTCAAGAAATTGAAGTGCGACTGATAACTGGAAATAGTTTGACAAAACTGACAAATATTTGTGTGTTTAAACGGTTGGTAGAAAATCTACAAATCTGACAATTTATTGGTAGGTATTCAGCTAGCTATCTGACAATAAATTATCAGCCAACTTCTGGCAATAAATTGAAAGAGATTGGTAAATTTTCTCTTAAACGGTGTAATCACACAATTAATTTGGTAGATTGCAAAGATTTTCACGTCTGCCAATATTGTAAGATCTAACAATAGTGTACACTAAGCTTTAGCTTTTAAGACATTAACGCTAACGCTATCATAAGAGCCGGTGAGGGGCCTGTAAGCTACATGTCTTTAAGAGAAATTAAACCCGAACAAAAAATATATAAAATGTTCTATCCATGCCATACATGATTTAAGAAAAAAATTGTGAATAATACATAATTTTATCAATAAGACTGGACAGACATTTTTTTGAAAATGTATTGTGCAATTAAGATCTTACCATCGGCAGGATTGAAGGCATCTTGGCTATCGTCAATTTCAATAAAGTCCACTATAACCTCTGCCGATTTTCCGTTGAGCGTTGTCATTTCAACATTATTGGATTCGCGCTCAGTCGTGTTTCCGGTATTATCGGCATTTTCTTCCGGCTGATACTCTTTTTCTAGGTTTGCATGCATTTCGATATTTTGCAGGTGGACTTGCTGTTCCTCGTCCTCGCCATCTAAGCTATTCACAGCATCATCCCCATCCGCATAATACTCCCGAAATTGTGTTGTTGGGTTATAAAGGCCAATAACTTGCAGGAGCTCGGCGCTTTCTATGAGGGTTTTCAATTCAGCCTGATTCACAAAAGTCTGTCCCTTGTACATGAAGTCTATTAAAGATTTTAAGATGTGCCATTTAACGCCAATAGGTATTATTACAATGGGATGATCTTTTGGGTGTTCTTTTAAGAGTTCTTCGAAGAGCGGTGAAGAAGCTGCTAGGACCAAGCGGTGACATTGAAACTTATGTCCATCACATGCCAATGTAACATCAATAAGGCTTTCGTTCACGAGAAGCTATATATGTTAGTTTGGAAAAATGAAATGCTTTAAAATTCAATGAAGTTTTATTTGGCTTACGCTTATGGTCAAATTGACTCAAGTTCTTGAGATAATTCTGTCAATAACTTCAGTATTTGAGTGAATACTCACCCTATTAATAGCGCTGTCCAGATTCGTCATGTGAACGTTAGAATGCACAAAAAACTGTGGCACCCTCATTTTGTAAGATTTGCTATGTTCACCAAAGTTTCTGTAACATTATTTTCTACAAAAAAAAAAAATAAGAAATTAAAAAAAAATTCAAATCAACTTTGAAGGGCACGCGCACGCCTGGGTCGTAATCGTACGTAGGTGCCCATGGTCCATTGAAGGAAAAATTTATGCAGTACAGAAACTTTTGTCAACTTGAATATCCATTCTTTTCAGTGTGCACACTATGTTAAATTTATAAAGTACTACGTACTCAATACTTGACACGTGTACTCATCAGATAATAATATACCCTGTACATAATAGGTTTGTTCGATGTTCCCCGCCCCAGTGCGCACTGGGGAATGTCAGTGCATTAAATCAAACTGCCAAAAAACTGCATAGCTGCTCCAGTGTTGATTTAACATCGAACTCAGCTCAGTGCAACATCTCTTTTTTTTTGACATTTCTTTCATTTAATTTTTTTTTCTTTAAACAGTGCCAAATAAATAGAAGAAGAAGAAAAAAATGACCCACGAAAGCAATATTTTGTCTATACACACATTAATAACTTAAAACCTACAAAATAATCTACGAAATATTTCATATCATAAAATAGCACACCAAATTTGCAAATAAATTCCCCCATTCTCTGAAAACCAACTTCTGCCAACAGCTGATTCGAATTTAAATTTTGAATTTTGACAGCTCCGATATCTTACACCAAGAAAATACCTAGAGCGCATGAGGGTGCACAGAGTGCGTGCCCGGTGTTCACATCGAACACAGTGCAAAAACACTGGGGCGAAAAAAGTGTCACATAAAACACTTCAGTGCGATTTCAGTGTACACCAGTGCGCCCCAGTGCTGACATCGAACAAAGCTAATGGCTTTACAATTTGTTTGTTACCATAAGAGTGTACACTAAAGAGAAGTTGCTATTTAGAAAATTATCAGTGGTTTGTACTTCCCTTAAATCGTTTTATGTGCTTCATTTTTGTGCAGAGTTAAATTTACGCATATTCAAAAACCAACATACTTTATACTGGATTCTTAAGAAAGAAGACCGTCTGAACTGCCAAAACAAAACCTATTAGCCAAAAAAAAAAAGAGTCTAACGTCTCAGATGGACCGAGACAGAAATAACATACTCGTATAAGCGCTGTCAGCAAAAAAACTGAGAGAAAAGTGCGCCATATGCGAATATTTACTAAGACCATCCAGATGAACATCACTGGATTCACTTCGAGCAAGCTAAGGTTCTATTTAACGAACCACACTACATTTCTCGTTTGGTACGCGAAGCGATTGAAATCAATCGAGACGACATTTTCAATTTATCGCGAACTTGATATCCAATTGCCGTTTCACACCAACAGTGATGTATAGTGATCTCAGTTTGTTCCCAACTTGCGTTTCAGCAACAACAAGGACAAGAGACAGAACCTTCTACGCACCGCTGCAACCTACGTAGCCAATATCGCTCATAACATTTTCTGGCAGTTTCCCGGTGACCACGCTCAATGCAATTTGAAGCGAAACGTACTCAGTCAATCTTTTTCGTACCACCATCATCTAATCCGAATGGTGCTGAAGAAGAAAAGCCAACGCTGGAATCATCAGGTCCACACCTTCAAATTGTTTATGGAGTCTTTTTGAGATTCCTAGAATCGCCAGATTTTCAACCAAACATCGCCAAGCGATCCATAGATCATCTGTTTATTTTGCAGATTTTAGAGCTTTTAGGTTCTGAAGGTTCTAGGGAAAGAGATTTCTTAAAAACCGTACTACATAGAATTTATGGTAAATTTTTTGGAATGTACTTTATAGATTCATCTATGAAACAGAGCACCAAAATGGTATTGCTGATCTTTTAGAAATTCTTGGCAGTATTATCAATGGCTTTGCTTTGCCGCTAAAAGAGGATCACAAGCAGTTCTTGCCAAAGGTTTTACTACCGTTGCACAAAGCAAAAAGCTTATCGGTATATCGGTGTGGTGCAGTTCTTCGAGAAGGATCCAAGTCTGTCAGAGTCTATTAAAATTCTGGCCGAAAACCCATAGTCCCAGAGAGGTGATGTTTTTGAATGAACTAGAAGATGTGATTGAACCGGCTGAATTTCAAAAAGTGATGATACCATTGATAACTTTCAAGCGATCTTACTTATAATGTTTTCATCGCTAAATCGTAACTTGAGGGTATATTCGAGACTCGAATTAGTACCGAAAGCTTAGATTGTGCCAGAACCAGACAGAAGCTTCCAGAAGCTTGTAAACTTGTATAAATACAAAAGTAGATTGCATTGAGAGTTGAGTTTATTTTCGAAAGTGGAATTGTTAACAACTGGAAACGTTATTGAATTGAGATTAAATAAAAAGTGTTGAATTATAAAAACGTATTTGAATTGTGAATAAGTGAAATAAGTTAAATTTGGTGTTATTTAAACTGAAAGACGTTCTGTTTCATAAAATAAAGAGATTTGTTTTATTATTTCGGAATTTCGATTGAGTTTTATTTGTCGAACCCCGAGGCGAAAATATCACAATATGATAAATTTGAACATGAAGCCAAGCAAGAAACTAGAGAGGTACGAGGTGAACATAACAAGAAAAAACCTCTCTCTGTTTGTCTTTCTATTGATTGCTGCGGAGCGGAAAATTGAGTTAACTCAGTTATTTGGCTTGAAGAAAAAGCAATTCATTTTCATTAGAACTACTGCTCATTTTGACAGTGACCTTATTCAAATGAAAATTATGGTTGGACCAGAACGCTGAAAGCTGCCGGCGTTCTAGCGTTGCGTTCTGCCCGTACCATCAGCCCCCGCGTTCTGTTTGACCAGGACTTTAAAATTTAATAATTGTTTGATATTAAAAGGCAAATAATTCCCTTTTTTTATAGCATAGATGAAAAATAGACGAGATGAGTTAAGATAGTTATATCTTTGGGTTACAATATTGAAAGTTCTTACAGAGCGCGTAATTAGGAGCTTGGTGTAGAGATAGGTTGGGGACTAATTTAGATAAAAATTAAACAGCTTCTATGGATTCTGTTGTAATGTACATCCTAAATATTTGTCGGCAAGAGTGATATACTGTTGCGTCTGCGGACCTGATAAATATACCTCACGGTAGGGTTGCCAAATGGTTTTTTATAGAAGTAGTAAATGAGACTTAAATTCCCGGACATTCTTCAAATAAATTAGCCAACAAAAAGAATAAAAAAACTAGGACAAAGACAGAAAATTTAATATTTTTTTTACTTCGGTTGATCGAAATAAAGTAAATAATTAAAAATTGTTTTTCTTAGGTAAATTACATATGTTTGCACCAAATTTAAAAAGTACACCCTAACAAATTCCAATCAAGTTTCTAGAGCACATTCGGGTGCTATTGCAATTCTCTACCAGAGAATGTTTTTGAAATCATTTTTTTCCTTTCTCAATGGAAAAACATACTACTTACGTACAACTACACGAAAAAAAAACACAAACATTAAATAAAATTAAAAATATATGCTTTTTAGTAATCAAAATTTCAGCATTGACTGAATTAACCAGAAAAACGAGTCACCCGACCCGACCGACTTAATCTATTATGCAGGCGAAATGCGTTAATCAAAATGAATTTGTTCGTCTTCATCATAATTTTTATTTTCTATAATTTCGATTTATCGAGCTGCTCCGCATTTTTATTTCCTTCTTTGGCGTCAACAGATTGGAGCAAAAGTTTTGAGCACCATTAAAGAAGTGAAATTTACGAATGGATATATTTTTGTTTAGTGAAAATAAATAGATATTTTTTTGTTTTGTTTACTATTTTGTTATTTTTTTTAAAGAAAAACAGCATACATTCTAATAAAACAAAAACACGAACTGTGTAATCAAAACGTTACGCGACTGTCAAAAAAATAAAAACGTACCAACCGAAGAAGACGAATCGAGTAATCAGAGTCTAACACTAAGTAATATGCGAAAAGTAGCAAGTAAATTCTGTAAAGTGTTAAAAAGAATGCCACTTGTAATTTATGGTATGAGCCACTTCAAAGTAGTCAATGATGTGCATAATAAGGGCTAGTAAAAGCATTTGGCGAGTTTCCTGCGGAGTGAAACTAACAGAGACCCATAACTTTCTCAGACAACCATATATTCTTCCCAACACGAAGTTGACATGATTGTAACCAGAAAGATGATGATTTACAACGAACCCAAGGCTTGTAACCAACCTTATCCTCGCTATAACATCTGACAATAACATCTCGTCAGAAATAAAGCCAAGAATTACTCTTGCCAATCGTGGTTTCTATGGGTTAGGAAGGCAATTGATTATAGCAAAGCCCTCTCTCGAGAGACAAAGGAGACTCTGCATAAGACCCTAATCATCCCAGTCCTCTATTTAAAGCGGATGAAGATATCCTTAGTCGTTTAGAGCGTAAGATTCTTCGAAAGATTTTTGGCCCTACCTGCGTTAACGGACTTTGGAGGAGAAGGTTCAACCAAGAATTGTACGAGCTGTACAGCGACATCACGTTTAAGATGGCTAGGTCTTGTAGAACGAATGGACAACAATGCTCCGGCCAGAGGGTAGACACAGTCAAGGAAGACCCCGCCTTAGGTGGCGCGCTCAAGTGGACGACGACCTCAACTAACTTGGAGTGTTAAACTGGAGACAGCTAGCCAAAGACCGAGCTGGCTGGAGAGGCATGTTGGTTGAGGCTCAGGTTCGTCCCGAACGGTAGCGCCCCCTAAGTAAGTAAGCATTAGCTCTGTGGCAGTAAGGGAGTCTTTACTAGTGTCCGATATTTGGACTGGATTTTGTGTTTCCAAAGAAGAATGTATTGAAACAGTGGAACTAGTTCTGAAATTACATCGTTTAGAGGGGGGCTCAGAGGGAGAAAGAAAACTAAAGGCAATCAGGGCAATACCATTAGGCAAAATTAGAATTAGACATTTTTTCCATAAATGCATTTGTTGAGTCAATGCATTTTAAATGGTGAATGGTGAATGGTAATAGCGCTAATGTTATTTAGTTTTTTTTTATTTAAATTGTTATTATTGATAATATACCTATACACAAAAATAATAAATAAACATTTCGAAAACCTTGATACTATGTATGTAATAATGTACCTAAAACGCTTGGAACCTTTATTAATCCGGATAGGTAACATTACATTTAGAAGGCAACAAAACTCTTGGAAAAATATGTTTTTGACAACAGCAATGTATGTACGTATGAGGAGAAATTTTCACAAAATTTATTTCACTTTCATTAACGCCCCCGAAGCTTTGAAAGCACAAACAGAGGTCCCTAAATCTCATACCACAAATATAAAAAAAGAAACCATATAAGTGGTAGTCTATATTAAAGGGTACACACTTTCAAAAGCTTAGCCAACAATTTTTCCAAAAATCTATAAAGTGCCTAATCACTTGTCAATATAAACAATATCAATTAAACAACATGGAATAACACAACCGGCTTTTTTAACATCCATATGATGACCATTCATAGGCATTTGAATGACGAAAGGTTTTAAACGAAAAGCTTTCCCATTCTCAAACCCTTGTAAGGATAACCTTTTGTAACCAGTGTCTTAATATAAACTTTAACAAGCAAACTGCTCCTGTAATGTATGACCGAATGACAATTTGAACACAAACTGCAGTTGCTCAAAGATTTGTTATTAACAATTAAATTATTCCAGTTTTTCATTGATAAAGGCTATAAAGTGCATCTCTGAATTATGCCCGGACCAGAACTAAAATCCAATCACCGCACACAATTGTTTTACCGAATTAACTGGAAATATCTCATCAACCCTTTATGCCAAGGAAATCAGAAACAACCCCCTATTAAAATGCAATGAAGAATCAAAAAAAAAAAAAAAATGGGGGGATTCTTCCAAATATTTTCGAAAGTGCAGATAAAGAATATTAAAATAAAACTAAAGTTACTTGATTTGTTTTTGAAATCCAATTCATTTGATTCTTATTTATGCGCTTACCAGTGCAATAACACTGGCGGATTTTGAACGTCGTCGTCGTCGTCGTCTGCGTCGGCGCTGGATTTTGATGTAATTTCGTTTTGTTAATTTACAAAATATCACATCAACTTGTTTGTCTCTCACTTTTCACTGTGTGCTTTCGAAAGTGCAGTTTTCTTAATTTTTTGTTTGTTGTTGTGCCGCACAAAAATAACCAACAACAAAAAATTTAAAATTAGAACTTCATCCCGGTTCTGTAGGAAAATAGGGAACACTGCACCACTCTCCGCAAGTAACTAAAAGAAACAGACAAACTAAGAATTGAGACCACAGCACGGACTCGATTCGATAAAATGAGGGTACAATCTACGAGGGGCATACACGTACTTATGTACAAACATATACACCAAAAAAAACAACAACAAATTTTATATTCCTTAACTCAATGCGCCGGTCTCGTTTTCAGCCTTCGAAAAGAAATGTTTTCAATATCGACACATGGTTCAAATTTCGAGTTTTTTTGTTCTAATTTGAACCCTGTGCTGGTAAAGATTGAAAAGTGATGGCGCATTCATGTTTTATTGGATTTTGAAACAGGGAAAGCTACACAAAAAGCTTTCGACTTACGTTCCTATGTTTTTTAAAATGCATTTATTTTTTGAAAAACAAAAATTAAATGGTTAACTGATTTCGAGCTTGAAATGACGAATGTGAATATCGAATCTAGGTATTAATTTTGACATTAAATTTTATGTGAAGATCACAAAAAATTCTTAAGCAAACTCAGAACCAGCGTTACCACTTCATAGAAAATCATCGAAGTAGAATTGACATAAATATTGAAGGAGTTTGAAATAAATTGTACGACTTGCTCTTATGTGCGGTCGCAGCTTCGAATAAAATTTGAAAAATATTAAAGGAATTTCAAAGTTCTTATTCGATTTTTCTGACTTTTTGATTGTTTGAATGTTATTCGGAAATATTTTTATGCTGAATTGGTTTGGCTATCTACATCTTCCTGAAGATTAAATTAGATTGTAATCGGTTAACCAGTTCTCGAGAAAGTCGAAGAAAAAAAAACCGTCCTATAGGGGGTACCGTCATAAAAAAAATTTCGAAAAAATTCATTCTAACTGAAAATGTATTATTCTAAGCAAATAGCACCCTGAAAGTTTTATCAAAATCGTTAGAGCCGTTTTCGAAACAATCATACTTTTTGTTAAAGATTGTATGGCAGGTACCGTTACTTTTCAACCTAGAGCAAAAATGGGCTGTAGAGGTGTGAACAGACAGACAGACAGACAAACGGACGGAATTTTCGGACCCACTTTATTCGACTTCTTTATCATCGTAATGTCATGTTTGATTGTTCGATTTTTTTTTTTGCACGAATCCATAACTTTTTTTTTATAATTAACACGCACACAAGGGACTATTTGTTTCCCTTTTTTTCCCTTTGGTTTTGAATGTTTGCAGATCAAAATGGCAAGGGAAAATCCCGCCGGGTAAACTATTACAAATTCGTGTTGTTCGGCTTAAAATAGAATCCCTATATTCCACGGTGCGTCCAAAATTGGGCTCAAGGGTGAACTGATGAGCATTCCTTGCGAGAAGAGTATTACAGGCGAAGCTTTTAAGGGGAGGAATGCAGCTGGCTACTTCGAGTGAACATTTTTTATAAAAGAAACGATAAAATAAAGAAAGACATGAAATATTGCGTCGTCGTTCGAGAGGGGCACTTGTTTCAGCGGCAGTTCTATTTCCAAGGTTTCTTCTTATAAATAGAGAGGATCCACCTCTTGCTCTATCAGATGGGTGATATTAAGGTTATTATATTAAATTAACGGTACCTGTCATATAACCGTTATGGAAAAGCTTATTTTTCTCGAAAATGGCTCCAAGAATTTTTATAAAAAAAAATCAGTACTGTAGATATGCATTACATTTTGGTAAAAAAAATAATATGGTGGGCTAAAAACGGTACCTCCCATAGGACCGGTTTTTTTCTTCGACTTTCTCGAAAACTGATGATCCGATTGCAATCAAAATTGATATTCAAGAAGATGTAGGTAGCCTAAGTAATTTTGCATTAATTTTTTTCGAAAACTTTTTTTTTTGTATTTTTAATAATTAAAAAAAAATTTTTTTTTTGAAAAATCAATATTTTGAAAAGGGTTAAGTGATTTTTTTTTAATTTGTTTTTTTCTTGAATTATTTTTTTTAATTAAAAAAAAAAATTGTTACAAAAAACCGCTTTATTTAAAAACACCTCCTACAATTTTGAAAAAAAAATTCACACTTTTTTACATTTCCATAAGAAATAAAATGGCGTTTAAATAATTTCACCCAATACATTTTAACGTACTTTATTCGAAAAATCAAAAGTCACAAAAATCGAATAAATGCTTTGATGTTCACTTTATTTTTTTTTAATTTTATTCTACAATGTGATCGCACATATGAGCAAGTACGTGCGATCCAGTCGTGCAATTTATTTAATTTCGTCGTTGACACAGGTCTCTGTGTAAATCGCTGTTTCGTATGTACCATGGAGCACCAACAATTGCTCTGAGGACTTTGTTTTGAAATGTTTGCAGTCTTTGTATATGGCTTGGTTTGGCACAACCCCAAAGGTGTATTCCGTAAGTCTACACAGGTTATATTCCATTGTCGTGGAAAGTATGCAAGACTAAACGTGGCATTAATCAGATGTTGGATTTTAGTGA
This sequence comes from Platycheirus rosarum, assembly GCA_963971375.1. Lineage (NCBI taxonomy): Eukaryota > Metazoa > Arthropoda > Insecta > Diptera > Syrphidae > Platycheirus > Platycheirus rosarum. Next base: position 1,550,242 of record OZ020511.1, read on the forward strand.
TTGCTTTTCTCGGCAACTCTTTAAGAATGGGTGCATATCCGGGAGCTTTTTTGTTTTTTTGCTTTCTTATAGCGTCGAAAATTTTCTGAATTCGAAAGTTTTCAAAGTTCCAATGAGTATCACCAGGTTCATTCAACAACTCCTCACCGTCAAAGGGTTTGAAAGTTTCCTCGAGGTGATCGGCAAACAGATCTGCCTTTTCTTTGCCTGTTTTAGCCCAGTCTCCATTGTTTGTTCGAATTGGTGCTGATTGTAACTTGGGTTTTTTAACACCTTTAATTATTTTCCACAGGGAGTAATTCGTACTTTTTTCTGCGGAAAGATTTTTGAATATCTGATTGCATTTTTCAGTTTAGTGAAAATAGTTTTGTGTTGAGGAGCGCTGGATTGCTGCCATTTCTTACGTGCTTTTCTTTTTTCGAGTATAAGTTCTTTAATTTCAATTGAAACATTTTGCTCGTTAGGAATTGAATTTCTGCTATTTTGCGGAGTGTTTTTCCATTTTCCATTTAGGGCCGTTTTGTTCCATATTGTTCAACTCGCTGTTAATGCCCGCGCAGTGTGTTCCACATTAAAAGGGAAACAAAAAGTCACTTGTGCGCGCGTTAATTATAAAAAAAAAATCCAAAGTTTGCCGACTTTGGAGTTGCAGTTGATCTCAACTCGAGAGTTAAAAAGCAAATCGGGATCGGGAATTGGTTTTGTTCAATATTTGAACTCCTCACTTGGCCTCAAGTTGGCATACTTGAAGTTTCGAAAAAATCCTTGGGATATTTGTGACAGATGACAATAATATGTCAAACTTAACTTTTTGGATTGGTTTTTTATTGGGCCTTGTTTACATGATTCCTATTTGCAATTGTTTTTTCAATCTTTTTTTGACAAAAATGGTTAAGGGTGTAGAAAAATAAAAGAAATGAAAAAATTAAAAATTTTCTTAGGTTTGAGCTTTGACGTTTCTCGTTTGAGAATGAAAATGCTATACACAGACTAAAAAAGAACTTTTTAAAATTCCCAATCATGTTTTTAGTGCGGTAATTTTTGAATTCAATTCAACGTCAAATTCATTAAATTAATAAAAAAAAAAAACTTTACTTTCCGAAAATTCCAGCTGCTCTTGCGCTTAAATTTTGCTGTTCAAGAATACTTTATTTTCACATTTTAATAACTTAATAAGATGCAATGGCAATTTGATTGCTTTATAGAAATACCTTACATTTTGAAAATCTTTTTTTATGGTTAAGATTTCCGCTTCAAAATCTACATTTATAATAAATTCTTAAATTTTAAGGCAAAAGGCAAAAGTGACGTCACAGTGCCTAATTCAAAAAAGGAAGTGGACAAATCTTTTATAGAGCGTGCATTTTTCTTACTGCATTTTTGGCTCTGAGCAAATAATGCAGCTAATTCTTCTAAATATTTATTCAACTTTTCTGTTATTCGCTGATGATTTTTAAAACAAGCCTCTTATTGCCTAACTTTGTGATTTTGAATAGAATATCGCGTGATTAAGTTCCAAATTTGGTGGGAGTTAGTTCATTGGCAGTTAACTCTTTGGGAGTTAGTTCGTAGGGCCAAAAATCATCCCTACCTAATGAAACAATACGTTTATTGATATGCGCACTGATTTCAACGTTGAAATCCCAACCCATCCTTAGGACCTTAAATTTAAAATTGTCTGACAAAAAATCCAACAACTGCTTGATTTAGAAGCTTCATTTTAATACGTATTTCCATATTTGTAAGTATATGAAGGCCGAAAGCTTGCGCAAAGAAAATACAAAGCAACTAAAAACCCTGGATTTGTAATACTTTTTATTCGTATTTTTAGAATATACCATGAAGGTCTTGATTATAAATAGCTACATGTCTGATGTTCGCAGTTTTTTGGTCGAAATATATAGCCAAATGAAATACGAAACATACCCCAAGGCATAAATGTGGGGCTCGGCACATCTGTTCTATGTTTGTAGATATGTATATGATAGCAACGCCAGAGGCAGAGACCAAGTGGCAAGTGGGTGACCACTACTGAAACTTTGACTCATGAAAACAGCTTTTTGAGAAGAGCTAAGAACTTATTGATTCTCTCACACTATTTTTAATTCGAACGACCAGGCGACCAGACCAGGGTATAGAAACAAGACTATAGACCCCTGGATGAGATGATTTGTGTCTGTATCTTTTGTTTGATATTATTCTCTATTTTTAAATCAAGGGCCAAGCGCTTTTGAATAAATAGAGATACATAATGTATACATAACGTATATCCTTCGTTCTTCTCTTGCGCCGACGTGTAAGTGGCAGCATAACTGGTTGAATGCTTCTAAAAAAATTATTTGTATTTCTTAATTTCGTAAGGAAATACATGTTTTTCGATATTTTAAAATTTCTTTTGCAACGCCACCTGCAGGGAATTATTTGAACCATATTATGAATAGTTCTTATGGCGTGAGATACATTTATGTTTCCCCTTTCTTTAAATAAGTCCATAATTTGTAATTTTCTATAACTCTTTCAAATCTACAATGTGCGCCATCTACTGGACGTTTGTTTTACTATGCCTATAAACTTCCCATAAGTGTAGGCAATAAGCTGACATTGCAATCGGGTAAACACTATGGCAGCGCATTTTATACGAACAAACAGACAAAAAAAAACAACAAACAAACAAACAAAATTATTTTTATGAAATAGATGTTCAATATTGATTAAAAAAAAAACGAAAACCGAGTCAAAACTCAATCAAATAATTATGCAGATGAAATGTTATAACGCAGATGAACACGGTTGTCTTTACTATATATTGCAATCTTCATGACTTGTACTTCCAATAATCTTGAAGATCATTCCCTCTCTATCGAACAAGTATGATTTTTGTATTTTGTATCCTTTTTTTGTCAGATGTTGACATGCAGATCAATGAACAGCTTTTTAAGAATATTTAACTTAAAAATTTAAGAGAGAGTAAAATAGTAAAGCATATTCGTATCTCTTTCACATTCACGAAAAAGTCCCCAACCAAACTACAAAACAAAATGGAACAGAAAAAGTTAAAGAGTCTAATAAGAACAACATTTTTATAAAACTAAATAACATACTATTTTTGCAAAAAAGTGTCTGCACTTTGAAGTTCTTAAATATTAAAATTGAAGCATTGTGAATTTGGAAATTGTAATTTCCAAATCAAAAATTCTGCTGAGAACTTCAATCTTGAAATTATTAAATTACGTTTTAAAAAATTGTTTAAACATTATTTACTATTTACTGTTGTTATTTTGATTTTTGTAACGAATCACAACCACCAAGCACAATTGCCATATCCATAAACGTTTATTGCAAATAACTGATTCTACGAACCACCAACCCCGATTTCTCAGGTAGTCGAAATGTCAATTTTGACATAAGATAACAGGCGGTTGCCGATGGGTTTTTTATTGGGAAATCCAACTTCACAACTGCCTATAGCTTTCCCAAAATATACGGTTAGTGTTTATACAAAGCTCTCATGAAGCATTATTTTTTTCATGGACGTATTATATATGGACTGCTAGTTGCCTACCTCAAGTTGGTTCCATTTTAGTCTCAGTTATTTTGAACGACACTAGCCCTCCTAAGTACACTAGCGGGAAAAGAAAATAAACTTCAATTTTGACATTTCATCCAGTAATCCCAGACTTCGGCAGCAGGGGTTACCACGTTGGCATGTTAAAATTTCCTTTTTTCTCTCCGTGTTATTTAGAATATCCCACAATTATTTAATAAAAAATCCCTTTTTTCCTTCTAGTGCTTTTAGCTTGTCTTAGGCACAAACCAATTAAAAAAGAATTGTCCACGATCTAAAAAAAAAGAGGCAAAATATCAAAATTGTCAGTTATGTTTTGACGGTAAATGCGACTTTTTGTTTCTACGTCAACATTTGAAGTAATTCTTTTTTTTTTCCTGAAGTGGGTTCATTCTCAATTTTGGCGACATTTTTTTGACAATTGTTGTATAAAACTGACATTAGACTAGCAGTCCATATATAATGCGTCCATGATTTTTTTAATTGAAACATGCTAACCAATGCAATTAATTTCGACGCACCAATGAATTCTTATGCGGGCAATAGGAAAGGTTTCTCATTACATTTCAGTTCTTGAATTAGCTTAAGCAATGTCCACAGGTTTGTGCATATGCTACTAGAACTAGTGTGAAAATTAAACGTAACGTTAAATATAAGACAGCCGCTGTAAGATTCTTAAGTGTAGCTTACACAACAGGAGTTTCTTTTAATATGTAAGGATTGCCTGATTTTAGTTGTACAAATTTCTGTTTTTGTTTTGTTTTTTGTCCAAAAGCCAGCAAAATTTCAACTAGTTTTTGCTTTCAGCTTTGAGTCTGAGTCAAGTTGTCTGCCACGAGTACGATAACTCCGGCGACAAAAATTGATAACGGTTTTTTCATAGTGGGGTTAAATACAAGGGAGGGGGGGGTCTATCTGGCCTTGTTTGGGAGGTAGGGGTAATTTTCGAAAAAAAAATTACTTAAAAGGAAAAACAAATATTTAAAAACAACGGCAACTCTTAAAAAATATTACAATAACGGTTTTAAAAACTAAAAATCTGTTCTTTAATCCTGCATTTAAATTAAATTATTTGTGTCAATAGTTTTCAAAATATTCGCATTCAAACTCAAAATTTTGATAAAAAAAAAACGTAAAAAAATCTTTCAACCAATTTTGTTCAAAATTGTGAAATGGAAAATAAAAAACCGAGATATGTATGCAACCCCCTGCTTGGTCTCATTATAGGGTTTGGGGTATGTGCGAGTTTGGGTGTATGCAAATTTACCTCCTCGTGGTGCATTCTGGGTAACGCTTAATGAATTTCTGTACTTTACTTTCAAAGATAAACCTTTCATCAGCATTTATCCTCTAATGAAATCACAATAAATTCCAAAAATAAAAAAATTCATACTAACCGCCATTTTATCGTAAGCTACATTTTTAACAAAATCAAGTTAACAATGCAGTTCGATAGCTTACGCTTTTACACATGTATCTTTATCATTAGTTTTTCAATATGACTTTTAAACAAAGTGTTACAGAGAAATCAAAATTTATCGTAACCGACATTCATGTATTAGACTCGGTCGGTTTTTAAGCTCAGGAGAAATAAAAAAAAATTGTTTCCTGTAAAATTTACTATTTTTCGCTTACGATAAAAAAGCGGTTAGGGCTCGGTAAATTCAGTAATTTTCAATTTTCACAAGATCTTGAAGACATAAAAGCTTTCGGTTTTTTGCGTTTCATATAAAATTAATATGAGCATTGATCACAGAAAGAAAATTGTATTTTCCATTTCACAATTTTGAACAAAATTGGTTCAAAGATATTTTTTTTACTTTTTTTTTTTATCAAAATTTCGATTTTGAATGCAAATATTTTTAAAACTATTAAAACAAATAACTTAATTTAAATGTAGGATTAAAGAACAGATTTCTGGCTTATAAAAACTTTAAAGTAATGTATTTTAAGAGTTGGCTCTACCTCCTAAGCAGGTATAGACCCCCCATCCTCCCATTGTAAAAAATACTTGCTTTTAACCTCTCTACAAAAAACCGTTATTAATTCTTGGCGCCGCCCAGGAGTTATAGTACTCTCCCCAGTTATCTTGTCTTAGATATGAACCGAACGTTTATTCGTCACCATTGTATATACATTGCTATTTTACTATCATGGCGACGTGTGGACCGTGGCGCTCCAAGCAGCTCTTTGAAAAACTAACTGGGTAAGTTAGAGAGACGAATAAAGAGAAATTCAAGAGAAACTCTTTAAATGGTATTGTAAACTGGTATTTATATCTAATGTATAGGTAGGTTAAGAAAAATAGATAGAAAAGGAAAAAACTAACCTCATGATCTCATGATATTCAGTTTGTTTTTTTAGAGTTTATTAATATACATGTGATTATAATATTTAAAATAATTTTTTTATTAGTTTTTAAAAATATCTATAATTACGAAAGAAAATGTTGGGAAAACTCTCCAAAAAAGTCCGATTTTTTGTATGTGTGTAATTCTTCCAATAATTATGAAAAGGCGTTTTAATAAGTTTACGTGAATGAATCAAAAGAATTTAAAGAAATGCAGGACGACGTCTGCCAGGCCCGCTAGTTCTATATATTTTGAACAAAAACACCACTAGACATACGAATTAATGCAAATAATAGTCTCCACCTTTTCCAGTTCTCGTATTCCATATCATTGGGCCTGCACACACGTGATGATTTCAACCTTGGGGGAAACCGGTTTAAAACCTAACCTCGAGCACACACTAGATGAATTATTTTGTTGGAACAAAATGTATACATGAACTTCTTCCTTATGTGTTAGTTTTTCTTTTGCCTTTTGTAGACCCAAAATCTTCCAAAATTGTGTGTGTGTATTAGTTTTCCTCTTCGTTCATCCACTCAAAAGTTGGTTGAAGATGTTAGTCCAATGTACACCACACGTTTCCCTTCCCTTGTCCAGAAAACCGGTTTTCCACCGGATGAATTCATCTCGTATGTGCAGGCCCATTGTACATAAACTGCCTATATCAATGTATATACAATTTTCCATATAAAATATGTAAACATGTTGGATCGTGTATAAATCCTAACAAAAAATTATTCACCTCAGCTAAGCCAAACAAGATACTCAATTATTTCATGTTCTCCTTCTTTTTTTTCCTGCCTCATATTGCGCATGTATAGTAAACTTAGCACAAACCATAAAACTAAAAAACATGCTCTCTCTCTCTCTCAAACAAAATGTCCCTAAACTATCGCTCCAAGCGGTTCTTGAAGCAAAGATTTTTCGCGTCTCATAATAGTAAATAAGATACTATAGAGTATAAACAGTTCAATCAGTTCATTTCATTTACAATGTTCATAACCACAGCAAGTGAAATATTCGGGATTTTGGTTGTAAGCGGACATGTACAGTTTGTACCCAGTGAACAGAAATGTTTGTTTCATTTAAAAAAATGCATAGAGCCGTTTGCGATAAAAAAATCTTTCACATTAATTTTATATGGCAGGTATGTTTATTTTTTGAGCTTAAAAAAATAAAATATGTATTCTTTTGATTGTCAAAATAACCTCATGTTCTAAATTTGAATACGATTGGTTCAACTTTTCAAAACACATCCTAACAATTTATATTTTAAAATGTCAAGCAATATGTAAAAGCCCAACTCGTACCTATGCCATGCCATCACACGTCTTCAAATAATAACAATCAATTTAGAAAAAAATATTTCGGACATTTTAAGACCGATTTCGATAAAATCGTGATTTTTGTTCTCAGTTTTTTGAAAAAAAAAATATTTTTTAAGGTTTTGGTAAGCAGATTCTATGGGCTTATTGATATATATACAACCAGGTAATAAAATATGAAAAATAAATTAAACAATAAATAGGTATGTAGGTACTGAAAAGTTTTAAAAAAATTGGATGTTGGCATACAGAGTCTATTTGGCATTTTAGATTATAGAAGTCGAAAATTAAAAAAAATATTTTATGGTGGTTATTTTGGACGAAATTTTTGACCATCGATTTAGACAAGAAAAATTATCAACATCTTTTGGTTATTCTTTAAAAGCAGGTCCCGTTATTTCAAGTCCAAAAATTAATATTGTAAAAAAACCTCTCTAGGGAAAGCAAAATGATAAATTTGTAGCAAATCGGAAATTTTTCCAGCACGGACGTGCCGCCATTAAGAAAATTCTTATTTTTTTAAAACAAATTTACCAGAAGGGTCATTAGATTTCTATCTAATAATGTTATTATTGAGAAGTTCTGTGAAGCCAAATTAGTTCGGCATACACAACAATTGAGCATTTCTAGGTTCTTATTCGATTAATGTAGTTTTGATTCCCCGAAAATAGTTACCTAGCAGGGCTGCCAATTTACTTCATTTATTTATTTTGTATGCATCTGTTAAGGTAGTAAACTTATTTCTACTTGTTCTTATGAAACGATAAAAAATTCATTTAAAATGTGTTTTAATGATTTATTTTGGCAGATCGAAAAAGTCACTTTTTGTCTCTGGATGTTTGGTTTCAGCTAATCTCGGAAATGGCTAGACATATTTAGCAGATAGCTAACTTTGTAAGGAGTAACTTAGGCTAATGTAATTGCCCCTTGGGTGGCACTGGGTTCTTTACGAAACTTCTTATTTTTGGAACGATTTTTGCAAAATTTTGACCCGAAATGCTGGGCTATGGTGGAAATATATATAGGAAAATGTAGTCTTCCATGTATACCTTTATAATTTTCATTTCAACAATACTTTATTTAAATGGCTTGGCCGGTTTATAACATGTTTAGCTCGGTAGATTTATGATATACTTGGATGTGATAGAAAGCACTGTTATTGGGATGGTACACCGAACAACGCCAGGATTTGCTTCATTTTCTGGACTCTGCACTCCCCAGCAAAAAAAAAATTAACGCCGTTAGGTTTTTTTAAGAATTTGAATAGTTTACAAAAAATTTATAAATTTGAATAACATCTGTTAACACTAAAAAAAAAATGTTTCAAAAATTCAATAAAAAAATGGCATTAAACAAACAGGTTTTGCCATTCTCTATGGTAAAATGGTAATGTCATGTTTGATTCAGATTTCATTTTTTTATTAATCTGCATGGATATATTGCTACCTAAAATCGCAATTAAAAAAAGTAAAGGGTGTTTTTAAGACGTATGGTTTTTAAGAAGAAATAAAACGCATATAATTTAATGTTATGGCCAAGAATTTAGCTTTATTATAAAGATAAGGGTTTGCCATTATGTTTTAAAACTGATTTTGGGCCAGTAGCAGGCAGGCAGGCTCGAATAAATTCCAGTCGAGAGGCCCAATTTTCCCAATTTTGTGTAAATCGGGATCGGTGGCCATCTCGTTTTGGGCCCAGTCACCGAACGTGAGACGTGCTTGTCGTGATGGTCGTTCGGCTTCAATTCTTGCCCGAGTTGGATTTTGTAAGCCCGCAAACCAAGAACTGCCGGATATATTCATTCGGGTCTTCTTCGATAGGTACTCTGCTCCACGGAACCGAACCATTATTTTGGTAATAAATTTGGACGATTTGCAAACGTTGTTCAGGAGTAAGTTTATTCATTATGAAATGGCAAGCCAACTTGAGCATAAATCAAATGACAGCTGTCAAAAAGGCCAACTCCGAAAAAAGTATTGCCATATTGCAAGCAACACGTCTAAAAAAACACCCTTTATTTCGAAAATTGTAGGACGGATTTTGATAATATAATAATCCGGTTTTTTATTTTTAGTTTTTTTAATTTTTTTTTAATTTTGGTAAGCAGTTTCTTAGATTTTATTAATATACATGTGATTATTAAATTTAAAATGTTTTTTTTTTTATTAGTTTTAAAAAAATTAATTTTAATTAGAATTATGCAAAATTCATTTGTCTACCTAGATCTTCTCAAATATAAAATTTGACAGAAATCGAAAGAGGCGTTACCGAGAAAGCCAAAAATTAAAAAACTATTGTATGAAAGGTACCGTTAAGACCTTTCCGTAAATTTGGTTCCGATCAAATGATAGCTAGTACTAAGAAAAAAAAAATTCAACATTTTTCATCAAAGTCGTTGGAGCCGTTTTCGAGAAAAATAAGCTTTTTCTTAACGGTTATATGGCAGATACCGTTATTTTAAGCCCTAAAAATTAAATTTCAATTTCCCCTCTGGAGAATGCCAAAAGAATCACACACACCAAATTTGAAAATAATCGCTTAAGCCGATTCCGTTTAGCTGCAGCTCGTTATACATACATTCCTCCCCTTAAAAGTTTCGCCCGTAATACTCGTCTTGCTAGGAATGCCCATCAGTTCACCCTTGAGCCCAATTTCGGACGTACCGTGAAATATAGGGATTCTTTTTTTAGCCGTACAACACGACTTTGGAATGGTTTACCCGGCGAGATTTTCCCTTGCCATTTCAATTTGCAAACATTCAAAACCAATGTTAATCGACACCTCCTATCTCTCCCCTCCCTATCTTCCTAATGCCCGCGCAGTGTGTTACATTAAAAGGGAAACAAATAGTCCCTTGTGCGCGCGTTAATTATAAAAAAAAAAATACAGAACGACATTTCTTGTTACTTCTCTATAATCCTAATGTCATGTTTGATTGTTAGTATTGTTTTTTTACGAATTCATAACTTGCCTTAATAGTCGCTATAATCGCAAGTAAAAATTATCAACTTTGCTGTCCGGCTAAGAGTGATTTTAATGTATACTGCAAACAATTCTGGAATTTATTAGATATTCCCTCAGGAAATGGTGAGCTCTAAACAACTAAACTAAACAAATCTTCAAAAATGGCACTTTGCCCTAATATTTTGTTATTGTTTTCTAAAGTCTCTACTGATGCTTGAATTATAATGCCTACTGCTGAAAAATTTCCCCTTTCGCAATAAAAAACAAATGCCTATGCCAATGAATGAAAGTAATTTAACATTAATTTGAAAGAATTTTCGCCATCGTCCTCAGTTGATACGTCATTCTTTATAAAGATATGTTCCAAATGGATCAACGATTCTTTGCCTGTTTTTTGTAGTTATTTATCCAACTCTAGAACAGAGAAAGTACTCCTTTGGCCTCATCCTCTGTATAATAATGTCTTGTCTTGTCATAGCGATAGGCCTTCGTCATTCTACCTACCTGCATATGCATACAACCAACATTATTTCTAGTTTTGTTTTGTTTTGCCTGTTGGATATTCATATGACCGTACTCTATACCCAGAGCCAGAGGTAGAGTAGTCGAGTAGAGATATACGCAAGCATCAAGCAATATAAACAAATGCGGTAATCAACTTCTCCAACAAAACGAACCGGTTATCGAACCGCTTCCATAGAATTCATTTATGGAAAATGCAGGATGAAAAAAAAAAACAAAAAGAGAGGGCGCGACTGAGACAGACATGTGAAATAGGTGGACTGGCTGATATAAAAATTCACATCAATTTTGTTAGTGTGTATGGTTATTGTTAATGGTGTGTGCTTACAGGTTCACACACACATCCATCCTTTCTTATAAATAGAATGAAATCTATCTAAGGGTATGTAGATACACATATATATGATGAGGGCATATATTTATATATGGTTGTGTGTAAGTTTACTATACCACTAACTCGAACTCTTTCGCACCCACATAGCACTCCCAACACAAGTCCCAAATTAATGCAAGAGCATTCAACCGACCGGTCGTCATCACTCGGCCGACGAACGAACGGCAACCAAAGGCAGGCAGAAGAAGAGATCGACAACTACTGAGAGACGAGACGACAAACAAGAACCAAGTGTGAGAGTTGTGAAGGCAAATGACGAAGACGACGAAAACACCAACTACTAAAAACTAAATTAACAATAATAATAATCGCCTGCATCTCCTCTGCGGCCCCAAATGTGCGGTTATTTCGTTTCTTGTCCACATACCTATTATACGTTTCGTCGTTTGGATTCTGTATATTTTTGTTCGCATAATATTCGCTCAGAGATAAAAAAAAAAATAAAATAAGTTTTTGCTGGAACAAATGATTTATCTAAAATAATTTTTAAAATAACAAACCAAAAAGAAAAGAATAAAAAACATTGCATACGATCAAAATATAAGTTCGCATTCTAACAATTTCATAATGTTAATTTGTTTATTAAAATAAAACATGTTTGTGCAAAACAACGGCCTTTTCTATGGCTATGTGATATAAAAAATTATTTAACAACCCAAAACGTACGTCGTCGATAGTTTAAATCAAATAAAATTATCAAAATAAAAGCAGCAGCCTGTGAATATTTTTTCTGCAGATACGCGACGGCAAAGGCGACGGTATGCTTTGTCGTTTATTATGTGTTTTTTAATTCGGGTCTCTTTCGTCTTGTTTTTTTTTATATACATATGTGTGATGTGAGATGCTTAGCATAGTGTTAAATAATTACAATTTGATTACACTGCTGCACTTGAGAGTGCGGGCGGACATCAACTGTCCACCGTCAAGCCGATGACTGAGTGTCCCTTACCCCCCCTTCAGCGTCTACAACTCATGAATTGTGGTTGCTGAATCTGATTAAAAAAAAAAAAAAAAAAAATTTGTGTATATTTAAAATAAAGTGCGAGTGCGAATGATGTTTGCAAAAGGATGCGACAAAAGCTAACAACAATCAAAACAACAACAACAAAGGCAGCACTGGGCTCATCACTCTCCAATCCAGCGTTGTTTACTTTTGGCTAAAGCATAGGTAAACCTACATCTTAAAGTGCATTTTTTTAAATAATAATGTTAAATCATCAATTTTATAATATAAAGTGAATGTACCTAACACGAAAGGACCTACTACATATGCATATGTACATCGCTTTGACACACACTAAACTAAATGTAAATATTCAATTTTGTTTACAAAATTATCTTTTAATTAGAAAAAAAATTAAATTTCTTTTTTAAGTTATATTATTTGTATTTCTTTTGTTTTGTATTTGATATTTCCATATTTTTCTCTCATTTTTACATATACTTGTTTCTCTATCTTCTATGAAAAAATCTATGCATACAATCCCTCTGTCCCACATCAATCCTTTCCAGTTATTCACAATAATAAAAAAAAAACAGCACTTTTACACATATAGGTACCTGATATAAGTACCTTCTAGCTCCTACCTATACAAGAATCAAAACAAATATTAATAATAGAAGAAGCGAATGGGAGAGAGAAAGAGGAAAGAGAAATATATTGAGATTTATTTATTTGTGAGCTTTACATTCCGCGTTCACTTTTCACTCTTCGTCCTCGTCTTCCGCCCCCCTTGAGTCAACGATGTTTTGAATGGTAATGATCGATCTATAGTTATTGTATTACTACATGTCCCTCATTACCCCTTGTTTCATAGAAGTCCTTAACAAATATTTTAAAATTTTTCTTAAATGTTCCTGTTTTTTTTTTTTTTAAATGTTTTGTATCCCACCTACAGCTACCATCAACAAAACAATCTACAATCAACATTTATTCAAAAGAGATCAATTGTGATTTTTACAAAATTATTGTGATCGTTTTTTTTTTCATTTTATTTACTCAGTTCTTAGGAAATGGATTGTTTTATAATGAATGAAACATTCAAATCGACAAATTATTATTACAATCGAATTGTAGTAACATTATTCTACTACTGGAGGCATCAGGATCTTCAATCAACATTATTTATGCAGTTCTTCAATCAACATTTTTGTCTAACAATAATAATTGTTGCATTAGTAGCATTTGGAATAGATTATCCACATACAAGTAGTTTTATACCAAAGATGGATATTTTCAAAATTAAAAGAACCACTCGAAGCCTGCTACTTACAAATACGGTTAAAGTTGATTTTTGTTTTGTGTAACTAGTTAGTTATACTTCATATTTGTTTGTGGTTCACTTAATATTTACCTAACCTTAAAAAGGAAACGTAGTTGTGTGCAATTTGTAAAATATGTGTAATAGAACGTAACTAATGCAACTGCAATTCATTTTAAAAATTGAAAAAAAGTAAGTTTTTTCTGTTTTTTTTTTTTTTTTTTTTTTTAGAAATTCCTATAGTTTTTAGCATGATAGATAATTTCCTTTAATATTATTTGTAAGCGCCGTCGGTGTTTTTAAGTGTCGTGTCTATTGTAACTTTTGCCGGTTTTATGGTACGTTATAGGGCTTAGAGAGAAACAGATAGATTTGTCATAATCAAGTTTCGCTAATAGGACTTGAATCATGTCATTCTGATGCAATGGTGAGCTGGTGTGTTTTGCCGCCGGAACGTTGTTGAGGCGGTATAATGATTTTCGTTGATTTTTCTTCTGATTTCGTTAATGCTTTTGAAAAAAAATGCCAGTTGACTATCATTCAAAATAAAAAAAAAGCAAAACTGTTGTAAAGTTGTGGGTGTTTTCATAAACGTCAAAAATCTGCGCTAGTACATTCGTATTTCTTTTATCTTGCAATTATTAAAGGCCATTCTAGTACAAACATCATTTATCTAAATTTTCTTTTTTTTTAATTAATACTTGAATTTGACTATTTTTCAAAACAATAAATATATATCAGAACAATAAAAACAAAATGTTTGCAATAAGTACCTAGGTACATGTGAAGATACTTACATTTTGTGGATTTTTCTGCAGTCAACAAATAATGGGCCCGTTCAATGTGTAGATACCTGCATGTCAATGTATCATTTAGTAGTCAATTAGCCCTTCAAGTCAATTACGACTTTCCTCGTATACCTATCGTGATTATGAAAATCACTTTCTTAATTTGAGTAGCAAGCACATAGTAGACATAATTCAAAATTTGACATTTGACGTAAGAACGCATCCCATCGCATACCACCCACCATTTTTTTCTCTTATTAAGAAAATTCACCGGTAGAGCAGGGCTCTGGCCTGTAAAAAAAAAAGATCTGTTTCTTTTTTTTTTTTTTTTTTTTTGTTAACTCGGAGCGCTGAGCTTGTGTTTCTTTTTTCAATCGAAGCTAGCTCGGTGCGCGCTCTATGAGCTCAGAATAAAATGACCGAGCACATGGAGTAAAAGTATTTTGTGAGTTTTAACAAATGACAGGGTTAGAAAAAAACAAAACAAAAATCGAAATGGCGTCGGTCGAAGTAAAATATTAAAATGAATTTTTCTAAGGAAATAACATTATTTAAATTTAATTTTTGTACTTTTGGATCCAAAGTAGACCATGTGACAGCTCAATGCTCAAGTGTGTTTCTTAATAATTAAATCGGAGAGTTGTGATCATTCTCTGCTCAGAGCATAATCGACTTGCTCAGGCTCTACTCTGTGCTCTGCTCAGAGCTTAAAAAGAAAAACACTATGTAAAAGTGTCATTTGAGTTTGCAGAAAAATCACAAACAAAAATCAGCTGGAAGCGCTTTTTTCTGCAATGAAAGAAAATGGGGTGGTGGCCAGAGGGCATGGAAAGCGCGGTATATATAAATGATAGACATGGAAGTTTTGTGGAAAGATTTGGCGGAAAAGGTCAACAGCATGGGGCCGGCCTCCAAGCTGTGATGGAACCGGCTGATTGAAGGCAAGCTTTAAAAACACTTCTAAAGCGGTTTCTTTATTTGTTCTTGCTTATCCAGGTTTAAAATGACCAAAACTTTGCAGTCAAAAAAAAAAAAAAAAACTTCAACAAAACCAAAAAACTCCTTAAGGGTAGTACTGGCGGTCGGTGGTCCAAATAAGACATTTATCCTAAACAAATCCGAAGAGAGCATTGCAGAAATTCTTCAACTGGAACATGTTGTTTTGGAATTGCAACAGTAATTTCTCTTTTTCTTTGAAAAAGAGAATTTAAGTACCGACATTCAACCGTCATGTTCCTCCTCAAGAAAATTTTATTGGACCACTTTTATCTTGAATCGCCCGACAAATCAAAATTAGATTTTTTGTGTTTCTGTCTTCTATGTATATCGTCTTCAATAATAAAAAAACTATTCGATTGAATTCATTTTCTATAGTTAAAATGTTAGAAAACTACAATTTAAACAGAAACAAAATTCTAATCAACAGAAAACTAAATTTGTTTGTTTATTTTGACATTTAAAAACTGTACGTTTTTTTGCGTTGACTTAGTCGATGATGTGTAATCTGCACGACTCCGATGACATATTGACGTTTATGAACACTAGATACTGAGTTAAACAAAACATGGATATTGGTCCCTATCATGGTATTCGTTCGGAGAAAAGTTCCGATCGGAAGATTTATTTTGTTCATGGTATCCGAATCGCGTAATTGACAAAACAAATGTCATGATGCCATAAAATACCAAGATGGCGATTTGTGTGAATCAACTCAGCATACCTTAGCTTTAGCATTTAGTATTTGTCTCCTCGGGCGGGCGGGCGGCTGGTGAAATTTCTCGCAATGTCTGGATTTGTTTTCATGAATTCAACCAGCCTTTGGTTTGTTTTTCTAAAAGTAATGAAACAAAATGTAAAAATACCATACAAATACATAAAAACTTTTACTTACAGTTCTTTTCCTTGTTCTGAAGACAGCTGCGGTATTTTTTTTTTTTTCATTTAATTTTGTTGATATTTTTAATATTTTTTTGCTCATCGGACAAATTTCCGCAATGAATTTGCAATGAAAAAGAAGAAGGTGTATTGGAATTCTCCTTTTCCACCAGAGCGGCTGGCAGTAGTGCAGTAGATAAGGTGTTTGCTGGCTAACGCAGACATTGCGAGTTCGAAACTCAGATTGGGTAACATTTTTCAAACCACCACCAGTGCAAGCTAGCTAGACGTCGTCCGTGGGTTTTAAATAAGAAAATAGTCACTTTATCTCGATTTGCTGCTCGAAAAAACTTCTAACTAGTGTTGTGCAACATCCAATTGCTTTCTAAAAAAGTAATGTGCCTTACAGGCACATAGTTAAAATATTGTTTGTTTATTTATTCTCAGCTCACAGAGGGCGCACTCTGAACATGCTCAGAACTAAATATACCAATTTGAAGCTCTGAACGCTCAGATTTGAAAAAAGAAAAACGTTTTTTTTTTTTACATTTCAGGGCTCTGATCTAAACTGAAAAAGAAAATATATTTTGTTAGTTTATGAAAGCACCCATAGCTATAAGGCCTTACAAATGCTCTAATTCACAAGAGTGATAGCTGGAAACGCAGTTTTGCTAAATCGACTTTCATACAAATAAGTTCTAAAACAAAATTTTCGAGTTTCGCTCCTCCGTCGTGGAAACTCTATTTTTGAAGTGCACTAAAAAAGTTCTTGAAATGCATTTAAAAATATGTTCACGCAGAAGTTCAAATGTCAAAAAAAAAAAAAAAAAAAAAAAAAAACAAAGAGATAAGAATGGATACCCGGTTACGGATACCTAGATATATCGATATCCGACAAACAAACAAGTGGTTTTAGAAATAGGGCAACATTAATTTTATTTTCATTTTTTGTAATTTAAATATCATCACATGTTTCTAAGCCTTTTGAAACCATGCCACGTTTTTAATTCAATTTAACTAATTAAAAACTAGCAATACCTATATTACTGGGTACTCCAAGATAATAAGAAATATTATGTTTACATTCCTCAGTATCATACATAACATACGAGTGTATTGATTTTAAACGAATTAAATTCGCCACTTGTCCAAAGGAATAAAGGCAATGATTACATTAAGGATCATGGCGTTTCAAAACCAACATGATTATAGGTAATGTTTATTGCATTGGCATGCTGACTTTTTTTTTTAAATATGTTTAAAAAACATTTTAAATATTGCACAATGCATATGAATGTCCTACGCCACGGCACTTTTTAAAAGCATTAGAAACATTTTTCGACACAGAAGATGGATATTTCATTTAAAAACTTTCATCATATATGTTCCAATGCTTCGACACTCGGCCCACCTGTTTTCCCCCTTTCCCATTCCAATTCAACACACATATTACTAACACTATTCAAAACAATTAATGTATAAAATAAAAATACTTAAATTATATATACTTATATATATATTTTGTATAATCTTGACGTGTTATGTACAAGAAAGTCTGTATAAAATTTAAACAAAAGCACAGACTAATACATATGTATGTATAAGTAAAAAAAATATTAATTTGAATTATTAAATAACTTAGTAGTAAAACCATGTATTTAGAAAAGTAGGAAAAGTATCTATGAAGAAAAATTCTCCAGTTAATAAATTAAGTATTGCATTTTGACATACAGGGTGGCGCAAAAGTAATCACCCGATGTTTTTTGTTTCGCTGTAATTTTTTATTATGTTTATTTAATAAAGGTCTCTAAAGTTGGCATGACCATTTACAAAAACAAATATCCTATAATTTGCCGTAAATTATCCGTGGAAAAAAAATTGCCGCGAAGTCGGATCATGTGATTTTCCATGTACTGCTAACTTGATATAAAGTTAGCATGACCAATCGCGTATCTTTCTATAAATGGCACCTACAATTATCTACATAGGCTTAAAATTTGCCGTAAATTATCCGTAGACAGATTGTCAAATCAAATTATTTTTAGGATTTTTTTTTTTTTTAGTTTTGTTCACTTGATCAAGTTAGCAGGATCATAGGCGTTTATCGCCGCTATACAGGATGATTCACGGACATAAAAAAGGTTGAATGTGTAGGTTGGGTCAAGACAAGAAAAAAATTGTACCCCCCCCCCCCCTTTAGCCAGGATGTGCAATTTTCTAAAAAATTACTTAAAATTGAAAAAAAAATATCAAAAAACTACGTTTACACCTACAACGCCATGATATACCTTTTTTGTACAGTCAGAAATCTCTTCTTTTATTTTGTTTCTAAACAAAACTTTTTTAGGAAGCATTAAGTAGGTACGTGTAAAACCCAGTCGTTGTGAAATTGGTTATTTTATTGTACCATCAGGTTGCCTCATCAGGTTGAACTACAAAATTCATTTACACCAGCTGTACATCCGCAGACGCAGGTTAAATAAACATTACAGAGTTTTTAAACGAAGGTTATTTTTGTGCTAAGTTTACATTCTTAATTTATTGTTTTATTTTGTTTGGCAAAAGCTTTTGAAGTTCTTTCGTGCAATATATTTGTCTTAACATATATAATACGGTTTCTCGGCAAATTATCTAAGTGAGCAGCTCATTAGCGGAGTTGGCGGCGAATTTTAGCATAAGTAGAGCTTTGTAAGTGCCTTCTATAGCGAGATACGCCTATATGGTCGTGCAAATCTCGATCAAGTTAGCAAAACTAAAAAAAATCCTAAAAATAAATTGATTTGACAATCTGTCTACGGATAATTTACGGCAAATTTTAAGCCCATGCAGATAATTGTAGGTGCCATTTATAGAAAGATACGCGCTTGGTCATGCTAACTTTATATCAATTTGGCAGTACATATGAAATCACATGATCCGACTTCGCGGCAAATTTTTTTTCCACGGATAATTTACGGCAAATTATAGAACATTTGTTTTTAGTCCAGCTCAAAATGGTCATGCCAACTTTAGAGACCTATTTAATAAACTAGCAGAGCCGGCCACGCGTTGCTTTGGCCCATTTTATTTGCAAAGTAAGGATCTTTTTTTTTTTTTTGAAAAATATAAAAGGTATAGCCTATGTCACGGGAGCTTCTCAACAGTGAACGAATTTTTCAAATCGGTTCAGTAGTTTCGGAGCCTATTCAATGTAAGCAAACCATAGAAAAAAGAAAAAGAACTGCGACTCGTACCGACCATGCCCTGCAAAGCCTGAAATTGTATTTTGTCTATGTAAATACGTGTTAGATTCGTGTGAGAAGCAGCCAATCAGCCATACGTTTTGTGCCCAGATAAATGCAAACGTATTAGTTGTCGGGGCATTTTTCAGTTTGTTGTCGAAGAAAGACTTATCCATTCTTGTTTCTTTTTTCTATGGAAACAAAGAAGCAAAGTATAGATTAGAATTTTTTTCATCGAGTCGAAAATAATGTGGCCTTTGTCAGAATTGATGACCATACGTCTTGTCACTTGTGTCTAGGCTTACCAGACGTCATATTCAAATCCTCTTCTTTTTTTTAAATTTTGCAGTTTGTCCTCTTTTTTCTTAGTTCTCCACCATTTATAAGAAATATTTGGGCATTATTTATTATTACCGTTTGTTTGCTGAATAAAGCCATCGTTGTAATAGCTTGCATCATAAAAAAACAGAAACAAGAATGACAACCGAGAAACGAGTGAAGGAAAAGTATACCCACATTATTAGAATTTGAGAGTGTTTCAGGCAAGAACATCGATGTTTTCAAAAGTAAAATATGATTTACAGCATTCAAATAAGGGTTAACCCGTAATGCAGATCTTTTTGACAACTGCACTAATTACTTCTGTGGCACATAAAATCACCATTATTTTAATTTCAGTATTATCCATTTTGGATTTTTTTTTTTAATTTTTAATGTTCAAGAATAACGAACAGAAATTTAATTTTTATATTTTCATCGGCTTTGAACTTATCCTTGTAAAATGGTTTCTTCTTATCTAGTTAATCGATACTAAATTGCTTGTTTCAGATCCACCCTCTCTAATGGCTCACCCAAGGTAGCCAATTAGGTCCAGTCGTTTTTTATTTTTACTATTAAAGATATTAAAATGGTCATCAAACATTCCCACATATTTCCATACGCTGGTGCTACTAAGTTTTTCAAAGCAAATTCTTCGACACTAGACTCTTCTCTCATTAAACTATATATTTCGTCAGTTTCTCAATGTGGAGCCTCAAAACTCCTATGTGAAAAATATTGTTAAATGTCAATCAAATTAATTTTCACTAAAGCGTTTAAAATCTTCCCGTATTTTAATTTTCAATTCGATTCGCTATTTTTTAAAATATTATGTGACCAGGAGTTCACCTTTTTGGCACATTTCGATAATATCATGTTTAATGCCAAAACGGGACTTGGTTTTATGAAACGTTGGTAAAAAAAAAAACTACAATGAACATGGCGATCTGTCATTTTTGCTTGCGATTATAGGGACTAAGGCAAGTTTAGGATTCGTAAATATAAAAAAAGAGTTGGTTATCTGTAAAGTCGGTTTACGGACGACAATTGTACGTGATAACGTCATAAGAAAACATTGATGGCAGCAACACCAACATACAGCCTGTTAACTCCACACACACACACACACACCAATATCTAAATCTACTTTCTATTTTAACAAAACTCCGCCTATTTTGTATTTCTTTTTCTTTTCTTGTAGTTTTTGAATATGAGTGAAATTATTTTTGGCATTTGCGCTTGGTTGAAAGAACCACAATATCGTGGTTAGCGTGAGTCATAAGTCTTATCAGCTTCGTACGTGTAGCCTGTCATCGATTTATAAGACGTTATCACGTCAAAAATTCTCAAACCTCTAAGTCACATGATCCCTTTACACAACCTTTATATGCCCGCTACTTGAATTCCCCCGCCATTTATACCTTTTTCGCACAAATTTCAATAACCTTAGAAATACTTGCCTCAGTAACGAACCTTTTACTCATATGCTGCAAGGGTTGATGCAAATAAAAACTGTTTCAACTTCATCCTCCTGATTCTTCAGGAATCCCATTAAAATTTAGTAATAATATAAAAACAGCTACTGTCTCCCAGATGACAGTTGTTCGTATCTATCAGACTTCAAAATTTTGCTGGAAAGTTAGTTTGTCCCGAACTGCATACTTAGGCTCAAAAGAAAATTATGTTTTGTTATGTGTCCTCTTTTTTAGAGGGTTAGAGATCTGGTTATCATACTTGTGTCAAAACTTACATTTATGTGTTCTCGCATTTCTGACGAATTTTCTCTTTAAAGGTTTGATAGATCTTCTTTCAGACTTTCTAACGGATAACGTCTATATCTACTACTCTCCCTTTGAATCGCACTGGCCTAGTGGTTCCAAATTCAACACCCTATCTTCGATCCTACAACCATGAGTCATTCAAACTCAATTTTGAAAACTCGACCTGTCTCTCACAACCTTTTTCCTCAATTTCTCTTACACATTTTATCAACTATCCAATGTTCTGGAAAAAATCAATCAACTTGTACAAATCCACTGACTTTCAAAATAATAAAAGTCAACATGACGTGTCGATGACTCCCTGTTAGCTACTAATCAAAAACTTCAACCACTTCAAACAAGCACATTTATGTATTCATACCACGCCTTGGTACAACTATAAACTTCAATCCTTAAAACATTTAAGAAACATTCTTTTCCATATAAATATGTAGCTCAGTTCAATTTCTCAGAACTGTGATGTGATGTCTGTCTGTCTGTTTGTTCTGGCTAATCTCCGGAACGGCAGCACCGATTTTGACGGGAATTTCACTGGCAGATTTCTGATGTTCTAGGGAGTAACTTAGGCTATTTAAATTACCCACTAGGTGGCTATGGGGTGGTATTTTTTTTATTCTTATTTATTGGCAGATATTGTAAGGATAAAGCTATTTTAGTTATCCTTCACCCGTTGTGCCACGGGGGTCGTTTCACCAGCAGATAGCTTATTTTGTAAGAAGTAACTAAGGCTTTTTTGATTACTGGGTGGGTTCATTTTTGTCGAAAATTTATGATATGCCCGAGCAGTGCCGGGTGGGGTGGGTAAGCTAGTTTCTAATAATTCAAAAATAATTATCTACTCAAGTTGCCAATTCTTCAGTCAAGCACCGCCGGCCACCGCCGTGCAGTGTGATTTTAAATATTTCTCCTTCTCTTTCCTTATAGAAGAAAAATAATTAAAAGGACATTCTGCATGTCCTACTGGAACATCAACTTATAATAAAAAAAAAAAAAAAAAATACTCTGTGAAACCAATGGTGGTTGTATATCAATTTTTGATTTTACTTTGTATTTTTTGAAAAATGATTAAGAAGTTGACGTAATTGCATCTGATCAGCTTTTCGACAAAATCTCTCATAACGGGTGTTTTTTTTTAGACGTTTTGTTTTCACGAAGAAATAAAACGCATATAATTTAATGTTATGACCAAGAATTTAGCTTTATTATAAAGATAAGGGTTTGCCATTATGTTTTAAAAAATGATTTCGGGCAAGTGGCCTCCGCGGCTAGCTCAAATAAATTCCAGCCGAGAGGCCCGATTTTCCCAATTTTGTGAAAATCGGGATCGGTTGCCATCTCGTTTTGGGTCCATGCACTGAACGTGCGACGCGCTTGGATTTTGTAAGCCCGCAAACCAAGATTCTTTCGCAAAATCGTCCATAAAGTGGATGGGCACAGCTCCAAATGTTGCGCGCCATGGCGGATATATTCATTCGGGTCTCCTTCGATACACTGCTCCACCGAACTGAACAAATATTTTGGTAATAAATTTGCACAATTTGCAAACCTTATTCAGGAGTAAGTCTATTCATTATGAAATGGCAAACCAAACTGAGCATAAATCAAGTGACAGCTGTCAAAAAGACCAACTCTGAAAAAAGTATTGCCAGATTGAAAACCACATGTCTAAAAAAAAAAACACACACTTTACTTTTGGTTCCTTTTAAAATAAAATAAAATTGAAGATTTCAGACCTTTGATTTGTATCTTAACTATAATTATTAATGTCAATGGCCTTGAATGCGGTTGTGGATTTATTAATCGATACCCGATTGTTGTTTTTTTTCGACAATCGACAGTTATCGGGCATAATTTTCTGATCGACAAAAGCGTTTGGTTTAGATCTTATATGACTTTTAGTCGACGCATGTTGATCCTTATTTTAAAATATCTAAATTATATGAATACGTTAACTTGATGAAATCCTTTGAACTCATAATGTGACTTGTACATAATTATGTATTATTCTCCACATCTTTTTCTAAGTCGACTTTTGTGTTTCCATATTTTGGAGTCAACTGTAATTATATAATTTTCCTGATTTTCTTGGAGTGAAAACAGAGGTAAAGCAAATAAAATGTTGGCACCTACCTACCTTCGTATGGGAATATAAATACATACCTTGTTACCTGTTTAATGTGTTCTTATTCCTGGTACTACGGTGTTTTTTTTTTTCAAAAAAAAAAAAAATAAATAAATTTTTCTTCCATGTCTCTTAGTATTGATAAATATCTCAGGAATCATAAATCAGAGGCATTTTCTGATGATTTTGTTTTGCTTGTTTCATTCCTATTCCTCAGTTTGATCCCATCCCATCTATAGCTAAAGGTAGGTAGATAGTTATTGGAACTTTCATTGCCTATGCAAAGTCCTAAAAATCTAAAGATTTTCGTTTAAAACAATAGAATGTAAACGATGTCCTATTTTCTCAACAACAACAAAATCAACACAGAAAAAAAGGATCATCGAGAAACAAAATCTCTGGCACTGTTGTTCCATTCCTGTCTGCCTTTTTGGTACCTTTGTTTCCGTCGTCGTTATCTTGTCCTACAACAACAACCACAAACACTACTGCACAGCATTTAATTTATTTTTAACCTAACAGCTTCGCATGAAATCTACCTGTGATCCAAAATATTTCGGTGGTGTAGGTTTTTTTTTTTTTGAATTTTACCTTTACCTTTTTTGAACCTAATAAAACAAAACTATTGAAAACAACCCCAAAGTTAATGTTGGTGTTTTTTTTTTTTTTTGGGTATGTTGCACGATATGTAAGCATACATCGTTAAATTTATAAAAACAAGACAAGATACCAGAGTTGGCTCCATTTTCTTGTCAGTTAAACTCATTACTCAAATTCCACTTTAATACCTTGAAATGCTTAATTTCTATGTTTGTGGCCAAATATTGGTTCTGGTTCTGTTTTATATTTTTTTCATCTATGTAGGTATCTACCAAAGAGGAGGAACCATGAAATTGTTTTAGAATACGTCTAGTTACCTACCTGGGTGGATTTTTTTTTTTTTTTTTTTTTTTTTTAAGATGCAAATACACAACAGGAGATATAATGATAGATAAATATTTATCTTATCATACTGATTCATCATTAATTTTGAGAGCATGAGTTCGTTTGCTTTGCGATTGTGCTTGGTTTGATAAAAAAAAAAAATAAAAAAATACTGAGAATGTTAATAGGTGCGAAACAAATTACCTGTTTTGTCAAAAGAGAGGTATAGCCAGGAAATTATGTTAGTTAAAAAAGGTGATTGCAAATATATTTTGTTAAACATACAATACAAACAAAAAAAAAGATATAAGAATCGATTTTGTTCTAAGAAACGAACTACCAATGATAGATCTTTGTTTTAATTGGTTATAGCTATTGCAGACTGTTCAAAAGTAATTCCATTTTTTGTGGGTATAGTACAGTCCGGGCAGCTTAAAGTTAAAATTGTGAACAGAATTGTTCTAAAAGCAACTCCAATCCTGGGCATTTCTGGGTTTTATCAGCTGGGTGTGCATTTCTATACTTGGTTTTTTTCACTCCAGAAATTAAGCTGGTAAAAACATACCGTAGTAGATAACAGTGCAAACAAATTGGATATGTTATTTTATCATTTAGTTATTAATCATTTTCGAATAAAATACGGGTAGCTAAGGAAGACAGTAGTTGAGATTCAGTAAAGTCGGTTTACGGACGATAATTTTACGTGATGACGTCATAAGAAAACATTGATGGCAGCAACACCAACATACAGCCTGTTAACTCACAAACCCTCTCGTTAAATCCACACACATATATCCGATTATTACATCTGCTTTCTACTTTAACAAAACTCCGCCTATTTTGTATTTCTTTTTGAAGTTGAGTGGAATTATTTTGGAAATTTGCGCCTGTTCTTTTTCACGTTCGCCTGGTGCTTGCAATCGATTTTGATTGAAAGAGCATGAGTTATGAGTCTTATCAGCATGAGTCGTGTTATTTCGTACGTGTTGCCTGTCATCGATTTATAAGACGTTATCATGTCAAAAACTTCTAAAACCTCTAAATTACTTGAATACCCCCCTGCCAATTATGGCCCACATATATCAATAATCTCACATCTATAGAATCGAGAGCATTTATTATCGATTCCTTGCTCTTCGCGATCTGTCATGGGATGATCCATTTATCTTGTCTCCCTATCAAACTCGTCTTACAAGACGAAATCCAATTGATAGCGATTATCTGAGGAAGGCTGAGAGGAAATAAAAGTGTCACTATTACTGAGGTTAAATTTATATCAGCCAGAAGAATGACAATAAATAATACAATCAACCAAGACAGGGGGGACCCAAAGATACTGAAGTACGTTAATTTAGTGTTATTACTCAAGACCATTTTATGTGAAGTCACCCTTACCTTACCTTAGGTGGCGTTACAGGCCTCAACCAACAAGCTTCTCTAACCAGCTCGGCCCCTAGCTAGCAACCTCCAGTTTCGCACGTGGAGTCGGTTGAGGTCCTCTTCCATTTGTGTGCGCCACCTGAGTCTCCGTCTTCCTCTACTGCGTCGTCCCTCTGGGGTGGATTCGAAGATTTTCCGGGCCGGAGCATTGATGTCCATCCGCTCTATATGACCCAGCCATCTGAGACGTTAAATTTTTACTCTTTTGGCTAGGTCTGTGTCGCTGTACAGCCGGTACAGTTCTTTATTGTATCTTCTTCTCCACTCGGTTAATGCATACGGGACCGAAAATCACCTGGAGAATCGTTCTCTCAAAGCAGCTTAATACGTCCTCATCCGCTTTTGACTGGAATGATGAGGTTCTTTGCTACTCAAGAGTTATTCTTCGTTTGATTTCAGCGCTGGTGTTGTTGTCAGAGTTAATAGCGGAGCTCAAGTAGACAAAGTCCCTAACTAACTCAAAGTTATAGCTGTCTATGGTGATATTTTGTTCAAGACGTCGATGTTGGGTGTCTCTTCGCATAAACTTGGTTTTGCTCTCATTGACTGCTAAACCTATCTTCGCCGCTTCTGTCTTAATACTCAGAAAAGCGCTACTGACATCACGCTGTGTCTTCCGATTATGTCAATATCGTCGGCGTATGCGAGTCATTTGACGGACTTTTGAAAGATTGTGCCTCTGGTGTTGGCGTGAGAGTCCTGCACTATTCTTTCAAGTATGATGTTGAAAAAGTCGCATGACAGCGCATCGCCTTGTCTAAATCCTTTTTTGACTTCAAAAGTCGGTGTTGTTTTTACCCACCTTGACCTTGATCAGCGTGAGTGCTGCCGTATGCGGCTTTGAAATCGATGAATTGCTGGTGGATATCGATTTGAAGTTCTTGGGTTTTTTCCAAGATCTCCCGTAATGTCAATATTTGATCTATGGTGGACTTTCCTGTCCTAAAACCTCACTGATATGGAACTATCAGGTTTTTGACAACTGGCTTTAGGCGATCACACAATAGAGCAGAAAGGATCTTGTAGGTGATGTTGAGGAGACGGATATCCCTATAGTTGGTGCAGTTCAGAAGATCTCCTTTTTTAAGGATCGGGAAAATTATGCTGAGATTCCATTCATCGGGCATGCTTTCTTCTAACCATATCTTGCTCATGAGTTGGTGCATACTTATAGCCAAGTTATCGCCTGCAGCATTGAAGAGCTCGACAGCTAGGCCATCGGATCCAGCGGCTTTGTTGCTCTTAAGCTTAGATTTAGCTAGCTTTTTTTCATCCAGATTTGGTGGGGAATTGTTGGTCTAATTTGCCCAGATTAAATGAACCATTCTGCCTGAAAGCGGAATTCGTTTCGTCATCGCCGTGATACAGTCTGGTTTTCCATATTCTCGGCATCACTGCGATTCCACTGCGACATTCCCTTAATCGTCTTTGACAGTTTCTTTTTACCTTTTGGTAAAACTTTCGAACTTCATTTCTGCAATAACAGCTCTCCGTTTCCTCGACCGCGCGCTTCTCATGATTCCTTTTTTTTCTGAGAAGCCGGTGTTCTGTGAAGTAAACCAGCACCTTAATATATCCAAGTCATAATTGATATCCGATGTTAAGTTTATCAGAGAGACAGAGAGACAAAGCCATATCATCAGCAAAAGTAGTAAATAAACCTTTAAATATCTGTTTAAAAATTGGGAAAAGCAACGGACCCAGAGCTGAACCTTGCGGAACACCAGCAGCAATGTTACATAATTTACTGAAACTTTCATTAATTTTAACTGTTTGCTTCCCACGCATTCCTATACAACTTTCTTAAAAGTTTATGTTCACATAAACAATGCAATTTAACTGTAGTTCTGTACAATAAAATATCTTTTTTATCGATGCCCCATATAAAATTCCAAAAAAAAAGACACATTTTCCTCTTAAAATCCAAGAAAAGCAGTAAAACTTTTAACAGCCATTATAAGTTCTTACTTTTCCAGCTTTAAAACGATGTTGTCTATAGACGTTGCCATCTTATCAGTTCTATCAATTACAACTAATCTTATCTCTTCACAACAACAATAAAACACATGAAAATAAAAAAAATTATATATATAATGGAAGAGGGTTGCATAGTGAAAAAAAAAATTATTATCAACAAATAGAATAAAAAAATGAGAAGTTAAAGTTGGGCAGCGATTAAAAAAAAACACACAAATGTTTCAATCAAGCCGCTTTAATATTAATTGTTTGCCTTTTGAAAAAAGAACACTCAATTTTAATATGATTTATTTGTTTATTTGTTGCATTGTTGAATCAACTTTATGTTGCAATATATGGTGGTTTTACAAAAGCTGACAAAAACACCTGCCACGGCCATGCAATTTGAAGCAAAATGTTTATTTTATAGTGAGTAGCAGGTTTGCCAGATTTTTAAGAGCGAATTTCGCAATTAAATTTTTTTTTCGCAAAAACCGCAAATCGCTTAAATCAATAAAATAAATAGAGTAAAAACGAGTTTATTTTTTTTATATACTTTTTTGGTTGATTTAAAAAAAAAATAGAGCACGACTGGGACCCACGTACTTGCTCTTATGTGCTTAATCAAAAGTAACATTTACGTAAAAAAAAAACACGTTCTGAACTTATAAATAGTGTCAAAACCACAACACTTAACGGTTTTTTGTTAAAGTAGACGTCTTGTATAATAACGAATTTATGGAAAAAGTATTTCGAAAATTGTACGACGGATTTTGATAAAATCCTGTGTTTTATTTTTAGTTTTTTGAAAATTTAATTTTTTTTTTTAAATTTTGGTCTAAGTCTGTTCACGATGAAAATATTGATGTAGAGCAGTTATGCATAAAGTCCTATTCTCCGCATACTTCTTTCACTGCAATAACAACCAATAATAGGGATGATGCCTTTGATAAATATGAAGTAGAAAAAATCTAAATCCACTGGGTTAGATTCTGATTTCCTAAAAATACTTTTACCTCTCATACTTCCTTACATAACCCACACTTTTAATACTATTATAATGACCTCAATCTACCCCAACTCGTGGAAAAAATCAAAGATTATTCCTATCCCAAAGCAAGGCAAGCCATTCTTCCATTTTTACCGAAAGCTTTTGAAGTTATCATTAGTAATCAAATAATATAAACTAAAAGCGTCTTTTAAGTCCACTACAATCAGGTCTTAGATCAGGACACAGTTGCACTTCAGCACTTGTTAAGGTTTCTGATGATATAAGACATGCGCTTGATAATAAATATACATCTGTGATAACATTTCTTGACTCCTCGAAAGCATTTGCCTGTGTTAACTCCAACCTACTCTGTGATAAACTGACGACTTATTTTAATTTCTCTGACACTACCAAAAATCTTATTTATTCATATTTGACTAATCGTATACAAACTATCCTCGTTCCTCAATGTTAATGTCGGCGTTCCTCATGGGTCAATCCTTGGGACTTTACTGTTTTCTATGTTCATTAATGATCATGATGATGACTTCAGTGTTGTCTTATTGTCATTATCATATCTACGCGGATGATTTCTAGCTGTATACTAGTTTTCTTAACGGAAAATGAATGCTGATTTATGCTCAATTTCAGATTGGACGGAACAAACGAAAGCCATACCAATTTCAAGAATTAAACCTCATTTTCCTCCTCTTTTGTTAAATTCTAACCAATTTGAGTATGTTACCCTTCTTGGCTGCCAGGTTGTGGAATAATCTTCCCAATCATTTGCGGTCTGGAATCGAACACCGAAAGTTTCATAAACTATGCTTTGAACATTTCTATAATTTGGGCTGAACTACGTAAAATATTTTTAAGTACATCCTTTTAATATAAATATATTGGTTGCGACTTAACCGTTATTTTTAGGCCTAACAATAAAATTTCAATTTCCCCTCGGGGGAATGTCAAAAGAACCACACATAACAAATTTGAAGGTAATCACTTAAGCCGTTTAGGCTGTAGACCAATATACATACATTCAGACTGAAAAACTGACTGACTGACAGACAGACATTTTTTGACGTGATAACGTCCTATAAATCGATGACAGGCTACACATACGAAAAAACATGACTCATGCTGATAAGAAAAGTGAAGGACGCTGCAATACTGTGGTTCTTTGAACCAAAATCGATCGCAAGCACCAGGCGAACATGAAAAAGAACAGACACAAATTCCCAAAATAATTCCACTCAACTTCAAAAAGAACAAGAAGAGAAAAAGAAATACAAAATAGGCGGAGTTTTGTTAAAGTAGAAAAGTAGATGTAGATATTGGGGTGTGTGAGTGTGGATTTAACGATAGGGTTTGCTTCAAACTTGGTATTTAGTATTTTATAGGTAGTATCTCGGGGGTGTTTTTCATTTTTGCTCTAGGTCGAAAAATTACGGTACCTGCCATACAATCCTTACCAATATGTTTTATTTTCTCGAAAACAGCTCTAACGGTTTTGATAAAACTTTCAGGGTGCTGTTTTTTTTTTTTTTTTTACAACAATACGTCTTTCAGTTAGAATTTTTTCGAAATTTGTTCTATAACGGTAGCTCTCATAGAACCGGTTTTTTTCAAATTCGGTTTTATTGTAAATTATTATTCCGATTTCAATAAAATTTTGGACACAGGAAGTTTTCAAAAACTTTTTTTTTCGATTTTTTTAAATTTTCTAAAAAAAAATTGGTTTTCTAAATATTTTGAAAACGGGTTGGATTGAGTTTTTTTTTTTGAATTTCCTTATAATGACATACTAAAAAAAAAAAAAAAACGGTCAAACGATTTATATAATTTAATTATTATTTTAATTATTTATATAATAATAAGAATAAACTTCCTATAGTTATTACTATCCAAAGAAATTTTGAAAAAGGATTTGAAGTTCCATGGATTTAAACTTCAAATCGTTCAAGAACTGAAAGAAAATGGCTTTGTTTGTAATATTTTTTTTTTGCGAAACAATAGGCGTGTTTTTTTTTTTTGGCAAAGCTGTCCGTAGTTAAGTAGAATTTTACACACATTATACAAATACAACAACCAACTGCCGATAAAAGTAGATGTTGAATTTGGCTGGGGATAGGATGTTTGATATATAAAAAGATTTCATTCACAATAGATCATTTCTGTCATGATATAAGACTTATATCATGCATTTCTGTGCATCTGAAAGGCTTCGTTCATAGAGTAGATTATGTGATTGTAGGAAGAATTAGAAATCATGATGATGTTCATTTTGATTAAATAGCATTTCGTCTCCATGATAGTTTAATATACATATATAAAAATATAGTTTTAACAAAGCTCATAGTATTTTAACCTCTTTAAATGAAGTGGTTAATGTGTGTAAACGGCAACATAAATGGTTGAATTCTTCTAAAAAGTGATTCAAATTTCTCAAATTTGGGTTATAACGCCACCTGTAGGGAATTATTTGAACCATACTATGAACATTCCTTATGGTGTGAGATAGATTCATAATTCCCCCTTTCTTTTAGTAATTCATTCATTTGTAATTTTCTATTGCTCTTCTAATCCACAATGTGCGCCATCTACCGGACGTTTATTTTGCTATAAGTGTAGGCAATAAAGCTGACAAAAATTCATTACAATCGGATGAACAGTATTGCACATCACATAGAATAAACAGACAAACAAAAAAAAATAAATTTTTATATACATATATCAATGTTGATTGAAAAAAAAAAACTAAAAACCGAGCCAAGACTCAATCAAACAATTGTTCAGATGAAATGTTATAACGCAGATGAACATGGTTGTCTTTACTATAAATTGCAATCTTCATGACTTGTATTTCCTATAATCTTGAAGATCATTCCCTCTCTATCGAACAAGTATGATTTTTGTATTTTGTATCCTTTTTACAGATGTTGACTTGCAGATCAATGAAAAACTTTTTAAGAATGTAAATGTTAAATATTTAAGACGGAGTAAAATAGTAAACAAAAACATAGTCGTATCTCTTTTACAACCACGAACAAATCCCCAACCAAACTACAGAAAAAAAAATGGAACAGAAGAAGTTAAAGAGTCTAATAAGAACAAAATTTTTATTAAACTAAATTGCATACTATTTTTGCAAAAAAGTATCTGCACTTTTAAGTTCTTAAATTTTAAAGTAGAAGCATTGTGAATTAGGTAATTGTAATTTCCAAATCAAAAATTCTGCTGAGAACTTCAATCTTGAAATTATTTAATTAAAATGAAAAGTACGTTTTAAAAAAATATTTTAAATATTATCAACTATTTACTGTTGAAATTTTGCAGCTTTGAACGTACATAACTGCGTTATTAAAATGGATTTTTGTAACGAATCCCAACCACCAAACACAATTGCCATTTCATCATCCATAAACGTTTATGGCAAATACCAGATTCTACGAACAAACCCCGTTGTCTGAAGTAGTCGAAATGTCAATTTTGACATAAGGTAACAGGCGGCTGCCGATGGAAATCCAATTTCAGTGCCCATTCAAAGATGTGATCGCACATATGACCAAATACGTGCGATCCAGTCATGCAATTTATTTTGTTTACAGTTAGTGAGAATTATATGGCCGCAGGATAATTAAGTTCTTTTTGCCGAACCTTCGAGCTCATCCACCGTGGTTATTACACAAGTGGTTCCAACAGAATGGTGATTGGTGTACCCCATACACGATAAGAATTTCGATGAATTAGCCTCGGGAAATGTTCCCTCAAAAACTGATCAGTGGGTTTTGGGGAAATCCTGTGACCACTGATGTCACAGAACTCAATCACAATAGGTGCTAACTTAACGAGAGGTTTAACGCAAACAATCCGAAAAAAGTTGTGAGTTAATCTATACTTCTATACACAAAAATAAAAATGAAGTGTCTGCTTTTAATATCAAAATAACTGCTTTTTTCAAGATGCATATGAAAGTATATACAGTACTTATAACAAAAACGCAATTTTTAATTTTTTTGTCTGTCTGTCATTAGGATCTGTTTGTTCTGGTTAATTTCGGGAACGGCTGCACCGATTTTGACGGGACTTTTACTGGCAGATTGCTGATGTTCTAGAGAGTAACTTAGGCTGATTAACTTAAGCACTAGGTGGCGCTGGGGTTTTTCACAGGCAGGATTAAGTAATTCTATTTAGGTGGCGCTGGAGACGCTTTTTTTTGACCGGACTTTCACAGACAGAAAGCTGATGTAAGGTATATAACCACTGGGGTCTTATCACAGGCAAATAACTTATTTTGTAAGAAGTAACTAAAACTGTTTTCATTACTATGTGGCGCCACGCCGCACCGAGTATTTTTTTCTTTTTTGAAAATATGTGTTATACCCGAGCAACGCCGGGTGGGTAAGCTAGTTAGTTAATAAGAAAATATTTGTCATGATAAAATCAGCATAGTTAAACCGAGCTTTCTGAACGGTGTGGTGCGGTCAACGCGGCTTGGTTTCGAACAGTGTATGCAATTCAATAAAACAATACGTCAAGTAGTAAGTTTTGTGATATTATTTTAAAAAATATAAACCTTAATCTGAAGCTAGCCTTATGCAGAGCAAGCAAATTACATATTTGAAAAGAATAAAGATCAATTGAAAATTAAATTGTATATACCATACACCATACTAGATATAAAATGTATGTAAAAGTTGCAAGTTCATTTTACCTTCCTGTTGCAAGTTGGATAATTATGAATATGCATTAAGATCGTTCTTTTTTTTTTTTTGCACGCGCTGGCCCAACCAAAGTTATACTTAAAGATGCTGCCAAGATGGTGTAAGATCCCGTGAATGCAAACAAACAAGCAAAGGATACTTAAACTGAAACAAGAAAAAGAACAAAACCATGTATAAGAAGATAGGATAAAAAAGCCAGTAAAAGTTACTCCTCCTTGGTCGACAATAGTTTTTGGGCTTAACACTAACAAGGTGCCACTTATTTCCATCCTATTTTCACTCATTCGGTCGTGTACACACTGGCACAATAATAATGATCATCATAATGGCCAGCAGCCGTGCTGACGATGTTCGTCGTCGCATAGTCATCGAAGACGATGTTCCTTGCTCTTGTTTTTTTTTTTTGGTAAGTTAGTCTTGCTTATTTGTATTCTTTTTGAGCCATATACACATATATATATTTTTGTATGTATTTACATACAGCTATATGTATATTGGCGTTATTTTTTTTAACTTTTCTTGGATTCGCGACTGCGACACGATCCTTAGACTTGTAAAGCCTCTGTACCGCTTAAAACAGTATTGTTATTTTTTTGATACATACATACTTATATCTATACCTAAAGGCTGTGAGACTTAATCTGTTGTGGAAATATATAAATACATATATATCTATATGATGTACATTTGGTTTCTGTTGAATGGACGACTAACGAGAGGCCGTCTGTCTACAGCATTGTTTCAAAGGTTTTGCTACTTCTTCAGCTTCTGTTCAGTTGCATTCTTAACGTTGTTGGTTTTTTTTCGAGGTGTCCTATATTCTGGAATCCAAATTAAAAAAAGAAAATATTAAGACCAAAAAAATATACTAAAATACAACTAAATTCAGAGCCCCATCCGGTGGGAAAGAGGTTTACTATTGTACTAAATTCAGTACAATTTGATTTCCTCAGTACATAAGTACAATTTTGAATTTTTATTTATTTAGTACATTTTCTTTTATCTTAAAATTTTAATTAAAAAAAAAATATACAATGCGGACATACCCAAAGCCCAAATATATATACAGAACTTCAAAAATCATTTCGGTGACGTTTTCTTAAGCGAACTTGAAAATTTCTCAGAAAGCGGCGCAGTATTGGATGGTCAAGTTAATTTTATTATTCAATTTGTTTAAAAGTTTTTCCTAACGAACTGAAAAACATTGAAGCTCTAAACAAAGAATATAGCGCTTTAGCGTACTGCGAATATATAAATTAAGAAACTGACAAATATATTCGTATCTGAATGAATCTAAATCATCGAATTATTCACGGTGCTTTCTGTATTCCTCATTCTTCAGTAAACGTTGATAGAAACCAAAAATTATATCAAATAAATTGCACGACTGGATCGCACCGTACGTTTTTTGAAAAAAAAAAGTTCCCAGTTCCCAGTTTTCATCTGGGAAAATTATTTAAAAAAATTCAATCAATCCGTTTTCAAAATATTTCGAAATCCATTTTTTTTAGAAAATTTTCAAAAATCAAAAAAAAAGTTTTTGAAAAGTTTGAAATGCAATATTAATTGAATAATAAATGACTTTTTGTGCGCAATATTTGATTGAAATTGGAATAATGATTTCCGATAAAAACCGCTTCTATGAGAGGTACCGTTATAGAACAAATTTCGAAAAATTCATTCTAACTGAAAAATGTGTTGCTGTAAAAAAAATAGCACCCTTAAAGTGTTATCAAAATCGTTAAAGCCGTTTTCGAAAAAAATCAAACTTGTTAAAGATTGTATTGCAGGTAGCGTTATTTTTCGACCTAGAGCAAGAAAAAAAATGAAAAACACCCCCCGAGATACTACCAAATAAATACTAAATATCAAATTTGGAGCAAATCGGCCCATTCGCTTAGGCTGTAGAGGTGGTGCGAACAGACAGACAGACGAAC
Organism: Platycheirus rosarum; assembly: GCA_963971375.1. Taxonomy (NCBI): domain Eukaryota; kingdom Metazoa; phylum Arthropoda; class Insecta; order Diptera; family Syrphidae; genus Platycheirus; species Platycheirus rosarum. The sequence continues at coordinate 1,585,701 of OZ020511.1, forward strand.
GGAATTCCCGGACCGAAATTTTTCGACTTCTCTATCATCGTAATGTCATGTTTGATTGCTAGAATCCTCTCCACAAAGAAGAACTTTTAGATTAAAACTCATTTAATGTTAACTAACTAACTATTATTTCATAATCATACATAAATAATTTGTGTTACTTATTTTCTCCATGATTTAGAAAATCTTCAATTAACGCTACAACTCTTTCCTCTAATACGGGGATCCGTTTGTTATTTATTTAGCCATATTTGCCACTCGACTGGAAAGTCAGGGAACAAAAATTTGATCAGGGAAAGTCAGGGAATTTCAAAACCGGTCAGGGAAAATATTTTCAAAATTGATCTTTTTCCTTCGTTTAATCCTCATGTCCATACTTTCGCGCCTTTGGTGTATTTTAACACAAAATGACTGAACATGCCAACTTGTAGCAAATAAAATTTCCTATAATTTTGGTCTGTAAAGCTGTAATTTTTGTTTTTGCTCTAGGTTAGGTTGAGCGGGGTAATAATTCGATAGTCAAATCATCTCACTCGGATCTCAAGGATCCATTGCTGTCCCCTGGAATAGGAGGAATAGGTGGACAATTTGGGGAGAGCTGGTTATGGAATGCCTCCTTAAACCATCCTGAGATTTTGATGAATTTCAGAATGTTTTAAAGTGCCTTTTTTGAAACGTCGTCGCCCAAATCGTCAAAAATATTTACTGCGAGAGCTGTTTTCCTGGTCTGAGCTAGGCTGGGGCATTCTCAAAGGAAGTGATATGAGCCGCATCTGCATCAACGTCTTGACACCCTCTACAGAAGTTTGATGTGCTAAGGCCCATACTACTCATGTGGACCCCCATTGAGTTGTGACCCATCAGGACACCAACTAAAAGGGACAGTTGAGGTCTACCTAGGTTTTTGATTGTATTCTGTATTTTTATTTGAGATGTTTGGCAAAGACTTCTTGAGACCTGACAGTTATCAAGTTTTGACCATCTCTCGTTTGCGGCTTTGAGGCAATATTCGTGAATTCTTTTTCTCCTATTTTCCAATGGTTCAAGTACCCAGGGAACGGTTTGGCTTGGTTCCATTGATGAACCGTTTTTGGCCAGTTCGTCAGCCTTTTCGTTTCCGTTAATGTTGCAGTGTCCGGGAACCCATCGGCGGAGGGTAACCAGGTTTGTTTCACTAATTTGCCGAAGATTATTGCGACATTCGTCGATGTTTTTAGACTTTGAAACGATTGCCCGTTAAAATATCAATGTTTCTGTTCTCTAGGTTAAAAGACAAAAGTTGTTTTGCTGCTTCGCGCCTATTGCGAGCAATTCTGCCTGAAAAACACTACTCAGGTTTGGCAACTTTACATATATATTTATTGGTAGGTTTATCGAGAAGATACCAAACCCTACCCATGCTTGCGTTTTAGAACCGTCTGTATAGACCGAGATATGATTTTTATTTATGACCCGGTTTCCCTCCAGCATTCTCTTGTAGGAAAGTCTGTTAGTGCCACGGTGTTAAAATCTAAGTGCGGTACAGGTGAGTCGGTTTGGCTATCAGTGTCTATATAATTTTCTATAATTTTATGACCATACTGGCCTTTGTTCCAGTTGCTTAAAGACTTAAGGCAATTTTGGCCGCCAGCTCCTTTATGAAAAGGTCTATTGGGGCTCTTGAGAAGAAAGTTTCCAGGGCTGCGGTAGGAGTAGTTCTTAAAGCACTTGTAATACCAATGGAAATGAACGCTAGTCTTTGAGTTTTTGTCATAGAATTGAGATTGGTTGCCTTGTCAAGGGCAGGCCACCAAACCAAACATGCGTATGTCAGAATTCGTCTGACGATGGCAGTGTACATCCAATGAATGTTTTTTGGGCTAGGCTAGGACCTCATCTCTCTAAGAAGTGATTATACAATTTTTTTTTTATTTAGGCTTTATTAAAGACCGAAATAGAAATAAACCTAATTTTGGATCGTTATTATTCAAAATTTTGAAGTTTTGTCAAACGGCGCAACAATATCTGGTAAATTCGTCTTATATAGGTAGTTTGATTTTTTTAGACTACTTAACAGAATTAAACAAATAAAAAAGATTGTAATGATTTTTAATACTTATTGTGTTGTTATGAATGTTATGTTATTTAAATTACGTCTCTGTGAGTTTGCAAACCCTTACGTAAAATTTTAAATTTTTTTATGTTTCTCTTGAGAATTTGAGTTCCATTTTTTTTTTTTTAATATTTTGTTTATCTTACATATTTACAATCGAAAACTTTTTATTTTATTGAAATATTCCGAAAATTGTGGAAGTTAAATAACAACGCGAAGCTCTTAACTATTTTTTTGTATGGGAACCTTTCCTTAAGTACCTTAATTTCATGTGATTTATTTTAAGCATACACAAATTAAATCCAGTTAATTATTGTTTTCATTTGATCAGGGAAAGTCAGGGAAAAGTCATGGAATTTTATTTTGCAAAATAGTGGCAACTATGTTAGCAATACCTTAATTTGCTGGGCCATATCAAAAATTTTATGGATACCCGAAAACAGTGCCACAAATCGGTTCCAATAGTAACTAAAAAAATCATCAATCTAATCGTGTCGGTGCATAAACAAAATTTAATATTGTTGATATGAGAAAAATTGCTTTAGTTATTTCTATATTAATTATGTCTGCGAAAGCTGCATCAACATTGGTCCATGAGTAACAATTTTCGGCACAACCTAGTATTTAAAATAGTTACTTTTGACAATATAATATATCTGCTTGTGAAAGTGGGTTATTTAAATAGCCTAAGATTCTTCCTAGAACATCAGCTATCTGCCAGTAAAAGTCTCGTCAAAATCAGTACAACCATTCCCGAGAGTAGTCCGAACAAACAAACCGAAAGACAAGTCGAAAAAAAATTAAAAATCGTGTTTTTGTTTGAAGTACCGCATAGCTTTACATAAATAATATGCATCTTGAAAAAGCTGTTCATTTGATATTAAAAACATTAATTTTTTTTGTATGTGTAGAATAGATGAATTTTTTTTTTTTGTGTTCTTGTTTTACGTAAAAATAAAATTTATTTTTGAATTTGTTTTTGCGTCTATTCAAAAGAGCCCAGTACAATTTGATAATTTTCAGTACTATTACTTTTTACTTGCGATTGTAGGTACTAGCAAGTAATGCATTCGTGAGGATTAAAAATTTTGAGATAACAATCAAACATGTTTGAGTTACTGGAAAAATTCTGTCTGTCTGTCTGAACGGATGTATTTTGGACTGCAGCCTAAACGGTTGCACCAATCGTCTTCAAATTTTGAACTTAAGATTATTTTGACATTCTACAGAGTAGTTTTTTTTAATTTTGTTTTTAGCTCAAAAATTAACGGTACCTGTCATATAACCGTTATGTAAAACCTTATTTTTCTCGAAACCGCTCCAAGAATTTTTAATAAAAAAAAATCAGTGTACTACGTAGGTATGCATTATATTTTGGTGAAAAAAAAAATTAATATGGTGGGCTAAAAACGGTACCTCCCATAGGACCGTTTTTTTCGACTTTCTCGAAAACTGGTAATCCGATTACAATCAATTAATTTTTTTCGAAAAATTTTTTTTTGTATTTTTAATAATTAAAAAATTTTTTTTTTAAATGTACGTTATTTTTGTGCTTAAGTTTGTATTCTTGAATTATTTTTTTTAAGTTGCTAAAAAAAACGTTTTTATTTAGAAACGGCTCCTACAATTTGGAAAAAAGAATCACACTTTTTTATGCATAAAAATAAATAGATGAAGTAGATCTACTACATACTAAGTAAATTGGTAGCCCTGGTAGGTAGAAGTGAGTAAACGATCATTATTCATTATTCCATCAACGTTGATGTTGGAGTGTACAAGTTTGTTATTAAAGAGATACATAGAATTCTCGTACGTCTGTCAGTGGCTTTGTATCTTTTTTAGTAGAAGTTTACTCAATGCAGAGTCGTGATAATATACACCGGCGTCACTGTTTTGAAAAGAGCTCGCCCATAACCCCTGTACTGACAATTTTTACTGAACAGACTAAACTGAAAGACGTTGTGTTTCATAAAATAAAGAGATTTGTTGTATTATTTTGGAGTTTGTAATTTCTATCGGAATTTTTTCTATCTGAAAAGCTTTCAAAACGATCAACTATAATTTTTTTTGGAAAAATTAGGTTTATTTTGAAAAGTTGATTATAGGGAAGGACAATGTTGATCTTCTTCTTTTATCGTTAGATTTCTTCTTAAAGTGTTTTCTCAGTAAATCAGTGATGCCAAATTTAAGAAATAAAAAAACTAAAATCGTAAATAAGGGCAAAAAAAAACCGTTATATTTTATATCACCGTAATAGACTTTTCCGGTGGATTCGGTTTCTATACTTAAAACATAAAAAGAGTTGGTTGTCTGTAAAGTCGGTTAACGGACGATGATATCGTCATAAGAAAACATTGATGCCAGCAACACCAACAAACTGTACTTAACTTACGCCCACAAACTCTCTCGTTAAACACACACACACCCAATATCTACATCTGTACTTTCTATTTTAACAAAACTCCGCCTATTTTGTATTTCTTTTTCTCTTCTTGTACTTTTTGATTTTTAGTGGAATTATTTTGGAAATTTTGCGCCTGTTCTTTTTCATGTTTGCCTGGTCCTTGCGATCGATTTTGCTTGAAAGTCATGTTATTTCGTACATGTCATCGATTTATAAGCTGTTATCACGTCAAAAAATCTTAAAACATTTTCATCAAAATCGTTGGACCCGTCTTTGAGAAAATTGAGCTTTTCCTTTCGGTTATACGTGCAGTCAAAATAATAGTAGTGAAATTAGAAATTATTAAAACATGAAAAAAACTAAAAGTATTCTATTAACCTATCTTTTATATCTGTTTAGAAAGTTAGAAACTATATTAACAGAAAACTTAACAAAAAACTTAAATTTTAATATTATATAATAAGACGAGGCTTAAAAATTGAAATTTGCATTGAAAAACAAAACAATATTAGTGTTGCTAGATATAGCCAGATAGCTGTTAGAAAAATAGCCTTCTTACTTCAACTTATTTAATTGTACTGGATAACTTATTAAAACATTAATATTTGGTTGCGTGTTGCGTGAATTTTGATTGCTATCAGCTGTGCAGCGGCGCCATATTTCTACGGATATTGATGTCCAAGCATCGCAAAACTTTTACCCAAAGGTCAAGTTATTTATTGGTTTAGTTCGGTCAACTATTTTTTTAACGTCACACCACAAATACTAAATAATATTAGGATCAGGTTAATGCAGAGGCCATTCTAACACGTTGAAGCTGTTTCTCTCAATCCACTCTTTCGTAAACTAGCTGGTGTTTTGAGTTCATTGTATTGTTGTAAGATCCAAATCAATGAAATTTCTTCATTGGCAAATAGAAGCACAATTTCCTGCGTAATTTTCACGTAAAAGAGTCTACTATTGATTTTTTTCTATGCGATAAATCGACGCTATTCAGTAAAAAGTAAACAAACCTAGATCATAATACAATACCCTCTGGCTAAAATAATTATTTTCCTGAATTGAAGTTTAAAAGCCGAGTTTTATCTTGAGCCTTTGCCACCTTGTAACACATTTTAAGATTCTTCTGACCAAAATATTTGTCAATTTTCTTAAAACGTTCTTTCGCAAACTCAAGTTTTTTGGCTAAATATTTTTTTTAACGAAAACGGTACTTTCCACAAACCATAATCCAATGGATTCAGATCTGGACTCACTGACAGGCAATCTTCTGCTGTAATAAAGCCAGGAATATTGACCCTGAGCCACTCTTGCGTAGTTTTGGCCTTGTGCGCTGGAGCAGGGTCCTGTTGGAAGATCCATATGTGTTCTTCATTGAAACCCTTTACAATACCCTCTATCACATCTTTTTGGTAAACCTTTGAAGCAGTTTTACGTCTTTTTCACAGAAATGGAGGGATGTCACACCATTGGTGAGAGATCCCCCTCCAAACCATTACCGAAGCGGGATGATGGCCACAGTGAACCCTTGGAACAACTTTTTTTGCTTCCTTAGACGGAATGGCATACATTTTTTCTGTTAACTGAAACCAAACTGACTAGTATTCTTCACTGCTCAGTGTATGTGTTCTGAAAAAAAAGTTAACGGTTCTATTCCCGCAAGAAGTTTTGAAGAATAAGCTCTGGAAATTGTATAACAGGACTAGATATATTAAAAGCTTTCTTTTACAATGTTTTCTTTATTATTTTAGATTAATAATATCGTTTTCTTTCTAGTTGTTCACTGGGAATGGTCTTTCTAGTTTAATAACTTTCTGTTGACTGATGACTGAACAGTTAGGGTTGATTGTGCTTTTTCGTGCTTTTCGTATGCTCGTATGTGTGAGTATGGTCGTTCCCTATTGTTACAGTACATCTAATGATCTTGATTGTTCTTGTCGCATCGGTTTAAGTTGTATTCGTGTAGTTAATGTGTTGTCGTTTGTAGAGTAGTACATAACAAGATTGGCGCCAAATCCCAAATACAATGCTGCTCAAACGAATTCATGTTGAGTTCAGGTGAACTCGAAACATAATAAAAAAAAAAAAAAAAACAATCAGTGATCGAAATGTTCCCATTGCATCAGTGTCTTATAAATCCTTTCTCATTTTTCTAGGCTCGCAATGCTTTTTTCATATAAAAATCAAAATGTAATACATTTCCGCTCATTGTCTACGTTAAAAAATTAATTATTTTTGTTGCATGCACTTGAGTTTTACCTATTAAAATGGTTCATTATTTTCGTTTAAAATTTTACATTTGCAAACCATTAATATATCGTATTTTGTGTCCTTCATTAGTGTGTGTCAATCCCAAAACTCCAGCAAATTACATTGTTTTTTTATGAAAATTTTAACTCCTAATACTCTAATGCTTTTAATAAAAACTTTAAATAAAAAATATTTTTTTTTTTATTTTTTTTAGTTCAGCCGACTGCACCGTTCTCATACCAAATTTACAAACCAACCAACATTCATGCCTAAAACAATAAATTCTGCTAAAATGTTGAACACAAAGGAGCACAGCTCTAGTGTTGCACATATCTTAATTATCAACTTAAATAACTACAAAAATCTATCTACGTATATTTTTCGTCGCTATACATAATTTATTAATTAAAAGGAAAAAGAAACACAAACAGCAACTAATAATAAAAAAAAAAGTGCAAACAACAACAAAAGTTAAAATAGAATATAACTCTAGCAATATTTTTTAGTCTAAAATAACTTAAGATATATAATAATAAAAATATTCAGTCCGAATGTTGTGCCGCACTGTGGAAAAAAAATTGCTCAACAAGTGAAACTATTCAAGATATGCCACATAATAGTCACAGCTCGCATTCTCGCCATGCTGGCTCATCCGGGGACGATTTGGGCAGTACAGATGAAGTGAAAATCTTCAAAGATGAAGGCGATCGAGAGGATGAGAAAATTTCGTCGGAAAATTTATTAGTTGAAGAGAAATCTAGCCTTATTGATCTGACGGAGAGTGAGGTGAGTTGGAACCTACTCAAGCCATCTAAAGTAAATACATTCATGTCATTTAAATATATAGCGCCGGTATGTAAGGACCAACTATAAGCGCTCTTAATTCTCTAATTTATATAAGGTTTCTCCTTACAGTGTCGGTTTTTGTAACTTGCGCAGTGCAGTTTTTCTTGCATATCGGCGATATTAAACGGCTGAACTTCGTCAAATGAGCTTAAGTCAAATAAGTCCTTAAATAACTCTGATTTGCGCTTTTTTCTCGTCGTTTGTGCCTTAATATCCAAAGCTAAATTAAAGGATTTGTTTACTAATTTTATTTTTTTGTATTTTTCTTATCTTTTTTTTTGAAAACCCAGGAAAAAGGTGGGAAGGTAACGACGCGGCCGGATCATAGTCCTGTTTTCAGTAAGTATCATACAACACTTTATTACATATGTATTAACTTAATTGTATTGCATGAAATGAAACTGACCGACACAAAACCAACCTTCTATTAGGGTGTCACCTGTAAGAGTATCGGTGAACTAAGAAAAAATTGATCCCCACTTAAATTAGCGAGATTAAAAAAAAGAAACACTTTTATTTCCGTTCTCAATAATTCGCCTAGTCAGAGCTAAACAAATCCATTATTTTTATTATTATTTTCATACATGATAACCAAAACTTTGAAATAATCTTCCAACATTCTTTAAAGTCGAAGGTAAGTAAGACAAAATGTTGAGGACCTATAACTTATACCTGAGGTACGCTAACAATAATAATCTGTTCAACAGAGATTGTCAGTGCAGAGAAGATAGGACGTTTGGACCTCAGTTTGGTTGTACTCGATTGTATGTCAACGACGTTGAAATGACCGCGTAAAATTAGATTTTCTATATCGTTGCAAACATTTTTTTTTTCATCTGATCTGATATTCCTAGAAATAAAAAAAAAACTATAGTGATTATACAAACGATATATACGATTCATACAAACTTTTCGCTTAACTTAATTTTTCAACAAAGCTATCATTCTGAATCATAAATTTGCAAAACGCCTTACAAAACAGCTTGTAATTTTGATTTACCATAAATTAATTTTCAACGGATAAAAATGAAGTACGCCACACGTCTTAAATAACAAGAAATTTATGACAAATGTATTTCAAAATTGCAGTACCGGTTTTGATAAAATCCTATTTTTTATATATAATTTTGGTATGCAGTTTTTTTTAGAATTAATTAATATACATGTGATTATATAATTTAAAATAATTTTTTATGATTGGTTTTCAAAATATTGTTTTTTTGAAACAAAAAATCCAAAAATTTATTTTAATTAGAAAAAAAGTTATTCAAATTTTTGATATGCAGAATTAATTTGGCTACATAGATGTTCTTAAATATAAAATTTGACAGAAATCCAAAGAGCCGTTACCGAGAAAGGCAAAAATAAAAAAAACCGTTATATGAAAGGTACCGTTAATGCGCGGGCATTAGGAAGATAGGAAGGGGAAAGATAGGAGGTGCCGATTAACATTGGTTTTGAATGTTAGCAGATCAAAATGGCGAGGGAAAATCGCGCCGGGTAAACTATTCCAAATTCGTGTTGTTCGGCTAAAAAAGACGAGAATTACGAGAGAAACTTTTAAGGGGAGGAATGCAACTGGCCACTTCGAGTGAATATTTTTTGTAAAAGAAACGATAAAATAAGGAAAGACATGAAACATTGCGACGGTGTTCGAGAGGGGCAATTGTTTCAGCGGCAGTTCTATTTACTATCAATCTTAACGCTCGATTTTGTATTCTATCAAGCAGGTGAAGCGATGTTTGCGAAGCACCTGCCCAGAGGTGGGATTTATACTCCTTATAGTCTTTATAATCGCAAGTAAAAATGTTCACTCGAAGTAGCCAGTCGAATTTTCTCCCTTTAAAAGTTTCTCCCGCAATAAATAAAAAAAAAATAAGTCCCCTAAAAGGTATGCAATAACCCCCCAAACAGGTATGAAATAAGTCACCAAAGGGTACTTATAATGGAAATACAATTTTTAAAATTTTTGTCTTGCTCTCTGTTTGTTCCGGGTAATCTCGGCAACGACTGCACCGGTTTCGACGGGACTTAAATTGGCAGATTGCTGATGTTATAGGGAGTAACTTAGGCTATTAAAATTACCAATTAGATGGCCCTGGTTTTTTTTTAGCTTTATTTGTAAGAAGAGTTTGAGGCTTGTTTCGAAAAACATCAGCGAATCAAAGTGACACCCCTGGCAGGATTATTTCCTTGGGGGGACCGACACGAACAATAGATGGTTTTCTTAGTTTTTCATTCCATTGGAATTCTTCAGATACTATTGCGCTGAGCTTATCTAATCAAAATTTACAGAACATTCGTTTCGCATGGGGCATGAGGACTATATACAAACTGATTGAATAATGCTATTGGCTAATGAGCCGAACTATATTTTCCTTTAAGCTTTTCGATGACAAAGTTTCAAAATATTTTCAATATCATATGTATAAATCCACTTTCGATTGAGCCCATAATAATTTAAGTACCTTACCATAAACGTCATTACCTTTTTAGCGAGGGTCTTCCTCTTATTTTGTCTGAGGATAATTCTCAAGGAGCATGCCTAACAAACCAAAAATAAACAACATTTCTTACTCCATGAACAATCTGCAATAATTGTTTCCAGAAAATCGAAACCACACTCTCTTACCATCCATCTAAAAGCCAAACAATCAAACAATTGCACATAAAACTGACTACACCAAGGGCGCTAAGTAAAATCTGATGAAACAACACACGAGGCAGGAAGCATTGTGATTATTTGAATCAGGAATTTGTAAATCCGTCTAATATAAGTGCGAAATTAATGACCTTTCCAGAGAAGCGATAGGGTAGTTCCCCTCTGAGCGTCTGGTATGCAATCCAACCAAATAAGGAATGCACCGGAAGTAGACACTTTCAGACCTTGTATAGGTGTCCTCGATAAAAAAATAAAAAAAAAATAAAAAATTAATAATTAAACAGATACTTTATTTTTTTATTTCATGATAGTGATGGGTCATTTGAATTCGTTACAAAAAAAAAAAAAAACATCCCATGGTTTACACGTGTGCTTTGTGTTGTTGTTTAGATACATTTACACACATCGATAACGAATTTTTCGGGTTCTCGGGATAGATATTTGTGTATCTAAATTTATTTCTTCGGTGACAAATAAGAAGTAAAACAAAAAGTCAACAACAACAATAAAAAAAATAAAAAAAAAATAATGAAGGATACAACAAACAAACGAATAACAAAAAAAAAAAACTTCTGTGAGGTGCAGCCAGCAGTACCTATATTCCGCATGTATAGCACCAAAAGCAGGGGACATAACCTAAAAGAAAATTGTAAAAATTTTTAAAGCAAATCTTGGACTTGGAAGCAACAGATAGGTTGGTTTACCTGTACGAAGAAGATCGAAAGTAAAAGACTAACTTCGATATGCAGGAGAAGGGAAGCAGTAAGAAAGTAAATAAAACCTACCTGTTTTCTGGTGAAGGATATCTTTGTAACCATTTGTACTTATATTCCCATTTTTTTTTTTTTTTGTATGGTATGCGTAAATTGCATTTGGTTTCTTTGTACGTGAGTGAATTGTTTTTAACCCCATCGTCGTCGTCGTCGTCGCGTCGTCGTCATCAAGGAGAAGCTGAAAAGCATGCCAGGAGCCTGGCTTACTGCCTACCCGCCTTTGGCTGCCTGTTAGGTCGTTAACAACAACTGAAGGTAGACAATACAATAAGCAATAAAATGTAAAAAAAAAAACTCGGAAAGTAGAATCTGAATTTATTGATTTTTTTTTTAAATCATATTTTTGCGCTTTTTATTGCCTTGTTGGCATTTTTTTTTTTATATAACTCGGTCGGTATGTATTTATACATATATATAGAATTATATATAAAGAAGCGTTTTTTGCGGTTAATTGTAATCTCATCATGGTGGATATGTAAAAGATTGACGCATGCGGCGACCGACCGACATTATGTATGTAACTTTAATGAGCCCCACGAAGTGCCTACCTACTTCTTTCTAGTTTTTGAGTTTCCGGTGAAAGGTATTTCTAAGAAATTCAATATGATTTTACTCGAATTTGAGAAATAAATAGGTAATACCTACTATCTTCATAAAATTATGGGCACAGTACCTAGTTCAGGATCTGTTTGTGGAAGAAGATAATAGTTATGTTTTCCTAGAATGTTTCAATAGAAAACCAAAATACTCGTGATTCTTGCCAATGTCCTTAGGTTAGGTTAGGTTTGCGGGTTGCTGAAAGAGAACCATTAGCTCAAGAGTGTAGACCCATTGTGATGTCCATTTGAGGGTTTACCAACTACAATTCATTTTACTTCCATAGTTTCATCTTGGGGTGTCCAACCATCTAATTTCTTTTGCGAATCTGCAAAGATTTGTTATTGGACAGTAGTCTGATAATTCTTCGATGTTTTGAAAGAAGTATTTCCCCAGAGTTTTATTTTTAGAAAGTGGGTTATGTCCTCATATTCTTCCTCGTCACTACATTCTCTGGATAAGTCGTTTTCAGTTGGACTAGGGTGTCCATAATGTACCTAGAAAACAAAAATTGAAATAATACTACCCCCACCCCCCTCACGCTTTCATCAGACAATTATGTAACTTTTATAAGAGAATGACCAATTTTGGCTTTATTAACTCACAAATTTCATTAAAAAAAACTATTTCTGGCATATGGCCTCCAATTTTTCGAGCATACCCTGTCATATTTCTTCAATAGTGCACCTAATGTTGACTTCTAAATGATCAATCGTTGCTACTTTATCAGTACAGATATTTTACGTACCCCAACAAGGAGTAGTCACATGAACGAGGTGACCAATTTACATGTCTCCATATCTTGAGATGATACATGCACGCGCTGTATGGCATGTTGCACCGTTTTCTTGGAACCATAATCCCTTTAAATGATTTGCAATGATATGAGCATTAAAACAAAGAGTTGGTTGTCTGTAAAGTCGGTTTACGGACGATAATTTTACGTGATAACGTCATAAGAAAACATTGATGGCAGCAACGCCAACATACAGCCCACAACATACACAACACACCCACAAACCCCTCTCGTTAAATTCACACAAACACACCCCAATATCTACATCTACTTTAACAAAACTCCGCCTATTTTGTATTTCTTTTTCTCTTCTGGTTCTTTTTGAATTTGAGTGGAATTATTTTGGGAATTTGTGGCTGTTCTTTTTTTCTTGCGCGATCGATTTTGATTGAAAGAACCACAGTATCGCAGCGTGCGTCACTTTTTTTGTTATCCCATTCATTTCTTACTTGGGAACAAGTATTCGAATGGTTTTTCGAAATTTGTATAAGAAACCATGTAGTCAGGACTTTTCATTTGTTTTTCATATATATTTTTAGAATTCCAGTGTCTAGTTATACTGGATCCCTATAATTTCGAATGGCTAATCCTGAGAATGCCTTTTGCTGCAGATTCTTGCATATAAAGGTCAAGTGGCAGAAGGTTTAGTATGGTTTCTATGCCCGCCGCAGTTACTGTCGTGCGCAGGGCACTGGTTGATGCAATGCATCCAAGTCTCTAGATTTACGTCAACGTTAAGCTTCCGTAAGTCAGTATTAGTCTCACCATCGTAGTGTACATCCATAGAATTACATTGGGTTTTGGACCCCAATTTTCCCCAAAAATTCTGCTGCATTAGTAGAATGCGATGGAGGCTTTCTTGACTCTTTCTTGGACAGGTTCATTTTCCAATTCAATTTTCTATCAAGCATGGTTCCGTGGTATTTGGCGCTTTCGGCTAACTTGAGGGGTGCGTGCCTTCAATTGATGGTAGATTGAATTGTGAATGTTTCTTTTATTCAGAGAAAGATCTAGTTCTGTTGTTTTTTTCTTTTTTGGGATCAAAACCTGATCTGTATTTGCGGTCCTAATTATTCAGATTCTTGATAGCTCTTTGGAGGCGATCACTGATAGTGTCAAGAAATTTCCCTGTAGCCAGTATGACAAGGTCATCGGCATAAGCAATGACTTTTACTCTACTTTTATTAAGCAGTATTAAAACCTCGTTCATCAGTTTAGTTTTAAATTTTTCGATATAAACATTAAAAATTGCCTCTTAAAAAAAAAAACGCTCGAAATCGTCATCTTCTTCTTTAAAATTTCAAAGGCGGAATCGATTGGTTAAAGCTTAACGCAAAGTAGTATAATCGGCGAATTGTGAAGGTCATTAAAGTGGTCGATTAAAGAAGGGCAGAAGATTTTGAAGTTATTTTGAAAACTTTGGTAATTAAAAAAAATAATGCTCGCTATTCGGGAAGAAGGGAAGGATGTAAAAGGAGATGTTGTTTTGAAATTCTGCGTATCAAAATGTGAGAGAAAAAACCGAACCAGGTAGAGCGTTCCACATTCGTGTGGTTCGACTAAGGAAAGAATCTCTGTACTTAACAGTACGCCCGAAATTGGGCTCAAGGGGAAACTGATGGGCATTCATAGCAGAACGAGTATTACGGTTGAATTGTTTCAGGGAGAGGAATGCAACTGGCTATTTCACTGGAGCACTGTTTGTCTAAGGGAATAGGACTTACATAGATGATAAATTCTTTTGTAGTTCTTTTTATGTTTTTGTATGGTAGAAGGCAAAGTGGTACCCCCTTGCTAACGTTGAAAGGATGGCGTAGAACAAGACGCCCGAAGCCTTAAATTGTGAAACTGGATGACGTCGGCAAGCCATCAGGATGGACTAAAGAACTTGCTAGGTAAAGCCCGGACCGGTTTAAAGTGAATAAGGTTGATATCTCATTTTCAATAAGATTATGGCATCAAGTGAGAATGCCTCTTGCTACTAATTTTATCGATATTGTAGTTTTATTTTTATAAGAGTGCCACTACATTTTGTGTTTTGTTCAATTCTCCTGTGACAGATATACCTATATTTGTGCATCGTCGACATCTTCGACAACGACTTTCCAATTTTTTAAGTTAGATGTTCTTAAGGTGCTCTAAACATTGCCAATTCGGAAATCATGATGGGAGGGGATGCACTTATTGGCTGCTTGTAAAAAAAAATATAAGCACATTCTTAAACTAGATAAACAATATAGTTAAATTATTTAAATATTACAAAAAAGTTTCAAAACTTGCGTTCCCCTCTCCACCCCAGTCAGTTTCTTTTCCCAATTTGCAAATTGAGTAAAATTAATTTTGATATTTTATCATTTTTTTCCCTTTTAATAGGTAAAGTGGAACCGCATGCGTCTAGCTTTAACATGGGATATTTAGTTTCACCGTATTCGTACACAAATGGTGGGGCAGGAGGATTACCTGTATCTATGGTAAGTTATAGTTAATAACTAAAAATCAAATCAAATGATAATATCATGTGTATATCAAAAATATCTTCAATGTTACTTTATTGAAGCCCTTAATTAATCAATGATCCCTTAAGGTTTAGTACTTTAATTTCATCACAAATGATAATTTTTTTCAAAAGAGTGTCGATGAAGCTTACAAATTTATTACTAGTAAACATATAAACCAACTATCCGCCGTCTAATTGGATACAATTTAATAATAAAGTGTGAAATCCGATGGGTTGACAATCATTGTAGGCTTCTGATATTTAAAGAAATTTATAAGGCTATAGTAGATAGTCTAGAAATCTTGAGCAGAGATGGACTTTGGATATTTCATCAAAAGCTACTTGCTTTCCAAGGCAAAATTTTACAATCTCTACTCTTGACAATATCTCATCTTTTGTTTTTATAACAATTAAATTTGCCTATAATGAAATGTGTGAAGCTACAGGAGAACTTATTCGGACTGCAGATGAAGAAATTAGAATACCACGGATCGCTACCAAAAGCAACAACATGATTGAAAAAAACGCCAGATCCCAAATATTTTAAAATTACTGTTATGTTTCCTATCTGCTTGAAGATATCTAAAATCAGCTGGAATCACGGTTTCAAAGCCATGTCTTTGATATCTATTTTCTATGTATTGATTCCATCCGTTCTCGGCGAACAACAACGTTGCCCCTTCTGTACTTGAGAATGTAAATTTTTCCATGGGACAGATTTTTTTCCGCACTCGTACAGTAGCAAGTGTTCTCAAAGATCTCGATATACAAAAATCCGCTGGACCAGATGGTATACCCCCAATTTTTCTGAAGAGGTGTTCTTCCACACCAGCAAAGCCTCCTTCTTCTGGAATCTTTCCTAGAAGGATGAAAAACAACATTTGTTCAGCCTTACCCTAAGGAAGGCGACCAATCCTCCCCCTCCTACCGACCCATAGCACTGACATCCCTTCTTTCTAAGGTCATGGAAACACTGATTAACCGTCAACTTAAGGAATATCTCGAAGATCGAAAGCTTCTCCATGACCGTCAGTATGGCGTCCGCAGCAACCGTTCCACTGGTAATCTGATGGCATATCTCACCGAACAGTGGAATAAATGTTTTCATCGCTTTGGTGAAAGTAAGATTATTGCTCTTGATATCTCCAAGGCATTTGCAAGAGTCTGGCATGAAGCTCTCTTATCGAAAATGCGTGCTTTTGGGATCGATGATACTCTTGTTCGTTGGATTAGAAGCTATTTTCTGGACCGTTCAATACAAGTTGTATTGGACGGATTCAAATCTAATTCCTATAAAATAAATGCTGGTGTGCTCTGTTCTGTCACTTCAGATGTATTAAACAATTTTGCTGCCAAAAAAGTCATAAAATCAAATTTATTGTTGATTATTATTGAAAAATGAATACAAAAATATTTTCAAAAGTAGAATTTATAAAAAAATAATGTACCTCCCCTTAGATATATCCCTGCCTACGGCCTTGCCTCTGGATACCTACCTAGATTCTCAAGAGATTATTATATCTAGATGTATGATATTTCTTATTTTATTCAGCTTTGTCAAGTCAATTCTTTCGGACTCACTACAAAAATAGAGAGTTTAAGTCAACTAAGTCTTGGCTTCTCATTGACATGTTGAGGAAAATTTAATTTCTTACAAGTTTTGCCTTTATTACTTTTGTCAGAAATCAAAAATGGGGAAGTTATTGGCCCAAAATAAAATTTTCATTAAATTCAAAATGGCAGCTGAGAAAAACCAAAATTTAGTCTAATAATGATATCTCCCAATGAACTGTACAAGAAAATTCTACGAATTAATTTTTCCAATTCAGTCTTTTTATTTGCGATTATATTAACTACTAGCTGACCCACCCAGCGTTGCTCGTCTTTACCAAAGAGTTTCTAAATACCGATCAAAGGACCACATATTGGGTCTTGTGCCGCGGCAACAAAGAGGAACCAAAATAAAGTGTGTGTGTATACAAAACACATTTATACTACTAAAGCATTAACGACCATGTGAGTAATATTTTTGGTCATAACTCCAGTTCTAGGCATCGGACAGCAAACAGATTTCTTATATGCACTCTCCAAATCCTCCTAAAAAATTCATTCAAATCGATCGAACCGAAAAAAACATAATTTGGATTTTTTTTGTATATATATAGATGAGGCAAGTTATGCTTCGTAAAAAAAAATCTAACAATCAAACATGACATGGATTATAGGGAAGTCGAAAAAAGTGGGTCGACGAATTCTGTCTGTCGGTCTGTTTGTCTGTCTGTCTGTATCGCCACCTAGAGCCTAAACGTCTGGATCTGATCTATACATCCATACACATAATTAAAAATGAAGTGTCTGTTTTTAATATTAAAATGGAACGGGATTTAACGGGATTTTCACAGACAGAAACCTGATACTGTAAGGATTAAGTAAGACTATTTTAATTATCCCTAGGTGGCGCTGGAGTCAGTATTTTTTGAAAATTCTTATTTATGTCCCGATTTTGACGGGACTTTCAATATCCGCCTGTGAATGTTGTAAGTTGTAAATAAGGCTATTTTAATCACCCCTTGGGCCACTACTGGGGTGGTTTATCAAGGAGATAGCTTATTTTGTAAGAAGTACAAAGTACAGTACAGTACGAGCAACATTGGGTGGGTTAGCTTGTTTTATACAAATTTCTTTGTTTAACATTTTCCCCCAAATTTTGCATATATTACTCGGTTCACCCCTAGCCACTAGGCAAATAAAAGCAAACTTCGTCGTGCACCTTCTCTTCTTCTTCTTGTCGGCTTAATCAAATATATTTATGTGTGTCTCTTTGTCGTGACGCATTTTCCTTTCATAGAGCTTCAAATCACAACGAAGTTGCACGTCAGAAAAAAACATTAAAATTAAATCTTTTTCAAACAGACGCCTACACTTAAAAAGGATTAGCACATAGGAGCAAGTACCTGCGACCCAGTAGTGCCTTTTATTTTTTTGACATTGCGATTGCACT
This sequence comes from Platycheirus rosarum, assembly GCA_963971375.1. Classification (NCBI taxonomy): domain Eukaryota; kingdom Metazoa; phylum Arthropoda; class Insecta; order Diptera; family Syrphidae; genus Platycheirus; species Platycheirus rosarum. Next base: position 1,603,616 of record OZ020511.1, read on the forward strand.
AGTTAATAGTTATCCTTGACCAGTCACTACAACAAGATTTTCCCTTACCAGCAAGGCAATATAATTGTAGACCTTGCAATGCGGGCAGTCGAATTTTCCAGCCAGAAAAAAAATTAAATAAAATTTTCCACATTACAAAAAATATATTTTGTTGCATAAACATTAAAAAAATACGTTTTCCTCTCTTTTATTATTATCCCTTGTTATAATCTTTACAAATTCTATCTTTTAAGCATTTGATCCTTATACCCTTAATGCTGTTATTTTTGTTGCCCATAGCACTTTGAAATATAAAAGCATAAAAAGGAATGAAAAAAACCATAACACCAAATAAAAAAAAAAAATCTTTGAGATGGAGAAAATGCGATTTTTGTCTTTGTGTTTTTTTTTTTTTTTTTTTTTTTTTTTAGGTAAACTCTAGCAAAGGAAATTCAAAAGGAAACCTTTTGGAGGATTTGTGTATGTTTAACGCGTTGTGTGTCCTTACTTACTCTGGGAGAAAAATGTATTCTTCTGTAAAAAAAAAGGAAAAATTCAATACTAGAAACTGTTATTTATTCTAAGTTGTTAAAGTATATTAGATACAAAATGCTTAGATACATAAGCATTATGTTTTATGTGTGTAATGTAGCTTTATGCATCTTATATAAATTCCAAAGAAATCCTGAGATCTTAGACTTAGGTAATTTTTTAAATCGAAATAAAGGAGATTTACTTATTTTATAATGGAAAAAGATTTTAGATTAGATTTAGAAAAAACTAGTACAATCATCATATAAAAGGAATAAAAATTAACCCATGAGTTAGTATTGAATGACACATTTGATAATCAGCTATAAGGTAACGTTAACATTTGTATTTAAAGCAAACATTTTTGTCTCCTTTTTTGAAAAGTGGAATAACCTCGGCGCATTTGAATTGTTGAGGGAAACAGTTTTGTTCAACACTGAGATTAAATAAATAACAAACACCTGAAACATAAAAAGCAATTTTTTTTTAACTACGTTACTAGATATTCCATCTGAAGTGCACGAATTCTTATTTTTCAAAGATAAAATAACTTTGTAGGTTTGAAAAGAGGTGATTGGATTAAATATGAAGCTTTTTGGGTTTGAGAATTCAGCATCCACTTCTTTTTCCCCATCATGGTCTCGTCGTTTATGTTAGGAATGATATTGCTTGCCAGAGCCTTCCTCAATATGAGCGATGTTCCAAAAAGGACTTTCAACTTCTTGTGGCTCAAATTCACTGTCCGCAAGTATGTCATTCATTATTGTTTTATTTACAGGAGTCCAAATCTCGACAATAATTCGACTTGTAACGAGTTTGATGCGCTGTCTGATTCCATCCTGAAAATTTTTTCCCTTTGTCCTTCCTCGCACTGAAATCGTTATTGCAGGCGATTTCAATGTACACAATTCCAATTGGCTCCGCTATTCTGGTCAGACAACAACGAAAGGAAGATATGTCGAGCTCTTTGCCGGGTTACATCACCTTACCCAACTGATCGATGTGCCATCCAACTGGATGTTGCTGGACAAGCCGCCCCTACTCTTGACTTCTTTCTTACTTCTCACCCTGATAAATATACCATTAGTGTAACTTCTCACTTCGGAGCATTGTGTCATTTCAGCAAATTTATCGTCCTCCACCCATCCAGTTAAAGAAAAACTTACCACCAGGACCGTTTGGCAATACGAGAAAACCAACTGGGACGGCCTGAATATTTTTTTCCGAATCTTTAACTGGTCACTATATGCTTCCTCGATAGTGACATTGATGCCAGTGCTGAAATGCGTGCTCTTATTCCTAAAAGAGTAAAAAGCATCAAGCCTAAAGAAAAGTCCTGGTTTAACTCTGAGTGCAAAGAAGCTATTAGGCTCAAAGAAATAAGTTTCCGATTTTACAAAGCCAACCCTAAAGAGGAAAATCGGAAAAAGCACAAACAAGCAAGGAACTCATGCAACTCCGTTATTGAAAGAACCAATTTTTGCATGACCAAAAATTACAGCAACAAATTCTGCAGTGTCCCAAAGGCAGTAAAAGTTGTTGGTCATTTGTAAAAAATATAAAAAACTCCTCGACATCTTCGGTTCCAACGCTCATCGAAAATAACAAACCAATTGTTTACTCTTCAGAGAAGACAAACTTGCTCGCCGGCCATTTCGCTGCCATGAACGTCATTATGGCTTCCGCAGCAACCGTTCCACTGGTGATCTGATGGCATATCTCACCGAACAGTGGAACAAATCTTTATATCGCTTTGGTGAAAGTATTATTATTGCTCTTGATATCTCCAAGGAATTTGAGAGAGTTTGGCATGAAGCTCTCTTATCGAAAATGCGTGCTTTTGGGATCGATGATACTCTTGTTCGTTGGATTAGAAGCTATCTTCTTGACTGTTCAATACAAGTTGTATTGGACGGATTCAAGTCTGATTCCCACAAAATAAATGCTGGTGTGCCCCAGGGCTCCGTTCTGTCTCCGACTCTTTTCCTCATTCTTTGCTACAAAATCGAGCGCTAAGATTGATAGGAAATAAAAATGCCGTTGAAACAATTGCCCCTCTCGAACAACGACGCAATGTTTCATGTCTTTCCTTATTTTATAGTTTCTTCTATAAAAAAATGTTCACTCGAAGTAGCCAGCTGCATTCCTCCCCTTAAAAGTTTATCCCGTATTACTCGTCTCGCAAGGAATGCTCATCAGTTGACCCTTGAGCCCAATTTCGGACGTACCGTGAAATATAGGGATTCTTTCTTTAGCCGAACAACACGAATTTGGAATAGTTTACCCGGCAAGATTTTCCCTTGTCATTTTGATCTGCTGGCATTCAAAACCAATGTTAATCGACACCTCCTACATATCTTTCCCCTCCCTATCTTCCTAATGCCCGCGCAGTGTGTTACATTAAAAAGGAAACAAATAGTCCCTTGTGCGCTCGTTAATTATATAAAAAAAAGTAGAATTTTCCAAGTACAAGTACTATTAGGAAATCAAAAGTTTTTTTTTTTTTTTTTGTAACAATTAAACAATTAAACATTTACATATTTTTATTAATTACATACACTAAAAACGACAATATTATTAATTTATTAGGCTGATTCTTAGTTTCGTTTGCGAGGAGTTTCAATTAAATAATCACAAGAACAACCCCCGTATTAAAATTTCAGGCACATGTCGTGAACTTGTAAGCTTCTAGTACAATCTACATTCATTATGTGTGCTGTGTCCATGAAGGCAGATCTAAAGAATTGATAAAAATATAACCACTTTTGTGATGACAGATGAATATAGAAATTGCTACAGGTCTATCCAGGCAGCACTACACACGATTCGGTTACAGTTCAGTTACAATTTTACGGTTTCAACCCTAGGGTAAGTGGTGCACCATGTCATAAAAGGGACACGAGCGCATATAATTGTGTATATGTTATGGCCTAATATTGTAGGGTATGGTGCAATTTAGAATCCATCGTGGAATCACATCATTCACGCAGGGGATTTATGCAAGTTCACTTTGAAATTATGGTACACAATTATGTTCCGTTTCTGTTCTTCAATTGCCGGTATTTTCCCATTCCCGCCCATGAGTGAGGCCCTGTAATTTATACGCTTCATTTCTCTTAAAAAAAAATGCTTTCTAAACCTTCGCCGATTCTATATACTTGCCCCTTCGTGAGTCGCCTTTAACCAACCCCTCTTGCTATCTGATATATTTTTATTTGTGATGAAAATTTAAACGGGTGATAATTGAGGGGGTTATACAGGGCGCTGCGCTGCTATTATAATTACATGTGTTATTAAGTTGTTGTTGAAAGGAATAGTTTAAAAGTAGGTAGGTAGGTACATCACTTTGTCCTACGAATTAGACATTAAACGGTGCTTCAATTTTGTTTGAGTGTTATTTGATTTAGGGTTTTTTTTTTTTTTTTTGTTGGTCATGATAAGGGGAACATTTATGACGTATGAAGTATACATATCCTGTTCATTCGTTCGGCTAGCCAACTTAGACATATTTCAATATGGTAAATATTAGAAACAAGTGCTTTCGAAATTTACGAATAAACCGTATTTTTTCGCAGTTCTAGGTCAGTTTAAAATGTTGTTTCAATAAAGTACCTAACTGACAAACAAATGTCATGTTATACACAAGTTAAGTGAAAAATGTTTTTGGATAGAGTTAATAGAAGGAAAAATAACATTAGGATCAACAAAACCTTATACAAGAATACATGAAGTGTTCATAACTCTAAACAATCATCATCATCATCGGTGCAACAGGGCCTCCTTCAACACGTTCTTCCATGCATCCTGATTGCTGGCCAGCGCTGGCGCCATCCAATTTCGGGGGTCATGTTGTCTTTTACCATAAAATAAATTGCTTGAAATAAAATTTGAAAAACTTCAAAAAATTTTAAAAAATTCAAAGTTTTTATTCGATTGTTCTGACTTTTGATTGTTTGAAAAATGTACGTAAAATAGTTGTCAGCGGAAAAATTTAAACCCCATTTTATTTCCTTAGAAAATGTGAAAAATCGTAGGAACGGTTTTTATTTAACAACTTTTTTTTTTTTTAATTAAAAACAAATTATTCAAGAATGCCGATTGGAACACAAAAATTACTTACATTTAAAAACAAAATTTAAAAAAAAAATCCATCCACCCGTTTTCAAAATATTTATTTTTTAACAAAAAAAAAATGAGAAAATTGTTAAAAATACCAAAAAAAAAAAAAAGTTTTCGAAAATATTTCAAAATAAAATTACTAAGTCTTCCTGAATATCAATATTGATTGAAATCCGATGATCAGTTTTCGAGAAAGACGAAGAAAAAAAAACGGTTCTATGGGAGTTACCGTTTTTAGCCCACCATCTTGAAGTTTTTTTTTCACCAAAACATGTCCTATACCTACAATAGTAGGTTTAGGCTACAGTCCAAACTACATCCGTTCAGACAGACAGACAGAAAGAATTTTGCCAGTAACTCAAATATGTTTCTCTATCATCGTTATGTCATGTCTGATTGTTAGAATTTTTTTTTTACGAATGCATAACTTGCCTCATAGTCCCTATAAATCGCAAGTATAAAAAGGACTGCAAAAGACTCAGAGCTGGTTCCTCTTCGCTCTTGCGAGCTCGGAGTCTACCGATCTTTATTTTTTCCACAACACCTCTGCTTCGATATAGATTTCATACAATTCATGATTGTATCTTCTGTGAAATCGTCCTCCCTCGTACACGGGGTCAACAATTCTCTGTAAGACTTTCCTTTTTGTTAGTACCCAAGTCTCGGATCTGTATGTGAGTACTAGTAAGTGGTAAGACCATAGTCTTGTACAGCAGCAGTTTGGTTTCTATGGTAAGGTTTCTGCAGACGTAGCCGTCTTAGCTCTAGCGGGTTTTATTTTTCACCCAGAAGAATAAAAAAACTGGGAATCAATAACCTAGCCTTAAGATACCCTTTTTGTGGCTTTTCTATCTCCTCAATGCATGAGGTCTTCTTGAAATGTTGGAGTCTCTATTTCTTCATTTAAGTACACTTCCCATCGCTCCAGAATGCCTTCAGGGTCGATGATCATTTCCATCTCCGTCCTTACAGAATGTGCTGCGTGGTGTAATATTGCGACATGTTTCTGACGAATTCGTAGAACCTCGACGCCTGGTGCGGACCATTTCACAGACAATGTTTTTTCCCAGGCTGCCTTTTTTCGTCTGTGAAGTCTTTTCTTTATTCTTCTGAGCTCTTTATATTCATCTCGCGCGTCCGCTTTCCATGAAACTGCTGCATTGCTCGGTATTCAGCATTTTTACTCTACGCCCGTCAATCTGTCCCCAGGACTTATGAAAAATCCCTAAAGAGGAAACATATATTCAAGAGTGTTTCTTCATGCTTTTATTTAATAACTTAAAAAAAATAAAAAAAAGGCAATTTAAAAAATGCAAAAAATTAAGCATAAAAAATAACTTTCATTAAAAAAAAAAATAAAAAAAATCCACTCAATAAAAAAATAAAAAAAAAAAAATATTCGAAAAGTTTTTTATGTTAAATTGCTTTGGCCACAATCATCTTCCTGAATATCAATTTTTAGCCCACTAACTTAATTTTTTTTTACCAAAATTTATGCCACACCTTCAAAAGTACACTGATTTTTTGTTGTAAAAAATCTGTGAGCCGTTTTCGAGAAAAATTTGCTTTTGCTTAACGGTTATATGACAGGTACCGTTAATATTTGAGCTAAAAAAAAATAAATAAAAAAGTCCTCTGTAGAATGTCAAAATAACTTTAAGTTCTAAATTTGAAAACGATTTGCCCAACCGTTTAGGCTGTAGTCCAAATTCCTTATCTCTATATCGGAATGCCATGTTTGATTGTTATCTCAAAATTTGTAATCTCCACGGATGCATAACTTGCATTATACATAGTACCTACTAGCTGTGCCCGCGACTTTGCTTCCATTAGCCTCGGAAACAAAAATCGTGTTTTTTTTTTTTTTTTTTTAACATACGTGACCCTTTTTCTTTGGGCAATTTGCAAAGTTTTAGTAAATTTATTTAAAAAAAATGTGTCCTATATGTTACTCGAGTAAATTACCTAATAATTAAAAAAAGATTTGTTCAATTTCGTTCTGTCGTTCTCGCGTGATGCGCGGTCAGGAGTTTTGGCTTCAATTTTATTATATATATTGATAATCGCAAGTAAAAAGAAAAATTCTCCGGGCTAATTTTAGTGCCGTTTGTATCAATGGTCAGTGAAGAAAGAGATACAACGAGGAACTGCACGAGCTGGCCATAAGAGTAAAAGATGGCTAAGTCGATGGACACCAATGCTCCGGCCGGGGACCATTCGATTCCACACCATCTATGTTCATACGGAAATAACAAAATGTCATTTATAAGTTCATAGAGTTGGTAGATCGAGTCGAGATACTCTTTAGCTTTAAGGAAGGGTTATTACGAGTCAAAGGTTTCCTATCGAGCCCAAAAGCTTCGATTTTTTTGACGATAACATTTTATTTAAGACAATGATTGAAAAGAATTTCTATATACATTTGTGCGTACATAGTTTCGATGCAGATGAAAACCCTTACAATGTAAACGCACATGTTTCTAAAAAAATAAAAAAAAAAAAAAATAATAATAAGGCGCTGAGAATTCTTTCGCTCAAGACTTACAGATCTTCTTTGGATTTGCTTGTACAACAAAGCTGTCAGCGTATTCATAACCCACTGGCACTTAAAGAAAAGATACAGATACCAGATGAATATCTATACATAATGGCTTCCCCTTATATTATCATCGATCCACAGAACTCCCGACCATATGTCTCCACCCGTTTCCTGTAATAACATATTTGGTCTCCAACAGCTTTAACGAAAAACAATAACCTCAAGACCGCCACAATTCTGATGTATGTTCAAATGTTTATTAATCATTTACTTTGTTTGGCCCGAGCAAAATAGAGTATCTAAGTGTTAGGTGTGCCATATGCAAATGGAGGAAAATCGGAATTCACGATTTATTTCTAGTCCAGGAATTTCCTGTGTTTCTGATCCCTTTTTTGTTGCATGCTTATTATATAATTTTGAAATGTTAAATCATTTTTCAAATAAATTCTGATTAATTGTATCAGCTTTTAAAAAAACTCCTGCGTGTGACCGACATTTATCTTAAGCAATGGCAAAATAAAAATATAATTAATTGCCTCACTGCTAGAAGCATCATCACTGCACAGTGTCGTGTCAACTTGACCTTAGTTAATTATAAGATCGGTCTACATTTAAGTCTTACTTATGTCTTTGTAAAGATCAACGATGAATAATTTCAATTTAGCTTGATGTTGGATTTTATTAATTTTTTTTTTTTTTTTTTTTTTGTGGGCGTTTGGAAACATGACAGCATTCGAAGACAGGCATGTGGGGCTTTTATGGAGAAGTTAATTAAGCATATGAAATTTGACAAATAATTACTGCCTGCAGTTCAAGTACGCATATATGAAAAGAAAATAACGTAATGAAAAAAGTTTGGATGTTGGGGTTTTAGTTTTCGTTAGGAACCATACAGCATCAACAGATTGTAATTAACTTAATTTAAGTGGGGCAGTAATGTGATGGTAATTTGGAGCGAGAATGGTACTACATTTTCTATTTGGATCATTAATTTTTAGCCGATCCGGGGTTTTCCCATAATATTTGAAAAAAACTGAGAATACTTGGTTGATGGCCCAACTACAATTTAACTAAAGAAGCTATTTTTTGTACTGCTAACATTAAAAGGCCTTAAAAACAAGCTTTTTCGGTGCACATCATGTAAGCTATTTAACTGCTATAAGACTTGTTGAAAGGTGTTATAGCAGCAAATAGCTATGAGATGTCGAAGCCTTTAAATGACAGCTAAGAACAATAGCCTTCTCTGGATGTTATAAAAAGGCCTTACCCAAGCAATCTAATGACAGCTTTTGTTAATATCATGCCTTATGTTAATATAAAGGCTATTTTTTATTGCCAATAACAATATTTTATTTTAGAGGGAAAAAGTAAAAATTTAATTAAAAAAATACATTATTTTTGTTTTGTTTTATTGTATTCAGTTTTTAATGCATTATTTGTATTGAATATTTTATTTCTCTTCAGTAAGTTCCCCAAAACGTTTATACTGCATACTATTGAAATTTTATTTTGATTATAGAAATGAATTTTTTTTTATTTACTTGAGTTTATTTATTTATTTATTGTCAAAGTAATTTAATCTGTTAGCACTTATTTTCTGGTTTACGATATTCAGTTTTTACCTCTGTTATTTTATATATAACAGATTTTTTTTTATAAGAAATTATTTTGTAAGAGTTTATAGTAGCCGATTAATTAAATTTGTATAAGGTCTTTATAGGTTTAGATTTATTGTGGAAAGCCTTATAGCAGCTATTATTTTTGTTTTATTTTCAGTAAACATCTTTGGAAGGCCATTTTTAACTTTTATCTACAAGCCTTGTATTGAGCTCGCCAAACTCGCTTTTTAATGTTTTAAGTATAACAGCAATTTTTTAATTGCCAAAGTTTGAAATGTGTGGCTTGGGAAAATTTGCCTTATACAAGCTCTATACAACCTAAATTGTTAAATAAATTAAATTTATTGGCGCGACAGCTCCTTAAGGAGCCAAGGCCTAGTGACTTATACTCTCAACCATTCCTGTGTGTGTGTTGTTAATCTGCAAGAATGGAAGGGACCTACAATTTACCGCCGAGTCTGAACGGCTACATGAGATGCACTTTTTCGAGACAATTTTTTTGTCTTGGAGATTTTGTCAGTTCCTCGCAAGAGGCAGTACCCCAAAAAAAAAGGTGGCTATGAGCGGGATTTGAACCTAGACTCTTTCGCTTAGCAGCCCGACACACTAACCACTAAGCCACGGGGCACTAACTAAATTGTTAGTTAATATAAAATTAATAGAGTATGCTTCTTCTAACCATATCTTGGTTGTGATTGTCAGCTGATGCATTCTTCTATCCAAGTCATCGCCTGCAGCTTTGAGGTAGCTAGTCCATCGGTTTCTGCGGCTTTATTGGTATTAAGCTTAGATATAGTAAGCTTTGCTTCGTCCAAATCATGTGGGCAGAATTGTTTCCTAAGATTGTGTCGTCATCGTCGTTATATACAGTCGGCAGTCTCAGTATCGACTGCGATTCTACTATGATGTGCCCTTGATCGTAGGTAGGTTATTAGAGACTCGATCAGAAAGGATTTCTTTGAGTGTAGCCGTCCGAGGTCAAATTTGCTCACAATATTAGCTTTTTTTGTGGCATTGATTCGGATATGCGGTGCCGCACCTTGGCTACAACGAGGTAGTGATTTGAATCAATGTTTGCCTACATCGACGATACAAATATTGGGACATCACTAGTTAGGATTTAAAGAATAGTTCTGATGTACCTATGTATACTTCAAGAAGAAGAACTCACGATAGCCCCACATTCGGTGATGATACGACCATATACTAGCATCATCCGGCTTAATCGAAAAACCAACCGAAAACCTCCACAAAACGCTTAGTAAAATAACAAACTGGACAGAGAAATGGTTCATAGCTTAAAAAGCGTCAAAGGGTTTACAGCAGCAACGTCGCTGGATACTTTTCCTCCACAAATCATAAGACATTGACTGCCATGTCGCAATTTAAATTTTTCCAACCAAACAGAACTTGCTGCAAAATCTCGCTTACCTGTCATCCCTTTGTAAAAGAACTTTGGCTCTGGTTTGATTCATATCTTATGAAATTGACACATGATAATTTCTTTGTTGGATGAACCATGCCATCAAAGCTTCTTCTACCGCTGGGTGTTCAGCTTGTCTGATCACAATTGTTAAATGTCCTTGTAAAATGGGTTTACACCTAAGGCTAATAACCCTTTAATGTTCAGCTTACCTGATCCATTGAATGTTACGAATTCCTAGGTCTTCAGCGTTGGGCGCCATCTTGAATTTAAAGTAAATAGATCTTTGTTAAATAACTCACTTATTATCAACATTTTACAAAAAATGCGTATTAAAAAAGTTGTTCAAATTTAATTTTATACAAATTTGGTCTTAATAAGTTTTTGCCTACGATTTATATTTTTCGAGGTAATCCGGAAAATAGGTTTTAGGTTATTACCGCATATTTGCCGAGGCAGAATCTTTGTAAATTCCGCTGACATGAAAATATAAGATAGGGTTTTTTTTCTTTTTTAATCGTTAAAGGATCTCGTAAGGAGTACTTTGAACAAAAAAAATTACTTGTTTTATTTAAATCGATGTTCTTCAAAGTCAAAAGATTTATATTCTAAGACAATGTGACCGCTTTGATAGCTTAAGAAAGGATAAGTATGCTGATCTTTCATAAATAACCCGGCCTCTTTGTATCTATCTGTATTTCTATAGTATTCCAAGTAGAGTTAAGTCAGCAACATGACTTGCATCCTCTCATCATTTAAACCAGCTCATCTCGTCCAATCGCCATATGAATGGACGTCCGTCCGCCCTGTCATTCTTTTGGGTAAGAGTTGTGAAGAGGGGACGAAATGTCAGAAAAATCCAGTGGCATATCGCTGTAAACTAAGGCATTCAATTTATTTTGCAAAAATGCCCAAGAATACGGAAAAATAGAGGAAAACATTGTATAAACATTTGTCTCACATCTCAATTTCCTTTAATTTTTTTTCGTTTATTTTTTTTTTGCAAAACATCAAAGGTTTCATTGTTTAGATAGTTCCTTAGTTTTGTTGTGTTGTTTATAAAATTAATTTTCTATGTGCAACGATAAAGCGAAAACACCCTTAAAGGCAAAAAATAAAAAAAATAAAAAAAACCTTCCAAGGCGGCGATATGTTGCCTTATTGTATGGTTTCGGATTGAATTTGGTGTTTTGAGGTATTTTTTACTTGAATTATACAGTCACTATCAAAATTATTTACACAACTTGTAAAATAAATAAAATTATGTCAAATTTGTTTATAATTTCACTAGCAGACCTGGCCACGCGTTGCTGCGGCTCATTTAATTTGCAATAAAACAATATTGAGTGCATTAGGCGAGATAAAAACAATTCTATGCCTCAAGTTGGACCAAATGACATTTAGAATAGAAAATTTCATTAAAAATCGGTTCAATAGTTTTGCAGTCGTGACATGAGATTTCTATATTATTAGGATAGCAAATCCACTCAGAGTTGCTCGGGTTTAAAATACATTTTGTGGATCCGAACATCAGCGCTATTAATCGCAACCAATTAGAAACAACCAGGCTACCAGCTAACCAAGTCAATTAAATTTGATATTTTTGATATACCCATACGAATAGTAAAAGTACAACGAAAACAGCGTCAACTATCGCGTATATTTTTATTTCATTTAAACAAGGTGACCCCAACGCCATCTAGGGGTACTAGTTTTAGTTACTCCTTACAACATCAGCTATCTCTGTCTGTGAAAGTCCCATCAAAATCTGTCTAAAATAAGAATGTTTGGAAAAAAACGACCTTAGCGCTACCTGGCGGATAATAAAAATGGGTAATTATACACTTCCGCGGTCACCTGTTTTTTGAGTGTAAAAAATTTGAAATTGGACCGGTTTTCATAATATTTTTTTTATTGTTCGTGTTTATGGATTTTCGATAAAAAAATGTTTAAATTATCCCCATCTCAGATTTCAGATAGTTTTTTAGCTTTGAATGCTGAAAAAAAAATCAATTTTTATGACCAATTCTTCATAACTTTTTTTTCCTCACCCAATTGAATTCCCGATTTTTGTTTCGTAATCTATGCATCTTTTTTTTTCAATTTTCCTATCTTAAAATAAATCCAGTAAGTAGCATCACAAATAATTATTGATGACATTTTTTTTTATTATTTTTTTATTTTTTTTTATAAATCCGCCGTCAAGTTGACATTAAAAAAAAAAAGAATCATGAACATCGGCCCACTTTTGAATTTTTACAGCCAAAAAACCAGGTGAACACGAAAATGTATAAATTACTTAAAAATGGTCTAAATGGCCGGGCTCTAGATATAAGATCACACACTAAATTGAAACTTATTTGTATAAATAGAGATGTGTGGAAAAAATCCAAAATATATCGTGAGTTCTTAATTATTAAAAAAATTAATTTATTAATCAACTACTTAGTCACAAACACTTTTTTTGGCATGTTCGAAATTCACAAAGATGATGTTCCTATCGATTAAGTACCCGGAAGTCTATTTTATGAATAATTAAAAAAAATTAGACTAATCGTGAGTTTTTAATTATTAAAAATTAATTTATTAATTAACTACTTATTCACAAACATTTTGGTTGGCATATTTCGGAATTCACAAACGACTTTCTATCAAATGAGTACCCGGAAGTCTATTCTATGATTTATTAAAAACAAAATATTGGCTAATCGTAAGCTCTTAAGTTAAAAAATAATTAACTCATTAACTAATTAGTTACAAAAAAGTTCACAAACGATTCAAAATAGACAAATCAAAAATTTAATTTGTTTAAATAATGTTGGCTGAGAGTTGAGTTGAGGGTTTTCATGAGAAGAGAGAGATTGTGAGAGAGCAAAATATTTCCCCTAACTCCCTATTTTAAACCAAAAAATTCTTTTGGCAGAAATATGAACTCTAAAGTAGGTACATTTGAAATTTGACGTTTTGTAAAGTCTTGGTATTTGAAGAATTTTAAATTAATTGCATTTTTAAAAATTAAATGGTTTCTATTACAATTTTTATTTTATCTGCACTTAATTGGTCCATTTCGTTTAGTTATTTTTTTTAATTTTTTTTTTTTGACGTTTAAAACGTTTTCCTATTTTGATGCACACAACGCGTTTCTTTTGCTTCTGAGCGAACTTATTATTTTCTGAGAGTTTTAATCTCCATTCTTCAAAATTTGACAACTTTCCTTAAACATCTCAAAAAGCAAACGAACGGCCCTAGTGTTTTGGAAATCTGTCATTTTCGGCGGAGCCCTGTCACTCTGTATTTTAACCTAACGAAACCAAGCATAGCGGTTTAAATGAACTAAATCTAAATTTAGTTTGCTGAAGTTTTGATATTAATCGTTTTGGTGGAAAATGAAACGAAATACACAAAACGCACGAAGATGAAATTAATTTTTCAAGAATTGACGCAACAAATTTAATTAGACAGAGATGGATGATTTCGCAAATATCTGTGCGGGCAGAGAAACTCAACTCTGCAAACATAGGTGTATTTTTTTTTTTTTTTTTTTTACTGTAGACACTCTTACTTGACCATGATTATGAAAAGACACTTATTCTTCTTTGTGGTTGCGTCCTTAAAACACAGCCTTAAATTGTTGGGGCATGAGCGTGTTCCTAATGCAGGGGACAGCTAAGAGTCAACTCAGCAACAACACACAATCTCAAACAAAGAGAGCAAAGCATGGACGGACGCCCAGTAATTTGGTCTTCTCACCTTGTTATGGGAATGGACAGGCGAACTAACCATGGTGCTAACTGATCATTGACTCCTTGTATTCTGCTCCTTCTCCCCAAAATAAAGCGTGGTAGTGATGAAGCGCGAATATTCTGGGATTTTTTTTTTATTTTGAAGGTGTCCTTACACGAAGTGCATTTATTTCTATTTTTATTTTATTTTATTTTTTTAAGGACTGATTCAATGCGTTGTTCGGGTTGGTTTTCTGTATTACCTGTTCGCAGTTATAAAGCAGGCAGCGCAGGCATAATCCATAAACGGCTAAATGACTGCGGACGAACGCGATGATGGCGCTGATTGGGTAAGGCTAGCTGGAGATGGGGAATTGCATTATAGTTCGACTACATTTGGCTTGTCTTTCATATTCTTGGGTCACGACGAGTAGGTAGGAGACTGACGGCTAGTTAGTGTATTGTGGACTTGCTTTTGCGCGATTCTTCCAAACAATAAAAAAAAAATATATATATTTACTTACTGCAGCACTTTGGTTTTGTCATCATTGTGCTTTTATATTAAAAAAATTGCTAAGCCAGCTTTAAAAGATGTGAGCGTAACGCACCAAACCGATTATGATTAGTTTCCTTGAGTCCTTTTGTCCACAAAAAGATGATAATGTCGTTTTAGACGAAATACCCAGTAGTCCAAATCAAATCGAAGCTCATATTTTATAGCCAGATAGAGTTCCATTGAATGATTGGTGTGATTTTGGGTTTAATATTATTGATAATAATAATTTAATATATCTAAAATATTAGGCTAATGAACCACGAAACGTCAAATGTGAGTTGCCAAGTTGGAGTTGAAGCTTTCATTACGGTTTAGTTATTGAATAATGTCAAAAATCAATTGACCATTTGGTATCTTATATATATATTCGGTTTCGTTAAATATAAATTCATTCTTTTTTTTAGAAAAACAAATCGTTTCTTTTCTCCTAACACACTTACCTGAGTCTCGGTCTTGCTCTCCTGCTTCGTTCTTCCCGGTTAGAATCGAAGATTTTCCGGGACAGAGATTTGGTGTCCATCTGCTCTATGTAACCAAGCTATCAAAAACTTTGATTTTCACTCTTTTGGTTAGGTTGGAGTCGTAAAGCCTGTACAATTCATCGTTGTGTTTCCTCCTCCACGTGATTTCTATATGAATACGGGACCAAATATCACACGTAGAATTTTTCTCTCGAGGCATCCTTAAGCGTCCCCGCTTATCAACTTTTAACAATGTAGCCCAGTTAAAATGTATATTATACCCGAGCAACGGTATACCATACATTTTCAAAAAAAAAAAAAAAAAAACGACCCGGTGCGGCGTGACGAGGTCTCACCTAGTTATCAAAATAAGCTTTGAAACGACATCAGCGACATGATTAGAAAATAGCCTTTGTTACTCCTTAAAACATAAGCTAACTGCCTGTAAAAGTTCCGTCGAATTCAGGGCATAAATAAGAATAAAAAAAAAAAAAAAAAAAAAAACAAATAGCCTCACTCATTCCTTACAATATCAGCTATATGTCAGTGAAAGTGCCGTCAAAATCGGTTCATAAATAAGAATTTTTTGAAAAAAAACGACCCCAGCGCCACAAGCGGGTAATTTAAATAGCCTAAGTTACTAGGATTTTGATAACTCATTTGACATTCCCATCAACTAACAATTTAACTTGTAAAGGGTCTTCCACTTAGGGACTTCCCAACTTTGACAGTTGATAGCGGCCATCTCGTTGAAGCTACATCTGTCAAATTGGCTGTCATTTATTTAGTCTGTTTTGCCAAATAGTTACAGCAGCAAACAGCTTTTCAGGAAATGTTATATTAGCTTGCCCGAGCAAGCCATTTTATGACAGCTAAATGCTAATAGCTTGCTTTGGATTTATAAAAAGTCTTACCCAAGCATGTTTATATAAAGGCTATTTTGTATTGCCACGAACAAAAAGTACTGGCCTATAATAATTATTTTTTTTAGGGAAAAAGAAGCAGATTTAGGATTTGCTTAGAAAAATACATTATTTTTGTTTCGTTTTATTGTGTTCAGTTTTTATTGAATTTTTATATTGCATATTTTATTTCTCCTTAGTCAGTTCCCGAATTTTTTTTTATAAAATTGACAAATTTTTATTTACCTGAGTTTTGAACTCTAGTACTCAGTACTCTACCACTACACCAATTCGCAGTTTAGAAAATTAACATCAAACATCGAAAAATAAATAAAATTTTGTTTGTATAAGTCCTTTTCAGGCAAGCCTTACACAAACTGTTTGCATTTTAATTCCCATTAAACATCTTTGGAAGGCCTTATACAGGCTATTTTTAACCTTTATCTACAAGCCTTGTATAGAGCTTGCTAAATTCACTTTTTAATCAAATTCAAATTTACAGCAGAGCATTTTTCCAGGAGTGGGGATAGTAATCTCTCAGAGAAAGAAAAACTGTGCACAAATAGGTGGAACGACTTTGGACAGAAATATCACATATATACAGCCAGAACTGACAGTGAAATGTCAAATGTTATTTTTTTTTTGTATATAGATAGTTTGACAGTCTTCAATTGCCGGTGCACAAAAATGTTTGAAGTAGAAAATCACAAGGTGGGGAAATTTTTTACTCTCTCCTGAGTTTTCTCTTCTGTGAAAAACTACGAAAAAATCACAAGACTTTGGACAGTTTTTCGGTGATTTTCAGCGAATTACGCAGTTTTGTACAGAAATTGGACAAAAACTTAATGCCTTAAGTATAACAGCTATTTTTTTTTAATTGTCAAAGATAAAAATGTGTGAAAGTTTACCTTATACAAGCTCTATACAAGCTATTGCTTGCCAAATTCAAAAATAATTCATTACGAGTAACTTTTTTCATAATAATCATGAAGTTGCCATACAAACTTTGTATAATGAGTGCATATTCTTACAAAATTACAATACTATATGTAATAAATAAATAAAAATAT
Source organism: Platycheirus rosarum (assembly GCA_963971375.1). Lineage (NCBI taxonomy): Eukaryota > Metazoa > Arthropoda > Insecta > Diptera > Syrphidae > Platycheirus > Platycheirus rosarum. Next base: position 1,620,537 of record OZ020511.1, read on the forward strand.
AATAATAATAAATAAAATAAATAAAAACTCTCTTCTTAAACAAGTAACAAAACTATAAGTTAAATAAAAAAAAATAAGAATAAAAATCTATATATAAAAATAAGTTTCAATTTTGTGTGATATCTAGCGCCTGGCTGGATGGAATTTTATAATTTTTTTTAATAAAACCATTTGTTGATGGTTTAGAAACAAAAAATTTGAAAATCAGTCTTGCGAAATTCGAAGTTTTTTTTTAGCCAATTGTACAACCTGATAGCGACAATTGTTTTTCGTTCCCATTGAAATTTATTCCAAAGATTTATTTATTTCATTACAAATTTTCAAAAAATAAAAATGTTTATCCATGAAAAGGAGATATTTCTCGGGAACGGCTGCTTCAATTTTGACGATAGCTGGTGTTTTAAAGAATAACTTGGACCATTATAACTATCCACAAGGTGGCACTGAGGTGGTTTTTTTTTCCGAAAATTCTTATTTTTAGACAGATTTTGATGGGACTTTCACAGGCAGATAGCTGATGTTGTAAGGACTTACTAAGACCATTACCCCTAGGTGGCGCTGGAGTCATCTTTTTTAATTCCAATAAAAATAAAAAAAGCCTTTAGCAAAATTTTGACCGGATAGTTGACAGTGGGCAGGAGATATTGGAGAACGAGGTTTTCCCAGTACCCTTACAATTCGTATATATCAACAATATTAAATTTATATGACTTGACTGATTGATTAAAAAAAAATACTTTGTGTGTATTAACATGGTTAGTTTGTAGCCTGGTAGTTTCTAATTGAATGCGATTAATAGCCCTGTTGTTGGAAACCAGAAAATGTGTTTTAAACCCGAGCAACGCCGGGTGGGTTTGCTATCCTTACATATAAAAATCTCATGTCACGATGTTTGTCGCCAATAGGCTGCAAAATTATTGAACAAATTTTTATGAAATTTAATGTACTCAATATTGTTTTATTGCTAATTAAATGAGCCAAAGAAACGCGTGGCCGGGTCTGCTAGTAATAAAATAAAATAAACTTGGTAAAGCAAATAAATAAGTCAAGTGCAAAAGTCCGAATATTAATGGTGTTACCAATTTTAAGCTATCCCAGTATTGGAAAGTGGAAGCTGTCAATGAAGGTGTTTCTTATAAGAGTGTTTCTTGTATCCGTAAAATACATATTGTAATCACTTTCGGTAATGACTATTTTCCTTAATAGGCGTATTGAAAAACTGACACACTTGCTGTTAGTTCAATCTCTAAAAACCAAATGTATCTCAAACATGTGGTTACAGTTAAAACAGTATTTTCCCAGTGCGATATTCGTGTAGTTTTGTGTCTTAGAAAGGTGATATGTAAGAAAAAAAATCTTTTTTTTTGTTTGTTTTTAAATGGCGCCCGGGGGCAACAAAGTCTGCTGCTGATCCTACGAATCCATGAATTTTATTCTTAGCACACATCAAGCCCATAGTCTTGCTCGTTCTGTCGGTTTGTCCATCCGTCATCGTCATTACAAATATCTTTGCGTGGATAATTTTCGTATTCCGTTTTGGGTTATTCAAGTCTTGTCTGTTTCTTCGTTATAATTCACAACAAGAGAGATGTATTAAACTTAAATTTTTTTTTTTTTTTTTTTTAATACCTCACTATTACCATTGCGTTTCGTTGCACACATACCCATGATGATCTTATTTTTTTCACGTCATATGTTGGATCATTATGATTATGACCGTAAATGTGCGATAATCGGCGACGTGCACGCGGCATTGTTAGTATGATGAACACAGTTTTGAAACGGCACATACTAATTTAGAATTTTATTAAAAAAAGAGGTTGATTGTTCTTGTAAGTTTATAAAAAAAAACAACTAATTTATATTTCAAATAATTAAAATTGCAATCAGTTCAGAGATTCATTTTACTTTACACGATGATAAGGCGCTGCAAGATATTTGGCGCCCGGAGCACGTGCAGTTCTCAAATGGAGTTTCTAATGCAAATCTTAAAGGTATTGTGACAAACATTGATCTGGATGAAGGAAGAACAATATTAATGAGAATAAGTTTTTGTTTCGTATTTTAGTTTCCCGAGAGGGTTTTCTTATTTTTTTTTTTTTTTTTATTATTAACTTGAAGAAATTATTTTCAATAACACCAGGTAAAACTTTTCCTTAAGTGGTTTTGTAGCAGATGATGATTTTCCAGTCTCTAGTTGTCTGCTTCCAATAACTTTCCATTGACATCTGTCAGATGAATGTCAGATAAACATGTGTCACAAAATTAAAATTAAAATTAAAAATCAGGAAAACGTTAAATCAAATTGGTTTTACTTTTATTTAACTCGCCCATTTTCTATGGTGCTTCATGTAGGAAGATGGTAATTTCGTCACTATATTAACACTTGAGGTATCTATGTATTTGTTTAATTTGTCAATGCCTTATTCCACGCAATTCGACAGGTTGAGATGATTTCAATAATATTTTTTTCGGGAAGTATTTTTTGGACGTGTAAAAGAAATTGGAAGAATGACACAAGGTGACAGTTTTTTTTTCAATTACCAATGGCATCGGATCATTTACAAGTAAATTTGTTAATTTATACATCCACCTCAAAAATCCTATTTTAATAAAATGCAGCATGAATAATGCCCCGTGTCTTAGTGGTGTGTGTTGGACTGCTAAGCGAATGAGCCTGGGTTCAAATTCCTCTCATAGCCACTTTCTTTTCCGGGGAACTGCCTCTTGTGAGGAACTGACAAAACCTCCAAGAGTAAAATTTGTCTCAAAAAGTGCATCTCATCTAGCCGTTCTCACTCGGCAGTAGATCCCTTCCATTCTTGCCGATTAACAACACACACAGGAATGGTTGAGAGTATAAGTCACTAGGCCTTGGCTCCAGTTAATGTATTTATTTATAAATCTACGAATTCGTACGAATTTTTACCATTTTTTACGAAAAAATTAGCAGCTAAACGTCAGTTTGACAATTGAAAAAAAGACAATAAAAAAAAATCAAATTTGCGACACGTTTTGTAAAGATTGCAGAGTTATTTTTAAATGTTTATAAAAATAACATACTAGTTTTATGAACTTTTCTATGAAAATTGTTGAAGTCCGTCCATCAGAGCAGTGTGAGTTTAAAGGAGCTTAGAGTCCTCTGGAGCCTGCTGTTTGCAAGAAGAAGTAGAAAAAGAATTATGGCTGGAAGCGTGAAAGCACCTACAAAACTACAAATTGCTTTGTTGAAAAAATAAACAAAACATTTAAAAAAATCGTTTCGCAATAATATTATTAGTTTCCATCAATTTGTTGACGTTTAAGTAGTGTTGCTTGAACATCGACAGTTTATCGATTTTGATGCGTTGTCTGATTCCATTTCTTTATTTTTTTCCCTTTGTCCTCGCACTGAAATTGTTATGGCGGGCGATTTCAATGTACACAATTCCAATTGGCTCCGCTATTCTGGTCAGACAACACCCGAAAGAAGTTATGTCGAGCTTTTTGCCGGGTTACATCTCCTTAACCAACTGATCGATGTGCCAACGCGTAAACCGGATGTTGCTGGGCAAGTCGCCCCTACTCTTGACTTCTTTCTTACTTTTCACCCTGATAAATATACCATTAGTGTAACTTCTCTCTTTGACACTTCTCTATTCAGCAAACTTCTCGTCTTCTAAAAACTCCCAATCTGGACCGATTGGCAATACGAAAAAGCCAACTGGGACGGCCTGAATAATTTTTTTCCGAAACTTTAACTGGTCACTATGCTTCCTCGATAGTGACATTGATGCCAGTTCTGAAATGATCACAAATTTAATTCATCTAGGGATGCGTGCTTTTATTCCTAACAGAGTAAAAGGCATCAAGCCTAAAGAAAAGTCCTGGTTTAACTCTGAGTGTAAAGAAGCTATCAGTCTCAAAGAAGTAAGTTTCCGATCTTACAAAGCCAACCCTACAAAGGAAAATCGGAAAAAAGCACAAATAGGCAAGGAACTCATGCAACACCGTTACTGAAAGAACCAAATTTTTGCATGACCAAAAATTACGGCAAAAAATTATGCAATGTCCCAAAGGCAGTAAAAATTGTTGGTCATTTGTAAAAAAATATTAAAAAACTCCTCAACATCTTCGGTTCCAAGACTCAGAGAAGGTAAACTTGCTCGCATCCTATTTCGCTGCCAGCTCTACAGTGCCTCACAACAACGTTGCCCCTCCTGTACTTGAGAATGTACATTTTTCCCATGAGACATATGTTTTTCCGCACTCGTACAGTAGAAAGAGTTCTCAAAGATCTCGAGATACACAAATCTGCTGGAACGGATGGTATACCCCCAATTCTTCTGAAGAGGTGTTTTTATTCACTGGCAAAAACACTGCGTAAGCTTCTCCATCATTTCTACTCTTCTGGAATCATTCCCCTCCTCCTACCGACCCATAGCACTAACATCCCTTCTTTCTAAGGTCATGGAAACGCTAATTAACTTAAGGAAGCTTAAGAAATATCTCGAAGATCAAAAGCTTCTCCATGACCGTCAGTATGGCTTCCGCAGTAATTGTTCCACTGCTGATCTGATGGCATATCCCACCAAACTGTGAAAAAAATCCTTACAGCGCTTTGGTGAATTATTGCGATTATTGTGCTTGATATTTCCAAGGCATTTGATAGAGTTTGGCATGAAGCTCTCTTATCGAAAATTCGTGCTTTTGGGATCGATGATACTCTTGTTCGTTGGATTATAAGCTATCTACTGGACCGTTCAATACAAGTTGTATATTTAACGGATTCAGGTCTGATTCCCTCAAAATAAATGCTGGTGTACCCCAGGACTCCGTTCTGTCTCCGACTCGTTTCCTCATTTTTTATAAATGATCTTCTGTCTGTTACTTCTAATCCATTTAACTATTTTGCTGACGACTCTACGCTCAGCATTTCATATTCGTTCGACGTACAATTGCAACGGTACCGTATGTCAAGCTCATTAAACTCCGATTTATACAGCATTGTCAAATGGGGTAATAGGAATCGTGTGGAGTTTAATGCTTCGAAAACTCAATGCTGTCGTCTGTCGTTACCGAAAAGCTCTCAGTACTCGGTGTGTGTGTCAACGAACACCGACGCAATGTTTCATGTCTTTCCTTATTTCTTTTATAAACAAAATTTTCACTCGAATTAGCCAGTCGCATTCCTCCCCTTAAAAGTTTCTCCCGTAATACTCGTCTCGCAAGGAATGCTCATCAGTTCAACCTTGAGCCCAATTTCGGAAGTACCGTGAAATATAGAGATTCTTTTTTTAGCCGAACAACACGAATTTGGAATAGTTTGCCCGCCGATATTTTCCCTTGCCATTTTGATTTGCAAGCCTTCAAAACCAATGTTAATCGAAACCTTCTGTCCTTCCCTTCCCTATCTTCCTAAGGCCCCCGCAGTGTGCTCTACATTAAAAGGGAAATAAATGATCCCTTGGGCGCGCGCTAATTATAAAAAAAAAATGGAGTGAAACAAGATTACCTTTTAAATGCCAACATAAAGATTTTTTAAACACTAATTTCTTACTTTGAAAAATTATACAGAATAAAAAACTACAAGTAAAATGCACATACATGTAAATAAGAATTGAAAAATGTAAACAACGAACTAATAAATATTATTATTATTATTGGCTAAGAACCCCTAATTTCTTGAACCTAGGTTATTGCCAAATTGAGGTACTTTCTAGCTATTTATCAATAGTGTGATGTTTTCCAAGTTTTTTTTTTTAAATACTCCCAAGATTAGAACCAACAGAAAACTGTTTTCATGTAAGTCTTCCTCCCGGGGAAGAATTCGAACGAGTTTGGCGATGAATTCCAAATTGAAATAGTTTGTATCTAGATACAGTTTCATGAATATTAAGAAAGATTAGAATTACAGACGTGCGAAATGGAAGTTTACATTTTGTTTTTTAGAATTGATTGCCTCCGGGTCTTGGAGTATCTATAACATTTTGTTTTTATTATAATTCTACCGCAAGCAGGAAAGAAGGATTTCATTTAAACAAGTTCCTTTTGTGATATTATTGTGTTCGGTTGAAAAAAAAGTGAAACTGGTAAAAAACTACAGAATGAAGGAAGACGAATTAAAATAAAAAAGCAAGATTGATAAAGCAACCAAGAAATCAAAAGAGAGAAAAAACTGATATCCATAAATAAATTGGAATGATGGTACACAATTCCACCGAATTTCCACCTGAATTACAATGGGATTTTTCAGACGATACAATCTTCCAGCCATCAACGTGCCATGGAGTGCGACGACGACGACTTAAATACAACAAACCAGCAACATGAATATTGTATCCATCCGTTCCTATACTCTGGAGTTACTCACACCAAAGCTGCCCCGCGTAGCGCCGATTGTCCCTCAAATAAATAAATAAATTCAACGAAGCACACATTTCATCATATGTTTTCTTATTTGCCTGCCTGTACAGTGTATCTACAGTGTACGCATGTAGATATAAGATACTTTTTTTTTCTTTTAATTTTCGAGTAGAAGTCCCTGGCAGAGGAGCTAAGTGGATACGAACGGATAAGGAGGAAATAACATAGAGGCATATTTGTGTTGAGCTGAGCTGCGAAAGAAACAGGAAGCTGGCAGGCGAAGTAATAATAATACAAAAATAATGGAAGAAATTAAGGTTTCGAAAACATTTAAACATAAAGTGTTAATTTGTTTCTACGAATCGTATAAACAATGGTATACATTATTAAACAAACAGATGTTGTAAAAAAAAAACCTTTTTTAAAATTAATGATTAAAAATCGTAATCACAAAATTTCGTTAAGATTAATTAATCATAATCAAATTCAAAATGATTTAGATTTTTAATTAAAATCATTAATCGTTAATTTGATTATTTGATTAAGTATTAATTTTGTCTAAATAAAATGTACCTACAGGGTGGCACACCAATTGTGCTACAATAAGAAATTCAAATAACTTCTTTTTTAATCGATGTATTTCATTTTTTTTTATTGGTTAGAAAATTAAATTTTATTTTAAATAGTTAGTTGTTTTTAAAGATTATAGACCGCAAATGACCTTCCACGCTCTCCCACGCATATGCGGCACCTGGTCAAAAAATTATTCATTGCGGCCTGAAGAGTTGAAGTTCAGTTGGGGGCCAGCGAAGAGTGGAGTTCCTAGAAATTAATTTGTTTGCTCTGGCTATATGTGCAGTTGCTCCATCTTGCTGAAACCAAACGCTGTTGAATGGTATACGTCTTCGGTGCAGTTCTGGGTAAAAAAACTCCTTCAACATCTTTAAATAACGGTCCCCATTGACAGTAACGGTTACACCGTTTTCTTCAAAGAAGTACGGCCCGACAATACACCTTGATGAAACTGCGCACCACACAGTGACTCGTTCTGGGTGCAGTTCCGTCTCATGGAGCATTTCTGGATTAGACTTATTCCATATACGGCAATTTTGCTTGTTTACATTGCCGTTAAGATCAAAATGGGCCTCATCAGACATGAACAAACAATTGATCAATGTGTTGTCTTCTTCGGCCATTGATATCATTTTTTGGCAAAATTCCAGGCGAACAGGCAAATCCTAAGTGTTTAACTTGCTAGTAATTATGGACTTTGTACGGAAACAAGTTTAAATCGTCATGAAGTATCCGTTGTAATGACCGTCTACTAATTCCAATTTGCCCCGATAAGTTTCGGGTCGAAACGCTCGGATTGGCCTGTATTGCAGATGCTACTGCTGCGATTGTATCCTGAACCCGAACATTGGCATCTCGATGGTACGGCCTTCGTGCGATGCTTGCAGATTCGGCAGACATGTTTACAAACCTTATAATGGTCCATCTACTCGGGGGATTACCGCCAAACTCCCGCCTAAATTCCCTTTGGACGGAAATGACGGACTGCAAAGCATGGTACCGTTGCACTATCCAAATTCTTTTCTCCGTATCCCAAGCATCCATTTTTATAAATCTAAATAGTAACCTACAAAATAAAAAAAAAAAATAAGACGATTACTCACATAGAAAAAAAGTTATTACGTTTTATTTTTGTAGCACGATTCGTGTGCCACCCTGTATGATAAAACAACTCTATTTTGCCGAGCGAAGCCAAGCACGAGAACAAAGTTATCCTGTTATTGGCAAAGTGTTTATAAAATAAAGATTTACTAAATAAGAATACATAATTGAGTGTACTATTTATTTTTTTTTAAATGGTATAAATATCAATTATGTTCATAGAGAAGTCCTAAAAAGTTAGTGACAAAAAATGTCTGTCTGTTTGTCTGTCTGTCCCTCTGGCAGTCAGTCTGTATGTATATGTATAACGATATGCAGCCTAAACGGCTTGAGCGGGTGCCTTTGGTATGTGTGTTTTTGTTGGCAATTCTCAGAGGGGAAGTTGAAATTTACGGCTAAAAATAACGGTCATAACCGTAAAGGAAAAGATTATTTTTCTCGAAAACGGCATTGGTTTTCATTTCATCAAAACCGAATTTACGGCAAAAGTCTACAACGGTACCTTTCATATAACAGTTTTTTTTTCGGATATTTCGTTAACGGTCCACTGGTTATTTAAAAAAGATCTGCTTTCCAATATTTTCAATAAGTTTTTTTCTATTTAAAATTAATTTTTGATTTTTTTTTCCTTTGAAAATTCAATATTTTCAAAACACTGCGCGGTATTCGTTTATTCACGTCAACGCATTTATTCCATATTCTTTCCTTTTTTTATCGTTTCTTTTATAAAAAAAAATGTTTACTCGAAGTAGCCAGCTGCATTCCTCCCCTTAAAAGTTTCTCCCGTAATTCTCGTCTCGCAAGGAATGCTCATCAGTTCACCCTTGAGTCCAATTTCGGACGTACCATGAAATATAGGGATTCTTTTTTTAGCCGAACAACACGAAGTAGGAATACTTTACCCGGCGAGATTTTAACTTGCTGCAAAAAAAAAGCTGCATACCAAAATTTCAAAAATACATTTTATTCAAAGAACTAAAAATAAAAAAAAACAGGATTCTATCAAAACCGGTTCTATCATGAAGCATCATTTTTTTAGTTCTGAATCAAGTCGCAATGAGGCGTGCTGAAATTGCCAATTGGTGTGAATATAGAATAAGTACAGACAACAAAAGTGTATTAAATACTGGTAACATATCGGTTAAGGTTCTCGTCTTCACTATTTAAAGTTAATTTCGAATCAACCAGGAAGATGGCCAGACGTAAAATGTGCGACCCAGTCGTGCCCTATTTTTTGTTTACATAAAATTGACAACGTTGATGGATTTATTAGTATATAATCATATTAAGCAACTAATGATTAATGATTATCATCATTAATCATGATTACATTTGTCAATCTGATTAAAATTAATCAAATTAATTAATTGATTAAAAAATTTATCGATTAATGTAAACGTCAGAACAATCATTGGATGCTCCAAGGTCAAAGGTCAAGGTCCAAATCAAAAGAGTGACTTACGCAGACTTTTTTGTTTAGAAACTGCCGAAGATATATACAAAACGTTGCGAGGTAATAAAAGCATTCAACAGACGGTTGATCAGAAAAGCCTTGTACGACGACTCCGGAAAACGAGACAAGTTCTTTTAGCGTAATTTGATGTATATCCGTTCTTGAATGGGTATCTATTGGAACCCCCGATGGAGAGCTCCTTGCCAAACCTGACTATTAAACGCAAAGTAATTGATAATACAACTTAGTTGCAGTCATAAGAAAAAGTGATGGAGTTTTTTAGTGAGTAAAAATCTCACAATAGTGCATGTAGGAGGTGACCATAGTGCCTGTGAATATTTGTCACCTTCTGGCACACCCGACAAGTATATAATTCGATTGAATTTTCAATGTTCTAAAAATTATCTCCCCAGTTTCTTAAAATGGCCTTAGTTGCACATTAACACATCAGCCTGTGAAAGTCCCATTCAAATCGGGGCATAAATAAGAATTTTCAAAAACAAAACAACTCAGCGCCACCTAGTGGGTAATTTAAATAGCCTATGTTTCTCCCTAGAACATCAGCAATCTGCCAGTAAAAGTCCCGTCAAGATCGGTGTAGCCGTTCCTGAGATTACCTGCAACAAACAGACAGAAAGACAGACAAACATTTAAAAAAAATGTGTTTTTGTTATAAGTAATGTATATAAAGCTGGCTTTACACCTTCGGTTTTGCGGCCGGTGTACGGTGTTCGTGTTTTGACGAACACGGTACACCGAAAGTGTAAACGTCAAAACCGAACAACGAATAAAGAACGAAACGAAACTCGGTGTTTGTGGTTGTGAAAAGAACTAACAACGAACATGGAACACCGATTGAAAACCAGCTTAAATGGTGTTTTTTTTTAGACGTGTGGTTTTTAAGCATAAATAAAACGCATATAATTTAATGTTATGGCCAAGAATTAAGCTTTATTATAAAGGTAAGGGTTTGCCATTATGTTTTAAAAATGATTTCGGGCACCAATTTTGTGAAAATCGGGATCGGTGGCCATCTCGTTTTGGGCCCATTCACCGAACGTGCGACGCGGTTGATTGATGGTCGTTCGGCTTCAATTCTTGCACGAGTTGGATTTTGTAAGCCCGCAAACCAAGATCCTTCCGCAAAATCTTCCATAAAGTGAATAGGCAGAGCTTCAATTGTTGTGCGCAATGGCGGATGGACTCATTTGGGTCTTCTTCGATACTCTGCTCCATTTTTTATATTTTTTATTATTTATATTTTAATTTTTATTATTATTTTATAATAATTTTTTATATTTTTTAAATAATAACCACTATTCATATTGACATCCTCTTAAAATACCTATTAAAAAAAAAACTACATCCAGAAGCCATCCAACTTAATGATATCGATTGAATTGACCTTTTGACAGTCTTATATTCGAACTTAAAAAAAAATTAAGACGAGATGTTCTAGTTTTTTTATAATCATGTCTTATCTTTATTGAATACGCAAAAAAAAAACGAGGAAACCATTCCATATCAAACGATCTCTTTGCATATAGATGTGTCTGTAATTATACTGCTTTGCACAGTGGCTTCTTGAGGCATTGGTCGGCCTGGTTGCAGGGCGGCGCGGCGTTGCAATTAAAAGAGCCAATGTGATACTGGTCATGGTTCAGCTAAGTATCAATGCATTAAAGTAGTGAACATAAAAAAAAAATGATGCTAATAAAACCGGACGTCATGCCGTTGTGTTGCATTCAATGATTTGTGTCCAAATGAAGTGATCATGAGCATGAGTTTGAAGTAGTGCAATTCTTTAACTACCTTAGTAGCCCGGTCAAATTAGATATACAAATAGTGGTAAAATTACAAAAATTCCGACAGAGCTTAATTTTGGTGGAGACTGGGTTCACCATTAGAAATAAAGTGTCAAGTGGCTCGATGGGGACGAGCCCATGTGTGGTAAAAAAAAATTATTCGGGTCAAAGGTTACAAAAAATAGGTTTTTAGGATTTTTTAGCAAAACTGTTACTTTTATGATAAAAACATTTGAGGCAAAAATGTAGATCATGTAATTTTCCATTAAAAGTGTCTTAACACTTTTTTTGCTTAGATTCACCATTTCTGAGAAAAAGGGATTCGAAAATTTACAAAAGTATGAGGAAGGAACTCCATGATCTGTTCCAGTAAATAAACAGGTTTTACCCTACAAAAGGTCGGGAAGTTGTGAATTTATGATATGATGTTTGGGATGCCTGGTAGATACCAAAATAATATTCCCCCCCTCCCCCCCATAATCGAAATCGGGTTTTAAAATGGTTCTAGTAGCTAGTATCAAGATTGTCTTTAAATAATAGAATTTTGCTTTCGTTTTTTTTTCCTACAAATAAATAAAAACTAATTGGCTATTTTTTACCTATTTTTTTAACTGATGCCAGATAGATACCACTTACTCAAATATTGTTCATCTCATTGATATGTTTGATTTTTATGTATATAAGTATAAATTGCATAAGTAAGACTATACTAGCTAAGCAATATTTACTTTTAATTTAATTTAATCGTGATTCTACTTATATCCTACCTATATTATAAATGTGAATGTTTGTATGTTTGGATGTTTGTTCGCCAATCACGCCTCATCGGCTTAACGGATTTAGATGAAATTTGGAAGGTAGACGGAGAATGTGCTGGAATAAAACATAGGCTAATTTTTGTCACGGTTTCTGTGGGCGAGGCTTAAATATGAAATACTACGTTTCTCCAGCTATGCCTAATATACTTCTGTGCCTTAACGACATGACAGAATGAATTTGTGAAGTTTGGCAGACGGAGAGATTCAGGATTCACGATACTATTAAGACGTATAGAGATATAGAGATATGAAATGAAATGAAATAGAGATATAAAGGTATAGAGATATAGAGGCATATAAGTATAAAGATATAGAGATATATAGAGATACAAAGATACAGTGATGTAGAGATATAGAGACAAAGATTTAGACATAGAGACAGAGAGACATAGAGATATATCGGGTATTCCAAAAGGGACTTACAAATTTGAATTTAATTTGTGAACGCACCCTTTGACTAATCATCGAACTGTCATTGTCAATTTATTCAGTAAACTCAACATTTTCATCATGGTAAAGTACACGAGCGAACAACGTCTGCAAATTTTAAAAATTTTCTACCGCAACTTTAAGAGCGTTGAATTGTTGAATTTCATCGCGCAAAATCATCGTCAGTGACGAAGCTCATTTTTGGCTTAATGGGTTGGTCAATAAGCAAAATATGCGTTATTGGTCGGATGATAATCCACATTTGTTTCATGAATTACCACTTCATCCACAAAAAAAAATGTTTGGTGCGGTTAACATGCCGGCGGCATTATTGCGCCATATTTTTTCGTCGACGATAACGATCGCCACGTTACTGTGAACGGCCAGCGTTATCGCGCCATGATTACTGATTATTTTTGACCCGAATTGGAAGATATGGACTTGGACGACATGCGGTTTCAATCGCGTGTTATCTCAAGAAATGGACCAGTCGATTGGCCGCCTCGTTCGTGCGATTTAACGCCTCTTGACTATTTTCTTTGGGTCTACATTAAGTCATTGGTTTATGCCAAAAGCCGATGACGTTGGGAGGACTCACAGCCAAAATTGAACGCGAATAGCGACCGAAATGTGTGACCGATACATCGAAAATTGGGTCCAACGAATCGACCGCTGCAAAAGTGCCCGCGGTGGCCATATGAACGAAGTGGAGTTCCATTCCTAAATGTTTTGATTGTACTTCAAGCCGATAATAAAGTTTTTGAAATATCTGAAATGGTTTGCGTTTTATTAAAAAAAAAAAAAAAGTTGTCAAGTAATTATTCGAAAACCCTATATAAGGATAAGGAGATATGGAGATATAGGGATGTAGATATATAGAGATAGAGATAGACATAGAGATATAGAACTATACACTTATAGCGGAATATCACTTCGATTAGAAAAACGGTATTCACTATCTTATAGATAATATAAATTATAATTTGACGAAAAACCTAATTTAACCAAAATGCTTAATCTTAAGTTCACGCAGACGAAGTCGCGGACAAGAGCTACTAATTTCCATAAATTAGTACAAAATCGTAATTTATTATAATTGCGACGACGGTTGTGTAGCGGATATAAATAAGATATTTAGGATAAAGGTCGCTTAAAAAATACAAAAAAATCAAAATAATGCCTTTGTAGGTCAAATTTAATTTTGGATTTAAGGAACAATTTTCTTATGCCTTGGGAAATCGGTAGGCTGATTTGGAAAAGTTATTGTTGTGTAGAGAGTTGTCCCATTTCTTTTTAATAATTAATTCCTCGAATTATTGTGCTCTCCTTATTTTTCGGACCAACATAATAGTTAAACGCACATGAAGTTCTGCCCGCCAGTCTTCTGATAAGCGTAAACTGTCATTCCTAATATATTCCCTGTGTATCTTCCAACTTAATAGTAATTTTCATAAATCCGCAATCTTAAGCGATATTTGAAATCGTTAAAAGGTTAAGGGAATTTGAGCTTAATTTTTCAAATTAGGTAAGCTTTGTTTTCGAAAAAGAACAATTAAGAGACTGCTTTTTGATCTTAATTATAATAATAATAAGAAGAATAGTATTTTTACTGGCATACGACACTATTTAAAAAAAAAATAAAAAACATGCTTTTTCAGTGTTGATACAGGCTCTAGCAGTATGCCAAACCATGAGAATCGAAAAGAATAAACAAAATGCTAAGCTATCATCCGCCTGTCAAAACCAACACTACCCAATGGTTTCAATCACAGTAAAAGCCTCGGGATTACACACCATGTTATTTAACAAACAAACACCATTTCATTAATTTATTATGACAAATTGACATGTTCCTTCTTTCCATCACAATAAGAGCAATCCAACCAAGTATGCATTATCATTATAGCATTGCAAATAATACGTATTTAGCTATCGGTCATTAATAAGACCACTTCAGTCACTCCAACACTTGTAGTTCATTCATTCACCATATCCATAAGGGATGCGTCCATGAATCTGGATCTAAGTAAGGGTGGAACAGCATATTCACCCATCGCCATCAATATATTATTATAATCATTTACAACACCATCCTGTCGGTATCATCAATGGTCCTAATAATGGAAGCAGAAAAAGATTCGAAAAGGAGGATGCTCAGAAGGGCCCATAACAGTATAATAACATTACATCCCTTATAATAATATATATTGATATTTTTTTTTTTGTTTGTTGGTCCTTAAACTCCTGTCTGTTTTGACTCGACATCAGTAAGAATAAAAAAAAAAAAAAAAAAAATACAGAAGAGAAATGGGAATCCAATGAGGCGACATGGATGACGGTGAAGACGATCATGAAATAGCTTATGGTTGTGTTGCTAACTTGAAGCGAACGTAACAGGTACTCTAACTAATGACATTAAAACTAAGTGGGTCCTTTTCGAGGCAGCTAAATCATAATAGTTGTTCTTTTTCCGATAGCTTTTCTTCGAATTTATTCCATCGAGGGCTACATAGATACACCCTCGTCTAAAGAGGGAAGTAGATGTATTTATATAATTTCCCTGGACTGTTATATGATTCGTTTTTCATGATGATGGATGGTGATGACTGATGACTGATGAGTTTAGACAAGGTTCAGTAGCCCAAGTTGGCAAAAATCTAAACAACAAACCTTGTTATTTACCAACACACTTGACCAAAGGAAATTCAATTGGTTCATTACGAATGTGGTTTGTTTTGGGTATCCGCCGGATGCGCAAGGCGGCTTGTTGGTGGTTAATTTATTGAATGATTGGTCGGTGTGTATCTTATTTCATTGCTGAAAAGGCAAAAGTCCTTTCATCCTTGTATATCGGTCACTCATTAATTATTATCAAAGGAAATCTAAAATGTTTCACGCAAGCGATATATTCCAATTTATTTTGTTCACCTTACATCAAGCCAAGTTATTTCCAATCCAACCTGTGCTTTGAGTTCTTATAGACTGGATGATTCACCGGACAAACATTGACACTTTAATTCCATAATGATTTTGTTAAATATCCACACTGAAATCCCAGAAAAAAAAAACGGAAAAAAGGAACCTTACAGCATCTCGGTTTAAATCAACATTTTCATTTCCCCGAAGAATCAGTAGGTATATGTTTTCTTTTATCCTAATTCTATGTCCCTAGAGAGGATAAAATATTTTTATAGCTGGAAGATGCGAAGGAAGAATTCCAAAACAACAAAAAGATACTAAACTCTGTTCCCACAATGCGTGGCGTTTTGTAGATAGATATAGGGATTCCTTAAAAAAAGATTAAATTCTTTGGGTATTTTGTTGATGTTTTTGTTGTAGCAGATCTATCGACCGATTATTTTTTTTTTTTTTTTGTATTTATTTATAGAGGGACTACGAGTATGGTGAGATGAGCCCTGTGACAGGGCATGGATGTTTTTTTATTCTGTGTTTACTTTATCTTTTTTCACCCTTTCGTAAACATTCTTTTTATATTTATTTACGTTGGACGTTTTCGTATCGACCCCCCATATTTCTATAGGTGAGCCACATTTCTTAAACTTTTGAAATGTGGTTTCTTGACTTTGCTTTGTGTTTGAAATGTGTTTGCTTAAAAACACCAAACTTTCACTCACAGAAAAAAAATTTACCCTATATGAGGTTAGGGGTTTCCCAAATTTTAATAATTTTTATTATTACTTATAAGTATTAACAATCAGGGTATAATAAGAATAGCTAGTGACATTTTTATTTAAGTTTCAAAATAGTATCAATGTCATTTCGAAGTGTTCGAAACAAGACAACAACATTACTTTATAAGAGATAACACTGTTTTTAAATAAATAGTTAAATATTCTTTATTATTATTAATATTTTGTTCATATTTTTCAAACAATGTAAGAAAACAAGACTTCAACTTGTGTGTGTGGTGTAAATCAAGAAGCCAAAACTTTACTTGTTTTTTCAAAAAATTACGACATTTAAAAAAAAAACTCGCAGGAAACAACAGAGTAAAAATTCTTGTAGTGAGTTGTATCAGATATGGGATTCTGCATGTAACCACTTTTCATAAAGAAAGCTTTCGAAATCTTATACAAAAAAAAAAAAAAGTTCAAACTTTTGAATAGCGGCATAGAGTGAACTCGACGATTTTTGCATTACAAATTTTTCTGATAACACATTTTTGCATAACACGAAGCGGCTGAAGTTTCGTTTTATAGCTGGAAGCTGGTCCTAAGCCCAGGTTCGTTTTTGTTTCTCGACTGATACCCGAACTCAATCCGGGTGACGTTCTGCATTATTTAATGACAAAAAAATTAATCCCCAATGCGAATAATATTAAATGTAATAAGATAAGCAAACCAGAGAGTTTTGTTTCTTCTTTTAAGTTACTTGTTCCACCAACATCGTTTGATTCTATTTGTGACAGTAATGCTTGGCCAGGTGGTGCTCTTGTTAAAGAATTTTCAAGCACAAAGAAAAATAAAATTAACAACAAAAAAAAAATAGATTCTCCCTCTTCTATCAGAATGTGAGAGGGCTTCGCAGCAAAACTGCAGATTTATACGTAAATTCTTATGTTTTCCCCCATGATGTGCTGGCTTTAACTGAAACTTGGTTAAATCCAAGACACTTGAATACAGAAATCCTCAGTCAAGATTTCGAAGTTTATCGTAAAGATCGGCATCACGATAAACCAGATGATGTTGGTGGTGGTGTTCTTATTGCAGTCAGGAATTCATTTTTATCATGTAATATAACTTTTCCGTTTTATTTAACTATCGATATTATTTGTGTTAAAATTTGTGTTTCGTCGAAAATTTTATTTCTCATTAATGTTTATATTTGCCCAAAAAGCCCTATTTCAGTTTATGTAGAGTTGACATTAGTCTTAGACTATATTTTTCAACTGTCGAATTTCAAAAGAGAAATTTTACTGTTAGGAGATTTCAATCTTCACTACACTCAGTGGGTTCCCTCTGATAATGGATTCTTTCAAAAAGCTTCATTATCTTCACCACAGCATGAGCTTTCCCGTTTCGACTTAGAGCAAGTAAGCTGTATAAGAAACTACCAAGGTCGCATGTTAGATCTGATTTTCTGATCTGACGCTATTAATACAGTTGTTCTTCATGCTAATTCAGGTATCATCAGATTAGACGATTACCATCCTCCTTTAGATATTTTTTTTGCTTTCACGAATGTCCTTGACGAAAGTAGTTGTGCAAATGACTGTTCTTACACCTTTGACTTCCGAAAAGCGAAATTCGATTTACTTTCGGATGAACTACGCAGGTCCGGTATTGAAAATATATCAACCTTTGCAAATATTGACGAAGCAGTTACTTGTTTCTACTCTATTTTATATGATAGCATGAAAAAATTAATCAAAAATCCTATTCGGTACCAGCCATGGTTTACTAAAGAACTTAAGCTTTTAAGGAACAAAAGAAATAAAGCTTGGAAAACTTTTAAATCAACGCTTTCTCCAACTGACCACGAAATCTTCGTAAGTCTTTTTGAAGAATTTCGAACGCTCTCCCATAATCTTTACTCCAACTATGTAACAAAAACGGGGTATTGTCTTAAAAATGATCCAAATAGTTTTTGATCTTTTGTTAACTCGAAGAAAAAATCGGATGGTTATCCAACCAACTTTGTTTTTAATGGTCTTACCTTTAAAAATACCCCTGACATCTCTAATGCCTTCGAAAATGATTTCTCTAATTCCTTTTGTAGTTCCTCTGTAATAATAGATGAAAATTACTTTGATAATCGACTTAGCTGCTCTCAAGTTAATTTTAATAATGTTCCTATTAGCAGTGAGAGAATCTTAAACTAGAACCTGGGTTCAAATCCAGCTCATAGCCACCTTTTTTCTGGGGTACTGCCTCTTGCGAGGAACTGACAAAACCTCCAAGAGTAAAATTTGTCTCGAAAAAGTACATCTCATGTAGCCGTTCGGACTCGGCATTAAATTGTAGGTCCCTTCCATTCTTGCAGAGTAACAACACACACACAGGAATGGTTCTAGGCCTTGGCTCCTTAAGGAGCTGTCGCGTCAATAAATTTATTTTAATTTATAGTTTCTTATGTTTAGCTCATCCACTTGAATACCTTTTTAAGCTTTCATTAGCGTCTGGCAAATTTCCTAGTCTTTGGAAAAAATCTTTTATAAAACCCATTTTCAAAAAAGGTGAAAAAATGGAAATCAAAAATTACAGAACAATTTCAAAGCTTTCAAGCATTCCTAAGCTGTTTGAACAAGTTGTCTGCGAAAGCTTATCCTTCTTAACTAAGAACCTATTATCTTTTCATCATAAATGCTCTAATGCACTTGAAAGTGGCTTTGAATTAGACTGCGTTTACACGGATTTTTCTAAAGTTATTTTGTTTAAATTAGAAATGTTTGGGTTTCCACCTTTGTTTATTGCCTGGATAAGATGCTATCTAACAAATAGATCTTACCAAGTCAAATTTCGTAACGTATTATCAAACCCTTTTAATGCATTATCTGGAGTTCCACAAGGAAGTCACCTTGGACCTTTACTCTTCATAATTGCTATAAATGACGTATCTTCTTACATTTCTAATAGTGAAATTCTTGTTTTTGCCGATGATATGAAAATATTTAAAACAATTAAAAATTCTTCAGACCGTATGATCTTACAAGAAGATATAGACAATTTTGTCTTATGGTGTTCTAAGAATGGTCTTAATCTAAATGCTTCTAAGTGTCAAAGTATGACCTTTTCGCGTAAGAGAACACCTAATATTATCACTTATACAATGTCTCAACAAACTCTTTGTCAGGTTTCTACATTTCGTGACCTAGGTGTTTTATTTAGTTCTAACCTTGAATTTGATGAGAATGAGTAAAGCAAATTCCATGCTTGGATTTATTAAGAGGTGGGCTAAGGAATTCAATGATCCCTACGTAACACTATCTTTATACAAATGCTATGTTCGTCCCCATCTCGAGTATGCTTCTCAAATTTGGTCACCATTGTATGAAGTCCATAAATCTCGAATTGAGGCTATTCGCTCTGCTCTTAAAGGCCTTCCATGGGAAGATCCATTTAATCTGCCCCCTTATGAGAATCGAATTCGGCTTCTGAATCTCCAATCCCTTTCTCGCAGATGGGGCAGTAATGATCTTGTGTTTTTTCATCAATTGCTTTCTGGTCAAATTGATGCTCCTGAATTACTTTCCTTGGTAGGTTTTAACTATCGGGGAGGCTCTTCCCGATTACGTAATAAAGAACTCTTGTATTGCCCCTACCATAGAACTAACTCCTTAACTTTCTCTAAAGATATGTTTTAACTTGCATTTTTTTGCATTCTTGTATAGGTATCCTTAATTTAACAGTTGTCATCTGAACAATAAATATCAAATATCAAAATTATTCGCTTAAACTAAAAAAACAAAGAGTTGGTTGTCTGTAAACTCGGTTTACGGACAATAATTTTACGTAATAACGTGATAGGAAAACATTGACGGCAGCAACACCAACATACAGCCCGTTTACTCACACCCATAAACTCGTTAGATCCACTCACACACCCTAATATCTACATTTACTTTCTAATTTAACAAAACTCCGCCTATTTTGTATTTATTTTTCTCTTCTTGTTCCTTTTGAATTTGAGTGGAATTATTTCGGGAATTTGCGCCCGTTTTTTCATGTTCGCCTGGTGCTAGCCATCGATTTTGCTTGAAAGAACCACAGTATCGCGGTTAGCATGAGTCATGTTATTTGGTACGTGTAGCCTTTCATCGATTTATAAGACGTATCATGACAAAAATCAGTACCAGTTAAATTTAAAAATCATTCTACACTTAAATATAATATACTTAATACAATTTAAACAAGCATTCCACAGATAAAAAAAAAAAAAAAGAATTCATTATTCTTTTATATTGTATTATAAAGAAAACTAAAAACATAGCATACAATCGCTGCAATTGTAAGAAGCACCTCCCTAGTTGTCATATTTTTTTGCCGTTGTATTTAAAATGAGTCCTTAGGCATTGTAAGAGTTGCAGTCTACTGCTTTTCATTCCCAGGACAATGGATAGTGGATGGTGCTATTATATCCTTGCAGTTTATTGAAATATTTAGTTTCTTTTTTCTTAGTTAAAAGTAGTGAAACATCTTCTTGTGCATTATTTTGCTTTTACTTCGCTTGAAGTGAGCCTAAGAAAATATGTACGTCAGTATCTAAAGATGCAGATAGATTTTTTTTTATTTTATCCCTAATCATTGCACATTAGCTGGAGCCTTGCTCATCTTTTTGATATTTTTTTTTGTAAATAAAAGAAAAAATCTATCCGGAAGATGAACACTTTTGTTCTGCCATACAATAACATGGAATTTTGTTTGTATCTTATAGTCTAAGAGCTGGCTACATACAAAAAGTGATTATTATCAGCTACACGATTAATTCCTTTTGTAAACAATGATTTGGGGGCGTTTGGTGGGGGTGGAGGTTCAAAGTTGGCATTTTTTTAGTGAACAATTTATTATAAGCTACACGGGTAGATACGACTAAAATAGCTTCTGCTTACCCTAAGGAGAAGTAAAAGATGGTTGGCTGGTAGACGGCTTCAAAGTCTTGTAAAATTATGGAAAAGTTCCATAAACCATTCCTGTGTGTGTGTTTGTTGTTAATCTGCAAGAATGGAAGGGACCTACAGTTTACCACCGAGTCCGAACGGTTAGATGCGATGCACTTTTTCGAGACAAATTTTACTCTTGGAAGTTTTGTCAGTTCCTCGCAAGAGGCAGTACCCCGGGAAAGAAGGTGGCTATGAGCGGGATTCGAACGCCACGGGGCACTGGTATTAGGTATTAGGGAACCCAAAATGTGAAATGGTAGACAAAATCGTAGACGTAGACGGCTTTCAAAATAGTGCTAACATATACGAGCGTTCTCGCTTATGACTTATCCGATGTTGATAAAATTTTACCCATAGAAGCTTTTGGTTAGTTCCGATAGTTTTTTTTTTCAAAAAATAAATTTTTTAAAATTTGGAAAATAAAATCAATATGTCAAAAACTAATGGCTAATGAATTCGATTGAAATTTTGAATAATTTTTTTTTTTTGATTTTAAAATTTGTATATACAGTGGACTCTCCCTAAGTTGAATGTTCACGGGAAACCAAGATTTTTTCGAGTTAGGATGAGTTTTGTAAAAATTCGAGTTAGAGAGAGAAACAAAATGGGTGATTACAGGTGGAGTGTTTGTTTTATTATAAAAAAAAGAACTCTAGATTAAAAAGACAGTTTTGAAATTCATCCGGTACCTACTAGATCAGTCAGTTTTTTTTGCATATTGCCGGATTGCAGTTGCGTTCTCAATTTCAGTTTTTCCTAGCTTTTCTAAGTTAATGAAGAAGAAGAACCCGAAATCTTCTTCTTCATTTTCACATTCGTTTGCTTTATTTTCAGCATGCATTATTTCCTCCAAAAAAAAAACAGAATCATTTTCAGGTACTTAGGTAGCCACGATTCTGTCTAAATTCGACTTATGGAATGAAAAATATGGTCAAGAATCCAGAGAATGTGTTTGAGTTATAGAATGATGTTTGTATGGAAAACTGAGGGGAATGCTAAAATCTAGCGAAAAATATTTCGAGTTAGAGAGAAATTGGACTTAGGGAGAGTCCACTGTACTACATTTTTTTTACATATTTTTAAGCAAATTTCAGGAAATTGAATGACAACTATAATTTTGACACTACTCTGCTTTGTTGTCACAGATAATCCAGTGTTTATTTACTGGGTCTTAATCTATACAAAAAAAACGGGAAGTTGTGAATTTTTGATATGATGCTCGGTAGATACCAAAACAAAAATTCCAACACCACGCCCCCTCCGCCCTCTTAATAATAAAATCAAATAAAATTTTCTACACGTTTGGTGTTGGATTTCAATAAAATTTTATATATGACAAGATCTAAGTAGCCAAAATTTTGAATCATTATTTTTTTCTATTTCTAATTATTTTTTTTGATTTTTTCGTTTAACTATAAATATTTTTAAAACTTATCAAAAAAAAATAAATAAAATTTGAAAATCTGGTGTAAATTAATAGTCTAAAAAATTGCATACAAAAATTAATTTTTTTTTTCAAAAAACTATCAAAACCGGTCCTATAATTTTCGAAATACTTTTTTCATAAATTCTTTGTTTTTTAAGACGTGTGATGACAAACTTCATTTTTTACTAAAAACTGTTAAGTTTTGTGGTTTCGATACTTTTACAAGTTCAAACTGTGTTATTTTCAACGTAAATGTTACTGGTTTCTGTCAAAGATCTTGCTTTCCAATTTAATTAGGCACATAAAAGCAAGTACGTGCCTATTACACGGTGTCTCCACGTTCTATATTGTATAGTATACTATCTGTCAAATTGAAAATTTGGCATTGGGCATTTCATAGCAAAGCATGCTATTTCCTTTGCAGAAATGTAGTGGAGAAAAACGTATTACTGTGTTCCTGCTCTAATAGCATTAAAAGAAAAGAGAACGCTTTACAATTTTTTTCCAAATATCCATAGAAAGCTATGAGCTGAGCAATGTCTAAAATAGAATGCTATTTGCGGTCTCCACGAGCAATTTTCATAGAATTCTATCTAGCTTAATAGAAAATCTCTTAAGGAATGTTGCCACAGAACGATATTAAAGCGTCTGCTTTCTTGGTGTTTATTTACTAAAGCTTTTCTGGTGTTATTTTTATTTTCATTTTAGTCTCCCGTACCCGGAAGCAGGGTTCCTTCAGCCACATAAATGATTATGGTCATAGCTATATGCTTTTGGCATTCCGTCCTGTTCGTTAATGATTTCCCAATTGTTTCCGGAACACCAGCAAAACTCACGTTTTCTTATTTTTTTTCTGTGGCAGGGTATGTTTTCATCCTTTCGGTAAAAAATATATATAAAAAAAAAAAAAAACTTATAGTTCAAATTAAAAAATGCTTGCTACACATTCTCTAAGGGAGCAATGTCACGAAAGTCAAGTAGAATAATAGTGGCGGGCATTTCACAATGGACCCTCCACAGAATGAAACTACAGTTCGTTGGCTAGTGCTAGTATTATTCGAATATGCCACAAGATTTTTCAGTCGCATGAACTTGGGTCTTTGTGGGGAACGAATTCTTTTAAATATCCTTTTTGGATCTTCTATTTAATGTTCTTCTGCATATCACAAATTAATACCGTAGCTAGTTTCTTGCTTTAGTAAGTTTAAAGGTTTTGTACTTTAAGCGTCAGGTCCAACTTAATTATGAAGAGGCAAAAAACAACTCATGTTTTCCCAATATGCCCAGAGAAGCACGGAATTAAAATTAAATGCGTTATTAATTTTTATTTATTTATTTTGGTAATTTTTATTTAGTTGAATACTATCTAATTTTACATGAGTAACTAAGAATTTTTAAGGAAAACGTGGCTAAATGCGGGTTATAATGGAATTTATTTCCTTGCATCCTTTAAGACCCTAAACTTAACGGATCTTTGTGCTAGATTGTTGGCTCTAATTTCGTACCTGTTGAAATTTCGGACCAGGCTCATTTTATGGCTTCAATAATCTCTTCCGTTTCATTATATTACTTTCCATTTAATCTCGGCTTTGCTTATGTTAGCCTCGGAAACAAAATTCGTATTTTCATTTGTGTTTAAGCAAATTTTTCTTTGGTCAATTTGCAAAGTTTTGGTTGATTTATTTTAAAAGAATGTGTCCTATATGTTTCTCGAGTAAATTACCAATTAATAAAAAAAACATTTGTTCAAATTCGTTTTGTCGTTCTTGCGTGATGCACGGTCAGGAGTTTCGGCTTCAATTTTATTATATATAATGATGATAATGATAATGATGTTGAGGTTATCACGAGTTAAGAACAGCTTTTTCTTCACTTTTGTCCATCAGCTTATGCATTTTGCACCATTTTATCCACAATTTGATTTTTGCTTAGTCGTCTTTTGAGGCTTGTTTTGGCAGTTGCTTTTGCAAGCTCACTGTCAAGTAAATCATGAATATTGTGTGTGGCCTTTGCATTTTTTTTTTCCTTCTTAAGAATAGTGATATCGTATCGTCACCCCCACGCGGTGCCTGCTGGATAGCTGAATAGTGGACCAGCGATGAGCGTTGGATCTGTCGGATCAATGGGTTGTAGATCCTGAGTCACCTTCCCAGGAACTAGGAGCAGGAAAAAAGTTGCGCTCTGAAGATCCAATCCAACCATGGTCTGTATGGTCATGCACAGGCCTCACAAGCCGGTCAGGTAAGAATTCATTGTGATGAAAATTAATAACTAACCGATTAAGTTGGCCGAATTACATCATATAAGCTTTATTAGAGTCCATGCTCCTACAGAATAGAAAGACGACCGACGTTACCAAAGAAAGTTTCTATGAGCTCCTTGCCAAAACGTATGAGCAGTGCCCCAAGCATGACATTAAATTCCTATTGGGGTATTTTAGCGCAAAAATTGGAAGGGAGAACATCTTTGGTTGTACAATTGGGAAGTACAGCCTACACGAAACCACCTCCGGAAACGGACTCAAGCTTATCGATTTTGCAGTGGAAAAAATTTGGTGGTAAGCAGCACCGTCCTGACATTCACCAGTGTAACTGGCGGTCACCGGATGGTCGAACCTGCAATCAAATCAATCATGTCGCGATCGACGGAAGACATTCCTTCAGTATTCTGAATGTCCGTATGTTCCGAGGAGCAAAACTTCCAGCTTTTAGGCGATCAACAACCACGCAGAGGAAATTTAATGTTGGACGACTCCAATCGGAAGAGACCGACATAGCCTATGCTGATCACGTATCCCTTGAGCTAGCAATAAATCTTCCGAGTGAATATATGAACCCCGAAGATCAACGGCTTACATGTCAACAAGCCATAAGAAATGCAGCGTCAGAGATGCTGGGCTTTTCACAACCATCTCCGAGAAACCCCTGCTTCGACTGCGAATGTGTTTAGGCAAACAAAGCCAAAACGGAGGCATACAGATCGTGGCTCCGCAAAAGAACTAGGGCATCTTATAACTTCTACGTTGAGCGAAGGAAGTAAGAAAAACGCTTATTCAGGAGAAAAGACATAAGATCACCACCAACGTAAAGTCGAGAGGAGTAGCAGAGGTGCGAAACTTCTACAGAAGAGTGAAAGAGTCAACATCAGGTTTCACAAGCTGTTTTGGGCCCTGCAAATGGATGGAAAAACTTTAGTAGATGCGCAATCGATGTAAACCATCTGGAGGCACTACTTCAACTAGTTGTTCAATGGCGATGACCCCCAATATCCCGTCAATGATCAATCGAGATGATGACCAAGAGCTTCACCCGACACCAAAATGAGATCAAAGTAGCCATTGCCAGACTAGAAACAAAAAAACCAGCTGTACCCAATGGGGTACAAGCGGAAATTTTCAGACACTGCAAAATATGGTCGGAGGAAAGTAAGCCCGATGACTAGAATCTCAGTACCATCTGCCCGATCCACAAAAAAGGAGATCGAATTCTCTGTACGCTTACAAGATCCTGTTCAGCGTTTTATGTGAAAGTCTTAAACCGTTTGCTGACGGATTAATAGGTTCTTAACCAAGCCGGCTTTAGACCTGGAAAATCTACGATCGAACAAATTTTTACATTGCGCCAAATCCTGGAGAAAACCCAAGAATATAACATCGAGACTCACCATCTGTTCATATCGATTTCAAAGCAGCCTATGACAGTGTAAACATGGACGAACTGTACCGAACCATGTCTAGTTTTGGAATTCCTGCTAAACCGATATGTCTTATCAGGAGGACGATGCAAAATGCCCGCTGCTCCGTCAAAATTGGCCGAGATACCACTGAGACCTTTGACACCACCAGAGGATTACGAAAAGGTGATGCACTGTCGGGCAGCTGTTTAAACATTGTGCTTGAAAAGATAGTACGCAACACCCCAGCCAGCACATCAGGCACTATCTTTAAAAAATCAACGCAGTTACTTGGGTTCGCTGACGACATTGATGTGGTAGGAAGAACCAAACGGACAGTAACCGATGCTTTCACTTCAATGGAGTTAGCTGCAAACAGAATGGGACTGGTTATAAATGAGGAGAAAACGAAGTATATGCTTTCATCAAGAAAAGATTGATAGGTATAACTTCGAGGTAGTCGGCGGGGAATTTATCTACCTGGGCTCTGCTGTGAACACGGGCAACAACATCGAGCCAGATATCAAACGTAGAATCACTTGCTAATCGCAAAAAAATCCGTATCCAACGGCTAATATGGCTGGGCCATGTAGAGTGGATGAATATCGATGCTCCACCGCGCAAAGTTTTAAAGTTTTAAACTCAAAAAATGTGTATTTTAAAAAAATTCAGGAGCGAATTTCTTATACTTGTATTCATTTGCAAAGCAGGATTGCCAGATTACCTAAATATAATTTTTTTTTCAAAATTAAAAAAAGAGTTAATTGTCTGATAATTTTACGTGATAACGTCATAAGAAAACATTGATGGTAGCAACACCAACATACTTCACTCACACCCACAAACCCTCTCGTAAAATCCACCACACACACACACACACACACACCAATATATATGTACATCTACTTTCTACTCAAACAAAACTCCGCCTATTTTGTATTTCTTTTTGAATTATTTTGGGAATTCGCGCTTATTCTTTTTCATGTTGGCCTGGTGCTGAGAATACGTTTGCGATCGGTTTTGGTTGAAAAAAATTACCCACAAACCCTCTCGTTAAATCCACACACACACACACACCATTATTACATCTACTTTAACAAAACTCCGCCTATTTTGTATTTCTTTTTCTCTTCTTGTATTTGTATGAATTTGAGTGGAATTATTTAGGAATTTTGCGCCATTTCTTTTTCATGTTCGCCTGGTGCTTGCGATCGATTTTGGTTGAAAGAGACACAGTATCGAACCGTGCGTCACTTTACTTATCAGCATTATTAGCATTTATTATATAAGATTTATAAGACATTATCACGTCAAAAAATAAAATAAAAAAATGTGCCTAATTACATTGGAAGACAAGATCTTTGACAAAAACAAGTAACACTTACAGTTTGAACTTATAAAAACTATCAAAAAAACAATACTTTACGGTTTTTAGTGAAAATGAAGTAAGCCATCACACGTCTTAAATAACAAAGAATTTATGAAAAAAGTATTTCGAAAATTGTAGGACCGATTTCGATAAAATCGTGTTTTTTATTTTGGTTTTTTTGGAAAAAAAATTTTGTTTGAGATTTTGGTATGCAGTTTTTTAGAGCTTATTAATTATACACCTAATTTTTAAATTTTAAATAATTCTTTCAAAATATTGAATTTCAAAAAAAAAAAAAAAATCAAAAATTATTTTTTATTAGAAAAAAAAATTATTTAAAATTTTGATAAGCAGATCTTCTCAAATATAAAATTTGACAGTAATCCAAAGAGCCGTTACCGAGAAACTCAACAATTAAAAAAACCGTTATATGAAAGGTACCGTTAATAGACTTTTCCCGGACAGACATTTTTTCTCGATCACTTTTTTAGACTTCTCTATGATCGTAATGTCATGTCACGAATCCTATAATCGCAAGTAAAAATAAATGGAGTATCCTGGGATGTCTGTCCCTTAAGTAAAAACTTCCCTGAAAATTCCCATTTTGATAGTATGGCTTCGTCTTTTTTTACCTTATAAATACCCAACTAGAAATAAACTATAACGGGTTACGTAGTTGAGTGCTGAAATTGGTCTGGTACAAGCTGAACCTTATATTTATAAATATAATTAGAAGGTTCAACTAACAGAGGAAATGTTGGGAATGCAACGAATACATGTCCCGCATTTATAAAAAAGCAGAGCAAGTGAATAAAGTTAGAGTTTTTTTTTTTACATTAATTAAGAAGAGAACGCATATGCACAAATCGAACGACAGTTACGGAAACGACATCTAACTATGTAGATATCTAGTGTGATCTGATCATCAATATAGAGCTCCTTGTAACACAAACAACGTGTCTTAGATACAATTTCTATGTGCAAACTTTTATCATCGTCATAATCGCCGCATCAGCTTACTGTGCATAAACGCGGCACTAGTTGATGAAAAGGAATACCTACTTATACTAACATAGTTGTATCTTGTATCTTTATACACCCTCTATGCCCAAGCCCATGTACAAGGTTTGCATAAATATCTATCAACACCAACATCAACCACTGTTTTTTTGTATCTTTTTGTATTTCGTTCATTTGTGTACACGAACGTGTGTACTGTGTATTCTCATTTTAATAACATTCAAATGCTTTCATCTTTGCCGCCGAACCGCGCCGTTCACCGATGTATCTATATACCTACATAGATACAAAAATATCTACAAGTATATCTGCATGCTAATGCAAATTGTACAATATGTATTTATTTTGCGCTATAACATTTTTGTCTTCGGTATTGTTGTATGTATGCCTGTATATGTATAGTTTCTTATGTTTCGTTTTAGATATTTCTCTAGATATTTTTGTTTAAAAATACACTTCCTGAAGAAAAAAAAATAAAATAAAAAAGTATGATAGCGAATAAAGCTCTTTGAGGTTTTTTTTTTTTGGAATAAGAATGTCAATATTAATTTGTGAGTTGTTTCAATTTGTATACATTTATTTATGTAATATGTAGTTGAAATTTATCGCTTTCAATCATGATAAGTGAGAGTTGAAAACAATAATTAAAATGATACCTACTTGTTGTACAGAACCATCAAGTATAGATAGATTTATTAGAAAAAAATGTTAAAAAAGGTCACAAAACTTTTTGAATAAATTTGAGTCATTTTGTGGGCTGATGGATGATGTGGTGTCCATCACACTCAATGTAAATCCATTGTGATACCTTGGGGGGTTTGGGCCCAATAAGCATGGGACCTATGAAAAACCTATACATTCTCAAGCCATTTTTTTGTTCAGATAGTTCTTCTAAGTCCTGGAAGAAATGATTTCCCAGCATAGTGCTGGGCAGTGACAGAGAAAATGAGGAGTGTCCTGATGCACATCTATGTCGCCACAACCTCTGCACAAGTCGTCGGTGCTGAGCTTCAATTTCTTTTTGTGGTAACCCAGCATGTTATGCCCGGTCAGTATGCTCACAGAATATTTTCTGTTCTTTTTTTATTAAAGTAGGGCCATAGTTTCCTGGTTACGACACAGGAGTCGAGCGAGTTCTATCTCTCGTTAGCTGTGGCGAGTACCTTATTCCCTATCGTCTGTTTAATGTTACAGCTCATCAGCTCTTTCGTTTCCTTGCACACCACTGTGGCCAGGAAGCCAACAGATTCTTATATTAGCTTTGATTTTATTTCAATGGCAGAAATTGTTTTAATTGCTGCTTGGCTGCATGTGGTATTGCCTTCATTGCAGTCTCTTTAGCAGCTTTCGTCACTACCAGGACTTCAGCCTGAAAGACGCTGCTGTAATCGTGGAGCCTAATTGATCCTGCCAGTTCGAGTGTTTCTCAGTAGAAACCTGCACCATCACCAATTTCCATTTTAGAGCCATCTGTGTAGATTTCAATGGCTGATTTGTGTAGTGTCTGGTTGTTAAGCCTGTCTTCTCTAGTGATAAATGGTCTTTCAAAATCTAAACTGGGTGTTGTGTAGTCTGTGCATACATTTTAGCCCGTATATGTCTGTAGAATCTGTGCATGGTGGCCTGTCAGACTCGATCTCCAGTTTTGAGTTTGGCTTAACCGGAGAGCGCTGTTTGCTGCAGATTCTTGCACAAAGAGGTCTAAGAGTTTATAGATTGAGAATAGCGTCCAGCCCTGGAGTAGGGGTAGTTCTCATAGCCCCGGTTCTTAGGTTGGAAGCAATTTTCGTAGCCTGCCATCAGTATTGGTCGTATTATTGCCGTATACATTCACATAATAATCTTTGGACTAGGTCCCGCAGGTCTTTCCAAATATTCTGTTACAGGCATAGGATGCTATCATTGCCTTCTTGGCTCTTTCTTTGATATTGAGATTCCAATTCAGTTTTCTGTCTAGAATCACATCAGGGTATTTGGCCTGATTTGACAGGATCAATGGAACCCCTTCTATTGAATGAAGATTAAAAACTGATATTTTTCTTTTGTTGGTAAAGAGAAACAGTTCTGTCTTTTGCGGATTGACCACTAGCCCACATTTCCTTGACCAGGTATTTACCAAGGATAAGGCTCCTTCTATTTTATTTTATTGCAGTGTGATATTTCTTGTACAAAGCTAGTTTATTTAAGAGGAAAATAATTTTTTTTACAACTTTAATATTAATAATGCTAAAATGAATTTAATTTTTTGTTTAGTAAATATATTTATTTTTGATAAAATAAAACAAAATTGTGATGTAAATATTGCCAAAGAAAAAGTTATGGGCTTTATTGTTACCCAAAGTCTCAATACCATGACAAATTTATAATCGGTGAAGCTGTAAGAGTCACAACCCATAGTTGCCACGCGACTGGAAAGTCAGGGAAAGTCGGCGATTAAAAATTTGGTTAGGGAAAGTCAGGGAATTACAAAACCGATTAGGGAAAATATTTTCAAAATAGATCTTTCTCATATTAAAATTATTTAATCCTTCGTTATACTCTGCCTATACTTTCGCGCTTTTGGAATACTTGTATCGTATAACTCCTTGTGAGTGACTTTTAGGCCATTTTGTTAAGTCAAACTTGAACATAACTTGAGGATTTTTATTTCCAACTAGCTCGTGTTACCCGCGACTTCGTCCGCCTGCCTTTCATTATTCTATCTCTACTTCCATAAACAATGCTCTAGCGAAATAGCCAGTTGCATTCCTCCCCTGAAACGCTTTAACCGTAATACTCGCACTGCAAGGAATGCCCATCATTATACCCTTGAGCCCAACTTCGGACGTACTGTCAAGCACAGGGATTCTTTCTTTAGTCGTACCACGCGAATGTGGAATGCCTTGCCAGACTCTGTTTTTCCCTCCCATTTTGAAGTGCAGAACTTTAAAACAAATGTGCATCGTTACCTCCTTTCACAGCCCTCGCTGTGTTTAATTAACATTATAAGGGTAGTCAAAATCCCTTTAGTACGGGCTAATTATAAAAAAAAAAAAAAAAAAAAAATCGTTCTAAAATAATAATTTTCGAAAAAATAAGCAAACCCAGCACCACCTACGGGTAATTCAAATAGATTCAGTTATTCCTATCAAAATGAGCTCACTGTTTGTGAAACTCCCGTCAAAATCGGTGCATAAATAAGAATTTTCCAAAAAAAAAAACACACCAGCGCCACCTAGTGAGTAATTAACATATCCTAAGTTACTTGTTAGGATATCAGCTACCTGCAAGTGAAAGTCCCGTCGGAATCGGTGCAGCCGTTCCCAAGATTAGCCGGAACCAACGGACAGGCTGGCAGACAGACAGAAATTTTTTTTTTAATGGTGTTTTTGTTATAAGTACTGTATATCCCTTCGTGAACATCAAGTAAAAAGCTGTTATTTTGATTTTAAAAACAGTTACATTATTTTTATTTATGCGTATAGATTGAATTCAACAATTACCACTAAAAAACATGATTGGGAATTTTTTTCAATTTTAAAAATTTATTTTTCAGCATTTTCTATTTTAAACGAGAAACGTCAAAGCTCAAACCTAAGAAAATCTTGAATTTTTCATTCTCTCATCCGTTATTTCATTCCTCTACTTTTCTGTAAGTTGGCCAACTTGAGAAGTTAAAATAGTGAACAAAACCAATCAACTCACAAGCTGAGCTAACTTTGGATTTATCAGCGTTGAACAATAGATAACAAAACGACCCTTAATATGTCAACTTGTAGCAAATAAAATTTCCTATAATTTTGGTCTGTAAAGCTTTTTTGTACAAGCAGTATAGCGACGGAGCTTTTAAGCAGCCTAAAATGCCCAAATTTGAATTTTTGTTTTTTTAATTTTCAGTTTCTTTAGCGCGATAACGCCGTAATCGAAGAATTAGGCCCAAAAATTTTAACAATCAATCATCAACTAGCTACATATTTCAAACTCCACGTTTTATTTTATTTATGTGACCGTTACAAGGGAATGAGGGTTCATTAAAAAAAATCTACATACTTATAACAAAATTTGAATTCAATGGAGACTCTAAAACGTTATTCAGGGATAAATTTTCTCCAGTGGAACTCGAGGACCTTGTGCCAAAAAAGGAAAGTGTGGGGAAAACTGCAAAGTTTTCGACAATTCTTAGGTCTTTCATCAATAACTTTCATTTTATGCATGTATGTAGACCGTTAAATTTCCTACATTGTACATCAATTCGTTATTTCCGAAAAAAAAGTTTTAATTTTTTTTTAAATTTCTTAAAAAAATGCAGATATTCACCTCATTTTTTCTGTTATACGTTATACCCCAAATTGATGAAAGGTTGTTGTAATTAAGAATTTTCTGGTTCAAATGTTCAACTTTTGAAACCCTCAAAATCCATCCCTGCCTCCCCCCCTCAGACCTAAAAATCTTGAGGATATCATCCGGCGCAGCATTCATTTCTTGATGTGGGGAATGATAGTACTTCTCGTTAGGCTCCAAGCCCACACTGATAATTTCATTGCCTTACTTGCCTATAAAATTTCTGGTTTTCAGAATCCGGTCTATCGGGTTGATGAATTCCATTTCCTACTTGACAGTGCAAGAAGGGACAGGAGCGAAATTCCTCGGGAACTGCAAGCTTCTTTATGTGCGCTTACAAGTAAATTTATTGTTAAAAAATGCAAAATTGATAACTTTTCTAAAATTAAAATTTGAAAAACCCTGAGTGAAAAAAACTACTACTGGATCGCCGCACATACTCGCTCATACGTGCGGTCACATTGTAGAATAAAATTTTTGAAAATGAAAGTTAACATCAAAGCATTTATTCGATTTTTGTGACTTTTGATTGTTTGAATAAAGTTCGTTAAATTGTATTGAGTGAAATAATTCAAACGCCATTTTATTTCTTTGGGAAATTTAAAAAAAAATGTGATTTTTTTCCAAATCGTAGGAACGGTTTTTAAATGAAACGGCTTTTTTAACAACTTTTTGTTTTTTTTAATTATAAAAAATAATTCAAGTATATAAACTTAAGCAAAAAAATAATATACATTTAAAAACAAAATTAAACAAAAAAATCACTTATCCGTTATATAAAAAATATTGATTTTTCAAAAAAAAAAAAATTTGAATAAGTATTAAAAATATGAAAAAAAAAGTTTTAGAAAAAAAATTAATGTGAAATAGATTAGGCTACTACATCTTTTTGAATATCAATTTTGAGAGTAATCGGATCACCAGTTTTCGAGAAAGTCGAAAAAAAATCGGTCCTATGGGAGGTACCGTTAGCCTACAATATTGTTTTTTTTTCATCAAAATATAATGCTTACTTACAGTAATAGTGCTTCGATTTTGTTGTCAAAAAAATTCTTGGAGCCGATTTCGAGAAAAATAAGCCTTTTTAAATAACGGTTATATGACAGGTACCGTTAATTTTTGAGCTAACAAAAAATTAAAAAAAAATACTGTGTAGAATGTCAAAATAACCGTTCTAAATTTGAAGAATTTTGTCAGCAACTCAAATATGTTTCTCTATCATCGTAATGTCATGTTTGATTGTTATCTCTTGCATTATAGTACCTATAATTGAAAGTAAAAATTTGAACTGACATAAACATCAGTAGGAATCAGTGATAGGGAAACAAGGCTATAGGTCTATTTACCTATAGGTACATTTAACAATTATTTACTTTTTGGTGGTACAGACCTGTAGTAATCAGCTATTTCTTCGGCCACACGAACGCTTTTGTTTGCCTTTGGTCCTCAACATCACTGTCCGATTCAAACTAAAAAAAAAACAACATTTTTTTAAACAAAACTCTAGACCTAAATAAAATTCAGAACGATCTTTCCAAATCTATCACTTGATAAACAGTACTGCAAGTGCTTATTCCAAACTTGTTGACTTCCAACAAGTCCCCGCCCGCGAGTTGAAATCTATCGACAATTCAACAAGTTTATTCTCTTTTTTCTTAACACTTGTCAGTTACAAAAACTATAAAAAATTGTGAAAATTCTCACTTGCCGAAACAATTGTTATAGTTCTCCTAGACTTGGTATTCCGTGTTACACAAATTTTAAAAAGTTGTTGATTTTCACTTTTTCAACAAGCGCTTTATGTATTGTGTTATAAATTATAGGCTCCAATGATAAAAATTTCGTTAATGGCTTATTTTTTTTGAATACATATATGTTACCCTTTATTTTTGAATATAATAAAATTAAATATATTTTCTGAAACTTCAGATTCTTAGTTTCTTTTTTTTTTTTAATTATATGAAACTTGGCCAACTTTTATTTAAGATTTAAGTGATTATCGAATTTTATCTCATTAAAAAGAAAATTTTGATTCTCAAAAGACCTTAATATTGTAACAACATTAATAATATATATATAAAAAAAATCGCCAAACTGCGTAAGTTACTTTCGATTACAAGACGGAATTCGTATTTTGTTAGTTCTTCGTGATTCTCATCGTTTAACACTTAGATCAATAAGAATATTTCGATTTTTATGTTGCATATCATTAATCTTTCTTCCATATTTAAGAAACTTTGCATACACGATATACCCCAAGTCGGAACTACTCCAATTCTCACAGTGAGCCTAAGCTGGGGGGGGGGGGGGTTGCATAATGCCCCACTTTATAAAATCTATTGCTGAATGAGTGAGACTGGGCCCTGAAAATTGAGTTTTAATTCTGAAAACTTGTGTACCCGCAATTAAAAAAAAAAAAAAAAACTAACTGTTAATTTAATATTATTAATAATATAATATTTTTAACTAAGTGTCTGCAAGGCCACATGACGTTGCACGGCACTAGTTAGGAGAATTAGAAAGATAGCAATGAATTTTTTTTTCGGCGCAGATTTAGGTGACTATTTTTTTCACTTAAAACTCACGGATGGCTCTAGCTTGCACTAGGAGTTAGAAAATTTTATTCTCAACCTGAGTATCGAACCGACGACCTCCGGGTCAGAAGCAAACATCTTATCTACTGCACCAATGCCGCCCGCATTCTATATCTCGTTATGAATTTTCTTGGTGATTCTCATACAATAGTGTGACGAAAATTAAGATTAGTGTTATAACGGGTGATTTTTTAAGAGCTTGAGAACTTTTTTTTTTTTAAAAAAACGCATAAAATTTGCAAAATCTCATCGGTTCTTTATTTGTAACGTTAGATTGGTCCATGACATTTACTTTTCGAAGATAATTTCATTTAAATGTTGACCGCGGCTGCGTCTTAGGTGGTCCATTCGGAAAGTCCAATTTTGGGCAACTTTTTCGAGCATTTCGGCCGGAATAGCCCGAATTTCTTCGGAAATGTTGTCTTCCAAAACTGGAATAGTTGCTGGCTTATTTCTGTAGATTTTAGACTTGACGTAGCCCCACAAAAAAATAATCTAAAGGCGTCAAATCGCATGATCTTGGTGGCCAACTTACCGGTCCATTTCTTGAGATGAATTGTTCTCCGAAGTTTTTCCTCAAAATGGCCATAGAATCGCGAGCTGTGTGGCATGTAGCGCCATCTTGTTGAAACCACATGTCAACCAAGTTCAGTTCTTCCATTTTTGGCAACAAAAAGTTTGTTAGCATCGAACGATAGCGATCGCCATTCACCGTAACGTTGCGTCCAACAGCATCTTTGAAAAAATACGGTCCAATGATTCCACCAGCGTACAAACCACACCAAACAGTGCATTTTTCGGGATGCATGGGCAGTTCTTGAACGGCTTCTGGTTGCTCTTCACTCCAAATACGGCAATTTTGCTTATTTACGTAGCCATTCAACCAGAAATGAGCCTCATCGCTGAACAAAATTTTTCGATAAAAAAGCGGATTTTCTGCCAACTTTTCTAGGGCCCATTCACTGAAAATTCGACGTTGTGGCAGATCGTTCAGCTTCAGTTCTTGCACGAGCTGTATTTTATACGGTTTTACACCAAGATCTTTGCGTAAAATCTTCCATGTGGTCGAATAACACAAACCCAATTGCTGCGAACGGCGACGAATCGACATTTCACGGTCTTCAGCAACACTCAGAAACAGACGCAATATTCTCTTCTGTACGCACTGTACGCATTCGTGTGGTTGGTTTAATGTCCAATAAAGTAAACTGAGTGCGAAACTTGGTCACAATCGCATTAATTGTTTGCTCACTTGGTCGATTATGTAGACCATAAATAGGACGTAAAGCGCGAAACACATTTCGAACCGAACACTGATTTTGGTAATAAAATTCAATGATTTGCAAGCGTTGCTCGTTAGTAAGTCTATTCATGATGAAATGTCAAAGCATACTGAGCATCTTTCTCTTTGACACCATGTCTGAAATCCCGCGTGATCTGTCAAATACTAATGCATGAAAATCCTAACCTCAAAAAAATCACCCGTTAGTTAAAAAGTGTGAAATTTAGTTCTTGTTTACTCCTTTCAAATTGAGTGACTAATTCCATAGGAAATAAGTGTGATGTCGCTTTAACAGAAAAAGTATAGGAAACATTACTGATATTCGGTAAATCGATATTCGGGAACAAGTTGTCATTTTAATCGACAACTCCATTCCACTGCTTCAACAATACGCCTGTGAGGTTCGCCGCATTGCAGGGTTATTCTACCTCATTTTATTTTTATTTAAAAAAATTTATTATAATGCTATTTAAAATAATTTATAAATAAAGAAATTATGTCATCTAATAATCATAAAACCTAGGTATTTTTAAATAGGTATAGGAATCTTTACATTTAGGTGTTAATTTTATTCCAAAATCCTAGAGGATTTTTTTTTTTGAAAAAAAAACTCATTTTCAAACATGAAACAATATTTTTATTCAAAATAAAGACATAGGTACAATGTGTAGATAGTAGTTTTTGACAAAATTAAAAAAAAAAAAATCTAAATATATTTACCTAAACAAATACAAAAACCGTAAATAATTTTTAAATGCCATAAATGACGATCTTGTCCAAATCATTACTTTTAAGCAAAATAAACCTTTTTTTAAGGACAAAAAGGAATTTTCAACTGTATCTCAGCACGTCTGATTTTTTTAATGCATTCTCTCCCTCTCTTCATAAAGTAAATGTCGGTGTTAAGTTTGATTTTGTACAAAATCCTTACAGACTGATAAATCCAAATCCCCCATTAACTCTGACTAGTGACTAGGATTTAGAGAGTTTGTCAACAAAGTCATTTTCTTAATCTCATATTGAATGGATGCAGTAGTGGCAGTAACACCATTTTAATAGATAGTGGGCGGCTATCATCATTTATTGTTCATCTAAGGGTAGATG
Organism: Platycheirus rosarum; assembly: GCA_963971375.1. Classification (NCBI taxonomy): domain Eukaryota; kingdom Metazoa; phylum Arthropoda; class Insecta; order Diptera; family Syrphidae; genus Platycheirus; species Platycheirus rosarum. Next base: position 1,658,468 of record OZ020511.1, read on the forward strand.
GAGGAGGACAAACTTAAAATAACTTCCATTCACGCACACCAACTCAAAAAAAAAAAAAAAAAAAAATAGAAAAAAATTATTGAATGTAAGCAGTAGCCAACCAACCAAAACACCAAATCAATCCTAAAACATACTTTCAAATAGGCAAAGGAGTCGGTAGGTTGGTATAGTTGGGAACGATTTAAGCCATCCCCTTTATAACAGCTACCATAGCGCCTGAACTACCCAAAAATACTTAGACTATGGTGGCGCACACTTACACATCTACCTACACCAGTAAATAGGTAACTTGTAAACTTGGTACTTGTAAGTACTAACACAGGTTCTTAGCCATAAAGTTAATTGAGTTTGGCGGGGATAAAGAAGCCAACACCATATTTGTAATCATTCTCCTCATCCTTTGTAAAAAAAATATATTCAATCCCTTTCAAAGGACGAAAATACAACTCCTCAACCAATTTATTAATGACTGAGCCCGCTGAGTCCTTTTTTTTTTTTTGGTTCTGCAAACGCGAGCGGGATTTCATTGATTTTCCTTCAATTGCAAAAAAAAAAAAACCGAATCTATAGCATATCCTGTGATGCGAAAAAAATTTTAATGTCGCTTGTCGCATACCTACCAAACGAATGAAGAAGGCAGATTTTTTTCTAAGAAATTAAATCTTGCAGGATAAGAAATAATTCAAGTACAACACTAACGCACTCGCACCACTCACACTATCGCAGCAGAAGAACATGCGCGTCATAGATTAACATGGAAGCTCTAGAAATACAAAAAAAAAAAAACGAAAAAAAAGGAATGTCATTACAACAGCAGAAAAGTTTTTTATGGACCAGGACGAACATTTTTTAAAACGTCTTTTAGACGGATCTTCTGTCCTTGTCTGCAAAAGAGGATTGAAAGAAACGAAAAAATGCTACAGCTACAAATGAGGGTGATAATAGAAAGCCCACTAGTAGGAAAGCAAACGCAATACGGGGTGCCGTAACGGTAACGGTAACGGTACCGGTACTATGGTGGGCTGCTCCTTGATGGCCGTGGTGGGTCGGTGTGGATGTTGGTGTCGGTGGTTTTGATCAGGTTGTGTTGAGGAAATATGTGTTAGTGTATAATTTTGCATGGATTTGTGGGCGGATAGATTGGAGAGCATAAAAAAAAAGAATCTTAAAATGTCGGTTAAGGAAAATACCATTTTTCTCCTTCTATCACTTTCAGGAGGTACGCACAAACAACCCTTCAGCTTCAACCCACCCTTCTGGTGCTGATGGCAGTAGTGATGTGACGTGGTGCTGGTCATGGTGAATGGCGTTATGTATATTCTCTCTCTCCGTAGGAAGAATTACTCCCCTGGCAAGGTTTTTGTTCCTGATTCTGATTCTGATGCTGTCAGCGCCATATCTTTCCCTCTTGCTAATGGGGCCATCAATTGCACAACAGCGGGTGTGAGGCTGTACATATTTTAAATGGCGGACTTCAAGATTTGTTTAGATTTAAATCGAAGAGAGTGAAGCATCCATTGAAATTGAAGTTATCTCTTGTGATGGTGTACATTTTCTTCCCTCTATATTTATACTTGTATATGTATATTTGAATATAATTTTGATGATTTTTCTTATCAACATTAAAAAATAAAATACATTTCATTTGCGATCCAAATTGGAATATCTTCCCTACGTTGCCTGCAATTTCAGAAAATCTGCTTTCTGATTCATTGCAAGGCATGTTTGTTATTGTAATAGTTTTATTAAAAAAGGAAGCGGAAATGCACTTAACTTGCTCCAAGAAATGAAGAATGCTTTTGTAAATTATGTATGAAATTCTCCAAATTATAGGTACATATATAATTTTTTTTAAAAACCCATCTAAGAATAAAATAGTCAACTTAACCCTTATAGTTAGTAGTAGATATGACTTACTAATTAGTTAGTAGGATTGGTTAACCAAACCGTTAATTGTAGTAGAAAATATAATCTCTATATACATATAAAATTGGGTGGATTTTTATGTTTATATTTTTTTTTAAATAAAAGGAGACCATTTGATGATGGTTAAGAAACAAAAAAATTGAAAATCCGTCCAGCGGAAGTCGAAGATTTTTTCAGCCAATTTTACAACCTGATAGCAGCAAGAATTTTTCGTTAAGGTGTCCGTTCCCATTAAAATGTATTTCAAAGATTTATTTAGTTCATTACTTTTAGGTACAGAGATTCTTTCTTTGGTCGCACCACACGTATGTTGAACACATTGCCTGGCTCGGATCTTTCCTTCAACTTTGATAAGCGGAGTTTCAAAACTAATGTGCATCCACATCTCCTTTTCATACACACTTCCCTATTTTCTTAATGTTAGCACGGTGTTTAAACAATTTAAGGGTAGAAAAGAAATTGTATGTAAAGGGTGTTTTTTTTTTTAGACGTGTGGTTTTCAATATAATGTTATGGCCAAGAATTTGGCTTTATTATAAAGATAAGGGTTTGCGATTATGTTTTAAAAATGATTTGGGACAAGTGGCAGCCGAAGAAGCTTGTTTGAATAAATTCCAGCCGAGAGGCCCAATTTTTTTGAATTGTGTGAAAATCGAACTATTATTTTGGTAATAATTTTGCACGATTTGCAAACGTTGTTCAGGAGTAAGTCTATTTATTATGAAATGGCAAACCATGCTGAGCATAAATCAAGTGAAAGCTGTCAAAAAGACCAACTCCGAAAAAAGTATTGCCAGATTGAAAACCACACGTCTAAAAAAACACACTTTATATTTTGGTACAATCAGATATTCGTTCTTTAGGCGTATGTAAAAATTCGTTTAATATGGAATGCTCTAACTCTCACTCTCCTCTAATATAGTGATATTTAAAAATTCAAAACCAATATACACCGACACTTCCTTTTTAATCCTCTCCTCCTTTCCCAATGCTCGCACTGTGTCTGTGGCATATTAAGGGTACCCATTGAGTGCGCTTTAATTTAAAAACATGGTGATCACATTATTGGTATTTTGTTGCGTTGCTCGGGTATACCATACATTTTCGAAAAAAACGAACCAGACGTGGCGCCACCTAGAAATTAAAAGGGCCTTAGTTACTTCTTACAAATTAATTTATCTGCTTGTGAAACGACCCTAGCCAGTGGCACGAATGGGTGATTAAAATAGCCTTAGTTACACCTTAGGACACCAGCGCCACCTAGGGGTAATTTAAAATAGCCTTACTTAATTCTTACAGTATCAACTTTTTCTGCCTGTGAAAATCCCGTCAAAATCGGCCCTTATGGACCTATTTATATAGGAATTAAAAAAAAAAGCTCCAGCGCCACCTAGTGGGTAATTAAAGTAGCCTAAGTTACTCCCTAGAATATCAGCAATCTGCCAGTGAAATTCCCGTCAAAATCGGTGCAGCTGTCACCGAGATTACCCGGAACAAACAGATAGAAAGACACAGACAGACAGACAAACATTTTTTAAATTGTGTTTTTGTTATAAGTACTGTACATACCTTTATATGCATCTAGTAAAAAGCTGTTATTTTGATATAAAAACAGACGGTTCACTTTTATTTATGTGTATAGATAGATGTTGAAATCCTTTTTTTAATAAATTTAAAATTTTGCATCCTAAAAATAAAACAATTGGCCCAAAATTATAGTCATTTAACTCCACGCTAAAAATCAATTAGTGTCACACTAAGTTGGAATTTTTAATTTGATTGTTCTATAATTTTGAGCCATTGTCTTTTTCTTTTGAAAATGTTATCAACATCAAGATTTCACCAAATAAACTGCCATCTAAAGACTGTATTTGAGTTTATCAAAAACCCGATCGAAACTAAAACTGTCACTTGTTGCTTTTGTGATCATGTCAGTGGTGCAGAAGATAAGATGAAGAAAAAAAAAACATGTGGGTGTTCTAGATTTAAGTATTGTAGGTTTATTTTAAGTTTATTTTAAACTAGTTTTAAGTAGTTTTATATTTTCCACCATAATTTTATTTTTTAATGTAATGTAATTTTTTTTTTAATTTGCTATACTCTTCATTTCTTTTTAATTAGTGTTAAATCAAAATAGTTTTTTAAACTAATTTCCTTGTAAACTTATAAAACGGCATCATATGGTCTGGCTACCCGGCGTATATTTATAAATTTATCTTTGTAAATTATTTCAATAGATAAATAAATAAATAAATATAAAAAATATAAAGCCACGTTAATTTTAATTTTAATTTTAATTATTTTTAGGCCGAAAGGCAATTAAAATTAAAATAGCGTTAGTAAGTTAATTAAGTTGATAATTTAGGCTAGTTTTAAGATTCTTGTCTAGCTTTTAAGTAGTTATAAGTTAACATTAAATACAAAATCATTAAAAAAATGTGTGCTTGTTAAGCGAGAGATCTTAAGTTCGACTCTCAGTTTTGGAAGCAATTTTTCTAACTCCTAGTGCAAGCTAGAGCCGTTTTAAGTGAGAAAAAAAAAAAAAAAAAAAAAAAAAAAGCATTTTAAAAGGCATTGTGCCTTACACACACATCATAGTTAAAATATCAAAAAAAAAAAAAAAAAAAAAAAAAAAAAAAGATTTTAGAATTAAGAATCTTTATTTTTCTTGTTTTACAGAACTACTGCTTCACTTGATATTTGTCTTTTTTTTTAGACCAATCTAACATTAATCAAACTTATAACAGACTTTTTTCTTTTTTTTTCTATTTTAGGCGAATAAAATAGGGCTACCGCCGTTTTTTTGCCATAATGGTGATCCCCTGACAACGCCGCCTCCTGCACATTGTGGTATACCTCCGTATCAATTGGATCCAAAGGCAATGGGTAAGTTTTCACTTTCTATATATGAATATTTACTGCTGAGGGATACTCGATGCGATAAAAATTAAAAGCTCAACTGGGTCGCACGATATTGCCCTTAGTAAATAAATATATATACAATTTTTTTTTTTTTTTTTTTTACCAATAAACCAGGCTCAACCTTTGAAAACATTTTCCTTTAAGCCGTTTTTTAAGAAAACACATGACTGTCTAGGTCTACACAGACTTTTCATGCACCATTTGAATGAGACCAGCTGGGGTCGCTAGGCCACGAAAAAAGGTCCTAGGGCTTCTCCAACTGGACTGTTGATTTTGTTTTATATCTTCGAATTCCAAAAAAAAAAAAATAATACACAAAAGCAAGAAGCTGTCTTGTATCTGTTAAATGCAATATTCAAAATTGCTATTCAACTTATTTAAAAAGAAAACCTTAAAAAAATTCAACTGTAATGTAGAAACCAAGACTAAAGAAAGCAAAAACATCAGTACCACTTTTTGCTCCCTCGTCAAGGGTGCGCTTTTTCATTTGCAAATTGAAGAATACACGTGAAAATTCGTTTGCAACCTAATGATGCTAATATTTGCTCAGTTTTCCATTCGCTCCATCACCACACCTACGCGTTGGCGTGTCTTTTCAATTGAATTTATTCCAAACGAGGGGAAAATCGAATCGTCTATTTAATTATTTAGGGAATCTGGATTCTTTTTCTTTTTTTGTATCTTACTTCAATTGAGGACTATATAGTGCAAATAAATACATATAGATATATCCTTAGAATGTTTTGTCCTTGCTATTGTATATTTTTGCATTTTGTTGTTAGCTTTTCCTATTATCTTTCGATTTACATCACAATTGAGTTCATTTTATTCGAATTTTTTTATACTACATTAAGGAAACCTACCTATCTGCTTCCTGAATTGGATACGAAGGTTTTTTTTTTTTTTGGTTGCTCCTTGGATGCATGTCCTTATAAACATTCGATTTCCATTTGAAGGATGTCTTCGCTTTTTGCTGTTAGGTACTACCAGGATAAGAATAAATTACCAAAGAAAAAGCTAATAATCCGAAATGAATTCAATTACTATTATTGAAAATGTTCTCATAACCGTAGATACAATTTAAATAAGAATTTAAGGGTTAGTTCAACATCGCCGCACACTTAACTTATTTTTTCAATTAGTTGTGCTTTCCAAAATAAATAAACGAAAAATTCTTTTATAAAGGATAAATGATAAAGAAAACGCAATCATGCATTTTCTTATAGCGAGAGGTACCTTCCTCCCTACATTCTTTTTTATGTGTGTATTCTCATCAAAATGAAGTTTTTGACAATTAAACACAAAAAATTGAAAAGGAGTTAAACTTTAGTCGTGCCTGAGGTTTTCAAAGAGTCGTCGATTTGCTTTTTTTTTTTTTTTTTTCATTGAATCATCCAAGCATTATTTGCATTTGCTGTTCCTGTGCCTGTGCCTGTGCCTGAAGACTATTCCCCTGATTTCTGTTTGTGGTTTTCATTAATTTGTATGCGAAAAGCAGCAATTCTGCTTTGCCGTTTTGACTTCAGACTTTATAGAACTATACAAGGGATAAGGCACTTCAAAGTCATCTGTATATTGGTAGGTACCTCTATATATATTAACACAATCCATATCCATACCACTGTACATCCTTTCTGTAAACATTTCATTAAATTTTTTTTTGGGGTGAGATGCAGCCGCAATTTTTATTTTATACCTTACATGTTAATTTGTCTTGTTATTTTTTCAAGGAAACTATACTCTATACATCACAGCCCCTTACCTTTAATTTGCGTGCTTTTATTCCAATTTCATAGATACTTTAAAATTGGTAAAAAATCTGAAATCCGTTCAACAAACGGACATTCAGGAGCGCGTTTTTGGATATAAGACCCACATTTTTAGAATTGAATAAAATTCTGGGGAGCAATCCTTAAGCATATGTATACACATACATGCATATGCGTCCGCTCGAAATTTCCTAGGGGGGGGGGTTTGTATTAAACCTTTCCCACAAACTAAAATTGAGAATTGAAAAATTCTCTAACCTTATCTGAAAGCTTAGCTTGTTTAGTTGTTGAATCTCACAATTAGCTATGTATTGTTAGTATATAATATAAATTGCACGACTCGAATAAAATGTAAAACAAAATATTAACGGAATTTTAAAATATTGTTTTAATTTTCGTGACTCTTGATTGTTTGAAAAAAGTATGTAAAATTGTATTGAGCGAAATAATTTAAACTTCATTTTATATCTTTAAAAAAATGTGAAAAACTGTGATTTTTTTCAAAATCGTGGGAACGGCTTTTAAATAAAACGATTTTTCTTAACAATTTTTTTCTTTAAAAATAAAAAAATAATAATTCAGGAATGCAAACTTAAGTACAAAAATAATTTACATTAAAAAATTAAATAAAAAAAAGAGTTGGTTGGTTGGTTGGTTGGTAATTTTACCTAATAACGTAATAAAAAAAACATTGATGGCATCAACACACAACCACAAACCCACACACACACACACCAATTTCTACATCTACTTTCTACTTTAACAAAACTCCGCCTATTTTGTATTCCTTTTTCTCTTCTTGTACTTTTTGAATTTGCGCCTGTTCTTTTTCATGTTCGCCTGGTGCTTGCGATCGATTTTGGTTGAAAGAACCACAGTATCGCAGCGTGCGTCAGTTGTCTTATCAGCATGAGTCATGTTAAGATGTAGCTTGTTATCGATTTATAAGACGTTATCATGTCAACAAAAATTAATTTTTCAAAAAAAAAAAAATATATATAATACAAAAAAAAAGTTTTCGAAAATATTTTAAAGTAAAATTACTTAGGCTACCTACATCTTCCTGAATATTAATTTTGATTGTAATCGTAAAGAGCGACACAAATTAAATTCAAAGGTAATCACTTCGTTTTACATACATATCATTTTTTGTAAGAAACTTTTTGTCATGTTTGATGCTATCTCAATTTAATTTATATTTATAGTCAAAAATAGCACATGGATTGTGAAAAAAGACGTACGAAACATTATCCACCACTTTTTATTCCTCTATGGTAGTTAGGTATGTCTATAGTATTTATTCATCTGTAGTTGACTGTTTTTTTTTTTTTTTTATTTCGGTTTCTGGTATGTTCGTTCACCCATTGGTTATAGATGGCCCGACCGTGAGCCAGAAATGTACTTGCTTCCCTTTGCCCTACCCTGCGGGCGCCTATGGATACATACATATATATGTGTATTCCTCAACATCTTCGGTTCCAACGCTAATCGCTAATGACAAACCTATTGTCTACTCTTCGGAGAAGGCAAACTTACTTGCAGTCTATTTCGCGCCAGCTCCACGCTGCCTCAAAGCAACCTCCTGTACTTCAGAATGTACATTTTCCCATTGGACAGATTTATTTACCGCACTCGTACAGTAGCAAGAGTTCTCTAAGATCTCGATATACACAAATCCGCTGACCCGGATGGTGTACCCCCCATTCTTCTGAAGAAGTGTTCTTCCACACTGGCAAAACCACTGCGTAAGCTTTTCCATCGCTCCTACTCTTCTGGAATCTTCCATAGAAGATGGAAAACAGCATTTGTCCAGCCTGTCCCTAAGAAAGGTGACCCATCCTCCCCCTCCTCCTACCGATCCATAACACTTACGTCCCTTCTTTCTAAGGTCATGGAAACGCTGATTAACCGTCAGCTTAAGGAATATCTCGAAGATCAAAAGCTTCTCCATGACCGTCAATATGGCTTCCGCAGCAACCGTTCTCATATCTCACCGAACAGTGGAACAAATCTTTACATCGCTTTGGTGAAAGTAAGATTATTATCTCCAAGGCATTTGATAGAGTTTGGCGTGAAGCTCTCTTATTGAGAATGCGTGGTTTTGGGATCGATGATCGTTGGATTAGAAGCTATCTTCTGGACCCTTCAATACAAGTTGTATTGGACGGTTTCAATTTTGATTCCCACAAAATAAATGTTGGTTTGCCCCAGGGCTCCTTTCTCTCTCTGACTCTTTTCCTCATATTTATAAATGATCGTCTGTCTGTTATTTCTAATCCACTTAACTGTTTTACTGACGACTCTACCCTCAGCTTTTCATAATCGTTCTATAATTCACGTCCTTCGCCTTAGGACGTGCAATCGCAACGTTACCGTATGATAACCTCATTAAACTCCGATTTATACAGCATTGTCAAATGAGGTAATAGAAATCGTGTGGAGTTTAATGCTTCGAAAACTCCCTTATTTTATAGTTTCTTATATAAAAAAAAATGTTCACTAGAAGTAGCCAGTTGCATTCCTCACCTTAAAAGTTTCTCCCGCAATACCCATCTCGCATGGAATGCTCAGGAGGTCATCCTTTAGCCCAATTTCGGACGCACCGTGAAATATTATTCTTTTCTAGCCGAACAACACGAATTTGGAATAGTTAACCCGGCGAGGTTTGTCCTTGCCATTGCAATTTGAATGCATTCAAATGTTAATCATCATGTTAATCGACACCTTCGGTCCGTCCTTCCCTAACCATCCTATGCTCGTGCAGTGTGTCCCAAAATTAAAAGGGAAACACTAATAACCTTGTGCGCGTGCACAATACAAAAAATGTATATATGTATATGTGTGGTACCAGGTACAATATAATATTCATGTTACATCATATTAATGTTAAACCCACTTGTTCTAATGAAAGGGAAATAATGTATCGAGCTGCAAATTAGTCCAATTTAAGTAGTTAAATACCTGCGAACAAAATATACATATTTACATAATTGGCATGCATGTTATTTATTTGTATTGTTTCCTTTGAAATTGTCTCCGTTTCATCGTAAAGTTCAAAGTTCCTGATGATGTCTCAATAAGACAAAACGCATTAATAAAGTTAAAATTGTGGATCAAATACATATATCGGATTTTCCAATAGGAACTTGACAACTTTGAATTTAATTTGTGAACGCACCCTTTCACTAATCATCGAACTGTCATTGTCAATTTATTCAGTAAACTCAACATTTTCCTCATAGTAAAGTACACGAGCGAACAACGTCTGCAAATTTTAAAAATTTCATCGCAAAATCATCTTCAGTGAAGATTTTTGGCTTAATGAGTTCGTCAATAAGCAAAATTTGCGTTATCGGTCGGGTAAAAGTCCACATTTGCTTCATGAATCACCACTTCATCCACAAGAAATAACTGTTTGGTGCGGTTTGGGCCATATTTTTTCCAGCGTTATCGCGCTATGATTACAGATTATTTTTGACCCGAATTGGATGATATGGGCTTGGACGACATGTGGTTTAAATATCAGGATGGTGTCGCCGAGTTGCCGAGTCATCGAAAATTGGGTCCAATGAATCGACCGCTGCAAACGTGCCCGCGGTGGCCAAATGTTTTGTTTGTACTTCAAACTTTATGAAATATCTCAAATGGCTAGCGTTTTATTTAAAAAAAGTTGTCAAGTCCTCATTCGAAAACCCATTACATCATATATACAATAAAATGTATGAAGATTACATGAAGATTTCACCAAGTTCCATCTTCAAAGACCTTATCGAGTTAATCAAAAATTTCTTCATACTCGTAGCTTAAGCCATCCATCCTCTCAACGTCCCAATTGGCGATTCTAAAATGTCTTCCAAGTTATTGCCTTACTTTCCGGAAAATATATACTTAGCTAGCTCTTAGCAGAGCCCATGCGTATTAGTGGTGTACCACCTGTCAAGGAAGTACCATATTTCTTCATTAACAAAGACTTCTTCACAGCTTTTAAATTATTCATATTGGTTATGAGAAGCTCTCCTTTGCACGATTGACATTTATGACAAAAGTTAAAAAAAAAAAATTGTATGGAGGAAGAAAATTCACAATAAAAAAATAAGCAACCAACAAAACAGGGGCTTACTGAAGTTGGGCCTATATTAGAAACCAGCAATTGCATCTACTTCTAATTATAGCCGCATCTAGAGCTCGTTTAATCTTTAACTAGGCTAATTAAAAATAAAGCAGGCTTCTCAAGTGCCCATTTATATATGCCAGATAAATAAAAGTATGCTTTCCTGACCAATTTTTGTTTTTACTATTAAAAGAGCCACGTGTCATCCCAGCGCTGGTGACCACATGCGTTCACTACTTTTCCGCCCTTCCTGTCGTCGTTAGCCACAAAACAAGGAAACACGCGCGGTCAAAAGAATACTCCACTTAGAAAGAAGGAAAGAGAGCGAAGCCAAATTAAAAAAAAAAAAAAGACGTATCCTTTGTAGAAAAACAAATTTATTACATTCCATACAAACTCACTGACGACAATTTTCCACTTCACCAAAATCCATTCCATTTTTTTTAAGTATTTTTTGATAAATGTCACGTAGCTTATGCTTATGGCCGTGTAGTACTTTGGCTAAGGTACACAGGCTTTTTTTGCGCCCCCGGATAATGGCAATGTTCTTAAATTTTTATTTGTAGATATTTTTTTTTTTTTCAAAGGATGCCTCAGGATAAGTGCAGAAACTATGTTTTAAAGGGAGTTTTCTCATTTTTAATATTTGTCATGTGTTTGTTTTTTTCCACTGTTTTTTTTTTATCCTAACCCACAGGAATTAGAAAAAATCTGTTTGTAATATGTTGGGAACGTTAGGCATTAATTTGTTGCTTGATAATAATGGACCCCTGTCCTCACCAAAAACAAATTATCTTCCGTTTGAGGAAACATTATAAAAAAAGTATTTCGAATATTTAGGACCGATTTAGATAAAATCCGGTTTTTAGTTTTATGAAAAAAAAAAGTTTTTTTGAGATTTTTTAGTCTTAAGTTTTCAAAAAAAAATTCTCAAAAATTAATAAATATAATATAAAAAAAGTTTTTCAAATTCTTTGTTTGCAAAATTAGTTTGGCTAACTAGATCTTTTCAAATATAAAATTGTATAGAAATCCAATCAGCCGTTACCGAGAAAGTCGAAAACTAAATTATACCGTTAGGTATACATACATGCATATATGAAAGGTACTGTTAATAGACTTTTCCCGTAAATTTGGTTCTTATAAAATGAATAATATTCTCAAAAATGTTCACATCAAAATTGTTGGAGCCGTTTTCGTGAAAAATTAGCTTTTCATTTCAACGGTTATATAGCAGATGTCGTTATTTTAGGCCCTTAAAATAAAATTTCAAAAATCCCTCTGAGGAATCCCAAAATAACCACATAGACCAAATTGCATATCGAAATTTGTAATAACTTTTTGTTTCTAATCACTATACCTAAAGGGTGTTTTTTGTTAGACGTGTGGTTTTCAAGAAGAAATAAAGCGCATATAATTTAATGTTATGGCCAAGAATTTAGCTTTATTATAAAGATAAGGGTTTGCCATTGTGTTTTAAAAATGATTTCGGGGAAGTGGCCTCCGCGGATGGACTCATTCGGGTTTTCTTCGATAATCTCTTCCACCGAACCGAACCATTATTTTGGTAATAAATTTGCACGATTTGCAAACGGTATTTAGGAGTAAATCTATTCATTGAGAAATGGCAAACTAAACTGAGCATAAATCAAGTGACAGCGGCCAAAAAGACCGACTCTAAAAAGAGTATTGCCAGATTAAAAACCACACGTCCAAAAAAAAACACACCCTTTACATAATAAAATTAAAGCAGTTTTCGCCTGACTGTGCATCACGCGAAAAGGACAACACGAATTTGAACAAATTATTTTTTAATTAATAGGATATTTACTCCAGATACATATAGGACAAATTTTTTTTAAATAAATTATGTAAAACATTGTAAATTGGTCAAAGAAAAAATTTGCTTACCACATCACGCAAAATGACAGAACATACGTATATTTTTTTTTTTTTTTTAACATCTACGTCATAGGTACATATGTGTAGGTATGCTGTTATGGTGCATGGAAATGGCTATCTTAGTATTTCCTGATGTCACTTTCATTTTTTATTATTATTTGAAAATGAAAAAAATGTCACGCAGCATGTTTTAACAATTAAAATAAGATTTTTGTACCGCGGCTAATGCAAGCAAAGCCGCGGGCCCAGCTAGTTATAATTAATTTTGGATTTTTTTTTCAATTCCATATTTTTAAAACTCACAAAAATATATTTTAAAATTTATGATGTATATGTAAAATACATACTTAAATTTCAAAACATTTTTTTTTTCAAAAAAACAACATAAAAAACAAGATTTTATCAAATTCGGTCCTACAATTTTCGAAATACTTTTTTTTTATAAATCCGGTATTACATAAGACGTATGGTGGCGTACTCCATTTTTACGAAAAAATCGTTAGGTCTTGTGGTTCTTACACTTCTTATAAGTTCAGACCGTCTTATTGTTCTACCTTAATGTTAATTGTATTTTTTCAAAGATCAAGCCTTCCAATGTGATTTGGCTGGCACATAAGAGCAAGTACGTACGACCCAGTCGTGCCTACTTCGAAATGTACAATTTTAAAACAAATGTGTAACTCTGTTTCGTGCGAAATAATTAGGAAAATCAATGAAGTCAAATCGATGCCCTTCACCTCCGTCTGGCGTCACGCCCCCTTAAAACTTCAGACGAATTTTAGCTGCCGAAATACAATATTGCATGCATAGTCACCAGGTGTGTTGTGTTGCCAAGCAAAACCCTTTTCTACTTCACCACTGCCTCCCACCCGCATAAGTGAATCTTCCATTTGCTTAGTTTGTTTCACTTGTCGCATCCTTTTTATTAAACAAGAAGAAAAAGGATACTTTGCTAATGCCGATATCCCTTTCTTTTTTTTTGTATCTTTTCGATTCATATAAAATAACTTTATTTATTGCATTTTTCTATCAAAATAACTTGGCTATTATAACAAACAACTTCGACAAGCATTACTAAACTATATCGCTTACGCAAAGTATTAGCACATTGTACAACAGATAAACCCTGTATCTATCAACAAATAAAAGAAGAGAAGTCACCCCTTAGTTATAGATACAATTATAATGCTCTTGTTAAGAAGGCACCCGAAGGATATATTCAAATCTTCACATTTTCAATTGTGTGTGATGAAAAGGACCCTGCAATATGGTGTATTTTAATGTACACGAAGAAGGATCGAATGGATAATATTTTTGTTATTATTATTATTATATTATGAAGATACATTGCTATAGATACTTTTATGAGCCATTGAGATTGTCCGCATTTTGTTATTGTTGGGCATAATGTCATGGAGTCCCGTGTCCTGGGCATTGGCATTGGTGTTTTGTTGTCTGGTTCTTTTGTCATTTATTCAAGTGGAATGCAATAATCGTCACATGTTTGGTGTATTGAATAGAAAATAATTGTGCACACCCAAGCAATATGAAAAAAAGAGCATCAATTTTTTTATTATTACATCTTGATGTATATTTTATTTGATCTTTATTCCGCGTGAAAGGATTTAAAGGTTGCCGTGAAAAAGAGGCCGTCGATGGGCTTTGCCGCCTGAATAAGTTACAAGTAGTGAAGTACCTTCAAATAATTGTATTTGGATTTTATTAATTTTAAAATCGCATAACCTGCTCCTATGTGCGGTCACAGCGTCGAATAAAATTTGGAAAATATTAAGAAATCTTCAAAGTTTAATTGTTGGAATGCTCAAAGCTTGCTTACTTAGGGGGCGCTACAGTTCGGGACGAACCTGGGCCTTAACCAACATGCCTCTCCAGCCAGCTCGGTCTTTGGCTAGCTGCCTCTAGTTTCGCACTCCGAGTTGGCTGAGGTCGTCCTCCACTTGAGCGCGCCACCTAAGGCGAGGTCTTCCTTGACTGCGTCTACCCTCTGGGATAGAATCGAAGATCCTGCGAGCCGGATCATTGTTGTCCATTCGCTCTGCATGACCTAGCCATCTTAAACGTGATATGCGAATTTTTTTGACCAGATCAATGTCGCTGTACAGCTCGTATAGTTTTTGGTTGAACATTCTCCTCCAAAGCCCGTTAACGCAGATAGAACCAAAAATCCTCCGAAGAATCTTACGCTCGAAACGACTAAGGATATCTTCATCCGCTTTAAATAGAGTCCATGCCTCGGCGCCATAGAGCAGAACTGGGATGAATAGGGTCTTATACAGTCTCCTTTGTCTTTCGAGAGAGGGTTTTGCTACTCAATTGCCTTCCTAGCCCATAGAAACAGCGATTGGCAAGAGTATTTCTTCGCTTTATTTCTGACGAGATGTTGTTGTCAGATGTTATAGCGGATCCGAGGTACACAAAGTCCCTAACTACCTCAAAGTTGTACCTGTCTATTGTGATGTTTTGTCCAATCCGACGGTGTTGTGTGTCTCTTTTTGTGGACAGCAGGTACTTCGTTTTGGCCTCATTGACTGCTAGTCCCATTTAAGCCGCTTCAGCTTCAATGCTAGCAAACGTTCCAATGACAGCTCGCCGAGTTCTGACAATGATGTCGTCAGCGTATGCTAACAATTACACAGACTTGAAAAAAATTGTCCCACTACAATTGACTTGCGAGTTTCTTATAATTTTTTCAAGTAATAAATTGAAGAAATCACACGATAGCGCATCACCTTGACGTAGCAGCGAGAGTTCTCCATCGTCATTCTGCACAGTCGGACGAGTTTTGTGGGGATGCCAAAACTAGACATGGCTCTGTATAGCTCGTCTCTATAAATGCTATCGTACGCGGCCTTAAAATCGATAAAGAGGTGGTGGGTATCGATTTGGAATTCTTGGGTAGTTGCTGATAAAAGGTTTCTACCGCTTATGACGAATGCGCACCTAAATAAACGCTATGGTCTTCTTGCACAATCGCCGTAGTACACGTCACAGTTTTTCATCCTCTATTTGCCCGGCCCATCTCATCGCACTTCCTGGATGGCAGTAATTCCTGCTCTGTAGCAGTCTAGGGCCTCCGCTAGTTGTTTGGCTGAGCGTGATCTGTTAAGAATTCTAACATTCCACGTGCAGATCCGAAGGTCGTTGTCCTTAATTGTTTTTCCGGGTCGTTAACAGTTAATCCGTCCTTTTCCGAGGCTATTGGTCGCTTCGCAACTTTTCTTTTTTCCATGGCAGGGTTGTTAACCTCACGTACCCCCAACCCCCAACCTGGAAAGCCAGGTCCTTTGTTGGATTCCTTTATTTTAATGTAGGTCAGTTTATTGGAATGAGAATAAGATTAAATGAAAGAAATGGGCAAGAGAAAAATAAATGATAATTTATAAAGAAGGGAGCGAATTCAAAACACGTCTGCACACTTCAGCGGTTGAATTGTGGTGAAACACTTGTTAAACGTCAGCTTAAGGAGTATCTCGAAGATCGACCGTCAGTATGTCTTTCGCGCAGCAACCGTTCCACTGGTGATCTGACGGCATATCTCATTGATATAGATGGCATTTGATAGAGTTTGGCATGAAGCTCTCTTATCGAAAATGCGTGCTTTTGGGATCGATGATACTCTTGTTCGTTGGATTGAAAGCTATCTTCTGGACCGTCAATACAAGTTGTCTCCCCCTTTTCTACCGTTATTTCTACAATCAATGTTCTAGAGAAATAGCCAGTTGCATTCCTCCTTTTAAACAGTTTCATCGTAATACTCGCGCTTCCAGGAATGCCCACCAATTTAACCTTGAGCCAAATTTCGGTCGTACAGTAATGTGCAGAGATTCGTTCTTCTGCCGTACAACTCGAATGTGGAATCTTTTGCCCAACTCTGTTTTCCCCTCCATTATGATTTTCAGAAGTTTAAAACTAATTTGCATCGGCAACTCCTATTAAACCCTCTCCTTCTATCCTAAGCTCGAGCTGTGTCCACCGACTTCAAAAGGGTAGCTCAAATCCCTTTAGCGTGTGCAAATTATAAAAAAAAACGCATGTATCTAAAGAAGAAGAAGGTTCTTCTAGCCCATTCATTGTCAACTGCTGGGTGCCACAAGGGTCAATACTGGGGCCACTTCTTTTTTTCCCTTTCTATTAATGACTTACCTGAATTTTTTTACAATTGCCACGTTCCTATGTATGCAGACGATGTTGTATATTTTTCGTGAAATTGGTTTGATGGAAGATTGCGTTGCTAGGATCAATGAAGATTTGGTTAATATGTGTACAAAACTGGGCTAACTTAATGGGTTTTGGGCCCATTCACCGAACGTGCGACGCGCTTGATGGTCGTTCGGCTTCAATTCTTGTACGAGTTGGATTTTTGTAAGCCTGCAAACCAAGATCTTCCATAAAGTGGACGGGCACATCTCCAATTGTTGCCCGGGATGGCGGGTGGACTCATTCGGGTCTTTTTCGATACTCTGCCCCACCGAAACGAACCATTATTTTGGTAATAAATTTGCACAATTTGCAAACTTGTTCAGGAGTAAGTCTATTCATTATGAAATGGCAAACCAAACTGAGCATAAATCAAGTGACAGCTGTCAAAAAGGCCAACTCCGAAAGAAGTATTGCCAGATTGAAAACCACACGTCTATTAATTAATAAAAAAAAATATTTTTTTTTAGAAAATTCTTTAATTTTTTTAATTAGCTTAAAATTTTTTTTTCGGAAAAACTAAGTATGGAAAAAAATTTAAAACTAAATGTCTATCAAGGAAAAAAAACATATTGAAAATCGTTCAACCAGTTTTTTACAAAGTCGTTTTTTTTTAACTTTTCGAAAAAAATATTTAAAATTTTTTTCTAGTATGTCATTATAAGGAAATCTTTAGTTTTCATCTGGGAAAAATTATTTAAACAAATTCAATCAACCCATTTCCAAAATATTTCGAAAACCAATCTTTTTTTAGAAAATTTAATAAAATCAAAAAAAAAAAAGTTTTTGAAAATTTTGAAATGCAATATTAATTGAATTATAAATGATTTCTTGTGTGCAAAATTTTATCAAAATCGGGATAATAGTTTACGATAAAACCGCATTTGAAAAAAACCGGTTATATGATAGGTACCATTATAGAACAAATTTCGAAAAATGTATTCTAACTGAAATATGTATTGTTGTAAAAAAATAGCACACTGAAAGTTTTATCAAAATCGTTAGAGCCGTTTTTGAGAAAATCATACTTTTTGTTAAAAATTGTATGGCAGGTACCGTTATTTTTCGACCTAGAGCAAAAATGAAAAACAAACCCGAGATACTACCTAATAATAATACTAAATACCAAATTTGAAGCAAATCGGCCTATCCGTTTACGCTGTTGAGGCGCGAACAGACAGACAAGCAGACGGACAGAATTTCCAGACCCACTTTTTTCTTCTTCTCTATTATCGTAATGTCATGTCTGATAGTTAGATTTTTTTTTGCACGAATCCATAACTTGCATTTTAGTACCTAAATTGCAAGTAAAAATGAACACGAATAGGTCGTACGTACTTACACTTGTGTGCCAAAATGAAACATCCAAACAGTTTCTTTTCAAAATATAGAATGATATCAGAATTCTTTAAAATACTTTTAAGAACCAAACCTTTTTTTTAATATTTAAGGGAATATATCAGGCAGCCTTGAGCCTTAACAGATGTTCGCATAATAAGGGTGATATATATGACTTTGTTGCTTTTATTTACTTTTCTTATTTCGCTATCCATTGCAACTTTTCCAAAGAATGTCATTAAAATATAAACAGATACGGAACCGTTTTCTGTTCATATTCTCATTTTCCCTCTGCTCTTGATTCTGTTCAAACACCATGAGACACTAGTTGTTGTAATCCTTATGCGGACCGGAAAAAATTATCCTTATTAACGTGCGCCTGATTTCAAAGGGAAACAAAGGTGTGCCACTGCAGCCAAAATGGTGAACAAAGGCGTTTTTCAATTCATGAAATATTTAATCTTTTTTTTTTTTTTTTTGGTTAATATTTTCCGCGATGAAAACAGCAATGGAGAAATAGCTGTTGAATAATGAATTTTATGGGCTGAATTTTTATTTCGGGAAAAGTAGTGATTTTTTGTCTGTGCAAACCAAAAAAATACTTAAAATATTTTGCAGCTTCCCATGAGAACAGAGATTTTTGCAGTTAATTATATCTTTTGGCTACTTGGCAGACCAAATTGTATTTCACGGTAAATATTTTTTTTCTTTTTTCTGATGTATGAAGGGAGAGTAATTCCATCAGCATTGCGCTGTTTTATTCTGACTAATGCTCCAACGGAGTTCCAGGTTTGGGGTCTTATACTTACTTTTCGTCCTTGTTGTGATATTAGACGACAGTTGTTATTATATTGTACCGTACGGCTCAGGTTCTAATCCTGCCCCTGACATATTGTTTAATTATATATTCTTAGTAAATAAATAAACACTTTAAGGAGATAAGGCCTAGTTACACATCCTAGTTACCTACACCCACAAAACAAAACAGTTTTAAATCAACCAAAAATTATGTTATTTTTTAAACAGATTGATGGTGTTAATTTTTTACAAGACACAAGTTTTTGATCTAATGGGTTTTATTTGCATTAGAAAGTGCTAAAATAACATGAATACACTGTTCAATTAAAACTGTAAACCATGTCAAACCAACACGAAACCACTGATGAATCAACATATGATTCAGTGTGAAATTTACAATGCTGTTGTGTAAAATCTACACTACCATTGGTTAAATTGATCATGTTAAGGTTACTCTAAAACTTAAATGAATTAACATGATCTATAAGACGCGTTCATGTTGAATCTACACGAGACTTTCAATAAATCAACATGATCCACTATAAAATTAAAAACGATGCCCTGTTGAAACTATATGACTCATTATTAAATTTACACTACTGTTCATGTTGAATTTACACGGGGTTTTCAATGAATCAAGATGATCCACTATTAAATTAAAAACGCTACTCTATTGAAACTACATGACCCATTGTTTAATTAACAATAGTGTTCATGTTGAATTAACAGGAGGTCTCCAATGAATCAACATGATCCACTATTGAATTCAAAACGCTACCCAGTTAAAACTTCATGATGCACTGCTAGTGTTGAATTTACACGGGATATCCAATAAATCAACATGATCCACTATACAATTAAAAAACGATACCCTGTTGAAACTATATGACTCATTATTAAATTTACACTTCTATTCATATTGAATTTACACGGGGTCTTCAATTAATCAACATGATCCACAATTTAATTAAAAACGCTCACCTGTTTGAAAAAACATGACCCTTTGTCAAATTAAAACTAGTGTTCATGTTTAAGTTAAACGGAACCTCTTCTAAATTAACATGATCCACTATTAAACTAAAAACGCTCACCTAAATAATCTGCATGACCCTATGTCAAGTTAATTTAAGTCATCATGTTGAAGCAAAATTTAATTTTGTATACACAAATAGTTTTATTAAATTATTTTAAGAAATTCAATTTATTTACATATGTTTAGTTAAATTACCTTTCGATAGGACACAATTTCAATTTATAATACAACAGTTTACTCAGTGTACTAAAATGATTTTAACCGCACTACTTTTAAGTTATTAGAAAACTGGTGAATATGAAAAGGAGGTGACACGAATTTAGTTACACTTAAAAAGTATGTTGAATTATCATTTCACTCAAAAAACTTTTAGGATTTACTGCCGCCGACGACCGACAACGTTCACGATCACGATCACGAACCAACCGCAAATGTTTTTCTACGCGATTGAAAGCTTTCGCTGTATTCAAATGCAAACCAATAGATACATTTGTGTAATGTAAATGTTGTAATGGATGACGATGATCTTGGGTTGAAATCAGCATATACAGTGAATATTTAACACGGTTATCAGGTAAACGGTGAATGGAAAAAAACGATATATTTTATAAAGGAACAGGATGATCTGTTTATTTGCAGGGAAATGAGCATGCACAGAGCAAATTTAACAATGCCATCAGGTAAAGTGTGATTTGAATAAACTATTGAGTCTATTTAACAACAAATCATATTGGTATAACAAGATATTTTGTTAAATCAATTCATAACCTTGTTGATAAACAACTAATTTACCTGTGTTAATCCAACAATTTGCACAGAGTGTAAAAATATCGTGTATCCTTGTAATTATAATAATGCGCCTTGTAAACTTGTAAACTTACGTTATTCTCCAAGTGTAGTTATGTACGTTATCACAAGATCGTTCGCTATATTGATCATCGATCCAAGATATATTTATAAACTAGGTATAGGCATAGGTATTCGTTTTTTTCGGACTAATGCGGAATCTGCTTCTTTGCAGAATCTCTACGCATAGATCAAGTGCTGGTTGCGAGGAAGATTGGCTCTGTAGTCAGAAAACAGTAATTGATTTATTTTCGGGTCCGTCACCATACCCTCTAGCAGAAAGTTTGAAAATGATGGACAATTGTTATTCCCCTTCCTGTAGATACACAATAGAGGCTCACAATTAATTAAAAACCACAATGTCGTTGCTTCTTATCAACTATTATGCTAATAATTTATTAATTTACAAAATATATCTACATTAAAAACTAGATTTTTTCGGTTTGCATAGTAAAATACTTGCTGATCCTTCCGGCGTTGCTCGGGTATTTTTACCATGTGGGTGACATTTTTGGTCATAACTCCGGTTCTAGACATTATTGGACAGCACATGCACTCTACAACCATACAAATTTCATTGAAATCGATTGAGCCGAAAAAAGTAATTTGGATTGTTCTTTATATAAATAAGAAGATAAAAAAACATAATCATTATTTTACTGAAACAGCATTTTTTAAAATACATACCTAACTTATATCGGTGCCACGAAATAACGTCCAAATGCCAAAATTCCCCGTTATTTCACTGCATCACCTATACCTAACCATTCACAACTATGTATGTTGCCCATGTTTTTTTTACCTAGATCTTATCTAGAGAAACCTAAAACATTTTTCCAGGATTAACTAACTTCGTATACGGAATAACAGTAGAATTAATACAACATAATTTTATATAAACCTATATACATATACATAGATTCAACCCCCCGTCAGAGATGCATAATCAAGGATCAGAAATAGATTCTCCGCAGAAAACTAATATCCACTATTTAGCTTTCTATTAGAAGGTTTGTCAAAATATATCGTTGTATTTATTTAGATTATTGCGATTTTATCGTAACAAACATGACAGGGTGAAGGAGGATAAGGACATTCAATGACGTAAAGATTAATTTGAGTGTATTTAAGAGAGATTGATTTTGACGAAATATGTGAAGGGGCTTTTTTTTCTTTTTTTTTTTGGCCATATGTATTGTGCCTTTTGTGATCCAAGGGATCGCTCTGGTGGGCGAGAGATATGCATTAAGCAAAGTGCTATAGGGAAGATATATGTGGATCATACATTGGGAAACAAGTGGAACCAGAATAGTGGAAAATGATATACATATACCGTTAGCCAATAGTGCATCTCTTGCCCTAGGAAAAGTTAGAAACTTTTTCGGGTTGATGTGTCTTAAGTGTAGCGCTTTTGGTTCTATCCATTTTGACGTTAACAAGAAGATTTAAATATTTGTACAAAAAAAAAAGATTAGCTAGTTAATGTTTTTTTTTTTTTATTTATTTTTATTTTTTCTACTGATATCACCCTGTGTTCTTTCGATTATGTCAATATCGTCGGCGACTTTACAAAAAGATTTTAGTATTTCAATATAAGAAAACAAATTATTTGTATTACCTAGGTCGTCTTTATAAATGCTGCCAAACGCAGGTTATTTTGACCGATGATATTTTGACCAACGATGTTTTGACCGGTAACCATGTTGAGGAAACTGATACGTCTCTTGTTTGGCGCAGTGCAGACGCCGGCCTAATCGCACGATGAGAAGCTCCTATAGGTACTATAATGCAAGTTATGCATTCGTGCAGATTGAACATTTTGAGAAAACAATCAAACATGACATTACGATGATAGAGAAACATATTTGAGTTACTGGCAAAATTCTGTCTGTCTTTATGTCTGCTTGTATGTATTTTGGACTAACAGCCTAAACGGTTTGGCCAATACAAGTTGTATTGGACGGATTCAATTTTGATTCCCACAAAATAAATGCTGGTGTGCCCCAGGGCTCTGTTCTGTCTCCAACTCTTTTCCTCATTTTTTTATAAATGATCTTCTGTCTGTTACTTCTAATCCACTTAACTGTTTTGCTGACGACTCTACTCTCAGCTTTTCATATTCGTTCGATAATTCACGTCCTTCGCCTTCGGACGTACAATTGCAACGGTACCGTATGTCAAGCTCATTAAACTCCGATTTATACAGCATTTTCAAATGGTCATAGGTCATAGGAATCGTGAGGAGTTCAATGCTTCGAAAACTCAATGCTGTCTTCTGTCGTTAAAGCTAAACATACCTCCAATGCCAATGTCCATGAATGACACTTTTATCGAAGCAACCGAAAAGCTCTCAGTACTCGGTATGTGTGTCAACGACGACCCCCGTTGAAACGACCATATATTTGAGATCGCTAAGAATTCTGCTAAGTGCTTAGGTTTTCTGTATCGGTGTAAGAATTATTTTTCCCTTTCTGATCTGGCCACAATTTATAAAGCGTTTATACGCCCTAAACTCGAGTATAACTCCCACCTCTAGGCAGGTGCTTCGCAAACATCGCTTCACCTGCTTGATAGAATACAAAATCGAGCGTTAAGATTGATAGGAAATAGAACTGCCGCTGAAACAATTGCCCCACTCGAACACCGACGCAATGTTTCATGTCTTTCCTTGTTCGGTCCTTTTATAAAAAATGTTCACTCGAAGTAGCCAGTTCAATACCTCCCCTTAAAAGTTTCTCCCGTAATACTCGTCTCGCAACGAATGCTCATCAGTTCACCCTGAAGCCCAATTTCGGACGTACTGTGAAATATAGGGATTCTTTTTTTAGCCGAACAACACGAATTTCGAATAGTTTACCCGGCGAGATTTTCCCTTGTCATTTTGATCTGCAAGCATTCAAAACCAATGCTAATCGACACCTCCTGTCCTTCTCCTCCCTATCTTCCTAATGCCCTACATTAAAAACAAATAGTCCCTTGAGCGCGCGTTAATTATAAAAAAAAACCCTGCATGCACTAGTTACTTTTATTTTCGGAAAATATTTACTAATATACGACAGAGAACTTCCGGTCCAAACTGAACAACAGTAAAAACTTGAAGGCTTCTGTCTATTGATTACAAATCCATTCATATATTTACCATAAACTCCGCATTGTTTGAGATCCGAATTATCCAACTCAGAAACGACGAAATAATCAATAACTTGTAATTTTACGTCTGATTAGTCTAGTTTGCCGCTTTGTTTAATTTTAATCTAATTCCTGTCCCCATCATCACTGTCGTCCTAAGTCGTTTTTTTAATCCCCATGGCGAGTTCTTTGACAGACTTTCCATCTTCCACATCATATCGTTTTCCATTGTTCGAGTGGGTTTTCAATCAGCTCGAAGCTGATCTTTTATAATCTGTTTTCAACTTTAAAATGTGGTTTGCTTGGCATTGTCGTCCGCACCATCACCGTTGTCAACGATGGTCGCATATTGTTATGAGAAAATAAAAAAAAAATAAAAAAAATCTCAATGAACAGAATCTTTCATTATTTTGAACATTATTCCTCTTTCCCGAATCGGTTTTCTTATTTACTCAATGTACACGCACGTATGTGCATAAAATCTTTCCCAAGATACAAATTGATTTTTTTTTAAATTTAAAATAAAAAAAAAAACTCCTATAGCCACCCCTTTTTACAACCAAGCCATGCCATCCCAACAAACAAAAAGAGCCCAGCAGCGAGCGGCAGCGGCAGCTCGAGCACCCTCCTATCGATTGATTCTCGTCTCTTCTACAATTTAAGGATAATGAAGGCACAGGCACTGGATCTCACTAATACCAAGACTCGGAATTATGTTAGAACCCCTTTTAATTTATTTCAAAACAGTCACCTACATACATACTTATATGCGAATGGAAAATGGATGGATGGATGGATGGTTGAGCTATAAGTTACTCGTCTGGTAGTGGTAACTCCTGCTTTTCTTAGGCCGATGTCGGTCGAACTCGGAACGGAACTTAAGTGGATTTTTTATCAGCACTATCACCGCATCTCGCTTACATCAGAAAGAATGTTATGATGAAAAAGGGTTCGAATTCGAAGTATCAATTTCGCTGATCCTTGAACAACTACATGCTGCATTATGTGTGTTGTATAGGATGTTTCTATTTGGGGTACGTGCTGCACAAGGCTTACGCAATATAATTACTCATTCATTATGTCAAATAAAGCATGCCACGAATGACGAGGACGATGATGATGATGACAATGATTATCATTTCACGACGTTTTAAGGACATAAGGGTGACATTGTACATTGTGCAGGGTATGGTGTACAATTGTCTCTTTTGCTCTGTTTGTATTATTTTCTTTTATTTGCAGATGGATTTTTTAGATATTTTTTTTTTGTCTAAATAAGGATAGGAAATCCCTGGTATTGAATGGCAGGCGAATGTTTACTCGAGTTCGTCTTTTAGTCGCAGGATTGTTATTTCAAATTAATTGAAATAGACTATTGTATATATCTAGAGTATGGTGTGCCCTGTGCTATGTGCAGGGATGGCGCATCACCAAGGTGAACCTTTGGACACATTAGGTAAAGTTTAAATTTTTGATTCTGAGGCGTTTGTGAACTCAAATCCACGGTTTACTTCTAGAAAGCAAAAATATTCGAAAGTAAAAATCTCGAAAACAAAAATCTAGAAAAAATAAAAGGCACGACTGGGTCGCACGTACTTGCTCCCGTGTTCTAATCCTTTTTAGGTACAGGCGTCTTTTTGACAAATATTTAATTTTAATGTTTTTTTTTTTTTTGACGTGCAACTTCTTGAGAATCGTTGTGGTTTGCAGCTCGAACGAACATGCGTCACGACAAAGCGATAAACACATAAACACGGCTAGGGCTTAGCCGAGAAATATGAAATAAAATGTTGGGGAAATTTTTTTATGAAATCAAAAAAACACTATTCATAACGTTTTTTGGAAAAAATGTTGTAAGCCATCTTATTTCTTTTGCTGTTTTCTATTTTATGAATTTTTCATTTCAAAATCGTTCGACCAGTTTTTTCAAAAAAATGTTTTTTTTTTTTAAACTTTTCGAAAACATATTTTTTTAAATTTTTTTTGAGTATGTCAATTTTAAGAAATCTATAGTTTATACTAGGAGAAAAATTAAAAAAAAAATCTATAGATCCGTTTTCAAAATATTCAAAAAACAAAATATATTTTTTTTAAAAATTAAAAAAAAATGTTTTTGAAAATTTTAATAATCATAAAACACTACATATTTTGAAAATTTCATCAAAATCCGTCAATTAGTTAACGAGAAAGTCTGATTTAAAAAAAAAACCGGTCATATGGGAGGTACCGTTATAAAACTTTTTCTGAAAAATCCATTAAAACCAAAAGATAGATTTTGCATAGAAAACATCATTCTGAAAGTTTTATTAAAATCGTAGAAGTCGTTTTTGAGAAAAATAAGTTTTTTCATTAAAAGTTATATGGCAGGTACCGTTAGTTTGGGAGCTAGAATGCCAATTCTAAAAACCGTCGGGTAGAGCACTCTGAAAATACTATATACCAAGTTTGAATCAAATCGGCCCAACCGTTTAGGCTGTAGATATCGATACGGACAGACAGACAGACAGACGGACGGAATTTCCGGACCCACTTTTTTTTTACTTCTCTATCATCGTAATGTCATGTTTGATTGTTAGATTTTTTTTTTTACGAATTCATAACTTGCCTTATAGTCCCTATAAATCGCAAGTAAAAAAATCTAGAAAGCTTAATTCCGAAACACAAAAATCTCGAATGCCAAAATTTAGAATAAAACATTAATTTCTGAACCACCAATGGTAACAATTCGCGCGCGAGAAGAAATATCCCTTAAAATATTCTCCAAAATGCATTCTTTATGCAGTCGATGAGTGCAGTCGATATTTCGAAAAAGTTGACGGCAGCTGGAAAGTATTCCGAAGTTAATGGAACTTTAATGGGTAGTTTAGGGGTGCATTAGGAACACTATCCTAGTTTATCGACCTCGCTGACCCTGTGTTAACTTGAGGGGGGGGGGGGGACCTCTTAAATTTTCGGGCTTTTTTGACGTGATAACGTCTTATAAATCAAAAACTCCCACATTTTCGGATTTTTTTTGAGTTTTTCTTTTATATCTGAAGAAGTAAACTTCGGAACCAGAAAATTGCTTTAGTTGCTTCTTACAAAATAAGCTATCTGCTTCTGAAATCACCTTACAACATCAGCTATCCGCCTGTGAAAGTCGTGTCAAAATCAGGGTATACATAAGAATTTTCAAAAAATAACGACTCCAGCACCACCTAGGCTAATTAAAATAGCCTTACTTCTTAATCCGTCAAAATCGGTCTATCAATAATAATTTTCCTACAAAATACCAACCCATCGCCACCTAATGGGTTATTCAAATAGCATAAGTTACTCCCTAGAACCTCAGAAATCTGCCAATGAAAGTCCCATCAAAATTGGTGCAGCTGTTCCCGAGATTAGCCGGAACAGACAGAAAGACAGACAGACAAAACTTTTTTGCTATTGTGTTTTTGTTATAAAGAGCTATTGTTTTTACATTAACACTTTTTTTACAAATGTGTATAGATTTTTTTTGTATTGTTTTATTGTTATCATTATTGTTTAATTTAATTTTATTTGATTTATACTTATTTAATTTTTTTTATCTATTTTTTTTTTTTTTTTTTTTTATTTGTTTTAATATTTGTTAAAACTTCACCAATCCATTTTTCTTAATCGTGGCACAAGACAATGTATTGGTGTTAAATCTACAATGTGTGGTGTGCCAATATCCTAAGTTGCTCATAAACTTCTGGCTTAAATCTCGCAGCATGTTAAACTGAAGTTTTTTTTTTTTAATTCTATTGTTGTTGATTTTCAAATGCATAAAGAATTTGAATCCTGCGATTTTTTTTTAATCATATATCAGTTAAAAATTGAAGTAGGTACACACAATCGTACGTCCATAGAACAAAAGTGTATGGACAAATGTTCATAGAAGTTTTTACTTCATCTTTGAATTAAAATAAAAACTTTGCTTTCTCTAAATTTTTCTATTTATTCTATCAGCTTTTGTGTCACCAAACAAAAGTTCCATTCAAGAATTTTTTTTTAATGTTAGATTTCTGAATAGAAGTGCATGTTTTTTTCGTTTTAAAGTTTTAAATGAACGCGCAACAGAATCATCTCAGCATCATCTTTCTTTCATCAGCAGTACATCAGGGATGATGATGAACGAATACGGAGATGATGGAATAAAAAAGAATGTGACGACTGAATCACTTTATCGTCATCATCATCATAATCATCGTCATCATAAAAACAACCCTCTTTGGAAAAGATTGGATAAACAACTTTTCGTACGGGGCTGTGTATTTATGTAAGGACTTTGTATTGTGATTGAATGAACTTACCTGTATTTCGTCCATTATGAAATGTCAAGTTAGAGAAAACGAATTTCCTGTATTATAACCACCATAAACCATAAGGCTTTTATGTATATTAAATCCAATTTTGTTAAAGTCTAAGAAGGAAATCTGTATGAACCTGTGTAATAGTTGCTAGTTTTAGCAAATGATTCAAATTGACATTCCATTTAGTCTAATCACATGAAAAACATAATAACGGGTGATTTTTTTGAGGTTAGGATTTTCATGCATTAGTATTTGACAGATCACGCGGGATTTCAGACATGGTGTCAAAGAGAAAGATGCTCAGTATGATTTGACATTTCATCATGAATAGACTTACTAACGAGCAACGCTTGCAAATCATTGAATTTTATTACCAAAATCAGTGTTCGGTTCGAAATGTGACAAATTGACGAAAATGACAAATTTTGTTCAGCGATGAGGCTCATTTCTGGTTGAATGGCTACGTAATAAGCAAAATTGCCGCATTTGGAGTGAAGAGCAACCAGAAGCCGTTCAAGAACTGGCCATGCATCCCGAAAAATGCACTGTTTGGTGTGGTTTGTACGCTGGTGGAATCATTGGACCGTATTTTTTCAAAGATGCTGTTGGACGCAACGTTACGGTGAATGGCGATCGCTATCGTTCGATGCTAACAAACTTTTTGTTGCCAAAAATGGAAGAACTGAACTTGGTTGACATGTGGTTTCAACAAGATGGCGCTACATGCCACACAGCTCGCGATTCTATGGCCATTTTGAGGGAAAACTTCGGAGAACAATTCATCTCAAGAAATGGACCGGTAAGTTGGCCACCAAGATCATGCGATTTGACGCCTTTAGATTATTTTTTGTGGGGCTACGTCAAGTCTAAAGTCTACAGAAATAAGCCAGCAACTATTCCAGCTTTGGAAGACAACATTTCCGAAGAAATTCGGGCTATTCCGGCCGAAATGCTCGAAAAAGTTGCCCAAAATTGGACTTTCCGAATGGACCACCTAAGACGCAGCCGCGGTCAACATTTAAATGAAATTATCTTCAAAAAGTAAATGTCATGGACCAATCTAACGTTTCAAATAAAGAACCGATGAGATTTTGCAAATTTTATGCGTTTTTAAAAAAAAAAAGTTCTCAAGCTCTTAAAAAATCACCCGTTATGTTATGGATGTTCTCGGGGATTGTCCTACCCATAAGTACCTCAGAACATGAGTTGTCTGTTCTGCAACACACATTTTTAGGCATTTATCAAACCTCAACATTTTCTCCTTGATTGCTCTGAATGAAATTTTTTTCCACTCCAAACATATTAATCTCGATTGATCTGTCCACTGATTCAAGAATGCTTCTAACCGAATCTGCATTTAGTTTTGCAGGAGTTAGCAATTTTGAAGTTGTTCAAAGTTCTATATTGTTAAAACCACTATTTTATCAGAAATGGAAGATGGCTAATAATTCCAAATCCCAAAAACCTTTTTTTTTTTTTTTTTGAAGAATTTAGATCAATCTCTGTTCTTCCATTATTTTAATCAAAACTTTTGTGGGCGAATTTTGCAAAAAAAAAACAACAACAATGGATTTGTAACCCAGACAGGCTTTCGCGCTCAACACAGCTGTACAACTGCACTTCTTAAAGTAATTGAAGATATTAGGACTGAATGTTTTTAGTTCTTCCAGACATCTGCAAAGCCTTTGACATGGTAAACCACTCATTGCTTCGTTGGGAATTCAACGTATTTCCAGAAGCAATAAATTTAATTCTATCTTATCTTACCAAAACAGAAAACAAGCCGTTTGTATGAATGTCTGTCTGAGTATCTTTCTATACTTTAAGGTGTTCCCCAAGGCTGCATTTTATCCCCTCTGCTATTTTCCTTGTGTTTTTATTTTAGAGGTATGGAACTTTGAAATGAAATAAAACAAAAATGATTTTTTTAAACTGACATGAAATTTACTTTATTCGAAAGATAATCTTCTGGCGTTATAAATATGATTTCTGGTATATCGGCAATAACGTGGCGAATGTTGTCCTCCAAGTGGTCAATCGGTGTAGTCTAGCGACTTAACATATCCCCACAGAAAATAATCAAGCGACGTTAGATCGCAAGATCTTGCAGTCCAATTCACGGATTCGTAACGTGAAACTATATGCGGTTACCAAACGTTTCCTTCAATAAATCAATTGTGGCACGAGTTGTGTGACATGTTGCGCCGTCTTGTAGAAATCACAACTTCTGCACATCATGGTTGTTCAATTGATAAACGAAAAAGTCAGCTCAGCTCTATAGCGGTCACCATTGACATTGGAAGCGTTGTTCAGGCGTCAGTCTATTCATGTTGAAATGTCAAACCAAACTTAAAATAAATCACTTGACAGCTGACAAAATGGCCGCCAGTTAAAATAGTGTTGCCAAGTTAAAGTTCTGTACTTCTAAAAAAAAACACCATTTATATAAACGAAATCGCTTCAAAGCACTTTTATGCAGACGATATACAGATATTATAGAAGTTGGTCACAAGGCCTTATCGAAAACTGCGCTTTTGCCATCAATCAGAACCTTGGGCGGATCTCAAACTGGCCAGCTGATAACGGGCATGAATTGATTATATTAATTCAACTTACCCAAAAAAGCCTCTAACTGCTTTAGGTGTTTTGGTTTCGGTAAGTTGCTGATGATCTTGAGCCTTGGTTCCGCAATCGTCTATAATGTGTCCCAAATACTGGACAAACGACATTTCAAACCGTGATCTGCAAAACGTTGGAATGTTCTGCATTGTTTCGGCTTGACACAATGATGTCATCTAGGTATGAAACACAAAAATCAAGGTCAGCCGTCAGTTGCTCTGTGTTGAGCTCGTCGTCCCATAAGAAAGTCGCTGATATTCAAAAAGTCCGAAGTGACTGTTGATGACACACAGACGCTTGGATTCATCATCTAATGGAATCTGAAGGTAAGCATCGGAGAGGTGAAACAACGTCCACCTTGAAGGTGACAAAGGAGTTCTTAAATACGTGGGACCGGATGTCTATCAATTTCCAAATGAGGATTAATAATGGTGACTTTGAAATCACCGCAGGGTCGAAGATCACCATTCTGCTGATACCACATGTTAATTAAGCCCAAAGCATGCAGTTGTGGCGTTAAAAAGTTTTCAATCATATCACGATATCGCTTCCCATTCACAATTACCGTTACGCTGTTTTCATTTTCAAAGAAGTAAGGTCCAATGATTCCTCCTGACCAAATTGCACACCAGACTGTAACTTTTAATGGATGCAAAGGTGACTGATGAATAATTTGAGGGTTTTCAATTGCCCAGAACCGACTATTCTGTTTATTCACATATCCATTTAAATGAAAATGTGCCTCGTCACTCATTATGATTTTTTTCATGAAAATCGGGGTTGTCATGGTAACATCCAATTGGCATGTGTACGGCGGCGTAAATGGTCTTGTGGAAGAAGCTCTTGTGTCAATTGAATCCTAAAAGGAAACAAATGCAAATCCTTGTGCTAAATTGTTCTTTGAAGACCAAGCTCCTGAGCGGATTGTAATCAGTAATGTTTTCAGCCGATCTTGCAGTACCTTGTGGTCCACGCTTGGGCCCATCACCAACAGACCCTCTTTCTTCGAAATCATTCACACGATAAATAGCGCGTTTTGTTGGCACGTTGTTTCTCCCAAAAATTTCACCTAACTTTCCCATCGTCACAGTAATCGATGATTAATTTTGATAAAATGTTTTAACGATTAAAACACGTTGGTCTATCCAATATTTTTCCATAATAAATTTGCCACGTGTCTACTTCACGAATGCTAAATATGAACTATCAAGACTAATGTTTACCAAAATGGCGGCAAAACAAAGTAGAACACCCTGTACAAATGGTATCATTTATTATTTAAGCTTTCACTAACTTATAAAATTTATCTAAATGTGTTAGTTACAATTTCAAATAAAAAAGAACTTAAACAAACTTGCAAACTGGACTTACAGCTCCTTACATATACAAACTGAAATCTTACGAATGCCACAGCCAACTCTTTAACCCAAATCAATTAAGCACTTCCCCTGAATTCACTTTCGTCTTTCACAAGGATTTTCCTCATTACTCTCACCTAAGTCCCTTTTATAAAAACCAAATCTTCACAATTTAACAACCTCTTGGTCATGGCTTTAATTGTCCCCCAGCTTGCTACCATCAATTATGTTCATACAGAGAAAAAAAAAACAACAACAATAAAAACTAACAATGATGATCACAATTATGATATTACACTATTATCACTTTAAAGCCGACCAACCTCATCGCTCTCCCTCATGTTTGCTTAGCTATTATACGCATAGATGCTTCTGCACCCCTCCTTGATCACCCAATATGATTATTAGGGTTCCGATTTGTAGATTCTAGGCAATTTTTCCAACCCTGGCGAATTATGATTATTAATACCCATTTTTTTCATTGTTGCCGGTTTGTGCACACCATAAAACCCAAACTCTTATAACCCACGATGCAAGGGGTGAGAAAGTCAAGAGAAATGCACAGCGCATATAAACACCGGCAAATAGCGAACTAACAAACCCCTAAGCCCTCAAGCGACGAGAACATTTAGGCTGACAAAGTACGTTGTTTTTAGACCAACACGCTGAATCAAATTTTTAACCACACGATTTATGGTTTCATTGTGTGTTTATTATATAAAAGCAGCAAGGAATTAAAAAAAAAAAAAAAAAAATAAGGAAAATATTTTAATCCTGAGCTTGTTGTGTTTGATGAGCGCTCGTGGTGCATTTGGAGAGTGTAATTGACTTATGACAGAGTTTCATTTTTTAAAGATGATTTGTTTTTACAAAAAAAATATAAATAACAAAGGGATGTGGCATTTGATGTACAATCTGCCTTCTCTCTTCAATCCTTTCAGCGACAAAGTGTCGAGGACTAATTGTCACAAAATATGTCATAAACAGTGACACGCCTCCATAGCAAACAACGACTTTCCAATAGCATCTATGTGAGTTTTTTTTTTAACAACCGCAAGCAATACACAGAAATTAATTGCAAGGATTCAGCCAACTCCCACTGGATGTGTTGAAAAAGGATTGTAATTATTGTAATACTTGGCTAATTAGACGTGAAATGTTTGTCATTTACAACATCATAATTAAGCTGTTAATTAAAAGCTTTCAAGCGTCGAAAACCATGTTTTTTTTTTTTTTAAATACTAAAATATTAGGGATCCAAGACCTTATAACTCCCAACCAATTCCTGTGTGTGTGTTGTTTAGTAATCATTTCTTTCTTTATTTCTTCTTTCATTAAACTACCTTGCTACTGAAAAATTTATAACAATGATTTAAAATCTATAAATTAAATAATAATTAATAGGTAAAATGAAAAGCTACCCAAAAAACCTTCTTTAAAGAGATGATATGGATAGAAAATACCTCATTCAAAAGAATGACTTTTAATTAACAAATTTGGTGTTTTTCTTTTATTTATGGAATCAAATGTATCATCAATTAGAGTTACAAATCTCTTATAGACTTATAGAATATAATGATAATTATAATAATTTTGAAAGAACCAAATGTTTGCATGACCAAAAATTACGGCAACAAATTCTGCAATCTCCCAAATAGGCAGTAAAAATGTTTGGTTATTTGTAAAAAAAAATATTAAAAACTCCTCAACATCCTCGGTTCCAACGCTCATCGCTGATGACAAACCTATGATCTACTCTTCAGACAAGGCAAACTTGCTCGCAGTCCATTTCGCTGCCAGCTCTATGCTGCCTTACAGCAAAGTAACCCCTTCTGCGTAAGCTTTTCCATCACTCCTACTCTTCTTTGTCCAGCCTGTTCCAATAAAGGTGACCCATCCTCCCAGGAAAACACTGATTAACCGTCAGCTTAAGGAATATCTCGAAGACCGAGAGCTTCTCCATGACCGACAGTATGGCTTTCGCAGCAACCGTTTCACTGGTGATCTGATGGCATATCTCACCGAACAGTGGAACAAATCTTTACATCGCTTTGGTGAAAGTTGCTTGATATTTCCATTGCATTTGAAAGAGTTTAGCATGAAGCTCTTATCGAAAATGTGTG
Source organism: Platycheirus rosarum (assembly GCA_963971375.1). Classification (NCBI taxonomy): domain Eukaryota; kingdom Metazoa; phylum Arthropoda; class Insecta; order Diptera; family Syrphidae; genus Platycheirus; species Platycheirus rosarum. Next base: position 1,692,876 of record OZ020511.1, read on the forward strand.
CTTTTGGGATCGATGATACTCTTGTTCGCTAAGAAGCTATCTTCTGGACCGTTCAATACAAGTTGTACTGGACGGATTCAAGTCTGATTTCCACAAAATAAATGCTGGTTTGCCCCAGGGCTCTGTTCTGTCTCCGACTTTTTTCCTTATTTTTTTATAAATGATCTTCAGCCTATTACTTCTAATCCATTTAACTGTTTTGCTGACGACTCTTCCCTCAGCTTTTCATATCCGTTCGATAATTCACTTCGGACGTACAATTGCAACGGTATCGTATGTCAAGCTCATTAAACTGCGATATATACAGCATTGTCAAATGGGGGAATCGTTTGGAGTTTAATGCTTCGAAAACTCAATGCTGTCATCTGTCATCTGTCGTTTAGGCTCAACATACCCCTAATGTCATTGTCCATGAATGGCACTTTCATCGAAGAAACTGAAAAGCTCTCAGTACTCGGTATGTGTGTCAACGACGACCTCCGTTGGAACGACTATATATTTAAGATCGCCAAAAATACTGCTAAGTGCTTAAGTTTTCTGTATGGGTGTAAGAAGTATTTTTCTCCTCCTGATCTGGCTAAAATTTACAAAGCGTTTATACGCCCAAAACTCGAGTATAACTCACACTTCTGGGCTGGTGCTTTGCAAACATCGCTTCACCTGCTTGAAAGACTACAAAATCGAGCGTTAAGATTGATAGGAAATAGAACTGCCGCTGAAACAATTGCCCCTCCCGAACACCGACGCAACGTTTCATGGCTGTCCTTATGTTATCGTTTCTTTTATAAAAAATGTTTACTCGAAGTAGCCAGCTGCATTCTCTCTAATTCTCGTCTCGCAAGGAATGCTGATCAGTTCACCCTTGAGCCCAATTTCGGACGTACCGTGAAACATAGGGATTCTTTTTTTTAGCCGAACCACACGAATTTGGAATAGTTTACCCGGCGAGATTTTCCTTTGCCATTTTGATCTGCAAGCATTCAAAACTAATGTTAATCGACGCCTCCTGTCCTTCTCCTCCCTATCTGCAATGCCCGCGTAGTGTGCTCTATATTAAAAGGGAAACGCTAATTATATACCAAAAAAAAAATATTTTCTATTTATATGAATTATGCTGTACTCGTTTATATGAGAATCAACGAGAACAAGATATCCAACATTTTTAAAGTTTAGACAAAGAAAAACGTTTAGACGGACTTTAATAGGGTAGTATTTAGATTTTAGATTAAGATTAAGATTTTAGAAAATTGCATTTTTCATTTGTTTTTTTTTTTTATCTTCGTTTATGTTAAGAAAAATATTGTTGTTGTTCTAATATAAAATAAAAATTCTTGATCATTTCAATTATTATTTCTTTTTCAGGCTTGACGAGGCCCGCGATTTATCCATTTCCCGCCAGTCAATATGCATATCCCATGCTCAGTCCGGATATGTCACAAGTAGCGTCATGGTAAGTGCTATTAACGAATTATTTGCAAAAAATTAATACCAATTAATATCTAGCTACTTTATATTCCTTCTTAAATACATTCCAAATTCGTGTTGTTCGGCTAAAAAAAAGAAGCTCTGTATTTCACGGTACGACGGAAAATGAAGAGTGAAGAGCATTTCGAGCGAGAAATTTTTAAGTGGAGGAATGCAGGCTGCCTCGAGTGATTATTTTTTTTTTTTTTTTCAAAAGAAGCGATAAAATAAACACAGTGGTGGCGTTAGGAAAATAGGAAAGGGTTTAAAAGGCTATACCGATGCAAATTTGTTTTTAAGTTCTACAAGCAGCTGGCTATTTAGCTAGAGCGTTGTTCGTAGAAATAGCGATAAAATAACAAAAGGCACGAAACATTACAATTCAAGTGGGTAATCGGAGCACCTGCCCAATTATATGAATTATACTCAAGTTTTGGACGAATATACGCTTTATAGACTGTGTGGTGTAGCCAGATCAGGGTGAAAAATTTCTAGCATCTTTTGAGGAAATCTAGACACCTCGCAGCATTCCTGGCTACGTCTATGTATGGTCCATCCAAAAACGTGGTCTGTAATGCACATTTCAAGAACTGATTAAAGGTTGCTCTCTTCGGTGCAAGTTTCAATCAAAAGCACGATTTTTGTTTTTATATATGTATATATATAGACAATGTAGAAATCGCGGAATGAAGTTGATCAGTCCGTTGACATTTTGACAATAGTCTGTTCAATGAAAATTGTCAGTACAGGGCTTATGGGCGAGCTTTTTTCAAAACAGTGGCAGCGGTGTATATTATCAAGACACTGAATTGAGAAAACTTCTACTGAAAAACATACAAAGCCACTCACTGACGTAAACAAATTGTGTTGTCTCTCTAAAAAAAAAAAAACAAAACTCGTATACCCCACCATAACCGATTATCAATAATGATCGCTTACACACTTCTACATACCTTCGCGGTGTGAATTGAAGAAAAGTACACATTCCACCAACAGAGTTACCTTTACCAATCGAAAACTGTACTATAAAGCCTTTTCATTAGTTTTTTATCAAAGCATTATCAGTTTTGAAGCTTTTGAGTACAAGTTTAGTAGTGTGAGAGGATAGGTGTTGTCGTTGTTCTGCATTAATTGTACTAGTTGGAAAATTGTTAAAATGCAGTTAAATTTTGTTGGCCTTTGGTATTTTAGTAGAAAGAAGTTATTTTCTCGTAGTTTGCAAGTGCATTACGTGATCATATTGTGATTGAAAAAGTATTTTGACATGATATTGTGTTTTAATAAGAGTGATGTGGTGTTGTGATTAATAAAAATAAATATATATAGCACTATTGAATACAGTGAACTGAAATTGGTTTAAATTCTTTTTAAACTTATGTTTTTTTAATAAAAAGTTAATGTATATTTTTTTATATAAATAGTAATGTATTGTATTGCAATCAGCAGATGGTAACCCTACGTACATTGCTCTCTCATTTGCGACGATTTATAATGATAAAGTACAGAAACCCTGCAAGCCAATGTCACCAGACTGATAGGCCAACGTCCTATCTTCTCTGTTCTGACAATTTTTTTGTTGAACAGACTATAAAACTTTGTGAACGGATGTCTAGAAAGAACTTTTCTTTAAGTTTTGGCAAATTTGACTCAAGTTGCCGTGAGTTTGGATCTAAAACAATGGCAAAATCTAACCAGTTACTAAGACAACACGTGCCAGAGATTACATCCAGATGGAACCGAAGACTTCTAGATCCACCCCTGTTCTGGTTATGTCACACTAGTGAATTAACATCGTGTTTCATTTTTTCGACAAAGGGTTTTTTTTTAACAACTTTAAGTATACCATACCATGTCCTAAGCTTTAACAGATACAAACATACACAAATTACGTTTATGAATTTATTCCCGCGCTGTATTTTAATAAGATTAGATTATATTTGCCGCCTTGATAGTCTGTGATAATTTAGTGGGCATATATGATTAAAATAACAAATTAGCACTAATTAGCATATTATGTTCGGAGTACAGGTTTTTTTTTTTTTTTTTTTTATTAAAATTGCATTTATAATTAAATTATACCTAACCCATGCGTGTGATCTATGATGATTCACGTCTTTGATGTCATCAATATGTCTGTAGGCTTTCTTAATGGAATAGATTATGTCTTGAATTATCGAGACGCAAAAAAGGCTTCAAGAATTTCTTATTTTCAAATGCCACACTTTTCTTAGAGCCCCCTTTAGTTAAATGATATTCTAAAATGTTCAACGTGATTTCGAAGGATTTTTTCGAATTAATATTAATTATAATAAGATAGATTAAGAAAAAAGGCCTTACGAAAAAGAAACGAATAATAGAGGCAACGAAATTGTAGATAATAGTGAAGATAGAATTAGTAAAGCAATTAATATCAGTGGAAGTGTGAAAATTGTTTCAAGTAATTTAAATTCAGCCTTATTACTAAATAGCAATGATGTGGTGACTAATAGTTATAATATTACTTCCAATTCTTTTCTCTCAGAATCCCAAACGCCATGAAATATTTACCGAAGTTATTACGAATGTAGAAGAAATTCTTTGAACAATACAACTTATGGTAGAATTCTTCTAAGGCAATCCGCGATAAAATTGACGGAACTGCCAACGAGGTACTAAATATGTGTGGGACACTGCTAGAGAGTTGTCCCAAATAAAAGGAAATCTAATTCCATCTTCATTTTCTTCTTCCTCTTCTTCTTCTTCTCCTTCTTTTCCTTCTTCTTTTTCTTCTTCTTCTTCTTCTTCTTCTCCTTCTTCTTCTTCTTCTTCTACTTCTTCTTTTTCTTCTTCTACTTCTTCTTTTTCTTCTTCTTCTTCTACTTCTTCTACTTCTACTTCTATTACTTCTTTAATAAGGGTTCTCCATAATTTACGTCAAGATAACAAATCGATTAAACTGTTTTACAGCGAATTCATAGAAATATTTTCTACAATTAAGAATCAAATAAAAATCAACAATACTGATTCCACTGCGTTGAAAGCAAAAGGAGAACTTTATAACGAAATGTGCATAATTTTTAACTGGAATCAAAGAAAGAACCACAAGGGTCTACAATAAGATTTATGAAACCCAGGACTTTAGCAGAACCATTTGCTTACTGTATTACGGAACAAAATACGTCCTACATTAAAAATCAGCATAAATCATTACCAAAACTGCCTAAAGTTCCAAAAAAATATATTCAAATTAAAAATCAAAACCACCAACAACAGGCTCCCTGAAATTACGCAAAAAAAAATAAAATGGAAAAAAAGCCCAAAAAACTCCATACAATATTTTGGTTTTTTTTTAAATTTTGGTTGGGCCTTTTTTCCTTTCAGAATAATGAAAAACGGCCAAAAGAAATAATTTGGAAAAAGCGCCAGAAAAGAACTTTTTGGCTTTTGTTCCAAGTCGAAACGGTAAAAAACGCCAGAAAACTAAGTTTTTGGTGTTTTTGTTCAAATCGAAAAGGAAAAAACGCCAGAAAATTGTCCGTTATTTGTTTCAAATCGAAAGTATATACATATGCTTATATATTTATAAATATAATCCTTCTTATTGAATGTTTGTATGTTTGTTCCCCAATCACCCCTAAACGGCTAAACGGATTTGGATTAAATTTGGTAGGTAGATAGTTAATATACAGGATTGAAACATAAAGTACTTTTTTATCCAAAAAAAATACACGGTTCCTGTGGGAGAGCCTTAAATGGTAAATACTGCATTTCTGGAGGTTTGTTTAATATTCCTTCATGCCCTAACGGTCCACGGGTTTGTGATGTTTGCTAAACGGACGAGTTACAGGATTCAGTATACAGAATTTGATAAGGAACAAGAAATTATCGATGATCAAAATAGTTATGTCCCACAAGAACCAACAGATTTAAACGATTCCCAAATTTATTACCCACAAAACTATAATCCACAGCTAGATGTTTTGTTTTTTTAAATAATTCTGAACACGAAGATGAAACAAATTTTCTTACTCCTGCCCCACTACCCCTATCTACTTAGATATTGATAAAACACGGACATTCTCTTCCGTAGATAAACCTTTTGGGACTTGAAAACTTTGAATTTAATTTGTGAACGCACTTTTTCACTAATCATCGAACTGTCATTAGGCGTTTTCTTTTTTTTGATTCAGAGAAGAGTCTGAGTTGTCAAAAAAAAAGTTGTATTTCTTTTTTCGTTCTACGAGCGTTCAGATCTTCAAAGTTGCATTTCTTTTTTTCGTTCAGAGAATGATCAGAGCGTGCTCTGAGAACCCTTTATACGCTCAGGATAAATTGACTGAGCATTCTGAGAAAATGCTGAACGCAATTAACGTCACTTTAGAGTTGTAGGCTATTTCACATTATCCCATGCACATTGCCTACACCACTCTTCGAAAACCAGATACCAAAGTGAAAGAGACAATAGTATTATATGCATAATATTGCCGCCTGTAAAAGAGCCACATCAAAAATGACAATTTGTGACAGCAAACGTATTTCAAAAATATATCTGAGCGCTCAGACTATTCTCGGCTCAGAATGCTCCGACTCTGTTCCCGAGACCTTTTAGGAGTGAATAAAGAAAAACGCCAATTGTCAATTTATTTAGTAAACTCAACATTTTCATCATGTAAAGTACACGAGCGAGCAACGTCTGGAAATTATAAAAAAAAAATCTACCGAAATTCGGAGCTTTGAATTGTTGAATTTCATTGCAAAATCAGCTTCGGTGACGAAGCTCATTTTTGGCTCAATGGGTTCGTCAATAAGCAAAATATGCGTTATTGGTCGGGTGAAAATGCACATTTGCTTCATTAATCAGCATTTCATTCACAAAAAATAACTGTTTGGTGGGCTTAACATGCCGGCGGCGTTATTGGGCCATATTTTTTCGTCGACGATTAACGATCGTCAAGTTACTGTGAATGGCCAGCGTTATGGCGCCATGATTACCGATTATTTTTGGGCCGAATTGTAAGATATGGACTTGGACATCATGTTGTTTCAACAGGATGGTGCCACAAGTCACACAGCACACCTTACAATCGATTTATTGAAAAGTAAGTTTGATGAGCGTGTTATCTTACGAAATGGGCCAGTCGATTGGCCGCCTCGTTCATGCGATTTAACGCCTCATTAAGTCATTGGTTTATGCCAAAAACCGACGACGACGTTGGGAGAGCTCAGAGCCAGCATTAAAAGAAATGTGTGACCAATTCATCGTAAATTGGGTCCAAGAATCGACCGCTGCAAACGTGCCCGCGGTGGCCATATGAATGAAGTGGAGTTCTATTCCTAAATGTTTTGATTGTACTTCAAGCCGATAATAAAGTTTTTGAAATATCTCAAATGCTTTGCGTTTTATTTAAAAAAAAAGTTGTCAAGTCATTATTGGAAAACTCTTTATATTAACGATTTTTTTTTACCAATCCAATCTTTTTCTCGTAAAAAAAAACTGTAAAAACTGTACACATAGCCTTGCTAAGGGCCTTGTTACCTTAAGTAAACTTCCAAACAGCTGGAAGGAAATATTTGTATTTAGATTTATATTTTAGATGATTTAATTCCTTAATTTTTAAAATTAAATTATCTATGGTATTGTTTATCTTTTTAGGCATACCCCTTCAGTGTATTCTGCAGCGTCTAGTTTTAGAAGTCCATACCCTTCATCCTTACCAATCAACACAACGTTATCAAGGTAAGTCCTACTGCTTACTGCTTACTGTTGTTACTCACCATTTACATAAGCCCTTTTTGTGTTTTATAAATTGACTGTTTTATTTTATGTTGATAATTTTTTTTTTTTTTTTTTTTAATAACATTTCAGTGATTTTTCATTCCGCTTCTCACCGAGTCTGTTGCCTTCGGTCCATACTTCACCACATCATGTACTAAATTCACATCCGGCAATTGTGACGCCTGGGCCGAAACAGGAAATCGGCCAAGATTCATCCAATCACCGGTATGGAAGGTAAGAATAGCAATTTTTTGTATCTTTGTTTTCAAGATTTGTCAAATTAATATCTTAAAGAAAAAAAATGGTAATTTATATTCGCCTCTAAAATCGTGGGACTCTAATGGTTGTGATAATTCTTATACATTTATGTATTGATATCCTTCTCAAAATGGGGTTGAAAAAAACAACACCTCTATCGATTTCCTGCAGTTGTAGTAACAACTATTAACCGCTTGATGGCACGAGTCCTTGTAGAATATTTGGTTGATGTTTCAGCTAAGTGAGTTTTTTTTTCCAGCGCGATAAATAGTGAAAACCGACGAAAGCTTCAACGTGTATTTTTTTTTTTGAGAGCTTACGGGGTTATATTTCATTTAAATCCTTCTTACTTTAACAAATTTAAGGAACTTTCAATTTTACAAGCCTTGCCTGTAACAAAGGATGTTTTTTTTTTTAGATACATTAGAAGTTTGGATGGTTGTTGTCTATGGTTTTGACAGTTGAGAATTGTTAACTGCATGAATAAAGGAATAGACGATTAAGCCAGATTGGTTTTTTCACTTTGTTGTTGTAATTTTTGACATCTGAAATGAAGTCATCAGTGAAGGGGAAGGAGTTCTTGAATTCCTTTGAAATAAAGGCGCGAAAAGTTCAAAACATTAATTTATTTGTTTGATTTACTTAAAAGTGTTAATGAAAATAATTGTTTTTTAAATACAAAATGTTTTGTGCTGCTTAGAAATTAAAATTGAATAAAAAAAATAAATAAAGTCAGAAGTATATTAGTTTTCCAAGAGATTCTGGGAAAGGATATATTCAATGTGAAGTGACCATTTAAGTAAGGATAACATGGAAAATCGTAGCAGAGGAAAAAGAACCTTCATATTCATGGGTAAGACCACCTTAGTGAAAATGAATTGTCGCTTGAAGCTTGATAGCATTTTCACAGCATATTCAAGTCCCCTAATAGAAAGGACCTAATGGTTTGTCTTAGATACCAGCAAAAGCCAAGGATATTCCGTGCGATCATGTATTCCAAAATACGTGCACTAAATAAAAATGTTAACACGACATACACAAGAAAAGGAAAACATATGAAGTTAACACGAGCCAGCGAAGTGACCTCGGATATGCGATACTATTGGATGTCGTTGAACCAAGCCATTCCATGGGAACTTGCTGACGAGAGCATTATGCAACTTATGGTTGCAACGGAAACGCATGGGATTTAAATTCCATATTCCCACCGCCAGGTTGGCGATTTAAGCTTGGTCAGCAGTATTGGCTAGGCAACGATATCCAGATAGGTGGATTCGGAAGTCAGTCTTTGGACGGGATTCATAGAACTAAGTTGTTGATTACTAAGGATTAAAATTAAGTGATTGGATATTCAAATAAAGTGAATTGAAATGTAAAGTTCAGAAGTAAAGAAGAGAGTTTTATTTTAATACGAACAGTTGGGCCAACTTATGTTGGCGTTCGGTTTTTTTTTGTTTTTCAAGGAACGCAGTTCCTTAAGTATGATTTAATAATTATTCACTTTATTTTTCACCCAAAAAAATCCAAAATATTAAAAATTTTACATTTCACTTTCTTTCATATAACTGTTTCACACTTCGATTTTCAATTTTTCTTGTCACCTTTTCGTTTGTTTTCTAACAATATTATTTGATTTTATTACCGAATTGAATAATTAACTTTTGAATTTATGTTCAATTTATATTTATTAAAAAGAATACGTCTTTAAACAATATTATAATTCCCGCACAATAATAAAAAAAAAAAAACACCGAAAACAATACCAATGCCACATTTGTGTCATTTCGCGGATGACGTAGGCAAAACAAAACAAAACTTCTATTGGCGTAATCTTGTCTTCTTTCATTCAAGGTTAAACTGTGTTGACATTTATGTTCAGTTCAGTAAGGTTTGGCTACTAATCATGAATCGTTTAACGTCAGAACAAAGCTTCTAAATTGTGGAAATTTCTTTGAAAAAATAAAATAAATAAATCTGTTCACTAAGAGCACTTCGTCCATTTTACGGTCAACATAATTGGCTATAATTTCCGGTTAAATGGCTTCATCCATAAGCAAAATTGCCGCATATGGAGCAAAAACAATCCTCAAGCCATTAACGAATCCCCATTAAATCCATTGACTGTTTGGTTCGGCTTATACGCTGGCGGCATCATCGGTCCTTATTTCTTTCGAAATGAGGAAGGAGCTGCCGTTACGGTGAATGGCGAGCCCTATCGAGCCGTGACTTTTTTTTTCTTTTCAAAAATTAATCAGCTAAATATCGACGACATTTGGTTTAATCAAGACGGTGCAACAAGCTCTTAAAAAACACCCATTACATAAAAAATGATTTTTTTTTAAATTGTTTTTGAATACAAATGCACACACATTTGTTCCAAACCAAGCATCTTTTAAATGGATTTGGACTTTCAATGAAATAAAAAAAGTAATAAAATTGTTATAAGAAACTTGCCACTTTTAGTAAATACAATTAAGAGTCCTCGTTAAATTTTGTTTGTTCCTTAATAACTGGAAAACTACTTCTAAATATAAGAGAAAGTTCCAATATGAGATGCGAATACCCTTATTTCATGGCCAACTAGCTCCGGATAAAGTTTCTTTTCTAACCCACTTACAAATAATATTTTGTTGCGAAGCAGGTTTTCACGGGGAACTTCTTTGGGGCAGTAGAAGGGCAGCGGCACGCTTGTCGTTGCACGACTAGGTACGACGGATTGGGGCGGTGGTTCTTGCCGCTTCCACTGTTCCCTCCTTTACTACCACAACATGGTTCCTGGTGTATAGCCTAGGATAAACGTCCACACGAACAAAGTTCTTGAACTCCGAACGTCTACCTCACAGAGTCTAAATTATTAAATGGCTTTGTAATCAGGATAAACGTCTACACGAACAAGGTTTTCGGACCCCGAATCTCTACCTCACAGAGTCTGGATGTACCTTACTCTAGGGAAAGCAGAAATTCCAAGCTCTACGACCCCGTTCTACTCCTGGTGTGATCACGAACTTCGAACTTTAAGGGCCGTCAAGGTCCCTGGGTTTGTGTAACCGTGTCCTTACCCTTTTAGAGTAGAGTTATCCTTCTCCTCTTCCTTCCTTTTCCCATACTTATTTTTTTTTACACTTTGCCACCATGATTTTGTTTGTCGAACAAAGAACAGTAGAAGCGGTAAGAACCTACCCAATCCGTCGAGCCAAGCGTGCAACGACAACCGTGCCCCCACCCTTCTACTGTACCAAAGAAGTTCCCACGTGGAAACCTGCTTCGCAACAATTTACATAACTAAACCGTAAAATAACATTGCATTACAATTAAATGAGGAAAAACTAATTTTCCGGAGATTTAGAGCGCGAGGATACTTTTTATTTGCCAAAAATAAAATAAAACGTGGTAAAAGTTTTTTTACACAGAGGTGGGGTATGCGGCACCCTTCTTATGTTCGTTATTTCTAGTTTATGCATAAACCTTTCAATCAAACTGAAACCAGAAAAATATACTGGCTTCTAACGACAAGTGCAATTTTGTTTCGGGCAAATGAACCAGAATATAAGAATTTGCACATGGAGTTCGAGTTCCAGAAATCCGTAAGAAAAAGTCAAAAGAAATGCCCCGCAGTAGTCACAGAAGAGTTCCAAATCAAAGTTAGTGCGCAGCAGGGAAGCATCTTGAGTCCTTTGCTTTATATTACAGTTCTTGACTTTCTGCTTCAATTACTGTTTGCAGGCGATGGAGCCATCATGAATGAAGAATCTACATTTTTCTTTTTCTTATAATTAGCGCGCGCCGAGGGATTATTTGTTTCCGTTTTGTTGTAACCACATTGCGCGAGAATGAAGAAGATATGGAGGGGGCAGAAGGATTTTGATAAGATCCTGGTTTTTATTTTTAGTTTTTGAAAAAAAAAAAACAATTTTTTTTGAGATTTTGGTATGCAGTTTCTTAGAGTTTATTTATCAGCTGTATATCTGATCACAAAAGTTAAAATATTTTTCTTTGAAAACTTTCAAAAATATTGAATTTTCAAAAAAAAAATCAAAAATTAATTATAAATACAAAAATTAAATTATTCAAAACATTGGTATACAACTAGTTTGCTTTATAGATCTTTTCAAATATTAAATTTTATTGAAATTCAATGAACTGTTACCGAGAATACCGAAAAGAACAAAAACAAAAAAGTTATGTAAAAGGTACCGTTATTAGACTTTCCCAGTAAATTTAGTTTTAATAAAATGATAGCTAAACCTAAAAAAAAAACTAAAAAATGTCATCAACATCGTTGGAGCCGTTTTCGAGAAAAATAAGCTTTTCTTTAACGGTTATATGGCAGGTGCTGTTATTTTTAGGCCTAAAAGCAAAATTTCAATTTGGCCTGTGAGGAATGTCAAAAGAACCACACATACACATATGAATAACTTTTTTTCTAATTAAAATTAATTTTTTTTTGAAAAAATCAGTATTTTTAAAACTAATAAAAAAATAATTTTTTTTTTTCAAAAAACTAAAAAAATTAAAACAGGATTTTATCAATCCTACAATCAATCGTCCTACAATTTTGGAAATACTTTTTTCACAAATTCGTTAATATACAAGACGTGTTACTAAAACACGTTACTAAAAACCGTAAAGTGTTGTGGTTTTTATACTTTTTACTTGCGATTATAATGCAAGTTATGCATTCGTGCAGATTATAAAATTTGAAATAACAATCAAACCTGACATTACGATGATAGAGAAAGATATTTGAGTAACTGGTTAAAAACGGTACCTCCCATAAGACCGTTTTTTTTTTTATTCGACTTTCTCGCGAACTGGTTAACCGATTACAACCAAAATTAATATTCAGAAAGATGTATGAAGCCTTAGTAATTTAAATTTAAAATATTTTGGAAACATTTTTGTTTGTATTTTTTAAAATAAAAAATTTTTTTTTTTTTTGGAAAAATCGATATTTTGAAAATGCGTAAGTGAATTTTTTTTTAATTTTGTTTTTAAATGGAAGTTATTTTTCTGTTAAAGTTTGCATTCTTTAATTATTTGTTTTTCAATTTTTAACAAAAGTTATTAAATGATTTTGAAAAAAAAAATCACACTGTTTCACATTTCTTATAGGAATAAAATGGTGTTTACATTTTTCCGATGTACGCAGTTTTTCAAACAATGAAAAATCACAAAAACCGAATAAAATGCTTTGAAATTCTTCTTATAAATACTTAACAAATTTTATTTGACGCTATGACCGCACATAAGATCAAGTACCTGCGATCCAGTCGTGCAATTTTTTTATTTACATTATCAAAACGATTGTTCTTTTACAACAAATTTACAGAATTTTGAAAAAAAAACACAATTTTGAAAGCAGAATTTTGAAAACAGAATTATGGATCATACCGAATTTCGACCCCAACCCCTGGCAAAGATGCACTTACGTACGTACTGAGAAAATCAAATTCTACTAAATTCAGTACAATAGTAAGACTTTTTCCAACTTTAGCACATATGTATACAGAAAAGAGCATCCTTTACTGACCTGTACCACTACTTACATACATTGTTTGTATTATAGTAATGGAAAACTATTCATTGAACTCCAATAATGGTTATCCCTGCCATTGCAGAACCTCAACTGGAGCACATACGTTTACCCTCTATAAAACATATCTGCTATTGGGAAGGTCATTCAGGAAGTTTTTGAAAAGTTCCTAAACATCAATGTGCATGTGCAGGTTGAAAAAATATTTTTATGCAAGAACAAATAAAAAAATAAATTGAATAGAATAAAAGTTTGTTCCAGCATGTTGAATACCTGTGTTTTTTTTACCCTCTCATATTTTGCATCTACCCATTTATTGTTTTCGATAATAAATATAACGAAAACATTTTCATGGAACACACAAAGTATGTTCCTTAGATGCGCAGAACAGTCCCGTTAACATTCACTCACTTTCTGTGCACAATTAGGCAATAATTATTGGTTAGGGGGGGGGGGGGGGGCAGGGATGATAAAAGAGAGAAAGCAAAAGAAGGAAGAAGAGAGAAAAGCCCAGAATAAGCTTTATTTCTCACAAGTCATAACTTTCGGGAGCAATAACCGACTGTAGTCCATTTTTTAAGTGAGAACCAAACATATTTCTACACTGAAAAAAGATGCACGACTCTGTCAAATAAAATCAAAAAAAAAAAAATCAATACAGTTTGTTGTTTGTGTCTAAGAATACATTCGAATTAAAGGAAATGGAATATAACAGATATTTTTCTGGAAGAGAAACAGATGAATGGTAATCAAATTTTTAGGGGATACCTTTTTAGTAGACAAACGTCAGTCGAAATAAAATATGCTAACGGGATCATAAAATTTATGGAATCTAGTTGTGCCCATACCAAAGAAACATTTCAGAAAAAACTTTTAAGAAAAATTACTGAAATGTTTATTTAGATCCATAAATGTCATGTTGCCCATTCCGAACGGGAAAACTTTTTTTTATTTCTCAAGCAATTATCTACAAAGGTTAAGAGAGTGAGTTAGTGATTGTTCCTTTTCATAAAAAAAGAGTTGGTTGTCTGTAAAGTCGGTTTATGGACGATAATTTTACGTGATAATGTCATAAGAAAAAATTGATGGTATCAACACCAACTCACACCCACAAACCCTCTCGTTAAATCCACACACACACACACACCATTATCTACATCTACTTCCTACTTTAACAAAACTCCGCCTATTTTGTATTTCTTTTATTTTTTTTATTTTTGAATTTGAGTGGAATTGTTTTGGGAATTTTCGCCTGTTGTTTTTCATGTTCGCCAGGTGCTTGCGATCGGTTTTGATTGGAAGAACCACAGTATCGCGGTTAGCATGAGTCATGACTCTTATCAGCATGAGTCATGTTATTTCGTACGTCATCGATTTATTGACTGACTTGTACCATTTAAATATTTTTTTCAAGGAAAAATATAAGAACAAGCAATATGAGAGAAATCGCTCACATCGAAAACGACTCTCCAAGCACCGAAAACATAATGAAGCAACACAATGATAAAAAGAAGAAGAGAAAAGAAAAACGGCGAAGATGTCAACGAACAAATTACCCACGACTCACAGGGTACAATTTTTTTCTTCTCAACTTTCGAATTTGCTTTCTCTTTTGGTCTTATGTGAGTCAAGACTAAACAGTCAACGTGTAGATGCACACTTAGCATACTAGTGATTTCCAGCACTCTTCTGTCCTTGTTAACAGTGCTTAATTTCATGATGGTCGACTGAGTAGTTAAGACGTGACATAGTAACAAACAAAGTTACATTTGCATTGCATTTTAGTTAGAATATAAAGTCAAATAAAACCCCCTTATGGAACCGGATGTTGTTGCAAGTGGGTTTGATGCCACATTTCTTATCCCTAAATGTCAAAGTGGGTATCAAATAGAGATATTTCCGACGTTTATCTTATTTCAATATGCAGATATCCTTAACAGGAAAGTTCACACAAAAACTTTTCTACAAGTGTAGCAAATCTAGCAATCCATTTTATGCAAGTTGACTTCTCAACACCAACTAAAGGTATAACACCGTTGAAAGCTTTTAAGCCTTTTAAATGATTTGTTTATGATTCAGTAAATCCACCACTAGGTGAACCATTTAAGATTCGATTCGTATCCATAATCCTGCGCAGCGGAACAAATTTTAGAATCGTTTTAATGATTTATTTATAACTTCCTTAAAGAAAATGGATGTACACAAGCGGGTATACATATAAACTTAAATTGCCTTCTTGCGAACAATTGTAGAATTATAAAAATTGCTCCTGTTCTCCTGTTCGAAAAGAAAGAAATATATTTTTTTTTTATTATATTTGTAAAAACAAAATAATTTTTATAAAATGAGTTTTCCTAAAAATATATTTCAGTTCAAGAACTGATTAAACATTTCAAAACCGACTTTACTTATTTAACCCTAGAAGACAAACAATCGTCAAAATGACGAGCATTCAAAAAAAATTTCCTCTCTCTTGTTTATTGTTTAACCCATAGGAAAATGAAACAAGAACGACAACTGGGAGGATACTTATCTCTTCGCCTACAAACTGAAAAATAACCGTTCAGCGACATGTGTACCGCTCCCTGTACATTCCTTATGGGACTACTAATACGTTTGCATTTATGTGGGCACAAAACGTATGGCAGATTGCTGCTGATTGTTTTTGTATTGTTTTACTGTTTTTTTTTTTGTTAAAAATACTTATTAAAAAAAACTATTATTAAATCTTAGCATAAAGTCCCCCATTGATTGAAAAAAACACGCATCGACAACATCTTTTTCCTTAAACTTAAAATATATGCTCCCAAAAGCTCTAAGAAAGCTTTAATTTTGAAAGCTCCTTAGCAAAAACCAAAGAAAAAGTATTATAATTTCCATCAACGGAATGGTAACTCTGAATTTGTTTTTTTTTTTTTTTTATTAAACAATAAGTGAGAGGCAAACTGGCTATCAGTCTCCGGACCCGGAGCCGTGGAGCAGACACGTGATGGTGAAATATACGTGGGTTTATTGAATGTTGCAAAAACAATTTCAAGGTAACTCAGGGGTTCTGTTTTTTTTATTTCAGTGGTAATTTCTTAAGTATATTGAAAATATAAATTTAACAGAGTATAGTTGGTCTTCATTTCCATTTAATATCTTTGAAAATGTATCAACAAATATACTAACTCCTATGGAAAACCAGTTGTGAAATTTTCATCTTAAGAGACTTCATTTCGATAAGCGTATCTTTTTATAGAATATGAACTGCAGTTCAGTATATTTTAAACTTTTTTTTAAATTGAATAAGCAAAAGCATGAAGTTTTTCAATAAAAATATGTTGATATATATAATTTTTTTTTATAGTAAAGAAGAGTCAGTTGCCCTTTTGCCTCTACCAGTGTACGCGTCTGCATACATGCTTCCATATTTGACTGCTTGTTTGCTTTAGGTGCTTATTTGGAACTAACGTAAAATTTGTTCCTATAGCAAACCAAACCTTTTAGGTTTCATGCAGAATCAATTTAAAAGCTTCTTAAAAATGTATAGATAGATGGATGGATGGACATTTTTAAGCCTTTTTTTTAAAGAAAACTCGCTGATCCTCCCGGTGTTGCTCGGTTTCACTATCAATTTTCGATGTTTTACCATATGAGTGACATTTTTGATCATAACTCCGGTTCTAGACATCGGTCAGCAAAAAGATTTCTTATATGCACTCTCCAAACATATCCTAAGATCTCCTAAAAAAATCATTTAAATCGATTGAGCCGAAAAGTGTGGTCAAATACTCAATTTTAAATACTTAATTTAACTATGAAATGGTCTGTTTCGATAAAAAAAAAAAATATTTAAAACAACATTTTAATTAACTAAAGTTATATTGAGTTATTTTTTAAAATAAAAAAATATTAAAAACTTGTTCATTATTTGAAATATAAAAATAGGTATGGTCACCGTATCTATAGATGTTGTGTTTCATTAACCCAATACAAAACCATGAAAGTTTCCAGGTGTGGGGTTTTGTTTTGCGCAAGGATACATTCATTCATATATGTATTATTCATTTGCTGTTATCTGTTATACCTACATACATTTTTTAGTTCTTGCACTGTACAAATACCTACGCTGGATATTCTTTAAATTTTGTAGGTCATGATCGCCAATCCACTGACAGCTACCGTGATTCTTCTGAAGTATAAAGAAAATCAACAAAATAGAAATATTTTTTTCATTTTAAGCGTATGAATGCATGCGTATATAAATGTATCTAGATTCTAGAAGAAATCCCAACATATGTACATACTGAATCTACATTTTTTTTTCTTTAAGCTAGCGCGAATAAGACAACATTATCCAAGTTAATACATTTCAGTCAATCGTTACACTTTCTAACCGGTGTAGTAGTGTACTTATAATCTCAGTATTTGGAGAATGTTTGTGCGGGCGTACTAGATTCCTAATGCTAGTTCCGTATCCGCTTCCATTTATTTCCTTTATTAATTTTTAATCCGAATGGCATGATATTAAATGTACATTGGAAAGCCAAAATATACTATTGAGATTTCACGTCCTTACAAATGGCAGTTTCTAAGAAAAAAAAACCCCAAAAGCCAGTAATCGAACTCATAACTTACTTTCTGCAAAGAAGTCCGATAAACTTACAACTTACCCATGGGGCACTGCAATACATACATAGATAATAAATCAATTGAGTTTCGATTAAATTTTTTTAAGAAATATTGAATTTAAAAATAAAATATATTTATAAATCATTAAAATGCATACGTTTGCAGTAGCAATAAAAATAGGATGACTGATGCGTTCTTAGACCCATCAGTCATCACCAACATCAACATTAATCTTCCGCCCTACCACAAAAGCTTTCTCTCTCGGCAGGGAAAACCAGAGAAAAAAACATTTTATATGTCTCGTTCTCTCAAATTCTTTCTCTGGAATTATTCATTACCTACCTACTGCTGCTGCTGCTAATAAAAACTTGAATCTTTCCGCGAGCTTTCTCGCCGTGCTCATATATATATGTATGTATACATAATAGAGAAATGTCCTTATTTTCATTTTGAAAGTAATGTTTAATGTATGTATAAAAAAAATTACATTATGTCTATTATAATTACAAACAATGGTTTACTTACGCCTTTACATATACATACATATACTTTAAGGTTTTTAATTTTGTATGTCCTTTTAAATTTCGTTCAATATGCTGTTACATGTTGATATGGTTTTGCCTTGAATGGAGGGAGTATTTTTATTTTATTATTTTTTGGAGCACTATCATCAGCGAATCTAACTATATCCTGAAAATGATATTTTTTTGTATCTTAACACAAAAAAATTACTTTTTTACATAACTTAATGAGTAATGGAAACGAGGACTCAAAGAACACCTCAAATATTGAGATATTTTCATAATAATATTTCAACTTTATGAAGAGATTTTTTGCGTCAGTCAAAGTTTTCATGGTCGTTATCCTGTAGAATACGCCCTTTTGCAGGTTTTTTTTTTATTAGTCCTTGATTTGTTTTTGTGTATGAAAATTCAAAAGAACAAGACGAGCTATAGATTGGAAAAACTGATGTTAGTACACATATTTCAAAATTACACTGTACTTTTTAAGATCTGAAATACCATTTTTTTTAATGAATTTTTATTAAATGCTAGACAAAAATCTTAAAACTAGTTAAAACTACAAACTTAATTAACGCTCTAAATTAATCTCTGAGGAAAATCGGAAAAAACACAAACAAGCAATAAACTCATGCAACTCCGTTAT
Organism: Platycheirus rosarum; assembly: GCA_963971375.1. Classification (NCBI taxonomy): domain Eukaryota; kingdom Metazoa; phylum Arthropoda; class Insecta; order Diptera; family Syrphidae; genus Platycheirus; species Platycheirus rosarum. The sequence goes on from OZ020511.1 coordinate 1,711,667, forward strand.
TGAAAGAACCAAATTTTCGCATGACCAAAAATTACAGAAAAAAGTTCTGCAATGTCCCAAAGGCAGTAACATTTTTTGGTGATTTGTAAAAAAAATATTAAAAACTTCTCAACATCTTCGGTTGTTTGAACCGAGCTCATCGCTAATCACAAACCTATTGTCTACTCTTCAGAGAAGGCAAATTTGCTGCCTTACTGCAACGTTGCCCCTCCTATACTTGAGAATGTAATTTTTTTCATGGAACAGATTTTTTTTCCACACTTAAAGATCTCGATGTACACAAATCCTTCTGAAGAGGTGTTCTTCCACACTGGCAAAGCCACTGTCCAGCCTGTCCCTAAGATGACCCATCCTCCCCCTCCTACCGACCTGTAAGGTCTTGGAAACGCTGATTAACCATCAGCTTAAGGAATATCTCGAAGACCGAAAGCTTCTCCATGACCGTCAGTATGGCTTTCGCAATAATCGTTCCACTGGTGATCTGATGGCATATTTCACCGAACAGTGGAACAAATCTTTACATCGCTTTGGTGAAAGTTGCTTGATATTTCCATTGCATTTGATAGAGTTTGGCATGAAGCTCTCCTATCGAAAATGCGTGCTTTTGGGATCGATGATACTCTTGTTCGTTGGATTAGAAGCTATCTTCTGGACCGTTCTAAACAAGTTGTATTGGACAGATTCCCACAAAATAAATGCTGGTGTGCCCCAGGGCCCTGTTCTGTCTCCGACTCTTTTCCTCATTTTTATAAATGATCTGCCTGTTACTTCTAATTCACTTAATTGTTTTGCTGACGACTCTACCCTCAGCTTTTCATATCCGTTCGATAATTCACTTCCTTCGCCTTCGGACGTACAATTGCAACATTACCGTATGTCAGGCTCATTAAACTCCGATTTATACAGCATTTTCAAATGGTCATAGGTCATTGGAATCGTGAGGAGTTCAATGCTGTCTTCTGTCGTTAAAGCTAAACATACCTCCAATGCCAATGTCCATGAATGACACTTTTATCGAAGAAACCGAAAAGCTCTCAGTACTCGGTATGTGTGTCAATGACGGGCTCCGTTGAAACGACCATACATTTGAGATCGCTAAGAATTCTGCTAAGTGCTTAGGTTTTCTGTATCGGTGTAAGAATTATTTTTCCCTTTCTGATCTGGCCACAATTTATAAAGCGTTTATACGCCCTAAACTCGAGTATAACTCCCACCTCTAGGCAGGTGCTTCGCAAAAATCGCTTCACCTGCTTGATAGAGTACAAAAAAGAGCGTAACCCAGCTATGAGCTGGATTTGAACCCAGGCTCATTCACACACTAACCACTAAGCCACGGGGCACTACCTCTCCTTAAAAGTTTCTCCCCTAACACTCGTCTCGCAGGGAATGCTCATCATTTCACCCTTGAGCCCAATTTTGAACGTACAGTGAAATATAGGGATTCTTTTTTTAGCCGAACAACACGAATTTGAAATAGTTTACCCGGCGAGATTTACCCCTCCCTATCTTCCTAATGCCCGCGCAGTGTGCTCTACATTAAAAGGAAAACAAATAGTCCCTTGTGCGCGCGTTAATTATACAAAAAAAAAATACTCAATCGTTGATTGTGATTATGGAAGTGGTGCAATACAAAAAGAATATTACATAATTAAAAAAGCTAACATGACACTTGGTTTCATTAAAAGGTTTGCCCGTGCATTTCGTGATCCTTTATGTCTCATTTGTCATATCAATTCTGGAATATGAATGCATTGTATGGGCCCCATACTACGCGGTTGAAGAAGATTTTTGAAATTTTGTTTATGTTTGATAGAATTTTCTTACCACCTCACTCTCATAGACTTCAACTAATAAAACTTCCATCTCTTTTAAGTCATCGTGAGCAGGAATACCTGCAATTCTGTTTTGTTATGGGGTTAATTAATGGATCAATTACAGCTCCATCAGTCCTTTCCAAATAAATAAGTAACCCCAGCAGTAAGGTTTCTCATTACATCCAGCGAAACCAAAAATCTTGCAGTTATACCAAAGCCAACCATGCAAATATCGTAGTCATAACATATTTTACATTAAAGTAAAAATCGATAGAAATGAAATTCATTACATAAAATCTTAAAATTCATTCCCCTCAGAGATTTGCATATTTTTTTTTTTTTTTGTATCCAATACTGTCACATCCATACATTTTATTCCATCACAATATGATGATAGATGCTTAAACCATCATGCCCGCTCGGAGTCCTGTTCCTGTACAGCATCCGGGATGTGTTCCATGCAATTGTATAAGTAAACACACAAACACATACAATGTCCTCAAATTACTCTTTTATCTTCACTTAAAAATTATATTTAATTGTAATGCTTCCATAGTCCTTATTCCATATCCTTATCCTTTTACACTTTTCAGTTCAATATGTGTTCATCACTAACCAAGCGCTTTTTTTACACTTTTCAATTGTACGCTGCAATAAAAACACCTTGAGGTTTTTAGGCCTCATTTTGTTGTTTTTTTTCCTTCCAGTTACACTTTATTTGCAGTATTAATTTGTCCTTTCTGGGTTATGTTCTAAATTGCGCTGAAATTTAAATAATGATTTTTGTTTTTGTTTTCGAGGTTTGTACATATATCTTGTCCAGGAACAAAGGGGGGGGGGGTGAATGAGGGCGCTTCCACTTTAAAAAGTGCTTGTATGCTAATATACATGCACTGCAACTATCTATGTATCAAAAAAGACCAACAAATTTGAAGAATATTACAAGAAATGTCATTCAGGAATATGCATACATATATAAAATAATCTAAAGCTTGCTTGCACCTCAACCCCTGCCCCTTATTACTAAACCCATTGCACTGGATTGCCTCGGGTAGTGTTGATGTTGAATGTCCTGAAACGGAGAGTTGGCTTAAAAAAATGTGAAAAAATTATGTGGGAGGAAGGTAGCAGCAGGATGGATGGATAGGACATAGATAGATGTACATAAATGTTTTTTGGAAAGTAAGTGAGTAGTAAATATTCAAACAAAAGAAAAATAGAGAGAAAAAGAAGCTTGAGATTAAAAGCTTTCGCTCTTCAATGCACTTGTGTGTTTTATTTTAAGGGTGACAGGAAATTTACTAGCAACCGTTATGATCAAGCTTGTATGGGTTACGGGGGTGTTTGCGTCGTGCTCGTATTCGTTTTCGAATTGGTTTCATAGCCGCGGCGCACGTGAGAAAGGATAGCATTAAGCACCATGTGAATGAATGAAACGAACATGAGTTTGATGACTGCAATATGAATTGTGGAAGATGATGACGTTATTGTTGATAATGATGATGATTATATGGTTGTGTGGTGGTGATGAGAAAGATGATGATGGGATTGTGTTTGGATTGAGTAGGAGTAGGAGTAGGAGTAGGAGCAGGAGCAGGAGCAGCAGGCAATGGTTGATGATGAGAATGATAATTTTGATCGCTCTATGATTTCGTGTATTTGTATATAACATCTTTAAACTGTCGGTTTGGGAACATTTTCGTGTACGGTTGTTGCTGATTAATTTCGGGTGCTTGTCTCATTGCTCTCGCTATAGTGTATATCCAATGTTCTCTTTTGCAAACACAAACTTAATTTCATATTCGGTGTATTGTGCAGTTATCGTAACAGTTCATCACATCCTTTGTACCGATAAAGAGTTATAAAAGCACTTGCCCCGTTTTAACTTGCAAATCAAAATAAAGAAATAAAAACAATAATATTTATTATTATATTTTTTTTTTGAAAACTCGAAATAAAAAAAAACACACCACCAGCGGGAGAGATACCTATACGTCCTCTGAAACCGAAACTTTGAAAACATACCGAAGGGATGAAAAAAAAAATATCTTCAAGTGTCAAGAAAAAATGTGTGAGCAAGTGAAATAAACTCTTCTTTTTGCCCTGTGGCTTCTTGGTATTCGACTCTTGGACCTGTGGATTGTGTCCTCACACTGAAAATATTTTTTTTTGTGATTGACGTTGTATTTATCTACATCTGTTAAGTTTGCTATGACCAAAAAGTTTGCAGAAGAGAATATTCTTCAGAAGTTGTTATACCTACCTATATGTGTGTGTTGGTGTGAGTGAGTGTGTGTGTGTGTGTGTGTCGGGTTTTTTTTTGTCACAATGACAATGCAGGCTTTTATCAAAATTCAAAAATGACCATCTCCTCTTCATTTTAAAGGACTCTGCTTTGGATTATGTACTTAAAATCTTTTATGCGCTTTTGGAAAATGCAAACCACAATGATATAAATGTACCTATATAAGTATATATATAACATTGAAGCCCTTTTTAGTCTAAAGCATTCATCCTGCAAAGAAAAAATAAAAAAAAACTCATTTGTGTTCAAAAATTTTACATCAACATATCAACTTCAGTGATTTTAATTGACACTTTTCTTGCATCAGCAAATGCACAATGAGTTTTAAAATTTTAGAGAATGGATTTTTCTATAAGCCACTAAACCCTTCCCTTACCTACCTGAATTCCGAATTAATTGGCTTCCTTTTTATTTGTTCGTATTTATGTCCGTTTGTGACAAATAATCAAAGTCGTTTTGCTAGAACGAAAAAACAATAAATAAAAAAACAAATTTTTGTAATTATTGCAGAAATATGTAAACTATTCGCTGGCCTACGAGAGACAAAATAAAATTGTGATAAATGCAAGTTAATACTTAACAGGTGATCAAATAAAAAGTATCTCATCAGCTATGCTGTCGTTTTATTCAAAAAAAGCTTATGTGCAAAAATTAACAATGAAACCTAAGTGAACAATCCAGATATATATAAAAAAAAAAAAACAATATTAACAGCAAATAACGGACGAACAAATGGAAAATTGTAATGAACCCTTAAACCTTTCGATTAAAAAGCGTCCTGTTGCTGTAGTTCCCCCTTCTTCGTCACAAGCTATTTCTGCGCATTATATAGCAAGTTCAACAAATCCTAGTAGCGCAGCTAATAATAATAATAACAATAATCAACTATCGGAATTTAATTCTCAAGTGCAACATCCTCAACAACCGTCTCTTCAGCACTCACAGCAAGTTTATCAACAACAAAACATTCAATCTCAACAAATTCCAACTGGATCGGTTCAACAACAACAACAACATATATTACATCAACCTCATCAGTTTCACCAGCAGCAACAACAATTAAATCAACAATTGCAACAACACTTGCAACAAAAACTAGAAGAAAGCGAATTCAGCTCAAACGATCGCACACCTTCGCCCAACTGTCAAAAAAATACAAGCAATGATAAGCTCAACAATCCTTCACCATCAATAACACCACCAAGTGCTGTTTCGTTTAACAACTTCAACAATATTGCTGAATTGACAAATATCAGTGGAGTGAACAGCACTGATACCACTCTAACAGATTTACTTCTTTTAAGACACCATCATTCCCACCTACAACAGCAGCAGCAGCAGCAGCAACAACAACAACAACAACAGCACGATTATCAAAGTAATTTCTTTGCACAACGTCAAAGAAATAGTATTCCTAACGAAAGAACCTCGACAGCAACAACACCGCAGCAACACCAACAGTTACCTCAACCCTTTCCATTTCAATTGCCATTAGATTCGCCGCAAACGAATCTTATAAACACATTTACCGATTCATTGTCTTTTGGTCTGGTGCAATCTTTCTCCCAAGCAGAAGGTGAATCGCCAAATCAAGCAGCTCCCCAAACTTCTGGTCATCTTTTCAAAAATCCAACGGCAGTCCCTTCGCAGTCGCCATCGGGACGTGAAACACCCACCTATATCAATCCATTGACAAATTTTCTCGACCAACACCAATCTCTTGACATAGCCAAAATGCATCTAGAACGCTACCTAAAGCTGACCAATCAATTTCTGCAGCACACCGCAATAGCCTCTGCAGCTGCTCGATCAGCCTCATCAAATTCTCCCAGTTCAGCTGATGCCATAAATTCTATCATTCATACCAACATTCTGACCAACAAAATAGCCACGAATAATCTAATTGCAATAATCAACAAATTACTTGAGCAAAACATAATGTCTGAGTACTATTTCAAACGCGGCATCAATCTACAGGATCAGACTCTTTCCAAGAATGCGAACTCTTCTGGACTAAACAGCTCCTTATTGTCACCTCCTCCGCTGCCAATGCAAACAACGGCGCCATCACAGCAGTCGCAGATGACATCGCTGCCATCGAATTCCTCGCCATCCTCGCTCTCAGCTTCTTCCTCAATAATCCCATCTTCGTCTGCTTCTTCCTCTGCAATGATATCCTCATCCTCGTCCTCATTAACTTCCGTACTAGATGGTAATCTCAAAAACACAACTATCCACAGCAACAGTAGTTGCAGCAGTAGCAGCAGTGGCTACAACACAACTAGCAGCAGTAATACAAATTGCCACCTGAATGAAAAATATCACAGCAACAACAACAACAACAACGATAATACATCGCATCAGACTCTTACAAAGCAGAAACTGAACGCGGCGGCGAGCAGTGGACCAACAGCATCATCATCATCCAACTCGAAGAACTTGAGCACACTCATCAAGGCTAGATTTGATGCTCTGGCTGCTGTGGCAGCATCCAGTGGAATTGAACCATTCGATTTAAGTCAAAGGTGGATCAGTGTGTTGATAAAATTAGTTTGATTTTTTTGTTATTTCATCGAAAATTAACATAATTGTCAAAATCTCCAAAGTCGAACGATTTTACGAAAATGACATTTTATTTTTGACAGACAAAATCAACTAGACTATGAAATACTTATTGTTGTAGTTAATGTAATAAGCGCTTTTATAATATCCTGGGGTGGATTAAGACTTATGGGCTGCAAAAAGAAGGCTTTTAAGATCTTATTTTTGTTCTCATCATTTCCAAAACAAAACGCTCATTGACAACATCATTATCATTTCATTATTTCATTATATTATGTAATAAAATTGAAGCCGACACTTCTGACCGCGCATCACGCGAGAACGACAAAACGAAATTGAACAAATCTTTTTTTAATTATTAAGTAATTTACTGAAGAAACATATAGGATACATTTTTTTTTTAAATAAATTAACTAAAACCCAAAGAACGAATTTATTTACCATGTACGTATATTTTTTTTTTTTTTTACAATTACGCCATACATTGGGTTTTTGCGTACTTCTACTCAAAAACAGATGGCGTATATTATTTTTTTGTTTTATTTTAAGCTTCGTTAACACCACGTCTCCAAGGCCACTAAACCTCGTTGTCTATCTGCCCGCTTGTATTTTAAATGTACAAAAAAAAACTTCTTTTTTAAAGTTTAATGGTTTGTAGACTGCGTTTAATACAAAAGTTTTGATACTTGATGAGTTCAAATCATGTTTTGGCTTCCAATGTGGTTAAGCACATATAATAGCAAGCAAGAGCGAGCGACCCATAAGTGCATTTAAGAGTTTCCGAAAAATTAAAATTATAAACTTATTTTTTTAATAACAATACCTATGTACACAATTAAAATTATAAAAATTATAAATAACTTTGATTTTTACTCTCATTTAAGGGGCCTAGATCAAAAAAATTCACCTAATATCCAAGGAAGTGATTGCAAGGACAATTCAAATGACAAGAAAAAACCTCATATTAAAAAACCATTGAACGCATTTATGCTCTATATGAAAGAAATGAGGGCGAAAGTGGTTGCCGAATGTACGCTAAAAGAATCAGCGGCGATTAACCAAATCCTTGGAAGAAGGGTATGTTTATCATGTTATCCTTTTATTTCTTGTATTTCAATAATGTAATTCTTGAATTTGATAGTCAAAGAACAAACTTTTATTTTTATCGTTTTTGTTTTGGCAAAATAATCACGCACAAAAAAATCAAACGAACTTAAACTTATACAAAAAAAAAAAAAAAAGTACTTAATATATATTAAATGATTTTTTTTTGTTATAGATACTTATATACAATTTTATGCGTTTTAACATTTTCTTATACAATTTACGAATTACAATGCAACTTTTGGGCATTTTGAATAAAAAAAAAAAAAATCTGTATCTCTTATGAAGTTTAATTTTTTTGTTGTTGTTTTTGTTTAATTAAAAAAAAAAATAATTTTCAATACCTATAAATACTAAACAATTGAAGTAAATGAGAAGGAATTTTCAATATACTGGTAAAATGTACATTATAATAAAAATATACAAAAATTATTATAAAAAAAAATATATATATTTAGAAATTTAAGAAAACACACAGGATCATTATTTTATTTTGCGCAGACAAAAAAAAATTGCACAAAAAAAACAAAAAAAAATTAAAGTATAACAAAATTATTTTAATCATAAAAAATCCAAAAACCTCCTAAAACAAACTTTTATAGTGGCACGAACTGACCCGAGAAGAACAAAGTAAATATTATGAAAAAGCCAGGCAAGAACGTCAATTGCACATGGAGTTATATCCCGGGTGGAGTGCACGGGACAACTATGGTTATGTTTCAAAAAAGAAGAAACGCAAAAAAGATCGTTCGCCCGCCGATCCGGGAGGTATTGCAAATGAGTTATTTTTTAATATTTTATTTTTTTTTTTCTTATTGTTCATTAAAGTGAGTTTGTTGATCTTTTTATTTTTAAACTTTTAATTTTTTTCTATTTTTTTTGGGAAAATAGAAATTATGTAACAAAAAAAAAAAAAAAAAAAAAAGATGGAGAAACTCGAAAATCACCCAACCACCTCAATTTTAACGATATAATTATCTAATATTAATATCATAATTAAAAAATTTGAAAGAGTTGGCGCAAAAATAAGAACATTTAAAAATAGCAGATTAGCAATTATTAAAAATTATAAAAAAAAAAAGAAATTTTGTTTAATTAACAAAAATAGCAACAAAATTGAACAAAATTTCGAATAAAAAAAAATCGCCTTTTTTTTGATAACACAAATATATTCACAAATCATTTCAAAACTTTTTTTTAGTTTAAACAGAAAAATATCACATTCCTATACAGTACATTCATACAGTACAAAGTACCTTACTTATATAGACAAAAATATAGTTTGTTTGCCTTAGTTTATTTTTTATTGTGTACTTAACATTTAACTTATGATGTAAAGTAATCTTTGCTCATTTTATGTATATTCTGTTGAGTTATATTTAAAAGTATATTTAATACAAAAAAATATTTTAAACTAAAATCAATCGGCCCAATTTTTAGTTCTAAAATGCATCGCTGCAATTGTTCAATTAAAAAAAAAATAGCACAAAATTGTGATTTTTTAAATAATTTGATTCTTTATATAATTTTTTTTGCCTTAAGATGTTTATTTGTTTATTATTTAATCCATTAAAAAGGCATAAGAGGGAGGAGGGTGCTCAAAATGAGGAGGGTGCATTGTGTTATTATAAATATCTACACCTAGTTGTACAAATATTGTTTTGTTTGAATATCTGTACGGTAAGTAGTTAAGTTAGCTGCAGATTGAAATAAATTATAACAAATACATATACACGTTAGCCACTGTAAAAGTTAAAGTTTATTTTTTTTTGTATACCAACAAACAGTTGAAGTCCTCTAAATCGAAAGCCCTATTAATTCCATTTTTATTTGAGTATAAATAAGTATCTTAAACATCAGATACATATACGTATTTCCAGTGGCAATTCGATTTAGTGAACTTTAAACTTCATGATGCCAAATTTGGTTATGTTACAAATAAATCGTTTCTAGTGCACTGTCTTTTGATTATTCTTTTGCAATCAATAGTGTCATATGTCAGGCATTCAAAAATCGATTGCAAAAAATAAAATAAAATTATGTGGGTTGCATTTCATTTTTAAACTTATACACATATTGGTACCTTAAGAATACAATTTTCTTCGAAATAATTTTATATATCAGTCTTGGGAATTCCTCCCTTACAAAAAAAAATATTATTTTTTACCAATCTCATTTAAAAAAAACTATGCTTTTTCGTAAATTTAAGTTTAAAGACAAAAACAAAAAAAAAATGGCCAAAAATTGTAAAATTTGAATAGTAAAAAAAAAAAAAAAAAACATACATAATGTATGTATAATTTGGCGCGAAAACAAAAAGGAAACATTATAAAAGTTTATATATTTATGTATTCTTTTAATATTTTTTTAACTAACGTGTATTTCATTTGAATAATTTTCCAATCCAATTTATATCATCAACGCCTTTGTCCGTTCAACAATCAACATAAAAAAAAAATAATAATAAAAAAAAAACTGTGGATTTCAATCGATTTTGTGAACACAAAAAAATTTATAGTGGCATGCACTTGGCCGTGAAGAACAGGCTAAGTATTATGAGCTAGCTAGACGTGAACGGCAATTACATATGCAAATGTATCCCGATTGGAGTTCGCGGACAAACGCATCACGGGGCAAGAAGAGGAAAAGAAAACAAGATACCAATGATGGAGGTTAGAACAAATATTGCAAAACATTTTTAATAACAAAAACCTTCAAATAAAAAAAAAATTGAAATTAATTGAAAAAAAACCAACTGGCTTCGCTTTATAGTGATCTTAAAATTTTGTATTCGTATCTCCAAAAAAAAAACACAAAATAAATATATACTACGATAGTTATATCCTGGGAGAATCAAACAAAGTATATATTTATAATTTTCATTGCTTTTAAAATAAACTTATTAGTTTATTGGATATAATCAAATAGAATTAACAAATCTATTGTACTTTTTTTCATTTTATTTCTTGTATATAAATATGCATATATATATACACATACATATTAAGATCTTTCTATATAAACAATATTGGTGTTATGATTTAAACATTTTATAACAAAATATACAAATCAAATGAAGAAAAAATCACAAAAGAATATTTAATTTTTTATGCCAAAATAATAAATAATCAATTTATTATATATACTTATATATTATATTTCGTTTTCTCTAATTCTTTATCTTTCGATAAGTTAACTTTAAGTTAACCAAAACACACTTGATATTTGAGTAAAAATTGGGCTTACATTTGATTTTATAAAAAAAAAAAAAAAATATTTTAACTTTTTTTTCGGTTAACCAAAATTTTTAATTAATGGCAAAACCATCTTAACTTTAATTATATCAACTATCCCCCTTAATGCATGAAAAACCCTGTGTAGAGTTGTGCATGAGTATTATTAAGTTATTTATTCGTATACATATGTTTTTGATTATTATATCTCTTATTTTGTTTAGGTTACATTTTTGTTTATAATGTTTGTATTTTTTCAATGCACAGCTAATTTTATTAAAAAAAAAAAAATCTGATTTAAGTCTCCTATAGCTTTTTGAAATAATATCCACAAAATATACCCAATGAAACAGACCCATGGTTTTCTAATCGATTTAGCCACAGGGTGCCACTCTAAGTTAACCCAGTCGGGTTAAACATTTGAAATGAAAGAATTAATTCCTACAATTTTCTTTTAGAGTTCATTGGGAGGGGGGGTCAAAATCGTGCTGGAACTTTAGCCGCCATTTTGAATTTAATGAACATTTTATTTTGGCCAATAACTTACCTTAACTTGTAAGAAACTAAATTCTAGACGACTTTGTTTTTTTTTTTTTTTTTTTTTTTTTTTTTTTTTTTTTTTAGAAAAGTTACTGTTCGTCAGATATTAACGAAAAACTGTTTTATCTCTTACAGTTTGTTGGTGGGGGGGGGGGGGCGATCTAAATCTAAATATCGATTTTCGGGGAAATCGTGCTGGAACTTAAGCCGCCATTTTGAATTTAATGACGAATTGGTTCTTTTTTATTCAAATAAAACCCTTTTCCACACCACCGAGGAGGGTAAAAGTATAGATTGAGTTTTTTTTTTTGTTGATGTGATTTCCACGAATTTTGTTACCTGAAAGAAAATGCATTGCAGCTAATAATATTTCTATACAAGTAAATTATTTTTTTTTTATTTTTGTCAATGGTGGGGATGGGGCTAAATTAACGTCTTCGAACGTCAAGTGTCAAGTTTTTGTTGATATCTCGCGAACGGTAACTTTTTTGTAGAAAAATATTAAGAATAAAGTTGTAGAAAATTCAATTTCCTACAAGTTTTGCCTTAATTATTTTTCGTCAGAAATCAAAAATAGGGAAGTTATTGGTCAAAATAAAATTTTAATTAAATTCAAAATGGCGGCTGAAGCTCCAGCACGATTTTTCCGAAATTTGGAATACTAATGACAGACTCCTTAAAATTTTCATGAATTAATAACGAATATAAAATACAGAAACGCGCACAATGAAATATTCAAAATATCCCTGAAATCTTGTTGATTCTCATGATTCAAAGCAGCAAAATTATAAAATATACAATTTTTCAAAATTTTGTTGATTCTTATGATAAATCTTATCAAAATTTAAACACTACTACAGCTCAAATCAGCGCTGTCTTCGAAGCACAGATATATGTAGTAAACAAATTTTGTCTTGTTGATTCTCATGAACCAAATTTTTTATGAATTAAAAATCGGGGCGATATTTTAAAAAAGGATTTTGTGACACGGCATTGTGGGAAACGTACCGAACAGGGGAACTGTTAGCAAAATACCACTTTGTAGTACATACATTTCGTTGCAATAATTCAGCTGCTTATTTAAACCAGATCCCATCCATGCTTAATTAAATCCATATAGTGAAAAGCCTTAATAATTAACTGTCCACAAAGAACTAAGAGTCGGTGATTGAGACTCCTTTGATGTATTTTAAATCTGATATTATTTACATGCGTTTCAGCAATACTAGTCATTATTTAATAGTTTTTTCATGATATGTTTGGCCTTTTCAGGCAGATAGAACTTCGCTTTATTTAGATTTTTTTTTTTAAATATGATTAAAATATCAGTAAAAAAATATGAATTTTCTTCGTGCGCATATTTTTCTTTTTTGTAAAAAAAAATTGTAATTCTTTTAAAATATAAATCTTACTAGCATTATGTAGTGTATGTTATTGTTTGGAATTTGACATTTTTCATTCAATACAAAATTTAATTATAAATTTAATTAATAACCAGTCATTTACAAAAATATGTGATTTTGCTGTGAAAAGGTATGTTCAGACCCTCAGACGTTTTATTCGAGTTGAGCAATTTACAAGAAAACAATTTGATGAAATCAAAAGTTTTCTAGTAAGTTTAATCTATTGCCAATAAAAAATTCGTGTAAGCAGAATATTAATTCTCCATGGAATATTTAATTATTTCGTTCTGCAACACCTTTTCATAAGAAACAACACGTAATTGTTAAATCGAAAAATCAGATATTGTTTAAAACAATTTTTTTTTTACTTGATCAAGCCACTTTTTTTCTATTTTATTATAAATGTTTATTTTTGCTAGTCAACCATAAAGATGTTATTGATGTTTAAATTAATTAAATAAGACTTAGTGTTAAATATATTACTATTATTTTATTTTTTTTTTATTAAATATTTTGAAATGTGTCATTATGTTTTTTTTTTATTATATATATTGTTTTTCTCCATTTTTGTAATCCAGGAAACAATATGAAGAAGTGCCGCGCCAGATTTGGATTGGATCAACAAAATCAATGGTGCAAGCCTTGCAGGTATGTTTTAATATATTAATATTATTTATATAGAATGATTTTATTTTATATTTTTTTTTTATTATTTATTCCCTCTGCTATTGAATAAATATGTTTTTTAAATTCACATAAGTGAAGTAAAAATTCGATTGTTTTTCTAAACAAAAAAAAGTTTCTTGGCAGTCTCAATCGAAAACAAAAAGTACATTGACATGCGTTGACACATAAATTTGTCGTCATATTAAAAAAATGGAATAATAGCGCAAGAACTTAAAAAAATTGTTTTTTTTTTATGAAGTATTTCTTATATTATAAAAAAAAAAATACAGCACATATCCAAATAGTAGACATATTTACCAGAATTGACTGCATGTGTCAATAGAGCAACAAATATAAAAAAAACCTTGTAAGGTCTTACCAAATGATTTGAATGTGTACCGACCTGAAGGAGAATCGTGATACAATTACAAAAAATCATTTTTCAATTACAATCTAAATTGAAGCAACTATTTTATTTAAGCTTAAACGTTTTGTTTCGTGCACCTTAATAGGGAAACAACCATTAAAATCTAAAACGCAAAATTAAATTAAATTTAACATATTTTTCTATTTATGTGTAAAAAAATATTTAAACAAAATTTCTCTGTGGAAAGACGTATATAAGTTAAGCATTAAACAAAAAAAAAATTCAAAATAAAACCCTGATTCATTAATTTTGTCCATACAAAAACTCTATTATAATTTTTGTTATATTATCTATCGTTTTCGAGAAACCTCAAGACCAGAATTAATTTTTATTTTCAAAACACAGAAAAAACATATTACCTAAAAAATGTATTTTTCAGTTGTTGGAACGTTTTATTGCCTTGTTTACATAAACGTGTGAAGTAAATATTTTTTTTCGAATACGGACATCTTATTTTCAATTTTTTTGTTTTTGCTTATATGAACACAACTTCAAAACCTGATTAAAGTATGACTTTTTCTCATATCTTAAGTTTTCTTGAACTAGAATATCAGTACGGCTATATGCTATACAATTCTGCGTAAGAAAATGCGGCCGAAAAAAACATAAATTTCTATCGCGTTACTATTTGAGATTTTAATTAGTTCCATAAAAAATACATCATGCCTTGTTGCGAATTCTCATGATTTAAGAATAAATTCAATTTTATACGAGGAGGAACTTAAATCAAATAAACAATTATTTTAGGAAAAACTGGATTCTTGTTGTTTCTCATAATTTTATAAACCAAAACAAAAATAATTATAATTTTATACGTAGAGGATTTAATTTTGAATCCAATAGAAACTAATCTCACCTGCTTACTGGTTATCCGAACGAAAATTTCAATTTGAAAAGCAATTCCTAAATTTCTTTAATTCTTGTTGATTCTCATGATTTAGTATACCAACATAAACACTACATTACAGCTCTTCTCAGCATTTTTTGAAACATTACCAAAGGGTGTGACATAATTCATATATGGGCGGGATTTTATGAAACGGGATTCCGGTTTTTAGGTTGTGTTAATGGGGATTTAGTAGTAGTGCCCCGTGGCGTAGTGGTTAGTGTGTCGGACTGCTAAGCGAATGAGCCTGTCCTAACCATCTTATTTTCCGGGGTACTGCCTCTTGCGAGGAACTGACAAAACCTCCAAGAGTAAAATTTGTCCCGAAAAAAGTGCATCTCCTTCCATTCTTGCAGATTAACAGTATAAGTCACTAGGCCTTAGCTCCTTAAGGAGCTGTCGCGTCAATAAATTTATTTATTTATTTAATGGGGATTTAGCGATATGCGATTTTGATAAACGAAGCACTCAAGATCTATTGGAGTTGCATACCTTACCTATTCCTACTTTACTGGTTGGTTATCCGAACCGAAAATTTCAATTTTAATAGCAATTCTTAAATTTCTTTAATTCTTGTTGATTCTCATGATTTATTATACCAACGTTAACACTGCGTTACAGCTCTGCTCAGCACTTTTGAAACATCATCAGTTGGTGTGACATAATTCATATATGTAAATAGCGCTAGTTTTCGTTGCGCGGGATTTTAAGTTTTTTTTTTTAATATGGATTTTGATAAACGAGGCACTCAAGAGACATATCTCTCGAAAGAATTTCGTTTCTGTCAATGCAGCAGAGTCGTGCAGAGCACTGCATCGATAAATAGGCAACTTGAATTCTCGGGCGTTAACTTTAACTATTAAACCATATAGGTGCTATGTAACTCTAAAAAAAAATCTTTAGAATCTGAGAAATGTATAAAACGGTGCTACCATCGTTTTCAAGTTCTTTTACCCTTAATTTATTAAGATTATTGTCTTCGAAGTTGTGTTTATTATAAGACTTATTTCCTTGGTGGTTGTAATTTTTTTTTTTTTTATTTTTTTTTTCTAATTATTATTATTTTTTTTTTTTTTGTATAGGGAATGTGTCATTCCACAAAGAAAGCTACATTGAAAAGGGAACTGAATTTGTAAATATTTTTGCACACTTTTGAACCTTTCTTTTGATATTATTGTTATCATTTTTTATGAGAAGCAATTCAAAATAATTATGGTCCTTAGTTAAAAAAAAAAAAAAATTATAAATATACGAACGTAGAGGCTGTTTGTTTTCGATGCACCCATACATAATAAAAAAATAATATATTACTGCTATATACCTTCCCAACAACAAGAAATACATTTTAATTTTTTCTTTTAATTAAATCAATAAAAAGACACATACACAAAAACATGTCTGTTGACTTATGATTTAATTATTTTGAAGATTTATTACAAATAATAATTACATAAAATATTTGACACAACATTATTTTAAATGTAACTTTTTTGAAAACAGAGACTCATTATTTCACATGTTCTTAACATATTGTTTTTTTTTCGGTTTTCTACAGTTAATTTATTTTGATATGTTTAAAAAAAAAAGCAAGAAATATTAATCAGAAGCATCATATATTATATGAATTCTTACTACTTATACTAAATTGTTCAGAAATGCTAAACGTTTTTTTTTTTGTTTTGTTTATTAAATTTGTTTACCATATCCATTCTTTTTGAACACGTATTTTTATGGTTAAAGAATTTTGGTTAACAGTAATAATAATAATTCATATCCTGGTCATGATTTAGGATTGATTTTAATTGCTTAGACATTTAATTAACATGCGAGCATAAATTTATATACGTCTTTTTAATTTTAATAAAATAAACAAATAAAAAACATTGCTATTTAAAATTTTTGTTTTGTTAACATAATTTTTTGGCGTTCAAACTACCATTGAAATATAATTCTTAAAAAACTACAAAAAAAAAACAAAATATTTTAACCTGAGATATGAAAAATTAAAATATACCCCTCTTTATACTTTATCCTTACTCCACTTGTGCTTGCCGCGACATATTGCTTAAAATTGAATCATGACGATTAAAAAAAAAATGATTTTACTGTGGCTTCTCATGGTTCATAAAATACCGCCATTTATAGCCCAGGTTTGCCAGTCCTACCGTCGTCAGGAGCTCCTGTCTCAGCAGTGGGTACTGTCTTGATACCTAATTCATCATCGTCGTCTTCATCATCAACGTCATCATCGAATCACTTACAGTTGATGGGCTCGACAGCGGGTCACATTGGATCACAAACAGGGCTGAATCAAGGACCCAACGGACCTCAACAACAATCACCAACATATGTTAACTTATAAGGCAAACAGACGATGTTCTAAAAGCAAAACAGGATTACAAAACAATGAATAAATAAAAAAAAAAAATATATATATATCTAAGAGGACAAATTTATACATATATGTACATCTGTATATATGCAAAGAACAAATCCTTGTGCTGAATGTTTTAATAAAAAACAAACAATATTTACTTGAATGAAACCCCATCACGAAAAGCCCATGCTTTAAATCTGAGCATTTTTCAACTACATACAGTCGAGTCCGCTTAAGTTTAACTTCTAAAATTCAAAGATAATCACAAAAACCCACATATATTGAAGGACTTCAACTTTGAGATGCAAACGAGAGCAAGTGACATGCAAATATGTTTTGTACCTGAACCTGATCGTGGAATTCTCGTATGAAACAAGTTTTTTGCTGTCTTTAATATGTTTTTTTTTTTTTTAATATATATAAAGAAGTTTTGTTGTTGTTACATAAATATCTTTAACTTTTTTTAACTTTGTTACATAAAACTTTATTAATTTTGTTATTGTTTTAATTGGAAAAAGTATTTTTTAAGAGAATGGTTTTAGATGTTAGAATGTATCAATGCATAGTTTTTTTTTTAAAGACAATAGAAAAATATCTATGCTATTTGACATTTTGATTCTAAAATCACGCATCCTCCAAAAAGTTTTGCTATATAACCGTTTTATTATTTTTGATGTTTCTGATTGATGTTTTTTCGTTTTGAATAAAAAAAATAAAAAATGTGGTTTTATTTATTTGTTTATAAGTTTCTAATCAATCTCGATGTTTATTTATGACGTGTATGTTCTATGTGTCTGAATTAATTTTCTTCAGTAAAAAAAAAATGCGCTTTTTCAGCAATTTTGAGCACGGTTCTTTATTTTGTTTATATTTTTCATTGAGAGAATTGAGTTTCTTACAAGTTTTATATTATTTTTTTTCTCACGGACCCGTTTAATTTGAGTAAACATGGCCGATATTTTTTGGTTCAACTGTTTTTTTTTTTTTTTTTCTTAGACCTAAGATTTTGCTTGCTATAAACGTTGTATTGCACTTAAAAAAGTTTGCCTCTTTTTTTTATCCTTGCTTTTAAGAGTGGCAAAGAAGTTTTATGTTTATTGACTTAAATACCAAAATGGAGTTTTCCCTTTGCATGCGTTTTTTTAACTTTAAATTTGTGACTAAATAACCGAAAATTTAAAATGAAATTTTGTTTTGTTTTATTTTGCAAATAGGCGCAAGAAGAAATGCATTAGATATATGGAAGTAGACGGAGATGACAACAACGATATAGACAATCACATGAGCGATGATAATTTGGGAAGTTGCGGAAGTGTCGATGATGTTAAAACACCAGATGACGACAGTGAGTCCCTAAATCAATCGTTATCGAGTCCTGGATGCCTTAGTGGATTATCTAGCTTGCAAAGTCCGTCGACAAGCTTGGCTAGTCCTCTTAACTTGCTTACTAGTCCGTCAACACCGAATGCAGTTCATAGCCAAAATAATAATAATGGTTGTAACAGTAGTAGTGCATCCAATTCGGCAATTTCAGCTGCAGGTGTTACAGATCAACAACAACAACACCATCAGCAGCACCACACTCTAAGTCATCAATCTTCTCCCGCTTCACATCAACAACAACAACAACAATCACCTCTGCCAAAGCCGCATCACCAGCAACATCACAGACCGATGTTTATAGATACAAGCCGTAGTGCGGCAGACAACAATAATTGCAATAGTATACCCTCCTCAGCCGTGCATCAAATGTTGCATCATAATGTTGCAACATCAACGGCTATGTCATCGTTTCAGACGCTACCCTCAGTTAAATCAATTGCAGATCGCATGGTGCAATCGTTATTGAACAATGTCAATATTGGAAATCGTTTGGGTCACCTGGCGTCCATTGGCCTGGGGCCGGCTGATCAGACGGGCTCTCCAGTTCTGAGTTCTGGAATGACCCCTCCTCACAGTCATACTTCTGTTAATTCAACGAGTGGTGGTGGTGATATCAAGCCGCCATTAATGATACCGCAACAGCATCACCAGCATGATTTATCTGCTGGCAATATTGCGATACCCCCAAATACATCTTCAAATTCCAATGAAGATGAAAAAATTAAGTTAGACTGTAAACTTTTACCTCCGCAGGTGGTAAATAATAAAAATGTGCAATCGTTATCCGGCAACGGACATGGATCCGCGTCGACTTCTTCTTTGTCATCTTCGCTTTCGTCCTCATCATCTTCGTCCTCCTCTTCGTCCTCTTCATCATCTTGTCAAGGGGGCAGCAATGTGACTTCAGCATCATCTTCACCTTCAGAGATATTTTTTGAAAAGGCCATACGAAATCCTGTCGGTGCGAATCCTCGAGATGTCAATAATCCACTTAGCATTAATCAATTGACTAAACGTGATTACAATATCCACAACAATAATTCACCGCCAATGGTTTTGTTACAACAACAACAACAAACACAACACCAACAAACACAACAACAACAACAAACACAACAACAACAACAAACACAACACCAACAAACACAACAACAACAACAACAAACACAACAACAACACCTTCAGCACCAACAGCAACAAGAACAACAGCAGCACCAGCACCAACAACAACAACAACAAAATTCGGTTGGGGTGCAACAGCAACAGCAACATTCCAGCGCCAACATGCAACACAACATGACTGGAATTTCAAGAATTGCTCCATATGCTAAACCGACATTTTCACCAGGTCAAAACATTATTGCAAACAATTTGACACTTCTTGGATCACCCGATAACCCAGATAAAAGCTCAGAGCAAGTTAAGTCGTCCACTTCGTCCTCCCTGAAATCCCAACAATTTATGAGCTCCCCTACTGAATCTGGATCATTGGCAGCGACACAAAATGCTTTTGCCTCTTCCACCCAGGACCAGCACAGTAATCAGCAACAATCCCAACAAACACATCCTCATCGCGCATTTGCCTTAAGTCAGCATTTGCAACACTTCAGTCAGCATTTTCCGCTTTCCGTCACCACAGTAGCTAACAACAACCATACCACAAGTAGTGCTGCTACCGCAAACGTCACCAACAGTCTTGTTGGCAAGCAACCATCTGCTGTGCCAACAACCAACACCACACATCATCGCTCCTCAGATGGTGGCGAAAGTGGAGCAATCAGTGTAACATAACAGTACGCCGCCGTCGTTGATGAAAATTCCATAATAGCTGTAGTATTGGAAGATCATAAAATATTATCAGAAATTAGTAATCTTAAGCAAGTCCAGTCACACAGAGTAAGATTGAAATGCATTTTCTAACAATTTTATAAAATTAAATTTTTTATCGAGTCGTAGCTTTGAAGGCTAAAATATATATTTTTTTATATAAAATTTAAATAAATTTAAATTTATAAAATTAAAAACAAAAAAAAAAAACAAAATAAAGAAAGAGGAAAAAACTACAGTTCATTTAATTTTTAAAACTAGTCAATTTTTAATATTTGTCGTCCTGTATTCTTTTCAAATCTGATTAACTTAGCACTTACTTAAAACCAAAAAAAAAAACAAATGATTTATTGTTATTAAGTCAATTTTAAATTAAAGCACCTTTTTCGCAGAATAGCTTAAAAGCTGTCAAAGCTCGACTCCAAACTATTTGCTTGTCTTTCCAACAGCAAAACGCACTTATATTATAATTTTATGGTTAAAAATTAATACTATCATTTATATTATCATATTTTTTGTGTTATAATTAAAAAAAACGTAAATTTTTTTTATAATATGAAATTAAATTTAATTTTCACAAAACAAATAAAACTTGTGCCACATATGATCTGCCATATTGATAAAATATATATAAAAATATATATTTTTAGCTGCTTTATATTTTGTTCATAATTATTTCAAAGTTATGAAAAACAAAAAAGAAATTAAAAAACGACATTAAGAATTAAAAAAAAAAAAAAAAAAAACAAAACTACGTTTAAAATGCACCCTCTAACTACTCGTAGAAAAATATGAATTTATAACAAAGAAGAAGGAAGTAAATACATGAAAATGCCAATTTAAATAAGACTGTATATTTAAATCAAATCAAAATTAATTTGCGTGTTTATGATTATCAATATGCGTTTAAATATTTCTGTATATTAATATATAAATTATTTTGTATATTTTTGACCTTTTCATAATTTTATTTTAAAACAAAACAAAAAACTCTTAATTTTGCTTTAAGGGAGAGAGAGTAAAAGGAGTGTTCGCGACCAAAACCGAATTTTATTTACATTATATGGTTAAGAGTGTGAATGTGGATGAAAAAATTGTATTGTATGTATGTGTATGTAACTTGTTATATGAATCTTAAATCATTGTAAAATAAAATAATCGCAACGTTAATTGCACACAGTCGTATATGCAGTTCTCATATACACTGTTGTAAATATATATAATGGGTAAAAAACAAGAAATATAGAAACAAAAAGATTTGTTTATATATATATATAACAATGTGTGTAATACATTAATGAATTCTAGAGCATTATACTCTATGTATATAGATAAAATTTGTTTGTATCTAAGAGATATTCGGGACTGAATAAGTGCCACATTGTATATATTTATATATACATATTTATATATATATACATAAAAAAAGAATATTTTAATTCTACTAAATAGTATTTTTTTCTGTCACCGTAATAAGGTAAAAATACAAAAAAATAGAAATATATACATAGATGTATTTAAAGAACATGGTTTAAAAAGTGTGACCATCTTGTGTATTTCTTATAACTCACAGGATATAGAGATAAATAAAAATTATACATCCGGCACACAAATAGTGCAAATCAGCCGGATCTAAATCACTCAGAGCAAATGATATATATATATAAATAGAATTAAAAATAAAGAGAGCATGTTGCACTCTTATTAATCACTTAATGTTATACATTTTATTTAGTGCGCTCTATATGAAACAAAAACCACAACAAAACACTTAGACAAATCTGCAACATAAAGCATGAAAGATGATAAATCAATCATAAGTGTATATAAATATATACAAAATTAACATTTAAAGATAAGATTATATATTAAAATGAATTCTGCTATATACTGATAAATTTTTAGTTGATAATTAGTCTATATATCTATAGATTAAAATTAAGATTTAATCCCTAACCCTTAAGGTCTTTAGATATTTCTAAGTGTTGTTAAAGTTAGCAGGAAAGAAAAATTAGTAAAAAAAAAATAACATGAGCTCAAGTCATCATGAAAAAAAGAACACGAAAAAAAAAATAATGTGAGAGATCATTTTGCTTACACAAAAAATAAATTTATGTTAAATAAAAAAAATAAAAAATAATGAAATCCCTCATTTATATAAAGTAGAACCACAAAAACACTTAAATGCCAAACTAGTGTGTAAGAGAGACTAAAAAAAAATTCCTTAATTTGATCATTTTTTTATATATAATTTTTGAATTCTTCCATATTAAAAAAAAAAAAAAAACACAAAAAGAATAAAATCCAAAACTTTTATGTGAGACTTATTTTAAATTTAATATTTTATTACTAAGGAAAATATTGCAAAGGAAGGGTACAGCTGAGAAAGGGAACATTTTTTTTGTTTAAGTTTTGTTTCTATTAAATAGTAAAACTATTACCTCGTTAAAACAAAATAAGAACTCAAACATATCCGTTTACTATACCAATTTTAAATTGAAGGCATAATAATTTTAGCTATCAAAATAGTGTTTTATTTATAAATTGAAATAATTAAATATAAAACGTATAACAACAGTTAGCATGCAAAATTTGTGAAGTCATCTTAACTTTTTTTTTTCCCCGTATCCAACAACAATCTTTACAAGATCACGACAATAGAACTGGCATCGCATCATGACAACATCGAATTCCAGTTCGAATTCCGGCTTTGCTCCCTCGTATTCATATAATTGACGAACAGGATCAATAGGCACTTTGGCAATAAATTGATTTAGCTGTTGTGATTATTAAAACTGCTAAAATGTCAGTCGCTTTAAAGGCATGCGTTCAGCTGTATAAAAATGGTGAACTCACAGACAGCTTATTACCAATCACTCGTAAGCATATAGTAGAAAACTGCACTGAAGAATACTTTTGCAAGTGGAAAAAGGAAACAAGTGATATTGCCAAAGAAGCTGGTTCTAAACAAAATGTCCGTGATTACAAAAAAAGTCTATCCAGAAGAATTAACTGGATCTCTACCAATTCCTGGTGAAATATCCTTTGAAATTTTTTTCTCTCTTTCGATAATCGAAATGGTCCGAATGCATTTTTGATTGCACCAGTGACACATAATTGTGCCATCGACTGGAAGACGATACGGCAATTTCAGAAATTAACACCAATGCGAGCTACAACTGAAACTGAACGCTCAAAAAAAAAAATATTCAAATCTGAGGACTACCTAGGAAAAATTGTAAGAACTTGGTATAGTGCCGATGAGAATATTAGATATGTCGTGACAAAAAATCGAGACGGATCTAACTCCGCTAAGTAAATTTTCTTCGGTTATTTTTGAAAACTATGCTAACTATCTTGAAAGCAAATATAAGGAGCGAGTTGTACATAAAAACCAATTTATGTTAGAAGTCCAGGAACTTACTTCTCGAACTAATTTCTCTATAAATTCCTTGGGTAAAACTAATGAAAGTAAACGCATGAAACGAGACAGTAGGGTTGTGGTTATCCCCGAGATGTGTCATAATTTCCGTTCTGCAGGAGATTTATGGCTGAAAGCTTTATTTCTTCCATGCATTTTGCATCGATATTAATAAATATCTGGGCATTAAAACAGATCCCAACTATAAGCCAGCTTGTCTTGAAATAGATTATTCCCTTCGCAGAGTAGAAAGCAAAGAGGCACGAAATATGCTGTCATCTCTTGAAACTACACGTAAAGATACAATGAAACCATGCTATAACCTTGTGGACATAGAGCAAGGAAACTGGAAGGCTTACATTGAACCGGTCGATGTTTATCGTAACATTAGCACTCTGTTCCCAATAGAAATCGACTACTACTATCAGATTGTCAGAGTCAAAGAATACAGCCCCGATAATGGCTTCAAACACGTCTCCCAAAGCTTTTGGAACGTCTATGTTTTGCGCTAAATTAAGGACTCCTTCCCAACGACTGTTCCAGCCAGAAGAATTTTCACTTGATCCGTAACTCGATGATCTTGGGTATTTTAAAACCTTGCAAACTCTGTTATTGACTCTGATAGTGTTGGACTTTCATAGAGAATATATTGATGGAATCTAACAAGTGACGATCGCAAATCAGTTATCTCACCGGGATTCATAGGTGTGCAACGCTCGATATAAGATAATAAGAAATCCCAGATAGCATCTCATAAAAATGCCAACTGCTGATAAAAACCTGTTCGTCGATTTGTTGGATACGAGGGATGTTTCAAGGCTTGTAGCAGATATGCATGATCTTTAAATTTATATTTAAGGTTGTTCTCAAGGAATTCATAATTCAGAAGATAGCTATCAACAGTCGACTGTTTCACATTGGTTTTGAGTAAAGTATTTATTACCCAAATTAATTTGCAATAGCTTAGGGAGCAGGGAACGTTTAGAATCGTAGAAGATTCCGAAATAATTTTGAATTTCAAACCTCTTCTCTACTCCATAATTTTTAAGACATACACCCAGCAAAGCTTCCAAACAATCAACAACACTTTTATTGGGTAAAGATTGCTTGTATATGAACTCGTAAAAACCATTCGAACGATGCCTCCGATAATTCTGCTGGAAAGTCTCTCTAAAGTTTCCTCATTGCAAAAAAGAGTGAACCTCTTCTTCACTAAGTTCTAACTCGTAAAGACAATTAGGCGAAAGCCTGTGAACATTCGTAGGCACTGATGAAAATGGCGGCAACCATTCGGTAGTCGGTTCAAAGGTCGAAGAGCAAATTAATGTTTCACAGATTTTTTCTCGCATGCAGTAAAGCAAATTTCTGTTGCTTACCATCCGCGGTTTGATTGCTGTGAGGAATCCTTCATTCCAAGTCCTGTCTGTCTATGCATCAATAAGAATGAACAACTGAACTTAAGAAAAGAATCATCCAACACCTCGAAACGTTCCATATCAAAGTAATCATTTGCCTTTCAAAATTCAACCTGCTCTGCAGTCTTTAGAATTGAAGAATAAAGATGTTTTACCAGAATTTTTATACGTCGACCTGAATTGAAAACAATGTCCGAAATTCTTTTAGAAAAGTCTTGAACATATTTTCGTCGAAGGTTTTAGTGCATCATCTAGAGTTAATTTTTCCATGTCATCTAATAAATTATTGACATTGACAATCTGATAGTAGTAGTCGATTTCTATTGGGTACAAAGTGCTAATGTTACGATAAACATCGATCGGTTCAAGGTAAGCCTTCCAGTTTCCTTGCTCTATGTCCACAAGGTTATAGCATGGTTTCATTATATCTTTACGTGTAGTTTCAAGAGATGACAGCATATTTCGTGCCTCTTTGCTTTCTACTCTGCGAAGGGAATAATCTATTTCACGACAAGCTGGCTTATAGTTGGGATCTGTTTTAATGCCCAGATATTTATTAATATCGATGCAAAATGCATGGAAGAAATAAAGCTTTCAGCCATAAATCTCCTGGATAACGGAAATTATGACACATCTCGGGGATAACCACAACCCTACTGTCTCGTTTCATGCGTTTACTTTCATTAGTTTTACCCAAGGAATTTATAGAGAAATTAGTTCGAGAAGTAAGTTCCTGGACTTCTAACATAAATTGGTTTTTATGTACAACTCGCTCCTTACATTTGCTTTCAAGATAGTGAGCATAGTTCTCAAAAATATCCGAAGAAAATTTACTTAGCGGAGTTAGATCCGTCTCGATTTTTTGTCACGACATATCTAATATTCTCATCGGCACTATACCAAGTTCTTACAATTTTTCCTAGGTAGTCCTCAGATTTGAATATTTTTTTTGAGCGTTCAGTTTCAGTTGTAGCTCGCATTGGTGTTAATTTCTGAAATTGCCGTATCGTCTTCCAGTCGATGGCACAATTATGTGTCACTGGTGCAATCAAAAATGCATTCGGACCATTTCGATTATCGAAAGAGAGAAAAAAATTTCAAAGGATATTTCACCAGGAATTGGTAGAGATCCAGTTAATTCTTCTGGATAGACTTTTTTTGTAATCACGGACATTTTGTTTAGAACCAGCTTCTTTGGCAATATCACTTGTTTCCTTTTTCCACTTGCAAAAGTATTCTTCAGTGCAGTTTTCTACTATATGCTTACGAGTGATTGGTAATAAGCTGTCTGTGAGTTCACCATTTTTATACAGCTGAACGCATGCCTTTAAAGCGACTAATATTTTAGCAGTTTTGATAAATCCACAATATTAAGTATTATTTCCTTTACAGTAGATTGAAATGGCAAATGCAAAGAGACTATAACACTGTTTTCATCGTTTACGATGCAAAAGCATTAAAGTCGATTCTGCTTGTACGACAGATGTTGTTTTTGTTGTTGTTGTTGTTGTTGTTGTTGGAGAACTGGTTAACCGATTACAACCAAAATTGATATTCTGGAGAATGAAAGTAGCCAGATCCAGTACTTGCTCGAGTTATTAGGTAATAACATATATAGTTGATTTTTTTATGTTTGCAAAAAGATTATGCCTCCTATTTAAAAAAAAAAAATAAATTCATATCTACAAAGAATTTTTTTCACTGAAACATATTTTTCAAAACTATTAAAAATTAAAAGAAACAAAAATCGAAAAAAAAACTTTGAAAAGCCCTTTAAGTACATTTAAAATTGTATTCCACGTTTAGACTGTTTATAAGGGCAAGAGCGTTCCAGTCTTGCAATTTATTTTCGAAACTACGATTAAAAATCAAAAAAAGAGTACAAAACAATATAAATATAAATTAAATGTAGAACTTTCTCAGCAAGTGCCAATGTTATGTACTATGTTTTTTTCCCTTCCTTATAAGTGAATTTTGTTTTTTTGTTTTTTTTTCTTTTGATTTTCAATACAATTTGATTATGACGATCTTCCATTTTTTCTAATTTCAAATGCAATGCTTAAGAGATATTTTATTTTATTTTTATTTTTTGCTTTATACAATGCATATTTTTTGTCATTAGCTTGTTAAGTTTGGTAAAAAAATAAGTTTTGATTTAATTCTTATTTATAATAGTGATATATGGAAAATAAAAAAAAATTTAAAAAAAATTTAAACTGAAATACTTTATTCAAAATATGGCAATAATTTATCAAAAAAGGAGAAAAGGCACGTTAAACAAAAACCAGACGTTGTTAGGCGGGTTTTACTGAAACACTGTAAAAGCTGTTTATTTGATTTTTTTTGGGATAATTAAAATGCAAAACATAACAAACAAGTATTTTTTTTTTCTTTTTTCAAACAATAACCTTACCACACGGAAAATAATTCACTGAGAATTTAATTTTGAATCAATCATTCAACAAGTCCAAATTAATACTGAGTTTTGTACTTTTTTGTTTTTATTTTTATTTTCAATATCCATTCATTGAAAACTCTTAAGCAAAACTTATTGTGCAGTTCTGCATTTCTGCAATTCTTAAAATTAAATCAGGGGTGCCAACACGTTACACAATCGAGCTTAATCGATACAATCGACCACTGGCAGCACATAATTTGGTTCAATCGATTGTCCTCGATTTTATCGTCCGAGTCGGCAGCCCACAAACTTCAAACTCTTGTTTGAAACAAAGGTTTTCATTAGATAGAAATCAGTTGTCGTGTGGAGTAATTTTTTCTGAAAATAAATATAAAATCCAAACAAAGAATTTCGATTGATAAAAAACAGACACTACTTTCTATGAGAAGTCAGACTTGTCGAAATGCATTAAAAAAAAAAAGGAAAAACAGCAGCGGCTTTCTTCAAGAAAAACTCGCAAACTTATTTAACACGAGTATTTTCTACAAAAACAATACAAGATCGAAAAAAAGTTATTATTTATACTTTTTAGCATAAATCATTAAAAGCTTCGGCATTTTCACTTTCCGAACAAAAAATATATGACATTGAATGCGAATTTCAAAATAGAGTAAATTAATTTTAAATGAGTCAAACATATTCGACTTGTTTTTTTTTTGTACTCTAAAAAATCATAGAAAAAGGAAACAAGAACGACAATTGGGAGGATAACTCTCTTTTCGTGTACAAACTGAAAAATACCCGTTCAGCAAAATATGTATACCGGTCCCTGTACATTTCCTATGGGACTACCAATAGGTGGGCAACAAATGTATTGGCTGCTGATTGGCGCTTCTCACATCGTATTCACATACGCAAAATAAAATTTCAAGTTTTGCAGGGCATGGTCGGTACGAGTAGCAGTTCTTTTTTCTACGGTGTAAATATTATAATAACTGACAGTTAACAGTTTCTATTTTTTTCGATCGAATATCGACAAATGGCAAAATGTTTTACTCAAAAAAATCTTGCAATTGTTTTCTAATAAATCAGGGCGCGTTCAATGCATCGACTAAAAGTCAGTTAACTGTCCTCTGATTGGCCAGTTCAGTTAAATTAAAAGTTTATGATTTTTGTTGACATTTGACAGCCATGTTCTGCATTTCACTTATAGTGAATTCACATGGCGAAAGTGAATTTAGGTGTTACACAATTCGTTATTGTAAATTGGAATTTCGAAAATGAAAATGGATGTTCTGCATTTCGGATTACTCCATTTTCTGAAATAATTCAAATCACTGTTTATGTTAGTGAATTACAGTTGGCTGTGTAATTCTTCGGCCAAAAAAAATTGGAGAAATTATTTACAGTCGAGTTTTAGTATTTAATTAATTTTTTTTAGGGGAAAACAAAAACATACGACAAGTGTCCGATAGGTCTAATATACCGGTTTTCTTATATTTCTTTAAAATCGCCAATAATGTTGCATCCATGTTTAATAGCAGTAGTGATTTCAGTTTAAAAACAAATAAAAAGTCAATGAACCTTTAGTTTTGACAGTTCGGTTCGATTTCAATTCGGGTTCCATCGAAATGCAGAACATGGGCGTTAGTGAAAAAGTTTGTCAAATTTTTGACGTGATACGAAATAACATGACTCATGTGGCCGTTAGGAGATGGTGTATGCAATCGTATTCTGACTGAACACCAGGCGAACATGAAAAAGAACAGGCAAATGCAAATTCCCAAAATAATTCCACTCAAATTTAAAAAGTAGAAGAAGAGGAAAAGAAATACAAAATGGGCGGTGTTTTGTTAAAGTAGAAAGAAGATGTGTGTGTGTGGATTTAATGAGAGGGTTTGTGGGTCATATTTTTGGTGCCTCTGAATTGTGACATTGTGTGAGTTCAAAGAAGCAAGAAGATGTTGGTTTCTTGGTGGTTTGGTTGATCATCGTTGAAATGAAATGAAATGAAAGGGATGGGGGTATGGGTATTTTACTGATTGTTTTCCTTATTGTCATGTAATAACAAAACGTATAATGGCGTGTGTATGGAGTGGAGTAAGTGCAATTGTATATGGTGTAAGTAAACGGGCTGTATGTTGGTGTTTGTGTCATCAATGTTTTCTTATGACGTTATCACGTAAAATTATTGTCGGTAAACCGAATTTTTTGACTTAACTTTCAATTAACAATTTCCCTTTTGTGATTTTGTGATGCATCGGTGACAGCGTGTCGTTTTTCGTTGAATGGATTCAGTTTGACTAAATGTAGGGAGCAAGCATTGAACGATTGAACGCTTCATCAGTAATGGTGGCGACACGGCGAGTGTAAAAATATGTCTCGGTGATTGAAACATACAGCCCTATTATGGCTATTAAATGTCATTTATTTGATACACGATAACTTCTATCGTATAATTGATATCAATTGAGAATTTGAAGGCCATTGTGAATACCGATCAAAACGTCATTATCAGCTAGGTTCCAGAGATCGAGTGAAATGAAACCGAAACAGAAATTGCAAATCGAGTGAATTGATTTTCAGTGTTCCGCATATCAAAAGATTTCATGAGTTCGAAAACGTTTCGAAATCACTTCAAGTGAAATTGAAAACAGCTGATTCCTGTCATGTAAGACGATACTTAATTTTGTTTATATCAATAGTTTCTTCAATTTGTATATTTGTTTGCCTTTTGTAATGAAATAAAAATAAATATAAATGCTACTTCTATCGCTTCGGTGCTGAAAACTGAAAAAAATACAGAGAAAATCTAGAAAAAGCTTTGATTCATTGCCCATTGCAGCTGGCTGCTGTTTTGCGTTTTTTTTTTTGCAAAAGGGAACTTTCAACGTTCTGTTGAGAAAGATTCTGTAGGGTTATTCGAAAAAACGAAGCGGAACGTATTGAAAGCGATACCTCAATTTTGACAGTCTTCGCTTTTAGGTATTCTCAAATGCGAACGTGGCGAAAATGATCATTTCAGGATTGTAAGCAACGTAATGATGAACTCTATCGTGGCGAAAACCCAGAAGTAGTCAAAGAGTTTGTACAAAGCCTGGTGCTTGCCAAAAAATGTGATTCCTCATAATTGTCTTCAAAAATCAATGTCACAGAAGACATTTGGTTTTTAAATTCTGGGTTTTTTTCAATAAAAAATAGCAAACAAGCTAGTTAAATTGATCAGTGAAAAGCCATCAGTAAAAGTTTAAACGGCTGAAAATTATTTTATTTATTTATTTATTTTTAAAAATTTCTGCAAAATCTTTGGTCTTTAAAGTGTGTTTGTCGAATTTTTCCCAATGCTCATTTATATACATACATTGAAGAAAAAAGTCCTTATCTTACCTTAAGTGGCACTATATTCCAGGGTGGGCCAACAAACTTCTCCAGACTGTCTTTAACTAAATGCCTCCAGTTTTGCACGTGAAGTTGTTCAAAGTCCTTTTTCACATGCGCCCGGCACTTTGGTCTGTCATCTGAGACGTTGAATTTGGCTTTCAGGTTTTCGACTAGATCTGCGTAGCTATATGCAGCACGTACAGTTCCTCCTTCTTCTCAACTCGTTCTTTATGCATGCTGGACCAAACATCACCCAAACAATTTTTTCACTCGAGTCCTCATCCACTTGTGAAAATTTCAATGCTTCGGCATCATAAATACAGCAAGACTGGGATTTTGAAGGTCGTCTTAAAAGGTGACACTTAAGTTGCCCGAGAGATGCAGTACTAATAACGAAAACACTTTTTAAATTTTTTGTCTGTCTGTCTGTTTGTTCCGGGTAATCTCGGGAACGGCTTCACCGATTTTGACGGAACTTTCATTGGCAGATTGCTGATGTTCTAGGGAGTAGCTTAGGTTTTTTTTTTTTGGAAAATTCGTATTTATATACCGATTTTGACGGAATTTTCACAGCCAGAGAGCTGATATTGTAGGGATTAAGAAAGGCTATTTAAATTTAGGTGACCCCACGCCGGCCGGCTTCTTTTTTCGAAAATGTATGGTATACCCGAGCCAATTCATTATAATTATTGTTTTTAGATTCAGTCAACGGCCTTGGCTCTGATAAAGCATCGCTTCGTGTGAGATCAACGAAATCTAGCATCGTTGCGCGTGGTTTGTAGTCGGATGGGAGACCAACTGCGTGCTGTTGACATGTTGTGTTTTTTGTTTTCTCTCTCATTCTTCTGTTCTGTTCTGTCCTATATACGTGTCGTCGTCTATGTCTTCCAGTGTCTTAGGACTGAGGCTGGTCTGAGCCGATGGCCTCAGTAGCCAGTGCTCGTAAGTGTGTTTGCTTCGGAGACTTATCTACGGAGTAGATTACAATTTAATTTAATGTAACTTTTAGATTCAAAAATGATAATTTAAAAAATAAGATTTTTGACGATTTTCGATTAGTACTTAATTAAGTATTTTAATGACAAAATGTTAAAAAAAAACAGGTGCAATGTGAAATCGTTCTATTAACTGGATATAAGATATTTTTCATTTCAGTAGCGTTTTTGTTGTCACTTCCAGATTTTCTTTAACTCTGAGCGCGGCAAATTTTCTTGAGTCACAAATAGTTGTAAGTTGGGACAAGAACAACAGGTGCAGTTCGAAAAAGCTTACTAAATAGAATGTCCAAAAACCAATCCCTGAAGGAGATTTTTTAAGAACTTTAATCAAGACGAAAGCAGTTAACAGGGGCTGGACCTGAGTTTTTAGGTTAAAAAGATGCACTAACATGAACATCATAATGGGATGGGAAAATAGTTACGCTTTTTAGAAAAAAAAATAGTTTTCGTTATTTTAAATTTCTCAAAAACTACAAGACATTTGAGCATGCAGTTTTCTGTTTTTGACTAAAAAGTAAAAAGAGCATTGAATTTTAAAAACAAGATTAATACCTATTTAACTATGTTAAATTAAAAAAAAATAGTTAGAATTTCTTTAAATTTTTTTTACAAAATTTTGAGTTTGAAAATTAATGTTTCCAAAAGTAATTCCTAAAACAGCTTTATTTAAAAACAAAATAAAAAAAGAGATTTCTGACAATGTGAGTGTAAAAGTTATTTTTTTCATAATATTATTTTCCAGTTTTAAGTATTTTTTTTAGAAAATTTCCCCTCCTGAATAAACGGTGGTTGGAAGGGATAGATCCCCCGAGGAAAGCCTCTGTTTTACGTCACCCGGTAGAGATGAATATATGAACTATTCTGTCACTTCCTTGTGAGACTATCGAACATTTTGAGCTGTGAATGAGTTTGAAGAGGCTGTTTTGAGGCCATTTTAAAGTCCTAGCAGTTGAGAAGATGAGGTTATCCGTTATTGATATCACGCGTATTCTCTTAGCCAAAACAACAGTTTACTTATCGCCAAAATTCCCGGTTGCAATATTTTAAAATGTTAAGGTAGGCATATTGAGAGACCCTCTCAGCTATTCGATCTATTTCTTGAAGGGTCTGTGAAAATATGGATGGATTTTTCATCGAGGAATGTTTCATCCTCCCAAGCAACTTAGCAGTAATTGTGACTTTTAATTTTGTATCGAAAACTAACTTAAAAGCCATGTAGTCGGAGTGACTTGGGATTGATACGAACTAGTTCACAATAATGAACTAGTCATCGTGTGGGAGGTTAGGGATTGTAAAGAATTTTTTCAATACAGTAGCAAAAAAAAACTTAAATGATATTTTTGTAGGCTTAAAGCTTAACTATACACATAACATATATTCAATCGCCGCCGGTCGTAACGGAACATTTTCCGATTTCCTACAAATGGTAACATTTTTGCGTCGACACATTCTTCCGAAATCCGAACCGGAAATTGCTCCGATAAAAATATGTACTTTTTGATTGTTCAATAGAATAGCTCCACCTGTTTTAAATGGAAAAATTAAAGTAAAATGACTTTTCCTTTGTTAATTTAATAATGAATCGAGCCTCCTACCGTAATTTCGAAAATTCTATTAGGCATGGAATCATACAGTTTTTTTTTTAATAATTTAATGAAATTTAATTGCTGCTGTTAGTGATTCTGTATCTTCAAACTGCTGTCCGGACTTGTAGACTTCACGGACAAGCAATCCCCATACATTCTTTATAATATTGAGGTCTGATGAGTAGGGAGGCCATTCCAACAATCCAAGGTTTTCACGGCTCTCACGCAGTTGTGGCGTTAAAAAGTTTGAAGCTCTTGTGTCAACTGAATCCTAAAAGGAAACAAATGCAAATCATTGTGCAAAATTGTGGCCAAAGTTGTTCTTTGAAAACCAAGCTCCTGAGCACGGCGTCGAATTGAGGTTGATGGATTGTTTTGAACACTTCCTTGAGCAGCAGTAATGTATCACCTACAGACCCGCTTTCTTCGAAATCATTCACTACACGATAAATAGTGCGTTTTGATTCTCCCAAAAATTTCACGTAACTTTCTCATCGTCACAGTAATCGATGATTGATTTTGATAAAATGTTTTAACGATTAAAAAACGTTGGTTTATCGAATATTTTTCCATAATAAATTTGCCACGTGTCTACTTCACGACTGCCAAATATGAACTGTCAAGACTAATGTTTACCAAAATGGCGACAAAACAAAGTAGTATACCTTCCCGGCGGACACCCTGTAGCCTAAACGGCTAAAAAATAATTACTTTAATATTTGGTATGTGTTGTGTTTTCTTGGCAACCCTCAGAGAGGTATTTTTTTCAGGGCTTAAAAACAATATAAACGTTAAGGAAAGGCTTTATTTGTCAAATATTTTGCTAGCTCAATTTTATCAAAACCAAATTAACTTTTAACGATACCTTTCATAAAAGTTGGATTTCTATTTAATTTTATGTTTGAAAAGATCTACGTAGCCAAATTAATTCTACATACCAAAATGTTGAATAATTTAATATTTTTATTTATATTATATTATATTATTTATTTGATTTTTTTTTTTCAATTTTAAATATTTTTAAAACTAATCAGTTTCGATCAGTTGTTTATTAATAAACTCTAAAAAACTGGAAAACAAAACCAAAAATAAAAAACAAGATTCTATCAGACCGTTTTACTTTTCTACGTAAATTTTACTTGTTTCTTTAAAAGATCTATCCTTTCAATGTGATTAGGCACATAAGAGCAAGTGCGTGCGACTCAGTCGTGCCTTAAAATAACTTCAATGCATTTAAATTTTGTTTTTATTACATGATGTAACTGTTGCAAGTTACTATGATTTTGTTGTAATTTATTCGATTTACCACCTGAACCAAAAATCGGACGCAAATTCCGAGACGCTCGTCGGGACAAATATGCATACATTATCTATGTGTACCCATTACTGTATTTTCAACATAAACTGAACAAAGAACTGAACTAAAAAACATATACAGTTGTTCAGTAATAAATTAATATTAAAAAAAAAATCGGTGTTTTTGGTTGGTTGGTAAGGTTTGGTTGGTTTTTTTTTTCGTTTCCGTTTCCGTTTCTGTTTATAAGTTCTTCCTGTCATTTTTATTTGGAAAAAAATAAGAACTCACGTAAAGTAACACTCATCCCTTGCCTTAATAATGTTATAATTAATTGTGTTGTTTTTTTTTCAACAAAAGGAAAACATGGAAAGCAATAAAATGGTCATTAAATAAATTAAAAAGAAAAAACACTTATACCGATTCCGATTTGCAACACAAACAATAGTATAACAAAATCAAGAATTAAAACTAATTATATATTGAATTGATAAAATAATCAACAGGTTCGCACATAATGTGAGTTTGCATTTAATGTATGTATATTTATGTATAAACACATCCTTTTGAAGCAATGGTTATATCCAAAAGCAAATTAAGCATAAAAAAAAAAAATAATTAAACAAAATATTCAATCACAAATTACATGTACATTAACAAAACAAAAACTATTATTACCATTTTCGTCTCTTTAACAGCATCGGTAATTATTATTATTGAAATCCCACACTAAAAGGAACCAAATTATAGAATATCACTAATTTGTTTGTTTTTTTTTAAATACAAATGAGTTAAGTTTAACTTTGTTGTAAAAATACAAAAATTACTAAATATTTATCAATGAAGTGACATCAGTGGTTACACACGAAATGTATGTATAAATATATGTTATATATGTATGTGCTTGTTGTGCGCATACATATGTACTAGCATACATTGGCACTTATATATATGTACATACATATATATGTATTTCATTATATAAATATACACACGAAAATAAAAAAAAAAGGAAAATAAAATACCATGAGTAAAAAAATACAAATTATATAAAAAAAATATTGTTTTATTTGTAGAGAACTCAAATATTAGGGGCTCGAAGGGTAGGGTTTTCCGCTGCTGGATGCTGGCGGAAATAAAGTTTCCTCGTTCAACCCGAAGTAAGGATAAGTTGTGAGTGTTTTTGATGCAATGCGGTAATCCAATTCAATTTGTTATGGCTTTTGTTGAAGGGTTTGCAGAAGCTCTTCCTGTCAACTCGAATATGTAAGAAGTTGTTGACTGAAAGGTGGAACAATTATCATATTATAGGTAATAAAAGCCCATACCAAGGGCAGTCGAGAGGTGGATGACGAGTGGAATACCCCCGGAACCGTAGTTTTTCGAAGCGAAACGTAAATTACTATAATTTTTCTAATTTTTCTATTTTTTCTGGGAAAACTGCAATTTTTGACGTAATCAAATAAATCGATGACATGCTACCTACACATACGAAATAACATGACTCTTGCTGATAATGCTGATAAGAAAATTGACGCACGCTGCCATACTGTGGTTCTTTCAACCAAAATCGATCGCAAGCACCAGGCGAACATGAAAAAGAACAGGCGCAAATTCCCAAAATAATTCCACTCGAATTCAAAAACAACAAGAAGAGAAAAAGAAATAGAAAGTAAAAGTAAAGTAAAGTAGAAAGAAGATGTAAATATTGGGGTGTGTGTGTGTGTGGATTTAACGAGAGGGTTTGTGGGTGTGAGCTAACGGGCTGTATGTTGGTGTTGCTACCATCAATGTTTTCTTATGACGTTATCACGTAAAAATTATCGTCCGTAAACCCACTTTACAGACAACCAACGTTACCACGGGGACCGAATATTCTCTCCCCGGCCCTGCCTGTACCTATAGTAGTGTAAGGTTCTTACTTAGTTATAAACGTCCTCAATTCTTCATACGACTACAAATGTTATTTTCGTGTTGATAATTTCAACATTCGGGGGCTTAAAAAGAATTTTTATGGCATATACGTTCATACTGCTAAATAAAGGCAGCTGTTTATGCACTGAAGTGAAACCCAGATATGTGAAAATTCTGTTTTCTTGATATTTAACTTACATGTGTACAGTTAGATACGATTTCACGTATCACGCTTTCCAGCTAACCTTTTTTTCCGTTTGCCAGTTCTAACGTTTCCTCGCCGATTTCTATTTTTCTGCAAAAGAGTGTTTTTCATTTCATTTGTAATAAATCACTTAATTTCAGAAGAATAACTAAGTTCCTTACTATTTTAACTTTAGCGGTATTTTGTATTTCTCTCTTCCTTTTTGGTCACATTATTGTATGAGAGTACCCGAGAAGGAAGATAACAAAAAAATCTTCGTCAAATTCAAGCACTTCAAGTATTGTTTTCTTTTGAATACCTACTAATAATCATAAACTGGGCAATTTTCCTTCGCACTCGGTATCCCGCCGACTATTACAAATGTTTCAGCTCTTATCCGCTCTCTCCCCGCAATTTTCCTTAAAAAATGCACATTAACCCTATTTAATTTTTTCCCCACTCTCCAAAACCTATCTCAAGGTGAATTTCCTCAGAATTGGGAAACATATTTCATAACTCCAATACATAAAATGGGGCCTAAGAGCGATGCTAAAAAATATCGTCCCATTGCCAAACTTTCCCACATACCTAAAATATTCGATAGCATTCTGTACGAAATTTTAAGTTTCCGTTTGGTTTTATTAATTGCAGGTCTACTACGATTAACCTTGTTGAATTTGTGGCTCATAACCTTTTAGCCCTAGAGACCGGAAACGAAGTAAATGTTTTCTCTACTGACTTTTGATAAAATTTGCCATAGACATACTTATAATTTTCAAACTTTCCTCCCTAGGCTTTGAACCTATCCTTATAAAATGGGTTTCTTCTTATTTAGGAAATCGATACTACAATGTTCGTTTCAGATCTACCCTATCCAACCCATTTTTAGCTACCTCTGGGGTCCCCCAAGGAAGCCACTTAGGTACTCTGCTTTTCATCCTTATTATTAATTATAGTGAAATGGTCATCAAACATTCCTATATTTCACTGTACGCTGATGATATAAAGTTTTTCAAGATTATTTCATCCACCCTTGACTCTTCTGTCATTCAACAAAATCTCGATAGTTTCTCAATCTGGTGCTTCAAAAGCGGCATAGAGCTGAATATTGCCAAATATCAGTCAATCACTTTTTCACGTAAACGTATAAAATCTTCACCACGTGGATTCATATCGATAGTATCACTTCTAAGGCCAACTCGACACTTGGCTTTGTGAAACGTTGGTCGATAGAATTTTCTGATCCCGACGTCACCCGATCCCTCTACATAACCTTCGTACGCCCGCTACTTCAATACGCCTCCCAAGTATGGTCCCCATATCAAAAGGTTCAAATCTCGAGAATCGAGAGCATTCAACGTCGTTTTCTTAGATGTACTCTTCGCGGTCTGTCTTGAAATGATCCATTTATCTTGCCCCCTTATCAAAATGGCCTTCAACTTATAAATACCTGAATACCCTGGAAGAGCGCAGAGTAACTGCAGAGATTCTCTTCATTCATCGACTCCTCACACCTCACAGGTTCCGTCGGCTGTGAGACTCTTTATAATTTCATCTTTCTCAGCACAAATTCCCGGAACCTAAGAAATCCTCGCCAGTAGCCGTAAGTTTCATAGTTTTAAGTTAGTTTAAGATATGCAGCGTGTATCTATGTATAAATAAACGGGGATATTGCCCCACCAAAATTCGAAATACATCCTGTCCGATTCAATATTGTATTTTTTACTTGCGAAGGTACTATAAAGCAAGTTATGGATTCGTGCAAAAAAAAATTCTAACAATCAAACATGACATTATGATAATAGAGAAGTTGAGTCTGTCTGTCTGTTCGCATCTCTACAGCCTAAACGGATGGGCCGATTTGCTTCAAACATTGTATTTAGTATTTATTAGGTAGTATCTCAGGGGGTGTTTTTCATTTTTGCTCTAGGCCGAAAAATAACGGTACTTGCCATACAATCTTTAATAAAAAGTTTGATTTTCTCGAAAACGACTCTAACGATTTTGATTAAACTTTCAGACCTTACAACAATACATCTTTCAGTTAGAATATAGAAATTCGGTTTTATCGTAAACCATTATTTCGATTTGAATAAATTTTTGCAGACAGGAAGTCATTTATAATTCAAATAATATTGCATTTGAAATTTTTTTTTTTTTATTTTTTTTTTAATTAAAATTGAATTTTTTTAAAATAATTTTCCCAGATGAAAACCACAGATTTCCTTATCCTAGAAAAAATTTAAATATGTTTTCGAAAAGTTTTTTTTAAAAAAAAAAACGACGTTTTAAAAAAACTGGTCGAACGATTTTCAATATTTTTTTCCTCGATAGACGTTTAGTTTTCAAATTTTATTGCATACTTAGTTTTTTCTCTTAAACTAATTAAAAAAAATTAAAGAATTTTTTTTGAGTTTTTTTTTATTTTTGTTTTTTTTTCAAAAACGGTTGGTTATTTTTTTTTGTTTTCTGATAGTAAATACCAGCTGCTAGATGTTGGCATACTCAAAAAAAAAATTGGAATATGTTTTCGAAAAGTTTTTTCAAAAAAAAAAAACGTTTTTTGAAAAAAAAACTGGTCAAACGATTTTGAAAAAAATGTTTCCTTAAAATTCAAAACTGTAAAAGAAATTGAATGGCTTACTTCTTTTATTCCAAAAAAAAACCTTTAAACTAGTGATTTTGAAGTGATTAAAAAAAATTCAAATGATTTTTTACCTCCTTTTTTAAAAAATCTGAAGCCCCAACACCACTGTCGCACATAAGAGCAAGTTCGTGCGACCCAGTCGTGCACATTATTTTTTTAATGATGTCGTTTCGAACATCCGAAAACTGCTTTGTGCCATTTAGAATCCCATCCCCCACACGCCATTAATATAAGCGACACAAGAAAACAAACTTACAACTTGCTCAATGCACTTCCACTCCAGAAGAGAATAGCTGCAATCCCGCCTCCTCTCAAAAGGTGCTTAAAAGTTTTGGAACTATGCCATATTCCAATCTATCCATTTCAAGCTGCCTCCAGAACAAACTCATGCTCAGATTTAAAACCTAGCGATAAAAATTACAAAAGCGATTGCTTGATTACATCTAAATTAATTGAAATAAACTCCAGGATAAGGAAATGCGTTCTTCTCTTCCATCATAGGCCTGGGCGGCAATTATGCCGCAATAAATCTTCATCAGACATTTATTTCTACCCCAAACATCATCAAATTTCTACCCCGTTTTAATGGATGCATGGAGTCCTTAATTGATTTACTAAATTTAGACACATTCAAGTACCTAAAACACTCATGGCTATTTAAATGTCAAATGATTCCAGAGTTTTGTACGACTTAAATGAATTGTTAGTTTTCGTCCCCAAACCCAAACTCCACTTTTCTCTTTGATAAGGTATTGACGTAGTTCGTAGTTTTGATTTATGGTTTTGTTTTATTAATAATGATTTTCTAAAACAGATGCCTGCAATCTGATAGATTAGATTTAAAAGCCGAAAATACATAGAAATGGTAAACTATGTGGTGTTGGGCGGTATATGATGATTTTTTTGAAGAAATGTTCAAAGTTAGAGGAAGTTTCGATTTTGTCTTGGCAAATTTTTTTCATAGCAAATGTGGCTGTCATACTGTTTCTTCATTGAAGTTCTTGTACATGTTACATCTCCCTGTGTAGGAAGCGGGATTTCACAGGTGATGCTTTAAGGTTAAGCAGTGAATTGAGATTTGTGTTTACAGTCGATATCATAACAATCGTCAATGAAAAGCACCAAAATATATATTAAAAAAAAAACAGGATTTGGAATTCATTAGGCTTTTTGTGGATGACCGCGCATCACGCGAGAACGACAAAACGAATTTGAAAAAATCTTTTTTTAATTAATAGGATATTTGCTGGAGAAACATATAGGATAATTTTTTTTTTAAATAAATTAACTAAAACTTTATAATTTACTAACCACATCACGCAAAATGACAGAACATTCGTATTTTTGTGTTCTTCTACTCTAAAACAGATGGCGTAGGTAGACAAACTTGTATGACAGGTCCGATAATATTTGAGCTAAAAAAAAAATTTGAAGACATTTGGCTGTAGTCCAAAATACATACGAGCAGACAGAATTTTGCCAGTAACTGAAATATTTTTCTCTATCCTCACAATGTCATATTGAATTGTATCTCAAAAATTTTCAACGGCACGAATATATAACATGCTTTCTGCTTTCTTGCAGCTGAAAACTCTGGTGCTACAAGTTTTTTTGCACTTGCAGAAAATAATCCGTCGCGTGGTTAGGCTCCAGTCCCAAACTGACGAAAGAAGTTCAATACTTAACCACGCCTGTATTTGCTGGTAAGTGCGGAAGGAAATTTCTTAAAAACATAACTGCGTCTCCAGGAGCGGCTTTAAGGGTAGCGCGCCAGAAAATAGATTTTTCTCACTCAATCCTTCATATGCCTATATCTTGTGGTGTAGAAGTCCAAAATAAGAGTAGTTTACATTTTCAGATAGGTATTGAGTCTAGTAAGGCGATTCATATACCGAAAATTTCTTGAAAACATAACTGCGTTTCCAGGAGCGGATTCAAATTTCGCGAGTCAGAAAATAATTTTTTCTAACTCAACTCTTCACATGATTATATCTCGTTATGGAGAAGTTGTAGCTGAGTATATTTTACATTGTTAGATAGGTATTAAATTCAGCTAGGCGAATCATATACCAAAAATTCTTGAAAACATAATACATAATTAACGTCTCCAGGAGCGGATTGAAAGGTCACGGATCAAAAAAATTTTTTTTTCACTCAAGTCTTCACATTCCTATATCTCATTATAGAGAGGTAGAAGCGAAAATGATTTATTATGTCAGCCAGCTATTGAATTTAGCTAAGCGATCCATATACCAAAAAATTCTTGAAAAGAGAAATGCGTCTCCGGGAGCGGATTCAAGGGTCGCGCGCCAGAAAATAGATTTTCTCACTCAATCTTTCATATGCCTAGATCTTGTTGTGCATAGAGGTCCAAAATAAAAGTATTTTACTTTTTCAGATAGGAATTGAGTCTAGTTAGGCGATCCATATATACAAAATTTCTTGAAAACATGCCTGCGTCCCCAGGAGCAGATTCAAATTTCGCGGGTCAGAAAATAGATTTTTCTAACTCAAGTCTTCACATTCCTATATCTTATTATAGAGAGGTCGAAGCGAAAAATGATTTATTATGTCAGCCAGCTATTGAGTCTAGCTAAGCGATCCATATACCACAAATTTCTTGAAAAGAGAAATGCGTCTCCGGGAGCGGATTGAAGGGGTCAGGGGTCAGATATAATTTTTTTTTTCACTCAAGCATTCACATGCCCATTATTAAGAAGTGCAGCTGTGTATGGTTTGAAATACCACATATATGTTTTTATGATGCATGCAAATCGCCATCTTAGTATTTCTTGAAGTCACTATCACTCTTTTTATTATTTTATTTCTTAGGTGAAGACTTTATCTTAAAATTGAAGATTGAATGAAAAGTTTGTCACGTAAATCACGAAACTCCTGAGGCTTTTTTTAATTTTTGATTTTATTTTCGTTTTATATAATTATTTATTATAATAATTCCACTCAAATTGAAAAAATAACAAGAAGAGAAAAAGAAATACAATATAGGCGGAGTTTTGTTAAAGTAGAAAGTAGATGTAGATATTGGGGTGTGTGTGTGTGTGGATTTAACAAGAGGGTTTGTTGGCGTGAGTTAAGACCCGAATCAGTCTATTCACCATCGTGCACAGGAATTGGATAAGTGTCCACTTTTTTTGCGGAAAGATCTTGGTTTGCGTGCTTACAAAATCCAACTCGTACAAGAATTAAAGCCACAGGATCACATAGCAAGGCGTAAATTCGGTGAAAGGGCCCAAAACAAGATTGCCGTTAATCCCAATATTCATGAGCGAATTTTGTTTAATGATGAAGCTCACTTTTGGTTGAATGGATACGTCAATAAACAAAACTCAAGTGTATATTGAGACACCGTTACATCCACAAAAACTGACTATTTGGTGTGCTTTATGGATTGGTGGAATGATTGGTCCGTACTTCTTTAAAAACGATGCTGGCCAGAACCGCTATATATATACTTTATTGAATCGGCGACAGTACAAAATGTGATTTTTAACTTCCCATATTGAAATATTGCCTTAATATTATATGATATAAACCTACATGTGTAATTTTATAATATAATTAAATAATACCAATTGACTAGGTATCCTAACCATACTTTATAGGAATACTTCCAAAATTTTAGGAGTGATTTTCCCTATACGATTTTTGCTGTTTTTGAAATATTTTATTTTTGTTATATACAATCTGCATAGGAAAACCTGATATTTTACTATTCCTATACATCGGAAAAAAATATAGGGAGAACATATAATTTTGGTTGGTATTTTATAAATAAATTTTGGAATACTGGCAAATTTATTGTTTAATTTCAGATAATTTTCGTAACAATACTTTATAGGAGAAATACGCGTTCACTTTTTTCTGTGTGTAGAGCCATGATTATTGACTTTTTTGTTCATCAATTGAACAACCATGATGTGCAGGAGTTGTGGTTTCAACAAACCGACGCAACACATCACATAGCTCATGCCACAATTGATTTATTGAAGGAAACGTTTGGTAACCGCATAGTTTCACGTTACGGACCCGTGAATTGGCCTCCAAAATCGTGCGATTTAACACCGCTCGACTATTTTCTGTGGGGATATGTTAAATCGCTATTCTACGCCGATTGACCGTTCGCAGCGTTACTGCCGATACAAAATGGATGGAAAAAGTCATCGAAAATTGGATCTCCAGATTAGAATATGTCCGAGTCATATGCCAGAAATCATATTTAAATTATAATGCCAGAAGAT
The DNA here is from genome assembly GCA_963971375.1 of Platycheirus rosarum. Taxonomy (NCBI): domain Eukaryota; kingdom Metazoa; phylum Arthropoda; class Insecta; order Diptera; family Syrphidae; genus Platycheirus; species Platycheirus rosarum. Next base: position 1,755,691 of record OZ020511.1, read on the forward strand.
TATTAAGTAAATTGTATGTCAATTTAAAAAATGTTTTTTTGTTTTATTCCATTTCAAAGTTCTATACCTGTAAAAAAAAACAGCTTTTATTATTAAAACAAAATTAAATAAACTAAAAAAAAAATATTAAATACTGCTCTGATGCTAAAAGAATCATACCTATATACCAAAATTGAAGGAAATCGCTTGAGCCACTTAGATACAGTATTTTTCTTCGTGGTAATGTCATGTTTGATTGTTTTCTCGATTTTTAAAATACCCATATGGAACCTATATTGCTTTAAAAATAAGTTATTTAAAAGAAAAAATTAAATTCATATTTCAAACATCTATTCTTCAAATCGATTGCTTCTTGTGCCTCCTAATTTCTTATCATTATTCATCATTGAGTGTCACTCTAAGGATCAACAAAATCTGCAGTGCACTTACCATTACTTAAAGTGACTTCATTTAACTGATATATAAGCCCCTCTCAAACAATCTAACTATTCTAAATTAAAACAAAAAAGTAACGAACGAATAAAATCTAAGGATATAAAACAATCTTATGATGCAACTAAGTGCGTAAATGTGTCAATGCGGGATGGAAATCGTTGAAAGCATTTTTTTTTTTTTGTATTTTTTTTATTGAAGTACCAACACAAACAGTATTGCAATGTACCATTCCTTTTTTCTTGCACTATGGTTTGCTTGGTTTTTTTTTCCAATTTGGTAACCAATTCCATACAATATCCTGTCCGTCCTTAATCTTCACGAGGCCGTGGTCCTTTTCTGGTTATAGGGCATAATCTCGTGTAACCCGGTCGCTCCAAAACCGTTCCCCTACATACAACCTTCTTCCATAATCATCGTTTTCGAAACCTATCAACACCCACTACTCTTGTATTCTAATGCCTGTGTCAACGAATACACATAACATTGTGTTTGCTTCCGCTGTTGAGCAAAGATACAAGAATGCCCTCACTCGTCAGCGTCGTTGGTCGGTGCCACAGCCACCGCTGGCTGTCTTCTTCGGGACCGTGGGTTTATATTTTTGAACTGTTAACACCCTTCTAAAATACCCCATAACCAAGTAGCACCAACACCCATGCCATTGCAAGCCCTTATCCAAGCTCTTGTTAATAGTTCCCTCACGACAGGCGTGCGTTGGCCATTGCCTACTCACCACCAACATCGCGTCCCAACGCATTCTTTCATGCGATGCTTATTGGTTTAACACCATCATCAGCAACAGTGGAAGTTGATGGATACTTCTTTTTCCATATATAAGGAAGGAGACCATATTCTGGATGCCTGCAGTTGATCAACAGGTCTTGGATGTGTTGTTTCGGTTAAATTTCATCAATCTTCTCATAAATAAATTTGAATAAAAAAAAATCTGTGAAAAAAAGTTATTTTCTTATAAACTATATTTTTTTGTGAAAGAATATTCTTTTTTTGTACATATATAACTAACATAATTAATTTAAAAAAAGTAAAATGGTAAGTGGGTTTTCCAATTACTTTTATATTCCTCCTATGACAAAAGACTCGACACGTCATTACATTTGAAATTAAACATCATGATTTGACTCTTAGCAATCGGAAATGTGTTTTTTTTTATCTGAATAATTGTTTATAACTATTTAAAAAGATTTAACTAAAAATTGCAAGGTTAAAAAGAAAAATTGAAAAATAAGACAAATCAGAAAATCAGAAAATCACGAATTTCACCGAATTAAAAACCACGTCACACTCTGTATTAAATACTTTTTATTTTAGATTAGAAAAAAAAAACAGTTTTATAAAAATCGATCCGGCAGAAGTAAAAAAATATATACAAAAGTGATTTCTTCATTTTACCAGTCGATAAAATTTTCAACGTTTTTTTTAATTAAATTTTTTTGTTTGATTTTTGTTTTATATATTTAAATTAATAACTTTTTTCCTTTTAAGCAGTGGCGGATCAAGGATTTGGTCATGGGGGGGGGGGGGTCTTAAGAGTCAAAAGTTCAGCCGATTTTTATACATTCAGTAATTTTTTTTTCTTATCACCCGCACTCCAAAATAAATTACACGTACTTGCACTAATGCGCGGTCACATCGTCGAACAAATTTAAAATATATTAAGGAAATAAAAAAATTTTTATTCGACTTGGTGAGTTTTAATTGTTTGAAAAAGGACGTAAAACAGTGTTCCGTGGAAAAAATTAATTTCTCTAAGAAAATGTGAAAAAGCATGATTTTTTCTTTTCAAAATTGCAGGAATGGTTAAAAAAACGGTTTTCTTTACAACTTTTTTTTGGAAAATAAAAAAAAAATTGAAGAATGCAAACATATGAACATAAGCGACCTATGTACATTAAAAAAAATAAAAAAAAACATTCTAAGCTACCCGTTTTCAAAATATTGATTTTTCAAAAAAAAATTGTATTTAATTGGTAAAAATACAAAAAAAAAAAACGTAATTCGAAAATGTTTTAATGTGAAATTACTTTGGCTAACTACATTTATTTGAATATCAATTTTGATTGTAATCGGTTAACCAATTCTCAAGAAAGTCGAATAAAATAAATTGCATGACTGGTTCCCACGTACTTGCTCTTATGTGCCGTCACAGCTTGGAATAAAATTTGAAAAATATTAAGGAAAAGTTCTTATTCGATTTTTCTGACTTTTGATTGTTCGAAAAAAGTACGTAAAATAGTTTTCAGTGGAAAAACTTAAAAGCCATTTTATTTCTTTAAAAAAATGTGAAAAAGTGTGATTTTTTTTGAAGCGATTAAATTTTAATTAATTTTTTCAAAAATTAAAAAAAAATTATTTAAGAGTTCAGCAAAAAAATAATCTTCATTTTAAAAAAAAAATTCAAAAAATAATGCATCTACCCGTTTTCAAAATGTTGATTTTTGAAAAACAAAATTTAAGAAAATTAATAAGAATACAACAAAAAAGTTTTCGAAAATATTTTAAAATAAAATTACTTAGGCTAGCAACAAATCAGATGACCAGTTTTCGAGAAAGTCAAAGAAAAACAAAACGGTACTATGGGAGGTACCGTTTTTAGCCCACTATCTTGAATTTTTTTCACCAAAACATTACCTACACTGATTTTTTTCGTAAACATTCTTGGAGACGTTTCCGAGAAAAATAAGCTTTTACTTAACGGTTGTATGACAGGTACCGTAAATACATAGTTGAGCAAAAATTTTGAAAAAATTCATCTGTAGAATGTGAAAATAACTGTTTGTAATATGTTTGATTGTTATCTCAATTTTTTGCACACGCACGCATAACTTGCATTCTAGTTCCTATAATCGGAAGTTAACATTTTAAGATTCTGTGCTAAAAACGGTACCCTCCATATGACCGCTTTTTTAACTTGCCCGACTATAAGGCCAGTTATGCATTCGTAAAACAAAATGACATTACGATCATAGAGAAGCCTCAAAAAGTTAGATAAAAAAATGTCTGTCTGTCTATCTGTCCGTCTGCATGTAAATTGATCTACAGCCTAAACGGCTTAAGCGATTACTCTCAAAAACGGTATGTGTGATTTTTTGGTAGTCCTCAGAGATTTATTTGAATTTTTATTTTTAGGGCTTAAATTAACAGTACCTGCCATATAACCGTTAGGGAAAAGCTCAATGAAAATGTTTGAGAATTACTAGTTATCAATTGATTAGAACCAAATTTACGGTTAAAGTCTATTTAAAGGTACTTTAAACATAACGGTTTTTTAAATTTTTGGCTTTCGCGGTAGCGGTTCCTTGTATTTCTGGCAAATTTTATATTTGAGAAGATCTAAGTAGCAAAATTAATTCTGCATATCAAATTTTTGAACAATTTTTTTGTTTTAATTAAAATTATTTTTTGAATTTTTTTGAAAAGTCAATATTTTTAAAACTAATTACAAAAAAATATTTTAAATTTTATAATCACATGTATATTTATAAACTCTAAAAAACTGCATAAAAAAAATTTAAAAAAAAAATTTCAAAAAATTAAAAATAAAAAACAGATTTTATTAAGAGTTGCATACCACCAAGAGTGAAGGGTTCTTTGATATATAGAGTAATCTTTGTTCTTTTTTGATCAGCTAAGACTATCTTTAAAAAAAATTCAAAAAGATTGGTTGTGTAGTTAAGGCGTTAAAATGTAACAAACAAACTGAGGCAGTTAATTATCAACTTGTTTAAGAGCATTTTAAGATCTGTATGCATATATTTTCTGCCGTGTATAGGGAAATCTACACTCAATGCTGGCAATTTTAGTGAAAAATTACGGACAAAAAAAAAAACCTTGCTTAAAGTTGAAATATCTTGAACTTAAATGTATTTGTTGTGTATTTTTTCATAAGCTCGTTATTATAAAGGACATCTGATGGTTTACTCTATTTTTACTAAAAACCGTTAAGTGTGGAAGTTTTGACACTTTTTACCTGCGATTATAGGTACTATATTGCAAGTTATGCATTCGCGCAGATTAAAACATTTGAGATAACAACCAAACATGACATTACGATGATAAAGAAACATATTTGAGTTACTGGCAAAATTCTGTCTGTCTGTACGTATGTATTTTGGACTACAGTCTGAAGAAGCCTACAGCCTACAGAAAAGTTTTTCAACTTTTTTTTAGCTGAAATATTAACGGTACCTGTCATATAACTGTTATGCAAAAGCTTATTTTTCTCGAAAACAGCTTCAAGAATTTTTATAAAATAACCAGTGTACTTTTGTAGATAAGCGTTATATTTTGGTTAACAAAAATTGTTAAATGGTGGGCTAAAAACGGTACATTCCATAGGACCGTTTTCTTATTCCACTTTCTTGTGAATTTTAAAATATTTTTTTTGTATTTTTAATAATTTTCTTAAATTTTGTTTTAAAATATTTTTTTTTTTTGTATTTTAAATAATTTTCTTAATTTTTTTTTTTTTTAATCAATATTTTGAAACGAGTAGATGGATTTTATTTTTAAATGTAGAATTATTTTTTTTTTGCTTAAGTTTGCATCTTAAATTATTTTTTTTTTTAATTTTTAACAAAAGTTGTTAACAAAAGGTGTTAAATAAAAACCATTTTATTTAAAAGCCGTTCCCATGATTTTGAAAAAAAAATCACACTTTCACATTTTTTAAAGAAATAAAATGGCGTTTGATTTTTTCCGCTGAAAACTTTTTTATCGAATAAGAACTTTCCCTTAATATTTTTCAAATTTAATTCCAAGCTGTGACACATAAGAACAAGTACGTGCGATCCAGTCGTGTAATTTATTTTTTTTCTACTTTCTTGAAAACCGGTTAACCGATAACAATCAAAATTGATATTCAAAAAGATGCAGGTGACCAAACGGTTTTATAAACGGATTAACTTTTTTTTATATTTTTAAAAATTAAAACATTATTATGTGCTTGAGCTTGCATCCTTGATTTAATTTTTGAAAAAGATTTTTTTTTACAATTTAAAAAAAAAAATCTATTTTTTCACATTTCTTACAGAAATTAACTGGAATTTACATTTTTCCGCTTATCTTACCTACTTTTTTCGAATAATCAAAAATCACACATAAATAAAAATTAAGTGCCTGTTTTTAAAATCAAAATAACAGCTTTTTACTTAATTTGTTAAAATATTAATTACACACTAGGTGGCGCTGGTGTCTTTTTTTCTTTTTTGAAAATTCTTATTTATTTAACGGGACTTTCACAGGCAGGAAGCTCATTTTGAAAGGAATAACTAAAGCTATTTGAATTACCTGTAGATGGCGCTTTTGATAAATTCGGGTAATAGCTATAGTCGTGAATAAAAACTTTAAAATACCCGCGCACAAAAAACAACTACTTGCGATCCATTCGTGCAACTAATTTTCATAAGCGATCGCATATTGATTCTATGCTTGACACTACTTTTATTCCTCTACTCTATGTATGATACGCGTTTCCGAATAATTAACGCCTCGGATTCTCGAATATGTGTATTTTCCTTTGCCTTTCGGTCTTATTTCTTGATTCTTGGCCTTCGAGTGCATCTAAAAGCATGCAACTACATACTAGATAGACAAGTACATGCGTGGAGTCAGCTTGAACTATTAACTTACCAAAGATTGATCGAAGAGAAACTGATATTCATATACTGATTTAAAAATAAAATAAGTTTACATCCAATGCTTATCGGGGTTGTCCGGATCCGAAATAAATAAATTGCACGACTGGATCGCACGTACTTGCTCATATGTGCGGTCACATAGTCGAATAAAATTTAAATAAAATGCACGACTGGGTCGCATGAACTAGTTTTTGTGCTAGATAATTGCTTAGTGGCTGCATATGTATAGGTGTTTTTTTTAGACGTGTGGTTTTCAAGAAGAAATAAAACGCATATAGTTTAACGTTATGGCCAAGAATCTAGCTTTATTATAAAGATAAGGGCTTGCCATTATGTTTTGAAAATCATATCGGGCAAGTGGCCATCGCGGCTGGCTCGAATAAATTCCAGCTGAGACCTAATTTACTCAATTTTGTGAAAATCGGGATCGGTGGCCATCTCGTTTTGGGCCCATCCACCGAACGTTTGACACGCTTGATGGTCGATCGGCTTCAATTTTTGAACGAGTTGGATTTTGTAAGCCTACAAACCAAGATCCTTCCAAGCGCGATGGCGGATGGACTCATTTGGGTCTTCTTCGATACTCTGTTCCACCGAAACGAACCATTATTTTGGTAATAAATTTGCACAATTTGCAAACTTTGTTCAGGAGTAAGTCTATTCATTATGAAATCGCAAACCAAACTGAGCATAAATCAAGATACAGCTGTCAAAAAGACCAACTCCGAAAAAAGTATTGCCAGATTGAAAACCACACGTCTATTAAAATAAAAAAATGTTTTTTTTTTAGAAAATTCTTTATTTTTTTTATTTATATAAATTGTATTGATCTGTTGTTGTTCTCAAAATATATAACGGACAAATGGATACCTCAAGTAACAGTTCAGAGTCAGTTGAATTTAATACGCGAAACGATAACCATGGAGTGGGGCAAAAAAGAAAACCGCGTCGCTATTATTGCACTACACAAATGCAGTAAAACTCCCACTGAGATTTTCGAATTGCTGAAACCACTCAAAATATCGAAAAAAATCATCTATCGCGCTATAAAACGGTACAACGAGATCTCCTCTGTTGATGATAGAGCAAGAAGTGGCCGACCTCGCAAAAGTAGGACGCCAGCAGTGATCAAAGCAGTTGCGGAAAGAATCCGAAGAAATCCTTTCCGCAAACAGAAAATTATGGCTCGAGAAATGGAAATACCAACAAGAACGATGTCACGCCTGATTAAACAAGACCTAAGGCTTGGCGCTTACCGTAGAAGTACTGGACAACGCCTGACTGAGGCTCTGCGCAAGATAAGAGCGACAAGATCAAAGGTGTTGCTTCAAAGACACGCAAACGGAGGACACAAAAATATTCTTTTCACAGTGGAACAGAAATTTAATCGCCAAAACGACAGGATTTATGCCCATAGCTCCAAATAAGCTGCTGAAAAGGTTGGAAAAGTCGAAAGAGGCCATCATCCAGCTTCAGTGATGGTTTGGTGGGGAGTGTCGTATGACGGTGTTACAAATTTGCATTTTTGTGAGCAGGGAGTGAAAACACGTGCTTCCAACTATAAAAGTGATGTTTAAGAGAATATTGTGAAGCCCTTTACTAACACCATATTTGCGGGCAAGCACTGGATTTTTCAGCAAGACTCTGCGCCAGCTCACAAGGCAAAAACCACCCAACTTTGGCTTAAGGACAATTTACCGGGGTTTATCGCCGCTGAAGATTGGCCCTCGGGCAGCCTGGATATTAATCCGCTGGACTACCGTCTATGGAATGTCTTGGAGGAGAAGGCTTGCTGTAAGCCTCACCGAAATATTGAGTCTCTTAAAGCTGATTTGGTGAAGACAGCAGCTCCGCTACCACTGGAAGTCGTGCGTGCGGCGATAGACGAATGGCCGGATCGTTTAAGAAAGTGTTTCAAAGCTAAGGTTGGCCACTTTGAATAATTTCCTACACATTTTTAACGTCAATTTAATACAAAATAAATATCGTAAAAAGAATTTTGATAACTTGTTTATTATTCGAATAAGACGTGTTTGTGTGAGGAACATAACTTATGGCAGGACTACGTATATGTCGTGTTTTGTACTCAGCACGTCCCGTTTGTCTCCCCATTTCGTTATTACAACAGCTGAATTCTCTCTTCCGATTATTTCACCTTTTTTTTTAATTTTGCGTTGGTACGACCTTTGAATATCCTTTTCGATTCTTGCGTAAGGTTCCAACTAGATGCGTCTTACAGGCCAGCAATGCCCTTGCTAGGGCCGTTGACATGTAGAAATCGTCAGTTGCCATAGTTCTTCCTTTGTCTAGATAGCACTCCGCTAAGTCTAGCACAATTTGGGTACTATGTGATGCTGACTCCGTTGCTATACCTCTTTGATTGACACCATTGGGATCACATAGATATAATCTTGTACGCCGTATTTATGGGACTTTCCAGGATTATATTGGCGGAACTGTAGTCTCCCACGCCAGGGAATCATAGACTCATCCATATTTGTCTGATGAACATAAACGTCTATTAGGGCCAAACAATTATAAGGATCTTATGAAGTACTGAAATCGACACCAGATACAGCAGTTTGTTCATTTAACCAAGATTCTTTCAGTTCTTCGTATTGTTTGACTAAGAAGATTCTTCGTATAATTAAAGGGGTATTTGGCTGTTCCTTAATGAAAGGGTAACGTGTTGCTTGCCTGGCTGCGGTGTCTGCTAGGTCATTCCCATATATACCAGCATGACCTGGTATCCATGCTAAGGTAATGCTTCCATGATTGAATATGATGCTGCGGATGTAGTTAAGAGTAATGAGCGCTTTTAATCCCTTTTAGGATACTTGAGCTGTCGGTTAGGATTAATGTTTTTGATGGCCACTTTTGAGCATTTGAGAGGGCTTTGAGTAATGCTGCAATCTCTGCCTGGTAGCTTCCAGCTGCATCATGGAGAAGGCCTTGAAAGGTGATAACCTCTCCATTATTTGTATTGTTATTAAGGGATCCGTCGGTGTATAATATCTTCTCAGGCTTTATACTTTCAACCAATTCTTTATGAAGCATACGGAAGTAGGAAGTTGGTGTCCTTTCTTTTTTGTGGAATGAGAGGTTTTTTAAGAGTTATTTCTGTATAACGTAGAAGAGGTTGGTTAGGTGAACTTTTTTTCTTTCTACAAAGATGAAGTGCCTCAATTTTAGAAGGAGGAACAATTGCACCGGTTTGTTGAGTCCATTTGTAGATTGTATTGTCTACTGATTGCAAAATTTGGTTTACTGCTTTAGGATCTCCCAAAGCACCTACGAGAATATTATCTACATAAACCCCAATGAAATCAAGGTTGTCTTTTGGATGAACAAGTTGGGTTATAAGTTCTTTTATAGATACACTGACAATTGGGATCCTTGTGGTATACCATTTTCAAGTTTCAGGTGTTTGGAGGTGAAGCCACTTATTTCTACCCGAAAAGTTCTTCCCGAGAGGAAGGAGTAGATAACCTGTAACATTTGACGTCGTACTCCCCATTGATGTAGTTTTTCAATAACAGGAAAAGATGTAACACGATCAAAGGCCTTTTCTAGATCAGATGGTATAACAATATGATCCATGAGATGAACTAAGGTTTGCTCTCCTCAATTCGGCCTAAAAGCATGTTGTTCATTACTTAATCTTTTTTCCATCAGCCAGCCTAATCTGCGTCCAATAATTTTCTTGAAATATTTGGAGAGAACAGATAAAAGAGATATAGGACGATATTCTTGTATTTCATGACTGTTCTTGGAGCTTTTAGGAATCGGCTTCAGTATAGCTTTCTTCCGATCGTGAGGAAAGATACCAGTCCGTAGAATATGGTTGTATAATAAGCAAATACGTTTTTTAAGGCAATCAGAGACTGCTTTTACCATCCGGTATGTAAATTTTTGTAGCATTTTGAGGGTTGTGTCAAATTCAATTCTGGATATTTCATCGCTTAGTTCCTCCCTTGCGTTTTCCTGGAGCGGAAGATAGTTTAAGTTAAATTGCATTTTCTTTGCTATGACGTTGTCTGGAAAGGTGTTATTTTCACTGTATTTACCCCAAGTTTCTGAAAAGGAATTGGCTATTTTTCCTGGATCATTCTCTATGCAACCACCCAGTTGAATATATGGGAAATTTTGGGTAGACGTTGATGCTCTCAAGCATTTTATACGGTTCCAAAGATTTGAATCTAGGCTAGGATCCATGGTGTTCACGAAATGTTCTCAAGATGCTTTCTTTGCTTTAATAGAATCGTATTTAACTTTAGCACTTTAAACACTTATAAACATATACTAAAACACACTTTACCAAAAAAAAACAAAAACAATTTGGCACTTTGGTAATATTTTTTAATTTGCACGTGGGCAGTCAACGTAAATCACTAAGAATGATATATATAAAAAATATACATTACACGTTACGTGTACTCATTACATCCTAGTATGTACTCAGTAAATACGACTCTGCATTAAGTAAATATGCATTTAAATAATTAAATAAAATGATATGTACTCAGTACATACTGTCCTTACATTTTCATATAAAATCCAGTGAACAGAATTAACATACAATTATATTTACTGACTACAGTAACCTAGATCTCCCGATACACAAATCTGCCAACTGAAAACAATAAGACATCTTAGTTTATTTAAACTTAATTGATTTTTTTTTCCAAAACAATTATTAGAGGTAGGTTTCGAAGCTTTTGGGTACACCCTTTCCATACACCTTTAACTGTTGTTCCTTCAACAGAATGAGAGTTCTCAATTAATGTTTCCTAGACATATGGCACTGGCGAACATCCTAAAACAAAAAGAGACCATTTTCTGAGAAGGGTTGTATTGAAAAGTAAATATTATAAGAATGCCATTACCCGAATTTGGAAGCAATTTAAGCAAAGACTTATTCAAATTTCCATTTTTTTTTTTAAATTGCAATCAGCATGTTAAATGTAAAATCTTCTCACAAACCACTTTGTCGCTGGGGTTTGATATTCGCCCCCCAAATCGATTACACATTTTTTATTTGGAAAATCCATCTCTTGGTGGGTATTTTGTAAAAAGCATCCGAAATTACATTTGGTTTGGTAACCAGCTTCTTGTGTTGCTGAACACAACACACAATCAAGGATGTTGATTTTTCGTTATCGTTTCACGACACCATATCTCAAGGACGAACCATAGGACGTCGGGGTATAAGTGTTCAAAGAATTTAATGTTGCAAATTAATCTAAGGAACCAAAAGAATTTCGGGTAACGAGAGGTGGCAGAGGCAAAACAACCACAGAATTTTCGCATGAATATTTTGTTGTCCAAACATAAACAAAAAATGCCCTTAAGTATCATGTAAGGGCGTCTTTGTTAGCCCTGATACATGATAAAGAGGTTTTGGTTATAAATGTTTCAAGTGGCCAAAGGCTGTTTGTTGATTTTTTGTTTGTAAGAAAAGTGTCAATACCAATGAATAGTTGCTTCATTAATATTGAAATAAAATCCTCATAAAGGGTGTTTTTTTTAGACGTGTGGTTTTCAAGAAGAAATAAAACGCATATATAATTTTATGTTATGGCCAAGAATTTAGCTTTATTATAAAGATAAGGGTTTGCCATTATGTTTTAAAAATGATTTTGGGCAAGTGGTCGCCACGGCTGGCTAGTATAAATTCCAGCCGAGAGGCTCAATTTTCGAATACTTTTTAAAGCAATTGGGGTCGTATGTCAGCAATAAGGCTCCGAATATTCTCTTCCAAGGCGTCAATCGTTTCGGGCTTATCTGCGTAGACAAGCGACTTCACATAACCCCATAAAAAATAGTCCAACGGTGTTAAATCGCACGATCTTGGAGGCCACGCCACAGGCCCACGACGCGTGATAGTGCGCTCACCAAAAGTTTCCCTCAATAAATTGATTGTTTCGTTGGGTGTATCACATGTAGTGCCGTGTTTTTGGAACCAAAGGTCATCCGCATCAACATGAATGATATTGCTTGGGCAATGTTCCAACACGGACTTTAACTTCTTGTGTCTCAAATTCACTGTCCACAAGCAGGTCATTCATTATTGTTTTATTTACAGGAGTCCAAATCTCGACAGTAATTCGACTTGTAACGAGTTTGATGCGCTGTCTGATTCCATCTTGGAAATTGTTTCGCTTTTTCCTCGCACAGAAATCGTTATTGCGGGCGATTTTAATGTACACAATTCCAATTGGCTCCGCTATTCTGGTTAGACAACAACGAAAGGAAGATATGTCGAGCTCTTTGCCGGGTTACATCACCTTACACAAATGATCGATGTGCCAGCGCGTATACCGGATGTTGCTGGGCAAGCCGCCCATACTCTTGACTTGTTTCTTACTTCTCACCCTGTTAAATATACCATGAGTGTAACTTCTTCATTTGGCACTCAGACCTATATGTGTCATTTCAGCTAATTTCTCATCCTCCACCCATCCAGTTACAGAAAAACTTTCCACCAGAACCGTTTGGCAATACGAGAAAGCCAACTGCGACGGCCTGAATACTTTTTTGGTCACTTTCATTGGTCACTATGCTTCCTCGAGAGTGCTGAAATGATCATAAATGTGATTCTTCTAGGGACGCGTGCTTTTATTCCTAAGAGAGTAAAAAGCATCAAGCCTAAGGAAACGTCCCGGTTTAATTCTGAATGTAAAGAAGCTATCAGGCTCAAAGAAGTAAGTTTCAGATCAAAAAGCCAACAAAGCCAACCCTACAGAGGATAATCGGAAAAAGCACAAACAAGCAAGAAACTCATGCAACTCCGTTATTGAAAGAACCAAATTTTTGCAAGATCAAAAATTACGGCAAAAAATTCTGCAGTGTCCCAAAAGCAGTAAAAATGTTTGGTCATTTGTAAAAAATATTAAAAACTCCTCAACATCTTCAGTTCCAACGCTCATCGACAATAACAAACCAATTGTTTACTCTTCAGGGAAGGCAAACTTGCTCGTCGCCCATTTCGCTGCCTCACAGCAACGTTGCCCCTCCTGTACTTGAGAATGCAAATTTTTCTATGGCACAGATTTTTGTCCGCACTCGTACAGTAGCAAGAGTTTGCAAAGATCTCGATATACACAAATCCGCTGGCCCGGATGGTATACCCCCGATTGTTCTGAAGAGGTGTTCTTCCACACTGGCAAAGCCCCTGCGTAAGCTTTTCCATCGCTCCTACTCTTCTGGAATCTTTCCTAGAAGATGGAAAACAGCACTTGTCCAGCATGCTCCTAAGAAATGTGATCACTGCCCCTTCTCCTACCGACCCATAGCACAAGTCCTTCACTCGAAGTAGCCAGCTGCATTCCTCCCCTTAATAGTTTCTCTTAACACTCGTCTCGCAAGGAATGCTCATCATTTCACCCTTGAGCCCCATTTCGGACGTACCGTGAAATATAGGGATTCTTTTTTTAACCGAACAACACGAATTTGGAAAAGTTTACCCGGCAAGATTTTCCCTTGCCATTTTGATCTGCAAACATTCAAAACCAATGTTAATCGCCACCTCCAATCTCTCCCCTCCCTATCTTCCTTATGCCCGCGCAGTGGAAGGGAAACAAATAGTCCCTTGTGCGCGCGTTAATTATACAAAAAAAATCCTCCAATTCAGTCACGAAAAACTCATTAATCATGGCTCTATAACTTTCCCCATTGACTGAACATTATGGTCGGCTTCATTTTTGAAGCAATATGGGCCAATGATGTGAAAATCGGGATCGGTGGCCATCTCGTTTTGAGCCCATTCACCGAACGTGCGACCCGCTTGATGGTCATTCGTCTTTAATTCTTGCACGAGTTGGATTTTGTAAGCCCGCAAACCAAGATCCTTCCGCAAAATTTGTTTAACCCTCACTGGATTGGCTATCGCCACCACCGCCAGATGCAAAAATATGTGTAACTCAAAACTTAAAATGGCTGTTGATCTGTGTTCTTTGACGTTAAACGAAACTTTAAACGTTGAAGTGAAGTCGTATAAGTTAAACAAAAACTCATCCACTTTCAGTTTAAACGAGCACTGTGAAACCCAAAAATTGTTAAAACGCAAGTTTAAACCGAAATCAGAGTTTTAACCCCGACTGTGAATTTGGGAGTTAATTTTACTTTTCTGTATCTCCTTAAACTATACTTCACTTTTACACAGTCAATTGATGAAATTAAACTCATTTCGTTTCTTAAGGAAAATAGTGTAGAAATTGTGGGTTTGTGCAGTAGCTGCAAGCATTTTCAAAGATACAATACTTCACTCCATAAGAAGAAACAAATAAATAATAAATAAATCGGAATCAGCATAATTGCATGAAATTTGAGCATTACCAAGATCTTCAACACAAACGATCTGGCTTAAAAAAAAAGTTTCCTCTGCAGGGTTAGCAGCCATGTTTTGTTTAAATGATTCTCTTTGACATAAAAAAGAGATTTCAGTCGTAGTGGATGTGAGTATACATTTTTTTGATTAATTAAATGAAATAAATAAATTATTTTCAACATTTTATTCGACGTACATACGTAAATACAACAAATTTACTATTAATTTCTATCGATTCTCTCAATTTGGCCATCTAGATGTTCAAGTTAAAACTAATTTCTGGGTTTCAAAATCTAACCCAGGATCCCAAGTTATTGTTGTATTTACGTGATGAAAACTAACTAAAAGTTGATAATAAAACTCGGCTATTAACACTGAGAAATGGTAGAGAAAATGCAACATTTGTCGGAACCTTAGAGAGGATAGTAGAGGATAGAAAAAGTGACACTAGCCGTATGGTATGGCAGAGTAAGGGAAACAAAAGTTTGTGGATTTCCCTTTGATTTTTCGTAAACAAAGGAAGATTGTGTGTTTTCAATTATTTTTGACTTGATAACGTCTTATAAATCGATGACAGGCTACACGTACGAAATAACATGACTCATGCTGATAAGACTCATACTCATAAGACTCATGACTCATGCTAACCACGATACTATAACATGAAAAAGAACAGGCGCAAATTCCCAAAATAATTCCACTCAAATTCAGAAAGTACAAGAAGAGAAAAGGAAGAGAAAAAGAAATACAAAATAGGCGGAGTTTTTTTTAAAGTAGAAAGTAGATGTACATATTTGGGGTGTGTGTGTGTGTGGATTTAACGAGAGGGTTTGTGGGTGTGAGTTAACGGACTGTATGTTGGTGTTGCTGCCATCAATGTTTTCTTAGTGCATTATTTTCCTCAATCGATGATGAAGCCGATGTCACATGGTCCATTGCGTTTAACCTGGTTTCTTCCATGATGAGTCGAGACCTCAGATTTTCAACTGTCGGGGATTTAACGTCTGTGGACTCCCAAGTACTAAATGGATACTCTCGAACACGACTCACTAATTATCGGTATTCCCCAACTCGAATGTCGAACGTCAAATGACACTCGAATGATACCTACCTATTCCTGAACTCGAAAGTGACGCTTTTTTCTGTGAGAAAGCATTCATGTTTAAGCATGTGTGATGGATGCAAAAATGTAGGTAAAAATAAAAAAAAGACTAATTTTCTAATTGTTATGAATAATGAAGTGTTTGAAACAGAATTTAAATATTTGTTGGTGGTAGGTATTTGGCATAAACGACGATCTGGCGTTTGTTTTCCATTACTTGCAGCATATATTCAAAAATGGTTTTATAAAACATCTCTGTACTTATCATATTATTTTTTTTTTGCACTTTTACGATTTAAATTGATTAATTTACTATCAAATTACATTTAACGATTAGTTCTCAAATCAAAAGATTTTTTTTTTTTTGTGAAACGTCAAGTCAACAATTAGTGAAGTTAGCTACAATTCAAAGGGTGTGTTCAACATTTTCGGAGTCATGTCATGTTTTTGGCTCTCACTAGAGTTGTGGAATACCGATTCTTACTCGACTCGACTGTGAGCTCTCGAGTGACATCTCACTCGACTCGTATTCAGGAATAGGCCTCCTGGTTTCCTCGAGTGGACAATTAGATAAGTTTATTTGAGCTGTTATTGGCATGTGGTTAGAAAATAGTAAACTCAACACCTTAAAATCGTGGAATAGTGTCACCCATTCCCCTCTTGCTAGACAGAAATCAACCACTGACCTTTGTTGGGTTTTGGAGACTAGAATGAAATATAATGATGAAAGAGTAGGTTGTATGTTATATTTTCAGAAACGTATGAGTTAGAATGATTACAAGCATTTGCAGGAATAATGAATAATAAGTACGAGTGAAAGGTTCAAAAAGTGACACTATAGACCATATGGTACGGTAGAGTAAGGGAAACAGCTAATTTTAATGTAGGTACCAAAAAGTGTAGAGTACAGTGATAATACTACAATTTTAACATTTTGATCTAAGTACTTTTAAACATTCATCATGGTTCTTAACTTCAATGTTTTTATACAATCATTCCGCACAAAAACAAAATATGAACCAAATCTTTTGTTTACATTCAAGATCTCTTACACGATGTCAGCTTCCCAGAAGAACCGAAATCAAATGGAAACAAAATTTTCCAATACTTCAATTAAACAAATACGATTCATTCATCTGCTAGTCGTGGCATTTTTGAGCTCCCATCTGGGAATCATTGTTAATGCACAATCCATTGAACTTTTGGATGGGGGGGCAGGTAGTCCTCTTCTGGCCGAAGAAAACTACCTAAACGATGTTGCAACCTCTCATTTTATGGATAAATTAAAACGTTCATGGAAATCACTTCAAGGATCATGGGGCAAGCGTTCCGGCGAAGAAGCTGTCGAAGACGATTATGACAATGAGCCCACAGACGAAACCAATGAACTACAACAAATCGAATCGGAGCCGATGAAATATTATGTTTTGTATGCGCCAAATCTAGATACAATATCTACTACAGGCGTGGGGGCAAGTTCGGTAAAGAATTTAGATGGTCTGGCAGAAATGGAGGAAAAGCCCGCGAATTTCGAGAAGAAAAACTGGAAAAACATGAATGTGGCATGGGGCAAACGTCGTTCAGCAGTATGGAATAAGTTTAGAGGTAAATTAAAAATATTAATTTAAATTGCCCTATAAAACTAAATTAGAAATATAAAGTTTTTTGGCTATTGCAAGGCTTTCATTGGAAAATGAGCAGCCTAAGAACTATTCTGGAACAATTTTTGTAGCTTATGTGTTCGAGATGTTCTTATTGATTCTGTTTTAGAAAAAAGACATAACAAAGGATCAAATTGACAATTCCGTCAAGATTGAAGTTGCATCCAACCCAGTCGTCTTGTTGTTGTTTTTTTTTTATAAATTTAAACAGTTTTTTTTAATGAAAAATTCATCTTTTTTAAGGAGCTTGGGGAAAACGTGAACCCGCTTGGAATAATCTAAAAGGTATGTGGGGCAAGCGATCACCAAAAGACTGGAGAAAATTACAATCTTCATGGGGTAAGCGCAGTCAACAGCAGTAATCAACTTAATCGAGATCGAGATGTACAATTTTTTTATTTTTTATTTATCTAAATGATTGAAGCTTAATAATGTATTAATTAATCAATATTAAGAAAAAAAAAATAAAATCAAAACAAGCTTCGAGAAACTTTAATGAAAAAAAAAATTACATGCACTATCATACGAAAATAATTATATATTTATATTATGTATAAAAGCTGAAGACTATTTATAATAAAAAAAAAATTATTTTCCTTCAACCGAAAAATGTTGAATAACTTTTTTTTAGCATTTATGTTTATTAAAGAAATTTAAAGGAATGGGAATTAATTACATATTTAAATTATATACATCGGATAATATTTAAGCATATCAATTAAGAATTAAAATGATAATAATATTGTATGTCTTGTCTATAGAAAAAAAATCATAATTAAATGATTGGATGTACTTATTTATGTTAAATAAAAATAAAAAAATATTATGGAAGTATATGCAGTTTATATATGACATTATAATTATTTAGGATTAGAAGACATTTCTTGAGATCTTATCTCCCAGTCGGTATCAGGTAGGTATGGGGGCATGCTGCAAATTATTTGAGCCTGAGAGAAGTTTTTTTTTGATTATTTTTGATCAATACAAAAGGTTCATACCTTTCATCAGTTTTTGTATCTTCACAGGTTTGCCAAAATAGATTTATATTCTGCAATGCATTTGCAACAACACTCGTCGAATGAGTTACTCCACCAAAGTCTCGACATCACCTTCAATATCAATTAGAGCCGGATTCAACGAAGCAGAGCTATAGATAATGCTCAATAATGTCCTGATCGGTGGGAAAGGAAGACGTGCACATACCGTTATCCACCTCTATATAATCATCCAGAGTTATATTGGTAACAACCAGTGCTTGCTTTAAAATCCGGTTGGCCTAGAAGATATGGCTGCTTTAAACCAGTCGATGCCTGATTTATCAACATTAGCCGTTTGGCTACGTTATCCGCAGCGCAACTGGATCTTACACGCATTACAAAAACAACAACCAGCTGCCGATAAAAAAACATTTAGCTGCCCATAAAAGTAGATGTTGAATTTGGCTGCGGATAGAATATTTGACATACAAAAATTTCATTCACAATAGATTATTTCTGTCATGATATAAGAATTGTGTCAAGCATTGAAAGGCTTCGTTCATAAAGTAGATTATGTCGTTATAGGTACACAATCAAACAAGCATTTCAGTATTCAACAGGAGCACACAATTTAAAATTAACAAATTTAATACAAAATATATATTTAGTATTAATCAAACATGACATTACGACCATAGAGAAGTCTAAAAAAGCTAGTGGCCAAAAATGTCTGTCAGTCAGTCTGTCTGTCTGTGTATATGTATTTATATTAATAAACTACAAAACTGCATACCGAAATTTCAAAAAAAAAATCAAAAAGACAAAATAAAAAATAGAACTTTATCAAAATCCGTCCTACAATTTTGGAAATACTTTTTTCATAAATTCGTTATTATACAAGACGTGTGATGGAGTACTCCATTTTGACTAAAAACCGTTAAATATTGTGGTTGTGACACTTTTTTTATTCCAAGAAGAGAAAAAGAAACACAAATTAGGCGGAGTTTTTTTTTTAAGTAGAAAGCAGATGTAGATATTGGGGTGTGTGTGTGTGGATTTAACGAGAGGGTTTGTGGGTGTGAGTTAACGGGCTGTATGTTAGTGTTGCTGCCTTTAATGTTTTCTTATGACGTTATCACGTACAAAATATCGTCCGTAATCGACTTTACAGACAACCAACTCTTTTTTTTAAGTAATTCTTAATTGCTATTTTTTTTTGCGTTCAAAGGGTTACGACGGACGTATGGAAAGAAAAAACAATTTATTTCCAAAGTAAATGTCTCAAAACATCTAGAGTATGCTAATTCTTACGTCAACAAAGCAGATGATTTTTGGAAAAATTTAATATTTGTGGACGAAAGTAGATCAACATATTTGGATCTGACGGGCATAGATTTGTGAGGCGCAAACCGAATACAGCTTTCGAGGTAAAACATTTGCAGTCTATGGTGAAACATGAAGGTGCATCACGGTTTGTGCAAATGGTGTCGGCAATCTAGTTTTTCTTTATTCACTCAGAAAAGGGATCTGAACGGAGCGTGATCTGAGCGCTTAGATTTTTTTTTTTTTATAAGTAAACACGCGCACAAGGGATTGTGTTGCCCTTATTATGTTTAATACACTGCGCGAGCATGGAAAGGTTGTGGAAGGAGGGACAGGAGGTAACATTGGTTTTGAATGCTATCAGACTGCAATGGCAAGGAAAAACCTCGCCGGGCAAACTATTCCAAAGTCGTGTTGTTCGGCTAAAAAAAGAATCTCTATATTTCACGGTACGTCCGAAATTGGGCTCAAGGGTGAACTGATGAGCATTCCTTGCGAGACGAGTATTACGGGAGAATAACGATAAATAATACAAAATCGTTTTTGTATCGATGCTATCGGTATTTATCGCATTTCGCATTTTTTTTCCTCGTGTTTTCTTTCCGTAAGTGTTTCACATGAAAAAAAGTGAAATTTTCAAAAATAAAACAAAAATGTTTTAATATATTTTATTGTTTTATGAAAATTTGATCAACTATATTATAATAATCTTTATATTATATAAATGTTTTTAAATGATAAAGGAAGACAATATATATGACAGTTTTCTATATTCTATAATCTCTTAACACTTCATGTCAGATATTTTTGTGTGTATGAAAATAACCTACTAAAATTTAAAAAAAATTAAAATTAATTCTTAATAATAATAAAATGTATACATAATAAAGTTCTTAATGTTAATTTATTGTATTGAAATGCAATCTCAAGGTTCTTAAGAAATTTAAATAAATCTAACTTGTTGAAAACATTTTAACATAAAACAATGAAATTTCTTGCAAGGCGTGTATTTTTTTTTTAACTTTTTTTTACTAATGAATATTTTTTTTTTGTGTTAAAAAAATAAAAATAAAAAATATGATGGAAGTATTTGAGTGCGTTTTATTATAAGATCGATAAGGTTTAAGGAATTATGTAAAATTAAGATTTATTTTTCAAGGCACAATCTAGTGTTTAAAGTACATAAGGTTTTGATTTCTTAGTTTAGAATAAAAGCTTCATTTTATAAAATAAAAATAAAAATAAAAATAAAAAAAACTGTGCTTAACATTGTCGCGGAATTGATGAATGTCCGGAGATCTTGCCCAGAAAATGTATTTAATACCTTCGTCGAAAAATGTCGTCCTTGAAAAAATAAATAACGGAATAAGCTTTTGTGGATCTCACCTTGTTCCTGGGAAGAGAACATATTGATGAGCAACGTTGTTACAAAACCCATAGCAAGGTTGACATTTTTGACGAACAGACGTTGAGTAACATTAAAAGAAAAAGGGATCTTACGACGTTGCCTTTTCTCTAATTACAACTGCTTTAAGACATTTAGAGATCCTGGTCTACTAATACCATCGTTAGGTTCGTAGAAATTGAGTTCAGATAACTTGAGACCTTAGGGCTCTAAATGAATCATCAGCTACATATGTAAGCCACTATTGTTAATCGTATATGTATAGTGCTTCTCTGGCAAAGTAATGTAAGATGTAACATTGCCGTTTTCCATCTTTATCCAATACCCACGTAGAATAAGGAATTTAGTACACAAAAAAATACGAAGGACGTTTTTGATCATAGTCGAAAGTAGGTCAATAGAGATACATAAGTGTGATTTATGACATTAAGTCTTCAGCTAAAAGAGTTTATTTAAGGATTTCACTGTATCATTTGCAGAAAACGATTCTCCTCTAAAAGAGAACTTAGCGACGTAGTCATGTCATTGATGATCATATTTGAACTAGGATGCGTTGAGCTTGTCACTATTTGTGTGGTATTTTCAAGCCAGTTCTGACAGTTTTGTACGTATTCCAGGGTACGCTGGTAGGTGTCCTGCCTCATTCCATTGTTGTTTGACTCTGTTGGTTGTTGATGCGAAGGTAAAGTTTGCTCCGGTACGGATGTTGATGTTGCAGTGGTGGACATGTTACCGATCCTAGCGGGAACCACAGCTGGAGTACTAACAATGTTGGTTTCAGAACAAATTGGTGGTATTGATGGAGCAATAGCTGGTGACATTTGTGATTGACTTATGTCACCACATTGAATTTCTTTAGGTTGTGGCAATTGAGCCATTGCAGTTGGAATTTGTTGATGATGCCCGTACACCCGGTTATGTGGAGAAGGAACTGTTGCTGGTGGTGTGCTTCTTTGTTGCATTTGGTTGTAGCATTTGGAAACCTTAGTTGCTGAAAGATTTTTCATTGATGAGTCGCAACAGTTGCCTGGATTAATTTGCGAAGATGGCAGACCATTGAGATGAGCCGCACAACATGCCGACGCACTATTGTCCGTATTGTGAAAGTAACCTGGGATGTGCGTACAAGGATGAATGCGTGATTGTTGCCCGGTAAACGGAGGTGGTGGTGGTGGTGGATGGTGCATCTGTTGCTGACTGCAGAGTGAAACATTTGGTCGAGGAAACTGTTGACAGCTATGTTGATGACTGGAAAGGTGCGTGATTGTCTGTCGTTGGTGTTGATGTTCCGGATGTTGATAATGATTGCAGTATGCTTGTGCACCACATTCCGCACCTGGGCCGATGTTATACATACGCAAAATGGCAGATGAATGCGATTCTTGTTGTTGGCCGTGTGCTCGGCCAAGTGATGAAGCTTCTGTTGTTTGGGGAGGTCTTGCCAACGAAGAGGCACCAAAACTGGAAGAAGCAAGTGGATGAAATGCAAAGGAACGTGTCGCCAGAGCGGCTTCTGATGGTGATGAGAGATTGTGTTGAGGCCAGTGAACGTTACCCAATTGTGATGGATTTTGTGGCGGGTTAAACACACATGGTGTGCTGGTTCTGTTTGATTGCTCTGCAGTGGGTGATAGTATAGCATCTCCGGGCTTATCAGCAACTTGATTCAGATACTGAAGCATTTCATCTGGTATAACGAGTTTATTCTCAACCATTTCATCTTCTTCGACTTCGTCAAGATTAACTTCTTCGTTCGGATGATGATCCCTTGGAGAACCAGCTTGCTTAGGTTTAACAGGTGTCTTATGTGTAATGGATTTCATGATCAGCGAATGTGACGGTGAAATAACCATTGCATCGCTACTCTTGTTGATAGTTGGCTCTGACTGCCTTCGGCGGTCCATTGAAGTGTGTGTAATGTCGATATTGTTGAAATTTTGTGTGGGAAGGTTTGGTATTGAAAAACGGCCATGATGACCATTACTGCTTTGGAGATTACAAAAACTGTTGTTTTGCAAGCGTTGCAAATGGGAGGATATCAAATGGGAGGATGGTTGTGGAGGTAGGCTGTGTCCATTGTTGTTTGCAATTGACGTTTGACTAGAACGACGGGAACAGCCCGGCGATATAGGATCATAGAATGATCCTGTATTGTAAGAGGGGCGCATCGTTGATATCGATGAAAGCTGCGAAGTCTGACTACTTCGCCGACTTGCATCAATAGAACGCATGCTGCAATAATATGTGCTTGCATTTGAATTGCTGCTATCTCTTCTCAAAAGAGGATTCGGTACATATTGTGAGTTTTGCAGACGAATTTGCAGTTCAGTCATGTTCGTATTTTGAATTGGTGCTATTTTAGGAATGCTTGTGCTGGTAGGTATGCCAGGTTCCATTTTTAAGTCCGTGATTCTCTGGTTCAATTCCCCAATGCCAAGATTGCAGCGATTTAATTCTGGTATATTGGACAGTGTGGGGTTCATTCCTTTTGAATGTAGGCGACTGCGGAAACGGTGACGAGGACTAACAGTTGAGATGCCACCACCTCCACCCCCACTGCCTATACCAACCATGGCTCGTAGAACCAATGGCAACTCTGCTACTTCGAAGTCCTCTTCTTCATATGGCCATGCATGATCCTCCATTTCCATAATGTCACCACTTACCGGAGTGTTGGATGTCATACAATCATATTCATCAACGTTGCCTTTAAGCGCATGCGACACGCTCATTGGGCTATTTATTGGAGGGTGACCAGGAGAATTGGCTTCTGATTCGGACTTAATACTTGGACTAGATAAGCTAGTAGTTTTTCCTGACTGCATATCATCACTACGCGGACTGGAATCGATTTGATGATGACTTGTGCCGATTCTTGGTATATCGTCATTGCCTCCCCCATTTGAGGATCCTTTGTGTTTTTTGTTGGCATAAAATTCTGCTCCGTGTACTGTTTTAACGTGCTTTCTTAATGAACTTGGATCGGTATATCTTTTCGTACAGCCTGGAGCTTTGCAAATATATGGCTTCTAAAGTGGAATAATAAAAAATTTATATTAAAAAAAACATGTAACTCTATGAACCACCACGTATGAAAAGTACTTACCTCATTACTGTGTGTTCGGTTCTGATGTTTGGCACGGTCTGATGCGTTACTGAACGCCTTACTACAACCAGGATACTCGCATGTGTAAGGCTTTTCTCCCGTATGTGATCGGAGATGAGTTTTAAGATTTTCCAAGCGGGAATATGCCTTACAGCAGCCTTCGAACTTTAATAGAATAAGGTATATATAATCAATCAAAATATTAGCTTGAATGTCCTTCAAAGTCCTTACCGTACACTTGTGCGGTTTTTCTCCCGTATGTCGTCGCATATGAACAACGAGCATGTACTGAGCCTTAAACGGTTTCTCATCTCGCGAACAGTCCTCCCAGCGACAAACGAAAGCTTTTTTATTAACTTGAATGTGATCATTATTGATATGCTTAACAAGATCTTCTTGGGTAGAAAATTCAATTCCACAATCCCGCCAATGGCAATTGGTTTCAACGAAATCTCCAGGCTCGTCCTTGATGTCAGTTGTGTCCACAATCGGGGCATCGTTTTCATTGTGCTGTGAGGTAAGAATTGACTCACGTTTATGGCGATATCGCCTCGATGTGCCCGAAGCACCCAAAGCATTGGACGCGCTATCGGCTTCGACTTGCACAACTCCTCCAGAGGTTGATGACGGTTGCTCTATGTTCTTGGAAGACATTTCTTCAAAGTGCTGTTCAGATAAGCGTGCAGTAGACAATTCTTGAAAATCAATATATTTAGTTATTACTTACTATAGATTTGGATAATGTGTTTCCTGAACCCTGCAAAGGATGATGGCCTAGAGAAAACATTCCAGTGCTAGCGGATGTGTGATGGGAAGGAATTGGATGTAGCAGTCCAGCCCCAGCTCGCAGCAGATGAGCTTGCAGCTGCTGTAAGTGTGGTGTCATGCTGCTGTGTATTCCTAAACTAGGACTTATAGCTCCTGCTGACAAATGACCATAGGATCCACTTGTGCTACTATTTCTTGACCCATTGACAATTGTCGCCAAAGAATTCGGCGAGAATCGAATCATAGAATTAATATCAAATGAATCCGAATAAGGCGACGATGACAAAGCTCTCTTTCGACTGATACTTGCACGAATGCTCCCAGGCCGAGGGCTATTGTGCCTTGACCCATCTATGCTAAAATGAAAGTCTGCACTGGCCAGCGAGCTTGGCGGGTGAATATCACCTAAAGGACCACGTGACCCCAAGTAATCTGAGTTCAGCCCGAGCCCTGTTAAATGGAATGATGGCGCAAAATTAGGGAGATAATTATCTAAAGAGAAAATATAATTTGTATAGAGTTTATTGTTATTTAAATATTTTTTGCGTAAAAATTAATGATTTTCGGGACCTGCGATTGGAGTTGAACTTACCGTGAAATGATGGCGTTGGGCTTGCTCTTTGAAGGGAATAAAGGTGATCCATATAACCAGGAATCCTGTACGCTGGATGAAAGTCATGTGGCTGTGGCGGTTGTGAGAGACCAGTCGGTGCACCACCGGTAGACGACGATTGTGGAGGCGGTGGGGGAGGTAAGTTTGTCGTTGCTGCAGCTACAGCAGCTGCGCGCCTCGATGCCAGGAATTGTAATTCTGAATAACTGCAATTGTTGAATAAACTGTAATTTTTCATAATCAACTCAAATTAGAGCAGCACTATCCAATAGATAGTTTTGCTATAGATACACAGATACAATATTCCTAATATACTTATTTGTATATGTACAAAATGTAAAAAAATCTATGGGCTATTGAAGTTATATTTTATGTTTTAGAGTACCCACAATAATGCGTGGTGGAAAATGAATGCCGGGGTGCCACAGAGCTCAATACTCAGGCCCATGCTCTTCTCTATATACATACATAAACGAACTACCAAAAGTTGTAAAACATTGCTTGATGCATCTATATGCCATCGTCTGCATAAGAATAAAGCCATAGCTTTTATGAGTGAGGACCTACACCGCATCCAACAATGGTCTTAAAAGAATTATCTTTGCCTGAGTCCTTCCAAGTCTACAGTTCTTCCCATATATAGAAAAACCTTTGATTTATCGGTATTAGGCCCAATTAAACTTGAAGTTGAAACTATTGAATACGTCTGCACCGCTCGGAATTTAGGAATTACATTTTCAATTGTATCCTTACATGAAACGACCACCTTAATAGTGCCATTGGAAAAGTCTATGGCAGTCTACTTGTTCTTCAGATCATCCGAAGATATGTCCCTACAAAAATAAAGTTCCTTCAGAAGAAAACTATATTAGTTCCCGTTGTGCTATACGGATGTGAAGTCTTTTGCAACTTGGACTCTGCTAACATACCGCAAATTAAATTTTGCATATGATAACATTGCCCTCTGCCTTTAATCTAAGACGTTAGACGCCACCAAGGATGACTTCTACGAGCTCCTAGACAAAACCTATGAGCAGTGCCAAAAATACGAAGTAGATATCGTACTAGGCGATTTTAACGCCAAAATAGGTAAAAAGGAAATCTTTGGTAGTACTAGCGGAAAACATAGCCTACACGACACAACGTCTGAAAACGGCCTTATTCTAACTGACTTCGCAGCGGCACGTAACATCACCATTGCAAACACACTGTTTCCTCATCTCGATATACACAAAGGGATTTGGCGGCACCCAGATCAAGAAACCGTCAACCAGATTGATCACGTTGTGATCGATTCAAGCCACATCTCCAGGTTTCAACAGGTCCATGCAGCCAAACAAGAGGCACACAAAGCGGCGCTGTATAGAAGGACGAGAGCTGCTCGCGAGCTCTACGAGCAAAAACGACGAGAACACCGGCTTCTCCAAAAGAAAAACAGAGAGCATGGGAAGCACGCAATCGAAGATATTGAGAGATTCTACTCCAGGAACAACATGTGGAAGTTTTACCAACAGGTAAAAAGAACGTACCAAGGCAAAAAACCCACAC
Source organism: Platycheirus rosarum (assembly GCA_963971375.1). NCBI lineage: Eukaryota > Metazoa > Arthropoda > Insecta > Diptera > Syrphidae > Platycheirus > Platycheirus rosarum. Next base: position 1,782,612 of record OZ020511.1, read on the forward strand.
AGAAGCCGGTAGAGATAGGAATGGAATCCTCGTAATAGAGTCACAGCCGGTGCTGAGTACATGGAAGGATATCAATATCTAAACTAAAAAACAACAAAGCTGCTGGCCCCCGGGTAGTCCACCGGAGATGACCTGGTGGAGTGCATACACCAACTCATCTCTAAAGCTTGGTCAGAAAAAAGTGTGCCTGATGAATGGAACCTAAGCATCGTTTGCCCAATCCACAAGAAAGGTGACCCTCCAAATTGAGCCAACTATAAATTAATAAGTCTCCTGACTCCTGAACAGAAGCTTTTAATGTAAAAAATGGTTTCCGACAAAGTGATTCACTATCGTGCGATTTTTTTAACTTAATACTTGAAAAAATTATAAGATACTCGCAAGTTAATTGTACTGGCACAATTTTTTTCGAGTCTGTGCAATAACTAGCATACGCTGACGACATAGACATGATTGGTAGAATTTGGCGAGCTGTCACTGGAGCGTTTGCTAACATTGAAGCTGAAGATGGGACTAGCATTAAATGAGGCCAAAAGAAAGTACCTACTAGACTTTCTCTTTACTTTATACTAGCGTACCCACCCGGCGTTGCCCGGGTATACCATACATTTAATTACTTCTTAAAAAATAAAATATACTATCTGATTGTCTGTGAAACGACGCCAGCGCCACCAACGGGTGATTTAAATAGCCTCAGTTACACCTCACAACATCAGCTATCTGTCTGTGAAAGTCCCGTCAAAATCGTCCCATAAATAAGAATTTTCCCAAAAAATGAGCTCAGCGCCACCTAGTGTGTAATTTAAATAGCGTCAGTTACTCCCTATAATATCAGTAATCTGCCAGTTAAAGTCCGGTCAAAATCGGAGCAGTCGTTTACGAGATTACCCGAAACAAACAGACAAAAAGAAAGACAGATATACAAAAAAATTAAAAATTGTGTTTTTATTATAAGTATTGTATATACTTCTATATGAATCTTATAAAAAGCTGTTTTTATATTAAAAACAGACACTTCATTTTTATTTATGTGGCTAGATATGATTTTAATCGAATTCTACATACATAAAATCTATACTAATTACAAAGAGGAACAAAATTATTGTTTGTTTGTTTGTTTGTTTGCCTGGAATAGGCTCCGAAACTACTGAACCGATTTAAAAAAAAATCTTTCATTATTGGGAAGCTACACTATCCCCGGGTGATATAGGCTATATTATATTTTCAAAAAAATTAGGGATCCTTTATTTACAAATAAAATGGCCCACAGCAACGCTTGGCCGGCTCTGCTAGTATTTCATAATGGAATATAGACATTTTTGTATCGGCTGTCTGATACCTTACTTGGCCAGGAAAAAAATCTTGTCTTAATTGTCAATTATTTATGTATGTCACCATTTTTATGAATGCATCTTGGTAATTTTTGGTTGAACCTTAAGAACGCTTTGCCTAAAATTAAAGGTTTGTTTACGAGAAAAAGTTGATAAATTAAACTTCCATCCATGTTTACTCATTTTTTTTTATTCATAACATAAGACGTATACAAATTTTAGTAATTGCTCAAAACATTAGTGAACAGAGGCGCTCAGATGTATAGCGGCACCCCTGAGCATACTAAAAGTTAATGCCCACAATAAGTTGCCATTAACAATTCGGTCACTTCTGAGATTAAAAGCAATATTTCTCTTTTTTTTTAGTATTCGTTGCAGTCGCAGAACGCTAAAATAAAACATTTGTAATAAAAAAAAACACATAAATGTATACACATGTACATACAATTTCTTGAGGAGTAAATAAAAAAAAAAAAAAATACTTCTTTAAATTGAGTTGTACACAGCGCGGCACGGCGCGGCGCGGCGACTTGTCCGCATGGAGTAAGGATAAAGATGGCATGCACATGTTACTCGGAAAAGAAGGGTTGTATATTTTTGGTGACATCTTCGTCCTCGTCGTCGTTTTGATTGTCTCGTCTTATCAAACTTGTGTGCTTAGCTGGTGCTCAGATGCGGATGTGCTTATACTATCTGCAGTTTTATAGGGCAAAAGACATTTTAAAATTTCTTACGACAAAAAGAAAAAAAAACACATAAACAAACTGATTCAACAAGGCACATCTAACAAAACAAAAAATTAGAAAAAAAAAAACAAATAAATTGAACAGAACACAGATGGATTTGATTATTTCTTTTAAAATTCATTAAACATTTCTAAAATAAGATACAATACACTGAGAGAAAATTGTAATATTATGGATTTTAAAATTTAATAGGATTTAGCAAAACGATGTTACTGCATCGTGGATGCCCATGGCTAAATCAGAATGATAAGTTGATGTTATCTGAGTAATCCAGGGGTGGATCAGGGCTCCCAACCGTCCTCCATTTGGGAGGACAGTTCTCCTCTTCAACTATTTGTCCTCCCTTACTTTAAAATGTCCTCCTATTCAAAAATCTAAAGTTAATTTTAAATTGGCAATGGCATAAACATGGAAATCACTTTGTGTAGTGTACTACGTTTCCAACTGACGATAAACTGAGATTATCTTAAATCTTCCTCAAACCTGCTCGAAATCACTATGTTTGCCATACAAATTTTTAACTACTCAGATCGAGGTTTCACTTGCACTTTCAGTTTTCCAATTAATTTGGTAATGATATAGAGAAAAACATGATACACAGTGTATGCACATACAAACCTTAATCTTGGTACTTTCTGACATCACAAACATCTTTTAATACTATTTTATTTTGACGTGATAAACGTGTTATAAATCGATGACCGGCTGATAAGACCCATGACTCATGCTTACCGCGATACTGTGGTTCATGCAACCAAAATCGCAACAAGAAGAGAAAAAGATATACAAAATAGGCGGAGTTTTGTTAAAGTAGAAAGTAGATGTAGATATTGGGGTGTGTGAGTGTGGATTTAACGAGAGAGTTGGTGTTGCTGCCATCAATGTTTTCTTATGATGATGTTATCACGTAAAATTATCGTCCTTAAACCGACTTTACAGACAGCCAACTCTTTTTTTTAATAAAAGTTAACTACAAATAATTTATACATAACAAAAAAAGATTTAAAACACAAAACAATCACGATTGTGGAGCACTGGTCCTAAATAATGATTTTTATCCGACTTCACTTAAATTCATGTCTATAGACGAAGCATTAATATAAAAAAGTCGGTTCATACCGTTTAGAGCTTCATCTTTGCCATAATTTGTTCTATGAAAGTCAACGTGTAGAAGTTCCCATCCAGCAGGCGATAAGATCCTCCACGGTAATTTAATCCAGTACAGGCTAATAAATGAGGAGCATCCATTTCGCCCTTAATAAGTTGATGAAGAAATATTAAATCATTATTAACACGCCTTTGTTTAAGGGTTTGCATCTGGAGAAGCTGGATTCGCTGTTCATAAGGCGGCAAATTGAATGGATCATTCCAAGGTAGAACTTTAAGGGCAAAACGAATGAAATCATGTTGGATTGCTTCAATTCGGTTCTTATGAATTACGTAATAAGGAGTCCATACCTGTGAAGTATACTCAGGGTGGGGGCGTACGTAGCAATTGTACAAGGAAAGAGTCACATATATGGATCACAAAATTCCTTTACCCAGCGTTTTATGAATCCAAGCATAGAGCTAGCTTTATGCCTAATAAAAATAACGTGTTCAAAGTTTGAGGTAAAAAAGAACCTAAATCCTTAAAACGAAAGACGCGAAATGCACTTACGATACGTTTTCTAGAAAAAGCAATCGACTGGCATTTTACGGGGCTAGGGGCTAGGGGTATACCACTTTTTTTTATTTTTGGAAAACTTACCACTAAATTTTGTTGCTTGACTTGTTAAACTGGTCCAACAAGTGAAGGGAATTTTTGTATTTATTTACAATTTTTATGGTTTTTATTGTGTTACAGATAAGGTCTTTACTTGTTAAACAAGTGGTTGTTGACTAGTTAACTTGTTGTTCTGTGTTATAGGCTCCAGGTCAAAAGGCCAACATTCGGTAAGCTTGTTTTTACTTGCGTTTATAGGTATATATTATAAGACAAGTTATGGATTAGTGCAAACAAAAAAATTCTAACAATCAAACATGACATTACGATGATACAGAAGCCGAAAAAGTGGGTCCGGAAATTCCGTTCGTCTGTCTGTCTGTCTGTTCGCACCTCTACACCCTAAACGAATAAGCTGATTTGTTTCAAACTTGGTATTTAATATTATTTATTTGGTAGTATCTCGACGGGTGTTTTTCATTTTTTGCTCTAGGTCGAAAAATAACGCTACCTGCCATACAATCTTTAACAAAAAGTTTGATTTTCTCGAAAACGGCTCTAACGATTTTGATAAAACTTTCAGGGTGCTATTTTTTTTAAACCAATACATCTTTCAGTTAGAATGAATTTTTCGAAATTTGTTCTATAACGTTACGGTTTTCTTCAGTTGCGGTTTTATCGTAAACCATTATCTCCATTTCAATAAATGTTTGCTCACAAGAAGTCATTTAAAATTCAATTAATATTGCGTTTCAAAATTTTCAAAAACTTTTTCTATTCGTTTTTTTTTTTTTAATCTCCAAAAAAAAATTGTTTCTCGAAGTATTTTGAAAACGGGTTGAAAATTTTTATCTTAAATAATTTTCCCAGATGAAAACTACACATTTCCATGTGAATGACACACTAGAAAAAAATTTAAAATATTTTTTAGAAAAGTTTTTCAAAAAACGACTTTTTAAAAAAAACTTTTTGCTCGATAGATATTTAGTTTTCAACGTGAAAACTCTTAAACTAATTATAAAAAAGAAAGAATTTTCAAAAAAAAAATATTTTTTTTTTATTTTAATATATACATACATATGCAGCCACTACGCAATTATCTATTTAGTATAAGAATAAGTTAGTGCGACCCAGTCGTGCATTTTTTTAAATTTTATTCGACGATATGACCGCACATATGAGCAAGTACGTGCGATTCAGTCGTGCAATTTATTTATCTTTAATCCTGGTAAATATGCATTGTTGATCGTTGTGGCATGTCTGCAAATTTCTCGTGTTAACAAAACCCAGTTTATATGGAAAAAACCCAACCGATTAACCACACGCAATGCAAGCAATGGCCCATATATGTTTACCGTTGAACACACGCCTCGACGTATAGTCAAATACGGGGATTCTTTCTTTAGCCGTACCACGCGAATATGGAATGCCTTGACGAACTCTGTTTTTCACTTTTATTTTTAAATGCAGACCCTTAAAACAAAAGTGAACCCCATATACTGTGTTTAATCGGATTTTAAGGGTATCCGAAAACCTTAATATTTTCGGGAGCAATCGGTTCATCTTCATCCGTGTTTTTAGACTTGCTGATTAGAAACTTCAAATTTTAAGAAATTATTCAAAATTGTCGGAAATTGGAGACAACAATTTATGCCGGCATGCTTGCCAAATTATGTGGAGGGGAACCCGCAAACACTTGAAGAAGTGAAGTTGGGATACCTTGATATCCGATTATGATTTCAGAGGTTAATTGGGGGGGGGGGGGATATTTGTATAATGAAAGCAAGTTTAACATAAGTCGACAATTGAGAAGGTTAAAGTGTTTTTTTTACACATCCCGTCCAAGACTTAAATTGGCCTTAGGAATAGCATCAATAAGGAAGTTGGCTTGGGTAAAGATAAACAAAAAAAAAATACTTTTCTGTCATATTAAGCACCCTAATCAGTAATTTGCACAGTGCAGTGAGACGAAATAGTATCGTGCGACCACAAAATGTGGTTTTCAGTGTTTATATTACATTTTTACCAACTTCAATATATTTTGTGTTAAAAGGGTTTAGGTATCTTGAATGTAAGAAAATACATTCAAAACGTTGAACAATTTACCTCCCATACGCACTAGTACGTAACGTATAGGTAAACACCGTTAAAGTGAATTCATAAGATACCTCTTCTCTGCTTCCTCTGTTGATGATCATCCTTCCAATCATCGATTGCAAATCCACATGCAAAAGAAATTTAAATAATACATAAATACCTAGCATACCAAAAAAAAAAAACATCTTCTATACCCTCGTAGTCGTATTTATGATGAAGAATACTGTGCCGCACTTGACCGCCGAACAAAGGAGGCCTGAAGTTGTTAACTGCACCGAGATCTTTGCCCATAATTATAGCCGCAGTGTTGGCCGTATATCCTGTATGTATGTTGATAAGTATTAAGTTTCTTTTTGAAGATGTCTAATGAAGCTATAATAAATCAAAAGGTTCGGTCCGTTCAGGGATTGTATACCAGACACAGACATGGTAAGACGACAACGGTTTTCTGAAGATGTTTTTTTTTCCATGATGGTCTGTCTTATTACCTTTATTGTTATATTTATATGTTTTTATGGATAGTATTTGGTATGATGCAAAGGTTTTTTGCTTTAACTGTGAAGAAGTGTTAAATTGCTTGTGTTCGTAGTTTAAAAGGTTTGAAATACTTGATTTTTAAAGGGTTTGTCATAATTTGAGACAATTTAATAATAATTTTTTTTTCTGAAGACTCACTTGACTGAGGAAGCTTTTATTTTGAACTGCGCTTAGCCATTTCACACAAAATCCGAAATGTGGTTTTCGATGACAAAAAAAAACCACTTTAAAACCACACAATTTCCCAAACATTTAGCATTGAGGAAGAACTAAAAGTTTTACGATAATTTTTTAAGTTATATAACCCCGGCGGTAAGTTCTTGGTCCCTAAATTTAAAATGTTTGTCTGTATGTCTGTTTGTTCGGGGTTATCTCGGGAACAGCTGGACTGATTTTGACGGGACTTTCACTGACAGTCTGCTGATGTTCTTGGGAGTAATTTAGGCTATTTAAATTACCCTCTAGGTGGCGCTGGGTTTTTTTTTTTTTTTTTTAAATTCCTATTTATGGACCGATTTTGATGGGATTTTCACAGGCAGAAAGCTGATATTGTAAAAATTAAGTAAGGCTATTTAAGGCGATTAGGCGGATAACTGATGTGCTAAGGTGTAACTAAAGTTATTTTCATCACCCATTCGTGCCGCTGGGATTATTTCACAAGTAGATATCTTACTTTGTAAGAAGTAACTAAGGCTTTTTTTTATTACTAGGTGGCGCCACGCCAGGGTGTTCTTTTTTTTGAAAATGTATGGTATCTATACACGAGCAACGCCGAGTGGGTAAGCTAGTTCACAAAATAAATAATTTTTTTTAATTATTGTACAACTCAACAGCCATTTACAACAATCAACAATCATTTACAGTGACATGAAAACAAAACCAGAGCAAATATATTGAACAATTTTCAAAAAAAAAAATAAAGATAGTTTTATTTGTTAAGGTAATATATTTGTCTGAGCTTTCCTTGAAACAAAGCTTTCAACGGCATCATAGTGAGGGATTTTATCTGCTATATAGAATTAATGTAATATAGATTTTCGCTCACGTTGCATATGCACCACAGAAAATGTAACAATTAGTAAATATTATCATATTTATATTATAAATGTGTAGACTTGTTTGTATGTTTGTTCCTTAATCATGCCTCAACGACTCAACGTATTTGGATGAAATTAGGTAGGTAGATGGATAATGTGCTGGACTAAAACAAAGGCTTCTTTTTATCCAGGAAAATTGCACGGTTCCAGTGGGAGAGGCATAAGTGTGAAATACTGCATTTCTGGAGATTTGTTTAATATATTTCTGTGTCTTAACGACAGCACAAATTTGTAAAGTTTGGTAGACGGAGAGTTACAGGATTTACTATACTATTAAGAGATATAGAGATATGGGTTGTAAAAATATAGAGATATACAGATAAAAGGATTTAGAGGTATAGAGATATAGAGATAAAGAAATAGAGATATAGAGACATAGAGATATAGATACATTTATATATAGACATACAGACAGAGAGACATAGAAATAAATAATAAAAGGAGATAAAGAGATGTAGATATATAGAAATAAAAAAATATAGAAATATAAAGAGACATAGAGATATAGAAATATAGAATTATACAGTTATAGTGGAATATCCTTTCGATTAGAAAATTGCGGTATTTACTATATAACAATAAATTATAATTTTACAAAAAACCTTATTTAAACAAAACGCTTAATCTTAAGTCCACGCAGACTAAGTCCGAGCCAAGTTATGAGTGTCACATATCTCTAGGAGTGTCAAACTACGCTTGCATCTCAAGTGCATATAAAAAATTCGCTCACTGCGTTCGATTAATTTTTTTACAACACTTAGTATTCAAGCCATAAATTTTTGAATTGCTACATGTGGGATATTGTTCCAGTGATCCTGAATTGTTTTCCACAACGCAGATACCGATGTTGAGCGTTGATACCGGGCTCTTCTATAAATCTCCTCCTACAACAGCCACAACAGTTTTATAAAGTTAACATTCCTGTGATTGCGGCGGCCATGTCATGATTTTTAAGATTTCTTTCATCTCCTCTCTGTTTGAGTTGATCATTTCAAAATGTTTGATATGTATTTAGGTTCGTTGTCCTGGATGAAATACAAATTCTTCACCAAACAATCTAAGGCCAATGCCAAACACCGGTCGGATCTTCCAATGGAAGCAAAACATCCGCCTCCAAGTTTTATGGAAGAAACAAAGCGAACGCACGGAAACTCTCCACTTTATGCCAAATATCTTGAACCTGGAAGATTGCCTTTCCATTAAACTCTGTTGAAATCTTCTACCGTACAGTTTTTTATGGTTTTTGGCCCATTCTAAACTTTAAAAAAAAACTTATTTTGTGGTCGCAGAAGTGATGAAGTGAATTGTATTTAATCTACGGAAAATATAAAGCTCGGTAGATTCCGGTGAGCAAGGCACCTAGCTCATATGGCCGAATAGGAACTAGCGCGGAAAGTCTTTTGCAGTGCTTATTATGGTATACAGAAGACAACGTTACAGACTTGCTTACGTTGAAAGAATAACGTAGACCAGCACTCCCAAAGTCTTGGGGTGCGCAACTACCATAAGAATAAGAATGAAACATAACCTTAGGTGGCGCTAGAGCCCGAGGAGGACCTGGGCCTCAACCAGCAAACTTCCCCAGCCAGCTCTGTCCCTAACTAGCTGCATCCAGTTTCGCAGGTGAAGTCGGTTGAGGTTCTCATCCATTGGTGTACGCCATCCTAATGGGGTGGAATCGAGGATTTTCCGGGCCGGAGCATTGATGTCCATTCGCTCTATAATACCCAGCCTGTTTCTAGTCTGTAGGTCTGTGTCGCTGTACAGCCGATACAGTTCTTCGTTGTATCTTCTCTCCACTCTCCGTTAATGCATACGCGGAACCAAAAATCACCCAGAGAATCTTTTTCTCGAAGCAACCTAAAGCGTCCTCGTCCACTTTTGTCAACGTTCATTTGTCTGCACCATAGAGCAGAACTAGGATGATTGGCTAGAGCGCTGGTTTTGTTGTCTGAGTTAATATAGCGGAGCCCAGGTAGACAAAGTCCCTAACTACCTCAAAGTTAAAGCTGTCTATCGTGATGTTTTGTCCAAACATCAATGTTGGGTGTCTCTTCTTATATCATATATACCATATCTTGCTTATGAGTTGGTGGTGCATACTTATAACCAAGTCATCGCCTGCAGCTTGGAAGAGGCAGCTAGGACATCGGCTCCAGCTGCTTTGTGGCTCTCCATCAGCTTCGGCGGCTTTGTTACACTGTTTTTTTTTTTTTTTTGTTTTTAAACCCCCTAAATGGCACTGCGAACCGTTTTTCTAAATTCTTAATTTATGGCTTAATTTGGCTCAAACTTACACCATTTACTATTTAAATATAGAATCTGGTTAATTTTAAACCGACAGCTGGCACTGTTGTTAAGATCCTGAATATGTATAATTTCTTGTTTCTATATTTTAAACCTAGTCTTAAAAATCACAAAAATTAAACTTAACGACACAAATATGCATAGGGAATTTAGAACTCCGTTTACCAATAAAATATGTTTAAAGCTTTAAATGTAGATAGGTGATCTTCAGGATGCCTTATTTACACTCTCAAACATATCTTCATAATGTTTTTGTTCTTGGTCGTTGTTAAGCGATGAGGGCCTTCGAATTAAAACAGCTTTCAGCAGCGTTCGGGCCAACAAGAATATATTATATATTATATTAGTAACTTACGTCGGAAACCTCTTCACTTTTGTTATTTAAGAAATCCTTAACAAAAGATGGGTATTTTCATAAGAGCTGCCTTGACTAAACAATAAATCTATTTTCCCATAATAAATTCACCACTGACATGAGCTGCACAGGAAACTTATTGTTTTCTATTCCTCCGGCTGAAAACCCTGATGAACTGATGCAACTTCCTTACTTTCGTTGTATTTTTTTTGTTTGCTCTTTTAGAAGAGTAAAAACTTGTAAAAATAAAGTCTTCCAGTCGTTTCGCCTTGCGCTTCGCAAACCGCCATGTTGCAAGGTTATACCAAGTAAATACAATGAGAAGATCTTTTAAGGTCCTCTTGAGACTTATTGAGTCTTTCAGTTGTCAAAACGTCTTCCCAACACTCCTGATGTTCTTATTTGTGAATTACCATAAGCGATATCTCAATCTATCCATACCAACATCCTGAACATAATAAACCGAAAACAATACCCGTTACTGTAGAACATAATACGACTAAACAAAAGAGAATCTCATGATAAGGATAAAAAAAAAATATGATATTTCATAATAATCAAAACTAATGAAAACTCGACAGTTAAACAACATTCAGAGGCAACGTTCCAACGGATGCATCGATCGCCCCAAAACCACTTGAACTATCTCGACCCGCTTAATATTGTGTTCGTTTATTTTTTTAGTTTTTTTTTTTTTTTTTTACTCTGCGTTAATTCGATTGCACATCAGCTCTTCGGATCAAATTTCATGAGACCTAAAAGCACGTACAAAAGAGCGTGTAGAAGTAGATGTATATAATCCGTCCCATAATAAACTGTTTTGGAACATGAACGAGCAGCTTGAATCTCTGAATAAATGAAGATATTTTTCTTAGGATAAACAAAAAGAAATGCATTTTATTTTGATTTCCAAATGTATAAGCGTGTCTCGATAGAAGATACTTTTGTGTTTTGTCCGTTTCGACGGATTTTAGAGTACTTTATAGACTGCATTTTAAAACTGAGTGAACGGATGACTGGGCTGTGCTACTTGTTATGATGTTGCTGATGTTTATATTAGCGCAAGATTATAGAAAATTAAAGTCGACATTATCAAAAACTTAGTGTGAAACTAGGTCATATTTTCATACAAATTTCAACTTAGTGTCGAGTTAAATGACTATAATTTTGCGCCATTGTTTTTAAAGCCGGGTACACACGTAACTGCGAACTTGAACAGTTCATCTGGGCCCTATTGCACCAACGGCTTGATTGGAATGTTTGGTAAAAAAAAAAAATGGATTCGTAGAATGTCATCTATGCATCTACATATAAATAAAATTGAAGTGTCTGTTTTAATAAGGAAATAACAACTTTTTACAAGATGCATATGATAGTTAGTATATACAGAACTTATAACAAAAACGCAATTTTTTTAAATTTTTGTCTGTCTGTCTATCTGTCTTTCTGTCTGTTTGTTCTGGGTAGTCTCGGAAACGCCTGCACCGATTTTGACGGGACTTTCACTGACAGATTGCTGATGTTTTAAGGAGTAATTAAGGCTATTTTAATTACCCACTAGGTGACGCTGGAGTCGTTTTTTTTCGAAAATTTTCTGATTATGGAACGGTTTTGAAGGCAATTTGACAGGCAAAAATTTGACATTGTAAGGATTAAGTAAGGTTTTTTTATTACCCTAGGTGGCGTTGAAGCCGTGTTTTTTTTTCTTGAAAATTCTTATTTATGGCCTCGAATTTAACGGGAATTGTACAGGCAGTGTGACGATGTTATTCACCCCTTGGTGCCGCTCAGGTCGTTTCGCAAGCAGATAGGTAATTTTGTAGAAAGTAACTAAGGTTATTTTGATAACTATGTGGCGCCTCACTGCGCCGCCGGGTGGTTTTTTTGAAAATGTATGATATATCTGAACAACGCCTGGTTAACCATAAGAAAACTGTAGTATTGAGAAGATTACACTGGTTAAGAAGACAAAATTACGATTATTTTGATGTATCAAACATTACTCTATGAGTTATACAAACTTTGCAATCTTAATTTTAAAACAGAAGACTGGCAAAACCACTGCGTTAGCTTTTCCATCGCTCCTATTCTTCTGGAATCTTTTCTAGAAGATGGAAAACAGCATTTGCCCGGACTGTATCCCCGCTATTGTTCTGAAGAGGTGTTCTTCAACGCTGGCAAAACCTTTGCGTAAGCTTTTCCATCGGTCCTATTCCTCTGGACTCTTTCCGAGTGCATGGCAAACAGCATTTGTCCAGCCTATCCCTAAAAAAGGCGAATCTTCTGCACCTTCAAACTACCGACCAATTGCACTAACGTCCCTTCTTTCTAAGGTCATGGAAACGCTGATTAATGTTCAGCTTAAGAAATACCTCGAAGAACGAAAGCTTCTTAATGACCGGCAGTACGGCTTTCGTAGCAACAGGTCCACTGGTGATTTGATGGTATATCTCACCGAAAAGTGGAACCAATCTCTCCATCGTTTTGGGGAAAGCAAAATTATTGCACTTGATATTTCTAAGGCATTTGATAGAGTTTGGCATCAAACCCTTTTATCGAAAATGCGTGCATTTGGACTCGATGAATCTCTTCTTCGTTGGATTAGTAACTACCTTTCGAACCGCTCAATTCAAGTTGTATTGGACGGTTTCAAATCTGATATTCCCCAGGGCTCTGTTTTGTCTCCGACTCTTTTCCTTATATTTATCAATGACTTATTATCTGAAACAACTAATCCAATCAATTGTTTTGCTGACGACAGTACTCCCAGCTTTTCATATTCGTTGATAAGTTCATTAAATTCTGATCTTGACAGCATTGTACAATGGGGAATAAGAAATCGCGTAGAATTTAATGCTTCTAAAACTCAATGTTGTCTTTTGTCGTTAAAGCAAAACATACCTCCAATGCCACTATCCATGAGCGGCACTTGCATTGAAGAAACAGAACACCTCTCAGTTCTCGGTATGTGCATTACAGACCACCTTCTGTGGAATGACCACATATTTGACGTTGCCAAAAATGCTGCGAGATGTTTAGGTTTCCTTCGAAGATGCCAGAAGTTCTTCACCCCGTCTGATCTGGCTACAGTATATAAAGCATATATTCGACCTAAACTTGAGTATAATTCCCACATTTGGGCAGGTGCTCCTGTAACCCACTTGAGTTTTATAGACAGAATACAAAAAAGAGCTTTAAAAATGATAGGCGATCGAACAATAACCGAAACGTTTACATCTCTTGGGCACCGCCGTAATGTTTCGTGCCTTTCGTTATTTTATCGTTATTTTTACAAGCAATGCTCTAGCGAAATAGCCAGCTGCATTCCTCCCCTGAAACGATTCAACCGTAATACTCAAACTGCTAGGAATGCCCATCAGTTTACCCTTGAGCCCAGCTTCGAACGTACTATTAAGTACAGAGATTCTTTCTTTAGTCGCACAACACGAATGTGGAATGCTTTGTCAGGCTCTGTTTTTCCCTCCCATTTTGATATGCAGAACTTTAAAACTAATGTGCATCCGTATCTCCTCTTTTATCCCTCCTCATTTCCTTAATGCTCGTGCGGTGTTTAAACATTTTAAGGGTACACTCAAACCCCTTTCGCGCGTGTAATTATATAAAAAAAAAAAAAAAAAAAAAAAAAAAAATAATAGAAAATAGAACTGCCTCTGAAACAATTGCCCCTCTCGAACAACGACGCAATGTTTCATGTCTTTCCTTATTTTATCATTTCTTTTACAAATAAAAGGCACGACTGGGTCGCACGTACTTGCAGGCGTCTTTTTGACAAAGATTTAGTTTTTATGTTTTTTTGATGTCCAACTTCTTTAGAATCGTTGGGGTTTGAAGCTCGAACGAACATGCGTCACGACAAAGGGATAAACACATAAATATGTAGGATTGTTAGTTTTTGCAGTTTTTTGGTGTACCATCTTTCCACTTGTTGTTTACTGTTTATAATAAAATTTGATAATAGAAAGATATTAACGACTTTTTTCAGTTTAATTTTCATTTTTGTATGGAAAAATTTGAACAACTGGCATAAAGATTCGTGGTAATCGAATAGTTTTTTTTATTTGTTAGTTGTTTTTGTGTGTTCAAAATAGGCTTCCTTATTTATTCTGTGTGCTTTTATGATGATACAATGCTTTAAAACACGTAGGTATGTATGTAGGTTGTCACCTTCCTTTATTTGACTTATGGTTAGGGCTTAGCCGAGAAATATGAAATAAAATTTTGGGGAAAAATTTTTATGAAATCAAAAAAACACTATTCATAACGTTTTTTGGAAAAAAATGTTGTAAGCCATCTTATTTCTTTTGCTGTTTTCTATTTTATGAATTTTTCATTTCAAAATCGTTCGACCAGTTTTTTCAAAAAAATGTTTTTTTTTTTTAAACTTTTCGAAAACATATTTTAAAATTTTTTTGAGTATGTCAATTTAAAGAAATCTATATTTTAGGAGAAAAATTAAAAAAAAAATCTACATATACGTTTTCAAAATATTCAAAAAAGAAAATAATTTTTTAAAAAAATTTATTAAAAATTAAAAAAAAAATGTTTTTGAAAATTTTAATAAGCAATATTATTTAATCAAAATCTAATCATAAAACACTACATATTTTGAAAATTTCATCAAAATCCGTCAATTAGTTAACGAGAAAGTCTGATTTTAAAAAACCGGTCATATGGGAGGTACCGTTATTAAACTTTTTCTGAAAAAATCAATTAAAACTAAAAAATAGATTTTGCATAGAAAACATCATTCTGAAAGTTTTATCAAAAGCGTAGGAGCCGTTTTCGAGAAAAATAAGTTTTTCATTAAAAGTTATATATGGCAGGTACCGTTAGTTTTGGAGCTAGAATGCCAATTCCAAAAACCGTCGGGTAGAGCACTCTAAAAATACTATATACCAAGTTTGAATCAAATCGGCTTAACCGTTTAGGCTGTAGATATCGATACGGACAGTCAGACGGACGGAATTTCCGGACCCACTTTTTTTGACTTCTCTATCATCGTGAAAACATGACATATGTTTAATTGTTAGAATTTTTTTTTTTTACGAATGCATAACTTGCCTTGTACTATAAATCGCAAGTAAAAATGTTCACTCGAAGTAGCCAGTTGTATTCCTCCCCCTAAAAGTTTCTCCCGTAATACTCGTCTTGCAAGGAATGCTCTTCAGTTCACCCTTGAGCCCAATTTCGGATGTACCGTGAAATATAGGGATTCTTTTTTTAGCCGAACAACACGAATTTAAAATAGTTTACCCGGCGAGATTTTCCCTTGCTTCCTAATTCCAGCTCATTAAAAGGGAAACAATGCAACCAACCAACCAAGCCTTGATTGCTTAACTTTGAATTCTTAAATTTTCCTTTAAAAGTGTAAACAAAAAAAAAGTTTGGTTTTGATCTTTTTCATTTTAATTATTATTTTATAGGTACTGTGAGCATAACTTAATAAATTGACCTGAATATTTCAGAATTCAGAGTATAATTATGCGCGTATGAAATGCCTATCATCTTTAATTATGATTTTTCTAAAATAAATTCATATAAAAAGGTGACCACCCGAACAAAATAGATACATGTTGCGCATACAAATTTGCCCCTAAGACGACGAAATACAGATTTCCAAAGAGCGTTTTGCCAAATATTAATACGAATAACATGTTATAACTCTGTTTTAGCATTTATACCTCAGTCCGGCTTGAATTCTCTTGAAGCAATTAATTTTACGTGACATGAATACAATTGAGCGGATGTTGCAAATTAAAGTCTTTTAATGAAAATGTTTTATAAATGGGCATACACAAATAAGTGAACGTGATTGTTTCAACGAAAACACTCTGATGTATTTAAATATGTATTTTTTTTTTTTTTTTTGATTGGCTTAAAAGGAGTACGAAAAAACTCGGATAGAAAGATACCTTACTTAGTTAGAATTACTAGGACGAAAATGTTAGATAGGATTGAATGTAAGCAGGGAAGGTGATCCACATTTAGACCATAATTAAAATTCACTTCATTATTGGTTCTAACAAAACAAAAATACAACTTACACCAACACTGCCAAATCATTTGTATTTTCTGCGACGGCAACGAATGGATATGTGTGTGTGTCTTCATTTGAAAGGCAAACATTAAAAGCAACGAAAATACCTTTTTTGCGTCAAGGGTAGCACTGAAAAAAGGTTTAAATTCTTTAACCGATAAACCATTAAATGACTTCATTTAATCATTCATTCTGTAAGCACCAATCTTCAATTTTCCTTTCTGATGCTGATGGTGCGCTCTGCCATGGTTGCCTCCTCCTCTTCTGCTTCGCCTCGTGACCAACCAAAAAAAAAAATTGAAAGAACAGATTGAGATGAGATTGAAAATGTTGGAGGATCCACATCCACTATCCAGATATAAACCAGTCAATGCCTTACGCTTATGCTTACCATGCTGCTCACGGCACACTATGCACCAAAACATTGCATAGGTTGTTTGGTGTTGCTGTTGTTGTTGCAATAAAGCAGTAGATATGTTATAGAGATATTTGGAAAATCTGAAAGAGAGGTAAACAAGCAGTCAGCCAGCCTGCCAACCGTGCTTTCGTTGCTTTTTAATGTACAAAGGTGGTCATGATTTTTTTATGCAGCCCCTCCATGCTTCAACTCCAACATTTCATCTTAATTTGATGCATCGGAACGTATAGGCATTGGGTATAGTCGTGACCTGTTGAGGTTGCCGTTGTGCTTCGAAATGTTCATTTTTCTTCAGTTTATATCAATTGTGTTTGATCGATCTTCTTGGAAGGGTTTCAATCAATAATTTTTTTTTTTAACGTTTTACTTGTTCTTGTAAACGTCGCATTCAACTGTATTTCTTAATAAAAATGTAATTTTTTTCAACCGAATATTAAAAACGGAAAGTAATAAAGCACCGAAGAGCACATTTTAACGATCCCGCTGTTTTTCAGTACGGGCTAGTTATAAAAAGAATGTTAACTGAAGAAATTCAAATTCAATTTTTATTCAATTTCCATAAAGTTTTGTTTACATACAAAAATCTTCGAAGCTTAGAAAAGCTTTTCTGCAGAATGTTGTTTGAGTTTTGTAATTTTTTTGGTAAAGTATTCTTAAGATTTTTTTCCTCCCGTTTTCTTTTAGTTTCGGTCTAACTTTCGTTTCCACAACTAGTTCAGCGTATCTAATGCGTTTCTCGACATAAGTGCGGTTGATGTTTCTTGTTGCCGGAATTGCAAAAATTGTCTTTTGCTGCGACCGACGTTGTTGTGTCTTCATTTTGAGCTAAGCTTATGCATCCTAATATAATGGTTGATCTACACATCTTTGGCATTTATCTTCAGTGATATTAGGGTCCTTTATGACAGCTTTTCTGTAATTTGTTGCTGGAATAACTTGATCTTGTATTGCAATCATAAATGCCTTGGATTCAGCATACATTCATAAGCCATTTGTGTGACATGAATTCATCAACATTTTCGGCGTGGATTGCTCTGTAATACCGTTTGTTAATAGGTTTGATTGCCCAGTTTTCGGTCAGAATTTTATCTGCTTCTGTTATTGTTTTAATGAGTATCGAAAAAGCAGCAAATCAACCAGACCTCTTGCACCTTCTTTACGTGGTGTTATCATGATTTTGGGTGATGAAATTTATAACCGGTGAGTATCGTTCTGATTTTTCGCTATACTGTCCATTTAATAATTCCAAAACTGTACTACAGTATTGGGATTGCGTAGGTGTTCACTGTTTTAATTAAGGTTTGCTTTTGCAATTTTATGAACGCGTGCCTTGAATTCTCTCGTTAGGTTTGTTTTTACAATTTTGGTATCTATACGGTTATTTTGTGCCATGCCAAGGTATTTGTAAAATTCATTTTCATCCATTTGTTTAATTTCCAGGGTCTTCAGATTTTGTTACTTTTCCTTTGTTGATGCATATCGTTTTGCATTATACTGAAGTGATGAAGAGTGTATATTGCTTTTCGTAGCCTTTTACTTTGTTGAGAAAAGTGCAAATCTAATTTGAAAAAAAAAACAGTCATTTTCAAAACCCAAAATAAACTCCTGGTAATTCAGTATCTCTTCATTAGCGTTTATTATTGTTTTCACTACATGTGTGGGTCTAATACTTATGCATTAATTTAGTTTAACAGTTTAGCAGTGAATCCATTTTTTCTTACATTATACATGTTGCTTCTGATAGGTCTCTATGGCTGACACCGATAGCTGTGTCATCCGCGAAAGCAAATCCGGTACTATTCTGTAAAACACTGAGAATTTGGTTTGCATATATTATGTAAAGCAATTGGCCCAGATTAGATCCTTGCGCAATTCCAAACTGAATTAGACATTTTCACTTTCATTTTTCTATTTGTAAGGTAGCTTTTAAACCAGTCCAGATTGTATCCTCGTATCCCTATTTTTTCTTGCATTTCAAAGAGTTTTTCGAACCTTAACGTATTGAAAGCTTTTTTCAAATCAATGAATATTACAATGTTCTTGTAGCTTTTATTTAGATTCATGTTGATGGGATTAGGGAATTTTTCTAGAAGTTTGCTAGAGTTTTTGTTTTTTTTTATAAGATTTTGTCAACTGTAGGAAGCATGGAGATGAGTCTATAGTTCAGGATATCTGATTTTATACCGGTTTTTTTTAAATTGGTCGTACCATTGCCACTTTAAGGACATCTGGTTCCCATGACTGCTCTATGTTCAGGTTGACTATGCGTTCCAATATTGAGCTAAGGGTTTTTGCATTTAAATGAATATCCTTAGCTCGTATACCGTCTGCTCCTGTCGACTTATTTCATTTAAAACTTAAAAATATCTTCATTTGTGATCGGTGGTATATAAATTGATTGCATCGAGCGTGTCAATTCGGTGTGGTAGGTTTTAATATTACAGTTGTGCACAACAGTTTCAACTTCGTTTATGAAACTTATAACAAAATTGTTCGCAAGCATATTTGAGCTAATTTCTGTTCCAAAATTTCTTTTTATTATTCCCTCTAAGTCAAGTTTTTTCCTGCCAAGTATGTCAATAATTAAGTTCCAGAAGTTGTTGGTTTTTAATTTAATCTAAACTCTGAACATTTTTCACGGTAAAAACTAATTTTATTTTTTTTTTTTCAATTTTTTTATTTATGTAATTTCCGTAGCTTTTGTATTCAGTTTCATATCTAATGCATCTTCTATTATTTTTCCATCGTTTATATAAAATATCTTTTTGTTTGCATATCTTACGTATTTCTGAGTTCACCCAATGATTTGCAGTTTTTCGTGATTTTGTTCTCATTTTTGACACTTTAAAGAAATTCTTCAAGGAACACAAATTGCTATGCAGCATATATGGATAGCTGCTGGAACACAAGGCGAAATCAAAGTCGAGATCTGAATCAGAATCTGAATCTGAATCGGAATCGGATCAGCTGGTAAAATTTAATGGGCGGCATTTGTAGTTATTAAATGATAAAAGCAATAATGCACAAAAAATCACATATATATATATATATAGATAGCGCTAAAATAGAATAAAAAACCATCGAGCATAAAAATGCTTTTGCATTAATTTAAGATGTAGACAATCATAGGCAATATTGCTTTAAACTCATAAAAAAATTATTAATTAATTAATATTTTTTTTTATTCCACAGCACGTCTGAATATCGAATTGAAAAACTTCGACTTCGTCCAACATTCTTGTTTTTTGTTTCTTTTTTATTGCATTTAAGAAACACATTTTTTTAGCTAAATATAAAAAAAACTGAAGAAAATTTTTAAATTTTCAAAAAGTTGCAACGACAAAGTTAAAAGTTAACCAAAACTTTATATTTTTGACTCCAGTTCCGGTTCCTCCAATGCCGATTTCTTTGTATGATATTTCTTAAATTAAATTCATATAAACCATAAGAAAAAACTTTGTACATGAATGAAAAACTAAGTAGTTCTGAATATAAACCTTCAAATGAATGACAATATTTTTTAAGAATTTTGTATGATAATCATCAATCAACAAATAAAGTGACTTTGTTAAAAGTAGTCAAAATATAAACATCAATTAATGAATAAATAAATAAATGTAATATTTTTTACTAAGCAGGTTTTATTTTAGTTTTTTGTCTCATTTAATTAATTTTTTTTTTGTCAATTTATATTTTTCGTACATTTGTGTGGCAATTGCAACTATGCGGCAACGCTAATACTCCTGACTTTGTATGGCAACAATGTGTTTTTTTTCGGGATGAAATATGTCTTTCTTTAATTCTCTATTTTTTTTTCGTTGTGTGTTTTACAGAGGATAAGATGAAAATAGTGTAGATTTTTTTTTGTATAAATACAGTCAGAGACACCCTTTGGTAATATTGGTATCAATTGAAACTGACATTTTGTTTAAGTTGTTGAAAGACGCTCACATATTTAATTACCGAATAGAAGCAATATAGATGTTCTTCATATTACATTTTAAGAAATGGCTTGATGATCTTAAATGTCAAAAAAAGGTAAATAATGACAGGATATAAAACGAAAAAGCGTATGTCATTGGTTAGGTGATAGCAGTTTGAGTTAGGGTTAGGAATAATGGTTAAGAATTATCACATAAAACTAAAGTAACCATTTTTGGCTTTACTCCACCTATGTCGATTGGAAATTGGAAAAATTAACAAATTCTACTTTTAGGGCTACGTATAGGCGTTTGAATCTGAGCTTGTGTGGAATAATTATTTTAGGGAGGAACTTTCAATCTCAGATATGAGTTTAATCTTTAAGGTTCGGAGTTCGGACGGAAATCCTTGAACTTAATTCCATTCCTACATAAAATATATATCATTTATCATTATCATTATTGTGTTTTATAAAGATACTTATTTCTGTTTTGTACCAAATTCAGTTTTTATAATTTATATAAATTGTTTAACTTTATTCAATCTCTTAAAAATAAAAACTTCATCGAGATCATATTCGACAGAATATGCTTAAATTTTTAGTTTTTATTAAATATTATGACTATTAGGGGAGAGTGGGACACCCTTGAACGCGGGGTACCTTTACACATAGAGTGCTAATCAAATTTTAAACTCTTCTTTCAAAATCAACTGCATTCGTTTCCGTGTCAGTAGAAGGTTTTAGTGCTAAAATTGTAATTTTTTTAGATTCGTGAATATAAAAAAATTCAGATAACAATGAAAAATGACATTTCGATCATAGGGAAGTCTAAAAAAGTGATCGAGAAAAAATGTCTGTCTGCTCTGTCTGTCTGTCAGTATGTATAACGAGCTGCAGCCTAAACGGCTTAAGCGATTATCTTCAAACTTGGTGTGTGTGATTATTTTGGCATTCCCCAGATGGGAAATTGAAATGTTACCTGCCATATGACCGTTTAGAAAAAGCTTATTTTTCGCCATGGGGGACCGTCTCGAAACCAACTGCGTGCTGTTGACATGTGTTATGTGTTTTCTGTTTTTCCGTCCTCCCTCTATCATCTGTTCTGTCCTGTATCAATATCGTCTTGTGTGTTGTCTTTGTAATTGTCTGAGCCGATGGCCTCAGCAGCCAGTGCTCATAAGTAGATCAATATGTAATGTAATGTAATGTTATTTTTCGACAAAATGGCTCCAACGTTTTTGATGAAAATTTTTGAGACTTTTTTGTTGGTATTGGCTATCATTTGATTAGAACCAAATTTACGGGAAAAGTCTTTTAACGGTACCTTTCATATAACGGTTTTTTTTTTAAATTTTGGGCTTTCTCGGTAACGGCTCTTTGGATTTCTTGGATTTCTGTCAAATTTTATATTTGAGAAGATCTAAGCAGTTTTATTAATTCTGCATATCAAAATTTTGAATAAGTTTTTTTCTAATAAAAACTAATTTTTGAATTTTTTTTTTCATATTTATTTTACTAACAATGCAAATAATATTTTACTGATCAAAAAAATTATTTTAAATTGTATATTATTAAACTCTAAAAAACTGCATACAAAAATTTAAAGAAAAAATCAAAAAACTAAAAATAAAAAATAGGATTTTATCAAAACCCGTCCTACAATTTTCGAAATAATTTTTTTCATAAATTCTTTGTTATTTGTTACTAAAAACCGTTAAATATTGTGCTTTTGATACTTTTTATAAGTTTATGAATTGTGAGTTTTGCTGTACAAGTACAAGACTGTCTTACCAGTACCCACATTTGGGTCCGAGACTTGGGTGCTGTCTTAATAGCACTCTGATTTCTTATCCGCGTTCGAGAGGAAAGTCTTATGGATTAATTGTTGGCCCCTTGGAAAAAACAAAGCTCGGTAGATTCCAGTGGGTTAGGTATCTGGCTCGCATGAGCGAAGAGGAATCAGCTCGGAATGTCTTTTGCAGTTCTCTTTGTGGTAAAAGAATAGAGTAGACCACGACACCCAAAGCCTTGGGGTGCGCGATTAGATGGAGTCGGACATCAATCAAGATGTATCGAAAAACTTATTGAACGAGGCTCGGACTTGATTGCGGTTGTTTCGCCGATCATTTTTATCATTAAAAATAATTTTTTGAGATTAACATTACAATTTTTTAATGATTTATTTTCTAAAAATCAAAACAAAAAATTGTTATGAAGCCTGTTCGTTTTTTAATAAGTATGTTTGTTCCACATTCTCCCCAAAACTATGAAATTAAGCTAAATTTTAGGAAAAACAGCCAAATGCTGTTCCACAATACACAAAATTCCTTCTCACGAGAGAGTAAAATGTTTCTCTCTCCTGACAATCAAGAAATTTCTTTGGGCAGAAAAATCAGTTTCAGTTACGTTAGTTTCAAATTAAAAAAAAAAGATCAGTTGGGATATTAAGGCTCCCGCAAATGGAAAACGATTAAATGAGTGATTTTTTTTCACGGCAATCAACTGGCGGGATACGATTATCATTCAAAAATTTTTTTTAGCTCAAACATTAACGGTACCTGTCATATAACCGTTAAGTAAAAGCTTATTTTTTCTCAAAAACGGCTCGAAAAATGTTTATAAAAAAAATTAATGTAGTTCCGTAGGTGTGATTTGTATGTTGATGAAAAAAAATGAAAGAAAACGGTACTCCTTTTAGGACGGTTTTTTTTCTTCGACTTTCTCGAGAACCAATTAAAACCAAAATTAATATTCAGGAAGATGTAGGTAGCCTTAGTAATTCAAATTTAAAATATTTTCGATTTTTTTTTAATAATTAAAAAAAAAATTTTTTGAAAAATCGATATTTTGAAAATACGTTAGAATTTTTTTTTTTAATTTGATTTTTAAATAAAGGTTATTTTTGTGCTTAAGTTTGCATTCTTAAAATATTTTTTTTTTGATTTTTGCAAAAAGATGTTCGATAAAAACCGTTTTATTTGAAAAAAAATTCACACTTTTTTACATTTTTCAAAGAAATAAAATGGCGTTTAATTTTTTCCGCTGAAAACTATTTTACGTACTTTTTTCAAACAATCAAAGTTACAAAAATCGAATAATGACTTTGATTCCCTTAATATTTTTCAAATTTTATTCGTCGCTGTGACCGCAGCACTTAAACACTTTTCGAACAAATATTTTTATTTTTTTTTAATATGTCATTATAAGAAAATCTGTAGTTTTCATATAGGACTATTATTTAAGAAAAATTTAATCAACCCGTTTTAAAAATATTTCAAAATCCAATTTTTTTTTAGAAAATTTAAAAAACGAAAAAAAAGTTTTTTTTTTGAAATTTTGATATACAATATTAATTGAATTATAAATGACTTCATGTGTGCAAAATTTTATTGAAATCGGGATAATGGTTAGTATTTGAAAAAACCGGTTCTATGAGAGGTACCGTTATGGAACAAATTTCGAAAAATTCAATCTAAGTGAAAGATGTATTGCTGTAAAAAAATAGGACTGTCATGTACTGGAATACCCTGTGCAATTCTATTCTAGTCTTTCTCAAACCTCTGATAAATAATTACAACTATATGTACGTCGTATGATCATATAATAAATATTCTATTTTTTCTGCAGTATATATAAATAGCTAACATGTCAACAGCTAATCTCTCTTTCATATCTTTTGTGGAGTACAGTCGTTTTTAAATTTTAAGTTAATAAAGTTTTGAATTATAAGTATACAAGACGAGTACTTATTAAGCACCCTTAAAGTTTTATCAATATCGCTAGAGTCGTTTTCGAGAAAATCAAACTTTTTGTTTAAGATTGTATGGCAGGTACCGTTATTTTTCGACCTAGAGCAAAAATGAAAAACACTTCCCGAGATACTACCAAATAAATACTAAATACCAAGTTTGAAGCAAATCGGCTCATCCGTTTAAGCTTTAGAGCTTTAGAGGTGCGAACAGACAGACAGACAGACGGACGGAATTTCCGGACCCACTTTTTCGACTTCTCTATCATCGAAATGTCATGTCTGATTGTAAGAATTTTTTTTGCACGAATGCATAAAAAAATTGCATACTTTTGGGAAACTTATAACAATCATTTTCAGCATTTTTATTAGCACAGCTATAAGTTAGTAGATTTTTTTGTTCTTGAAATAAAAGCAAAAATCCCATTTTGTTGACCTTTGACCCACCATAACAGACTTAGTTGGGGACATTTCTCAAATTGTATGCCACATCCATACCAACCTCTGTAACTATTTTTTTCCTTTCTTTACCAATTTTTTGTTTATTCTTCCTCCGCTATTACAACTCAATTTTAGTTGGACTCAGAAAAGTCTAAAATTTGATTTTATAAAATAAAAACAAAAGGCAAAGCCTCCGATTTATGGCCAAATATCCACACAAAAGGACTAAAACAATTCCCCTAATGGAGTACCTACCTACAGATTCTTCGCGCTGCACCTTATATATACAACACATCCGCCCGCATCATCTCTGTCGTCCTCGTTGCGATCGTCACATCCAATGAGCCAATCAGAAAAGATGTAGGTACTCTGTCTGTGCGCGGTGGCCAAATGGCAACTACCAAATACTAGGAAAGGAAGTTAAGTTAGGTAGTCTACTAACACAACACAAGCGGAAGGCATCGCATCGGAAGAACATCGAAAGCAACAAACAAACCAAACCAAAGCAGACAGGTGTTCTCGTTTGAGTTAGTTAGTTAGTTTAAGGTTATTTATGTATTCCATGCCTTTGATGTAACCACCAATCAAACTGTGTCCTCTATGGATATTTATTTTTGAAGTCCGTCCTTTGGCTAATAAGTGAGTTGAGTTTCATTATTGTGGCGGATTGAAGTTATGTCAAGCTTTTGGAATTTTAGAGATACAAGGATGATCTTGATGAAAAGTTCTTCTCGAAATCAGAAAAATGCCTTCATACACAAAACACATAGATTATTTCAAAATGTATCTATCTATCTATATGGCCAGATAACCAACCAACACAAGATACTCTCCAAAGTCGCATCCTCCGTCTAATATGATTATTTGACTAGTTTCAAATTCAACGGATGATGATGACAATCAATGTGGGGAGAAGGTGTATAGTATAGGTATAATCGAGCAAGGGAACAAAAACGATGACTTTGTTAAAAAAAAGAGGATCGGAATCAAGACTGAAGAATCAGAGAGACGACCGAGAAGCAGGACTTTAAAAATAACATATCAGTATTCAAAAAAAAAAAAAAAAAAAAAAATTTAAAAAATGACATCCAAGAAGATATCACAATTTCTCAGAAATTGGTCTTCATGGCGCGCTCATTTTAACCGAAGTTGAATCTCTTTGTCTGGTGATGTAAGGTGTATTACCTTTGTTTCTTTTTAAAAGAGACACGTCTCAATGTGTATATGTACCCAAGAAGAACATGCAGGGAACCTTTGGTCCAGGTCCGCAGGCCCAGAGTCTCAGAATCTAAAGAAGAAAAATCTACCTACCTACACATAAAAAAAAAAAAAAAAAAAAAAAAAAAAACTATCCCCTTATTGTACACTCAATTTTCAAATGAAAACAAGTCTTTCACAAGTCTCGTAAATGAAATTCCGTTTTTCTAATTTTTAAATATTTTACGGTTCTCTCTTCTGATTGAAGCTGTTTTCTGTTCTGTATTCTCGGACTTGAAATTCACGCTGTTTGATGATGTAGAGTATGGGGTTTGGGTTATCTCGGGACAGATAAAATGAAACTAAAAAAAAAAAAAAAAATTTAACACACACAAGATGCGCGCAACGCGACGCTACGCGGTACCACAGTTTATAACATGCATGGCAAAATTAAGCCATTAAAGTTTTGTACCTACCTTTTCTTTGTTTTGCTTCATTGTGTTTTCTTAGGCTACTGGATTTTTTTATCATCTATACATATATAAGTATATGAAGGTATAAATGCTTGATGAGTATATTTTCATATAAATAAAAAAAATATATGCCTACATGGTCAGCAAAAAGTTGGACTTATGTGAGTAAGCCGCAAGCTTGTAGTTCATTTTATAAAGCTTTTTGAATGTATGACACATATGTACATAGAAAATAGGTATAATCTTACAGGACCTCTGAATTAACTCAATCATTGGATTGGGAACTAGCTTGCAGAAGTATTGAAGAAGTTTTTGATATCTGCATGAAGATTTGGGATTGAGATTGAGGGCAGTGATTATTTTTTTTTATGTAAGGTAGGTGCCAGTACAGTCGATAGGTGGCTCCTCTACGATCGAGACATAGTCGCTGGGAGCGAAGCAGAGCGCCTCCGTTTCAGTAGGGCCGTGCCCGACCGGGATCGGAAGGAAGCCCTAGATCAGGTCCACCAATTTTGTTGGCTTAGCTAAATCCCGCCAATTGTCAGTCGACATAGACGAAATATCGCCTATGGCCGACTTATATCTATGGTATCTAAGCTAGGTAGGGCAGTTGCGGCGGCACCAAAAAAAAAAGGCTGCTGTGGCTGTTGTACCTAATTTTAAGTATTTTAGGTTTATTTTAAGTAAGTTTAAGCTTATTTTTAGATTATTTTAAGTTAGTTTTTAAGTAGTTTAAGATAAAACGATCGATAATGATGACCTAGTTTTTTTAATTTTTCTGGGTAAAAAATAAAACCCTAATATAGATAAGATATAATTAAGTTAGAGATTAATTTAGAGCGCCCGCATAGGGCCAGTAAGTTAATTAAGTTGATAGTTTTAGGTAGTTTTAAGATTTTTGTCTAGCCTGTAAGTATAGTTATAAGTAAATATGAAAATAAAAAATCAATTAAAAGTAAAAGTAAAGTAGGTGCGAGTAATGTGGCCTAGCTTAGGGAGATTAGAAATAAAACAAAAACTATTAATCAAAATGAACATTTGTTCATTTATAGTTTATTAATGAAAAGGATATATAACTATATGTATACTGTCTTTCCTTGACTATTTACCACCGTTTTTCTTAGTAGACTTACGACATGGTTAGAAGAAAATAACACAATTAACGAATTTCAAGCGGCATACAGATCTAACTATTCCACCGTTGATCAAGTTTATAGTCTGTCTTGTCTTATACAACTTCAATTCAATCAAAAAAAGAAACGTTATTTCATAAACTTTCTGCATTGGGAATCTCTACGAAAATGGTTACTATTATTAAAGCACTTTACATGGATACTTCGGCCGCTGTCTGGGATGGGAAAGACTTGTCTGATTTCTTCGACACCAAAAAAGGTGTCAAACAAGGATGTGTCTTGAGTGCACTGCTATTCGTTCTTTATTTAAATGATCTGAACGACAATCTACCACATGGATTAACTATAGATGGAACTGCAATCGATGCCCTCCATTGTATTGCTATCTGATAGCTCCTCGAAGTTACAAGAGATCATTGACAGCTTTATAGTATATTGTAACAAGTGGAATCTTTTAGTCAATCTTGGCAAATCCGAAATAGTCATTTTTCGAAACGGAGGACGCAGAGCTGCTTGCGAGAAATGGTTTTACAATGACACAGAAGTAACAGTATCGAACCATTATAAATATCTGTGTGTTTTGTTCAACTACATAACAGGCTTGCATCTTCAAAAAACTCCATAAACGCTACTTGGTCCAAGCTGCTCAACACTCAGCAAAATTTAAAATTCACGATGCTGCTACGCGATCTATCATGTTGTACTGTGCTCAAGTATGGGCATATAGTGCAAATATACATATACAAGTTGAAAAGTTACAACGATTTCTTATTAAAAGATGTTTTCTCCTACCAGATACAACGCCCAACTATGCCTTGCATATCGAGACTGGTCTTCCTAAAGCGTTTCTAACAACCCTAGAGTTGCATTTTTCTTATATACGGAAAACACTGCATCTTTCCAATAGTAGGCTACCAAGAATACTGTCTGAAGCAATTATTAGAAAGAAAATCTTCTGGGCTAAGGATTGGCTTGATCTTTTCCACGAAACATCAAGTGATTTTGCGTTCACCATAAATTTACACGAGTAGAAAGGATTGCATAACATACTACTGTCAAAGCTTAAGGAAAAACATTGGAACGGATTTGTCAGTAATGCCAAGCAATCCCAATTTCACGATGAATACTGCAATGTGCTCTACTCTGAAGTTCCAAACTACTTTAATGACGCAAACCCCCGTGATATGATCTGCCTTATATTAAAAACGCGATTTGGACTTCTCAATCTAAATGGTAGAGCCTTTCAAAGAAACACAAACGGTTTATGTACACTCTGCAACTTAGATGCCTCTGAGAATACTTTTCACTGCGTTGGAGTTTGCCCGATCTTTAAAAGATATACACGAATATTCCTCGGTAATAACGAACTCTCCCGCACACAATTTTTCAATGTATTAAATGGCAGCTGCTACTCTATATCTATAACTTTTTGAAAGCTTCTCTTAAATACCGAAATCTCATTTTAAGCGAATATTCTTAATTTATGAACTCACTAAGCTAAATTTTTTATAGTAACTTTTTTTAACCTGACAGGCAACTTTATGTTATTGTCAAAAATAATTTTATACCAGCATAAACAATGTTTTTGTTATACCTTATAACTATAAAAAATAACAAAACATGGCAACTTTTGCCTTAAACAAAAACATAATTCAGCATTTAAAAAATCCCTGTCAATAGGCCTTATTATACTATTTTTATTCCCCCTCCTCCTACCGACCTGTAGCACTAACATCCCTTCTTTCTTAGGTCATGGAAACGCTGATTAACCGTCAGATTAAGGAATATCTCGAAGATCGTAAGCTTCTCCATGGCTTCGCAGCAACCGTTCCACTGGTGATCTGATGGCATATCTCACCGAACAGTTGAAGAAATCTTCACATGGCTTTGGCGAAAGAAAGATTATTGCTCTTGATATCTCCAAGGCTGAAGCTCTCTTATCGAAAATGCGTGCTTTTGGGATCGATGATACTCTTCTTCGTTGAATTAGAAGCTATCTTCTGGACCGTTCAATACAAGCCTGATTCCCACAAAATAAATGCTGGTGTGCCTCAGGGCTCCGTTCTGTCTCCGACTCTTTTTCTCATTTTTATAAATGATTTTCTTTCTGTTACTGCTGATCCACTTAACTGTTTTCCTAACGACTCTACCCTCAGCTTTTTATATTCGGTCGATAATTCACGTCCTTTGTCTACAGTACCCCCAATGCCAATGTCCATGAATGGCACTTACATCGAAGAAACCGAAAAGCTCTCAACTCGGCATGTGTGTCAACGACGACCTCCGTTGGAGTGCTTAGTGCTTAGGTTTTCCGTATCGATACAAGAAGTATTTTTCCCCTTCTGATCTGGCTACAATTTACAAAGCGTTTATATGCCCTAAGCTCCAGTATAACTCCCACCTCTGGACAAATGCTACGCCAAAATCGCTTCACCTGCTTGATAGAATAAAAATCGAGCGTTAAAATTGATAGGAAATAGAACTGCCGCTGAAACAATTGTTTTTTTTTAAGGACTTGACAATGGAACTCGAATTCGTTCATATGGCCACCGCGGGCACGTTTGTAGCGGTCAATTCGTTAGACCGAATTTTCGATGAATCAGTCACACATTTCGGCCGCTATTTCGCGTTCAATGTTGGCTCTGAGCTCTTCCAACGTCGTCGGCTTGTTGGCATAAACCAATGACTTAACGTAGCCCCAAAGAAAATAGTCTAGAGGCGTTAAATCGCACGAACGAGGCGGCCAATCGACTGGACCATTTCTTGAGATAACACTCTCAGCAAATTTACTCTTCAATAAATCGATTGTAAGGTGTGCTGTGTGGCTTGTGGCACCATCCTGTTGAAACCACATGTCGTCCAAGTCCATATCTTCCAATTCGGGCTAAAAATAATCGGTAATCATACCACGATAATGCTGGCCATTCACAGTAACGTGACGATCGTTATCGTCGACGAAAAAATATGGCCCAATAACGCCGC
The DNA here is from genome assembly GCA_963971375.1 of Platycheirus rosarum. Lineage (NCBI taxonomy): Eukaryota > Metazoa > Arthropoda > Insecta > Diptera > Syrphidae > Platycheirus > Platycheirus rosarum. Next base: position 1,813,159 of record OZ020511.1, read on the forward strand.
CGGCATGCAAACCGCACCAAACAGTTAATTTTTGTGGATGAATTGGTGATTCATGAAGCAAATGTGGACTTTCACCCGACCAATAACGCATATGTTGCTTCTTGACGAACCCATTGAGCCAAAAATGAGCTTCATCACTGAAGATAATTCTGCAATGAAATTCATCATCTTGGCGCATCCTCCTCAGAGTCCAATCAGAGAACGTACGTCGCTTCAAATGGTCCATCGGCTTCAATTCGTGAGTCAGCTTGATCTTGTATGGGTGTTAACCAAGATCCTTACGCAAAATACGCCATAATGTGGCCTGAGCAATGCCCAATTCTTGAGAACGCCGTGGAATTGACTCATTTGGATCGTTTGCTACGGACGCCTGAACGGCATCGATATTTTCGACACTTCAACCAACCCTTACGAATATGTAGACTCAATTTTTTGCTCTACACTTGTTATTGCCTGTCCACTAGGGCGAGAATTACGACCGAAAATTGGAATTAACGCTCTTAAAGTTACGGTCACCGACTCCGAATTTCGGTAGAATTTTTTTATAATTTGCAGACGTTGTTCGCTCGTTTACTTTACCATGATGAAAATGTTGAGTTTACTAAATAAATTGACAATGACAGTTCGATAATAATTAGTAAAAGGTTGCGTTCACAAATTAAATTCAAAGTTGTCAAGTCCCTATTAGAAATAAAATTGAAGCCGAAACTCATGACCGCGCATCACGCGAGAACTACAAAACAAAATTAAACAAATGTTTTTTTAATTAATCGGTAATTTACTCGAGAAACATATAGGACACATTTTTTTTTAAATAAATTAACTACAACTTTTTTCTTTTTCGTTTACAACTACGCATATATTGGGTTGTTGCGTACTTCTATTCTAAAACAGATGGCGTATATTGATGATGCATTGTGGCGACTCTGGTCACACAATGGTACGCCAAGTGTCGAATAGAGGAAACTCCAGGCCAGATGAGATCATTCGGCGGTTGAGAAGAAATCTGAATGACCCGCCATAGCTGTGGCACGTTCTTAACTTACTTCATTTTTTAATTATCAATCGTTCATTGTACATTCTACTTTACCAATAAATAATTAGTGTGTCAATTTCTGAACTCTCGTGTTGTGTGTTCTGTCATATTAGGAACCCACAGCATATAAATCGCCATCTTAGAATTTCCAGACACGTCACTATCATCTTTTATTATTATTTTATTTCTTAAGTAAAGACTTTATCTTAAAATTGAAAAGTACTTACCTATATCGCGCATATTTAAGAAATTAAAATACGATTTTTGTGTCTGAGGCTAACGCAAGCAAAGCCACAAGAGCAAGTACATGGGCTTTACTGATCAAAACATACCTTCATTTAGTCTAGCTCGCTTGCTTGAAGACGAATTTTAGCGATATTCTTCCAATTGGGCAAGTAAATCGTAAGCGAAATCTCAGCAGAAAATAATCTTGCTCAGAGAGCAACTAAATTGTTTGCAATAAGAATCCTAAACGTAGGAATTTTTCGCTGCGGAACATTGCAATTCGGATTTAAAGTTTTTTTTATCAAAGAGGAAGGTCTTTACAATTGACAGTCAAGAATAGCGTGCGTGTTTTTTGTATGACTGTTGGTATCTCAATGCAATAGTCTCCATTAAAACTTGTTAAGGATAACTAACATATTCCAATAATGGATGCATATCTCTCAATCCCAACAATAATACACATTCGTAGGCAGGTACTGACAAAATAAACAATAATAGAAAAAAAAAAAAAAAAAAAAAAAAAACATTTCCCTCTGTGTAAGCTGATAAAAGGAGGTTGGCCTTCGAACCTTTTTTTCCAAATTTAAGGATTATAGAACTGGGTTTTGGAAAAACAGGTCAAATGTTGGAGAAAAAAATTTAACCTGTTTTAATAATAGTCCTTCTGAGAATATCATCCCAAGCCTACACACATAAATATGCCTTAAGACTCATTCTATTTGGTTTATCGTTTTAGAAATACATAAATAATGCCCAGTCGATGAATATTATGAACACACTTATCTGGAGCAATGCTGTTTTTATTTTCAATGGGTTTTTTTTCTATCTTAAAGTATCTCTTATGAACCAGGAAAAAGTCGTTTGGAATTGATAAGATATTTAGTTTAAGTTTTTTTTTCTGTCGAGAACAATTCTATACAAATTTGAAAACGTTACTTCCCGCCATATTTAAAACCTTTAAAAACCTTCTTGTTTGATTTGCTCACACCCCTTCCATACAAAGAGATAGACCATTTAACTTAGTAGAAAATACTAATATTTAAACCCTCTACTCTAAACTGTTGGGTTATCGTACTCTCCCCATAAACTGTTTGTATTAGTCATTTAAGACTTTGAAATATGAATATATTTTGCAGCGATTTAAGACTGATTTAATGTTTATTGATGCAGTTTATATACCTTACTATCTTTTAACTGCGGCTTCGCTCACTTTGCATGTACGGTACGTAACAGGAAATGAAACGAATTTATAGAGTAGATTTTAATTCAAACGTTATAAAGTGTTATCCAAATTTTATTCAAATCCGTTCAGCCGTAACCTATTTTTCAATCCAGCTAAATTTCACGCAAATCCGTTAAGTCGTTGAGGCGTGATTGCGGAACAAGCATTCGAATATACAAATATTGACATTTAAGATACTTTTAGGTTAAAATAAACAAATGAATCAGTACGAAAAATAAAGTCGCACATACTTGCTCTATAGATACGGATGATAGTTATATTAACTGTTTTCTACAGGGTCCGCCATCTAACGTTTTTTTTTTCAATTAGGGCTTATTTCGTGAATGGTAACACTTAGCTCATGTCTGATTTGATAGATAATTAGTTTTATTCTTCCGCTGAACGAATATGGTTGTGTATACGCTTGAACAACGCTGGGAAATATTGCGACATTACTGCCTGCGATCGATGCCGATTTTGCCAAAAAAAAATCATCTTTTCAGATAGAGCTCATTTTGATCTTGGCGGGTATGTAAACAAGCAAAATTGTAGCATTTGGGGCACAGAAAACACGCACGCATACATTGAAAAGCAGATACACCCAAAACGAGTGACTGTTTGGTGCGGATTTTGGTCCAGAGGCATAATTGGGCCATTTTTCGAAAATGGCGATCCTTATCGGGATATTGGCAACATTTGGTTTCAACAGGACGGCGCTACGGCCACACAGCCGAAGCTACACTCGATGTTGATGAAGCATTTTCAAAAAAAAAAAAAAAAAAATTATTTGGCGGACGCGTTATATTGATAGAGTTGACATTTCGATGTTTGATCTTTGTCAAGTATATAAAACTTTTGAAACTAAGACTTTATGCTTGTCTGTTTTTTATATCAAAATAACAGCTTTTTACTAGATGCATATGAAAGTATACACAGTTAGTACTCATAACATAAACCAATTTTTTTTAATTTTTTGTCTGTCTGTCTGTGTTTGTTGGCTGCACCGATTTTGACGAGACTTTCACTGGCAGATTGCTGATGTTCTAGGGAGTAACTTCGGCTTTAAAAATTACACACTAGATGGCACTGGGTTTGTTTTTTTTGAAAATTCTTATTTATGGACCAAATTTTGACGGAATTTTCACAGGCGTGTGCGTCTAAGGTCATTTCACGAGCAGATAGCTTATCTTGTAAGAAGTGAGTAAGGCTATTTTGAATACTAGATAGCGAAAATAAACCCTACATTCGAGCAACGCCGGGTGGGAAAGCTAATTTGAACAATAAAATTTTAACAGTAAAATTAAAGATACGAAATGATTTTGCGAAATTAGGCTAATCTTGAAGGGTTCCTTGGTAGGTAATATTCCTTAAGCCATTTTTGTCAATTTATCCTTTAGAGAATCCTCTGAAAGTCTTAATCAAATGTTGGAGGCAATTAAAAGAAGCTCTTTTAAAAATAATGATTTTTTGAAAACACAATATATTTTTTTTAAAGTTTTTTTTTTTTTTTTGTAAATTTGTTGCACTTCACTTATTCGTATTTATTATTCAGTATTTATCTTAGTTTATTCAAAATACAGGATAAAATTAAAACATTACCATTTTACAGAATTTACTTTCTACAAAAACAGGAGTCTTCACAGGATTTTTTATTTTCACCAAATGAGAGGAAAAAATCAAAATTGTAGGTTCTAAAAAAAAAAACAATTTTTTTTTTTTTTTATTTTTCATACTTTTTTTTAATGAAAATTAAGAATTCCAAGACTTGAATATGTACATTATTAAAATGCATTGATTAATGTAATTTGTTTGCATAATTAAACTATAATTATACGGGTGTACCATCAAGGCTTAAATCCTGACTTCCGTCATCTTCTGAGTCGTTATCGATCTGCTCTGTGCTATCTCCGATTTCATTAAATTTTTCCTTCGAACTTTTAAGACGAACAACACACAATGAAAAGGAACTGAGAGGAGATTTGCACTGTTCGCCTGCAAAAATATTGCAGCCTTTTAAACAAACCTAGTAACCAAAAGAAGTAACATAAAGAAGTAAGTTTCCGATCCTTTACTTTAACTGGTCACTATGCTTCCTCGATAGTTACATTGATGCCAGTGCTGAAATGATCACAAATGTGATTCTTCTAGGGATGCGTGCTTTTATTCCTAACAGAGTAAAAACCATCTTGCCTAAAGAATAGTCCTGGTTTAATTCTGAGTGTAAAGAAACTATGAGGCTCGAAGAAGTATCCTACAAAGCCAACCCTAGAGAGGAAAATCAGAAAAAGGACAAACAAGCAAGGAACTCATGCAACTCCGTTATTGAAAGAACCAAATTTTTGCATGACCAAAAATTACGGCAAAAAATTCTGCAGTGTCCCAAAGGCAGTAAAAATTTGTGCTCATTTGTAAAAAAAATATTAAAAACTCCTCAACATCTTCGGTTCCAATGCTCATCGAAAATAACAAACCATGTTTACTCTTCAGATAAGGCAAACTTGCTCGCCGCCTATTTCGCTGACAGCTCCACGCTGCCTCACAGCAACGTTGCTCCTCCTGTACTTGAGAATGTAAATTTTTCTATGGGACAGATTTTTTTCCGCACTCGTACAGTAGCAAGAGTTCTCAAAGATCTCGATATACACAAATCCTCTAGCGCGGATGGTAAACCCCTGATACTTCTGAACAGGTGTTCTTCCACACTGGCAAAGCCACTGTCCAGCCTGTCCCTAAGATGACCCATCCTCCCCCTCCTACCGACCTCTAAGGTCTAGGAAACGCTGATTAACCATCAGCTTAAGGAATATCTCGAAGACCGCGAGCTTCCCCATGAACGTGGGTATGGCTTCCGCAGCAACCATTCCACTGGTGATCTGATGGCATATCTCACCGAACAGTGGAACAAATCTTTACATCGCTTTGGTGAAAGTAAGATTATTGCTCTTGATATCTCCAAGGCATTTGATAGAGTTTGGCATGAAGCTCTCTTATCGAAAATGCGTGCTTTTGGGATCGATGATACTCTTGTTCGTTGGATTAAAAGCTATCTTCTTGATTTTTCAATACAAGTTGTATTGGACGGATTCAAGTCTGATTCCCACAAAATAAATGCTGGTGTGCCCCAGGGCTCCGTTCTTTCTCCGACTTTTTTCCTCATTCTTTGCTACAAAATCGAGCGTTAAGATTGATAGGAAATAGAACTGCCGTTGAAACAATTGCCCCTCTCGAACAACGACGCAATGTTTCATGTCTTTCCTTCTTTTATAAAAAATGTTCACTCGAAGTAGCCAGCTGCATTTCTCCCCTTAAAAGTTTCTCCCGTAATGCTCGTCTAGCAAGAAATGCTCATCAGTTCACCCTTGACCCCAATTTCGGAAGTACCATGAAATATAGGGATTCTTTTTTTTAGCCGAACAACACGAATTTGGAATAGTTTACCCGGCGAGATTTTCCCTTTGCCATTTTGATCGGCTAACATTCAAAACCAATATTAATCAACACCTCCTATCTCTCCCCTCCTTATCTTCCTAATGCCCGCGCGGTGTGTTCTACATTAAGAGGAAAACAAATAGTCCCTTGTGCGCGCGTTAATTACAAAAAAAAAAAAAAAAAAAAAAAAACTAAATTGAGTGTGAGATAGTATTAAAGAAAACAAGAACTTTTCACCCATTTTCAATCATGGCCGGTAAAAATGTGAATGTACCCAATTGCAACAGATTTGAATCCAATTTAAAAGATCTAAATGTGAACGCAGCCATTATTAACTCCAATGCTACGTAAACAACGTATTGCCATCGTTTGTTTTGACATTTGAATTCTATTGGACAATTACAGGATAAATTCAAGATAAATAAAAAAAAATTACACAATTGTTTTTTTTTTACAGGATTTCCTTAAAAATACAGGAGTATCCTGTAAAATACAGGATAGATGGGACCATTATATTGTATGAGTAATGCCCCGGTTCACAGTGCAGCTATTTAAACTGAAGGTCACGTGAAGCTGAACTTCAGTTTAATAGTTTTTTTTAACACTTCCGGTTTTACAGAAAAATCTGACATTTAGTTCATCAAAACATCGTTTAACTAGATTTAGTGAAAAAAAGTTCACAGCGTTTTTCACGTAGAGGAATTTCTGCAGGTACATTTCTGTCAGAGCAAGCAAAAGTTCAAATAGTTTCTACTTTTAGCTTTGAGTTTGAGTCACGATAAGGTAATCTTGTACACGAACCAAACGTAACGTCATAGTCAAAGCAACGTGGTGAATTTCCTACAATTTCCATAATTCTTTTCTGTAAAATTAACTAAATATTTAGGGACATTGTATATAGACCTTCTTCACAAAATGGCAGCACTCAAATTGGCAACTATGGAAAGTGCTTCCAAACTCTGAACCAAGGATTAAACGGCATTGTAGTGTCAATTAACTGGAACTAAAAATTTAAAAAAACAGTTCAAGGTGTGAAACCGCATAAATTGTTGAACTGGAGCTTAAACTATAAGTGGAGTTTAAGATTCCATTGTGAAACTGGGCATAAGTATAGAAAAAAATTGGCTGGAATTTATTGAATCCGTTGAATGTTGAAAATCAAAAAAAATTGTTGTTGCCGTTTTCTCAAAATTTCCTTGAGCTAAAAAAATAATTCAATTCACATATTTCAAAGAGTTACCCAACCAAATCCAAAGCCCGAAGAAAATTTTCTATGGTGGTTTAAACTCCAGCTCGAGGTAAAGATTGACAGATCGTAATGTCATGTTTGTTCTTCTTGAACTAGAAAAAAAGAATAAAAGTAACATTTCAGGGAATCATCTGCAACGCTTAAATCCAAAGCTCGAAGAAATTTAAAAGCACTTTAGCAGATTAGGCTCGAGCTCGAGGTATAGATAGACAGACGAGGAAGAGGATTCTAGGATCATCAAATTTGTTGTATTTTTCTATCATCGTAATTGTATGCTTATATTGGTTTCTCATTGTTTTTTTTTTGTCCTACTTAAAAGCTTTTTTTTGAAGCAGGTCTGAGCTTAACAAAAACTAAAAATAAAAAAACAGAATGCTCGAGCTCTCTGATTTTACAGTACACATAACTAAGGTTATATATTGCGCAGGTTGTCAAAATCTGATCTGTCACTAAAAATTAAAAATGGTGGTTGTTAGAGTTCTACATCAAAAAAATGTATGAACAAAACTGCACATCTCAGGTTTGTTTTATATTTTTTTTCTTGTTATTTAAAAAGCTTATTTATAAATTAATTACCACAAACACTTTAAAATATAGCCCCGATATCTATTTTTCAGAACAAATAAACAAACTAATGGTCTTTGGCGGCCGCCATTTTGCTTTGATTTTGACAGATGCGCAGAAGATATTAGATATGATATGTGAAATGTGCTCTGATTTAACTATGAAACTATTTGAGCACTGAATTGTGATGAATATAAAAATGTCAAATGCCCACACCTGTCAAGCGTAAGAACCCGTTTATCACGGTAATTTAAACTTGTTTGTCCAACAACAATAGATAGAATAAAACATTTTGAGTAAAATGTCGAACACAACCAACGTCACTTTTGACAAGCGTAAAATACACAAAAAAAAGCTCAACAATTAAAATGGCGGATGAGGTTGAAGTCAGTCTGGTCTGGTAAGGAACATACATTTTATTTGCAAAATAAATCTAATGCTTGTTTTATTATTATTAATTTATCAATGTTAGAAACTTGTGTTTTCTCTTTTGTTATGTGGAGAATGATAGCATAGCATAGAGAATGTAATGGATCTTTAAAATTATAAAGTTGTGGAGGATGTTTCATTGTTTCATTACACCACACTTCGAAGTTCGAAATATGCATGCCAACGCGAAAGAAACAATCACATTCTATGCAAACATTTTGCATTATTAAAAATTTCAATTTGTCACAGCCAACTGCTCAAACGTATTTCAAAAATAAATAAATTTAAAAAATAAAGCGCTCAGAATCAGAACACGTCCTGTTCAGAAAAAAAAACATATTATTCGGAAATAAAAACAATTTAGTTTTTTGACAGTTCAGGCTTTGCTCTGGACTGAGACAATAAAATTGACAACCAGGGTTGGCCATATATCACAAACTCAATCAAAACTACATTTGTTACGTCTACTACGTTGCATACGTAACAAATGTAGTTAACGTATAGTTAATTGTAGAATACTCTGCTTTAAACGTCACTTAACTATAATTTTTTTTTTATTTCTGTCAATTCAATTTACTACGCCATTCCCATTAACCCAAGTTGAAATTAATTTACATGAGAAACAATTACAGTAGATTTGTATGCGGAGAACCGGGGAAGGCATTTCTGACCATTTGAATCAAAAATGCAGCCAGAAAGCTCAGGGCAGTTAAAACCTAAAACTTATTGGAGTTTTGCGCCCAGGAAGCATCCTGGCCTTTAAAATATAATCTAGGCTTACTAAATATACCAGCATCATCTGCTGCTATTGAAAGGGTTTTTTCACACTGTTCGTTTGTGTAAGTGATATTGTGTGCTACATCATGTAGCAGACGTAACAAATAAGGACTATGTAGAAAACGTATAAAATACGCGTAGTTAATCGTGTAGAAAACTTTAGGGTAAACTAGTCGGCCAATCCTGTTGACAACTTGGCATGATATTCTAAATTACTCAATTGTTTGCTGTTATCCTACTTATGTATATTATAAATTGGGAAATTTTGTATGTTTGACTGATTGTTTCGCAATCACGCCTGAACGACTTAATGGATGTGGATGAAATTTTATAGATAAATAGTTAAGGTGTTGATTTCAAAAATAGGCTACTTTTTATTCCGGGAAAATGTATGGTCCTGTAGAAAAGGCTTGGTTGGAGGTTGTTTGTTATGCTTCCTTGCATCAACAAATGCATGAATTTGTGAAGTTTATTTGATGGTAGAGTAAAAGGTTACTTTTATTGCGAAAAAAGTACGATTCCTGGGGGATATCTGAATATTTTCTTAAGAGTATAGAGATAGGGTCGTGAAATATACAGTTTTTTTTTTTAATTCTTTTGGGATTGTCACGAAACCTTTGGTTAAAAAACACCAAAATTAAAAAATTGATAAAATCCATTGGAAATTTGTTCGTGAGTAATATTGGCATCAATTAAATATAAATTATGTATAACTTAAGTGTAAGTTGGATAATCATTAATTTTTTTTTTGTTTTTTTTTTTATTTATTTTATCTTAACAGTTGAAGTTGATAAGTTAAAAACAGAATAATAGTGTCAAATCTTAACCTTAACAGTTAGTGGTAAATGACACATCAATATTAAAGCAATTCAGACATGATAGGATGTGGGGTTACATCATTGCATAAAGGAGGAAGCACTGTGTCTCATTGGTAGAATATGCAGTTCTTTAAATAGAGGTCAACTTCTCGTGAATCGATTATTTTTACAAATAATTCTTAACAATCATGCGCATGGAAACAAGGACTTAATTCAAATACACTATTAACTTAGTTTTCTCGCTTATAATAAGACTATGCGAAGTAAACCACATTCATAAAACTTTAAGATCTTCTTCAACTTTTGAATCCAAGTTTGATGCGTAAGTCATTGCTGTGTCATCAGCAAAAGCAGTTGAAGACCCATTTAAAGTGAGTTTGAAAAAGAAATTAATATAAACTAAAAAAAAATAATGGTCCCAGTCTTGCCTTGAGGTAAGCCATTTTAAGAAGTCTTGATTCGCCTTAGATTCCGTTTATTTTAACTTTTTGTTTTCGTCCTTTTAAATAATAACTTGATCAGTCGTGATCAACCCTGTCAAAAGCTCTAGTCATGCCAATAAATAAGCTCATCGTTGATTTATTGTTATTTAGGCTACCATAAAGTTGACTGCAGATTCTCAAAATGGCACTTTCAGTCGACATTCCTAAACTGGTTGTTACAAAAAAAAAGTTACACTTATCTAAAAACAAAAAAATTAGTTTTTCAAATTTTTTTGAAAGCGTGGAGAGTAAGGAAATAGGCCTTATAATGTTTTTTTCTGTTTCCCTTTTTAAACAATAGTATAACCTCCGCACATTTCAAATGGTCAGGAAAACGATGAAAACATCAATGACATACCAAACGATACTTTTTTTATAAATGAGCTTGAAATTCTATCATTTGTGCACGAATTTTTATTTTTAAGACTCATGACAACATTGTAAATTTCCCTAGCGGTAATATCAGTAAAACCAAAGCTATTACCTACTCTGAGTGTCCTCATAAGCGTATTTGAAACACTTAAACAATTGCAAGCTGAAGAACTTACAACCAGGGCTGCCAATCTACTTCATATGTAGTAGATCTACTTCATTTATTTATTTTTATGTAGCAACTTATTTCTACTTCGTTTAACTTGTTTTTTCAAATTTCAAATTTTCAAATTCATTTAAAATGTGTTGTATTGATTTATTTTTGCAAATCGAAAAAATCACTTTATCTCTAAAAGAAACTAGCTTATCTTAGAAATAAATCACTAGACCTATTTAGCAGATAGCTGGCGTTGTAAGGAGTAACTTAGGCTAATTTAATTACCCCTTAGGTGGCGCTGGGGTCTTTTACAAAACCTTGGCAAAATTTGTACCCGAGAGATGGCGCTATGGTGGAGATACATATATCTATTAAAATGTAGTCTTCCCTGTTCCCTGTATATCTTCATAATTTCCATTTCAACAATATTTTAGGCTTGACCGATTTAAAACGTTAAAACATAGAAAGCACTGTTATTGGGATCCAGAAAACGATGATAAACCTAAGCAACGTCGGATATGTCAGCTAGTATTAAATAAGATGAAAATAAATTATTTATTTGTTTTTACTTTCGTTTTCATTGTCTGCTACAGATTTTGCAAATCTACTTCGTTTTTTTTGGGCGATCTGCTTCATTTTCTGGACTCAGCATTCCCATCCGTGCTTACAACCACTGGTCAAAGCTTTTCAAAAACTTCGGTAAAATACTCGTTGAATATATTTGAATTTTACTCTTCATTTACCTAAAATACTATTAACAGCTCGCCATTCTTCTCTTACATTACCATCTGCCTTTGCAAATAAATCAGCATACCTAATACTATATTTTTTCCTACAAACTAAGCTTATTTTTCTTTCTTAAATGACTGAGAAGTTTATTTTTTCTGGCCATGATTTTATGTGGCTTTGAAAAAAACTAGCACAAAATATCAAAAGCAGTAGAAGGATTATTTTCAGAGTAAACTGGCTCCCAAAGTTCATATTTTAAACGTTCCTTTAAAAGTTCATAATTAACTTTGTAGTTACTTGAACTCGAGATATATATATATGTTGTCGGACTGCAAAGCAGAACTTCAACTACTCCTGGAGCATAGGGCAGCAACAAGATCCTTCCATTTGTCCCGATTCGCCGCAACTGGCCTTAGCTGTGACCACGAATGAATGCCTTGGGACCGAGCTTCCTTTAAAACAGATGACCTCTAATTGTTTTTGGTCTTCCCACGCGTCTATTCACCTCAGGATTCCATTCGAAGGATTGTTTCGCTATATTGTCGTTAGGTTTTCTCAGATTATGGCCTATCCAACGCCACTTCCGTTGCATGATGTCGACATCCAATTTTTTTCCGTCCGGTCCTATTCCATAGTTCTTCGTTCTATATGGTTTGCGGCCCTATGGCCTATATGGTAGTGCCCCGTGGCTTAGTGGTTAGTGTGTCGGACTGCTAAGCGAAAGAACCTGGGTTCAAATCCAGCTCATAGCCACCTTTTTTTCTGGGGTACTGCCTCTTGCGAGGAACTGACAAAACCTCCAAGAGTAAAATTTGTCTCGAAAAAGTGCATCTCATGTAGCCGTTCGGACTCGGCGGTAAACTGTAGGTCCCTTCCATTCTTGCAGAGTAACAACACAACAGGAATGGTTGAGAGTATAAGTCACTAGGCCTTGGCTCCTTAAGGAGCTGTCGCGCCAATAAATTTAATTTAATTTAATATGGTTTGCGGCCACCGGATCTTCAGAATGTAACGCAAACAACGGTCAACGAAGGCTTGCAGTCTGCTCGAAATGTTTGCAGAGCATTTCCATGTTTCTGAAGCATTTAAACAGATTTAACGTTGGATTCGAATAGTCTCAGTTTGGTGCGTAGCGATATTTTGCTGGAGGAGGAGAAGGATGAGCTCGAGATGGGTTCTAATTTGTTATCGTTAGAAAATCATTTAAAATAGACGGCAATCATGTTCTGATGAAATTTATGATCAATGCAACTCTCTGATGTTTCTGTCACACGAGTTGATTCGTTTCCTGCCATTGTTTAAGAATAGTTTTCAGTATCTTTATTTAGCTCTAGATCAAGCAAAAAACTAAAACGTTTTGTAAAAAAAAGTTTCACGTTATATAGGCACTTTGTAGTAATGAAAAGGCTTTTAACTTTGTTTCGATAGGATTGTATCGCAAAAAGTAATAGCAAAAACAACCTGGACCCCTGACTGAGCCTTTTCAAATACAGCGTTCATACCCTTTCTTGAGGAAGGTTGGTCCATTAACTAATAATTTTATTAACAAAAAATTACATGATTTGAGTTATTCCAATCTTAAAGATGCTTAAGTATAACATTTATAATGTCTCTTCTAACTAGGTATCACTTATCAGTTCAGAAGATTTCACCCCTGCCTGGGTCAATCACAGAAATTCTGATTGTTCTTACGGTTGCAGTGTGCCAATTGACAATTTGTTTCTGTTTCTGTTTCTGTCTGCCTAGAGGTGGCCTTCTAAATTTCCTAGAATTTTAGTGTCGAAATAAATTATATTCTAAAAGAAACACAGAATTTATTTTAAAAACCTCTTTCATAAATAAAATGAAATTTGAAAAAAACTACCTAAGAACTTCTGAATGTCGATAGATAAAAAAAAAAAAAAGTTAATTGAAAAGCATTCCGCTCATCATTGTTGGTATTTTTGGAGCTTTTTTTTAATTAATTTTAATGAAAATTCACAGCAAGTACGAGAAACTAAGTAGCAATCTTAACCTAAAACTACTGTTTTCAATAACTTAAATTAGGTTTTCTAGACTAAATATGATTGAATTATATCTAAAGAAAGCTTGACTACTCACGCTAACGGGAAATACGTAGGTATTGTATATGCATCCATTATAAGCTTTGATCGATGCTATTCCACTCGGTTTTGTTTAAGTTGGGCTTTTTTTTTTTGGTGATATTGTTTAAAAATCGAAGTTTTTAACTTTGATTGTTTTTTATATATCCAAATAGGTGAGCTGGTTTTTTAATTTTGCGTTAATCCTGTCACTACACACGGTTCGGGGCAATAGGCAAATACATTTTCATTTTACCGACGGCAAATTTCAACTTTTTTTCTTATAAGCTTATGGGGAATCAGTTTAACGGGCATTTTCATATAAATTAATTTTGCTTATTTCGTCAATTCAATATACTTAGAAACTAGATGATGGGACCTTCGGCACGGTTTTTTTTTTTTTTTTTAATTTCACTTTCAAAAACAATCAATTTAGACAAGAAAACTTGATAACACCTCACAATCAATCGAAAATATGCAACAATTTCTGATATATATATAAAATTTTCTGTAGGGTTTCGGTTGCTTCAAATTGTTTAAACAAATTAGTATGTTTTTTTCTTGTTTGTTTATTTTCATCATTTAATAAAAATCGAAGTTTAGAAAAAAAATATACGAAAACATTTGTCGGCGGCCTACATATTCACGATCTGTTTCTGCCGTCACAAGCAAGAAGATACAAAATGTTATAAACACAGACAGATATTCCCTTCACAGGTTCGACAATACTAACAGAGAATATACCATCGCCCAAACACCAATCTCGCTGTCGCAAGTCAGCAGCAAAACAAAACACTCATTTCCAACACGCTCTATCTAGGTTTTCATATTCATATTGGCTTCGAACACCAATACACTTGCGCCTATTGAACTCTGCCTAGAGAACACATGTTCAGTTAAGCTGCATCCAAATGCACTGTTCTGCTGCCGACACTTAGATCCTGTCCATGTCCATAGCGGTAGCCTTGCAGATGGGCAGACTTTATGTTTCAACTTCAGCTGAGCCTTTTGTGGTACAGAATGAAACGGAGGCACACACAGCTATAACTGTAGTACTTTGGAGTTTTGCGAGATCAGTGGCCTGTTTGTGTATGTGTGTGTGTTTGTATGCGTTTGCCTTATTATCCTACCTAAGGGTTTTTTTTCCTGCAGCTACTGTTGTTCTTATTTTGAGAACGTGATCATTAAACTCACTCAAAGTTGGATGTGTGTGTGTTGTTGTATATGTTTGTTCAGCAGTTCACTTGTTTTCTGGCCACATGTTGACACCCATTTTAATTTTTTTCATTCTCGGTGGATGAGTTTGGCTTTAGTTAAGACAAAAATATCAAATACAAGAAGAAAATAAATTCTGAGAGGTTTGTTGGCTAAGTGTGTATTTTTTTAAGGGATCTAAGGCAGGCCATACACGATGCACATTGTTGGAGCACAAATTTCGAGGTAATGTAGTCGAGTTAGATGTTTGGATTGGAAGTAATATTGGCGTTTCGTGAAAATCGATCTATTTTTTTTTGTTAATGGGAGGAGTCGCAGGACTGATCTGTTTGATAAGCCTATTTCTAGTAAATCGTTAGGAAGAATTTTCTCAGAGACGTCATATTAGATATTTGGGAAATTGATGCATTGAAAAAAGAAAACATCTAATTTTTAATTTAAAAAAAAAACTAGGGCTCCTTGTTGGAATAAAACAAACTATGCTGGAGCTGGACAAACAAATTGAATTGTGTACAATTGGGGACTTTGGGTTTGGCGTTTTGGTGATCCATTGGAAGGGAATCGGTCGGTGGTTCGATTTTTTTTTAGTGTTTGTGTGGTGTGCGAATGTGAGCGATAAAGCTGGCGCTGCTGATGCGTCGTGTAATTTGTGTTTGTTTTATTTAAAATTTGGATCTGGGCTGGCGGCTGGGGTATGCATGTTTATGAATAGCATACAGATACCATGGCAATGCATAGGTATTTAACGACGAGAAACCATGATCAGATGGCTCTCGTTGGTTTCGTCGGTTTGGAGTGGAGACAGAGAGGCTTGTTGATGGTGCGCGCATACCAAACCAGTACTGATTGTAGGCAATTAAATTTGATTGCTTTATTTCGGAGGAGAGTTGGTTTTATACCTGCAGCCTGCAGCATCAGCATCTGAGAAGAAGCTGTTTGCGTTTGAAAATCACTTTGAAGGGAACAAAGGGAGGGCGAGCTATAGTGTTGCCACTGATGTTTTTTTTTGTTCATTCAAATTCTCTCCTCTTAGCTATGACGGAATGTTGAGAGCAGACTATGAGACTAAACCGACATTTTTGTACAATAATACAAATATAGAGTTTGGCACCAAGCCCTGTTATCGAAAATTCGTGAGTTTGCATTCGATTAAGCTATTCTTTGTATTGCATTAGGAATTGCATTTCGAATCGCTCAAATGATGATCAAACTACAGCACTCTCAGCTATTCATATTCGTTTGTAAACCCTTATCCATGTATTAGGGATGTGGAATTGCATTGACACTATGACAGCGTGTGATAAGTTTATTAAATTCTGATCTGGGTAGCATTGTCATATTTGGGCATGTACTCCCATAACCTATTTTAGTTTTTTGGACAGAACTAAGAAAAAAGTGACCCTGGAAAATAACAGAAACATTTACATCCCTTGAGGACCGTCGGTGTCGTAGTGCTTCTCGGTTTTCGCTATTTGATCAGCGAAATAGTCATCAGCTGTATTCCTCCAAGAAACGATTTAACCGTAGTGACATAGGAATGCCTATAAGTTTACTCTTCATTACGGTTTCCAGATCATCTCTTTCCTTTCATTTCAGATCTATTTTACACTCTCTTTTCATATGTCATCTCTTTAATCTCTTTTTCTATTTTCAAGAGTCTAACAATTTTGTTTTCTCATTTTAATTTTGCAGGGTAGTTTTTTAGGGTGTCAAAAGTTTGTGGTTTTAACCAGTAATTATAATTAAACAACAATTGATCATAATTCGTAATTCGAGTAGAACATGAAATTGGACCGATTTGGACAGGACTTTCACAAGCAGATAGCTAATAATGTAAGAAATAACTAAGGCCATTTTAATTGCTAGGTGGTGCCGAACATTTTGATGGTTGGGTGTTGTACGAATATGGAAGGCATTGATCGGCGCCAACCAGGTGATGTCCAGTGTTGTAACTATCTCGTACGCATCAACTGTGCTTATTTTACCTCCTGGCGGTAAGCACCGGGTACTGGTCTGTCCAGTGTCCATCCGGAATCCGGACATTCCTGCTAAACTTCTAAGGGCGATTGTTGAACACAGATAAAATAGCGACACTATAAAGCTCTGCTTTAATAACTATTCTGTCAACAAGGCAGATGCCCTAATGAGCCACTTCGAAGTATTTGGGGATAAGATCATTGGAACAATTCAATGCAAATCAGTTCATTGAAATAGAGTTGGTGGCGGATGAGCTAGTAATGGGCCGACGACGGCAGCGCTCATATCCCCGAAGCAGGTTACCGACTCCGGATATTCCGTCTCCTTTTGCCCAAGGAGTCCAACAAAGGACCTGGCCGTCCAGGTTGGGGGTTGTGCATGGGGTTAACAACCACGCCATGGAAAAAAATAAAAGTTACGAAGCGACCAATTGAGGCCCAGGTTCGCACAGCTCTATCATAAAAGCCAAAATAGTACTTCAGTTTTTGGCAAAGTAATTCATGGTTTACTCTGTCAAAAGCCTTCTAGAAATCCAGCAGACAGAGATCAGTTACGTTATCCAAGTCATATTGACACCTAATATCTTCAAGGATTTTGATCAGTGCAGTTTGGTAGCTGTGATTCGCACGGAAACCAGACTGAATGGTGGACAATAAATTAAACTTTTAAGGTAATTCGATACCTGTGAGGCCAGAATTTTCTCAAAGTCTTTCGACAGGCAGGGAAGAATTCTAATTGGACGAAATTCAGAACATAACCTTAGGTTGGACTTTTTTCCAGTTTTTTGGGAATGATTAGGACGGAATGCTCAAAACGTGAGATATAAAATGGCAATTATGTTCATTGCGCGGCACATGTATTAAATTTAATACTAAAAGGTGCTGAAAAAATAATGCCAGATTTTTTTTTTTGGTCAGAGTATTGAACGCTGGTCAATGTTATAAGCAATAATTCAGCTGAAAAATATAAATAATTTTAGAGACTAAGGGTTTTACTGTGTTAGATTCTACTTTGTCTTTTCTTTCTGATATACAAAACCCAGTTTCCAAAGCCCTTCAGAATGAACATAAAAACCAACAAAAAGCTAGTGTTTTACTGAGCAATCTTTTGAACGGATTGAACGATAAACGAAATCAAAATTTATTTAATTGTTTGATAAGGAGTCTAAGGATTTAGGAAACAAATGGAGACTAACTTCTCATTTTAAAACAAAAGAAGAATAGACAATCAATCGATAAGGGAAGTTGCTGAATTATTGCAAACTTCGTTCAATTTTTTTAACGCTTCCGGTTACGGCACCAACAGCTAAAAGAACGTTTTCAAACTTAAGCTAGTAAAAAACTATTTAAGAATTTCTATGAGACAGGAACGGCTGCCGGACATATTAATTTTGTCCATAGAAGCTGAAAATCTAGAAAAATTTAAATCAGCTATAGAGGATCTTATCAACACACTTTTGGAAAGAAAAAAACAAGAAAAGTTTTGATAATATATTTGGATCCTACTACTGTATTTTTTTATAATTTTTCCAAAAACGTATAAATACCTATACCCTAAAACTTTATTTGTAATTCAACTTATGTATCTTAAAGGCAAGAATTGCATGTTTTTTTTATAATTAACGCGCGCCCTTTTAATCTAACACACTGCGTGGGCATTAGGAAGATAGGGAGGGGAGAGATAGGAGGTGTCGATTAACATTGGTCATGAATGTTTGCAAATTAATATGGCAAGGGAAAATCTCACCGGGTAAGTTATTCCAAATTCGTGTTGTTCGGCTAAAAAAAGAATCCCTATATTTCACGGTACGTCCAAAATTGGGCTCAATGGTGAACTGATGAGCATTCCTTGCGAGACGAGTATTGCGGGAGAAACTTTTAAGGGGAGGAATGCATTTGGCTACTTCGAGTGAACATTTTTAATAAAAGAACCGATAAAATAAGGAAGGACATGAAACATTGCGTTGCGGTGTTCGAGAAGGGCAATTGTTACAGCGGCAGTTCTATTTCCTATCAATCTTAACGCTCGATTTTGTATTCAATCAGGCAGGTGCAGCGATGTTTGCAAAGCACCTGCCCAGAGGTGGGAGTTATACTCGAGTTTAGGGCGTATAAACGCTTCATACATTGTAGCTAGATCAGATGAGGAAAAATTATTCTTACACCGATATAGAAAACCTAAGCACTTAGCAGCATTTTTAGCGATCTCAAATATATGGTCGTTCCAACGGACGTCGTCGTTAAGACACATACCGAGTACTGAGAGCTTTTCTTTTGCCATTCATGGACAATGGCATTGGGGGTATGTTTAGCTTTAACCACAGAAGACAGCATTGAGTTTTCGAAGTATTAAACTCCACACGATTCCTATTACCTCATTTGACAATGCAGTATAAATCGGAGTTTGATGAGCTTGACACACGGTACCGACGTGAATTATCGAACGAATATGAAAAGCTGAGGGTATAGTCGTCGGCAAAACAATTAAGTCGATTAGAAGTAACAGACAGAAGATCGTTTATAAAAATCAAGAAAAGAGTCGGAGACAGAACAGGGCCTTGGGGCACACCAGCATTTATTTTGTGGGAATCAGACTTGAATCCGTCCAATACAACTTGTTTTGAACGGTGCAGAAGATAGCTTCTAATCCAATGAACAAGAGTATCATCGATCCCAAAAGCACGCATTTTCGATAAGAGAGCTTCATGCCAAACTCTATCAAATGTCTTGGATATATCACCAAAGCGATGTAAAGATTTGTTTCACTGTTCGGTGAGATATGCCATCAGAACCAGTGGAACAGTTGCTGCGGAAGCTATACTGACGGTCATGGAGAAGCTTTCGATCTTCGAGATATTCCATAAGCTGGCGGTTAATCAGCGTTTCCATGACCTTAGAAAGAAGGGATGTTTTCAAGTTATTGTTGTTTGAAAAAAAAGGTGGCCCTTAAAAAATATTGATACGAACCCCCCGAAGGGCTAGCTACGCCACTGTTTTTACCCAACAATAAGCGCACAAATAGTAGAAAATTGAGGTATCAATAAATAATTGATAAATAAATCAAAACATACACACCAAACCATTGTTATAAATAAGCAAAATGTAAAACCGAAATATATGACTAATTTCCATTTTCTGACGCTTATCACTTTTGTTGCGTAAAGCAAAGCTTTTACAGTCTAGTTTCCTTCCTCTCTACTCAAAATATTAGCAAGCAAACCTTTTTTCCTTACCAATTTTATTATTGACACTTAAAACGCCAACACTTCCAGCAAATAAAAATCTTTACATGTAAACACAAAACCTATCTTTTATTTCTTCGCCTTCTTCTGTTGCCTTAAACGAAACAATAACATAAACATTAAGGAAACCAATAATAGCCTTTATTGGATTTCACTGAATAATGATTAGAAATGTCAGATGATAGACGTGTTCTGTGTGAACAGGAACACGGGTATTACAATGCAATTGAGTTTTTTTCCGTCAATTTTTATAGACTTGGTTGGCTTCTTGTAAATTTTCATTTGTGTGTTTATGTGGTAAATATAGTTGTTGCCTTGCTACTGTGTAGCTTAAGACTAGAGTTAATAAAAAAAAAAACATTTGGTTGCATAAAAGTACTGACGATGATCGTAGTGGATACAGAGCTGTGCACAAGTTCTTCAATTAAAATACAAATTACCTGGAGCACAGTTGGAAAAAGGCTTACTATTGTATGGTATTCAGTACAATTTGATTTTCTCAGTACATAAGTACATCTTTGGCATTTTCAGTACAACTTTGAATTGATTTATAGTACAGTGTATTTAGATTTTATTATATGGAGCTCTGGGAAATAATTTACAGACGACATTTGACTTCGGTATTCGAAAGAGTACTAACGAGCCAAGAAAACACATTTTGCAGTATTCCGCCATTTTGTTTGTAATGTTTATTTCAATGTTTACTCGTAACTCTTGTAATTTTTATCTTAGATAAAAAAGTAATATCACAAACTTGTAGCAATTTAAATTTTCTACAAAATATGTTAAAAGACTTTGATATAAGCATTAAAAACAAAATGGCGGAATACTGACAACAGGTGCATGTGTGCAAAATGTGTTTTTTGGCTCGTGTACTAGTACTCTTTCGAATACCGAAGTCAAGTGTCGTCTGTAAATTATTTCCCAGCAAGAGTCTAAATGCCCCGGACTATTATTTCTTTAGTGAATTTTCTTTTATCTTCAGATCTTTACTAAGAAAATCTGCGATGCGAACATACCAAAAACCAATAGTAGAAATTTCACACAATCTATGTATGTATACACATAAATAAAAATGAAGTGTCTGTTTTTAAAATCAAAATTACAGCTTTTTACCAAAACACTATTTAAAAAAAATTTGTCTGTCTGTCTGTCTTTCTGTCTGTTTGTTCCGGGTTATCTCGGGAACGGCTACACCGATTTTGTCAGGACTTTCACAGGCAGGTAGCTGATATCCTAAGGAGTAACTTAGGCTATGTTAATTACTCACTATGTGGCACTAGTGTCGTTTTTTTTCCAAAAATTCTTATTTATGGACCGATTTTAACGGGACTTTCAAAGGCAAGGAGCCCATTTTGAAAGCTGGGTTTGCTTATTTTTCGAAAATGAAATAAAAAAAAAAAATAAATTACAAAAAAATACATAAAAAAATTAAAACAAAAATACAATACAAAAATTGCGTTTTTTTTCGAAAAACAGAAGAATAATAATAAACTAACATGGGTGGGTAGGTATTTCTCTATGGTGGAATACAAAATTATAAACTTTTAGTAAGCTTTGCGAATTGAGTAAACAGTTTTTGATAAATTTCAGGCGGACGAAGTCGCGGGTAGTAGCTGGTTATAAGTAAAAAAAAATATTTTAAGAGTCCTACTGTTTATGATTTTTTTTATTTTTAAATCAAACATGTTCGCTTCATCAGTTTTAAAGTAAGTTTTCTACAATATTTTTAAGTACATGTATAAAGTATTATATGGTTCTGAAAAGCTCAAGAGAATTAACAAATACTTATTCTTTAAGTTCAGTGAGACTTTTGGCAGTTACCCACGCTTCCCCACGTTACAAATTGTATATCAATTTTTAGCCTAAGGTGTTTATTTAAAATATTTTATAAGAACTAGGTGCGGAACCGTGCGTTTTCCAAAGTTCGCAACAAAATGTGATAAGCTTCAGAAAACGGAAATTAGTCATATATTTCGGTTTTACATTTTGCTTATTTATAACAATGGTTTGGTGTATGTTTTGATTTATTTATCAATTATTTATTGATACCTCAATTTTCTACTATTTGTGCGCCTATTGTTTGGTAAAAACAGTGGCGTAGCTAGCCCTTCGGGGGGTTCGTATCAATTTTTTTTAAGGGTCTCGTTTTTTTTCGTTCCCTATTTTTTTTTTCAAACAACAATAACTTGAACACATCCCTTTTTTTTAAGGTCATGGAAACGCTGATTAACCGCCAGCTTAAGGAATATCTCGAAGATCGAAAGCTTTTCCATGACCGTCAATACGGCTTCCGCAGCAACTGTTCCACTGGTTCTGATGGCATATCTCACCGAACAGTGAAACAAATCTTTACATCGCTTTGGTGATATATCCAAGGCATTTGATAGAGTTTGGCATGAAGCTCTCTTATCGAAAATGCGTGCTTTTGGGATCGATGATACTCTTGTTCATTGGATTAGAAGCTATCTTCTGGACCGTTCAAAACAAGTTGTATTGGACGGATTCAAGTCTAATTCCCACAAAATAAATGCTGGTGTGCCCCAAGGCCCTGTTCTGTCTCCGACTCTTTTCTTGATTTTTATAAACGATCTTCTGTCTGTTACTTCTAATCGACTTAATTGTTTTGCCGACGACTATACCCTCAGCTTTTCATATTCGTTCGATAATTCACGTCCTTCGCCTTCGGACGTACAATTGCAACGGTACCGTGTGTCAAGCACATCAAACTCCGATTTATACTGCATTGTCAAATGAGGTAATAGGAATCGTGTGGAGTTTAATACTTCGAAAACTCAATGCTGTCTTCTGTGGTTAAAGCTAAACATACCCCCAATGCCATTGTCCATGAATGGCAAAAGAAAAGCTCTCAGTACTCGGTATGTGTGTTAACGACGACGTCCGTTGGAACGATCATATATTTGAGATTGCTAAGTGCTTAGGTTTTCTGTATCGGTGTAGGAAGTATTTTTTCCCATCTGATCTGGCTACAATTTATAAAGCGTTTATACGCCGTAAACTCGAGTATAACTCCCACCTCTTGGCAGCTGCTTTGCAAACATCGCTTCACCTGCTTGATAGAATACAAAATCGAGCGTTAAGATTGACAGGAAATAGAACTGCCGCTGAAAGAATTGCCCCTCTCGAACCCCGACGCAATGTTTCATATCTTTCCTTATTTTATGTTCACTCGAAGTAGCCAGTTGCATTCCTCCCCTTAAAAGTTTCTCCCGTAATACTTGTCTCGCAAGCAATGCTCATCAGTTCACCCTTGAGCCCAATTTCGGTCGTACCGTGAAATATAGGGATTCTTTTTTTAGCCGAACAACACGAATTTGGAATAGTTTACCCGGCGAGATTTTCCCTTGCCTTTTTGATCTGCAAGCATTCAAAACCAATGTTAATCTACATCTCCTATCCTTCCCTTCCCTATATTCCTAATGCCCGCACAATGTGCTCTACAGTAAAAGGGAAACAAATATTTTTCCAGTATCTCAAAGAAGTAATATTCTCATTGTTCCAACATTTAAATATAGAGCCTCCAAACAACAGTTATTTGTGCATGCTGCGGTCCTCTGGAAGTCCTTGCCTGCCAATCTGAAAGGACAAGATAACTATATAAAAAAATTGAAGGCTTGCTTAGAAATCTATATAATTGCTAAGCGTTTTTCCACTTCTATTTCTGCTTCTTTTATCTCATTTTATTGAAACATAATGTTAAATTATCTTTAATTTGTTTAATTTTAATTTTAATTTCAAAAATATTTAATATACATCTAATAATTTATAATTTGCTTTGTTTAAACTAGTTATGCTTTAATGATATTACCTACAACGTCATTTAACTCGACACTAAAACTTATTTAGTGTGAGATAAGTTTGAAATTCGTATGAAAAAATCAGCTAGTTTCACACTGTTTTTGATTATGTCGACTTTATTTGTCTATAATTTTGCGCTATAGTGTTTTAAAATACTTACGTAAATAAATAAACACAAATACAAAAAAAAAATACAAAATATTACAACAACAACGATCGCATTGCACAGCAAAACTATGAGACGACGAACGTCCCCAATGATTGAAATATACACGTTAAAAGTGAAATATGTTTTGCTTTTCACATTTTGACACTGACACAAATCAGCTGATTTTGGTCCAATAAGATGTTTCGATCATGGCTGATTCCGTTCAGGGTTTTTGATTTGAATGTTTTCGTATTCGTATCGTTTCGTTCCGAAGAATCTGTGATAGGACTGAATATCTTTTCCACAACTAAAGTTAGATATTGACCCTTGGTCCTTATATTAATCTGCCGCAAATAAACTAATGATAAAGGTCTATTTACATCCAAACCAAACCATGCAAAACATGATTACTTGGCCATTATTGAACGTTCCAAATCAAAAGCCAACGAAACCACATACCGACCCCCTAATTTATATGTAAGTATGTATTAAATGCTTAGACCGCAAATTAAAGCATTTGTATCTTTTCTCATTCTCCTCTTCTGAAAAACAAAGAGTTGATATCTGTTTCACTCAATTGCACATTTTTAAGTTCAATATATAGCAGCGTGACTGCGGTTAGTGTTAAATGCGGCTTGAGTATACTAACACGTGTTTTCACGTTCAATTTACTCGAGCGCTATGCATGAACGCACATTAAATGGGGTTTCGGTCTTTTTGGTGTTACTACTGTTACAAATATGAGTTCCTTGATTACTCGTGAGTTCACCACTATAGTTGGCCTCATGCGTAAAGTAAATATACAAACATGGTTACGAATGCGTTGTACGTACTGGCACTAGAATAATTTTCACACCTGTTGCATACCATGCACTGAAGCGAATTTGGTAGTCATGGTCAAGGAAAAGTAGTTAGAATTGAAGAACGAGTTATGCAAAAAAATAATGAAAATAACAATCAAACATGACATTACGATGATAGAGAAACATATTTGAGTTATTGGCAAAACTCTGTCTGTCAGTCTGTACGGGTATATTGAACTACAGCCTAAACGATTTGGCCAATCATTTTCAAATTTAGTACATAGGGTTATTTTGACATTCTACAGGGGTCTTTTTTTTTAGCTCAAATATTGACGGTACCTGTCATATAACCGTTAAGTAAAAGCTTATTTTTTTCAAAAAACCGCTTGAAGAATTTTTATGAACAAAAATCAGTGTACTTCTGTAGGTATTGTTTATGTTTTGATTAAAAAAATGGGCACGACTGGGTCGCACGTACTTGCTCTTATGTGCATAATTACATTGGAAAGTAAGATCTTTGACAGAAACAAGTAACATTTGCGTTGAAAATAACACAGTTTGAACTTATAAAAAGTATTAAAAACCACAATACTTAACGGTTTTTAGTAAAAATGAAGTATGCCATCACACGTCTTAAATAACAAGGAATTTATGAAAAATCTATTTCGAAAATTGTAGGACCGGTTTTGATAAAATCCTGTTTTTTATTTTTAGTTTTTTGAAAATAAATTATTTTTAAAATTTTGTTATGCAGTTTCTTAGAATTTATTAAAATACATGAGTTTATAAAATTTAAAATAATTTTTTTTTGATTAGTTTTCAAAATTTCAAAAATTTATTTTTATTAGAAAAAAAAGTTATTCAAAATTTTAATATGCAGAATTAATTAAACTATCTAGATCTTCTCAAATATAAAATTTGACAGAAATCCAAAAAGCCGTTACCGAGAAAGCCCAAAATTAAAAAAAAAACGTTATATGAAAAGTACCGTTAATTGACTTTTCCGTGAAATTTGGTTCTAATCAAATAATAGCCAATACCAACATACAAATTTTCAAAAATTTTCATTAAAATCGTTGAAGCCGTTTTCGAGAAAAATAAGATTTTCCTAAACGGTCATATGGCAAGAACCGTTATTTTTTGGACTAAAAATAAAATTTCAATTTCCCCTCTGGAGAATGCCAAAATAATCACACACACCAAGTTTGAAGATAATGCCATAAGCCGTTTAGGCTGCAGCTCGTTGTACAAACTGACCGACTGACATTTTTTCTTGATTACTTACTTAAACTTCCCTATGATCGTAATGTCATGTTTGATTATTATCTCAATTTTTTTAATATTCACGAATCCTAAACTTGCTTAATAGCCCCTATAATCGCAAGTAAAAGTTAAGATGGTGGGATAAAAACGGCACCCCCTAGGACCGTTTTTTTATTTTCTTCGATTTCTCGAGAACTGGTTAACCGATTACAATCAAAATTAATATTCAGGAAAATGTGGGCAGCCTTAGTAATTTTAATTTAAAATATTTTCGAAAAAAAGTTTTTTTGTATTTTTAATAATAAAAAAAAAAAAATTGAAAAAACGATATTTTGAAAACGCATTTGTAATTTTTTTTTAAATTTTATTTTTAAATGTGGGTTATTTTTGTGCCTAAATTTGCATTCTTAAAATTTTTTTTTTATTTTTGAAAAAAGTTGTTACCTAAATAAAAACCGTTTTATTTAAAAACCATTTCTACGATTTAAAAAAAAATCAGACTTTTAAATTTTTCAAAGAAATAAAATGGCGTTTAAATTTTTTCGCTGAAAGCGAAAATTTTTTCCAACAATCAAAAGTTAAACATTTTTACTTGCGTACTATAAATTCTGTCTGTCTGTCTGTCTGTCTGTTCGAACCTCTACGGCCTAAACTAGATCGAAAAATAACGGTACCTGCCATACGATCTTTAACAAAATGTTTGATTTTCTCGAAAACCGCTCTAACGATTTTGACAAAACTTTCAGGATACTATTTTTTTTAACAACAGTACATCTTTTAATTAGAATGAATATTTTCGAAATTTGTTCTATAACGGTACCTATAGATATATAGAAGCGGTTTTATCAAATGCGGTTTTATCGTAACTCATTATCCCGACTTCAATAAAATTTTGCACACAGGAAGTCATTTATAATTCAATTAATATTGCATTTCAAAATTTTCAAAAACTTTTTTTTTTCGATTTTATAAATTTTTCTAAAAAAAAATTGTTTTCGAAATATTTTGAATATGGGTTGGTTGATTGAATTTTTTTAAATAATTTTCCCAGATGAAAACTACAGATTTCCTTATAATGACATACTAGAAAAATATTTTAAATTTTTTTCGTAAACTTGTTAAAAAAAAGACTTTAAAAAACCTTTTCGAACTATTTTTAATATTTTTTTTCTCAATAGACATTTAGTTTTCAAATTTTATTGCGTACTTATTTTTTCCGAGAAAACTATTAGCTCTAATGAAAAAAATTAAAGAATTTTCGAAAAAAAAATATTTTTTTCATTTTAATATATACATGCATATATGTATGTATATATTAAAAATGCCACTAAGCATTTTTCTGATCGTCCAGATTTTGTTAACCAAAAATGAAGAAACATATTCGTGTGACATTAAGTTACGTGAAGGTATTATGAATGTGCAAACAAATCCAAGAAAATCTGTGGCAAAAAAGAAACAATTCTGATTTCGTTAATTTTTCCGAAAAAAATCTGAATATGTTCAAGCAAATTTATATAAAAATGATCTTGGTTTTCAATTTTATAATCCCTCGATGGGTGTAGCTGGCCGACGCAAAGGCATCTTTAGGAATATCAACACTTTCACTTTTTCTTCATTTTTTGTGGTTAAATCTGGATGTGCACAAGCATTTACAAAAAAAGAAGAAATCGTCCATAAAAAATTCTTCATAAAAAGGCAATTTTATGTGAAGGATTCCCGAGTTATAAATAAATCATTAAAACGATTCTAAAAGGTGTTCCGATACGAATCGGGTATAAAATGAATTCAGTTTCGGACGTTTTCTTCAGTGAATTGTTTTTAATTCGTTTATGAAGAGAAATGTTTGCTGGGCTAGCATAAGAACAAATTTGTGCGACCCTGTCGTGAGTTTTTTTTAAATTTTATTCGACGATGTGACCGCACATATGAGCAAGTACGTGCGATCCAGTGATGCAATTTTTTTTTTTTTAAAGTAATCATAAAATAGACTCATTCGATAGAAAATAGTTTGTGAATTCCGAATATGGCAACCAAAATGTTTGTAACTAACTAATTAATTAGTAGTTAATTAGTAAACTATAAATGGCTCACTGCTGATGTAACTGATAGGATGTGTAGTCACGCAGGGTCGATGGAAGAAGAGGTGGTGGCAGTGATCTACATCCGTGAAGGCATAAAATGTAAACTTACGACTAGATCCAAAGTTGGAAGCTTGTTTAATTTTGTTTGTTACAATTCTGTTAGACTTCGGAGATAACGATCTTATTATTGGTTCAGTGTAAAGACCGAATCGTAATATTGATCCTTCCCAGGGTTACCTCTGAAAGTTTTTTAAAGGAGTAAAAAAAAGAGTCCCATATAAACTGTAAGAAAAACATTTACTATCAACCGTTATATTTTGATTTTTTTTAATATAAAACAAAAAGATAAATCTTATTTTTCTTTTCAACAGAAAAATAAATAAACGTAAGAATCTAAAACAATTCTGTTCTAGCTAATTAAAAAGCAATTCACAAAATAAGTGAAAAAAAATCTATAAATATAAGTTGTTTGGAAAACTTTATCTGTAGTTCTGAACAATTGTAGGGCTCGGAACCCAATCTTCGAGGTGCTGATCTTGTAAAACATTTAGGGCAGGTTGTTAAGTTTGTTTTTTTCAATGTTTATTGAAAAATATTTTGTGTGCATCTCAAATTATTATTTGTTAATAGCAACTTTTTACTAGAAAGTCTTGTGGTCCGCAGAATGTCATTCATTATTATTTTATTTATACATAGGTGTTCAAATCTTGACAGTTATTCGACTTGTAACGAGCTTGATGAGCTGTCTGATTCCATCTCGGAAATTGTTTCGCTTTATCCTCGCACTGAAATCGTTATTGCAGGCGATTTGAATGTACACAATTCTAATTGGCTCCGCTATTCCGGCCAGCCAACACTCGAAGGAAGGTATGTCGAGCTCTTTTCCGGGTTACATCACCTTACCCAACTGATCGATGTGCCAATGCGAATACCGGATGTTGCCCATACCATTGTATATACATTCTCTATAGTACTCTCATGGTGTCATTTTTCTTCTGGCCATCTTCCTGGTTGATTCGTAAATAACTCTAAATAGTGGAGACAAGAACATTTTCCTATATTTTACCAGTATTTCATACACTTTTGTTATTTGTTCTTATTCTGTATCCCATTTGCCGATTTCAGCTCTTCATTGCGACTTGATTCGCAACTAAAAAACGATGCTTCATGATAGTACTTTATGCAGTGTATATACAAAACCCATACTCTTGACTTATTTCTTACTTCTCACCCTGTTAAATAAACCATTAGAGTAACTTTTCCATTTGGCACTTCGGACCATTGTGTCATTTCAACAAATTACTTGTCCTCCACTCAAAGAAAAGTCCTGGTTTAACTCTGAGTGTAAAGAAGCTATCAGGCTAAAAGAAGAAAGTTTCCGATCTTATAAAGCCAATTCTACAGAGGAAAATCGGAAAAAGCACAAAAAAGCAAGGAACTCATGCAACTCCGTTATTGAAAGAATAAAATTTTTGCCTGACCAAAAATGACGGCAAAAAATTCTGCAATATCCCAAAGGCAGCAAAAAGGTCATTTGTAAAAATATTAAAAACTTCTCAACATCTTCGGTTCCAACGCTCATCGATAATGGCAAACCTATTGTCTACTCTTCAGAAAAGGCAAAATTGCTAGCAGCCCATTTCGCTGCCAGCTCACAGCAACGTTGCCCCTCTTGTACTTGAGAATGTAAATTTTTCCATAGGACAGATTCTTTTCCGCACTCGCACAGTAGCAAGAGTTCTCAAAGATTTAGGTATACACAAATCCGCTGGCCCGGATGGTAACCCCCCCCCCCCCCCATTCTTTTGAGAGGTATTCTTCCACACTGGAAAAGCCATGCGTAAGCTTTTTTTTTTAAGCTCCTACTCTTCTGGAATCCTTCCTAGAAGATGGAAAACAGCATTTGTCCAGCCTGTCCCTAAGTGGGATCGATGATACTCTTGTTCTTTGGATTAGAAGCTATCTTCTGGACCATTCAAAACAAGTTGTATTGGACGGATTCAAGTCTGATTCCCACAAAATAAATGCTGGTGTGCCCCAGGGCTCTGTTCTGTCTCGGACTCTTTTCCTTATTTTTATAAATGGTCTTCTGTCTGTTACTTCTTATCTACTTAACTGTTTTGCTGACGTTTCATATTCGTTCGATAATTCACTTCGGACGTACAATTGCAACGGTACCGTATGTCAAGCTCATTAAACTCCGATTTATACAGCATTGTCAAATGAGGTAATAGGAATCGTGTGGAGTTGAATGCTTCGAAAACTCAATGCGGTCTTCTGTCGTTAAAGCTAAACATAACCCCAATGCCATTGTCCATACATGGCACTTACATCGAAGAAAGCGAAAAGCTCTCAGTACTCGGTATATGTGTCAACGATGACTTCCGTTGGAACGACCGTATATTTGAGATCGCTAAGAATGCTGCTAAGTGCTTAGGTTTTCTGTATCGCTGTGAGAAGTATTTTTCCCCATCTGATCTGGCTACAATTTATAAAACGGGATTCTTTTTTTAGCCGAACAACACGAATTTGGAATAGTTCCCTTGCCATTTTGATCTGGCAAGTATTCAAAACCAATATTAATCGACACCTCCTGTCCTTCCCCTCCGTATCTTTCTAATGCCAGCGCAGTGGGAAACAAATAGTCCCTTGTGCTCGCGTTAATAACTTTATTAGGTTTCTCTAAGACTGTAGTGTCATTTTAGCATATTTTTGTTATATTCATTAATCCATAACTTACCCTCATAGGTCCTATATACAAACGTATACATGTATCTCAAATATAAAATGATACAGTTACAAACACGTTCCACAGTTTGCTTGTGTTGCTGCCTTTTTCACA
Source organism: Platycheirus rosarum (assembly GCA_963971375.1). Classification (NCBI taxonomy): domain Eukaryota; kingdom Metazoa; phylum Arthropoda; class Insecta; order Diptera; family Syrphidae; genus Platycheirus; species Platycheirus rosarum. The sequence goes on from OZ020511.1 coordinate 1,844,118, forward strand.
ATCCTTCTGTGCTATTCTAAATCAAATAACATTATTGAGGGGCAATGGGCATGGGCACCACCATGGTCAGATGAAACTTGAAACTTACAATCTGGAGCTGGACATTTCACTCTGCACTGTGGAACAATAACATTACTACCTTTTATCTCGAATTATAGCGCACTTAATGAAGTTTTCAATCTGCTTTCTGCACACACAAACATTTCTACGAACTGGATTTTGTTTTGAGATACTCATGTGTACGTACGTGAGTATTATATGCCTTCGAACGAAAGCGTGGGATGGTGAAACGTGATCAATCGTTTAGCTAAGCAAAGCAAGCCTCAGCAAATATTGTATCTGAAACCAGAGCGAGTTTGTGTTTGGTCAACAGTAATTCACAATTGAAACTTTATCTCAAGCCTTTTCCGTCTTTATCTTGGGCCAGACTTTTTCAAAGATAGCAGCCAATGAATTATTTTTCATACTATGTTGCATAAAGGTATTGTTTTCGTTGAGGTGCATTTAGGATTTATTGAAACATAACTTCTTGTTGAATATAAAATTGAACTAATCATTTCGAAGTTCTTATCATTTCATGTTTCACCTTTCAATTTTGCAGTTAACGATTGGTTCTTTGCCTGTCCGAGATCCGAGTTGTGGAGGAAGGTAGAGCAGGGTCACCCCCAATTTATCGAAATCCCATGAAAGGTCATTCTTCATTATCCGTTCATGGATGACATCATTTAACGGGGATTTAGGAAAATTTAAATCTTCGATTTGTTTTTTAATTAATAAGAAATATTAGCTCTGCAACTGTGGATTACAAGGACAAATATTTGGTAGAAGTTGAGGGAGATAGGAGTGGGTTAACACGAAAACACACAGTTTTTTTCAGGTTTTTAATGATTTTTATTCCATTAAATCTTATAACTAGGTACTTGAGTCTAGACAAATATTAACTTAATTAACTTACTGGCTCTAAATTAATCTATATCTTAATTTTAATTGCCTTTCGGCCTTAAACTAACATATTTAAATTAAAACTAGTTATCGGGTTTTATTTTTCACCCAGGAAAATTAAAAACTGGGTAAACTTATCGGTTTTTTACTTGCGATTATAGGTACTATAATAAGTGCGAGTCCGGAAATTCCGTCCGTCTGTCTGTTCGTAGAGGTGACAGCCTAAACGGATGGGCCGATTTGCTTCAAACTTGGTATTTAGTATATAATTGGTAGTATCTCATATTTTTGCTCTCGGTCGAAAAATAAAGTTTAATTTCCTCGAAAACGGCTCTAAAGATTTTGATTAAACTTTGAAAGTGCTATTTTTTTACAACAATACATCTTTCAGTTAGAGTGAATTTTTCGAAATTTGTTCTGTGACGGTATCTCTCATAGAACCGGTTTTTTTCAAATCCGGTTTTGTCGTAAACTATTATTCCGACTTCAAAGAAATTTTGCACACAGGAAGTTATTTATATAATTCAATTAATATTGCATTTCAAAAAAAAAAAACGGGTTGATTGATTTTTTTTTTTAAATAATTGTCCCAGATGAAAACTAAAGTTTTCCTATGACATACATACTAAATAAATTGAAAATATTTTTTCCAAAAAGTTATTCAAAAAAGACGACCTTAAAAAAAAATTGGTCGAACGATTTTCAATATTTTTTCCTCGATAGACATTTAGTTTTCTATTTTTATTGCATACTTAAATTTTATTTTTAAATTATTCGAATAAAGTAAGTAAAATAGTTTTCAGCGGAAAAATTTAAACGCCATTTTATTTATTTCCTTAAGAAAATTTGAGATTTTTTTTTAAATCGTAGGAACGGTTTTTATATTAAAAATGTTTTTTATTTAACCTTAGACCTACGTTTAAAAAAAAACCCACTAAAACGTTGACGGGTTGTTTTCGACCCACATATATGTCTTCTTAAGGAATTAAACAAAAACTTTATATTTTTTGAAACAAAAATACTTTTCGGTAAGATTTTATAAAAAATAAATAATAAATTAACATAGAAAAAACTTATAACTATTGCTTTGACATTTTCGATGCATATAACACACACATTGCAATTGTGTTTGTTGTTGCAAATATTTTTGCGGCATCCGCATTAAAAAAGCTCCGTTTTGTTTTATTTCATTTTTTAATTTTCTCCCAACCAAATTGAAAATCTGCTACGCTTTTTTGGCTTGGAGGAAAAAATTCTTTGCCTTTTGCAATTGGGTTGAACTTGAAATCTTCATTTTCTTTGCTGTTCATGGTAGCCTGAAAGGCATGTGAGGCTCGAGGTGGTCTTGATCTGTTCAAAATATAGATTTTCGTCACTTCGACATCTAGATCGTGCAAAAATTTCTTCCGACTTTGCTTGCCTCGCAATGTCTGAGAAGCTGGATCGATTTGCGAGAAAATAATGAAAAACTTCAATTCTGTTTGTTGATTATGTTTATTTGAACCTTTAGAATTGTATTGGTCAAGTCGAGAAGATGATATCGGCCAAATGGGCGCCATCACAATTGATTGCCATACGGGTTCGTTTTATGGCATTTTTCATTACTTCAGCGAGAACTTCGGGCGACAGATTTTTTCACTCGTGTCGAATGTTGTCCTTGAGGGCTCTGGGTTTTTCACATAAACACGGGACTTCAAAAAACCCCATGAAAAAAAGTCTGAAACGATTAAATCGAGCGATCCTACGGGCCAGTACAAATCGCCAAAACGATAGAGATGAGGCGACCCGGGAACGCCGCCTTCAGAATATCGGTTCATGTATCGCTCCATGGCTTGTTCACTTGTATTCTGCATCTGTCTAGTCCACAAATGTCAAAACAGATTTTACATTAGCGGCCATTTGCAAAAATGAGAGAATCTTCTAATAGGGTGATTTCTTTTTGCCCACCTTGTACATAAACATTTAATGAACTTAAGACTGATAAATCAAAGATTTAGCGATAGCTGGGAAGGACTGTTGATTTAACAGGGTTAAGGCAAAGATGTTTTTTTTAGACCATCGTGAAATGAAAAGATGGTCCTCATTCATTAATGAAACGGCATCATTCTTCTCCCCGAAAGGTCGACTTATCAGGAGCTGCACATCATCAGCGTAAAGATGAATCAGACAGTGTTTAACAACTTTTGGAAGCTCATCTATATAAATCGAGAAGAGAATTGGGCCAAGAATGGATCCCTGTGGTACTCCAGTTAAAACATTGAGAAAGGTTGATGATTAACCATTAGCCACCACCCGTTGTTGCCTTCCGCTAAGGTACGAAAAAATCAACTAACAGGACTCTAAAGAAAACCCAAAGAAATTACGCAGTTTTTTACATAGAATTGAATGGTTAACAGTGTCAAAAGTCTTTGAAAAGTCTAAAAGCGTTAGAAGTGTAATGTGATCACTGTCCATTGCGGTTCTTATTTCGTTAGTAACAAAAAGTAAGGCGGATTGGCAGCTGCGCTTTGGTCTGAAACCAGACTGACAGGTAGTTAACAGGTTGTTGATCTATAGATATTTTTGTATCTGCTTCATAATGGTTTTTTCAAACACCTTTGAGAAAAACGGAAGAATAGCGATGGGCCGGAACTCCATACCAATACCCGTTTGCTTTTACGACGACTTGATTGCGAAGTCTGCGGCATCTTGTTTCAACATTAGAGCAGAGATGTCGCCATTTAGCCAAGGTGGAGAACTTTTTGCTGTCCTGATCATTACGTCGACTTGATTGCGAAGTCTGCGGCATCTTGTTTCAACATTAGAGCAGATATGTTGCCATTCATCCAAAGTGGAGATGTATGCTTAATAAGACGAGTTTTTAAAGGAACATGAATATCAAAAATTTGATTGACGTTATGCCGTAAAAAACAAATTTGTTCATTTACATTTTGCATGAGGTATATTAAGTTCCAGTCAACACAGCTAAGGTCGCGTAATAATTCGGATGTGTTTAAATTCGCATAGTCTCGATATTGAAAACTTTGCAAAATAAATATCTAATAGAGAACTAGACTCTTTAGTTAAGTGGGTAGGGGTGGAGTGGTTAACGGGACTTAGATTGAGTGCTTTAATTAGACCTAGCAATTTTTCAGGTAAGCGTTTATCCAAGAGATTGCAGTTAAAATCACCACACAGTAAAGCATATGGGTAACATAAAGATATCGACTCCAAAGTCATAACCAAAGGTAATGTGCTGATGCTGTAGACCGATCCAACCAAAATATTCTCTGTGTTACATATGATATTCGCAAAAACATATTCCAAAGGACAATCGTCATTAGATTTACATATCAACCTACAACGGCGCCACCACCTGACCAGAGCTTGAAACCTTCCAAACTATAGAAATCGTCACGAGTGTTTTTGGATAAGCTTTCATTCAGAAAACAAGAGTTATCGGACTCTATACCTAGGTTGGTGTTGTTGTTGTTTACGGTAGACGGTGATGCACTTTAGTATAGAGTTCCTCTCTTGCATACTCGACTCTTGCTGTTTCGAGAGCGTGAGCGAAAGATATTCTTCATTCTACAGAAGAGTTTTTTGAATTTTTTTTAGCTCAAAAATTAACGGTAACCTGTCATATAACCGTTATGTAAAATCTTATTTTTCTCGAAAACGGCTCCAAGAATTTTTATGAATAAACGGTACCTCCCATATAGGACCGGTTTTTTTCTGCGACTTTCTCTTACTATGAAAATTGATATTAAAGAAGATGTAGGTAGCCTAAGTAATTTTGCGTAAATTTTTTTTTCAAAAACTTTTTTTTTTTTTGTGTTTAATAAATAATTTTTTTTTTTTTTGAAAAATCAATATTTTGAAAACGGGTAAGTGATTTTTTTTTAAAATGTATGTTATTTCTGTGCTTAAGTTTGTATTCTCGAATTATTGTTTTTAATTTTTTTTTTTTTTTAAGTTACGTTTTATTTAAAAACAGCTCCTACAATTTTGAAACAAAATTCACACTTGCTTACATATATCTTAAAAAAATGAAATGGCGTTTAAATTATTTCACCCAATATAATTTAACATATTTTATTCGAACAATCAAAAGTCACTTTAATTTTCTTAAATTTTATGTGAGCAAGTACGTGCGATCCAGTCGTGCAATTAATTTAAGTTTATATAGTTTTTATATGTACTCAGTACATGCTCTAAGTTAAATACATCTTTGTATATATTTAAAACAAGGTTTTCCAATTCTTTAATAAGATGTTACATATGTAATCGTTGGCACGTTGCTCTGCTCAGGATTTCATACAGAAAATGCAGTGAAAATACGTTACATAAAAAATATCTGTACTGACTACATATATTTTGCCCTCAGTATGTGTGTATAATCTCATTTTGGTTAAAAAAAAAAACTACCAAGCCATAAATTAATACGTCTTCCTTAAATTCTACTAGGAATCGCCAACTTGATTCAAATTAGACCGAAAGGAGAGCATTAAATGTTCGGCTTAAATAATTATGATCAAAATCCGAACACATTTATGATTTCCATTCCAATAAAATTTTAAGGTTCGGCAGCGCGGCATCCTCTTTCCTTGTCACCAACTGTGTATATACACATGCATACATATATGTAGGTTTATGGACGCCGAACAGCAGGTCATCAAATCGGAGCATATTTAATGACTCAATCAAGCAGCAATTTTGTAGAAAATATCTTAATATGTTGGTATTGTTGTGTAGCATCGACCAAAAATGCCTGGCAGGTACCTGAAAGTCAGTCTGATATTTATTAAGAAGTATAGGTATAGGTATCTTTAAGGCATGAAAGTATCTTTTTTTTTTTTTTCTTATTTCAACTTATGTACCTTAGTTGCTGTCTTTCTTAAAAAAAAAAAAACATAACATCCAGCATCTGTGTGTCCGAGAAAAGGTCATCAGCGAAGTTCTAGATACCTGTTTATATTACGTCTCAATGACCCATGCCAGGATTTTTTTTTCTCAAAATTATATGTCCAATAGGCAAAAGTCCATTGAAATGTTACAAAATTTTGAAGTAAAATTGCATTTTAGATGGGGAGATTTGTGTGAGGATGAAACTCGGTTTCAGGGTTAAAAGCCTTTCTTTTTTGTAGCACATAGATATTGGGAAAAAAATAGAATAAAATTCTTTTTTTGGATATTGAAAATGAACAAAAAAAATTGTTGTAAAACCTTAATAAAAGGTTTTGGAATAAGGACTTGACAACTTTTTTTTTAATTTATTTATAGCTAAATAATTTACAAAATTAATTTATAAAATATTTTTTAAGGAAGACCACTAGGGCAGCAAGGCCATTTTGAAATGCACAAATAATTCAAGTATACTAGAAATTATAATTAGTTAACATTTATGTATGTACGTACATAAGTAAAATTATAATTTGTGTGAATAGTTGATTTGAATACAAAAATAAGAAATAACAAAAGTAAAAGATTAACTTGTAACGGGTGATTTTTTAAGAGCTTGAGAACTTTTTAAAAAAAAAAAAACGCATAAAATTTGCAAAATCTCATCGGTTCTTTATTTGAAACGTTAGATTGGTCCATGACATTTACTTTTTGAAGATAATTTCATTTAAATGTTGACCGCGGCTGCGTCTTAGGTGGTCCATTCGGAAAGTCCAATTTTGGGCAACTTTTTCGAGCATTTCGGCCGGAATAGCCCGAATTTCTTCGGAAATGTTGTCTTCCAAAGCTGGAATAGTTGCTGGCTTATTTCTGTAGACTTTAGACTTGACGTAGCCCCACAAAAAGTAATCTAAAGGCGTCAAATCGCATGATCTTGGTGGCCAACTTACCGGTCCATTTCATGAGATGAATTGTTCTCCGAAACTTTCCCTCAAAATGGCCATAGAATCGCGAGCTGTGTGGCATGTAGCGCCATCTTGTTGAAACCACATGTCAACCAAGTTCAGTTCTTCCATTTTTGGCAACAAAAAGTTTGTTAGCATCGAACGATAGCGATCGCCATTCACCGTAACGTTGCGTCCAACAGCATCTTTGAAAAAATACGGTCCAATGATTCCACCAGCGTACAAACCACACCAAACAGTGCATTTTTCGGGATGCATGGGCAGTTCTTGAACGGCTTCTGGTTGCTCTTCACTCCAAATGCGGCAATTTTGCTTATTTACGTAGCCATTCAACCAGAAATGAGCCTCATCGCTGAACAAAATTTGTCATTTTCGTCAATTTGTCACATTTCGAACCGAACACTGATTTTGGTAATAAAATTCAATGATTTGCAAGCGTTGCTCGTTAGTAAGTCTATTCATGATGAAATGTCAAAGCATACTGAGCATCTTTCTCTTTGACACCATGTCTGAAATCCCGCGTGATCTGTCAAATACTAATGCATGAAAATCCTAACCTCAAAAAAATCACCCGTTACAATTGCCGACTGGTGAAAAGGGTTATTCCTACCCTGATTCGTAGCAGTTTTATACAGCCATTTCTCGTAAATGCTGTATTGTATGGTTTATGATTAGGGGAAAAGTGATGTTTTCGAAGAAAAGTTTCTGAATGTTTCCACTCCTCAGCTATCTGCGCCTACTGTATTGATTCAAAAATTTTGTTTGTAAGTCGATAAGAAATAGGGATTTCTACTGTCAAATTTCTTTAGCTGATATATCTGCAAATTCATTACCCGGTATTTCTACGTGTGCAGGTTCCCAAGCTAACATTATATTGCTGTGATTATTGAGGCTGCTTCTGATGGATTCCAGAGAAGGACATTTGTTAAGTCCACTGCGAAGTCCATAAAGGATGCTTAGGTTATCAGTGAAAATAATGGTAGCATTGGGCTATGGATATAGCTTTTTCGATAGCTGTTAGTTCTGAAATGTAGCTTCCAGCTAGTTCCAACAATAGTCCTTGATGGATAAGTTTTGTGTTTCCGTCCATCTTAAATTCAATCACTGCATATGAGGAGTTATTATCATGGAAAGAGCCATCGGTATAAAAAATACGATCTGCATTTGAAGAAGCTATCATATCCTTGTGGAGCTTACGGTATTGTTCACATAGGGTTTCGTTTTTTCTAAACTGTGCTAAGCTGGTGCCGATTTTGAGAAAGTTTCTTTTCCAAGGTGGCGGGGGATTGAAGCTGTCTTTTAAACTCATTTCGGGAAATACTATTTGAGTTGAAGGTAGCAAGGAGACCATATTCTTTTTACGATTTGGTTTTCTGCTGAGGATTTCTTCTTTTAGTACAGTATGAAGGGGGTGCATAACGTCAGCTAGTCCCTTGCTGGTTATATTTGCTGCTCTTTTCTTTGGTGGTATATCCTCCTTCGATTCGGAGTGCTGCGATTGGTGTGGTTTTTAGTGCCCCTGTAGCTGTGCGATAACATTCATTGATAGCGGCGTCAATTGTATCAATGTTCTTTTTTGTTGTAAACATAAAGACTGTCATGCCATGCTGAAGATTTCCTTCTACTAACACTTTTGCTATTTTGATCGCTGTTTCCAGGTGTCGTCCTTTCTTTCGAGAGCAAATCATTTTTAGTGCGTTATTCTTGGATTTTAATTGATTAAGCAAGTTTTTGGTATGTATGTCCCATTTGAGATTACCACTAAAATTTACACCAAGTATTTTTAGTTGTTTTTGAGGCGGAATCGGGATATCACGCAGAATAATTGGGGATTGTAGACATTTTCTTTTTCTACAGAGGTGAAGAGCTTCCGTTTTGGCTGGTGGGACTACTGCACCTCTTTTCTGAGCCCAATTGTGTATCGCGGAGTCAGTTTCTTCAATAATTTGTCTGACGTGGGTAGTATCACCTGATGCTAGAGCGTAAATATTATCAGCATAAATTCCGATGAAGTCAAGGTTGTATCTTGGAAGGGCCAACTGTGTTACTAAGGAATCGATATAGGCGTTATATATTACCACTGAAAGTGGGAACTTTGAGGGATCCCATTTTCCAGCTTAATTAGAGGCGAGTTGTATCCATCAACATTAACTCGAAAGGTTCTTCCTGAGAGAAAATAGAGAATTATTTGTAGGATTTTTTTTGGAACTCCCCATGAGTGTAGCTGATTGATAGCTGAAAAAGTTAAGACTCTGTCAAACGCCTTTTCAAGATCCCATGACATTACCATAATTTTTTTTTTTATAAAACGCAAACCGTATGAGATATTTTAAAAACTTTAATATCGGCTTAAAGTACAATCAAAACATTTATGAATGGAACTCGACTTCGTTCATATGGCCACCGCGGGCACGTTTGCAGCGGTCGATTCGTTGGACCCAATTTTCGATGACTCGGCCGAAACGTCCGCTATTTCGCGTTCAATGTTGGCTCTGAGCTCTTCCAACGTCGTCGGCTTGTTGGCATAACCCAATGACTCAACGTACCCCCAAAGAAAATAGTCTAGGTGTTAAATCGCACGAACAACGAGGCCAATCGACTTGCCCATTTCTTGAGATAACACGCTCATCAAACTTACACTTCAATAAATCGATTGTAAGGTGTGTTGTGTGGCTTGTGGCACCATCCTGTTGAAACCACATGTCGTCCAAGCCCATACCTTCCAATTCGGGCCACAAATAATCGGTAATCATACCGCGATAACGCTGGCCATTCATAGTAACGTGTAGAAAAAATATGACCCAATAATGCTGCCGGTATGCAAACCGCCCGAAACAGAGCTTCGTCACTGAAGATGATTTTGCGAAGAAATTCATCATCTTGGCCCATATTCCTCAGGGCCCAATCGAAGAACGTACGTCGTTTCAAATGATTCATTGGCTTCAATTCTTGGGTCAGCTTGATCTTGTATGGGTGTAAACAAAGATTTCTTGAGAACGCCGCGGAATTGACTGATTTGGATCGCTTGCTACGGACGCCTGAACGGCAGCGATATTTTCGACAATTCGACCAACCCGTTGTCTCACTGACACGGCAACATCACACAACGAATATGCAGACTCAAATTTTTACACTAAAACTTGCCAGTCTACTAGGGCGAGAATTACGACCGAAAATTGTTGCTAAGTTGCGGTCACCTTCCGAATTCCGATAACAATTTTTTTTATAATTTTCAGACGTTGCTCGCTCGTGTACTTTACTATGAGGAAAATGTTGAGTTTACTGAATAAATTGAAAATGACAGTTCGATGATTAGTGAAAGGGTGCGTTCACAAATTAAATTCAAACTTGTCAAGTCCCTATTGGAAAACAGAGATCATCGTATTGACGAACGGGATAATCGTATTGCCAACCGTGATCATCGTAATGACAACCACAATCATCGCATTGTCGTATTGACAACTGCAATCATTGTGTTGACGACTGCCATCTTCGCATTGACAACTTCGATTTTCGTATTGACAACTGCGATCATCTTATTGACAACCGCGATAATCGTACTGACAATCTCGTTGATCAATACGACAATCGCTATTGTCAAAACGATCACTGCAGTTGTCAATACGATGATCACAATTTTTAATATGATAATAATCGCGGTGGTCCAATATGATGATTCAAAATAGATGATCGTAAATATTCATATTGATAATCACGGTTGTTGGTTGGAAAATAACAACTTTTTTCATCAATTTGATGAACAGAATTATCAATATGACAACCGTTTTTGGTTCAGTGTATACGGCATGATAACAACAGGAGTAACTGTGCAAATATGGTTTTAGCTCGTTAACTGACACTTTTTCGAAGATCGAATTGGAACTTCGTCAGCGACTTTTTTTTCCCACAGCACCATATTTAGAAATTAAAAATGCACCGTACAACTCCAGAACGGTTTTCTCGAACTTATAATGCACTGCAGAGCAAAAGTATAGATAATTGGAGGATCTACAAGTTTTATTACGAAAGTTTTTTGATGATAACCCAGAGTGCCAGAGTCTTCATTGGGAATAAGTATTCCAGGCAATAAATTGCCCAATTCAATAGGAAGCAAAAGCAATAGAAATATTGCCCTGTTGATGGAAGGCAATTATTGCTTTTTCCATCGCAAATTTCTCTTTTTCAAAATGGCTGACAATTATATTATTTGAAAACAAGCGCGCGTACAAGAAATGAAAAGCCCCACCCAAATTGAAAATTGGCCTCCTTATTGATATTGCCATTACCTCATATATTGCCGGTGGGGAAACAGCGTAAGTTATACAACAAAAGTTATGTGCGAAAATAGAAATAAACATTAAAAAACAAAATGGCGGTATTATGACAACAGGTGCACAAAATATGGTTTTTGGGCTCGTGTACTGGAATACTATCCTACTTTATCTAGACTTTGAAGACCCTGTGCTAATTTAGGGAGGGAGGGGGTGCGGGTTTTCGGACTTTTTTCAGTTTTTAGCTTACATCTGAAGAAGTGAACTTCGGAACCAGAAAATGCAATGTAATTGATGGTAGGTTTCTGCTACATAGAGTTGTTTAAACCAAGTTTAGGGAAGCCACATTTCAAGAAGTCTGCCAAAACTAACGTGGATTACGTCCAAAGGCACTTTGAAAGCAATGCCATTGTGGTTTTTGATGCTGGAATTAACCTACCAAAGCCGTTCAACGTTATCGGCGTTCTTTGCTTTACTCCTCAACAAAGTTTGTCTTTTTCAGAACAAATTCGACCAGCACGATTTCACAGGCGTAATTTTTTTCCAACGATCCCAACAAGACTAACTTCATAACTATGCTGAAGAGTCAAATGGAAGCCAGGGGGATCCAAGTGAATCAAACAGTAGAAGACGCCGATGTTATGATTGTAGACACTGATGTCTCAGCTGCTGACAGGCTTGATAGTGTCCTCATAACAGGGGAAGATATAGATCTTCTGGGCGCTTCTCACAGCTTTGGAATCTTCATGGAGGTACCATCGAAATTGACAATTTTGAAGACCTGAGATACAACATTTTTTTCCAAAGCCAGTGAAAAGGCAAAATGCCAACTTGCCAGTCTGCCACCAACCATAGATGCTGCCAAGGACTTACTTATAAGTCCAGGTGATGTTGCCTTTCTTCATGGGGATAGAAGCTTACCAAACAAGGTGCAACCTCCAATATTACATTCTCATTCTTAAACTCTGCCAGATGAAAACCCCTTTTCTCCTGAAGTGCATGAGCACATATCTGACTATGACGACAATCGGCAGCTCCTAATCGCTTAAAGATTTTAGTAGCCTACAACAATCTGCCTGCAATCAATCACAGATAAATAAAAAAAAAATTCTGATCCACTTTCATCGAGGTTCAAGTATGTAGGAAATTGTATGCTCTCCATCTTTGTCATGCAATAGTTCAAAAAAATGTGCTTAGTTTAAGAGATATAAGCACAGGGTGAACTAGGATAGTATTCCTTATGTACCCTCAAAACAACCTATTAAAGTTCTATTAACTTCGAAATACTTTCCAGCAAAAAGTACATAACTGCTGGACTATCATGTTAGAGCAATTAACAAGACACAAGACCATGCAATATTCTTTGAAGGAGGATTCTTATGGGACAATAGAAAACACACAAGCAAACACAGTATAACATACATAAAGTGTGCTTGTTGATTATGTCTTTGACTTTCTCAAAAAAAAAAAAAAAAAAAAAAAAAACAAGAAAAATAAGTTGTTAGAAAAAATTTGAGGACAAAATACAATGGACAACCAAATATAATAGAAAATTATAACGAAACCTGTTAAACTAGCCCTGAATGGGAAAAATGGAAAACATGATACGCACATAAGAAAAAGTGTTAATAAAGAAAACAAGTAATTTTCTAAATCTAACACACGTATACCTACCTATTATAAGGGCTTGGTATACCTGACCAGACGAACCTATCCTGTATTGATTTCATAGATTTTTAGGAGTAATATATATAATAAATGCCCAGGTCCATGCCCATGCCCATTCACAGCTAGATTCACTTGTTTATTGTTTTAGCCCTTAAGCATCTCTATCTTGGCATTTCCAAGGCTTGTTACTGCTATACATTTTTAATGAAGCGTTTAACAATGAAAATCAACAAATCGACCCAAATTTTGATGAATAACCTAACAAATCAAGAATATGAGTATGATGTATGAGGAACCTCCAAATGTACCTAATATCGCTTCATATACGCTTATGGATTTGGTTAGAAAGCTCTTGTGAGGTGCAACTGTTTTTTTTTACATAAGATTACCAAAGAGAGCAAAACATTTAAAATAAATTGCACGACTGGGTCGCACGTACTTGCTCGTATGTGCCTAATTACATTGAAAAGCGAGATCTTTAACAGAAACAAGTAACATTTACGTTGAAAATAACACATTTTGAACTATTAAAAAAAAATTAAAACCACAATACTTAACGGTTTTTAGTAAAAATTAGCCATCACACGTCTTAATTAACAAAGAATTTATGAAAGAAGTATTTCGAAAATTGTAGGACTGATTTTGATAAAATCCTGTTTTTTATTTTTAGTTTTTTGAATTTTTTTTTTAATTTATGTATGCAGTTTTGTAGAGTTTATAAATATACATGTGAATATAAAATTTAAAATATTTTTTTTTGATTAGTTTTAGAAATATTGATTTTTCAACAAAAAAAATAAAAAAAATATTTTAATAAGAAAAAAAAAGTTATTAAAAATCTTGATACGCAGAATTAATTAAACTATCTAGATTTTCTCAAATATAAAATTTGACAGAAGTCCAAACAGCCGTTACCGAGAAAGCTCAAAATTAAAAAAAAAAAAACGTTATATGAAAGGTACCGTTAATAGACTTTTACCGGAAATTTGGTTCCAATCAAATGATAGCCAATACTAACAAAAAAAAAAAAAAATTCTCAAAAATGTTTATCAAAATCGTTAGAGCCGTTTTCGAAAAAAATAAGCTTTACCTAGACGGTCATATGGCAGGTACCGTTATTTTTAGGCCTAAAAGTAAAATTTCAATTTCCCCTCTGGGGAATGCATATACAGGTCATTTTTAAACTTTATTCACAAGCCTTGTATAGAGCTTACATTTTAAGGCCTTATAAAAGCTATTTTTTAATTGTCAAAGTTTGAAATGTGTGGCTTGTGAACATTTGCCTTATACAAGCTCTATACAAGCTATTGTTTCCCAAATTCAACAAAAATTGGACTTTATACAAGCTAAATTGTTAGTTGCGTAATTTATTGTGCCCTACTTCAAATCACGCTATACGATTCCGGAAAAAAATTAGATGCACAGTTATTTTAACGTGCAAAACAATCAAAAAATATTTCAAATTAAATGTAAAACACGGATCACAAAAAAAACTTAACAAAAGAAAATGATAATTTCGTTTCTACCCTACTTACCCATTTTCAAAATATTGATTTTTCAAAACTTCTACTACTTTCAACTTTTCTGTCTGGTAGATCTGTTGACAGAACCATAGCCAACGGAATGTGCAGCACTCTGTGAAGCATTTAATAGAAAAGCCCTTTCAGTTTATCGTCATATTTTCATAATTTGTAGTTCCTAAGTTCTCGGGGGAGGCGACCCCGTGACATCCCCCTGTATACGCCCCTGTTAGTCTTTGTTATATTCACACCAATTTGCGATTACAGCGCCACTCATTGCGGACTATGTCGCAAGTATTATTTTGTAGCACAATCCGGTTGCGCGTTCCCGAGATTTTTTGCGCGGTCAATCCCGCGAAACTGTAAAGTAAAGTAGAAATGATTTTGATTTATGACATCACTACCCCAAATGAAGATGAAACTGCCCAGGTGATGTAAAGGGGAAAGTAAGATTCCAATGCTATTTGCTTCCAAAACTGTGATTTTTTTAATTTGGTCTTAAGATCTTCGAAATGATCATTTAGCTGTTGGAAAACAAAATATGCATACAAAGAATTAATTTGCTTAAGGACCGAATTCTATGGACAATTGTCCGAATGTTACCTTTTTTCTGCAGAAGAGCTCAACAGGGTCCTTTTTTTTGAGGTTTCCTTTCCAAATGTATGTTCCTTTCAAGGATTTTCAAAAACTCAACCAAAATGTAAGCCTAAATGGCTGTAATTCTGAGTAAAAATTTCTTTCACAGCATGCCCATTCCGCACACCCTCTGCACAAAAGAGCCCGATGAAGATTTTATTCGTTTTTCTCATCTATTTCTATCTACAACAGGTAAGCATTTTGAAGATGCTGATTGGAAAACTGCTGGAGCTTGTAAATGGAATTGTGTCTTCTGTCAGTAAGACGATGATTGTTGATTTTGAATTCCGAGTAACATGTTCGAGATATTTTCGATTCAATTGTAATGCTTTGTACGAAGTTGATGCGAAACCATCGGTGGGTTTTTTTAATTTTTTTTTTTAGATTTATAGTTTTATTTTCTAATAAATTCATAACAATTTTCAATATATACTTAATAATAATAACATAAATAAAAGTAATGTATATATGATGAAACAATGAGACATTCTGTATTCAATTACAATGTAATTAGAAATAGTGTGGAGTGCAAGTACAAAAATAACAAACATTTAAAAACAAAATTGAAAAAAAAATCCATCTACCCGTTTTCAAAATATTGATTTTTGAAAAAAAAAATTTTTTTTAATTATTATACAGAACATACATACAAAAAAAAAGTTTTTGGAAAAAAATTAATGCGAAATTACTTGGGCTACCTACATCTTCTTGAATATCAATTTTGATAGTAATCGGATCACCAGTTTTCGATAAAGTCGAAGAAAAAAAACCGGTCCTATGGGAGGTACCGTTTTTAGCGCACCGTCTCAATTTTTTTTCCACCAAAATATAATGGTTACTTTCAGTAGTAGACTGATTTTTTTTTCATAAAAATTCTGTTAATTTTTGAGCTAAAAAAAAAAATTTAAAAACTCCTCTGTAGAATGTCAAAATATGCTTAAGTTCTAAATTTGAAGGCGATTGGCTACAGTCCAAAATATATCCGTACAGACAGACAGACAGACAGACAGATACACTATACTACAAGCACCTCTGACGAAAACAAGTTGCCGCAGACAACACAGAAAACAAGACCATTATCCAGTCCTTATCTGAATCCAAAGACGAGGACGAAGAGGAAAGCTTGCTCGAGCTAAAAATCCAAGCGCTTCGAGCTAAGCATGAAAATTGAAGGAGAGAAGAAAGGTTCCCAAAGAGCCAAGGGAGGCATGATAGGCATGCTATCCACTGCTTTTCAGTGGATCAGCACAAAAAAGTGAAGGAGATCCTCAAAAAATCGTCCGCTTAACATTACAGTTTCACGCCGAAAGGGGAACAAATTCAAACGGTCCTCTTAAAGAGCCTTTTGTTAGCTTCACGAACTCCGGGTTCGTGGGGGTAAAGCCTTTCATAACTGTCAGAGCCAGACGGGAGCAACGGAAATAACCGTTCTTCCTAGTTCAGTTGTCGCACACGAGCAAACTGTATAGTCTAAAGAAAAGGTTGTCACTTGGGAAAAAAATAATGCAGTCTCGCTGTGTGAAATGCAAATCTCAACTTAAATGTGTTTTTTGCGGTGGGTGGCGGGAGGCACCCTGCTAGCTATCGGAGCTGTCCGAAGTTCCAGCAGTTAAAGCAAACAAAAGCACCGAAGATGGTGGAGAGGCGACCTATTTTTGCTCCTGCACCGACAGCCGTTTTGCCCTAAATCTTTTATGCCCAAATGGCGGCAGGGAGGGCAACAAAAACGGTACAGCCACAACCAAAGGTTGCCAAACAGGCCACCGCGTCTACAGCAAGAAAGAAGGGTCGTAAGTGCTATGGGTCGGTAGGAGGAGGGGGAGAATGGGTCACCTTTCTTCAGGACAGGCTTGACAAATGCTGTTTTCCATCTTCTAGGAAATATTCCAGAAGTGCAGGAGCGATGGAAAAGCTAATGCAGTGGCTTTGCCAGTGTGAACGAACAGAAGAATGGGGGGTATACCATCCGGGACAACGGATTTGTGTATATCGAGATCTTTGAGAACTCTTGCTACTGTACGAGTGCGGAAAAATATCTGTCCCATAGGAAAATTTACAACCCGAAGATGTTGAGGAGTTTTTAATATTTTTACAAATGACCAAAAATGTTTACTGCCTTTGGGACATTGCAGATTTTTTTGCGTCATTTGTGGTCATGCAAAAATTTGTTTTTTTCCTTGTTTGTGTTTGTGCTTTTTTCCGATTTTCCTCTGTTGGGTTGGCTTTATAAGATCGGAAACTTAATTTTTTGAGCCTGATAACTTCTTAACACTCAGAGTTAAGCCAGAACTTTTCTTTGAGTGGAGGACAAAAAAATTGTTGAAATGACACAATGGTCCAAAGTGCCAAATGGAGAAGTTACACTAATGGTATATATATCAGGTTAGGAAGTTAGAAACAAGTCAAGAGTATGGGCACCTTGCCCAGCAACATCCGGTATTCGCGTTGGCACATTGATCAGTTGGGTAAATGTTGTAACCCGGCAAAGAGCTCGACATACCTTCCTTCGGGTGTTGTCTGGCCAGAATAGCAGAGCCAATCGGAATTGTGTAAAATCGCCCGCAATGACGATTCCAGTACGAGGACAAAGGGAAACAATTTGCGAGATGGAATCAGGCAGCGCATCAAACTCGTTACAAGTCGAATAACGATTTGGACTCCTGTAAATAAAACAATAATGAATGATATGCTTGGGGGCCGTCAATTTGAGCCACAAGAAGATAAAGTGCGTGTTGGAACATTGCCCGTATTGGGGAAGGCTCTGAAAAGCAATATCATTCCTAACATAGACCACGAGATCATAATGGGAAAAGAGTAATGGCACCAAGCTATACCTAAGTAGAGCAAAATGTGATAAATCAGTATTTATTCCAACCTGAGTTTCACTTAGTGCCACAACAGCTAGCCTGTATTGAAGAGTGTAGACATACTCGTAAAAGAAATTCTTCCTTAAACCTCGAACATTTGATAAACGACACAAAAATCACTTACCATTTAAAAATACTTACATTCAAAACACAACTCTGACAAAGTCAAACTGTGCAGTGAAGGTCCAAATTAATTTCCGTAATAAACAAACTGTCTTAGTTATTATGCCCATAAGACAGCCTGCATACATAAGTATGTATGGGTGTTTTTCTTTGACAAAAGTACTTTTCATTTTTTTCACAGAAACTAAGATATATTTCAACATCCGGTTTTCTGTTTTTTTTTATTGAAAATTAATAGGAGCATTGAATTTTGGAAACAAAAATTATATTTAATTACATAAAATTTCGAAAAAAAATTAATTTGAATTTTTTTTTTGTTCAAAATTTCGAGTTTGAAACTTAATTTTTCAAAATTTATTCACTAACACAACTTAATTTAAAAGGAAAATTAATAAAGAGTTTTATGGCTTTGCAAAATGGTTTAGCATGGCATTGTAAGTCTTACCGTTGTTTTTAAATATTTTTTGTTTCTGTTTTAAGTATTTTTTTTTTAGAAAATTGTCCCTTCCGCCTAAATGGAGAGAACAAGAACCACCCTCCCATCCGACATTTTTCTTGTCTTAACCCAACCTAATCGCTCTAGCTTATTGGTGCACCTTATACCGATCACCCTGTATATGTGGCAACTTTTCGCGCAATGAAGACTTGCGATCTTTAGTCAATATTTCCAGACACAATATCTGGTCTCCAGTTCAGTTTGTGAGGAAGTCTGAAATTTCTTCCATGTACGTGTTCCTAAAAATGCTTCCCCCCTTATAGCTTTGGATTATTCCTTAGGGAAAAAAACTTTGTATAATCCTTCAAAAAGCATCAAAATTCCAAAATTCAATAAGGCATCATGATCACCTATTTAGTATTCCAAGGAATTACCAACGATAAGTTCACACTGATGATGAAAATACGGAGAAATAAATACTCGTATACTTCGCAATCGGAATGTTTGTCCGACAACCAGGGCTATTTTTTTTCTAGCTGCCCCATGCACCACAAACCATATTAATTAATATTCTAAGCCAGGTCTTTATTTTATCCAAAGATAGCTATAAAACTGAATTTCTTTTTTAGAAGGTGAAGAGGTTTTACTTATATTTTTGTTTGTTTTGTTTTTCAATCCAATCGGTTAGATTTGTATTAAAGAAGTACATAAGTGGACAGCCCATTTGTAGTGCGTACGACATATAAGACTTGCAACGAAACGTCGCAATGGCTGCATTGATATTCTTATGATGAATGATTGTTTGTCATACAAAAGTAAAATCAAAATTTTCATTATAAAATCTGTTTCAATTTCTATCGTTTTTTTATTTTAATTTGCGATATAGGTATGTACTGCCTAATGGTCAGGTATTGGATTCATGTTTTTTTATTAAACATGATAATAAAATGATAGTGATAAATGTGGTAGTTAATTAGAAAATTGTGTATGTCTGACTTTCTGTTTGTATGTCTAACGCTTTGTGGACGAAGCGGCTAAATGGTTCGTGGGCAAGGAACTAGGGAGGGGGGAGATGAGGTGTCGGATAACATTGGGTTTTTAACGCTTTCAAATGGAAAAGGCAAGGGAACATTTCGCCGGGTTTACTATTTCAAATTCGTGTTGTTCAGGTAAAAAAGGAATCTCTTCACGATACGTCCAAAATTGGTCTCAAGCGTGAACTGAAGAGCATTCGCTAAGAAATTCCCAGGCTCAACCGTCCTACTATGGTTGTTCGATACAAAATTAGCCTCACAATTGCGGTGCTCTTCAGGGGATGATTGGTTGTGAAAAACTATTTATCATTGCGAAAAAAGTTTTTGACGTTTGTTTGTTTTTTACTTTATTTTTCAGACCGGGAATCGAGCCCTTAAATTGTCCGATGGGGAATGCCAATCATTCAATCATTTTTATATCTGAAGTTTGTGTTTCATTGTATTTGTAAAACATCAAATGAAAAGTTTTTACTACTCTTTCCATACGAAAAATCATATCAAATAATATAAATAATGTGAAAAAATGTAAAATGGTCCTTAAATTTGCGACTTGTGATGGCATTGATGGTATTGATACATGAATACCTACTTTGATTTAAAAATGTATGTCCACATCATTGCTAGCCGGCATATATTATCTACTTTTTTCATGGTCTTGCCATTTTAGCCTTATTGAAGGCTTATTATTTTTTTCCAAATAAAGTTTTTGGTTATAAATAGTCCTCTTAAAAAAAAAAAAAAACATTCAACTGTGTTCTCACAACCTATTTTATTAAAAGATACTCCTAACGAGGTAAAATAAATTTTATAGAAATCTAATGAGCCGTTACTGAGAAAGTCGAGAATCAAAAAAAAAAAAACGTTATATGAAAGGTAATGTTAATAGACTTTTCCGGTAAATTTAGTTTTTATAGAATGATAGCCGATATCTACGAAAAATCTTTTAAAAAAAATCATTAAAATCATTGCAGCCGTTTTTGAGAAAAATAGGTAAGCTTTTCCTTAACGGTTATATGGCAGGTAACGTTATTTTTACTTGCGATTTATAGGGCCTATAAGGCAAGTTATGCATTCGTAAAAAAAAATTCTAACAATCAAACATGACATTACGATGATAGAGAAGTCAAAAAAAGTGGGTCCGGAAATTCCGTCCGTCTGTCTGTCTGTCTGTCTCTCTGTCCGTATCGATATCTACAGCCTAAACGGCTAGGCCGATTTGATTCAAACTTGGTATATAGTATTTTTAGAGCGCTCTACCCGACCATTTTTGGAATTGCCATTCTAGCTCCAAAACTAACGGTACCTGCCCATATAACTTTTAATGAAAAACTTATTTTTCTCGAAAACGGCTCCTACGATTTTGATAAAACTTTCAGAATGATGTTTTCTATGCAAAATCTATCTTTTTTAGTTTTAATGGATTTTTCAGAAAAAGTTTTATAACGGTACCTCCCATATGACCGGTTTTATAAAATCAGACTTTCTCGTTAACTAATTGACGGATTTTGATGAAATTTTCAAAATATGTAGTGTTTTATGATTTAAATAATATTGCTTATTAAAATTTTCAAAAATTTTTAATGTTTAAAAAAAAAGTATTTTGTTTTTTGAATATTTTGAAAACGGATGTATAGATTTTTTTTTAATTTTTCTCCTAGTATATATTTAAAAAAAAAAACATTTTGTTCAAAAAAACTGGTCGAACGATTTTGAAATGAAATATTCATAAAATAGGAAACAGCAAAAGAAATAAGATGGCTTACAACATTTTTTTCCAAAAAAACGTTATGAATAGTGTTTTTTTGATTTCATACAAATTTTTTTCCAAAATTTTATTTCATATTGCTCGGCTAAGCCCTAGCCATTAGTCAAATAAAAGAAGGTGAAAACTTACATACATACCTACGTATTTTAAAGCATTTCATCATCATAAAAGCACACAGAATATATAAGGAGCCTTTGATAAACACACAAAAACAACTAACAAATAAAAACAATTATTCGATTACTACTGAATGCAAACATTTCAATCGAGAAAACAAAAGTTTACACCGCCCTGTAATAAAACAAAACCACTGTGTTAACTTTTAATATTTTCTCTATACCCAACCCACTCGCTTAAAATTAGTTGGAATATGTATCTTAATTTTAGTACCTACCTTCCTTCCAACCTTATTATAGGTACCTGATATCCTTAATAAATTCCATTAATACCTACCCACACCATACGTTTATCGATTAATCAAACATAATTAAGCTATTTTAATTAATTTGATTTGAAAAAGTAGATTATTGTTATTGAGTCCTATAAAGGTCTCTATACCTAGCATTATTGCCCTACTGCTGATTCCCACGAATCTTTTTGCCAGTTGTTTCAATTTTTTTTAAATTAAATCCTTGTCAAAAAGACGCCTGTACCTAAAAAGGATTAGCACACGGGAGCAAGTACGTGCGACCCAGTCGTGCCTTTTATTTATTTCTTTTTTCGTTATACATGCAGACGGACAGACTAGAAGACTGACAGACAGATATTTCTTGTCACTAACTTTTGTAGGCTTCTCAATGATTGTAATGTCATGTTTGACTATTATCTCGATTTTTTACTTGCGATTTATATATACATAAGGCATATTATGCAGTCGTAAAAGAAAATCATTGTACTATTGTAGGTGGGTTTTATATTTTGGTGAAAATAAAATTCAACATGGCACCTTCCATTGAACCGTTTTTTTTTCTTCGACTTTCTCGAAAACTGGTCATCCGATTTCAATCAAATTTGATATTTAGGAAGACGTTGGTAGCCTAAGGAATTTTGTTTTAAAATACTTTAGAAAACCTTTTTTGTACCTATTCCGTATTTTGAAAACGGGTGCATGGATTTTTTTTAAATTTTGTTTTTACATGTAAGTAATTTATGTGTTTGCATTCTTGAATATTTTTTTAATAATTTAAAAAAAAAAATTGTTAAATAGAAACCGTTATATTTAAAAACCGTTCCTACGGTAAAAAAAACACACTTTTTCACATTTTCTAGGGAAATAAAATGGAGTTCAAATTTTTCCGCTGAAAACTATTTTACATACTTTTTTCAAACAATCAAAATTCAGAAAAATTGAATAAAAACTCTAAAGTTTCTTTAATATTTTTCAAATTTTATTCGAAACTGTGGCCGCACATAAAAGCAAGTACGTGTGATCCAGTCGTGCAATTTATTTATGTTCACGAATCCTAAACTTACCTAATCGCAAGTGAAAACACAATCATTGAAATTTTCCGTATGCATAAGCCTTAAAAGAAATATTCGTTTGGCCCAGAGTCCTACCGACGCGACGCAATGTAGGTATGATTGAAGCAGTCTTGTCAAATTTAAACTGGCAACCGTAATCGGTTTTGTGATCACCAATTTTATAAGCAAATATGTTAAGTATGTAAATTCTTAAGAACATTCTTATGCATATATACGTAGTTACCAACCTTTTAATTAGTGTGACCTAAGTTGGTAATTACTTACATTAAAGAAACAATTCTTGCGAATACCCATATACCTACTGACATATCGAATATTTAGGAAAAACTTTATCGGCCCTCAATCGCACCATCAAGAGGCTAACTTTTGGCCAAAACATAAAACATATATACGATTCAATAACGTAGTTGTTTCTACAGTTTACCTAGGTATACCTACCTCCTATTATAAACATTTTTGACAAGTGAGTTATCCCCGAACGAAACATACAAACATCGTACGTCTGTCTCTACATCTCAATCAACAAACAAAAATTCCCTCCTACCATCAAACCACAATTTAAACTCCGTAATAAAAAAAAAATCGCCGGAGTTAAGAAAAGTAATGTGTAGTGTGTCTCAATAAAGGGCACCCTCATCTCCACTTAAGTTTAGCTCAATTGACGAGGCTTATATTGCTAGAGAGATGTCTTTATTAACAGAGAACAATCCAGTGTTTAAGAGAGCCATCATCAGTGGGTTTTGTGGATAGTGTATTCACAAATACTTATACACATCTCAATTCTCAACCTCGACGTGAATAAATACACAGGTGTGCTCGCTCTCAACTATACACAAAAACACAAAAAACAAGTAACTTCCTCTTCCTTCATAGGTATCAGCCTCATGTTTGATAGAACAGGTTCAACGGGGAGCTTCTAAGGCCGCCCCTTTGCAAACTGGGCCTGAGCAACTTAACCCCACCCAGTTTTTGTTTTATCTCCTTCATTCTTCTTTATTTTGTGTGGTTTTAATCGTCAATGTGTGAGTTACCAAACCTTTGTGATTTGGAGTTGGAGTTTGGATCGGCATTGGAGATTGGACGCAGTTGGAGTCGCATATAATCCTCTAGAGATCTTTATTTAAGTGTTTTGTTCAGAATAATGATAAAATACTACTCAATTATATTAACGGCTTATCAAATATCGTTTCAATGACAACAATTTAAGAGTGTGATGTGGTTTTGAGTGGAATTGTGTTGCTGACATGCAACACCTACATTGAACAATATTTGCGGTAATTTATTCATTAGGAGGCAATTATTGCGTTGGAAAGCCGTCGCTTAGTTTAAATTTTTTTTATTTTCAAGCGTAATGACGATGATTTCAAACATTCCTTTGCAAACAAAAAGACAAATTCATCGATACTATGGACGCTTTTGTGCTTACATCAGAGAATCAAAATTGAAAAAAGTAGGTAGGTACTTAAAGTTGCTACAAAATGTGGCAGTTTCTGTTTTCTCCTAAAAGCTCTGGATTATTTGTGTTAATCATCGACACAAAATCACAATTATTGTTGCCGAGCTTGTCTACTTCGGCAATAATTAGATGCAGGTTAGCGGTTAGGTAACTAAATTAAGATATTGATTGGTTCGGCCTAATTTTTATTGGATTTCAATAAACCTGATTGCTGAATTCAAATAATCATATTAGAATGCCGCGCCGCGGATAAGATATTGAAAAAAAGCCCATGTTTGCCACTATGTATAGAATATCACATATATTGGGCTGAATTTGAGCGATGGTTAGTTCGGCTGAAGCCTGAAGGGCATCGATGGATTTTGGTTTATTTGCACAGAACAAAGACTTGAGGAAACCCTACAAGGAATAATGTATGGTTGGGTGAAATGGCTTGACCTCTTCGAGAGATAGCCTTACCCTTAAATCTTTCATGCAGAATCTAAATCGTGGCGTCTTCTCCTCGAACCGTGTCGTCTAGGTCCATTTGGTTCAATTTGATCCATAAGAAATTGGCTGGTGATCGCCTCATGCATGTCGTTTTCGAAAAGTATACAGTTTAATGAACCCGCAGGCCCAAAATCCAAACCAAACGATATAACATTTTGAGTGAACCTGGAACGCTTAAAATGTCTTTTCGGCCAAAATTGGGTTCCTCCTCCAAACACTCCGAAGCCCAATCAGTGAACAAACGACGTTGTATTATGTCATGAACTTTGCGCTCTTGGGTCATTTGGATTCTACAAGTTAAGTCTGCGAAAGCCCGAGTTCTTGCGCACGGTGATTAATGGAATACCACGGTTTCTATTACTGTACACTTTCACAAACCACGGCCTAAATTCAAATTATCTAATATCAAATCTCCTTATCATTCCCATCATTATGAAGATGCTGGTACCTACCACATCCTATATTCCTCCCCTTCAACAATAAATTGTCGTCTACCTAACGTAATTTTTTTTCATATCCCTTTGCTATCCTATCATTTTCCTTTCCTATTCTATTCTTTACTTTCATACTCTTTTCCTCGTCCTTCCTTCCATCTCAATAAAAGAACCAACAACAAGTGGCCACAGATCCCCAAATCTACTCGCGCCCTTTACAAAGCTCTATATAACATCAGATACCGTTATTTGAAGCCCTATTAATACATAATTTCAAAATTCCCTTTACCGTGTGGTTCTATTGAATTCCATGAGACCAACGCTCATACAACAAGACCGGGCAATATGAACTCTAACGAATGACTTCCTTACCACCAAAAACTTCAACTTTAATCTGTACTGTACTACCAAAGTTGTATAATGTAAACGCTTTGTCAACAAGTAGTCAGTAAGTCTCAAGCATTGAAATCGTTTTCCATATTTTTGATATTTTGGCCATGGAATACATCAGGAAACAATAATCTGTCTACCTGCGAAAAAAAGAAATCTCAGGTAATACAAAATGGGCACGACTGGGTCGCATGCACTTGCTCTTAAGTGCCTTATCAGATTCTGTCTTTGACAGAAACAAGTAACATTAACGTTGAAATATAACACGGTTTGAACATATAAAAAGTAGGTATCGCATAACCACAACAATTATCATTGTTTAGCACAAATTACGCTCGAAAAAAGTAATTCCAAAAATTGTATCTACAGGATTTTTTTCCAATAAGGATTTGACAACGTTTTTTTTTAAATAAAACGCAAACCATTTGAGATATTTCAAAAACTTTATCATCGACTTGAAGTACAATCAAAACATTTATGAATGGAATTCGACTTCGCCACGGCGGGCACGTTTGCAGCGGTCGATTCGTTAAATCCAATTTTCGATGACTCGGCCCCATATTTCGGCCGAAATGGCCGCTATTTCGCATTCAATGTTGGTTTTGAGCTCTCCCAACCTCGTCGGCTTGTTGGCATAAACGAATGACTTAACGTAGCCCAAAGAAAATAGTCTAGAGGCGTTAAACCGCACGAACGAGGCGGCCAATCGACTGGCCCATTTCTTGAGATAACACGCTCATCAAAATTTCGATGAAAAAATATGGCCCAATAACGCCGTTGGCATGCAAACCGCTCCTACAAATCCTTTGATGTTCACTTTAATTTTCTTAAATTTTATTCTACAATGTGAACGCACATATGAGCAAGTACGTCGTGTACTTACAGTCGTGCAATTTATTTTTTTCAGTTGGAATACGTATTCTTAGCAATCAAACAGACTATTCCATCGCGTAACTACTAAGACAAGTTATGGATTCGTGCACAAAAAAAATTCTAACAATCAAACATGACATTACGGTCCGGAAATTCTGTCCAGTCTGTCTGTCTGTTCGCACCTCTACAGCCTAACAAAAAGTTAGATTTTCTCGAAAACCGCTTTAACGATTTTGATAAAACTTTTATAACAATACATCTTTCAGTTAGAATGAATTTTTCGAATTTTGTTCTATAACGGTACCTCTCATATAACCGGTTTTTTTCAAATGCGGTTTTATCGTAAACTATTATCCCGATTTTCATTAAATTTTGCACACAGAAAGTCATTTATAATTCAATTGATATTGTTTTTCAAAATTTTCAAAAACTTTTTTTTCGATTTTTTTAAAATTTTCTAAAAAAAAAATTGGTTTTCGAAATATTTTGAAAATGGGTTGATTGAATTTTTTTTAAATAATTTTCCCAGATGACACTACAGATGTCCTTATAATGACATACTAGAAAAAAAATTAAAATAATTTTTCGAAAAGTTTTTTAACCACTTTAAAAAAAACTGTTCAAACGATTTTCAATATTTTTTTCCTCGATAGACATTTTGTTTTAAAATTATATTGCATACTTAGTGTTTTCGAGAAAACTCTTAAACTAATTAAAAAAATTAAAGAATTTTTTAAAAAAATAGACGTGTAATTTTCAATCTGGCAATACTTCTTTCGGACAGCTGTCATTTAATTTATGCAAACAAGTTTGCAAATTGTGCAAATTTATTACCAAAATAATGGTTCGTTTCGGTGGAGCAGAGCATCGAAGAAGACCCGAATGAGTCCATCCGCCAACGCGCGCAACAATTGGAGATGTGCCCATCCACTTTATGGAAGATTTTGCGGAAGGATCTTTGTTTGCAGGCTTAGAAAATCCAACTCGTGCAATAATTGAAGCCGAACGACCATCAAGCGCGTCACCCGTTCGGTGAATGTGCCTAAAACGAGATGGCCATCGATCCCGATTTTCACAAAATTGGGCCGCGGCGGCCATTACCCCGAAATCATTTTTAAAACATAATGCAAACCCTTATCTTTATAATCAAGCTAAATTCTTGGCCATAACATTAAACTATATGCGTTCTATTTCTTCTTGAAAATCACAGGTCTAAAAAAACACCCTTTGTATACATACATATGCAGCCACTAAGCAATTATTTAGGGTAAGAACAAGTTCGTGCGATCCAGTCGTACCAACTGACTTATAAGTAAATTTTTTTTTAATTCATAAGTCACTTACCAGTTTATGAATTAAATTCTTTTTAATTCATAATTCCACTACTAGCTTATGACTTAAAGATTTTTTAATAAACAAACTCGCAACTCAGGAACAAACTATGGCTTACATGGAGCTCTAAACTGTATGAGCAGACTTTTTAATCTAAACGCTTCTTCTATAGACTTGGATTAAAATCTTTATTATGGCATGATTACATTTTAGTTAGTTTTTGTATTTTGTGCATGTGTTAGGCTATCATTATTTTATTTTATTTTAATTTTACTAACAACTAACACATGCACTTATGATGAGCCTCCCAGCAAACATTTCTCTGAAGGTTCAGAATTTGTTCAACAGAAACGAAGAAAAATATTCGTTTAACCTTTAATTAAATGAAGGTATTATGAACCTGCACACAAATCTACGAAATTCTTGTGAAAAAAAAGATACGATTTTGTTTTCATTAATTTTTCTGTCTACAAATCTCAATATGTACTACGAAATCTACATATAGTTTGATCAAGATTTAAATAAGTAAAGTCGGTTTTAAAATGTTTAATCAATTCGTGAAGTGAAAATAATTTTTTTAGGAAAACACATTGAATGTATTGAAAAATAAATATTTTTACAATAATAATAGCCGTGTTTTATTGGTAGTCTATAGCTAGCGCAGTATTGGAAGTCCCAATTAAATGCTATATTCACTCCATAATTCACTTTTAGTTTAACCCCCGAAGTGACAACTGACGTCTTGTTGAATAAATTTAGAAGGGCGTGTTCCAAATTCCACTCAGTTCTTGGACAGAGACATTCGGATAGAATATCCAATCATGACGTCACCAGTGACCCTTGATGAAAAACAATTCGGTAATAATAGTTTCAATTGATGCAGGTTTTGTCTAATGTCTTATTTGATCGATATATATATACATTTTAAGTCAACTAACACTTTGGATCCTTTCTAAAAAATTTATTTAATTTAATCAATTTGGGTCACTGATGACGTCAAAATACAGGAAGGCGCTGTCTTGTAATCTTGTATCATGATACTTAACGAACATATCCTTAAATAATAAAATCTTACAAACCTTCAAGTACATATTTTTTCTACATTCCAGTTGGTTGACATTTCTTTTCAAGATTTATCCCAACTTATTATATTCACTAATTTTACTAACCTAATTATCGACACTTATTGCTTGTTGTTGTTTGCCGTATAAAATTTTACTGCGCTGGGTATACACTTACCAATAAAACACGGCTAATAGTAATATCCTTTAATTCATACTTTTTTTCAAACGGGAGTACAAGGGCAATTTGTATGATTCTGCAATGGTTCATAATAATAACATTTACCTGAAGGATTTCTGAGTCATAAATAAATCATTAAAACGATTCTAAAAGGTGTTCCGCTTCCCAGGAATATGGATACGAATTCATTTTTGGTTCACTAACTGGCCATTTATATGAAGGATTTCTGAGTCATAAATAAATCAAAACCGTTCAAAATTGTGTGCCGCTGCCCAAGAAAATGAATACGAATCGGATATAAAATAAATTCAGTTTCGGACGTTTTCTTCATTTTGGTTAATTAGTTTTAATTCATTTATGAAGAGAAATGTTTGCTGGGAAGCTTGATCTAAGCTTACTACATTAAAGAATTTTGAACTTTTGACTTTGTTAACATATTAAATTAAGCTTCACGGTCAACTTCGTAACGCCCAGCTGTACATTGTTATCCTTAATAAATACCTACCTGAAAAGCAGTCATTTTTGAAAAATTCAATTGACGTTCCAAAACGGGGTATGGACAATATCTGCCCTCTATGTTGGAATTTCTTAAATTTGTATCTTAACTAACTAACAAATCTAAGCTTTCAATGCAAATCCAATAATGTGCATCATTAAAATGAAAAGAAGAATTGGGTATAAGGTCCGTTTGAGTGAGATCCTTCACCAGCTTCTTTGGCATCCATTAGGGGTTTCTTCAGTTTTTCTAAATATATAACAAAAAGCTATATTTTTGTTATTATTATTTATTATATTTAATAATGCATTGTTTTCGTTACACGAATATTAAATAGAGTACGTAGATACTTTATGTATATGTATGTACAGTAATTTTCTTGACTATAATCGTTCACCTTGCAAAACCAAAAACTGTCGTTTTCATCCCCGGCGCGGCGCATGTTTATCGATTTTGGTGGTAGAAGGGCCAAATTCCGAATAAATACATATACAGCTTTAATTCCCCTTGCCATAGTTATGGATAAGTCTTGAGAAATGATGGTACGTACATTGGTACTGCATCTACAAAGCAGAGCTGTCGTCTCATGAGTTAAGAAAAATTTTTTTTAATAAAATCCAACTATTTTCTGTACGTAGAAGATAGACAGAAAATAACTTACTGCTAACTGATGAGAAAATTGAGTTTCTGAACAATAATATAACTAGCTTGTTTAATAGATACGTCCCACTGAGAAACAGAACAATAAAACATGGCGAACGTCCTTGGTTTACCAACGAAATTCGTAGACTTATAGTCCCGCTGTACAGACCTATAATTTATGGAAACGTTACAGATTAGAAATTCACCAAATCATGTATCGCAGATTCCGTAATAAATTAGTCTGCAAAATACGAACCGCCAAAATTCAATTCTACAAAAGAAAATTATGTCCATCAATGAATGGAGGTCAACTATGAAAGAACTTGAGGGAGATAGGGTTAACCAAAAAGAACCTGAACTGTGATATGAATATAAATGTTGATTCTTTAAATCATTACCGTTCCCAGCACTTTCCAGCAGTTCAATTACACTATCTAGGCCTCCTAATGGATATTCTTCAGAAGTTCGTTTCGAGTTTAGTTGTGTGGAAGCCACTGACAAAGTTGAAAGCGTTTTATCAATTAGGGCTAATGCTGTAGGGATTGATGGAATACATCCTGTATTTATTAAGTCACTTTTACCCATTATCTTACCGTATATTACACACACGTTCAATACTATAATAATGACAGGTGTATTCCCATTACAATGGAAACTAGCCAACATTTTACCAATTCCCAAAGGTACGAGTGGAATTGAATATAGACCTCCCATTCTTGTCAAAAGTTTTTGAGAGGGTAGTGCAAAAACAACTTAACGCCCATTTTAGAGCACACAACATTCTTTCATCTAAGCAGTCTGGGTTCCGCCAAAAGCATAGCTGCACCACTGCTATTATAAACATTGTTGAAGACGTCAGACTTGCCTTGGATGCAGACTATGTCACTTTTCTTGTACTGCTCGACTTTTCCATAGCATTCGATACAGTAGATCACAACTATCATTATTTTATGGCTTTTCATCATCTGCTGTTCTTTTGTTATCGAACTACCTTCTTGATAGAAAAGAAACTGTTTCAGTTGGTAATAAAATGTCAAGTTTCCTTCCGACCACAAGAGGAGTTCCTCAGGGTTCGATCTTGGGGCCTCTTCTGTTCTCGCTTTATATAAATGAACTCCCATCAAAAATTGCTGGTTCCTCTGTTCAGATGTATGCTGATGATGTTCAGCTATATAAAAGTTGTCCCTTGGGACAATTATACCAATAATTAGCTTAACACTAATATATAAGAACTTTATTCTTAATGTGTAAGCCTACATTGAAATAAATAAACTAAACTGAACTAAACTAAAACTAAACAATTTTCTCGTCGTTTATTCTAATATTCGTGGACTAAGGAACATTTTTTTTCACTTCTAACTAATCGATGTACCAACGCAAATACCGGATGGTGCTGGGCAAGCCACCTATACTCTTGACTTGTTTCTTACTTCCGCCTTGACAAATATACCATTAGTACTTCTCCATTTGGCACTTCGGAGCATTGTGTCATTTCAGCAAATTTCTCGTCCTCCATGCACCCAGTTAAAGAAAAACTTCCCACCAGGAACATTTGGCAATACGAGAAAGAAATACTGGTACGGCCTAAATAATTTTTTTCGAAACATTAACTGGTCACTGTGACATAGATGCCACTGCTGAAAAGCTCACAAACGTGATACTTCTAGGGATGCGTGCTTTTATTCCTAACAGAGTAAAAAGCATCAAGCCTAAAGAAAAGTCCTGGTTTAACTCTGAGTGAAAAGAAGTAAATTTCCGATCTTACAAAGCCAACCTACAGAGGAAAATCGAAAGAAATTTTGCAATGTCCCAAAGGCAGTGAACATTTCCGTTCATTTGCGAAAAATATTAAAAACTTTTCAACATCTTCTGTTCCACTGCTAATCGATAATGGCAAACCTATTGTCTACTCTTCTGAGAACGCATACTTGTTCCCAGCCCATTTCGGTGCCAGATCAGAGAATGTAAATTTTTCCATGGGACAGATTTTTTTCCGCATTCGTACAGTAGCAAGAGTTCTCAAAGATCTCGATATACACGAATCTGAGTGCGAGTACTTATAACAAAAACACAATTTTAAAATTTTTTGTCTGTCTGCCTGTATCTGTTTGGCTGTCTTTCTGTCGGCTGCACCGGTTTCGACGGGACTTTCACTGGCAGATTTCTGATGTTATAGGAAGTAACTTAGGCTATTCAAATTACCCAACAGGTGGCGCTGGGGTGCTTTTGATAATTCTTATTTATGAACTTATTGTAATGAGACTTTCACAGGCAGACAGCTGATGTGTTAAGGAGTAACTATGTAAGTGATTCAAATCACCTATTTGTGCGGCTGAGGTCATTTCTTTTGTAAAGAGTAACTTAGGCTATTTTGATAATTATTTAAATTTATTTGCGCGACAGCTCCTGAAGGAGCCAAGGCCTAGTGACTTATACTCTCAACCATTCCTGTGTGTGTGTTGATAATCTGCAAGAATGGAAGGGACCTACAGTTTACCGCCGAGTCCGAACGGCTACTTTTTCGAGACAAATTTTACTCTTGGAGGTTTTGTCAGTTCCTCGCAAGAGGCAGTAGCCTGGAAAAAAAGGTGGCTATGAGCTGGATTCGAACCCAGGCTCATTCGCTTAGCAGTCCGACACACTAACCACTAAGCCACGGGGCACTACATAATGATAATTAGATGACGAAAATTTAGGGTGTACCCGAGCAACGCCGGGTACAAACTAATACAAACATTAAGTAACTATTTAACAATGAAGTTTATCAAACCAGAAAAAATGGAAAAGGTACAAGTTTAAAAATATGATGCCCACACTCATCTTTCAGGTCATTTTCAAGCACAGATACAATATTCTATTATCTGTGGTTATAGCTTTTTTTTTAATTATGCATCCTTTCCCCTGTCAACTGAGAAGCTACATATATTTCAATTTGTTTTCAAGGGTTTAAAAGGTACAAAAATGTAGTGCCATATCGGTTAAACATGTATAAATTGTTAGGAGCAAAAATCCTACAACTTTCAATACAACTAACTTGTTGAAACCACATGTCAACCAAGTTCAGTTCTTCCATTTTTGGCAACAAAAAGTTTGTTAGCATCGAACGATAGCGATCGCCATTCACCGTAACGTTGCGTCCAACAGCATCTTTGAAAAAATACGGTCCAATGATTCCACCAGCTTACAAACCACACCAAACAGTGCATTTTTCGGGATGCATGGGCAGTTCTTGAACGGCTTCTGGTTGCTCTTCACTCCAAATGCGGCAATTTTGCTTATTTACGTAGCCATTCAACCAGAAATGAGCCTCATCGCTGAACAAAATATGTCGATAAAACACATTTCGAACCGAACACTGATTTTGGTAATAAAATTCAATGATTTGCAAGCGTTGCTCGTTAGTAAGTCTATTCATGATGAAATGTCAAAGCATACTGAGCATCTTTCTCTTTGACACCATGTCTGAAATCCCGCGTGATCTGTCAAATACTAATGCATGAAAATCCTAACCTCAAAAAAATCACCCGTTATAAAAAGCACACGCCGACAGCACTGATATGGGAATGATGAATACTTCTAATACCAAAAGCCTGGTTAAATCATAGCACATCATGTATCATTGCGTGTAAGGAGGAAAAGCTTCTTTGAAAACTACAACTCAAAGTTGGTAAAGAGGCCGCAAATTATCGAATTGATTCGCAATTTTTTGAACAAAAATATTTTCATTTAATCAAACTGTTTATTTAATAGATGTTGTGATAGTGTTTTCGAATTTTCTTGGTTTTATATAAGAAAATGTCGTTACTATTATGGTGAGAAGCAATAAACCTTTATCTGTATTGATGTATATATTTTCCTTGATATTAATTTGTTTCTGCTTTCAGATAATGGTTGCTCATAAGATATTTTGAAACAATTAAAAATTAACTGTGATGTACACATTTGACGAATGCCTTAACATATGCAATGCACTTTGATGTCCTTTATTTGAATGCATGAATTCACTCGAAATCGCAATAGCGTCGGAAGTAGAGGAGGAAACGGTGAAGGATCTTTGGATAGCAAAGGGGGTGCGAGTGAAAGTGGTGGCAACGGAAGCACAAATTGGAGCGGTAGTTGCAGAGGCAGCAACAGTGGTGCTGAAAGCGATAGAGGAACATCAAATGATAGTAGTGAAGGGTCAGGTGGCCATAATCAGAATATCCTTAATTTGAATACGACATCGGCAGTTCTACACGACGGTGGTTTCGGCTATAATCAAACTGTAAGCTCGATTGTCATTTTCGATAGCAGTTACAGTATTCACGGCGGTGCTGCTAGTCACGTGATTTCAAAAACCACAACAAACTCAAAGCTGGCACTGAACGGCGGAGCGGCGGGGGGCATCGGTGCTAATATAACTGGTGGCGTGCTCCCCAATGTTGACGGCATCGATACGATGGCCAATAGTCCATCGGGAATTGGTTATGTTAGTAGCAACAACAGCGGAGCCCCATCAACATCAACTCAGCAACAAATTGGTACTTCTTCGAATGTTCATCAGAACATTCCACCGTCACTTGGTAACATCATGATTCTGAGTGGAGCAGCGTCAGCAAATGCTGCTGCAGCAACAACCACAACAACAAGTTCGGGCAGTGGTGGTGGTGGTGGTGGTATTGGCAATGCTCCATGCGTCGGTGGTGTCACCTCCATAATGGGCATCTCAGGCGGTATAAGTACGACAATGGGACCGAGCAGCGCTATTAGTGGTGTTCCGCCCATCGGCCTGGGCATTGCCACTGGGATTGGTAACAAAATGCTCGGTCGAAAACAAAGCTTAAAAGGAGAACCATTTCTAGCAGACTACGGTCCCGAGGAATCGCTAAACGAAAGCACAGACATCGAGTGGGTGAATAAATTGTGGGTAAGGCGACTGATGCGCTTATGCGCTTTAGTCTCGTTAACCTCAGTTTCCTTGAACACTCCGAAGACTTTCGAGCGACATCCACCGTTACAGTATTGTACCTTTGCCTCGGATACCGCGGTGACAGTATTATTCACAGCGGAGATGATTGCCAAAATGCATATTCGTGGAGTATTGAAAGTGAGTATTAACTCAAATTAGAATTTTTTTTTCCTATACATTAACTCCCGGTGAAATTTATGAAACGAAGATGGTTAATCTTTATTAATCAATCCAGAATCGGACTAAAGTAAGAATTTTATTTAAAACGTTGAGAATCGTGCTTTTCCTTGTAAAAAAAATTATTAATTAAATATAGCACATTAGATATATGTACAATATTTTTCAAAAATAAAAAAAATTAATTGGCGCTTTTTTTAAAATTAAAAATAAGAAAAAATAATTATATGATATGACAATATTATTCCAATATCCGAAATATTCAAAAAAAACTTTATAAAATTTCAATTTTTTTTCATTTTGCTTCAAAAAAATTGCATGCCCAGGGTGAAGTGCCATATTTGAAAGACCATTGGTGTCAGTTTGATGCTTTAATGGTATTTTTTTTGTGGGTATCAATTATACTACAAGTTTTTGAAGTTCTCGAATTTGTGCCCAAGTAAGTAATATATAAAATAATCGTTAATATTTAATTTATATTTTATATGTTATATTTATTCCTACATTTATTTTGTTTGATTTATATTTGTTGTTACAAAATACTTAAAATGTTATACACCAGTCGTCATCGTTAATGGTTTTTTTAATAAGGACTTGACAACTTTTTTTTTTTTTTTTAATAAAACGCAAACCATTTGAGATATTTCAAAAAATTTATTATCGGCTTGAAGTACAATCAAAATATTTATAAATGGAACTCGACTTCGTTAACATGGCCACCGCGGGCACGTTTGCAGCGGTCGATTCGTTGGACTCAATTTTCGATGACTCGGCCACACATTCGGCTCTGAACTCTTCCAACGCCGCCGGATTGTTGGCATAAACCAATGACTTAACGTGGCCCTAAAGAAAATAGTCTAGAGGCCTTAAATCGCACGAACGAAGCGGCTAATCGACTGACCCATTTCTTGAGATAACACCTCCATCAAACTTACTCTTCAATAAATCGATTGTAAGTCGTGCTGTGTCCATATCTTCCAATTCGAGCCAAAAACAACCGGTAATCATTGCGCGATAACGCTCGCCATTCACAGTAACGTGATGATCGTTATCGTCATAGAAAAAATATGGCCCAATAACCAAACAGTTATTTTTTGTATATGAA
The DNA here is from genome assembly GCA_963971375.1 of Platycheirus rosarum. Taxonomy (NCBI): domain Eukaryota; kingdom Metazoa; phylum Arthropoda; class Insecta; order Diptera; family Syrphidae; genus Platycheirus; species Platycheirus rosarum. The sequence goes on from OZ020511.1 coordinate 1,880,292, forward strand.
GTGGTGATGAAGCATATAACGCATATTTTGCTTATTGACGAACCCATTATGCCAAAAATAAGATTCGTCACTGAAGATGATTTTGCGTTAACAATTCAACACTCTTAAAGTTGCTTTCACCGACTCCGAATTTCGGTAGAAAATTTTTAAAATTTGCAGACGTCGCTCACTCGTGTACTTTTTCATGATGAAATTGTTGAGTTTACTGAATAAATTGACAATGACAGTTCGATGATTAGTGAAAGGGTGCGTTCACAAATTATATTCAAATTTTTCCATCTAAACTTAAATTTGAAAATAAGATATCCCAATTTTTATCGATAAGTAAATTAAACAACTGATTGAAATTACATTTTTTGAAAGAAAATACAAGTTGATCTTTAGGTCCATTTAGTTCATTGAAAATACATAAATTCAATGAAATAGTTAAGGCAGAATGGTGGCGATCTTCTTCAACAAGTTTTGAATCGCATGAGATAACAGCCGCAGATCATCAGAGAAATATACCAGATCTAATATTCTTCCATTGCGGTTTTTTACCCCATTTCCCTGATTTAAGTCAAAAGAAGCCATTCCATCAATAATAAAAAAATCGTTTAAGTTCCATGCGTTGACAGGCAAAAAAAATATCATTACTACTAGACTTGGTCCATTCCAAATCGGCAAGAATGAAGTCACCAACCAATTACAATTACTTCGTCTTTCGGATCAATTATCGTTTCCAAAGTAATGCAAAAATTTTCGTAAAATTCGATGTTAGAGCTGGGTGGAATATATGTGGCAACCATATAAACATAATGAGATGACATTTTTATTTTTACACATCACACTTCCAGTGCTGTTTGCAGGAAATCATCAGCAAGTGAATAAATAAGAGAGGTTCCTCCTCCTACGGTAGTTGCATCCTTTCGGAAATGTCGATTGATCGAATGTTTTCGAAAATATTAAAAAAAAAACTACTTAAGCTACCAATATCTTCCTGAACACGGACGTATTATATATGGACTGCTAGTCTAATGTCAGCTTCATACAACAATTGTCAAAAAAATGTCGCCAAAATTAAGAATACGATCTTCTGAACCTACTATAAAGGTGTGTCCACACCAAAAAAAACATTTGTTTAAAAAACATTTCTGAAATGTTTCCCCTTTCAGAAATTTCTGAAACATTTCTTAAATGTTTGTTTCCCATTTTATGTATCCAGTTCTGTACTTCATGATGTAAAAAAGGAGCAATCATAGCATCGCGTTTTGTCATCATGAACAAAACACAAACAAATAAAAACAACAAAACCTGTCAACTAGACTAAAATGCATGAAAATAAAGAAAGAAGGGGAAACAGATAGACATTTCAGAAATGTTTCTTCCTGAAATTTAAATTTGATTGCAATACTGTAACCGGTTCTCGAGAAAGTCGAAAAATGGTTTCTAGTTTACTAACTTAATTACTTTTTCATAAAAATGCTTGGAGGTGTTTTCAAAAAAAAAAAAATGCTATTACTTAATTGTTATATGACAAGTACCGTTAATATTTGACCTAAAAAAATAATAAAAATATTATAGGATGACCCACCTAATATATTATATTAATTTGCTTCCGCACACCTGTGCTTGTGGGGAAATAATATTTTAAAAATAGGTAAACAATTTTTACAAATAAAAAATAAAATAAAAAAAATAGATTTTTTTGCATTTTTTTATTTTTTGCTTGTGCGTGACCCTTTTCTTTGTTGGTGACCCTTTTTTGCGACCTTTTCGAAATTCCCAGGGCTATGCGGTATAAAATTCAGTGGAATAAGTTTTCCCTGCAGCTTTACCATCATTGATATTTTGGCAATGCTTTCATCATTAAAATAATTCCTCTCTTCTATATTTTTTTTTGTTTTCTTATTATATGCATCGCATCCTACCTAAAAAAAAGAGTTGGTTGCCTGTAAAGTTTACGGACGATATTTTTACGTAATAACGTCATAAGAAAACGTTGATGGCAGCAACACCAACATACAGCCCGTTAACTCACACCCACAAACCCTCTCGTTAAATCCACACACACAAACCCCAATATTTACATCTGCTTTCTACTTTAACAAAACTCCGCCTTTTTTGTATTTCTTTTTCTCTTGTACTTTGTGAATTTGCGCCTGTTTATACGTTTGGGATCGATTTTGGTTGAACAAATGACACGCAAACTCTCTCGTTAAATCCACACATACACACCCTATTATTATATCTATTTTCTACTTTAACAAAACTCCGCCTATTTTGTATTTCTTTTTCTCTTCTTGTATTTTTGAATTTGAGTGGAATTATTTTGGGAATTTGCATCTGTTCCTTTTCTTTCAAAAAGAACGCACCACTGTTGTGCTCCATTTTTTGTTTGTTAAATGTCAAAAAACTGCACGTCTCTGTGAGCAGTGCAGCTGCGTCCATTGTATTCGCAACATTGAATTTGTATATATTCAACATTTTTGACACCTGTTCCAGCTCCAGCTTCGTCTTCCGTTCCAGCCCATTGTGTTCAGCCAGTTAGCTTCGGTTTCACCTGACGTTTACAAGTTCAACCTTAGGAAATCAATGCATCTTATCACAAATGTCGCTTTGACTTTGGCGCTATTTGTGGTTCGTGTAAAGATAAGGTAACGTGACTCAAACTCAAAGCTGATTGAAGTTTTGCTCGCTTTGACAGAAAAAAGCAAAAACAACAACAGAAATTTGGAAAATGTCATGCGTGTGAAATGTAACGTGATGTAGCCAAAGCTAAAGCGTGATTGGGTTTTAACCATTAAGCTTTTACTTAACGATAATATGACAGTTATCGTTAGTATTTTATAAAATTCCAAAAAAAGCTTGGATTTGAAAAAGATTTGGATTAAACGTTTGGGCTGCAATTCAATAGACAGGTAGACAGACACAATAGAATAGATAGACAGACTATCAGAATTTAAACACTATTATTCAAATGTATTCCTCTATCATTCGTATGTCCTGTTTGATTATTATTTTTTTTAACCAGCGTAATTGTTTAATTAATAACAAAAAAAATTAATTTAATTTAGATTTTCTTACTTATCGATAATGCGTGCCCCCCGTCCTTTGATAATGATAAGATTCTTGCGAGTGTTCCTCAAGTTTTCGATGCCAAAAAGCCGCATAAATCAGATCTTTAAGTATGTAAGAAACATCTTTGAGTCTGTAAAACTAATGCTTGGATAATATTTCAGGCGATCGAGTCAACAAATATACAACGTAACCTTGTTCTTCTTATTCTTTATGTCCCTTTATGGTCTGCTTGGCGTTCAATTCTTTGGAGAGCTTAAAAACCACTGTGTCTTAAATTCCACTGAGAAGGAAGAACAACCGTAATCGATTCGGGTGATCCCGTTTGTAAGTTCTGAAACTGCACTGATCTTTTTCTTTTTATCTTCTCAGATATCTGACGATAAATTCACTTGCAATTCCTGATACATTTTGTTCGATGGATCCAGATTCGGGATACCAGTGTCCGCCTGGAATGAAGTGCATGAAAATGGATTTCCTCAGCAGTTATGTGATTGGGTTTAATGGATTCGAGGACATCGCAACTAGTATTTTCACCGTTTACCAGGCTGCATCCCAAGAAGGTTGGGTCTTCATAATGTATCGTGCAATTGATTCTTTGCCTGCCTGGAGAGCAGCTTTCTACTTTAGGTGAGTAACAACTTCATAAAACCCCGCTGGATTTATTAATAATCTTACCCAGGAGCTTGTACCACCTACGCGAATCGAGATTTTTTAAGATGATAATAATGACTTGGTGGTACAAGCTAAATAGTATGATCCTTTTTAACACATTATTCATAAAACTACAATTTATTAGTGGGGTGAACAAGCTGACAATTTCATCAAAATATTTCACATATAGCAACCAATATGCCCTTTTGGATTTAGGTAGTAATTTAGTAAATTTGGGTCACTGATGACGTCAAAATACAGGAAGGCGCTGTCTTGTAATCTTGTATCATGATACTCAACGAACATATCCTTAAATAATAAAATCTTACAAACCTTCAAGTACATATTTTTTCTACATTCCAGTTGGTTGACATTTCTTTCCAAGATTTATCTTAACTTATTATATTCACTAATTTCACTAACCTAATTATCGACACTTATTGTTTGTTGTTGTTTGCCGTATAAAATTTTACTGCGCTGGGTATACACTTACCATTTAAACACGGCTAATATACTATCTAAATCCAATAGGGCGCATTGGTTGCCAGAAGTGAAACTTTATTTTAAGTCAATCACAATGCGGACTGTCATCGACGATGAAATTTTGTTTTGAAAAGGGTTAACTGTTAATTTTTTTATTTTATCTTTTTTGTATTCCACTGATGACCAGATTATTTTTTGGTCCAAAAAGGTCAATACCTTTTATATTTAAAAATATTTATTTTGTAAAATCTATCAAGTAACACCATCAATAACACCTTGTTTACATGATTCTTCTTTTCGGTTCTTTCTCTTCTTCATTCTTTTGGACGGACACGTACGTTGATGCATGTTTACACTGCCTTTTATTTTCCTATTATAGTCCAGGAGTTATGCACTTTTTGCTGGAAAGTATTCCGAAGTTAATGGAACTTTATTGAATTGTTTGGGGGTACATTAGGATTACTATCCTAGTTTAACGACCTCGCAGACCCTGTGCTAACTTGCTAGGCGGGGGGTGCAAAAGTCTCCAAATTTTCGTCTTTTTTTAAGGTTTTTCCTTATGTGATTTAAACTAAGAACATTTCGTGGAACAAATGATGTTTTATACTAAAAATAAATAATAGTTTGAAGTAGGTAAAAAAAATATTGAAATTAATTAGTAAACTTAAAGCCAGCAAAATAGCTAAAACAACGACAAAATTTTAAAATGTAAAGGGTGTTTTTTTTTAAACGTGTGGTTTTCAAGAAGTAAAAAAATGCATATAGTTTAATGTTATGACCAAGAGTATAGCTTAAATATAAAGATAAGGGTTTACCATTATGTTTTAAAAATGATTTTGGGCCAATGACCAACGCGGCTGGCTCGAATAAATTCCAGCCGAGAGGCCAAATTTTTGTGAAAATCGGGATCGGTGGCCATCTCGTTTTGGGCGCACTCACCGAACGTGCGACGCGCTTGCGCTTGATGGTCGTCCGGCTTCAATTATTGCACGAGCTGGATTTTATAAGCCCGCAAACCAGGAACCTTCCGCAAAATGTTCCATAAAGTGGATGGTCACAGCTCCAATTGTTGGATGGACTCATTCGGGTCTTCTTCGATACTCTGGTCCACTGAACCGAATCATTATTTTGGTAATAAATTTGCACGATTTGCAAACGTTGTTCAGGAGTAAGTCTATTCATTATGAAATGGCAAACTAAATTTAGCATAAATCAAGTGACAGCTGTCAAAAACACTAACTTCGAAAAAAGTATTGCCAGATTGCAAACCACACGTCTAAAAAAAACACCCCTTACTCTTAATATTTGCCTCTAATTTGACCAACAACGGCCATAAATTAATTGAGTTTTTGCTGCGTACCGTTCGGAAGTTACCTTATTTTTTCTGAACATCTTAAATTGGATATTCCAATCTTGATTGCATGGTTTGCGCAATCTCTAGAGGTGGGGATTTTTCCTAAAATACTCTCTTTAAGATATAACTTTTAAGGTTTTGGCGGTTGTTTTCATAGAGCGTTTTGGGAAATTCGGATAATCCGCATTATATATAAATGAATATTTAGTGAGTTAAATATCGTACTCACCCCGAACGTTTCGCTTCAAATTGCATTGAGCGTGGTCACCGGGAAACTGCCTTTTTGTTATTGCTCAATGCAATTTGAAGCGAAACGTTCGGGGTGAGTAAGATATTTATCTCTTTAAGATGTACTACAACCCCAAGGTAATAAATATTGCGCAGGTTGTCAAAATCTGATCTGTCACTAAAAAATAAAAATGGTGGTTGTTAGGAGACCTTCATCAAAAAAATTTATGAACAAAACTGCACACCTCCTCACGTTTGTTTTATATTTTTCTTTTTTTCCTTGTTATTTAAAAACCTATTATTTATATATTAACTACTACAAACACTTTAAAATATAGCGGCGATATCTATTTTTCAAAACAAATAAATAAACTAATGGTCTTTGGCGGCCGCCATTTTACTTTGATTTTGACAGATGCGCAGAAGATTGCAAAAATAAAAACTCTAATGACACTGTGCTACAACCCTGTAAAATTTCGTTTCTATTAGACTTATTTACAACTATTGCACAAAATGCCTGCACTAAAAAGAAATATAAAGATAATTTCACTAAATTCACTATAGAGGAAAGCTTTAGAGAGTAGTAGAAAACACCAAAGTCTTACTCAGCAACAATGGCGGGCGTTTAAAAATCTAATCTACTCTGAACGAAAAAAGAAATGCTCTTTTGCATGGAGGGTTTTACGAGTCTTTAAATTTTACATTATACCAGTCGCCCACAAAATTAATATGCCAATGCAGTTATATTCTACGCAATATAAGGCCGCCAGTTAAAGCCCTATGACAGACGTCAATATTTATGACATCCAAGATCCAAGTCCTAAAACGAGTTTCAAAAATAGATCCAAGTCCTCATGCCACATTCGGTTCAGAGAATGATCAGAGCATGTTCTGAATGTTCGAACAGATCGATGCAGATCTCATTTCTGAGTGGGAAAAAAGGACAACATCACAATCAGTTTTAGCTTTCTCCGCTTTCCATTTGACATAACTTTAAACTTTTGTTTGAATGAACATTAAAAACTTTATCTTTTATTCTTCTTGCAGCACAATGATATTCTTCTTGGCATGGTTAGTTAAAAATGTGTTCATCGCTGTGATTACGGAAACCTTCAATGAAATTCGAGTGCAGTTTCAACAAATGTGGGGTGCACGGGGGCATATTCAAAAGTGTGCCGCATCTCAAATTCTTAGCGGAAACGACACCGGATGGCGGCTCATTATGATCGATGACAACAAACATGGCGGATTGGCCCCGGAGACATGTCATGCAATATTGCGGTCGCCATACTTCCGTATGTTAGTTATGACAGTTATCCTCGCAAATGGCATTGTTACAGCTACAATGACATTCAAACACGACGGCCGACCCAGGCATGTTTTTTACGAAAATTATTACTACATTGAAATGGTGTTTACGTTTTTCTTTGATTTGGAAACTCTTTTCAAAATGTATTGCCTTGGTTGGCGAGGTTACTACAAGCATTCGATTCATAAGTTTGAACTGTTACTTGCTGTTGGAACAACTTTGCACATAGTGCCTATATTCTATCTGTCAGGTTTGACATATTTCCAGGTGTTGCGTGTTGTCCGTCTGATTAAGGCCTCTCCAATGCTCGAGGGATTTGTGTATAAGATTTTTGGGCCTGGTAAGAAGCTCGGCTCATTGATAATCTTCACAATGTGCTTATTGATTATAAGCTCAAGCATTTCAATGCAATTATTCTGTTTTCTGTGTGATTTTACAAAATTTGAATCATTTCCCGAAGCGTTTATGTCTATGTTTCAAATTCTGACTCAGGAGGCCTGGGTTGAAGTAATGGACGAGACCATGATTCGTACAAGTAAAACTCTTACGCCACTAGTTGCTGTTTATTTTATTCTGTATCACCTGTTTGTCACACTAATTGTGCTAAGTTTGTTCGTGGCGGTGATTTTGGATAATTTGGAGTTGGACGAGGATATTAAAAAGTTAAAGCAGCTGAAATTTCGTGAACAAAGTGCTGAAATCAAAGAAACCCTACCGTTTCGGCTGAGAATTTTTGAGAAATTCCCGCACTCTCCTCAGATGACAATATTGCATAAGATACCCAATGATTTTACGTTGCCAAAAGTGAGAGAATCATTTATGAAACAATTTGTGATGGAGCTGGAAAATGATGATCCTGCATCTGTGGTTGAAAGTTGTAAACGTCCCATGTCTGAGTGTTGGGAATCGAATGTTGTGTTTAAAAAACAGAAGCCTGTGCAGATAATGAACAAGACGCCAAAAGTTAGATCTGCCGGAAGTAGTTTACGCAGATTGGCCATAACGCATATAATAAAGTAAGTCAGCGGCGCAGGGTATACTCGTGATTTTTATGTAATTTTTTCTAGCGATTCAAACAATCAACGTCTTATGCTTGGCGACTCGGCAATGTTACCGGTAGTAGGAGCAAAAGGTGGACTAAAACCGCAGGGAACTATCACCCACACAAAACCATGGAGAGTTGACCCTAAAAAGTACGTGCCCATAACTGTTTTAAATATTTCCATTTTACAAATGTTTATTTCTAAAAACATGAAGGTTTGGATCCCGTTCAATACGAAGAAGCGTTCGTTCTGGTTCAATTAAACTCAAACAAACCTACGAGCACCTCATGGAAAACGGTGATATTGGAGCTGCTTCACGAGTAACATCGTCTCGGGCTCGTCCTCATGATCTTGACATTAAACTCCTACAAGCCAAACGTCAACAGGCCGAAATGAGAAGAAATCAACGAGAGGAAGACCTACGGGAGAACCATCCCTTTTTCGATACGCCGTTATTTTTGGTTCCCCGCGAAAGCCGGTTCCGCAAGGTATGCCAAAAAATCGTTCACGGCCGATATGATGCTCGACTTAAGGATCCTCTAACTGGAAAAGAAAGAAAAGTGCAGTACAAGAGTTTGCAGTAGGAAATAATGCCTGCAATTTATTAAAGAATTTTCTGAACTAAGTATTTTCTTCTATTTTTTTTCAGCAATTTCCTTGGCCTTGTCACATATCTGGACTGGGTAATGATATTTGTCACTACACTTTCTTGTATATCTATGATGTTCGAAACTCCAAACTATCGCGTCATGGATCATCCAGCTCTGCAGATAGCCGAATATGCCTTTGTTATTTTTATGAGTCTTGAGCTAGCTCTAAAAATTCTTGCCGATGGGCTTTTTTTTACCCCAAAAGCTTACATAAAAGACGTCGCCTCGGCGCTTGATGTATTTATTTATGTTGTATCAACGTCCTTCTTATGCTGGATGCCAAAGAATGTCCCATCGAATTCAGCACCGCAACTTCTAATGATTTTGCGATGCGTTAGACCACTGAGAATCTTCACATTGGTGCCGCACATGCGGAAGGTCGTGTATGAGCTATGCAGAGGCTTTAAGGAGATTCTATTGGTATCGACATTGTTAATACTGTTAATGTTTATTTTTGCTAGTTATGGCGTACAATTGTATGGAGGACGTTTAGCAAGATGCAATGATCCGACAATCGTCAGACGAAAGGATTGTGTTGGAGTTTTTATGCGCAGAGTATTCGTGACCAAAATGAAGTTAACACCAGGCTTAAATGAGTCGTATCCATCGATGCTAGTGCCTCGGGTTTGGGCTAATCCAAGACGCTTCAACTTTGATAATATAGGCGATGCAATGTTGACTTTATTCGAGGTCTTATCTTTCAAGGGATGGCTGGATGTGAGAGATGTTTTGATAAAAGCTGTTGGACCAGTTAGTTCAAAGTTTCTTTTATTTCTATATATTTCTATATATTTTGTTTATTTTATAGATTCATGCTGTTTATATACATATCTATATTTTCCTGGGTTGTATGATCGGTTTGACATTATTTGTTGGCGTGGTCATTGCCAATTATTCAGAAAATAAAGGAACAGCCCTTTTAACTGTTGATCAGCGACGTTGGTGTGATCTTAAGAAAAGACTTAAGATCGCACAACCCTTACATCTGCCTCCAAGACCAGATGGTCGGAAGGTTCGAGCATTTACTTATGATATCACCCAGCACATTATATTCAAGCGTTGCATAGCTGTTGTTGTTTTAGTGAACAGTATGCTGCTATCAATAACGGTAAGCAGTTTACTAGTTTTTAAAGTAATTTGTAGGAATTTGTTGTTTAATATTTGCAGTGGATCAAAGATGAAGTTCATACGGAACGACTCGTTGTTGTCAGTACAGTTTTGACATTTGTTTTCGTAATTGAAGTAGTTATGAAAAATATAGCATTTACACCTCGGGGATATTGGCAGTCTCGCAGGAATCGTTACGATTTGCTTGTAACGGTAGCTGGTGTTGTTTGGATATTCCTCCAGACAATTTTGAGGGTAAGTTATTAAAGGAGCCATAGCATATCCACACGTTTTGTGCCTAACATTTGTGAACACCGATTTATTGGGTCACATGGCATACCCTGTTGAATCTCAATGGACATTCCTGCATAGTTACAACATTTCTTGTACTTAATTTACCTTCTAGAGTGATCTTTCCTACTTCATTGGCTTCATGGTAGTTATACTTCGTTTCTTTACCATAACTGGAAAACATACGACACTTAAAATGTTAATGCTCACCGTTGGAGTGTCCGTTTGCAAATCGTTTTTCATTATTTTCGGGATGTTTTTGTTGGTGTTTTTCTACGCTCTAGCCGGAACAATACTTTTCGGCACCGTTAAATATGGCGAAGGTATTGGACGGCGTGCGAACTTCGGATCTCCTGTAACTGGAGTAGCAATGCTCTTTCGAATAGTTACAGGCGAAGATTGGAATAAAATTATGCACGACTGCATGATTCAACCGCCTTATTGTACACCCGGGCTTAATTACTGGGAAACAGACTGTGGAAATTTTACAGCAAGCTTGGTGTACTTTTGCACATTCTATGTGATCATAACATATATAGTGCTAAACTTGCTAGTCGGTAAGTAAACCGTGTATAAATGTTAACCCAATCATGAGCTTGATGAAAAATTTTCAACATATCCCCAGCTATTATCATGGAGAATTTTTCATTATTTTATTCGAACGAAGAAGATGCATTGCTATCTTACGCAGATATCAGAAATTTTCAAAATACATGGAATGTTGTAGATATACATCAGAGAGGTGTAATACCTGTTAGAAGAGTTAAGTTCATTTTACGCCTTTTAAAGGGACGTCTTGAATGCGATCCACAGAAGGACCGTCTTTTGTTCAAGTATATGTGCTACGAATTGGATAAGCTGCATAATGGGGAGGATGTTACATTCCATGATGTTATTAAGTGCGTATTTTATAAATTTTAATTGGAAGAGATTGTTATGTTATTATTTTTCTACCATACACAGCATGCTTTCATATAGATCTGTTGACATTCGCAAGGCCCTTCAGCTGGAAGAGCTACTGGCACGAGAAGAATTTGAGTATATTATTGAGGAAGAAGTCGCTAAGCAAACGATTCGGACCTGGCTTGAAGGTTGTCTGAAGAAAATACGGGCGCAAAATGCAAGCGTAAGTGTATACATCAAATTACAACAAATTGTTCGAGATTAAGTTATTTCAGTTCATTCTATTTTGTATAATATTTTTGAAAGAAAAATTAAAAAAAATCCCTTTTGGGTTTTCTGTACCCCACAGGAAAATCAAAAACTCACATGCATTATATATTCCTACCAAGATTTCTTATAAACGTATATAACGGAAATCTAATGAAAATTATTTCTCGTTTTTTTTTTCTTAGAAACAGCAAAGCTCTTTGCTGGCTGGTCTGCGTGCAACAAACGAGCTCATGATGCGTGCGGCTGAAGAAAAAAACAAAGAAACTATGGCAGCAGCAGCACAAGCTGCGGAAAAGGCAGCTTCAGCATCAACATCTCAAAAATCTAAATCTGAAGATCTTCAAATAGAAACAATTGTATCTCCAGATCACACACAAAAACGCCCTTCGATTGCTTCAACTTACAGCCAGCCCGTGTTACAGCAGCAACCGATTCAATCACAGCAACCGAAGCAGCAACAGCAACAGCAACAACAACAACAACAACCTATTCAGCAAGTGCAGCCTCCACGCTTAACAGCTTCAACATCTACTGGCGCAACCAAAAAGCAAGCGCTCATGCGCTCGGATTCGACTGGAAGTGTCTCTGGTAGAAAACTTCTTGCTCCGACAACATCTGACCCTCAAGCAATCAGACCGGAAAAGGAACGCTGTACCAATAATAAAAAGAAAACTGAAAAAAAGCCACTTGCCCTGCCAGCTAGCAAAAGCAATTTCAACCAGTTCAATGACTTCACATCGCACTTTCCTTCCATAATCACCCATCATCATCATCTTTATCACGAACCACAGCACTCCCGATCATTCATACATCATCAGCCACATCATTTCCAATATAACAGTTACCAAATTCAAACACATAGTGATATTGTTGCAACTATCAATGGCCATCACCAGACACAATCCCAGACACAAGTACAAAGCCAGACCCAAACCCACACCCAGACCCAATCTCAGCCACTACAGCATGCAGCCACTGGTGGCACAATTGCTGATAAGGCCAAACCATTTAACAATCCAGGAAATGTGGTCTATGAAGTTCATGATTGGTGGCAGGAGCAAGTCATTTGTATTCAGGGCAGTGATGATGAATGCTAATATAAGTAACAGTTCTTGTAAAAAAAAAAAAAAAAATACTAGAAATAGCAACAAATGTAGAAAACATGTTAAGAACTGTATTATGTTATGATTGTTAAAGAGATTCTGAATGAAGCTACACTCTTGTAGTTTTTGTAAATAAATTTATAAAACACATAAAAATATATAACTTCTAGAAAAAATTATTAAAAATGTACAAACCAAATGAATCATACAATCGCATCACAATTTAATCACTTTTAAGTACAGAGATGCATTCTTTAATTGCACCACACGAATGTTGAACGCCTTGCCCGGCTTGGTTTTTCCCTCCAATTTCGATATGCAAAATTTCGTATATAAGTACTAGTTTCTACCTGCGACTTCGTCTGCATGGACTTAAGATTAAGATTGAGCATTTTGGTTAAATTAGGTTTTCCGTCAAATTATAATAATTTATTTTTATTAAGATAGTGAACATCGTTTTTTCTAATCGAAGTGATGTTCCGCTATACCTGTATATTTCTATACCTCTATATGTCTCCATATATTTCGATATTTTTACATTTCTATATTTTTATATCTCTATATATCTAAATAAATATAAATACGTATATCTATATCTCCGTATCCTTATAAATTTCTATATCTCTATGTCTCTTTGTCTCTATATCTATATATTTAGGTCTATATCTCTATAATGTCTCTATATCTTTATATCTCTATATCTCTGTAAATCTATGTTTATATATCTCTAAATCTTTGTATCTCTATATCTTTACAACTCTATTTCCTTGTATCTTATCTCTATATCACTCAATAGTGTATTTAATCCCGTAACACTTCCGTCTACCAAACTTCACAAATTCGTTCTGTCATTAAGGCACAGAAGTATATCAAACAAATCTCCAGTATATTTAACCCTCTCCAACAGGAACCGTTAATTTTTCCTAGATAAAAAAGTAGCCTATGTTTCAATTCAGCACATTATCTATCTACAATCCAAATTTCATCCAAATCCGTTAAGCCGTTGAGGCGTTATTAAAAAACAAACATCCAAACATACAAACATTTATAATATAAGTAGGATACAAAGTAGTTAAAATGTATTTTTGTTAATTGGATCATGAAACTATAGTCTGAGTTTCACATCTATACACATGTATACATAAATAAAAATGAAGTGTCTATTTTTAATATCAAAATAACGGCTTTTTACTAAATGCTTATACACATACAGTACTTATAACAAAAACACATTTTTAACAATTTTTGTCTGTCTGCCTTTCTGTCTGTTTGGGCCGGGTTATCTCGGAAACGGCTGCACCGATTTCCACTGGCAGATTGCTGATGTTCTAGGTAGACCATTTAAATTACCCACTAGGTGGCACTGGGGTGATTTTTTTTTTAATTCTTATTAATGGACTGATTTCGACGGAATTTTCACAGGCAGAAAGCTGATATTGTAAGAACTAAGTAAGGCTGTTGTCAACGGCACTTACGTCGTGAGAGACGTAAGAAGAGAATCACTACATTCTGCAGTAAAAATATGAATGTTTTAAATACAATAAAGTTATTTTTTATGTTTAATGTTTTATGTTTTTCTATTATGGTCACACTATTTTCAATTGCCCCTAGGTGGCGCCGGATGGCTTCTTTTTGATAATTCTTATTTATGCCCCAATTTTGACGGGACTTTCACAAGCAGATAGCTGATGTGCTAAGGTGTAACTAAGCAGATAGCTTATTTTATAAGAAGTAACTAAAGCTATTTTGATTACTAGGTGGCCCCACGCCTGGTTCATTTTTTCGAAAATGTATGGTATACCCGAGGCACGTCGGGTGAGCAATCTAGTACTTACATAAGTTAAAGCTCTGTAAAAGAAGATTTAAAAAAAATCGTCAGTTCTAATTACAATTTCTCAATCTAGGAAATTAGTTTATTAGTTTTCGAAATGTTTTGTCCATTGCGTACACAGGGCAAAGCCGCAGATTTAAGTCAATTACATTTTTTTTAATCAATATCAATATCACGTAAAAACAAACTTAATTTATAAATAATACGATCTAACAATAAAATATTATTTTTGTATATAAAATTATATTAAAAAAATGCAAAAAGACGGAAAAAGAATTAATAAATTATTGTATTTCCATTTTGGTTTTTTTATTCTCTTTTTTTTTAACGAGGGACGCTTATGCACGACTGCTTTGCTGATCTTACAAACATTTAATAAAACATTTTGTATTAAAAGTAAATTAACATTATAATTATGAACTAGAATATATAGGGGATAATGCAAACGTTCTTAAGTTAATGCAATATACATACGTTAGTGGAGTTTAGTGTCAATCGAACAACATATTTTAATAGGTAGTTACAATTGCTTTAGTATTTCTTATGTTTTTTACTGTTTTTTTTTTTATAAAAACTAATGTCATAGAGATTTAATATTTGGTATTCCGAGTAAGTGATTTATAATAATTTAAAAAATACATTGAACAGGGGGAATCTATTCAATGTCATGGAATCGAAGTATTGCACGTCCAGCTATTTCTGAATTGCAGAGCTTTTGCACAACATCGGACGCCTGATCACATGGAAAGACTGAATATGGTGGTGGCTCAATCTGTAAAATAGATGGTTGAAGTTAATATTAGTTTCTGTATATTGGGATGAAAAAAAAAACGTTATTCTGGTACACACTTTATGGTCAGCAACTAATTCCACCAGATCGTGCAATTGTTGTATGCTTCCATTGGATATTGCTATAATCTCTTGTTGATTTTCACTTGAAAGACGAGCAAACTTCGGAAGAAGCTTTTCAGCGACTTCTTCACTTATTAGAACAACTCCACCCTTAAAATAATAAGTTTAATCAATAAAACAGTTATCAAAGTTTATATATCATATGAACATCGTTGTACATATACAGGCGGTACCCACTAATCATCAAGGATAATTAGGAAAATGAAAAAAAAAAAACAACTATTAAATAAATAAAAAAAGCGCTGATTTGGCTGTTCTGGTTTGAAGTATTTTTAGTTATTTTAAGTTAGATTATTTAAGGTAAGTTAAGGTAGTCTTAGAAATAAAAATAAGAATAAATGATATGAAAACCATTTAAAAAAAAAATATTAAAATTTCTGCGTGTAAGGTAGTTTTTCGCCGATAGGCAATTAAATTAAGATTGCGAGTAATTCTAGCAGTAAGTAAGTTTTAAGTCAATAAAAAAGAGTTGGTTGTCTGTAAAGTATGTTAACGGACGATAATTTTAGGTGATAACGTCATAAGAAAACATTGATGGCAGCACCACCAACACACAGCCCGTTAACTGACACCCACAAACCCTCTCGTTAAATCCACACACACACACCCCAATATGTACATCTACTTTCTACTTTAACAAAACTCCGCCTATTTTGTATTTCTTTTTCTCTTCTTGTACTTTTTGAATTTGAGTGGAATTATTTTAGGAATTTGCGTCTGTTCTTTTTCATGTTCGCCTGGTGCTTGCAATCGATTTTGGTTGAAAAGACCACAGTATCGCGGTAAGCATCAGTCACGGGTATTATCAGCACAAGTCATGTTATATCATACGTCATCGATTTATAACACGTTATCACGTCAAAAAAAAATTTAAAAAAAATCCGATTGATGTTCAATATATATAATGAATTAAAAGGCTACACTTGGTACTATCCATATACAAGTCAGCCACATACCTACCATTGACAAACAGTTTATAGAACGATGAAGACTCCTCGAAGTAGTTCCAAAATCAATGACAACATCGACAGGTCCACCGCAAACATTTTTTGTTCTTTCAATTAACTGTGGCTCGTACAAACACTCATTCCACTGCACAACGTTTACACTACACAAAAAAGGATTTTTGTTTTTATTATAGCATTACAAATTAAAATCTTACTTTTTGATCTCTGTTGCCAAACGGAATCCCTCTTCACGCAAACTTGCCACAGTGATGTCAACCAAATTATTTGCACCCGAAGTAGCAAAGTGATATGATGCAATTCGAACTGCCCACAATGCCAAACCGCCAGTACCAACAATCAATATCTTACACTTGTTATCTTGTGCGTTACGTTTCTTTCGTTCTTCAATTATTTTAGTGACCACCGAATGTGCCTTAAATACTGCGTTCATGGCCAACAAGGCCCCGGTGGGTAACATTGCAGCTACGCACATTGGCAATTTGTCCGGAATGGGAACAATATATTTTAGATCGTCAACAACCATAAGCTCAGCATATCCAGCTGGATCTTCATCGAATGGATACACAATAACACGCTGTCCGATTTTCAAATGACAATCTGAATCTACCTCTGCGCCCAAACACTCAATCACGCCAGCTACTTCAAAGCCTGGAAAAAGTGATCCTTCTCGGAAGCCTTGGTGTGCAGGTGATGACTGCTGGGTTGTCGGCGAAGGATTGTAATCACTGATCTCTGATGAAACCGATGACATCGATGAAATCGAAGCTGATCGGTTGCGTTTGTAACATGCACCTGCACAGACAATCTTAATGCGGGCACCTTTTGGCGGAGTATCTTGAATTGGAACATAGAAATTAAAAACGCAGTTTTTAAAAGCCGAGCCCGGGGATTCAATTGACAGCTGGCGACAGAGCTTATTCATGTTGAAATGACTATTTCTGGAAAGAAAGAAAAATCACAATTTAATATAATTTTTTTAACGACTGTTAATTTTGTATGTATCTTAAATATTTTCAAAATTATCAAAACTTAATATATTTGGTTCTGATGGATGTTTAATGGCTCCTCTATATACGTTGGCTCAGCGGTTGCTCATCAGATGGTCGATAAAAAAAGCTGTGTATGGTTGCGTCAACAGGGAAGCTACAAAAGAAGAGCGACAGGGACAGCAAACGACGCCGAATTTTGCGAAAAGATCTTGGCCTACGATCTTACAAGATTAAATTGACGCAAGAATTGAACTTCTTCCGTGATGATCAAGACCGGCACGTTGCTGTGAATGAGGATCGCTACCGTTCAATGATAACCGAATATTTTTGGCCCCAATTAGATGATATGGACTTGGAGGACATGTGGTTCCCACAGGACGGCGCCACAAGCCACACAGCGAATGTCACAATCAATTTATTGGAAACAAAGTTTGGAGAACGTGTTATCTCACGAAATGGTCCAGTCGCTTGGCCGCCTCGGTCGTGCGATTTGACGCCGTTAGACTATTTCCTGTGGGGCTACGTCAAGTCTATGGTCTATGCCAACAAGCCAGCGACGATTGATGAAATTCGTACGAATATCGAACGTGAAATTGCAGCAGTATCGGCCGATTTATGCTTGAGAACCGTCGAAAATTGGGTTCAGCGTCTGGAATTCTGCAAGCGTGCCCGTGGTGGCCGTGCAAAAGAAATCGAGTTTCATACTTACATAATGGCATCAAAAGTTCTTTCACAGGAATAAAGAATTTCATTGATATCCAGAACCGTTTTTGTTTTATTAAAAAAAAAATTGTAGCGCTCTTATTGAAAAACCCGATATAATAAAATTGAAGCCGAAACTCTTGACCGCGCATCACGCGAGAACGACAAAACGATATTGAACAAATCTTTTTTTAAAAAATAGGTAATTTACTCGACAAACATATAGGGCACATTTTTTTAAAATAAATTTACTAAAAAATTCCAAATTGGCAAAAGAAAAAAATTGTTTACCATATCACGCAAAATGACACAAGGTATGAACGATCTACGATGTAAGTAGTTTTTTTTTTACATTGGGTTGTTTCGTACTTCTACTCTAAAACAGATGGCGTATATGGAAACTTTTTATTTTAAGCTGTGTTAACACCAGGTCTACAAGAGCTGAATTTTATAGAGAAATACAATGATAAACAGAAAAAGGTACAAAATCAAAGTTCGTTGGTAAGAAAATTATCACCAACTACCACGTGCTAGATGCGAACTTGCTAATGACAATAGAAGATCAACTCTGAAGACGGAAGGGACAGTTTTATGATCTTCCTAATGATGGTCAGAGTCTTAATATAAATCACCAACTTGCAGATATACGTAAGTCTTAAGGGACATTGATATGAACCTCGAAACAAGTGTAGAGATAAGAGCCGCTCTTCTAAAAACAAAACGGCAGTTGGGCTGCTTGATGGCATATCTGCCGATTTCCTGAGAGCAGATTCCGAAGCACCATGTTGCATTTTATTTCCACTGTTATAGAGACCGCTTGGGAAAACGAAACCTTTCAAGGCGAGTGGTAGGACCCATATGTCGTTAAGAAACCTAATAAAGGCAATCTTAAGAATATTAATAACTGATAAAAATAGTTGGCATAGTCCAAAACTCCAAGAACTGGCAACGCAAGGTGCTTCGTACCGCACAATGGACAGCCTTCCGATGCATTTGGTATACGGCAGGGAGTGAGGCAGGGAGATGTTTTGTCACAAATTCTGCTCTTAGTGACAGTTAACGATGTGAAAACTGCCACCGTGGATGCAAACGAAACATTTAGTATCCAAAGGAGACCGCTTGATAAACCAAGCTATTTTAACTATGCTGACAATAAATGTGTCCTGCAACCAACATAAGTTCTCTTGGTTGAGAGCTTGGAGTTACGAGAAAGCCAACTGGGATTTTTAAGCCACTTGCGTTATACTCGTACCGCTAGGAATACTCATAGATTTACCCTTGAGCCTCATTTCGGACTCACTGTTAAGTATGGAGACTCATTCCTTAGCCGCACTACACGACTGTGGAATGCTTTACGCGGCTCGATTTTTCCCTTCCATTACGATTTGCAAACGTTCAAAACCAATGTGCATCCTCCTCATGTTCTATCCAATTTTTCTAAACGCTCGCATTGTGTTCATATACAACTTTACACATACCCAACCTTGCACCTACTCTAAATCCTATAGTGAGCCCAAGCAGGGGGGTTGCAGAGGGGCAGCATGCCCCCCCATACCTACTTCATACTAACAGTTTTCGAAGTGGGACATACCTCCCAATTTCGGTTTTTGGTTTGCGGCCTAGCCACTTAGGCCAATTTTCGTCTTCGACATACATATTTCCTTGAATTTAGGTAATATTGTAGAAAACGTATGATCGGTCTTATTTACCCTTCGAAGGAAATAAAGTTGATGAATTTATTTTATTAACATTTACGTTATTTTACGGCACCGGGTGAACACCGGATGAATACTGCCTAGGTAAAACTAAATATGGTAAAGTGGGGCAGATTCTTTATTGGGGCACATTCGTCAAAGCCGTTTTCGATAGGATGCACTTTGAATTAAGCAACCAATATAATACTGAATGCTTCCATTGCTGAATATATGGACATAATTAAAATCTGACATTTGCTGGAATCTTTCCTAGAAGATGGAAAACAGCACTTGTCCAGCCTGTTCGTAAGAAATGCGACCCCTGCCCCTCCTCCTACCGACCAATAGCCCTTACGTCCCTTCTTTCTAAGGTCATGGAAACGCTGATTAACCGTCAGTTTAAGGAATATCTCTAAGATCGAAAGCTTCTCCATGACCTTCGGAATGGCTTCCACAGCAACCGTTCCACTGGTGATCTGATGGCATATCTCACCGAACAGTGGAACAAATCTTAACATCGCTTTGGTGAAAGTTGCTTGATATTTCCATTGCATTTGATAGAGTTTGGCATGAAGCTCACTTATCGAAAATGCGTGCTTTTGGGATCGATGATTTTCTTGTTCATTGTATTAGAAGTTTTCTTCTGGACCGTTCAATACAAGTTGTATTGGATGGATTCAAGTCTGATTCCCACAAAATAAATGCTGGTGTGCCCCAGGGCTCCGTTCTGTCTCCGACTCTTTTCCTAATTTTTATAAATGATCTTTTGTCTTTTACTTCTAATCCACTTAACTGTTTTGCTGACGACTCTACCCTCAGCTTTTCATATTCGTTCGATAATTCACGTGCTTCGCCTTCGAACGTACAATTGGAACGGTACCGTATGTCAAGCTCATTAAACTCCGATTTATACAGCATTGCCAAATGGGGTAATAGGAATCGTGTGGAGTTCAATGCTTCAAAACTCAATGCTGTCTTCTGTCGTTAATGCTAAACATACCCCCAATGCCATTGTCCATTAATGGCACTTACATCGAAGAAACCGAAAAGCTCTCAGTACTCGGTATGTGTGTCAACAACGACCTCCGTTGGTACGATCATATATATGAGATCGCTAAGTGCTTAGGTTTTCTGTATCGGTGTAAGAAGTATTTTTTTTTTTACAATTTACCCACCTCTGGGCAGGTGCTTCAAAAACATCGCTTCACCTGCCTGATATAGGGATTCTTTTTTAGCCGAACAACACGAATTTGGAATAGTTTACCCGACGAGATTTTCCCTTGCGATTTTGATCTGCAAACATTCAAAACCAATGTTAATTGACTCCTCCTATCTTTCCCCTCCCTATCTTCCTTAGCAGTGTGTTCTACAATAAAAGGGAAACAATAGGGAAACAATGTGCGCGCGTTGATTATAAAAAAAAAAATCTAAACGAGGCCCTTAAGACCCTAATTCTTCAAAACAAGTTTTTTCTAAGGTCCAAGAAGAAGAATTGTCTGCTTATGTTAACAAGAGCGCCTTTCACCATTTTGGCTTAACATACACTTCTTTTCGTAGTGTCTTCTAAAAATTGTTCTTTGGTATTGAAATTTTCAAATACTTTCCACTTAGAGTATCAATAGAAGCAGTTGATGAATGTACCCCACTTTACCATAGTTCTGCCTGAAAAAAAAAACAGTTTTGCCGGTATTATATTTAAAAATTGTTAAGTTAAGTACCGAGAAACAAGAGTCATTTGCTCAAGAATTTTTTTTTCTTTAGTTATTGCAAATAGTTTTTAAATTAGTTTGATCTTAAAACAAAAATATTAGCGGTTAAGGTGAAATTAGCAAAAAAAAAAAAATATTAGTAAAATGCTGTATGAAAATCAAGCATGAAAATATAAGTTTCTTCCGCATCAGTTTGAATTTTCTAAATTTTGAATTTCAGTTTTTCAAAACCGATTAAAATTCAATTTCGTTCGGTTTTGTACGAAATAATTGGGAAAACGTAACTAAAAAACAATATAATTAAAGGTTTCAGATTTTTGTTTATACACTAGCAGCACTTTTATTTTATAGTAATCTCAAAATTCAAAGTAAATTGACTCCATACCTAAGTTGTTCACAATTGATTTCATTAAACGTAAGTTCACTTTATTTCGTTAGAACATTTTACTGAGCAGTTTCATGTGTGACCTTAATAAACTTAATAATAAAAATGTTCATAAACGCATTAGCATAAATCAACATTAAGCATTGGAAATATAATAATCACAATTCTCAACTTATCACATAGAATATTATGGAACATTTAAAACGAAATCAATTGTTTCGTATAAATATATTGAAGGACAAAAACAATATTCTTCTTAAGAACATTTCAATTCATAATTAATTAAAACAAGTAGGAAGAAAGCCTTGGCCTACGTAAGTTTTTCTGCATCTTTTCATACTAACTTCAAATATTTTAGTTCTTTTCAAAGCAATTTAAGAAAATAATATTTACCCCTCAGACTGTGAATATATTTCGGCTGCCATTATTTTGTTTTGTTATTAAATTGTCTTTAAAAAACATAAACCAATAATACGTCACTTCTGCACATTAAGATGGATTTTCAGATAAAACAATTTTTTTATTTATTTTGAAAAACTCACAATTAATTTTAACTTTTGTATCTTTAGAACTCTTGGAACGAAAAACTATTGAATTTGCATAAAACTTTAATTTCTATCTTTCCGACACTTCTTTATCATGGACACTTTAACGTTGTGCCAGTTCAAAGTAAATTCTTTGACTAAATCATTAAAAAGAAGTGCATTTGGGATTTATACGATACCCCCACATGAATCCACTTAAACTTTTTGCAAGCAAAAAAAGAACTCAATTTCTGATGAGAACAGTACTTTTAGTACGCCCATTTTATAATAGATTTCTATCTTAAGTTTAAATATTTTTTTGTTATTCCAAGACTCAAGTTAAGAAGTTTTTATATCACAAAATAGAAGCGTAGTATCAATATTTTATGCGATATGATGAGAGCTTATCATTGGATATTGAGAGTTGTGACCTCTAAATGTTTGACCAATTGAACTAAATAATTTGAGACTAACTATTTATTTAACTAAACTGATAGTGAGCTTGTTATTTAGTGATAAAGGTTCAGATAAAGTGATAGTAAGTGTTATTATCATGAGAGATATTTTTTTTGCTCACTCTGAATTTGAAGGACAATCAAAATAAAAGAAAACTCACCAAAACAAATTTAAGTCTTCTTTTTACTTGGGATTATAGGGACTATAAGGCAAGTTTAGGATTCGTGTATATTAAAAAAAAATTGAGATAACAATCAAACATGACATTACGATCATAGAGAAGTCTAAAAAAGTGATCCAGAAAAAATGTCTGTCTGTCAGTATGTATGTATAACGAGCTGCAGCCTAAACGGCTTTTGGCATTGAAATTTTATTTTTAGCCCTAAAAATAATGGTACCTGTCATATGACCGTTTAGCAAAATCTTATTTTTCTCGAAAACAAACGAAATGAACATTTTTGAGAATTTTTTTGTTGGTATTGGCTATCATTTGATTGGAAAAGTCTATTAAAGGGGACCTTTCATATAACGGTTTTTTTTTAATTTTTGGCTTTCTTTTAATTATGGATTTCTGTCAAATTTTATATTTGAGAAGATCTAGGTAGCCGAATTAGTTCTACATATCAAAATTTTGAATAACTGTTTTTTTCTAATTAAAATTAATTTTTGAAATTTTTTTTGGATAAATCAATTATTTGAAAACTAATCAAAAAAAAATATTTTAAATCTTATAATCACATGTATTTTAATATATTCTAAAAAACTGCATAACAAAATTTAAAAAATATTTTTTTTTTCAAAAAAACTAAAAATATAAAACAGGATTTTATCAAAACCGGTCCTACAATTTTCGAAATACATTTTTCATAAATTCTTTGTTATTAAAGGTACGTGCGATGGCGTACTTTATTTTTACTAAAAAACCGTTAAGTAGTGTGGGTTTTAATACTTTTTATAAGTTCAAACTGTGTTATTTTCCACGCAAATGTTACTTGTTTCTGCCAAAGATCCTGCTTTCCAATGTTAAGGTTGTTAACAAGATTCAAAGCTTAAAATCAAAAATCAGCCTTGAGGACATGTTCTTAAAAAAAAATATTTGCAGTTTAAAAGTGGAACCTTAAAAATGGTATTTTGTAAAAAACCATACAATGCATTCGAACACATACAAATTTATGTTCAATAGAATTGTGTTATTGCAATCTCTTCTGAACAATAGTTCATGAACACATTTGCCATAAAAAATTAAACTCGAACTGTCAAAAAATATATATTTGACCTTAAATTAAGCAGTGTCATTGTATATACACTGGCTCTAGTACTCTCATGGATGTCATTTGACCTCTGGCCATCTTCACTGCTGTGCAGTAACAAACTCTTCATAGTGAAGACGAGAACATTCACCGACATTTAATACACTTTTGTGTTTTGTTCTTATTCTATATTCACAACAATTTGCGATTTCAGCGCCACTCAGTGCGGCTTGTGCAGCAATTAAAAAATACTGCTTCATTAGAGTACTAAAAAGAATGTACAATGAGCGTGTGGGAAAGTGTAACGCATATTATAAATATTTTGGCAGAAATAGTAACCTTTTCGGTTCACGCAATCAGAAATCTCAAAGAAAATAAATAGCCTGTTACACAATTTTGTTATAAGTTATATATTTTACAATCGAACAGACGTACTTTATTCCTGATATTGATTTTCTTATAACATAGTAAATATAAGTATGGTATTTTTGTTAAAATTAATATTTTATTTAAAAAAAAAATATCCACACCAAATACTACTTTTGCTAATACTAAACACTTTTTTATTAATGCGAGAATAGCAGCACTGACATTTGCTAATTGAGCGCGTTTACTGCACTGAAAAAAAACAAGCAAATTTAATAATAATAAAACTAATTTTATATAAGAAATATATTTGCACAAAATGTGAAAGAAATTTAAGTAATCTTTAGCATTAAAAAAAGCATTTGACAGCTTTAAATAAGTCAATTCTTTCACATGGGGCTTATTTCATAAAACTGCAAGACTAATAAATTATTTGTGAATTCACTTGTAAATTGTGTACGAATTTTCGTTTTATAAGGAATACCAATTGACTAATAACTACAAGTATGCTTGTCATTGATTTACAATTTTTCCATTTTATAAAAGTATGTGCACAAGAAGTTATTAGTGACGGACTTGTAACTGTAACTACCAGTGAATTTTTAACAATACTATAAAGACTAATAAAATCAAGTACCTACTGAGAAAAATTGCTTTGAGAACGTGTGCTTAGTAGGGCTAAAATAAAATGATCTCAAGCTATGATGGTAGTGATTATACGAAGACAATCGGACACCATAAGCACGAATTTTTGAAGAGCGAATTAAAATTAATACTAAAATATATCATAAATTTACTAAACAATTACGAATTAACTTGATGATGAATAGACTTCAACGCTATTGCAAGATCTGGAACTTATCCGTTAACCTTTCGAAGTCAAAAATGATGATATTTAGAAGAGGCAGCGGGAGATACTCAAGACAGGAAAAGTGGAAGTTAAGGAGTATAAATACCTAGGAGTCTTGATCACACCGAACTTGAACTTAGATAAGCACCTCCGTTCAAAAGTAGCAGAAGCTAAGCGTGCCATGTGTTCGGTATGGAGAAACTGCCATTTTAAGAACAACGTTTCCTACATAGCCAAATACAAAGTTTTTAGAGCAACCGCTATCGCAATACTGTTTTACGCGGCCCAAGTTTGAGGTTATCTCCCGTTTGAAGCGGTGGAAAAGTTTTTGCGTTTTTTCATCAAAACCACTTTTAGACTCCCAAGTACATCGCCCAACTATATGCTGCACCTTGAAACAGGATTAGGTCCTCTTTTCCTGGATACACTCAATTTGCATTTTAATTATGTGACAAGAGTTATGGCGATGGTAGAAAATAGGATTCCGAGACTGGTGCTATCTCAAATCATGAACTCTGGAGGAGGGTGTTTAAGAGAATGGTATAAACTGGCAACCGATTGCTCAATAAATTTCACACTACCAACTGAAGAAAGCCCTGCATTTATCAAATTGAAATTCGATGATTTGTTAGTGAAAATCGGAAATAGAATGTACAAGTTTATTGAGGAAGCAGAATCGTCAATATACAGAACTTACTACAGTAGAGTAAACCACTTTTTAGACCAAAAGACCTATTTCTTGGCTGACAACACCGCAGACAAAATCAGTTTGATTTTTAAAGTAAGAGGCGAACTCATCGGTCTGAACTTCCTATTTTGTGTGATTTATGTAATCGCAGAGAACGAGAAGACGTTTTCTACTTTTTGGGAGTTTGTCCAATTCTCAAAGAATTCAGTAAGCGATACTTTGGAGCGGAGACCCTTAATTTAGAAGAATCGATAAATTTGTTAAATGGAGAAAGAGGTTGGGACCTTTTATACAAGTATTGTTTGAACGCGTTTCGGTACAGAAGATGTATATTTCATTAAAGTTTTTGAAGATTCGAAAATTGTTAAATTAAGTAATGAAATATTTTATATTAGTTTTTCTTTAGTGTGTATACACATAATTTATAATGCAAATGTCAGTCTGGTAGACGGCCTCAGGCCAAGCCATTTAAAGACTTATGATATATAATTTATTCAAGGAAAATTGTGAATTGTATTAAAAATATTTTTTGAAGTCAATAAACTAACTAACTAACTTCTCTTTTTTTTAGGAATTGCTAAGAAACTTTAGCTTATCAATAGAAGAAAAATATGCACGACTGGATCGCACGTACTTGCTCCTATCCTAAAGTACGGTAACAGCGTCGAATAAAATTTAAAAAATATTAAAGGAACTTCAAAGTTTTTATTCGATTTTTGATGTTTCGAAAAAAGTACTTAAAATAGTTTTCACCGGAATTTTATTTCTTTAAAGAATTTAAAAAAAAGTGATTTTGTTAAATCGTTTTTTTTAATAACTTTTTTTTATATAAAAAAAAATATTGAAGAATTCAAGCTTAAGAACAAAAATAATTAAATTTGTGAGAATCATGATCTGGTGTTTTTAAATATGATAATTTGTGCTGACAGGCTTTCAGATCATTACTTTGTGAATGCAAATAAAAAGATTACTTAATTCTTTCCGACTTTATAAACAAATATACATATTTGTAATATTTATATTTTGTATTTGTAGTGCCCCGTGGCTTAGTGGTTAGTGCGTCAGAATGCTAAGCCGTGGCTTAGTGATTAGTGTGTCGGACTGCTAAGCGAATGAGCCTCGGTTCGAATCCAGCTCTTAGTCATCTTCTTTTCCGGGGTACTGCCTCTTGCGAGGAACTGACAAAACCTCCAAGAGTAAAATTTGTCTCGAAAAAGTGCATCTCATGTAGCCGTTCGGACTCGGCGGTAAACTGTAGGTCCCTTCCATTCTTGCAGAGTAACAACACACACACAGGAATGGTTGAGAGTATAAGTCACTAGGCCTTGGTTCCTTAAGGAGCTGTCGCGCCAATAAATTTATAAAATTTTTAAGCATTATGATTGATAGGAAATAGAACTGCCACTGAAACAATTACCCCTCTCGAACACCGACGCAATGTTTCATGTCTTTCCTTATTTTATCGTTTCTTTTATAAAAAAAATGTTCTGTCGAAGCAGCCAGCTGCGTTCGCCCCTGAAAAGTTTCTCCCGTAATACTCGCCTCACAAGGAATGCTCATCAGTTCAACCTTGAGCTCAATTTTGGACTTACCGTAATATATAGGGATTCTTTTTTTAGCCGAACAACATGAATTTGGAATAATTTACCCGGCGGGATTTTCCCTTGCCATTTTGATCTGCAAGCATTCAAAACGAATGTTAATCGACACCTCCTATCTTTACCCTCCCTATCTTCCTAATGCCCGTGCAGTGTGCTCTACATTAAAAAGGGAAACAAATAGTCCCGCGCACGTTAATTATAAAAAAAAGAGCATCCCGTCCGGTTATTGGAGATTTTCCACGAATTTGCTTCTAAATTAATAGAAACGAAAATTTAAATGAAATTTGTTTTATAGATGAGAAAAAATGTAGGAAACAAATGTCCGTGTCCATTTAAGAGAGTGTCCGTTTATAGGAATGCTTTTTATATGGGGAATTTAAATAAAAGTTTGGTTCCCAAAAAAGTGTCCGTTTATATGAGCTGTCCGCAGGAGCTTTCACTGTATAATGTCGTTTTTTGAATATATTTTTTTCTAAAACAAGTGTTTTTTTAGAAAATTGTCCCTCCCGCCTAAACAGGGGGAAAGACACCTCCCCCTCTAAAAAAAAAAAATTGTATTTTATCCTTCTTACATATTTATTTTCTCTCCGTGTACAGTCTTGAGTGAAAAAAGATTTTTGTAATAAAGCCACATTTTTTGTTGTTTTTTTTTTTGTTGTGAGTCCGATTATTTGTTTATTATGAGTAATATGAGGACAAACTTGTACTCAGTCCGCTCTTTTGCCATACCTACTTATCTAAATTCTTAATTCACAAAGTATCTGTGGAGGAATTTAATTTAGATACCGAACAAGTTCATACTTCATGTATAGAGTTCGTTATGCGGTACACATCATTTTTGTAATAAAATTTAATTTGATTGTTAAATTCAAATTGAAGATAATAAAACCCATTGAATAGGTATGTGTATTTTTGGAACAAAAGATATAAACCAAAAAAGATTGCTAATAATTGTGATTGCTTTAAAAGTAAACAATGATCATCCAAACATTGCATGGTTTAGGTTGGCGCTGCGCGGTAGAATGCACGCTTCTGTGTGGCGTAGTAGTTGACGAGGAACTGCATGCTGTTGTTTGCATATAAGCTTTACCCTATGTTTTTAATTGCAGGCAAATAAACAGCATACACAATGTTAGCCAAAGTTTGTGGATTCAAATTTGATTAGAGGGTGGTTTAAGAAGGGGAAGAAGACCTTCTCTTGGAAGATAGCTGAAAAAAGAGCGACGAAAACTGTATAATAAGGAAGTTTTTCTTTTGTAGCTCAACTCGTTAACAAAAAGCATATTTATGCGTAAAAGTAGCAAACATTATTATTAAAATAGTTACGACATATAATTAAAAAAATGCCCAATTTCATGTTTACAAAATTCACCAAATTTCGTTTTTGTTAGATCATTCCGAATAAATTCAAGGACATGGTACATATTTAAAAAGCTTATCCTTGCAAACGTTATATTTCAATATTTCTAAACTACTGATGTTTTTACTGGTTAACAAAACATGTTTTTTTTTATTTGAAAATAGGGTACACAAGAATTCCTTCGAATAAAACTACAGCCTATTTAAATTTTTTTAAAGCTTTCTTATTGCTGTTTCTGGTTCTTGGACTTGGTGTCAATAGCTCCTCGGAGAAGAAGGTGGTGGGTAGGTTTGGACAAAGCTGAAGTGGCATCCCCTTATTTCTCGTTATTTTATTTGTAAATATTACGAAGGGGTAGGCATATGTTTACGTACATATATATATATATATGTATCATACGCACGCTATTTACTCATGATCGTGGTGAGCTCATGGTATTGGAATAATTTTCCTTTGCATTAATAAATTTGTTTACGACTCGAAATTTCAAGTTCAGATATTAAATTCGTAAATTAAAAACAAAAAAAAGATCTTTGGACTATAAGTGTCAATAAGATACTTGTCTGGATACTTGCGTAAATTTATATTGCAATTCTGTCGGTCCATCTTTTTGCTTCAATTTCGATTTGTTTTTTTTTTGTACCAAATTAGCCTATAAAAAGTTCTTTCCATAAAACGGTTCTTGTTTTTTTTATAGGTACTATAATCTATAATGCAAGTTCAGCATTCGAAAAGATTAAAAATGTTGCGATAACAATCAAACATGACATTACGATGATAAAAAATATAACATATTTGAGTTACTGGCAAAATTCTGTCTGTCTATCTGTATTTTGGACTACAGCCTAAACGGTTTGGCCAATCGTCTTCAAATTTAATATAAATAATTTTTTTAGTTTTGACTTAATTTAAAAAAAATGTACTTTAGTAGGTGCGGCTTATATTTTAGTAAAACAAAAATTTAAGTTGGTTGGTTAAAAACGGTACCCCCCATAGGACTTTTTTTTTAAAACTTTCTTTAGAATTACTTAACAGATTACAATCACATTTGATATTCAAGAAGATGTAGGTAGCCAAAGTAATTTCACATTGAAATATTTTTTTTTTAAGTTTTGTTTTAAAATGAAGGTTACTTTTGTGCTTAAGTTTGAAATATAGATTTTATTTTATTTTTTTTTAAATGTTTTAGTATTTATTAATATTCATAGAACTTAATATTAGGAGTTACACCTTTTAGATAACTAAGCCTTGTATAGGTATAAAAGAAATGATTGGTTTTACATTAAATAAGAGACTAATAAAGGTTCACCATTAAATTAAATTTCAAATGAATAATATGTATAACAGAGAAAAAAAAACGAAAAAGAAGAGAAAGTAAGAAGAGAAAAAGAGTAAAAGAGACAAAGAAAAAGAGATTAAGAGAAAAGCAATTTTAATTTATAAACAAGATATGAAGATCCTAACCGGACTAGCAGCAAGAACTCAAAGAAGCTGGGGTATCAATTTGGAGATTCATTTTATCACTTAAAAATATGAGAGTGTAAAAGATTAATTTAAAATGATTTAAAACATAAATTGGCTCAACTTAATTACGTGTTACACTGCGTTATATTCAATTTAGTTCTTCCGAAATATGTTCATATTTTCTGTTCTTCTTGACTTCAACGAAAGCAAATTCCACAGGTTGTTGAGATCGGGGGGTTGCTAGTTCTGAATAATTTTAAATAACATGGTCAGTTTTTTTTAAATTGCAACATACAGTCCAAAGACATTACGAACTATATTTTTAAACACAACGTTTATTTTTCGAAGGCATACAGAATCTTAATAGCAAAAAATTTCACATCTATAAGTCAGAATTGGAACTACTAAAGTGTTGGCAAGCATTTTTCTTGTTTAAATGGGTGTGAACTTTCTTGCGATGGACAGCGTTTTTAAAGCTTACCTATTATACCGTTTAAATGATTTTTCCAAGTGAGAGTTCCATCGAAGCAAACTCCCAAGTTTTTAGCCGTATTTACAAATTCTACGGGAATATTAATCAAAAGTACTGTAGGGAAGCATGTTAAGTCGAGCGTGTTTTAATGGGGTTTAAAACAAGACCGCAGGTGTTAGACTATTCTGAAATAGCATTTAGATCTTCATTTATGTTGTATTAGCGGTTTTCAATGAGGCCCAACGCAGAACTCTGAAGATATTGGACATCGTCTGCGAACATTTGCACATTTCCGTAGCGTATGAGACTAGGAATATCATTTATATAAGTAGAGAACAGAAGTGGTCCTAGAATGGATCCTTGAGGAACACCACGGGATATAAAAGAGAAATTCGGATATCTGAGTTCCAGAAATGACTGCTTGTTTCCTACCAGTTAGATATGAAGATATGAGCTGATTTGCTTCCGAGCCAAATCTAAGACTAGAAGAAAATTTTTGACACAATATGTTGTGGTTTGGAGTAGTCGAGAAGAACCAAACACGTGACTTTGTCATCATCCAAAGCTCTCCTAACCCGTTCCACCATTTTAAATTAAATTGAAGAACTGTAGGTTTTGTTTTTCTTACGAATGTTCTTTAGTTGAACCCCAAAAGGAGGGAAATGGTCATTAAGTTTCATAAAAGTTAACAAAAAATACTGTTGGTAAAAAAAATTACTTTTTAAAAAGTGCTGGCATAGGACTGCAATATTGCCAAATAGTACTAGATTCCTGTGTCTTATGTCTGGAAAACGTTTTTTGAAATTTTTTGAAATTAAAAAAACCGCGAGGAAACATTACATGGCCAATAGGAAAAGCGCGGGAAAAAGTTACTCTCCCAGTCAAAAATATTAAAAAAAACTTTTATATGAAAGTACAACGGTACAATAGAATTTTCTGGAAAAAAATTTTTAATAAGCAAATAAAACATAACTTTCAAAAACTTTTTCAATTTTTACTTGCGATTATAGCAGCTAGCCAAAGACCGAGCTGGCTGGAGGTTCGTCCCGAACTGTAGCGCCCCCTTAGTAAGTAAGTAAATAATAAGGCAAGTTTAGGATTCGTGATTATAAAAAAATTGAGATAACAATCAAACATAAAATTACGATCACAGAGAAGCCTAAATAAGTCATTGTCAAAAAATGTTCGTCTGTCTGTCTGTCTGTCCAGGTGTATATCGATCTGCAGCCTAAACGGGTTGGTCGTCTTGGCATTCCTCAGAGGGGAAATTGAAATTGTATTTTTAGGACTAAAAATAGCGGTACCTGCCATATAACGATTAAGGAAAAGCGAAGAAGGCTCCAACGATTTCGATGAAATTTTTTGAGAATTTTTTTGTTGGCATTGGCTATCATTTGATTAGAACCAAATTTACGCGGAAAAGTTTATTAACGGTATCTTTCATATAAGGTTTTTTTTTTTAATTTTGGGCTTTCTCGGTAACGGCTCTTTAGATTTCTGTCAAATTTTATATTTGAGAAGATCTGAGTAGCTAAATTTATTCTGCATATCAAAATTTACAATAATTTTTTTTTCAATAAAATTAATTTTTGAAGAAAAATTTTTTAATCAATTTTCTTAAAACTAATAAATAAAAATAAACTCTAAAAACTGCATACCAAAATTAAAAAAAAATAATTCGAAATACTAAAAATAAAAAAACAGGATTTTATCAAAACCGGTCCTACAATTTTCGAAATACTTTTTTCTTAAATATTTAATACTTTTTTTAAGTTCAAACTATGTGATATTTTCAACGCAAATGTTATTTGTTTCTGTCAAAGATCTTTCTTTCCAATGTAATTAGGCACATAAGAGCAAGTACGTGCGACCCATTCGTGCCCATTTTTTTTTTTATTAATTTTTATTAAAATCGTTAGAGACATTTTCGAGAAAATAGGCTGTTTGCTAACAGCCGTTATTTCAAACCCTCAAATTCAAATTTCAAAACTTTCTCTGAGAAATGCTGAAAGAGATAATTGCTTTAGCCGTTTAGGCCACAGACAGTGGCAGATTAGGACATTTCGCCGAGCTGTAAACAGCCGCCCTTCCCCTACCTTTTTTGGCTGTAATCAGTGTCGTTCAATTCGAAACCGACTGAAATTGATTTAATGTTGTTTGTTTACAATTATCAATCATAATTCTGACCTTTTTATGCCTAAGTACGTAACATATTGTGCTAGATTTGTGAAGAGTTAAATCGCATACTTTCTCAAATTGATGCAGTCAAAAATATCATTTTTCTAGCTAGAAAAGGTGGGAAAACGCGTAAAACGCGTGAACATTGAAGGTAACGTTACAAGGTTAGGTTGTTGTTTATCTAACACGTGTACTAACGTATGTTCAAAATGTAGGCATTAGTTAAGTCTATACCTACTTTTTTCACAATTAATGATTGAGGTCTGATATTGACTAATCTTTTTAATTCTTTATCTTTGAGATAGTTATTTTGGAAGTTATTTAGAGTCGTAAAAAAGACGTAATTACATGTAAACTCATGGCCAAACATTTTTAATAATGTTTTATAACAAATAAAATCCATGAAATGTTCAAAAAAATCGTTTAAGCCATTTTTGAACATATTCGGCTTTATGTAAAAAGCATTTTAGCAAACAGCTTTATATTTGTCTTACTGTCTTCAAAACATCAAAACATTAAAAAAAAAACCAACAATTATGTCTGGCTACGATTTTATACTTTTTTGGACTTTTGGACTGGGGATGTCACATAAGTTGGAAAGACTGATCCAAGGACTGTATGGTGACAAAAGACAGTATGAAATGACACATATATATTGTTATATGGGCGTATACCCCGGAGTCTTTACAACTCATGAATAACAGGCTTCAGGTTCTTATTCACTGTTTACATAAATAAATCAAAAGTCTGTATTAACATTCAAAAAAGGAGCAGAAAGAACCTGTGTTAACGGATATAAACACCTTATTGATCCTTTTGACCAAAACCTTGATGTGGAAAAAAATCTGGACGAAAAACTCTCACAAGCGGAAACAGCCATCAACAACGTGGTAACTTCCTCTTATGTGCGACGAATAAAATTTGAAAAATATTAAGGGAACCAAAGTTTTTATTCGATTTTTTTAACTTTCGATTGCTTAAAAAAGTACGTAAAATAGTTTTCAGCGGAAATATTTATTTCCTTAAAAAATATAAAGAGTGTGAATATTTTTTTCAAAATCGTAGAAACCATTTTATATGAAACGGTTTTTGCTTAACAACTTTTTTTCAAAAATTAAAAAAATATTTTAACAATGCCAA
This sequence comes from Platycheirus rosarum, assembly GCA_963971375.1. Lineage (NCBI taxonomy): Eukaryota > Metazoa > Arthropoda > Insecta > Diptera > Syrphidae > Platycheirus > Platycheirus rosarum. Next base: position 1,914,283 of record OZ020511.1, read on the forward strand.
TTTAAGCACAAAAATAGCCTACATTTAAAAATAAAATACAAAAAATTCACTAACGCGTTTTTTTCATAAAAAATCTTCGAACCGTTTTTGAGAAAAATAGGCCTCTATGACAGGTACCGTTTATATCTGAGCTAAAAGTAAAAAAAAATAAGTTTTCTGTAGAATGTCAAAATAACCCTTTGTACTAAATTTGAAGATGATTGGACAAACCGTTTAGGCTGTAGTCCAAATACATTCGAACAGACAGACAGACAGAATTTTGCAAGTAACTCAAAAATGTTTTTCTATTATCGTAATGCCATGTTTGATATACATCTTCCTGAATATCAATTTTAATTGTAATCGTTTAAACAGTTCACGAGAAAGTCGAATAAAAAACAACGGTCCTATGGGAGGTACCGTTTTTAGCCCACCATCGTAATTTTGTTCACCAAAACATAATGCTTACCAACAATAGTACACAAATTTTTTTCATAAAAATTCTTCGAGCCGTTTTCGAGAAAAATAAGATTTTACATTACCGTTATATAACAGGTACCGTTAATATTTGAACTAAAAAAAAAATCAAAAAATCCCTGTGCAGGATGTCAAAATAAACTTATGTTCCAAATTTGAAGACGATTGGTCTTACCGTTCAGGCCGTAGTCCATACATACATACGCACAGACAGACTGACAGACAGGCAGACGGAATTGTGTCAGTAACTGAAATATGTTTCTCTATCATCGTTATATCATGTTTGATTGCTATCTCAAAATTTTTAATCTGCGCGAATGCATTATATTACCTATAATCGCAAGTAAAAAACAAATACATATGTTTTGTCATTTTGCGTGATGTGGTAAGTAATTTTTTTCTTTGGCCAATTTACAAAGTCTTAGTTAATTTATTTTAAAAAACATGTTTCCTATACGTTACTCGATTAAATATCCTATTAATTAAAAAAAAATGTGTTCAAATTCGTTTTGTCGTTCTCGCGTGATAACTAGTCAGGCCGAAGCTGCTTCAATTTTACTATAGGTATATAGTGATAATGATAATGATGATGATGATAATGATAAAAAGCAATCAAAGGTTTTTATTCGATTTTTGTGAGTGTTAATTATTTGAAAAAACAATAACACACTTATCTAATTAAAAAATCTACTTTTTCATCTAGAAATTATCAACTGTCATTTGACAAAGTTATATAAAAAAAAATTAAATATGGATTGCGTATCAGCTTAGTTTTGAATTTGATATATGTATGTACATATGATTCGAACTTAGCGTCTTCGCTTATTGGCCAGGAAAAATAGCTTTTTGCAAGAAAAAAATATAAATATATATGTAAACTGAGAGAGTTCCTCACCGATCCGATGACCAATAGGTCAGTTACGAGTGGTCAAAGGTTATGAAAATGCGTTTTTTTTATCTACTCAAAAACGGTTTGTTTTAGAGAAAAAATTGTTCCGCAGACTTGTAGTTGAGGCAATTTTCCAAACAAATGGTTGCAATGGCCTATTTTACAGCAACACAAAGAATTGTAAGTATCGCAAAACTAGCCCTATTTTGCACTTTCTTCCATCCACCTCAGAGGTCAAGTGCCAGGTGCGTTTTTTGCTATAACTTAACGGTAGGTCAACAACAAACGGCCACCACAACGAAATCCTTCGTTTGATGATGAGTGCCGGCAAACATATGCAGCTAAACAAGAAGCATACAAGGCGGAGCTGCAAGGAAGGACCAGAACTGCCTGTGCGCTTTACGAGCAGAAAAGGAAAGAGGAACACCGACTTCTCATAAAGAAAAAAGGGATCATGTGAAGCGCGCGATCGAGGAAATAGAGAGCTGTTATTGTAGGAATGAAGTTCGAAAGTTTTACCAGAAGGTAAAAAGAAACTGTCAAAGCTACAGAGCTCGAACTGAAGCTTGCAAAGACGAACAAGTGAACTTCAACAAAGCCGCCGGAGCCGATGGCCTAGCAACCGAGCTCTTTAAAGCTGCAAGCGATGACTTGGCTATAAGTAAGCACCAAGTCATAAACAAGATAGAGTTAGAAGAAAGCATGCCCGTTTAATGGAATCTCGACATAACTTCCCCGATCCTTAAAAAAGGAGACACCCTCTGAACTGCACCAACTACAGGGGTATCAGTGTCCTCAACATCGCCCACCAGATCGTCTCTGCTGTATTATGTGAACGCCTAAAGCAATTCGTCAACAACCTAATACGTCCATAACAGTGCGGTTTTAGGCCAGAGATCTTGGAAAAAACCCAAGAACTTCAAATCGATACCCACCACCTTTTCATCGATTTCAAAGCCGCGAAAGCATTTATAGAGACAAGTTATATAGAGTAATATGCAGTTTTAACATCCCTGCCAAACTCGTCCGCCTGTTTAAAATGACGATCGAAAACGCACGCTGTTCCGTTAAGGTCGGTAAAGCCCACACCGACACCATTCAAACCAAAAAAGATGACGCCACTAAGGGTGACTAATACGAGCTCCACGACAAACCCTATGAGCAATGCCCTAAATACGACGTTGAGATAGTACTAGGCGATTTTTAACGCCAAAATAGGTAAAGAGGAAATCTTTGGTAGGACTGTCGGAAAACATAGCCTACACGACACAACGTCTGAAAACGGACTTAGGCTGATTATTGGCCTTGCAGCGGCACATAACGTCACCATTGCAAGCACACGGTTTCCTCATCTCGATATACACAAAGGGACTTGGCGACACCCCGATCAAAGAACATACCTTTTCGCAGCAAAGGTGAGAATGCGAATAACCCAAACACCGCAACAACGGAGTAATACTGTGAGGAAGTATGACGTCGGAAAGCTGCAATCGCAAGAAACCGCCAGAACCTATGCCGATCGAATATCCCGTAACCTCTCATGAAATCCAGTACAGCCAGTATCAAGTGTCGAAGACCAGTGGCAACACTGCCAACAAGCCATCAGAGATGCCGCAACTGATGTGCTAGGTTTCGCCAGACCACCACCAGGAAAACTCTGGTCCGATGACGAATGCAACCAGGCCCATGCAGCCAAACAAGAGGCATACAAAGCGGCGCTGCAAAGAAAGGCGAGAGCTGCTCGCGAGCTCTACGATCAGAAAAGACGGAGATGACCTGGTGGAGTGCATACACCAACTCATCTCTAAAGTTTGGTCAGAAGAAAATATGCCTGATGAATGGAACCTCAGCATCGTTTGCCCGATCCACAAGAAAGGAGACCCTCTTAACTGCGCCAACTATAGAGGAATAAGTCTCCTAAATATCGCCTACAAGATCCTCTCTGCCGTACTATGTGAACGCCTGAAACCTTTCGTCGGCAACCTGATTGGCCCCTATCAGTGTGGTTTCAGAATAGGAATCAGGTCCACAATCGATCAAATGTTTAGTTACGGCAGATCCTGGAAACTACCCAAGAATTCCAAATCCAAACCATCTCTTTATCGATTTTTAAGCCGTGTACGATAGCATTTATAGAGACGAGCTATACAGAGCCATGTCAGGTTTTGGCATCCCCCCAAAACTCGTCCGATGTGCAGAATGACGATGGAGAACTCTCGCTGCTCCGTCAAGGTTGGTTCTGACCTCAAAGAAGCTTTTGACGTCAAAAAAGGTCCCGACAAGGTGATGCGCTATCGTGCGATTTCTGCAACCTAATACTTGAAAAAATTATAAGAAACTCGCAAGTCAATTCTAGTGGGACAAGTTTTTTCAAGTCTGTGCAATTGCTAGCATACGCTGACGACATAGACATCATTGGCAGAACTCGCGAGCTGAAAGACAAAGGAGACTCTGTATAAGACCATAATCATCCCAGTCCTACTCTATGGCACCGAAGATATCTTTAGTCGTTTCGAGCGTAAGATTCTTCGGAGGATTTTTGGGCCTATCTGCGTTAACGGACTTTGGAGGAGAAAACTCAACCAAGAACTATACGAGCTGTACAGCAACATTGACCTGATCAAAATATACGCATATCAAGTTTAAGATGACTAGGTCATGTAGAGCGAATGGACAACAATGCTCCGGCTCGCAGGATCTTCGATTCCATCCCAGAGGGTAGACGCAGTCAAGGAAAACCTCGCCTTAGGTGGCGCGCTCAAGTGGAGGACGACCTCAACCAACTTGGAGTGCGAAACTGGAAGCAGCTAGCCAAAGACCGAGCTGGCTGGAGGTTCGTCCCGAACTGTAGCGCCCCCTAAGTAAGTAAGTAAATAATAAGGCAAGTTTAGGATTCGTGAATATAAAAAAAAAATGGAGATAACAATCAAACATGACATTACGATCATAACGAAGCCTAAAACAGTCATTGACAAAAAATGTCCGTCTGTCGGTCGGTCTGTCTGTCTGTACGGGTATATATCGATCAGTAGCCTAAACGGGTTAAGCGATTGCGTTCAAATTAGGTTTGTGTGTATCTCCTGGCATTCCTCGGAGGGAAAATTAAAATTTTATTTTTAGGGCTACAAATAACGGTACCTGCCATATAACGATTAAGGTAAAACTTATATTTCTCGAAAACGGCTCCAACGATTTTGATGAAATTTTTTAAGGTTTTTTTGTTGGTAGTACCTATCAGCTAATTAGAACCAAATTTACCGGAAAAAGTCTATTAACGGTACCTTTCATATAATGCTTTTTTTAATTTTCGACGTTCTCGGTAACGGCTCAATGGATTTCAATAAAATTTTATGTTTAAAAAGATCTAAGTATCCAAATTATTTTTACATATAAAAATGTAAAATGTTTTGTTTTGTTGTCTATTTTTATTAATTTTTTATTTTGAAAACTTATCAAATAAAAATATTTAAAATTTTAAAATCAGATTTAAATTAATAAATTCTAAAAAACTGCTTAACAAAATTAAAAACGAAAACATTTTTCAAAAAACTAAAAATAAAAAACAGGATTTTGTCAAAACCGGTCCTACAATTTTCGAAATACTTTTTTCTCAAGTTCTTTGTTATTTATGACGTGTGATGGTATACTTCATTTTTACTAAGTATTGTGGTTTTGATACTTTTTTATAATTTTAAACTGTTACTTTCAACGTAAATGTTAATTGTTTCCGTCAAAGATGTAAATGGGCACGTAAGAGCAAGCATGTGCGACCCAGTCGCGTTTTTTTTTTTTTTTTTTTTACCTACATTTTTGCATCCATCATCACTGCTCTCGAACACTTTTTGAACATGAATGATTTCTCACAGAAAAAGCGTCACTTTCGAGTTCAGGAATAGGTATGTTTCATTCGAGTGTCATTTGACGTTCGACATTCGAGTTGGGAAATAACCATAATAATTAGTGAGTCGTCTTCTGGAATACCAATTTGTCGATCTCACATGAAAACTTTCAGGAATAGGGCCCCTGTTCTTCACATTTGATTACAAAAAACCTTGACCTTGAGTAATTCAGTACTTCAGCCTTCACGAGATGAGTAGGAATTATGTTAGTTAACCGATTTATATATTTCTAACCCTTCTCATCCCAGTCCGAAGTTCACAACAAAATTAAAAAACTAGGGCTTAATTCGGTACCTAAACCAGCCCCCATTGAGTGAGGATTTTTACCAGTTCCTGGTGGTACCAGTCATATCCTTTTGGTTCGACCATTATGTATTCACCCACATAAACACTGTGATACAAAAAGTTTCTTCAGTAACACGCAGCAGGCACATGATAGTCAATTTATTAAAAGCGTTTTTTTTTTTTTTTTGTTGGGTGGTATACCAAAATATTTTCAATTTTTTTTTTTGTTTACTTACAAAGTATGGGTACACAGCTATCTATAGCAACAATGTGATTGAAATTTATCTTATGCAATTACGAAATGTTTTTGTTTTTGAACGGACAATATAATTCGCTTATTGTTACTTTTTTTGTTGTTGTTTTTATTGTTCGCAAAAATACAAACAATGTCAATAGCCGTAGGTTTTAAAAATAAAACACACCAAGTCGATATTGTTGTTGTTTTTGTTTTTTATCTTCGTTTTGCTGGTTTGAATGGACAGAAATATATATTTTTGAATTTAGTAATATTTACATTTTTTTTTGTTTTGTTTTTGACGTCTTTGTTGTTTATTTTACACTTTTGTGTTGATGGGTTAATTAAAACACTGTAACACGGATAAATGAACTGCCAATGTAAACAGGGATTCTTATGTCGTCCAAGGTTGACTTTGAATTAACCGGAATGAATAGCGCTATGTATGTATGTCTCAAAGGATGATGTCCTTTTTCAATATTTTTCCTGGTTAGGAATTAGTTTTTGATATACCTATGTAACTAGGTATGCTTACTACAATTTTCGTAAGTGTTGTGTGTTAGGTGGATGGGAGCAATGGTACTAACGTACTAGTTTTGTATTGAAACATTCTTGAATATTTAAACAGAAATGGGTTATGTTATCTGTTATTAGATTATAAACTACTTACAAAAAAAAAAAAAAAAATTGCACGACTGTGTCGCACGTTCTTGCTCATATGTGCGGTCACATCGTCCAATGAAATCTAAAAAATGGGCACAACTGGGTCGCACGTACTTGCTCTTGTGTGCCTTATTACATTTGAAGGCAAGATCTTTGACAAAACCAAATAACATTTACATTGAAAGTAACACAGTTTGAACTTATAAAAACTATCAAAAATACAATACTTTACGGTTTTTAGTAAAAATGAAGTAAGCTATCACACGTCCTAAATAACAAAGAATATATTGAAAAAGTTTTTCGAAAATAGTATAACCGGTTTTGATAAAATCGTGTATTTATTTTTTTTTTTTATTTTTTTTTGAGATTTTGGTAAGCAGTTTTTTCGAGTTTATTAAAATACACCTAATTTTAAAATTTTAAATAATTTTTTTCATAAGTTTTAAAAATATTGAATTTCAAAAAAAAAAATTAAAATTAATTTTAATTAGTAAAAAAAGTTATTAAAAATGTTGATATGCAGAAATAGTTTGGGTATCGAGATCTTCTTAAATATAAAATTTGACAGAAATCCAAAGGGCCGCTACCGAGAAACCCAAAAATTAAAAAAAACCGTTATATGAAAGGTACCGTTAATAGACTTCTCTCTTAAAATCGGTCCAAATCAAATAATAGCCAATACCAACAAAATGACAGACAGACAGACAGACAGACATTATTTCTCGATCACTTTTTTAGACTTATCTATGATCGTAATGTCATGTTTGATTGTTATCTCACTTTTTTTAATATTCACGAATCCTAAACTTGCCTTATAGTCCTTATAATCGCAAGTAAAAATGCACGACTGGGTCGCAATAACTTGTTCTTATGCTAGATATTTGCTTAGTGGCTGTATATTAAAAAAAATATTAATTTTTTTTCGAAAATTCTTTCATTTTTTTTAATAAGTTTAAGAGTTTTCTCGGAAAAACTAAGTTTGCAATAAAATTTGAAAACTAAATGTCTATCGAGGAAAAAAAATATTGAAAATCGTTCGACCAGTCGTTTTTTTTTTAAAAAAACTTTTCGAAAAAATATTTAAAATTTTTTTTAGCATTATAAGGAAATCTGTAGTCTTCATCTGGGAAAATTATTTAAAAAAATTCAACCAACCCGTTTTCAAAATATATTTTTTTAGAAAATTAAAAAAAAATTGAGAAAAAAAGTTTTTTGAAAAATTTGAAATGCAATATTAATTGAATTATAAAAGACATCCTTTGTGCAAAATGTTATTGAAATCGGGATAATGTTTTACGATAAAACTGCATTTGAAAAAAACGGTTATAGAACAAATTTCGAAAAATTCATTCTAATTGAATTATGTATTGTTGTAAAAAAATAGCACCCTGAAAGTTTTATCAAAATTGTTAAAGCCGTTTTCGAGAAAATCAAACTTTTTGTTAAAAATTGTATGTATTTTTCAACTTAGAGAAAAAATGAAAAACACATCCTGAGGTTCTACCAAATAAATTTTAAATATCAAGTTTGAAAAACCCGTTTAGGCTGTAGAGGTGCGAACAGACAGACAGACAGACGGACGGAATTTCCGGACCCACTTTTTTCGACTTCTCTATCGAAATGTCATGTTTCATTGTTAGAATTTTTTTGCACGAAGCCATAACTTGCCCTCTAGTACCTATAAACGCAAGCAAAAATGGGCACTGGGTGGCACGTATTTACTTATATGATATGAATGTGCCAAAATAAAGTAATCTATCCACATAAATAAAAATGAAGTGTCTGTTTTTAATATAAAAATAACAGGTTTTTACAATATGCATATGATAGTATACATATATAGTACTTATAACAAAAACACAATTTTTAAAATGTTTGTCTGTCTGTATGTCTATCTGTCTGTCTGTCTTTTCTCTCTGTTTGTTCCGGGTAATCTCGGGAACGGCTGCCGATTTTGACGAGACTTTCACTGGTGTATTGCTGATATTATAAGGAGTAAACCAGGCTGTTTAAAATACCCGTAAATAGCGCTGGAGTAATTTTTTTTTTCGAAAATGCATATTTATGCCCCAATTTTGACGGGACCTAAGAAGTAACTAAAGTGCTGCTGGGGTCGTTTCACAAGTATATAGCTTATTTTGTTAAGAACTAACTAATTCGAAAATGTATGGTATACCCGAGCAACGCCGGGTGGGTAAGGTAGTAATATAATAAAGAAAACAATAAAACTTCACTAAAACAATGATTCCGAATTGTAAATCGCAAGCAATAATTTTCGCTAAAATAGCAAAAACCCGTTACAATGGAGAATAAACCGTAATGAAAACAAAAAATAAGTACAAAAAATGAAACCTGCTGCTATGCAAACGGAAAAAAAACACCAACAATAGTAAATCACAATGAAGATCTTTCAAAAATACTGTGACAAAGAAGTGAAATTGTTTCCTATTAGTACCCGTCCAATAATTGTGAATTTTTCATTTTTTTAATTGTCTGTATTGCGGTCAACGGCCTTGGCTTTGAAAAGAAATTGATCGCTTCGAAATCAAGAATCATTGTGCTTGGTTATCTTATCAGTCGGATGGGGACCGTCCAAAAAACAACCGTGGCATATGCTTACTGTTCTTTTGTTCTTCTCTTTTATTTATCTCTCTGTCTTATTGCCTTGTGTTAAAAAATATTATTATATTTAAATGTGATGTTATTTTTCTGTTACACTTCAATTGTCCGCCATAACCAAAACCCATTAAAGAATATATTTTGATCTCTTCCGCAGGAGACTATGTCGAAATAAAGTAAATCCTGCACCATTCCATCTACCCAACTTCAAAAAATCATGCATTCGTTGGGACACGAAAGCATAACAAACAAACCTTCAGCCATACATCATTTAACATATAAGCCTCTCCCAAAGGAACCGAATGTTTTGTCGGGATAAAAAGTAGCCTATGTCTCAATTCAGCATATTATTCATCTACTTACCAAATTTTATCCAAATCCGTTAAGCCGTTGAAGCGTGATTAGGGAACAAACTTCCAAACATGCAAACATTCACGTTTATAAGTAGGATACAAAGTAGTTAAAACTTATATTTGTTAATTGCATCATAAAAACTATAATCTGAGTTTCACATCTATACACATATGTAAATAAAAATGAAGTGATATGATATGATAACAGCACTTATAACAAAAACACAATTTAAAAAAAATGTTCTGTGTGTCTGTCTGTCTGTATGTTTGTTCCGGCTTATCTCGGTAACGGCTGCACCGATTTTGACAGGACTTTCACTGGCAGATTGCTGATGTTCTAGGGAGTAACTTAGACTATTTAAGTTACCCACTAGGTGGCGCTGGGGTGGTATTTTTGTCAAAAATTCTTATTTATAGACCGGTTTTGACCTTATTTTCAGAAGAAGGAAGCTGATATTGTAAGGATTAACTAAGGCTATATTATTTACCACTAAATGGCGCTGGAGTCGTTTTTTTTAATTATTATTTATGCCCCGATTTTGAGAGAGTGGAGAGTGGCTTGCTCATCGACTGTAACAAAGTCACTTAAGAGACCAATCAATACCAGCCAGCGCTGAGATGAAACGAAGAATTACTCTTTCCAATTGCTGCTTTATCGGGCTTAGAAGGCAAATGAGTAGCTAAGTCCCAACTAAACTACATTTTACATTACATTAAAAACAATAATAATAAAATTTGAAATCTATAAATCCACGATGATGGAAAAAAATTCTTTACAATTATTGTTGTATTTAAATTAAACTATTATTAATATTAGATACGAAAATGTCTGACAAAAGTATATTATCTCATATTATTTCTTTTCTTCAATAAATATCCATGAAGTACTTAAATTTGTATTGTCAAGTACTATTTTAATACCAAGTACTCAACGAAAAAGCGGTAACTCTTCTTTGCCAGCATGCTCAGTACACTGTGCATGCAGCAATCACGTGGACTTTTCACCACCAAATTCATTCCAAAACTCCCAACCACCCTCCACGCCATTGATGTGTTACGTTGTCTAGAAGGAGGACTAAGGAATTCAAGAACATTAATACACGATTTTATTGGCCTAGGGAAATAAGCGGCAATCTTTCACAACTATGGATTTTTGTTTTATCCGGCGGAAACCACTAAAAATGAAATTTTAAGTAGCAGTAGTAAGTAAGTAGTAACGTAGGTTTTTGTAATATTATGCTTTTGCGTTGGAGACGATGCGAATGACCTTGAGAACAAGGACAATTACTTCTTACACATATGCGTAACCATTTTATTTTTTAAAGAAGAAGGAAGAGCAACTCCTACAAATGAATCATTCGAATTATTAGTGCGTAAGAGAATCACAAAAGAAATTTCTCCACAGAATCCGAAGCATTCTTTCTCAATTATGAAAATAGATTTTTGCATCGGAATAACTCCGGGCGTTTTGTTTGGCTATTGCAAAAATTCTGGAATTCTTTGTTAAAGAAATTGAACTTGCTTTTATTATCCAGTCACATCGTTGAATAAAATTTGAAATTTAACTCGAGCATTTAAAGGTTTTTATTTACATAAAATTAGAAAACCAAAAAAAATATATATATAAAAAAAATTATATAAATTGCTGGTGTAGCTGTTATTTTTAATTAGATTTAGTTTATTTCAAGTTTATTTTTAGTTTATTATTTATTTATATATTAAGTTAGTTTAAAGGAAAAAACCTGATCTGATGCCTAGCTTTTTTTAATTTTTTCTTAATTTAGGCTATTAAGATGAGTGTTTCACCTAGCGCCATCTAGTTTCGCTATCTCATCCTAAAGTTTTTCTCTGAGTGGAGGTAGACTTTTAGCATTGAACACACATGCAAAGTTAGAAAATGGGAGAACGGGAAAGATGTATGTAAAGTGTTAGCAGCCAGAAGAAAACAAACAATCGACACATTTCAATCATTTTCGTTTCGCTGAAAACCGGTACCTATTGAGGGATGACGAAATATTCACACAGGAAAAGAGTGAAAAAGGAGAAAAGATTTTGATATTTTTATGCCAAGGAAAATCTGAAAAATGCAAACAAAAAGATCAAATTAAATTCTTGTATATCTTCAACATTTTGCAAATTTTTTAAAAGGCAGTATTTGCAAAATAATTTTCTTAATTTTTTTTCAGTTTACGCAATAAATGCGACATATATACCATTAAGACCCAATGCAACTCGATACAAACTAAACTGGTTGGCAACTCGGGTTACAGACCAGTTACGGACTCAGAAGTGACTTGACTCCATACAAGAGAAAACTCATCACCAATCAAAATCTCTAGTTCGTTAAGTGTCGTCATAGATACCGGGGGAGAAACTATCATGTTGTACTATTATCTCCGGAAGAGGCTTTTAATCCAACCTCATAATAACTTCCATGCACTAGCAGTGGAAATTATTGTAAAACGGAGTTAAACGGAGCGCAAGAAATAAAAGTACCGAACCTTAAAAGTGGAAATTGAAGAAAGAATAGTTTATTAAAATTGACAGATATGTACAAGATTGGTGCAGTGTTGCCAGATTAATACAAAAAGTAGTTTTAATTTATATCCACAATACCTCCATTATAATGAAAAAACTTACTCGGCTACCTGCATTTCTAATCCCATACCCTTAAACCATTGACCAGCTGATGACATTGACATATATTCAGATTCTTTGGTCGACAATGCAACAGTAGGTTGCCTTTTCGTGCTCCAAGAAATCGCAGCACCTTGCAGCTTGAATACATATGCGGTTGTTGATCGCCTCTCGTCTGTATCGGAATCTCAGTCAGCATCGCAATAGCCGAGTAACTCTTTGTTACCATTTTTGGTAAACACAAGCTTCGCATTGATGGTACCCTTTAAGTAGCGAAAAATTCGTTTAATGGCATTCCAATGTGCCTTACCGGGATTTTGGTTATAACGACTCAAACAGCTAACGGGAAACGATAAGTCCGGACCTGTAACCTGAGCATCCGATGGCTTCTTGATGAGGTACATTTTTCATTTCCGCAGCTTCTTCATTTTTTGGACACATTTCTTTTAAAATAATAATATCAACATCAACTGGGTTTGAAACTTGATTAGAGTCCATCATCCCAAAACGCTGAAGAATCTCCACAATGCATTGCTCCTGGTCAATAGAGATGGTACCCTTGTTTCGATCGCGCTGTAATTGCATTCCTAGTATGAAGCGCGCTTCTCCCAGGTCTTTTATTTGGAAACTTTCCAAAAGCTTTAGTTTCAGGTCCATTTTCATCGTAACATCATTTGACATCACCAATAGATCGTCCACATATACTGCCACAAATAACTTTTTACTCCCCATCAAGACTTCTTCATTCCAAAGGCTGCCAATGCTGAATCCAATTTGATACTCCACACCCTGCTCGACTGTTTGAGACCGTAAAGCGATTTGTGTTAACTTGCATACCTTTGTTCCAGAATCACTTATACCTTCGGATGGAATCATGAAGATATACTGGTTGAGTTCCCCTTGGAGAAATGCAGATACCGCGTCCATCTGGTCGATATCCATATCAAACCGAACTGCCAAAGCCAAAAGTGCTCCTATCGAACTGTAGCGCACAACTGGCGAGTATGTTTCGCCATAATCAACGCCTTTTCTTTGCGCACAGCCCTTTACTACTAAACGAGCTTTGTATTTCACAATTTTACCTGTAGCATCTCTTTTTGTACGAAATACCCACTTGCAGTCAATTGGTTTCCGGTTCGGTGGCAGCGTCTCCAACATCCATGTCTTGTTTTGGTTCAAAGCCTCGAACTCCTCATTCACTTTGGGTCAAATTTCTTCCTCAATTGTTGTGGTGTGTGCACTATTGCGCGGCAAAACAAAATCTCTAAAAAATTCCAAATTTGGTTTCTGTCCACTCCATGCTTCTTGAGGCGTCTTGTCTGTCAATCCCCTTCTTGGAGAACAATTGATTATGCGTACCTACTGCTGTCGTTACAGCTTCATCCCAAAACTCGGTTCCTAAATTTGCATCGAAGAGCAAACAGCGGGCTCCGGTGTATACGGTGCTGTTGTTTGGTGCTAAATTCATACTTACGTAGCAATGATAGCAATGCCGCATTGCAGTATTCAATGCCGTTATCGGTGCACAGATTCTTTATTTAAATTTCAGTTTGGTTCTCAGCCAGTCGCATGAATTCCTCGAACTTATCTTTTACCTGGCTTTTTTCTTTCATCAGATATAAAAATATCTTTCTGCTGAAGTCGTCCACAAAAACTAGAAAATAACGCGCACCTCCAATAGAATACTCATTGGACCACAAACATCGGAGTGAACTATCTGTAAGATCTCAGTTGAACGAGTTCCAATATTCTTGAAGGCATTCTAGTTTGTTTGCATTTACAACAGACGACACACGAGTTATTTTTATTTCCCATGGTGAAGCTTACGCCATTTGTCATGTCCTTAAGCTTCTTCAAATTATCGAAACTGAGATGCCCCATTCGGCGATGGCACAAGTTTGTATCCTGACTGACACGAACTGACTCCAGAAACGCAGTGACAATCAGACTATTCTCTATCTCTTTATTAAAAATTTCAGCTTGATTTCCACGAAAACTGACACTGTTCCCACTTTTGTTGGTCTGCTTATGGAAAGAAGGTTCGCACAAATATTCGGGACATATAAAACGTCTTTGACAGTAGCAGTCTCACCATTCGGCAATCGAATTTCAACATCACCCATGGACTCTACCTTTAAATCATTTTAATATGCAATGACGACTTCATTGTTGCTGGGCTTCGTAATTAATGGTATCTTTCGTAATAAGCTTTACATCAGTGGATGTTCCTTCAACAGAGCTCCAAAGTTCTTCATATTCAAAAAGATTTTTGACTGCGAACCTGCCAATTCAATCGTTTAAGAAGTTCGATTACAACCACCTCACGTTTTTGCCACTTCAGGAGTACGCTAAAGCCAGGCCAGAGATGTTACTCGGATTAGACTACGTCCATTTGGGGTCTTCATCAACGATTGTAGAATCTGGAAACACTAAGCCGATCGCCGCCAAAACGAAGCTAAGTTGGGTTGCCTAAGGACCAACAAAGACATCAAATAACCCTTTGTTCCTACATATATGCCGTCAGGTGGACAGCAATTTACACCAAATCGTGACTGACTATATCTCAACAGAAAATTTCGGCGCTAATGGTTCCTGGGCAGTTCCGGAATCAACAGAAAATACAAGAGCGAGGAAAATAATGGAGGAGACAACAAGAAAGATTGGCAAACATTATGAAATCGGATTACTTTGGAGGGAGTTCTTGCAAAGAAGATGGGCCGAGAACCAAAGTTTGCTGAAAGGTATCGTCAAGATGTTGACAACGGATATGCCAGGAAGCTGATGAGGAGATCAATGATAGAAAACATCCATTACCGCATTTTACTGTGCATAATGCGAATAAACCCAACAAAGTTCGAATAGTGTTTGACGCCGCCGCCTCCAACAATGGAATTTCACTGAACTCTGTTTTGTCAAACATGGAACGTCATACCACATCAGAGAAAATTCTTGGAATGTTCTGGACAGAACAACAGATACCTTCAATTTCGAAACCAAATTTCATCGCATACCACAAAAGGTTTTAGAATGTTTTCGGCCTCCAACCAAGAGGGAAATTCTTGGAATTGTAAATGCAGTATTCGACCCCTTTGGGTTTCTGGCAGATTTTTTAATCTTTTCAAAACTCTTAGTCCAAGAGTCAATGTCATTCGCCATATTTTCGCCTCTCCAACAACATCGAGCTGCACATTTGCGTAGATGCAAGCCAGATTGCCTTCGCAGCCGTTGGTTATTTTCGTTTTGCCAGAGATAGTTGGATCGATCTTAGTTTTGTAGCAGGAAAAACCAGAACCGCTCCCAACAAATTGATGTCCATTCCAAGATTGGAACTGCAAGCAGCAATACTTGGTTTACGTCTAAGCAAAACGATTGCCCAGAGTCATGAAATAAAACTAACAAAAACAATATTCTGGAGTGACTCTCGAACCATTACTCTATTGGATTCACTCTCAGGAACGAAGGTACAAACCCCCTTTGTGCGACACCGAATATCAGAAATTATAACTAACACCAATCAGAATCAATGGCGTTGGATACCAACTGCTGAAAACGCAGCAGATTCAGCTACTCGTCCATCGCTACCTCCGAAATTTGAAACCAAAAGCAAATGGATCAAAGGTGCAGAATTCCTGAAGAAGGACGAAAGCCACTGGCCTGAATTTCAACTTGACAAGCCCGAACCGTTATTGTAAGAAGAAATACATCCGAAGACCTTTTTTTTAATGACATTTAACAAATTTTCTTATTATTTCAAGTTAAAAGGAGTGTGCGCGTGGATTGTCCGGTTTGCTAAGATAATATTGGACAAAACTTACCGTCCAAAAGGCCCACTAACAGCCGCTGACTTATTGGCTGCTGAACACTTTATTGCCCACATCATACAGAGGGATGAGTTTCATGTGGAAATCGCCGCCTTAGAAGGGGGAAAATCTATTCGATCTATGCCCTAACACCGTATCTGGACCAGGAAGGTTTGCTGAGAGTCTACGACCGTTTAGATGAAGCACTATTATACTTCCACAAAATCATGCCGTAACGCATCTCATAGCTTCCACAGGAAGTCTCATCACCAGAATGCTGCTGTTGTCATCAACCAAATACGCCAAATATTTTGGATGCCCCGTGTAAAGACAATGACAAGTGAACAAGACGTGCCGTTAACACCGAACCACTTCTTAATGGGATGCGTTAACTAAACACAAACACTACATCCAGTCGATCTCCTTGTACTCCAGCAAGTCATCTCCGGGCGCTTTAAAAAGTTCGGCGGGTAGTCCGTCGGGGCCAGCAGCTTTGTTGTTTTTTAGTTTAGATATTGCTATCCTCACTTCGTTTTGGTCAGGTGGGCGGGAGTGCCTGACAGCGGGATTCTGGTCTTCATTGCCGTTTAAAAGTCTGCAGAAATGGTCCTTCCATGTACTCAGCACCGACTGTGACTCTACTACGAGGTTTCCATTCCTATCTCTACAGGCTTCTGTGTGGGTTTTTTTTTTTTGCCTTGGCACGTTCTTTTTACCTGTTGGTAAAACCTTCGCACGTTGTTCCTTGAGTAGCGTCTTTCAATATTTTCGATCGCGCGCTTCTCATGATATCTCTTTTTCTTTTGGAGAAGCCGTTGTTCTTCCCGTCTTTTCTGCTCGTGGAGCTCGCGAACAGCTCTCGTCATTCTTTGCTGCGTCGCTTTATATGCCTCTTGTTTGGCTGCATAGGCCTGCCTGCATTCGTCATCGAACCAGAGGTTTCTTGGTGGTGGTCTGGTGAAACCTAGAACATCAGTTGCGGCAACTCTGATGGCTTGTTGGCAGCGTTGCCACTGGTCTTCGACACTTTATGCTTGCGGCAATGGATTTCTTGAGAGGTTACGGGATATTCGATCGACATAGCTTCCGGCGGTCTCTTGCAATTGCAGTTTTCCGACGTCATACTTGCTCACATTATTACTCCGTTGTTGTGGCGTTCGGGGTTCGGGTTATTCGCATTCTAACCTTGCAACAAGGTAGTGATCCGAGTCATAAATAGACTTCAGTTAAAAACAAAATTAAAAAAAATCACCAACCCATTTTCAAAATATTGTTTAAAAAAAAAATTATTATTATAAATACAAAAATTTTGTTCGAAAACAATTCAATGCGAAATTACTCTTTTCTCTACTTTTTTACTTTACTTTGCTTACTTTCTTGAATTTTTGTTCACCAAAACATAACCCACACAAAACACCTGCAAAATTACACGTTTTTTTTATAAAAATTCTTGAAGCCATTTTCGAGAAAAAAAGCTTTCTGTTTGGTTTAATAAGCGTTTTTTAATGTATATGTTTAATAAATCCACTATTTTATAATTTTGTTTGTTTTGTATAATCCAATCCGAAGTTATGAGAGCTCAAAAAACGACGAAGCCCTTGCTTGGCTTGGCAGATATGTACCATAATATTTGGTGTCCGAATTTTTAATATTATCAGTTAATACGTTTATTTAAAACAGTTCTTACCTTCTGTTACGAACCTTAAGCTCTCTTGGTATATGGCAATGAATTACCAACTTTACTGCATTTCTTTTAGAGAATAAATCAATCAAAATTACCACTTATTTCATTTCACGAACGATAAAATTTCATTTTTATTGGACATAAATTCATGTAGACGACTCTTTTCGCAACACTTTTAGTACACCCATTATTATTTCTTTTTTAAGTTTAACCTTGCTTTCCCAAAACAATAAAAATATGGAATTTTTAGAATAAATTAACACAAGAAAATTAACTGTTTGTTGTTTTTTTTTTTATATAAATTCAAATTCATTTGGTTATCTTGGGAGGCAATTATAATAATTATGGTAATGAAGAATTGCCACTACTGTGCTTTGTTAATATTTATGTATAAATACTTCCGCTTATATTTTATAGTAAATTGTATATATCTTATATATACATTTGTTGTATGTATACATAAATAAAAATGTGTAACAAATTGATGTTAATATATTTTCAAAGGTTGGTTCTATTTTGTATTTTATGATGAATTTATATCTACTAGTTCATTTCAGTAGCATATTTTGGCCTTTTCATTGTTTCGAACTCATCGCCGCTATCTAGAGTGCCTCCAGTACCACTATTGTACTCGTGCCCATCATCATACACATCTTGCAGGTGTGATGTATTGCCTGCGGAGTTTATTGATTGCGCAGATGTAACTGTGGCTGGATGATGTCGTTTTATAGCAACCAAATTTCCTCCTCCGTTTATGTTACTACCATTTCCATTACTAGTTGTTTGCCCTGATGTTGAGACAATGATAGATTGCTGCTGTCCACTTGAGTTGTTGTGTGTAGATATGTGGTATGGACTCTTGCTATAAAAGTAAAACAAAATTTAAATTTAAATGTTTAGCACTTGAAAAAACTTAGTATATAAATGTAGAGTTTTTTTTTAACTGCATGAGAAGTTTCGATTGTTGTTGTCTATGGTTGACAGTTGATGACAGTTGAATATCAAACTGTGTTGAAATTTCTGTTCAGTAAGGTTTGGCAATTCATCATGAATTGTTTAACACCAGAACGCTTCAAAATTTTGGAAATTTACTTTGAACAAACAAAAATCTGTTCGAGAACGCAACAATTGGTGCTTTCACATTTGTGTTCTAAAATTTGTTGGGTATTTTTCTGTCTAAAGGAACATGTGATGAACAGCTGTGTTTCAGAACGTTCTCTTAGTAAACATGATTGGAATTACATGGAAAGGGTTGAGATTAAAGTGATTAGCAACTTCCTGGGTTTAATAATCGCAATTTCAGCAGCTATCTTTGTTGCAACAATATTGGTGATTTTAATGATTTTAGTAACCCAGAAAATCTTACTGCTTATTTTGGAGTTGTACCGCGAATTTCTCCAATCAACAGTGCACAATTGGAAGAATTATTAAACGTGGATCAAAAATAGGACGTACTTCCTTAGTACAGTGTACTTGGATTGCTATACGTTAGTCCTTACATGGAAAGTTTTTACGAACATGTGAAAAAGAACCTTGGTTCTGTTAAGGCTATTTTTGCAACTGCTAGGAAGTTTCTCACAAATAACTATCACAACTGGATTTTTAAAGATTTTACAAAATTTGAATTTTTTACCGGAGAGCAATCATAGGAAAAAAATGTTTGTCTGATAAAAGTGCCGCTCGCACTATGTGAAAGAATCAGCGAAGAGTTAACAGTAAAAGCAACCCTAAAAGTTGGGAAAAAAGAAGTCCAGTACCTAATCCAGGTTTGCAGTTTGTTTACGAAAAGTCATTAGTTAGAATAGAATATGCAGGAATAATAAATAATAAGTACGGGTGAAAGGTTCAAAAAGTGACACTAGACCATATGGCAGAGTAAGGGAAAAAATTAGTGGATTTCCCTTTGATTTTTCGTAAACATGCCAAAGTTGTGTTTGTAATTTTTTTTTTTTTTTTTTGATTTTGCATTTATGAGCATTATTGAAGAAATTTTGTTATTTCTGTAGTTTATACCGAAATCGCTTACCACTGTTGCCATATTCAGATTTTAATGTATATTGTTGTTAATTTTTTTTAATTTGTTAAAGTAAAAAAATATTAAATTTTCGAAAAAAACATTCAAAGATTAATTTTAAATAAAAAAATTAAATTATTCAAAATATTGGAATGCAAAATTTATTTGGCTACTTGAATTTTTTCAAACATCAAATTTTATTGAAATAACTTTTCCTGTAAATTTGGGTTTTGATGAAATGATAGCAAACAAAATATACAAACAAATCTCAAAAATTTAAATCAAAATCGTTGGAGCCGTTTTCGAGAAAAATAAGCTTTTCCTTAACGGTTATTTGGCAGGTACCGTTATTTGTAGGCCTAAAATAAAAAAAATCAATTACCCTCTGAGCAATGTCAAAATCGATATCAGTTTTCAGCAATATGAAAGATTTAATGTTTTTTTTCTATGATTGTCAAATTAATTGGAAAATGGAAAGTGAGTGCGTTTAGCATAAAACTTCTGAGCAGATTTCGAGTAGATTAATTTGAAACCTCGATCTGAGTAGATAAAAATTTGTATGGTAAACCTAGTGATTTTGAGCATGTTTGGGGAAAATTTGAAATAATCTCAGTTTATCGTCAGGTGGAAACGTAGTATTAGGCGCATGAATAGCCATGCTACATATTACTGTAGAATGCATAAATAATCTTCACACAAAATCTTTTTTTCAAACTTACTTGTATTGACTATGTGCATTGTAGGACGATGGTTGCATAACACTTTGTGAGTTGTACATCAAGTCTGTATAAAATGTAAAACAATTATAAAAGTTTCATTAAAACATACAAAGAAATTTATTAATGTATACCTTCTGCTGAATGGTTTTCCAAATGACCTTGATAAGACATCCCGGGGGATCCCGGTGCCGATTGCAGAACAATGTCATGCAAGGGTGAGCTTTCACGAGAATTATCTAAAAGCAAGATATGAATTTAAATGAAGAAACAGGACTTTTTCTCAGTTTTTTACAGCTCAATTTAGAAAGCCGTAGTTAAAATTTAACTTTTTGATTCAGGGAAGCCTTAGTAGGAAAGATTTTATGAAAATAAACAAATAGATCGAGCATTTTTGACCCGAGTTAGTAGGCTCGGGAATTTCTGATGCCAAACTATAAGCCATTTATGAAATTAAGGATTTGTTAAGCGCATTTAACTCACAGTACACATATAAGGTAATATCATTAGAGTTTTCATTTTTGCAATTTTCTGTGCATCTGTCTAAATCAAAGTAAAATGGCGGCCGCCATTAGATTAGAAAATTAGATATCGTGGCTAATATTTCAAAGTGTTTGTGGTAGTTAATTTATAAACAAGCTTTTTAAATAACAAGAAAAAAAAATTACTTTTTTTGATGTAGGTAGGTCTCTAACAACCACAATTTTTAATTTTTAGTCAGATCAGATTTTGACAACCTGCGCAATATATTACCTAAGTTATGTGTACTGTGCATTCAACTACCCTTCATTCTTTCTCTTCAATCTGTTGTCCATCGATTGAGTAGAACTATCTACCATACAGGTTATTAAAACGCAATTTGATATATTTTTATTTAGCTAAATAGGATTTTAATTAAAAATATCGATTATTGTCAAACACATATATACAAACTTACGGAAGAGAAACTTTCAATAGAATAGAAGCAATACAAAATTACAAAACAGGTCTGTTTCCGTACTTTTTGGATGAAAGTTTGGGAAAAAAACTTTTGGGCACGAGTTTTTTGATGTTGTTTTTTGTAATTTTCTGGTTAAATGTCATACATGCCGAGCTAATTGTATGTAAACGAAAATTTTGTTTGGAAAATGAATCATTCGAAGAATTAAAGAACAAATAAAAGCATTAACAATCAAGTAGGTAACCAAAATAATGAAACAAACAAAATTTAACAAATAAATTCACAATTCACAGACTTTTAAATTCAAACTCAGCATTTTTTTCGATCAGCTGATTTTATTTTGGCAAGAAAGTGCAGTAGCTAAATTGTTCGGGTAGATTCTTGCTGGAGGGGAAATAAAAAAAATGTCAAATGCTCTGGTATTTTCGTGTCAGGAAAAAGTAAAGAAACATTTTTTGGGTAGATTTGGGTAGTTTTGGGTAGATTCGTGCGAGTACGGAAACAGACTTAATATTATATTCCGATAAGCAAGGGGAAAAAAACATGAAAATTCTTGCATGGTTCCAATAATGCCCTTTAGAATATATAGGAAATTAAAGAAAATCCATACGTTGTAATAAATGAGGTGAATTTTTCTTAATCTAATTTTTTTCGACCGACCACCACGAAACCTTCCACAACCATGACTTAGAATTTGTTTTATTATAAGCTTCGTTACGAATCCCATAGAAACAAACAGAGCGCAGTAAAGGGCCGAATACTATTTGCAAAAGCACATTGACAAATTATATTAAATCTGACTAAACCTCACAATTTTAATTTCATAGAAAATAAAAATCCGAGAATTAAAACTGTGAATTTATGCTACATATATTCATGAAGCGAAAAGTAGCTTATTTATTTAAATAAAATGAATTGAAATGAAATTATGTGTGATTAACATTCGTTAAGAAATATACAATTAGTAGTATATAAATTAATAAAGTTATTTACGTTTGATTAACATTCTTGGAGAAATAAACAATTAGTAGCATTTAAATAAAAAAAAATTAAAAAAATAATAAAAACAAGAAAAGGTTATGAAATGAAATAAAATAAAACTACGTTTGATTCACATTCTTTGAGAAATAAACAATTAGTAGTATTTAAATTTAAAAAAAAAATAAAAAAATAATTAAAACAAGAAAAGGTTATGAAATTAAATAAAATGAAATTACGTTTGATTCACATTCTTTGAGAAATAAACAATTAGTAGTATTTAAATAAAAAAATAAAAAAATAAAAAAAGAAAAGGTTATGAAATGAAATAAAATAAAAATACGTTTGACTCACATTCTTTGAGAAATAAACAATTAGTAGTATTTAAATTAAAAATTAAAAAAAAATCACTTAGCGAGCGGCTGTTCAACCAAAACATTTGCCAATTTCAGGCAGACCTACCAATGTGACTTGGAGACACAGGCGCTGAACGAGGCATACCATAAGATGGCCGAAAGCACTGACTTCCCCTCTGCCGACGTTTTTTGTAGCTTTGGTCTATAAGCTTAGCTTCACTAGTTGGATCTATTCGCCAAAAACTGCCTTTACCTGGTTCATCTTGAGATCGTGCAACCTTTATAAAGTATCTAAAAGAAAGATATTGCATACAATAAATAATTAATTAAAACCTTTTCACAAACACCACTTGCCTGTTCAAACTGAGATTATGACGAATCGAATTTTGCCAGCCCTTGTTAGCTTCCTTTCGATAATATGGATAATGTTTTGAAATAAAGGAATAAATTCCGGATAAAGTCAGTTGTTTGTCTGGAGCTGCTGATATCGATTGAACTATTAATTGTGCATAGCTATATGGTGGTTTTTCGTGGTCATTATAATTTGAAGTTGATGGAGTTTGAAACATATCTTGCTGTAAAAATGACAAACAAAAATGTTAATTGATCTTATTCAATTAAAAAAAAATATCCAACGTACACCCTGTAGATTATTATTATTGTTATAACTACTGTAGCTCTGATAGTCTTGAAAACCCTGGCGAGGACTTGTTGGGCAGCTATTTGCAGCACTTATAGTACCTAAATGTTAGTAAATACATTTAATATTTTTGTAATATCTAAATACGTTTGCTGCTGGATTATATTACCGGTAGGCGATGGATATGGACTTTTTTGCTCCGTTTTTGGAATAGAAATTTTAAGTGGTGAATATATCACATTGGATTTTTCGATTGACGTTGCGTTTAGATTCCTTCGATCAGAAAAATAGTGCATTTTTGACAAATTATTACTGGCGGGGGCATTGTTTGTAGAAACTATTGCTTTGTTATGCAACGATGTTGAAGAATCAACAAAACTCTCAAATAAAATTCGGATTTCTGTACTTGGAAACCGAAAGGAACAACTAAAAAAAATAGAAGTATTTTGATTTAATCAATTTATCAATCAAAATCCGTTATATATTTAACATACGATACAAAGGCAATAAGCAGAATCAATGTTTATGAACATATTGCACAGAATCATATTAAAAATAAACTTAATTAATGAAAAACTTATTTAAATACAAACTTTACCTTTTTGGTAATTTCATTGGTTCTGCATATCTCCGCTGGAAGAGATCATCAACAAACACTCCATTTTTACTCAAACATGCCACATAAAAATCACAAGTTTCGGCATCGTAAAGAACTTGAAAATGCTTCCTCGAGACAAAACTATTTCGGGCAACATGAAAATGAACATGCGATGTCGATGAATTCCGTCCGATCTCTATGCAATTCTCTGTTATATAGAGTATGTCATTTTCATGTTTTAACACTCCATAAGCATTGTTGGGCGGTGCATTTTGAAGCTGCTGCTGCTGGCTGTGGTCAGTAGCTGGTAACAGTTCTTCAGTCAACATTTGCTGGCTATTTTGCTGTTGCTGTTGTTGGATGTAGTCAAGTTGGTTTTGAGGCTGATGCCAGTTTGTAGGAGAAACACGATTTCTGCTGGTTTGTTGTTGTTGTGATCCTGATAAACGAGAATAAGAGTGGGACGGCGGTGGGGGCGGAAGTGGCGATGAAATTCTCGAACGTTTATTTGTATTCCGACCGGAGTTGTTGATTCCAGGCGAAATTCTGTCGTTATCCTCTTCGGGATCATTATAGCCACCATCACTACCTACAGCTTCTCTGCCTCGTCCAGCACGTTCACCTCCACCCCTTATTTCTGGTGAAGAGACATCCGTTGTGATTCGTTCTTGGTATAAGCTGTTCGCATAACTGTGTTGTTGATGTTCATTTGGAGAACTGAGAATTTCTTGCTTCTGTTGATGTTGTTGTTGTTGGTGGTCAATATTTATCGACTTAGTCGACGAATTCAAAAAATTTTGTTTGTTGCGGTTGATTGAGGAAGTTAGCGGCGGAGGGCTCTCTTCATTATAATCATGAACCAGTTGCTCTTGCTTGATTACCACATGATGGGGCTTATGTTAAGCAACAAAATAAAAAAAAAATCCTTTTTAACATTTCCATCCACAATCGCATACCATTGGAGATATATAAAAACAACAAAAAAAACACACTTACCGATTGGGATATTGTAGAATTATCCGAGGATTTATCTGGATGTTGTGTTTGATAAGAATTGTTGTTATCCGTCATCATTCATAAATATTTCTTCGGAGTTTTTCCTTACTGCCGGTTTTATTTTTATTTCTAATTTTTGCAGAACAAATAAGTAAACAAGACAAATAGAAACAATATATTTAATACCGATAGTTTCACAAATAAATTTCCAGTCACACTATACAGTAGGTACACATTTTATGCATAAAACAAACAGAAACATTTTTTTTAAGTAGGTATTACAATCTTTAACCAAGAAAAGGTTCCAAAAAAAAGGACAATTATCTTAAACAAATCAGTAATAATGGCAAACTTTTTTTTTATTGCAAAAAGGCACGACGAAATGTTTAACCAAATCACAACATCCGAGCAAAATCAGAGTCTCGAAACCATCACATGAAAACGTGTTTTTGTTTTCTTTCCTGGTTATGATATTCTTGCAATCATAAGTCCTAAGACCAACGCCAGAGTATACTTAATGCTGGCCTTATGTTGGTTGCGTGTTGCGACATTAAATTGTAATACCAACTACTTACCTACTGAAAAGAAAAATATACGCACAAATAAAGAGAACATAGGTTCTCTGAATGTAAAAGCAAAATTAAATTTTATAAATTGCGAACCACAAATAGATAGGCAACTAACTGTATATAACAACACACTTGTTTGTGGACTGAAAATCAAACATTAATTTTACAATTTGACGGAATTTAAAAAAAAAAAGCACTTATAGTATTCTGTATTTGTTTTTCTTTTGAATTGGAAAATATTTTTCTTTTGGGACAACGTGCTAATAGCATTCATGTAAGAGTGACAGACGATCGGATTTACCTTGTTTTTTTTTGTGTGTTCTTATTTAAATAACAAGTGGATTTTATTCAAAGTAGGTAAATATAGGCTTATTTTCATATAAATACATAAGGATGTGAAATAAATTTAATAAAAATAAAAACAATTTTGTAAGCTTTGTCCTTTTTTGTATTCAATGGAGTTCTGGTAAATAACTAAAAGTACAGCACCTTAATGGAAAATTAACATTAACGGTATGAAAAAGTCAGAGGAAACAAAAATTGATTTTTATTCTTGTTTTTGCCGCACAATTATAATTTGACATACACTTCTCTTCTCAATGGTTGCCGTTTATATTATTTTTTTTTTGCAAAGAAGTTCACAAGGGAAATAAAATCATGGTATATCTACAAGTTATTGTTAGAGAAAAAACTGATGGAGAATTATATACCTTTTTTTTCCGTTAGAAAATATATAAGGAACAATAAACAAACAAGTTATAGATCTAGAAATTATTTTGACTTTTTACACGCAAACTCCAGCCGAGTGCGAGTACCGACATCTTTTTCTGTTTTTTGTATTTTATTTGTAGTTTGTGGGATTTATACATAAATGTTGTGCGAGAGAGAAACAGGTTACATTTTTGACATGGGTGTTATATATATATAGTAGGCTGGAAGTAGGAACCATGGAAAAAAGAAAAAAGAATGACAAAACCGAGTATTTTGATGTCACCAAAACCGAATAGAGAATGCAGATTTCTGATTTTATATTAGATTATAAGAAATAGGGAAATCAACATTATGGTGAAAAAACCATATTCATATGGGTTGTAGCATTTTGCCTGCATAAACCTTTAATTGATTTTATGTTTATACGGCACAACTCCATAAGAATAATTATATCGGTTAAACATTATTTCTTAAGTTTATATATCTTGAGTTAGTAAGCAACTTATTATATGACATTTCATTATTTCCAATGATCTCACCAAATCAACAACCTTGCGTTATTTTTATTTTTGTTGCAAAAATGAAGACGATTGCGAAAATGTTTCAATTTATTTATTTTTAACTTTTTTTTTGCTAATAAATGCCTGCAAAGTACGGAAACAATAAAAATAACATTAATATAAAAGACAAAAAAGATAAGCGTAATTTTGATGAAATGTCAAATTTATTTATCCAATTATTTCTTGTACTGTGTCAAGAAATAAATTAAGAAATTTATTTCTGAAAATAAAAGAAATCCGGACATAAGAGGCCTCTACAAGAAATTTTGGCTAAAAGACACATATATTGCAATCATCTATTTCAAGTGAAGGCTTAGGGTAATGATTGATAGTTGAAAGCGGCCATCTTGTTGAAGCTATCAGCCGGATTATACCGATGAATCAGAAGTCACAAACTCTTGTTAACTATTTCTTGTGAGGATTGTTGTGACTTTATAAAATTAATCGTATTCCCCCTAATCGTCACAAGGAAAGTCACAGTGAAACTCACCACATCATGGTGAATTTTTATTCTGAAAACGATAACGAAAAAATAAAAACAAAACAAAATGGCAGCAAGGACATTTTTATTTATTCTGCAGAAAGTCATGAAAAGAACAATATATTTTTTGTAACTATGTTTTTCTGTACTATTGTAATCATTGTAAGGCCTCCAATAAGACGCACCATAATCAAATTCACTACCATATTTCATTAACGCACAGATTGCAAATTTGCTAAAATATGCTTTCCTATTAATATTAGTTAGTATAAAAACTATGTGCTTTTGTAAAATTCTTACTTTTTTATTTTCGGATGCAACTTCTACCTATTGAAATGTCAAAACTCAAATAATTTGTGAGTTGTTACCTGCTCTGAGAAGGACATCACAATTTCAATTAATTTTGTGACTCTCACAAGTAGTGACTTTGGAGGAAAATACGAAAAATTCACAACCTTTTCTTGTGATTTGTGAGTTATCATTCTTGATGGGGAGAATTGGACTGTTAGTGTTAACCATAATCTTAATCTTGATTTCACTTTCTTCCTATAATATAGATTAATCAGGATACTAGCTGCCACACTTGACTTCATCTGCATCGGTTTTAGAATACATGATTATTATTTTTAAATCAAAACCCGTCAATGCAAAAAATTCTCCAGTAGGAACCATGCATTTTTTCGGAATTCAAGTGGGCTGTATAGTAGTATGGTGAATATTGTAAGGCAACTCCATAAATTTCTGCAGTCCTTAATTCACGGAGCAAATCAAACAAACTTCCAGCTTTTTAGCATTTCACATTTATGCCACTCTATCAGGGACCGTACATTCAGCCGGAATAAAAAATGTGCCTATTTTCCAATCCAGTAACTCATACGTCATACATCTACTGCAAAATTTCATTTAAATCTGATTAGACGTTGAGGTGTGATTCTAGAACCAACATGTAAACATACAAACATTCATATTTATAACATCAGATTCTGCATTTTCGTTCCCTTTTCTATGGAACGAGTTTGAAAATTATATTTTGTATTTTTCTTTTTTGAACAAGCATGTAAATCCACTATAATTTACCTTTCACAGACAAGCTGAATATCAACTAATAAATCCCATCGGTGGCATATTAAGGGGATTTCATTTAGCTCTTCCTAACTTTAAATTAAGATAAAGAAAAAGTGTGTGAGATATCGTCAAATTATTTTATTCGTTTAAAACCAATCGATGCCATTATGTGGAATATAACATCGTTAAAACGTCCGTCGCTGCTTCGCTTACTGGCGCGCATCCGAAGTGTCCAATTTTCCATGCCAAATTGTGGTGTGGGAAAAGCCGAGATCTTGTGAGCAACGCGAAATCCACTGCACTGGATTCTCATGCACACTTCCACGGACGGGAGAGATGTCCCGTAGACGCAAATTTATCCAACACTGTGCAAAGTCCTTTCGGTAAAACAATTATGGCGACCGTACAATGGGCGAAATGTGCGGATCATTGCCCGAACAGAACACCCCTTTCACTAAAACAATTTCATCATTTGCACGTGTTATTTAACGCTATATCAGTCTATGGTGAATTGGCAAAATAGACTGAATAAATGAAAGCAAGGTTGACAGATATAGCTTCATCTAGATAGCCGCTATCAACTGTCAAAGTTCGGAAGTCCCTATTGGAAGACCCTTTAAATACCACTCCTTTTATATCTTGTATGGAACTTGTATTAAGTGGAATAACGGAAACGTTTGGCTGCTTCTCCGCATAGTAATAGAGAAAGGTATGGTGAATAAAATAAAAATTAAGATAATACAACTTTTTTGATGAATCGGATCTCTCCCAATCCTCACGAGGAATGTCACAACGAAACTCACCACATCATGGTGAATTTTTATTGTGACTATCTATCGTAAACAGCACACCGATTAAAATAAAAACAAAACCAAATGGCAACCATAAAATTCAAGGACATTTTTGTTTATTCTGCAGAAAGTCAAAAAAAATCAAAAATATATATTTTTTTTAATATGTTCTTATGTGCTATTGTAATCATTATAAGACCTCCAATAAGATGCACCACAATCAAATTCACTACCATATTTCATTAACGCACAATTTGCAATTTGCTAAAATATGCTTTCCTAACAATATTAGTTGGTTAAAAATTATGTGCTTTTGTAAAATTCTTACTTTAATTTTCGGATGCAACTTCTACCTATTGAAATGTCAAAACTCATATAATTTGTGAGCTGTAACCTGCTCTGAAGGAGATCACAATTTTGATTGATTTTGTGACTCTCATAAAAAGTGACTTTGGAGCAAAATACAAAAAAGGCAAAAACTCGGGTTCACCTCTTCTTGGGACTAGTGAGGCATGATTGAAGATGGGGTGAATCGGGTTGTATATCTGTCAAATTATCAGTCATATATTCAGTCTCTTTTCCAAATCTTCATGAACGAATATAGCAATACAACATGTGCAAATGATAAAATTGTTCGGGCAATGTTTCCACATAATACGGGGGTGATGTCGCCGTGGATGCAAATTTATCCACCACACTGCGAAAAGTCCTCTCGGTAGAACGATTATGGAAACCGTACAATGGGCGAACCGCGCGGATCATTGCCCGAATAGAACACCCCTTTCAATAAAACAATTTCATCATTTGGATGTGTTATTTAACGCTATATCAGTCTATGGTGAATTGGCAAAACAGACTGAATAAATGACAGCCAAGTTGACAGATGTAGCTTCAACTAAATGGCCTCTATCAACTTTCAAAGTTCGGAAGTCCCTATTGGAAGACCCTTTAAATACCATTCCTTTTATATTTTGTATGCAACTTGTATTTAGTGGAATGACGGGAACGTTTGGCTTCTTCTCCGCTTAGTAATAGAGAAAAGTATGGTGAATGAAATAAGAATTAAGAAAGTACAACTTTTTTCATGAATATAATGCTTGATTTTTCATACACTTCCCGAGAAAAACCATGATGTTTCGATTAGAAGATATCATATTATATGGACAAATAGAAAACTTTATTTATGATTACATATAACAAATCTATTAAAAACATGACCATACCATTGGGAAAATAAATGAGAATCAGTATGGAACTTTATTATTTTTCGTTATGTTTTTGTATCTATAAATTGACATACCTTTACCATGTGCTTTATATTAAGGTGTACTAAAAATGTAGTTGTTAGAAGTTTCCAGAAACACATGTAAGGATCAACTTTTTTCTTGTAAAAGTAATAAACGAATTATAATGGATCGATGGAACTTACGTTTTGCAAATACTTTGTTTAACTCATCCATAGTACAAAAAATCGTTTTTGAAATAATTTCGTCTCTTTGAACAAAATGTTATATATACCGTAGCAATATCTTGTAGTTTCTTGTTAGAAATTATTTTTAAGAGGACCTGTCTCAACAGCCAACCTGGGACTTAAAAACACTTGAGAAGTTGTTGTGACTAGAACAACACATATTTTGACGCGAATACGAAATAGCCAGAAAATTAATTTCACCTCGACTTGTTGCTTGTTATATATATCAGTGTTGTTTAGAAATCCGGTGGGTATTCTAATTTAATGTCAAATTAGTTTTTAATTTCCAGATTTGATCTCAGATTTCGGATTTTTCTTGTAAAAAGTTGTGTGAGTGCCTTTTTGACAACTTGCTTTAGTGATTTTTGACAATCTCAACGGATTTGTATGCAAACAGAAAACAAATTATAGGAACAAAAAACTGTGTTTCGATAGAAAATTTTATTAAAATATATCAATACGAACATTAAAGAAGATTGTTTAACGAATATTGTGTAGTGACAATGAGAACTATGTGCTTATTATCATTAATAAAACGGATAAGCAGTTTAATTTTGTAAAAAATACAATAATTCACAGAGTTTCTTGACTTCGACCGATTTGGTTGAAAACGATATCGTGCCTGATAAGAATACTGCAAAATTACTCAATGTTATGTTAATTCTTGATGCTTTTTTCACTTTAATTTACATAAAACTTTCAAATCAAGAAGAAAATCCAAATGAAATGTAAACTTCAGTGACATTTGCGATTTTTATTATAAAGCAGTGTGTGTGTAAATCGGTGTAAATATCGATAAAAATCCAGATTTACAAAGTCATCTAGATGCAAAAAAATTATCTTTTTTTTAAAAACTAACATAAAGTTTGATCTCAGATCAAAAAAAAAAGATTGATCTTTTTTAAAAAACTAATTCGACATAACTGTTTTTATTTGACAAATCTATTGCATATGAAATCTGATTTCATATCCAATGACATATCGGAAATATCGTTTCAAGCTGATTCTCTAATTCTTTTTTAATTTCTGGTCATAATCTGAACGTGGAGTCGTGGTCATTGTATATGTGGTTAACAAATTCTGCATCGTGTGTTTAGGACTTGAGCAAATTCCTTGAAAATATTTATGTGAAATATTAACTGTTTCAGGTAAATCGGCATTTAATAACATGTCTGAAATCAATATGGACAAAATAACTAAGGAACTTATCCATCGAGTTCCTGAAACTATTAATTTTTCACTTGAAGAGCAACGTACGTTGCAGTATTGGTGCGAAAATAATACTTTCGAGCGTTGCATGCAATTATCAAAAGGACGACCAAGGTTCAATAGCTTATAGAAAAGTTTGTACTATGCATTATTATAACCATACTTTAAATTCTAGATATACTTT
Source organism: Platycheirus rosarum (assembly GCA_963971375.1). Lineage (NCBI taxonomy): Eukaryota > Metazoa > Arthropoda > Insecta > Diptera > Syrphidae > Platycheirus > Platycheirus rosarum. The sequence continues at coordinate 1,946,082 of OZ020511.1, forward strand.
CTATGATGGGCCTCCATTCGCTACAGGCCTACCCCACTATGGCCACATCTTAGCCGGCACGATCAAAGACATCGTCACACGTTATGCTTACCAGCAGGGATATCATGTGGATCGTAGGTTTGGTTGGGATTGTCACGGGCTGCCTGTTGAATTCGAAATCGATAAGGACTTGGGTATCCAAGGTCCACAGGATGTTGAACGAATTGGCATAGGAGCTTACAACAATGAATGCCGCAAAATAGTAATGAGATATGCCAAAAACTGGGAAGAAGTAGTATCTCGAATGGGTCGTTGGATAGATTTCAAAAACGATTACAAAACGCTCTATCCTTGGTACATGGAGACTATTTGGTGGGTTTTCAAAGAACTGTTTCAGAAGGGTTTAGTCTACCAAGGCGTTAAAGTTATGCCCTACTCCACAGCATGTACTACCCCTCTGTCGAATTTCGAATCAGGTCAAAATTACAAAGATGTCGTTGATCCATGTGTAACTGTTGCACTTGAAGTGATAAATATTAAAAATACATACTTCCTTATTTGGACGACAACTCCGTGGACATTACCATCAAACTTTGCCATTTGTATGAACGCCAACATGGACTACGTCAAAGTCGAAGACCTTAAAACCAAACGCCACTTCATTTTGGCTGAATCAAGATTAAGCTATGTATTCAAAACACCAGATGAATATAGTATCATCGACAAGTTCAAGGGTTCCACGTGCGCCGGAATGAAGTACAAACCATTGTTTCCATACTTTGGGGAACGAGGAGCTGCTGTGAATGCATTCCGTGTTCTAAACGATGATTATGTAACAGACGACTCGGGTACTGGAATCGTTCATAACGCACCATATTTTGGCGAAGACGATTACCGGGTTTGTTTGGCTGGCGGAATTATTACGAAAAGCAGTGCTGTTATTTGTCCGCTTGATGATTCTGGACATTTCACAGACATCGTTAGTGACTTTGCTGGGCAATATGTGAAAGATGCTGACAAACACATAATCGCGAAGTTAAAAGAATCTGGCAATTTGGTGTCTGCTGGCCAAATAAAACATAGTTATCCATTTTGTTGGAGATCAGACACTCCGTTGATATACAAGGCTGTTCCATCTTGGTTTATTCGCGTGGAACACATGACCGCAAAGCTGCAAGCATGCAGTCAAAAAACATACTGGGTTCCTGAATTTGTGAAGGAAAAACGTTTTGGAAATTGGCTCAAAGACGCACGTGACTGGGCGGTGAGTTAAATATTTATAAATAATTAAATATTTTTTATTTTTTCATTTTATCAACGGCCTTGGCTCCGATAAAGCATCGTTGGTCGAATTAATTATACTAAAAAATAGGTTTTATTTTGATAAAAACTTTATTAGAACCTATTTAGCAATATAATGACTATGCTACCTTAAATATTTTCTCTTATTTATAAGATACTTATTATTTCGAATAACGACGTTCGTCGATCCGGTAATAGCAAAAGTGAGGAATATCAATCTGGGTACCGATATTTATACCTATGTTTCTACATCCATTATCTTAGTCCATAATGGTATTAGTGTTATTTGGATTCTTATCTTGTTCTTTCAATTTGTATCTGGCGATTATCATGTGTTGGCCTATTGGTGTTGTTTATAGTTTCTTATAATTGTATCTTGTTTGTTCAATGACATCGTTTGCTGTCTTGCATCTGGCGATTATTTTATCTTTGTCTTGTGAACAATATGATAAAAACATTTTTATCTCAAAGACAAGTCCGTCCGAAAACCAACTACATGCTGTTGACATGTGTGTTATGTGTTTTCTGTTTTCCGTTCTCTCTATCTTCTGTTCTGTCCTGTATCAATGTCGTCTTGTGTGTTGTCTTGTCTGTTGTCTTGTCTGTTGATTGTCTGAGCCAATGGCCTCAGTAGCCAGTGCTCGTAAGTGTGTCTATTTCGCAGATTTATCTACGGAGTAGATTAAAATGTAATGTAATGTATTTTTTTTCATTTCACTCGTTGATTTTAAGTACTGTTATATTCCCCATCGTTTTTCACATTGAATAAGAAGTATGTACAGGAAGACGTGTTTTTGAAAATAAATGAAGCCTCTTTCTAAATAGTGTAAGTTATCACATACACACCAGTATTAGCACTGGGGCGGAGTGCAGAAGACTAAAAACTGTCGTGGGGCGCCAAATATAATATTATAAAGTGTGTAATGGATATAAATAGTTACTATAAAATAAACAAACTTACCAGTTCCAAAAATCTGAAAAATACAAACAAGTGACAGATAGAGAGTGAATCTTATCAATTGAAGTTTTACATTTTTATTTTCAACAAATTTATTGTTTTCATTATTTAATACCACACAAAATCTGTTCTAAATTGTTCTACAATATTTAAAATATAGTCAAAACACCACTTCACATTGATTTACGTTCTGAATAAAACAATACTTACTTGTGAAAAGAAATGTCTTCATTTCTCTTAAAAAACTCTGTTTTTAAATTTTTTTTTCTATGAAGGTCATAATGATTTTTATTTTCGTGTTAAGATAATACCACGACTGCTCTGGTTGGCAAATAGATCGACATATCCTTAGAAGTCTTGGGTGCTTTTTGAACCTCAAGCGTATGGGAACGGCTGACTCGAGGAAGTCTATGGCACTATCAATTTCATAATTGCGTGGATTTTTATTAGCTGGAGGCAAGGTAAGGCTATCTTCAACGTCGCTTTGAAGCTTTTCAATATCCAGTCTTCTGTAATTAATAAAGTTCGAAGCTGACTTGTGACATATGACCCAATAGGCTGATTTCGCAGCCTTCTTCAAGAAACTTATTCTTTTCGGTTCTCTTGGCTAAGAGTGTAGGGCATCCTTTGAAGCTAGCTGGGTGTCCTTCTTTTTGGCAGTTGGCGCACCAGACATCAAGTCCAGTATTTTCTGTTCGCTTGCACTGTCCGGGCTCGTGGTCCTCTTTGGATTTGACGCAAACATACTGGCGGCCACAGTTTTAGGTCATATGTCCAAAGCGTTGACAATTTCTGCATTGCACGATGTCATTTGAATTAAGTCTTCCCTAATGAACCTTTTGGTTCATGATTAGTGTTTTGGTGTATACTTCCTTTATGTCACAAGTTTTGACCAGCTCAATCACGAAGCTGTTGTATATTTTTCCTTGTGCCCTTTTGGCAAGGAAAGGAGATACTTTACTGTCCCTCGATGCCGAGTTCATCTTCAACTTCAATGGCTGCGAAGGAGCTAAGAATTCCCTTTATTAATAGCAAATTCTTCCCTTCTTCTCTTGGTGTGAAGGAGTTAAATTGGAATTTCCGCTCCTTCAGGAACTTCTTTAAATAAATAAATAAATTTACTGGCGTGACAGCTCCTAAAGGAGCCAAGGCCTAGTGACATACTCTCAACCATTCCTGTGTGTGTGTTTTGTTAATCTGCAAGAATGGAAGGGGCCTACAGTTTACTGCCGAATCCGAACGGCTACATGAGATGCACTTTTTCGAGACAAATTTTACTCTTGAAGGTTTTGTCAGTTCCTCACAAGAGGCAGTAGCCCAGAAAAGAAGGTGGCTATGAGCTGGATTCGAACCCAGGCTCATTCGCTTAGCAGTCCGACACACCAACCACTAATTAGTAATTGTTAATTACTTTTTCACTCTTAGTTGTATTTTTTATTACATTTACATTCGAATTAAAAAAAAAACTACTCGCGCACGTCTATGCTTCTCCTCTGAACCTCAGAGCATGGAAAAAAGAGAATTTTGTTTGTACACCAATACATTCAAGTACGTTTACTTGAGTTCTGAGTTCTGGTCGGAGGTACACACAGCCATAAACACAAATTTTAACGGGGTGCTTTGTTTATATAGATTAATAGTACTATCAATATGGGTGTTTCCTCGTTTGAATCATACATGCAGCCTGTACAAAAGAGTAAAAGTCCAACGTCTCAGATGGTTGGTTCATTTAGAGCGGATATGCTTACTAATTTGTTTCCCCTCATTTTCTTTTTGTATTTTATGTGAAATATATTGTAGGTAAAGATCTAAGCGTTTCTCCTTAGAAGAATGTCATCGTTTTTGCAATTAAAAATGCTCAAAAATCCTATTAAATCGTACAATTTTTTTTTACCATAGTAATTCTTTTGTAATGGTAAACTATTTTATTTAACACTTTTAAGTTTATCAGTGCGACAGATTCAGTCTTTAATTATTTTCTATATTTTCTTATTTGTTTATCTTCAAGGTTAGCCGAAATCGTTACTGGGGAACTCCAATGCCTATCTGGATTTCTCCTGACGGAAGTGAAATTATTTGTATTGGAAGCATTAAAGAACTAGAAGAGCTATCTGGCAAGAAAGTTACAGACTTACATCGGGAGAACATTGATCACATTGAAATTCCATCAGCTGTGCCTGGCAATCCACCGCTAAAACGCATTTCTCCTGTGTTCGATTGCTGGTTTGAATCAGGATCGATGCCGTTTGCACAACAGCATTTCCCGTTCGAAAACGAAAAAGATTTCATGAATAATTTTCCGGCCGATTTCATTGCCGAAGGTATTGATCAAACTCGCGGATGGTTTTACACGCTGCTAGTCATTTCAACAGCATTATTCAATAAACCGCCATTCAAAAACCTAATTGCAAACGGTTTAGTGCTGGCTTCGGATGGCCAAAAAATGTCTAAGCGTAAAAAAAACTATCCCGACCCAATGGATGTTGTTATAAAATATGGAGCTGATGCCCTCAGGCTTTATTTAATAAATTCCCCTGTGGTTCGAGCTGAAAATTTACGTTTCAAAGAAGAAGGCGTTCGTGATGTTATAAAAGATGTCTTTTTGCCATGGTACAATGCGTATAGATTTCTTTTACAAAATGTAGCTCGTCTAGAAAAAGAGGAAAATATGATATTTACTTTTGATCCATCGCGACTGGCAAGTAATCAAGAAAATAGAAATGTTCTAAACGATTGGATACTTTCATTTAAAGAATCCCTCGTGGAATTCTTTACAAAAGAAATGAAATCATACCGGTTGTATACGGTTGTTCCACGTCTTACTAAATTCATAGATCAACTCACAAACTGGTATGTTCGCCTAAATCGTCGACGTATCAAGGGCGAGCAAGGACTAAATCTCTGTATCCAGTCATTGGATACATTGTTTGAAGTACTCTTTTCCATGGTTATAATGATGGCACCGTTTACTCCATTCTTATCGGAATATATGTTTCAACGTTTAAATTTATTACTACCAAAGAAACTAGAGGGCTCCGTCCATTTTCAAATGATCCCACAGGTAAATGCTTCTTTTTTGAAAAATGAAATTGAATTAGCAGTTTCAAGAATGCAAACAGTCGTCGAATTGGGTAGAGTTATGCGAGATCGTCGCTTGCTGCCGGTTAAATATCCCGTTTCAGAGATTATAGTTATTCATAAAAACCAGAATTACTTGAAAGATATTGAAAGTCTGCAGGACTACGTAAAAAGTGAGCTAAATGTTCGCAAATTGACGCTTAGTTCAGACAAGGAGAAATATGGAATAACTTGTCGTGCTGAACCAGATCACAAAGCTCTAGGACTGCGGTTGAAAGGCGATTTTAAGGCTGTAATGGCAGGAATCAAAAAACTGAGTAACGATGAAATTCAAGAGCATTTAGCAACTGGTTACTTTAATATAATGAATAACAAAATCGACATCTCTGAAGTTCGTATAATTTTTTGCATAGCTTCACAAATTGGAACAAACTTTGAAGCTCATAGCGATAATGATGTTCTTGTGCTTTTGGACGTGACACCTAACGAGGAGCTGTTAGAAGAAGGGCTCTCCAGGGAAATTGTTAACCGTATTCAAAAACTCAAGAAAAAATCTCAACTTATTCCAACAGATCAAGTGCTTGTTTTCTATACGTTTAGTCAAACTGATCATCAAATTGCCAAAATAGCTTTGAAATACACAGACACAATTCAAGGCATAATCAAGTCAAAGTTTCTACCGTATAAGAGTTCAGAAGTCGAAAATAGGCAAGTAATTGCATCTGAAGCATTCGACTTAAAAGGTGTTCAACTGAATTTAACTATTTGCTCTGCACAAACAGCAAAATTGCCTGTAGTACCTTGGGTAAATATCCTTTTGGCAGAATCTATCACACCACGATTTGGTGGTAGCCGCAAAGCTACTATCATCTTGAAAAATCCCAATGGGCAACCCATTACGCTTGATGAACTGCAGAAAGAAGTTGAAATAATATTTGGACTTTATGGAATTAGCATTTTACTCCTTTTTAATGGCAAAGTTTTGAGTTCACTAGAGAAAGTACAAACTGGAAGCATAGTGGTTGTGTCGCGTAGTGCCAAGTCAGAAACAGCTGACATTATAGGATTGAGCTCTATACCGTTTTCAAAATTTGTCAATTGCGAATATGAAGGAAAGAAATACACTATTCTAAACGAAAACCCCATTAGCAGTAAACTTTGCACCAACGATACTCTAAGAGTTATCTTCCCAAATGTTGAATTTGAAAAAATTAAATTAATTTAAATTCTTATTTTCAAATATAACAACGAAAATCGATCGATGATCATTCGCTTTAGAATTTGTATATGAAGAAGGTTTAGTTTTATGTATTTCTAAATTAAAATAAAAAGCTTAAAGCTAACCCTAAATATTTGATATATTTTCTTATTAATTATTATATTTCCTATTTAATAAATATTTCATAGAACTCAATCGGCAATTTTAATATCACCTTTTAACTATTATTTTTGTTCATTTTTCTTTTTCGATTTTAACACTAACAGAGCTAGACAAAAATCTCAACAACTAGCTGATATATATTTGCTTAACTAACTTACTGGCCTTATGCGGGCGTTCTAAATTATTCATTATCTTATCACTACATTTCGACGCTAGACTAACTTATATTAAACAGCAGCCTCTACATATCGATTGAAATATAGATACTGATTCAACCAGATACCAAGGTACTTTAACACATCTTTACTCGCCAGTGGATGTCCATGTGGTCCACCGATCACTGGGTCGCCCAGTTCTTTCTCGTATCCCTAGAAGCCCTAGATAAAACAGTTCTAAACAGAATAGTTTCACTTCAACTTTTGGACTTGTTCTGTAAGCGATTAAATCGTATTTCTTGAGTAAAATTTCCTATTAGGTCGCTGGTGTAAATGTTGAAGAGAATTGGCGAGTGCACCGCTCCTTGTGGCAAACCATTTTAATATCAAGTGTGGTAGAAGTCACATTGTCACTTTTGACAACAAACTTTCTACCATTAAGCATGTTATAAAGCATTTACAACAGTGGTTTACTTACGCCCATCTGGTTAGCCTTAGATAAAGAACTTCTAACCACACGTCATCGAAAGCTTTATCCAAATCAACCAGACAGGCACTCCTGCATTGTTCCATTGGACATCAGACACGAGCTTAGACGCAGCATGAATGGTGTCATGCCCGCCTTAAATCCGAACTGAGTGTCTGAAATTATATTTTTGTCCTTTGCCCACCTGTCCAGAGCTCCATTGAGAACTTTTTCTAATACCTTGCTCATACTCGGAAGAAGACTTCGCCGGATTGGAATTATACTTTCCCTTTTTCGGGAGAGGATGTACAACAGCTGTCTTCCAACTCACTGGATAATATCATTGAATAATTACAAATAGAAGAGGACACCGGACGATGCCCGAATGACTCGAGACCGATGGTCCCCTCTCAGTTTGTGTAGTTTCAACAACACAATATGACCATGTATCGCATTCAGCTGAGAACCTTCTACTACACATGTCCCTTGATAATTTTATAAAGTTTCGTTCGCTAAAAACACTGTTCGCCATTATACAAACAAAACAACCGCAGTATCCTGTCTCACATCAGAGAGACGATTGGTCCAAATGAAATTTCTCCTCAGTTTGTTAAATTCATTCTTCCATTTTTTCTGCCTTTACTGGTAAACATTTTTAAATATTATATTCCCTGAAAAATGGAAGCATGCCAAAGTAGTTCCTCTCTCCAAAAACTCAAAATCAACCAGCCCATCTGAATTTAGGCCGATGAGTTTGCTATCGTTCTTTTTCAAAGTTTTCGAAAAGATAAACTATTTAAACTATTTAAGAAATCGGTTACTAACGCTGAAAACCGATAATGGTGTATCTAGTCCATTTCTTGTCAGCAAAGGTGTTCCCCAAGGATCTGTTTTGGGACCGCTACTATTTTGCGTTTACATAAATGATGTAATTTCCAATAGTAATGTAGCAGATGATGTTACTTTATATCTGACCGGTAAACCTGGTTTGCTCGAAGATTGCATTGCTAGGGTTAATGAAGATTTATCTCTAGTTGTTTCTTGGGCTGAGTCAAACAAAATTCCGTTAAACCCAAATAAATCATTTGGTATTGTTTGCTTAAGAGGAAATATATCTTTGGAGGAGTTTCCTATGCTTGAGTTATATTGAATTACTTTGCCTTACGTCGAACAAGTTAAATACCTGTGTTTTTGAAATAAATTGTAAAATGAGCTTTTGTTATGCTACATCAGAAACTTTAAGAAGATTCTATAGTGGATGGCGTAATTTACTGACTCCGAATATGAATAATATGTGGTGATCCTGGACCTGATGGAATTTTAACTTAAGTAATTAAAAATATCGCGTGTTTCATAGTAGATGTCTTAGCATTTAAATTTAATAAAAAAGTCAGGGATATTACCTGAAGCATTAAAATGCGCTGATATTGTTCAAATTTTCAAAAAAGCATCAGAAAAAGATGTAAGCAATTACAAGTTTCAATTCTTTCTTCAACAAGTAACATTGAACACACCTTAAAAAGTGACAGATCGCTCGAAAAACAAAGGAAACATATCTTTTCAAAACAATTTAAGTTAAAAATGTTTTTATTCTGTTTAAACAAATTTTTTTTTTTTAATTTGCTTTCTTAGAATATGCCGATTTGTAAAAAAATGGAATAGGAAGTGTTGAACCTTAGTGAAAAATGTCGAAAAGCGGCTCGTCCGGAAATTTTGGTGTGGATACACAAGGCGAATATCGGGAATATCATTGGGCTTAATCCGTAATAGATTCTCCAAGAGTGTCGACATTTCTCATTTCCATTCTTTTCAATCAGAAACTCGTGAGTGCCAAAAGAAGAAGCGTAATGAATCGATGGCAAATTTACTTACTGGTGAACCTATTGAAACTGAACCAAAGCCAAGTAAAATTTAGTGACACAAAAAAAAGGCTTTAAATTACTTATATTTTTGTACAGTTAAATTTTCAACAAAAGATACAATAAATATAATTAAAAAGCATCAAGCCTAAAGAAAAGTCCTGGTTTGATTCTGAGTGTAAAGAAGGCTCAAAGAAGTAAGTTTCCGATTTTACAAAGCCTACAAAAGAAAATCGGAAAAAGCACAAACAAACAAGGAACTCATGCAACGCCTTTATTGAAAGAACCAAACTTTTGCATGACCAAAAATTACGGCAAAAAATTCTGCAGTGTCCCAAAGGCAGTAAAAATGTTTGGTCATTTGTAAAAAATATTAAAAACTCATCAACATCTTCGGTTGCAACGCTCATCCAAAATAACAAAACAATTGTTTACTCTTCAGAGAAAGCACACTTGCTCGCCGTCCATTTTGCTGCTAGCTCCATGCTGCCTCACAGGAACGTTGCCCCTGCTTTACTTGAGATTGTAAATTTTTCCATGGGACAGATTTTCTTCTGCACTCTTACAGTAGTAAGGGTTCTCAAAGATCTCGATATACACAAATCCGCTGGCCCGGATGGTAAACCCCCGATTCTTCTGAAGAGGTGTTCTTCTACACTGGCAAAGCCACTGCGTAAGCTTTTCCATCGCTCCTACTCTTCCGAAATCTTTCCTAGAAGATGGAAAACAGTATTCTTCCAGCCTCTCCCTAAGAAAGGTGACCAATCCTTAACCCTTCTCCTACCGACGCATAGCACTAACATCCTTTCTTTCTAAGGTCATGGAAACGCTGATTAACCGCCAGCTTAAGGAATATCTCGAAGATCGAAAGCTTCTTAATGACCGGCAGTATGGCTTCCGCAGCAACCAGTGCTCTGTTCTGTCTCCGACTCTTTTCCTCATTTTTATAAATGATCTTCTGTCTGTAACTTCTAATCCACTTAACTGTTTTGCTGACGTTTCTACCCTCAGTTTTTCATATTCGTTCGCTAATTCACATCCTTCGCCATCGGACGTACAATTTCAACGGTACCGTATATTAAGCTCATTAAACTTCGATTTATACAGCATTGTCAAATGGGGCAATAGCAATCGTGTGCAGTTTAATGCTTCGAAAACTCAGTGCTGTCTTCTGTCGTTAATGCCATTGTCCATGAATGTCACTTACATCCATTACTATGTGTGTCAAAGACGACCTCCGTTGGAACGACCATATATTTGAGATCGCTAAGAATGCTGCTTAGTGCTTAGGTTAAGTAAGAAGTATTTTTCCCCATCTGATCTGGCTACAATTTATGAAGCGTTGATATGCCCTAAACTCGAGTATAACTCCCACCTCTGGGCAGGTGCTTCGCAAACATCGCCTCACCTACTTGATAGAATACAAAATCGAGCGTTAAGATTGATAGGAAATAGAACTGCCGCTAAATCAATTGCCCCTCTCGCACACCGACGCAATGTTTCATGTCTTTACTTATTTTATAGTTTCTTTTATAAAAAAAATGTTCACTCGAAGTAGCCAGCTTCATTCCTCCCCTTAAAAGTTTCTCCCGCAATACCCATCTTGCAGGGAATGCTCACCAGTTCACCCTTGAACCCAATTTCGGACGTACCGTGAAATATAGGGATTCTTTTTTTAGCCAAACAACACGAATTTGGAATAGTTTACCCGGCGAGATTTTCCCTTCCATTTTGATCTGCAAACGTTTAAAACCAATGTTAATCGACACCTCCTGTCCTTCCCCTCCCTATCTTCCTAATGCCCGCGCAGTTTATTCTACATTAAAAGGGAAACAAATAGTCCCTTGTGCTATGCTAAATACTATGATTTGAAGTCAATAAATACAAATACAATACAATACAACTAAACAATATAATTAAGACTCTATTTTTCTAAACAAGAACATAACATTGTGATATCTGCCAAAAAAAATTATAGCAGAGTTATAAGCAGGTTATTAGTGTGTACCCTGTCTTTCTTTCATATTTCTTTTATTTCGGGCCCGCTCTACTTTACTTTAAATCTGCAGATGCAGATCCGGGAAAAAAGGCCTAACTGTGCAAAATTTTTGACTTCAATAATAACTCTTCAGAGTTTTATCTTATCTTTATACATGAATTTGCATAAGCACCTGCTTAGAAAACATTTGCACCAACCTCTCACCCTTAGGTTTTAATTTGTAACGGTAAACACAAAAGAACAATTATTTATCCACGCATATGTTCCGTATCAAAATGAAACCCTTTAACATTTAAAGATCATAAACAAACAACCATCGTAAATGTGGAATAAACAAACTACCCACTAGAGATCTACCTTCCGTAAGCTGTAAACTACCCTATTTCAGCCCGCCCCTTACCACAAACGATAGCTACTCTGTTGAAATCAGTGCTGTCACTTTTATTTTCTATAGAAATAATTTAACAATTTGCAAGGGGAATTTAAAATCACCGTGAACATCAATATTCAAAGTTGATACCATAGCGAAACAGGACACAAGAAATTATTTCAACATCTGTGATTGCAGAGCCCATCATAAAAGACAACTACGCCCGTGTCACCCCTCCATTCCGATGCATAATGATGATGATGATGATGATTATTATTATCATTATCATAATCGCGAACAGAAAAAATTACAGAAACACACGTAATTTTCATTTCACGTTATTTGCACACTGAATTAATTATCTCCTTACCAAGCAATCAAAATTAATGTAATTTCTTTCGGGTGTATAGGCTGGTGTTGGTGGTGGAAGCAGGAAAAGTCCTCTGAACATTTACTTGCCCCTTGCGCCATGTGGGTTGTTAAACACATCAAAATCAACAACCCCCTTTATAAGGCAAACAAATTTGATTCGGATGTGGATTCAATTAACGTGAATTGCAAGGATAAGGAAGTTCACAAATGTTGCAAAATAATTTTTCTGATTACTTATTTTTTTTTTGCCTGAGGATAATTTTTGTTAGTTGAAGTTATTTATTTATTTATCTGACTATAACTACAGATACATAATTGATCACAGTTATTTGGATTATACAAATAATATTACATTTACATAATTAGTGACGATTTAAATTGAATGAAAGTATAAATTGTTTAAATTTCAATGAAGTAAGATTAAAATCTACGAAGGAACTGTTTACATAAGAGAGAGAACGGTTCATTATTTAAGTAGTTTAAAGTAACGGGTGATTTTTTTGAGGTTAGGATTTTCATGCATTAGTATTTGACAGATCACGCGGGATTTCAGACCAAAATCAGTGCCCTATAAAAGTTGGCAGAAAATCCGCTTTTTTATCGACAAATTTTGTTCAGCGATGAGGCTCATTTCTGGTTGAATGGCTACGTAAATAAGCAAAATTGCCGCATTTGGAGTGAAGAGCAACCAGAAGCCGTTCAAGAACTGCCCATGCATCCCGAAAAATGCACTGTTTGGTGTGGTTTGTACGCTGGTGGAATCATTGGACCGTATTTTTTCAAAGATGCTGTTGGACGCAACGTTACGGTGAATGAACCGAACACTGATTTTGTTAATAAAATTCAATGATTTGCAAGCGTTGCTCGTTAGTAAGTCTATTCATGATGAAATGTCAAAGCATACTGAGTATCTTTCTCTTTGACACCATGTCTGAAATCCCGCGTGATCTGTCAAATACTAATGCATGAAAATCCTAACCTCAAAAAAATCACCCGTTAGTTTCATGTGTTCGCAAAATTTTATAATTTCGACTTGGACGGAATGGCACATTTAATTTTATTAAGGAAAGCAAATAAGGAGAATTTATTTCACCGTTTAAAAGTTTAAATATGAATGCACCGAATGTCCTCGAGCGTATTAAGACCAATCAGTAAAAGTCGCGAACGATATGGTGGACGATGGTGATGATTATCCCAGTTAAGATGACGAAGAGCAAATAATAGAAACTGTTTTTGAATGGATTCAATGCGGGCAATGTGACAGGAGTAATATTGTCACCAAATTTGGCAACCATATTCCAAGATCGAACGAACCAGTCCAACAAACAGGCTCTTTGTCACATAAGGGTCGTTGAATTCTTTTGACCATCGTTTAATCATTCCTAGACGAACAGAAGCTTTTGCAGTTATAGAGTCGATGTGCATTCTGAAGTCTAATTTTGAATCAAATATTACTTCCAAGTCTATAAAATAATTAACTCTTTCAAGTTTTGAATTATTTATAGAGTATTCATTAAAGAAAACATTTTTAACTCTAGCGAAGGTCATTACTTTGCATTTCTTAGAGTTCAGTGTGAGATCATTCTTATTACACCATTCCTGCAAATGATCAATATCAGATTGCAGTTGAAGGTAATCAGCATTATTTTTATATGAATATGAAATTTTCGCATCGTCAGCATAGAGATGTATAACACAGTATTTTATCACAGAGGGTAAATCATTTATAAAAATTACGAATAACAGTGGTCCCAGGTGGCTTCCTTGAGGCACGCCAGACTTGACATCTATTGCGTTGGATAAATGAGACTTGAACTTAACATATTGAGTACGAGATGATAAATAACTTGCAATCGATTGCACAAGTTTTGGGGACCAGCCGAAAAGTGAAAGTTTTCTAACAAGCAGCTGATGATTAAGTTGATCGAAGGCTTTGGAGAAGTCAGTGTATATTACATCCGTTTGATGACCATTCATGAATCCTTTTGTTATGCATGATGTAATTTCCAACAGATTTGTAATGGTAGATTTGCCCTTGACGAATCCATGCTGTATGTCCGATAGATGCGATTTTACACCATGCATCAACTCATGGACTATTATAGATTGAGTTTTGCAATACCTCGTTAGTCACACATGTTGCATCGGCTTCCTGATTTAAAAAGTGGAATTATGAATAATGAAGACTTCCAAGCTTGCGGAAATGCCAAGTTTATTAAAACACCAGGAAGGAACATTATCAGGTCCAGTAGAAAATGAATATGTTAGCTTCTTTATTGCACTTGTCACATCGTTTTCTTGAATAAATGGCAAGTCATTTGTAATGCTGATGTAAGAGGTAATTTGATGCAGCCCAGCCAACCCATTATTACATTTGTAGATGCCTTTAAACATTTATGCAAACATATTACAGATCATTACCCCATCATTTGAAGAAATTTGATCCAAATTCATATAGGACGGGAATTCAGGTATTGTTTTCAAAAAGCTGTTGTACAATATTTCAGAGAAAGTATCAGTTGCTTTACTAGCATCCATATTAAAAAAGACACTATCCCAGTGAAATTGAGAAAGTTCCATATTGAGTTTTTCAAAATCAGTTTTCTTGAAGTCAAATTCAAATTGACTAGCACAAACGGAGGTCGGCATTTCCATTAAAACTTCAAAGCAAGGGTGAAATCTAACATCATCCAATAAAGGGCATGATCTTTGCACCGTTAAGCGATTAACATCATCCGTAAACACGAGGTCGAGAAAATTACCTCTTTTATTTTTAAACGGGTTAACTTGATTTAAGGCTAAAGAGCACATTGAGTCCACAAAAGAAATACTCGTTTCTGATGACAACGATGTAGGTGACAAAAATTTGTCATCTTCTTGAAGAACGTCCCATTCAATGTCTGGTAAATTAAAATCACCAACAAGTTGTAACCGATCGTTGGGATTCATCAGGGAAACGATGTACTTAATGTTTATAACACATTGATTATGGCTGGTATGCATTTCAGGATGCATGGGTGTTGACTGGAGGTGGAACTCAGTCATAAAACTTTTTACATGTGGTGTGGGGTGTGACTAGAAAATTTGAATCTCGACTCTATACGCAAATCGTCAGAATCCCTTTACCGAAAGTATACCGATCTCGTGTTCATCTCCTAACTTGTCGCTAAACTTTCGGCACAGAATTATTCAAAAAATCAAAACTGTTTTGACGTCTGTATACAATGTCGTCATCAGAAGAAGATAGCATTGCTTGCTATTTCTTTAGTCTGCTATTAGACGATGAAACTAGATGCATGCACCTTGTTCGAATTCTTCGAACATAGTAAGTGCAAAAGGGAGAAAAAAATCGAAAAGATGAGACAGGAAAAAAGCTGTCGTGTGTCGCACGGGTAGCATGTTCGAAGAATCTCTTTGACGTTTTTCTTTTCTCTTGTTCGCTTTCTTTAATTCTTTATCACTTGGTTTCGTTGTGCCCAGAGTAAACTTCTGATAAGATTCAAAATAAAGGAACAAAAATGAGTGAAAATAAAGTGGAATGTAATTTTTTGTGGTTTAAGGTACTTAATTTGGACATATTATTTGGGTTAAAAGAGCAGATTCATTGCAAATGATTATGAAAAATGAAAATGAAAGAGAACTGTCAAACTTGTTCCATGAAACTAAATTCATCGTGTAATGGCACTTGCGACAGAAATGAAAAAAACAAAGAAGAATTCGAACAAGGTGCATGCATCTAGTTTCATCGTCTAATAGCAGACTTATGCGTTTACGTAAACAAAGAAAGAAGTATTGGCGACATCCTTATATCGAATAAAATATACATTGTCGACTTTTTGTTGAGGCCAAAGAACTTTTGTTGGATGATGCAAGATTCAAGTCAATGTACAAAATATCAAAGCAAACTTATCAGAGCCTGTTGGCTTTAATCGCTTCATCGCTTACCAAACAGAATACAAGATTTAGAGAATGTGTAAGTGCTGAGGAGAGATTGCTCATAACCTTGAGGTATGTAACCATTATTATACAATAGTAAATTCAAAATATATTTTATTTTAAAAGATATGCATTATATTAATTAAAATACAAGTAGATAATATTTTTATTGTCTGAAGAGCTTTCGTGGGTAGCACTGGAACCGGAATTTGAGTAATATGCTACAGCTACATCAATTGGAGAACAACTGATCAATCCTCTTTCTATCGGCTGATAAGGCTGTTTAATTTCCTCAAAAAGTTGCAAAACTTTGATTATAAATGTTCGCATTTGCTGCTCCGCTCCGTTATGTCCGAAAATTCAGGAAGTAAACTTAAGAAAAAATGATTCCTGGGATAAATTTCTTGTTTTTCCTTTAGTTCTTCCTTTTTTTCACTTTTTTTTCTTTCAAAAAAACTGAATCATTGCAGCATCTACATCATGTGAAGTTCTCTTTCGTTGACGTGCTCCATGTAAATTAATTGGTGTGGAAACACCTTTTGTTGCTGATATGGCAGTGGGATGAACATCTTGTGAATTGTTAATGACCGCATTCAGAAGTTGTTCTTCTTCTAAAGTGCCCATGTCCACGTTGATATTACTCATATCATTCTCTTGAGTTGGTGGAATAATGCCTCTATCATGGTGTTCATTAAGTGGTTTTACATAAGGCAAAAGAAACGTTAAATGATCCTTAAGATAGTACGGCTTTTTTGGTTTGGAACCACTCGGTTCTTAAGAAATTCGCCATTTTTCTTTGCAATCTAAAACTAGAATTAAAACCATACATTATTACATTATGTACATAATTAAGAACTTGGAAATTGTAAGTACATATGCCTTCTTTATTTAAGGTATCTTGGCTTTGTATTTTGCTAGATGTGATTCCACCATAGCTGAAACTACTGAAGCACTCTGGACGGTTCTACAAAAAGAGTACATGGCAATACCTAACACAGAGAAATGGGAGGACATATCCAATTGTTTTTATGAGCTGTGGAATATGCCAAATTGTTTGGGTGCTATGGATGGAAAGCACGTAAGAATTCAAAAACTGTCAAACTCAGGATCAACCAACTTTAATTACAAAGGCTACCATTCAATAATTTTGTTTGCGGTATGCGATGCTGATTGCTTGTTTACAATGATTGACATAGGTTATGCTGGATGGTGGAGTTTTTCAGGCTTCGGCTTAAAGCTAATGGCTTGAAAAATCTGGTCTAAATAAACCTCCATCATCTCCGTTACCTCATGATAACTCACAACAAGAACTGCCTTATTTTGTTGTTGCCGACAATGCCTTTCGTCTCAAACTCAATATAATGCGACCATACCCAATGACTGGAATAAACAATATTAAAAGAATCTTCAATTATAGACCATCCAGATCACGAAAGGCCATCGAGTGTGCGTTTGGAATGATGACCCAAAAGTTCCGTATGTGTTCTACACAGTTTTCTAAGATTACGAGACGGACTTCCATATTCTTCCTATGAATTTGAAGAAACTCAAAATCGTTTTCTTAAGGCTGGGTGTACCTCAGACCAGAACTCAAAACTCAAGTAAACGTACTTGCATGTATTGGTGCACAAATAAAATTCTCTTTTTTCCATGCTCTAAGCTCAAAGGTTCATTCAGAGGAGCATGGACGTTTTAAAACGTATATATTCCTTCTCTTCGTATCGCACAGAATATGAATGTGCACTTTTTTCCTTGCGTTTATTTGTTTTCGATCCTCAGGCACGATGACGACCACGAAGAAAGGATATGCATAGGCATGGGCACTAACAACAAACTTACCTGCCTCTGGCTGGCTCTGGAAATGGTTAGAAATGAAATGACCTTTTTTTGTTTTTTGTGATGTTCGTCCTTTCTGTGGCTCTCCTAGTCCATAATGGTGTGTCTAGGAATTTTTTGTATTTTTTTATTTTCAATTAGTTACATAAAAAACTGGACCTGGAGAGCAAAATTAGTTCAAGTTGATATGATAATTGGCCGGCCTATATTTTTTTTATTTTGTCTGTCTATAAGACCGGCCTAGATCAATTTTAACGTTTGCCAACGTGTTTTTGACGTTGAACAAAAATCTTTTGTAAATATTCATAAAAGATCTAGATGTTCTTAGACTTACAAAAAATCACCCAAAAACAATGTGAAAATGGAAATATAACCCTAAACTAAATTGCTGAATAAGACACTATCAATGCAAAAAAAAAAAAAATGGGCACGACTGGGTCGCACGTACTTGCTCCTATGTGCTTAATCATATTGGAAGGCATACGTATATGTTGTATACTACTTGTATCTGTCAAAGATCTTTGATCTAGTATACATATACAATACATATGAAAATGTATACCTACACATGTATATCGCTCATACTAAACACCAGAAAAAATTATTTTATTTCCAAACTCCAAACCAAAATAATTTTAATGCATACAAAACGAAATGAACCTAAAAAAACTTCACAAAAGAAACAATTCAATTTGCATCATACTCTGGTTTTTTTTCACCTTTACTTTTTTGCGAAAAAAAAATACAACTCGCATGAGTGTGGCACCAAACGCCTTCCTTTTCTGTAAAATGGTCCATAAACCAACAAAAAACTGTTACACCAAAAAAAACAGACCCACAAAAAAAATACTTCCCACCGCAATCACCCTACCAATAATATGTATCATTCCACCCATCAGTCAGTCTCAGTAGAATTGGAAATGACAAATGATGCAACCAAAATCAGAGACTGAAACACAAAAAATATCAGAACCAGCCAGGGTAGAGACTAGAGAGTATAAAGCAGAACACATGTAATAACAACAACAAAAAATAGAAGAGAAGAAATAAAAGAGCAGAACAGCACCAAATTCTGCTGCGGAAATCGTTCGAACTACAAATTTATTTGTGTGTGAAATTTCTATGGAAAAAAAACAAATTAGACCTTTTTTCTAAAAATTAATATAAAATAAACTATTATTGCTATATACATTTTCTAAGTCGATGTAAAAAGATAAAATGTTGAAAAAAAATCAAAAAATAAAACCAAAATTATTAGAACGTAGCTTTTTTTAATCAGCAATTAGAGTGTTAAAAAACAATATATTTTAAAAAACTATAGTTTTACTCCCGAGCTTGAAAACTCAGCTTTCAAATAAATGTATGAATAAAATTGAACTTTGAAAAACAAAGAAAACATTCACAAAGATTTAAAAAATAGCAACAAAAATCAACAAAATTTAAATATTTTTTTTTTCTAATAATTTTAGTTGTAAGTATTTGAGTTGGTCTTTTTATTTCTTTTCGTTTCGATGAATTATATTAAAAATTGAAGAAGTGACACCTGTTTTAACACGGTAAAATCAAGAAAAATGCGTCTGATTCGATGATTTTTTTTTCATAAAAATATAAGTTTAATTATTGTTTAAATAAAATAAAATAAATTTGATTCTAAACCAAAAATAAAAAAAAATAAAAAAAATTAAAATTACTAAGAAAAAAACCCCAAGATTTAAGATTAGAGAAAAAAAGCGACAAATTTATAGCTTTTTACGATCTCTTACGATTTCCCATCGAATGAGTTCCCGAAAGTCTATTTTACGATTAATTTTTAAAATGTCGGCAAATTGTGAGTTCTTAATTATTAAAAAATATTTTACTTAATAATTAATTAGTTACAAGCATTTTTGTTGCCATATTTGGAATTCACAAACGATTTCCAATCGAATAAGTACCCGGAAGTATATGTTATGATTAATTAAAAAAAATAGTTGGCTAATCGTAAGCTCTTAATTAAAAAAATTATTTACTCATTAAATAATTAGTTAAAAAAAAATACTTTGTGTCACAAAACTTCACAAACTAATCACAAACGATTCAAAATGGAAAAAAGAAAAGAGAACGCTTACTTGTTAGGCTCGGTGCATACTTGCGTCATTTTGACGCTTCGGCGCCTCAGCAGTGGCGCTTTTGCGTCTTTCAGTACTCACAAATAAATAGAGTGGCGCACACACGAGTCAGATGCCACTGCGTCATTTGTGAGTACTGTAAGACGCAAAAGCTTCACAGCTGCGTCAAAATGACGCAAGTGTGCATCGTGCCTTAAGTGGAACAGGTTGCTAAAGTGTAGCCAGCGGTAGGTAGACGAATATTTGTGTTATCCTTCAATTTGTTCTGAGCGCGACGTTTTTATGTTATTTTTTTTTTATTTAAACCAAGACTATTTTTTTATTTTATTATTTATAATGTGTATGTTCTCTGTTTCTATTGTCTTACGTAGTTTGTTGGTGATAGCTGGGATATAAGGAAAAGAAATCCGATGTGTGTTGTCATTTGGTTTTTCCATTTCATAGTGCCTAAGCTTAATTAATTTAGTGCCCCGTGGGTTAGTGGTTAGTGTGTCGGACTGTTAAGCGAAGGGTCGGGGTTCGACTCCCCCTTCAGAGCCACGTTTTTTTCTGGGGCACTGCCTCTTGCGAGGAACTGACAAAACCTCCAAGAGTAAAATTTTTCTCGAAAAAGTGCATCTCAGGTAGCTGTTCAGACTCGGCGGTAAACTGTATGTCCCTTGAATTCTTGCAGGTTCACAACACAAATACGGGAATGGTTGAGAGAATAAGTCAATAGGCCTTGGCTCCTTAAGGAGCTGTCACGCCAATAAATTTATTTATTTATTTAAATAACATAGTATTCTTATCTTTTTTAATTTTGTTTGAATGCTTTCTGACAATATTCTCCACCACAGACTTGTGAAGGCCATTTATGTTTTACTAGGTGTACAATATATCCAAAATTCTTTTTTGAAACTTGCTAAGGATAAGGAGAGCTTAGATAAACGATGAGTGGAAAGCTTCTATACTTTATGTTGGTATGAACAAAAAGAGTCATTTGTGATGTGCTGATTGGTAGAAGTGTTTTTTTCTATATACATCAAATTGAATTTTGTTGTTGAGCTTCAGGCAGAGAACGTCATGAATGGAAATACAACTATTTTTTAATTGACGTTTTAAAAATCGGCAAATCGTACCCAAATCCATTCGTCAATAGTAAGTTTCCAACGAATCACTTCTGAATTTTGAACTTTTTCAACATGTGTTTTTTGACCTTTCGTTTAAGGAGCCTCCGAATTGAGAATTCGAAGTTTTAATATTTTACGAACGTAAAATATTTGGGAAACTAAAAATACTGATCTGCTACCCCATTATTGACGGACAAACAAGCAAAAAAAGGGGCCACAGAGCATACCAGAGCTACATCTACTTCTCGGTCCGCAAATTACGTTACGGAGTCAATTTCAAGTAGCATTTCAGAGCCATATTTTCTTTTCGGTCCGCAAATTGCAATAACAAGTACTTTTGCGGATCCAGACGAAATCAATAAAAACCATCATGGGCAGCGAACAACAAGAGCAGCCTTTCCTTCAATGACGATGAAAAACATCATTGGCTGGCTAACGGTGGTTGGGAGCGAGAAATACAATTTACTTTTCGTATACCCAATGCACGAGCATACGAGCATTCGAGCAACAACAGATTTCTACGGGCACGAGCACAACAACAAACCAACTCTTCACCATCGATCGAGCTGAACACTAGACTATTAACACGAAAGTGTACAGGCCATATCCCTTATCATAGTGCTTGGATTAGCGGGAGTTCCGACCGGCAACGAAGTTTGCTTACCAGCTGGAGCAGTGGAAAACTACCATTCGAGAGCATTGCATATCTGATGGTATATAAACAGAATAGAATTTGGTGCTGTAATTATCTTACCCCGTCTACGAGCAGACGTGCGAGCCGGGCAAACTTCAGTCTTCATCTTCAGTTGAGTGTGTAGAGTACCAGCGGAGCATCCATTACATTATAAAGTCCATTTTTGATATCCAAATAAAGTTTTACTTTAAAATAGAATAATTGTGCATTTTATTCTGGGCTATCCTAAACAAATGTGTTTACAATTTTTTTATAATTTGACAATGTTACATACATAGGCTCAACATTTTTATGAAGGGCCATAGACTTACCTGTTTAATCGTGTGTTGGTAGTTATGAGAAATGGAAGAAATCTTTCTCGAAAATTTGGCAAACAGAACGAGGTTCAAGTGTTCGATATGCCGCTGCAACCTCTACTTCTACTTCGACATATCGGCCTTTTAAATTGTAAATTTCTTAACAATCTTAGATAGATATAGTAATTCATCAACTTTAATTTTATTTTCTATTCAATGTATGTAACAAAATATTGCAAGGAAGCGATTATATTTAAAATGTAACCATTAGCAACAAAAGACCGAATAAATGTCAAGCTTAAAACTAACCAACGCCATTAGTTTGTGTTGGGGTTTCTTGGCCATGATTGCGAAAAGCTTGAAAATGTTTGGTAATATCATGATTGTGTCGATGGAATGTTGCTGTAAGCGGGACATTGTGATGGTGTTGACTGTAATCGTTTGGCCGATTGAAAGACAATCGAGCGACACTCCAAAACTCATTGTTGACACACGGCGCAGGTGAAACGGTTGTTGCTCCAGGATTGTTAATACCGTTAGAAGCTTTGGCGTTTATTAAAAATGGACTAGTTTTGTTTGAAGGATTGCTATTATTATTTATTGCTCCTAGAAGTACATTATTGCTGTTGATCTCTGCTGCCAGGTGTTCATTTGTTAAAGATGAACCATTGGTAGCAACTGATGTGGTAGCTGTTGATTGCGGCAATGGTAAGAGCAGTCTGGCTGAGTGATGGGTTGTTTGTTGTTGGTGTGAATGTAGATGACTCTGATGTTGGCTATGGTGATGACTGAAGGCTGAAACAATGGCTGCGGCAACATGTCTTTGCTGTTCGGGACTGTGGTGGTTCTTTTGTAAGTTATGGTTTGTTGAACTTGAAGAAGCCGGTGATGGTGAAAGGATAATATCGGGTGTGCTAGATGCTGACTTGTTTGATTGTTGATACGACACATGGTGTTCGCTGGTAATAGATGATGCCGGTGAATGAGAAATCAGTGACGATGTGGGAGTTTGCACCCGACAGCTTTCTTGCTGAATGATTGGCTGCTAAAAATAAGAAGAAAACATTAAGAAGTCATAAATTTCATATCAGTTATCAAAATATTAAATATGACAAAATCACACAAGTGTCAGAAAAATATAAGCTATTTTGTTTTCTTTTCCATATTTGATTCAATGCAATTGTGCATGGTCAGAACAAACTTGAACATTTTGGGTATTTTAGGGCATTTAAAGCGGGTTTCAAATTAAACAAAAAGCTTAGTTACTAACTTCATCAATAAATCAAAATTTACATCTCTTGCATTCTTTAAAATACTTAAACATAAATGAATGTCATCTAACTTCAAAGACCCAGGCATTGGTCGGCACAAAAAGCGGTAGTTTAACCTTTTAGAACTTATAAGTGATAAAGAGAGGACAAATCAGTTAGGAAAGGAAAAGTATGTATTCCCACTAAGGGTTCACGAAGGGTACACAAATTCTGATGGCCATTCGAATCAGTCCGAAATCCGAATATTACTTTATTTTAATTTTTTCAGGGGAGGAATGAATGCACCTAAGCTTTTTAGCTATAACACTAATAACTGCTATAAAATGTTATTGTTTGCAACATAAGGCAGTTGTTGCACAGAAAACGGCCTGTGCAATGCAAATACAAAGAACAAATAGCTGTTGCGTGTCCTCAATAATATTGGCATAGTGGTGCAGTCTGGTGCCTGTCTGGTTGATTTAGAGAAGGCTTTCGACACCGTATGGTTAGAGGGACTGTGTCTGAAGCTAACCAGATGGGGCATAAGTAAACTACTGCTATATATGCTTTACCACATGCTTAATGGTAGAAAGTTTGTTGTCAAGAGTGGCGATGTAACATCTACCACAACGTTTGATATTAAAAACAGTCTGCATCAGGGAGCGATGAACTCGCCGATTCTCCTTCGTATTTAAACCAGCGATCTCATTGGGAGTCTACCTCATGCAATTGCGTATGCCGACGATTTAGTTGCGTACATAATAGGTCCAAACGTTGAAGACATCAAAATTCTCTTTCAGATCTTGATAAAATTGTAGTGATTGGAAGCTGAAAATTAACTTTAGAACTCCTGTGTCTAGGGCTTCTAGGGATATGAGAAAGAACTGGCGCAAGCTAGTGATCGCTGGGCCACATGGACATCCTCTGCCGAGTAAAAGTGTGGTAAAGTACCTTGGTATCTGGCTGGATCAGTTTCTATATTTCAATCGACATGTAGAGGCTGCACTTACCAGGGCTAGTGGAGCTTTTGCCCTAACAAGACGGTTGTTTTATAGCAGCCGCCTTGATAGCAGGGTGAAAGTGATTTGCTACATGGCCCACATCAGGCCGATGATTGCCTACGGATGCCCTGTGTAGTTCAACTTTGCTCCATCCCTAATGAAAAAGATTCGGGTGCCCAAGAGACAGTGTCTTCGCACTGTCTCAGTGTCTCGGACTTTATAGAACACCAGACGCGGAGTACAAACACTATTATTCCAAAGAGGTTCTATACAACGGGGCCAATACAAACAGGATAGACAACTTTTTAATTAAGTTCATTCGCGGACATATTGCGAGGGCGATGACCTCAACTAATGGACAAATCTTCGGGGCTTATTACCCCCAAGATGAATATTTCGAAAGTACACATTCGAGTGGTTTTATTCCGCCCGAGGATTTCCTATACTTAAATAGTCGAGTTTAAGTTTGTTTTAAGTAGTTTAAGATAGCTTAAGAAACCGATAAGATAATCCAGTTTTTTTTCATTTTCTGGGTGAAAAATAGATAAGACAAATTTAAGTTATTTTAGGCCAAAAGGCAATAAAATTAAGTTAGAGATTAATTAAGAGCGGCCGCATAGATCCAGTAAGTTAATTAAAATGATATTTTTAGCTAGTTTTAAGATCTTTGTCTAGCATTTGATTAGTTTTAAGTTGAAGTTCAATAAAAAATCATTATAAAAAAAAAATAGTTGTGCAGTAGATAAGATGTTTGCCTGCTAACCGAGAGATCCTAAGTTCGACTCTCAGTTTGGGAAGCAATTTTTCTTTTCATCAAATGCAATAAGTGCCAAGAAATCTTAATTAGCCATACAGAAGATGATGGTTTAAAAAACATTGGTTGTGATATTTTGCCCTTTATGGTATCACCTAAAGTTTAGCTCTATAAGTTTCTTGCCTTATGAAGACGCTATTCATATGAATTTCGTTTGTGATGTTTGTCTCAAATAAAATAACTGAATGCTTGTAAAAAACTTGACCAAAGTACAAAAGAATGCTTAAAACCTTAAAGTTCCTTAGATGACTGTAAGCTAGACTATGTTTTGTTTTACTCATTTAACCTTAACAGAGTATACTTTTCTTTATATGTATATGTGCAACTTCAGCGTGAGCTAAGCTTATGTAATGTATTGAACAATGAATTTAAAAAGCACAGAACATTTAGTACCAATGAATTTTGTCTAGACTTTATTTTTATCTAATTTGTATAGTTTATTTTACTATAGAATTTAAGCACAGAAGACTGAATTCAATAAAATTAATTTTTAAAAAACATTTTTTTATATTTAAGATTTAATTAATAATTAGTGTAAACATTGATTAATTTGTTTAATTTAAATTGTTTAGTTACCATATTTCCTTAAGATTAAAGCACCTGGCCGGGTACTAGATCAAAGTGGCCGGGTACTGGTGAAAATTGACTTTTTTTTTTAAATAATTGATATTTAATAATATATTATCCGAACTTGAAGTTTAATCGATAAAAACAAATAACATAGATGTATACAATCAGATGACTTAGTTATCCAGCTTCAAAGTCGGAAAATGTGTTAGGTGGCCGGGTACTAGTACACTTACCCTAGATATAAAAAAAAACTATTGGCTATAGCGTTCAGTGCTATCGCTTTGACGATTATTGTCCGAAAAGATACATGATGAGAGCCCAGGCTTTACAAAATTTTATTTCCTACAAATTTTGCCTTTATAACTATTTTTGTCAGAAATCAAATATGGGGAAGTTATTGGCCAAAATATTTTTTTCATTATATTCAAAATGGCGGCTGAGGCTCCAGCACGATTTTCCCGAAAACCGAAATTTAAACACCTAAAAACAACATTCGCCAACGAACTGTAAAAGAAAATTGTACGACTTATTTTTGTCTATATCAGCTTTTTTTTTTAAATTGCGACTTGCAATAGTCCTAGTTTAATCAGAATTCCTACAATCAACTTTATAAATGTGTAACTACCTACCTACCTTTATTTTTATAAAGTCTGCCCCCCCCCCCTCCCTAATCCAATACAAACAACCGTTAAACGTAATATACCTACATGCTCATTAGGTGCGTAATACCTTCTTGGTAATCACCTAGAATGGCGAAGAAAAAAACAACATTATTTCTAAATTATCCACCACCACCACTCCATATAACCTACCCATCTCTGTCAAAAATTCCAGAACAAAAACAGAACACAAACAACAACAATGGAACACAGCAATTCAATTTACTATGTAAATTGAGATTACGGTAATTCAATTTTTGGTTTACTTTTTGAGTGAGTAGCATATTGAGCGATACAAATAAATCCTCTTTTAACAGCCAAAGTAACAGCAACGCTGTGCTATACCCTGTGTGTCTGGCCTTCCTTGGAAAGCAAAGTGGGTTGGATGGGGTAGCGACAGTTTAATGGGGGCGAGGAAAAATAAATTCAATTAAAACCATATGGAGAACGAAAACACCATGTTAAAGAGCCGGAGTAAACCCAACAGGCGAAACATCATAATTATAGGAAGTCAATTTAAAATCATTCGCTTTGACACCAGCTTTCAATTTAAAATTCTCATTACCATTATTCAACTAGCTACCCCTGGGCTTCGATGCCCTTCCTGTTCCTTTGCTAGAAACAGGGAGGACGATGACAAAACGAGGATGACGACGGCAGGAACCTCAAATTCTCCTGTAAGCTAAATAGGTATTTGCACATATATTTGAAGTATATATGTATATGTAATATGAAATCAGCATTGCCAAAAACCTCCCAAAAATTTGGGCAGCCTACCACCAGCCCCGCCTTATCCCACCTAGCTTTATTTTCCACAGTCTTTAAAATGTCATCTTTTATGCAAATATACTCCCATGAACACATACAAGCGGAGAACCACAATACAACTATAAGGAGGAGGTGGCTATAGAAAGTGAACACACCTCCTATCGATGAAAACATTTGTGTCCGGCCCCGGCCATCAAAAAATATACTGTTGTCTCTCTTTGTCCCAACAAATAAAAAGAAACTTAAAGGAATTCCGGTTTTCTTCTTCCTCCAAACAGAGCCATTGTATACCTAATGTAATGTATGAAATGTTTCAATTTGAAAAGGAAAAGCTATTTTTGGGATAAATAACTGCACAGAACACATCCGGAGTGGGATGACAGTTGGCAGTGCTTATTTGCGTACTCATTTCTATGCAATTTGTTGCTACAATGTACAGGATAGGAGGGTACTCTGTTCTGTGCTTGGTATGGGGATGGTGATGCCGCCGGACTCTTTAGTGGTTTTCCGGTTCTTGGTTAGATTAATTAACTCGTGTGTTTTGATTACGAGTAAAAATTGGATTACAATTGGAAATTAAATTGAATGTAAGGCGTATATATTAATTGAAGCGGCAATAAAATAAATTATTTATCAACCCGCTTACGCAGATAAGGTGTAGGTAGGTAGGTATTCATTTAGGGGAAGGAGATGGATTTAAATAATTAACTTTAGAGTGCTTTGGTGTGGAGGTAATATTGATATTCATTTGTAGAAGAGGGCGGCCTTGGGGCAAAATCCTTATTGTTGGTGAGACGAATTTCAATAAAAAGTCTACCTACATTACATGTGTGATCTATATGTACATACCTAAATGCATTTAGGATCTGAGGACTGCTGGAATACCTAAGGTTAGATTTGTTTTCAGTTGGAGTTGAATTTATGATTTAGGGAACTGAATTGTGTCCAAATTTACAGATGAATGGAAACTTTTGTATTATAAGTGCGCACTCAGGGGTTTTGGTACCCTTAATTTGCCAGCGACGGATGCGAATGCGAATTTAAAGGAAGTGCGGGTGTTCATTGATCTTGAATTTTTTAATAGGTAGGTAGGTATCACAATCATATGCGCCAAGAGGGGGCAAGTGCCCCCCCGGCTCACAGGTGGGGTTATTCACATTTTCGAATAGGTACCTGCACAAAATCCGTTTTTTTTTTTGTGAATGAAATACCCATCTTGAGAGGTTACTTTTTAAAATCCGAAATTAAAAAAAGACAGTCAACTGTAGATGAGTAGATACTTGACATATGTAGGTACCTAAGTAACGTTACTCGGGTTTTCCAATAGGTACTTGACAACTTTGAATTTAATTTGCGAACGCACCCTTTCACTAATCATCGAACTGTCATTGTCAATTTATTTAGTAAACTAAACATTTTCATCAGAGTATATATATATAAAAAAATTTCTATTGAAATTCGGATTCGGTTACCGCAACTTTAAGAGCGTTGAATTGTTGAATTCCATCGCAAAATCAACTTCAGTGACGAAGCTCATTTTTGGCTCAATTGGTTCGGCAATAAGCAAAATATGCGTTATTGGTCGGGTGGAAATCCACATTTGCTTCATGAATAATCACCACTTCATCCACAAAAAAATAACTGTTAGGTGCGATTTGCATGCCGGCGGCGTTATTGGGATTGGGCCACATTTTTTTTTTCGACGATAACGATCGTCACGTTACTGTGAATGGCCAGCGTTATCGCGCCATGATTACCGAATATTTTTGGCCGGATATGAAAATATGGACTTGGACGACATGTAGTTTCAACAGGATGGTGCCACAAGCCACACAACACACCTTACAATCGATTTATTGAAGAGTAAGTTTGATGAGCGTATTATCTCAAGAAATGACCTCGTTCGTGCGATTTAACGCCTCTAGACTATTTTCTTTGGGCTATGTTAAGTCATTGGTTTATGCCAACAAGCCGACGACATTAGAAGATCTCAGAGCCAACATTGAACGCGAAATAGTGGCCGTTTCGGTCGAAATGTTTGGTCGAGTCATCGAAAATCGGAAATCGACCACTGCAAACGTGCCCGCGGTGGCCATATGAACGAAGTCGAGTTCCATTCACAAAAGTTTTTGAAATATCTCGAACGGTTTGCGTTTTATTTAAAAACAAAGATGTCAAGTCCCTATTGTATAACCCTGTATAATTAATTCATGATTTTGTTGTTTTTAATTTTCAATTTTTGTTCAAAACCTAAAAATAAAATAACAGGACTTCAAAATCGGCTTTTTTTCATAAATTCTTTATTATTTGAAACGGGTGATGGCTACTAAAAACCGTTAAGTGTTTGGTTTTGACATTATTAGTTCAACGTAAATAATTTCCCCATCCTGGGAATTTCTGCTCAAGAATTTTTTGAAGGCAGAAAAAAGTGGCAGCCAAACGTCAGTTTGATAATTGAAAAAAGACAATAAATAAATCAAATTTACGAAACGTTTGATAAAGATTGCAGTTATTTTTAAAAGTTTATAAAAAAAAAAAATATAGTTTTCTATGAACTTTTCCATGAATATTGTTGACAAAGTCCAGGTACCTCATTTAGTTCAGGGTTCAGGCAATTGTTACAGAGCAGTGTGAGTTTAAAGATATAAGAGTCCTCTGAAGCCCGCCGTTTGTAAGAAGAAGTTGAGAAGAATTGCTGCTGGAAGCATGGAAGTACCTACAAAAATACTAATTGTTTTGTTGGCCGAGCTGATGCAACAAATAGGCAAAACATTTCCCATGGAATAATAAATAAAATTTTCAAACCCAGCTCGGGACCAAAAGGTTTTTCGTAATTAAAGCACCACTGAAGGAGTCTGAGGATCGGGTTGGCCCCCGTGAAATAGCTATAACTCCAGCCTATGAACTTGGTGGTAGTACACATAAGTTGTTGTTCTTCATTCAAAAGCTTCTACTGTGTACCAGTATAGACAGCAACTTAGTTGCTAGTGTGAAAAACACATATAAACACATTAATCATTTTAAAAATCGTTTCGCAATAATTGTTAGTTTCCACCAATCTTTTGACATTTAAGTAGTGATGCTTGAACATTCGACAGTTTATCGATAGTATAGATAGTAAAAAATATCGGATACATCGATAGTTTAAAAAACAATCGAATCGAAACAATGGTTTAAATAATTCAAACTTACCTTCACATTTCGAGCTTGAGGTTATTCAAGAGATGGAAACCTGTTGGGATAGCTCATACTATATGCTTAAACGATTATTAGATTTTCGATGTGAGCTTGTTAAAGCAATCAGAGTGCCAAACATTTTTAGGCAATAGATGAAATCTTGCAGCTGCCTGAGTGCTATGAAATATCTATTGAAAGTATCGGTGCTATCGATATTTTTTTTCAAAACTATCGATAATACTGGAAATAAATACTATCGATGCTTAAGCAACACTAGGAAGGAATGCTGCAAAAAAATTTTGGTTTAAAGCGTTCCCGTATTTATTTTTTAAACTTACAAATGTTTAAAACATAATTTTTTTGCATTTTTTAGCACAAAAATAATTAAAAGTAATAAAGCAATTTGGTTTAAAAATAAAAATTCTAAAAATGGTTTAGTTTTTAATAATTGGTGTTAAAATGTACTCACCTCTTTCTTCATTATTCCTTTCCAGGACAGCTCGTCACTAGAATTATCTACCTCAATGGGAGCATTGAGGGTTTCATTGTGGTTGTGAATATTCGAAAGCTGTATTCTTTGTTGCTCAAGGTCAAAAGGCTTCTCTTCCTCTTCGGTTGTTTCGATATCAACCATTTCGTCGTCTGATGAAAAGGATTCTTTTATTTGCGACGAAGCTTGTAGTGGCTTAAAAGGTATGGAATTGGCCGTTTGATTTCGGCACAAGGCTTTCTGTTCGTTGTCATAAGAAGTAGCTGCAGCGGCAGCAGCTGCTGCTACTGCAGCCACAGTTTCTAAAGCTAAAGATGTAGTTGCTGCTGAATAAGAAGTTGCAGATCTATTGAGCTGTATTACAGGCTTAAAGGCTGAGTTATTGTACAATCCGGTTAGACTTTTTAATTCAGAAACCGCTGCTGGTGGATACGAATGTGGTGGAGAGCCGAATTTCGTAATAGACGTGGGCGATGCGTTTTTTGGGTTAGATGTATCGGCTGAGTTTATTGAAATTGTCAATGTTTGGTCTTGAGTTGGGCTAGATGCCACTTGAGAAGTTTGGTTAGCGTTTCCAAATATAAGTGATCCAGCGTTGCCTTTAATCCATGGCAGGGAATAGTTTGAGAAGTGCAAATGACTGTTTGAAGATTTACTTTGGGCGTGTGTATGCCACATGTAGTCCATCATAAAATGTCTTGAAAATGGCAGCGTTATATCTGCTGATGGTGTACCAGTTGAAAGGCTTGTCATTTGATTCGTTCCTAATGGAGTGTTGCAACCATTTCCCTGTTGCGGAAGTCCATTAACTGGCCTCAAGGAAAACTGTCCGACTTGCGAATTAACTGCATTTGTTCTACCTGGGGAACTTTCCTTCAAACGCTTTGGAGATTGGGCAGCTATTGACGAAGAAGAAGACGAAGATGATGAGGATGTTGAGCCTTTGGCAACGCTTGTTACAGCAACAGCTGACGATTTAAGTGAACTCGAAGTACTAGCTGTAGTCATAAGGCGTTTTCGGGTACCGCCGTTGAACATTGCTTTGACATCTTCCCATGCATGAGTTATTTCTTCCGGCGGGTTTCCACTGAGTTTCATATGACGCCGCCATGAATTAAAGTTAGCTGCATCTGGCTGAACATACTTATCACCTGGACCAATTCTGTGCGAGTGGAATATAAATTTGTTCGGCGAAAAGAATAAACCACAATAGGAGCATTTAATGCATTTTGCTCGCGAAGAATTATACCGCGAAGGCAAAAATGAACCACGGCATCCCCACGCACATTTGTGGTGAACACTAAACGCAAAGTCATCTGGTAGTCTTGGTGGTGTATTATCACCTAGAAACGACTTACAAAGTCGTTCAGCCTCACGCCTGGTTATCATACCACAGCGCCTCGAACTCACTGGCATCGCTCCAGCTCTTCGTAAGATTTCTAATTGCACAGGAGTACATTGGACACATGTTATTCCAAGTGCCACACGCCGATTATGTATCTCATTGTAACTGAATTGTTTGAGGAGGGTATTTGAAATTTGAGCTAGACACAGACGTTCCTGAGCTTCGATGTATAGCGAAACAATTGGAATCCCATACAGCAAAACAGTGCTTACCTTAAAAAATAAAAAAAGGTATGAAAAGAACAAAAAAACAAGTTAGGGCTCTGGAGAATTGAAATAAACAACAAAAAAACAATGAGCAAATAAATTAGATGTAAGTACGTGCGCCTTTGCTAATCTGCTCACGTTCTCAATTATTTTCGACAAATTGTTCAATCAAAACAGTGTAAGATTTCAGCTTTCGATTTGCGGACTACCAACCAACCCCTCCGAAAAGGGAAACGTTTTATTTTTATTTTTATTTTCAACTTCAACTTTGACTGTAGCACCGTTTTGTCGTAGCGATAGCAACCCCTTTATACGGTTGAAGTTTATGTTGGGAATTTTGGCCATCCCATGGGGACAATTCATTCCAATAAGAGATAATATTTGTCTGCATGTTTTTTTGTTTTGTTGAGTATTTTTTAGAACATTATCTCAAGGCTCCTTAGAAAATCTTTAGGCGGAAAATCATTTTCAAATGGTTTGCGATATTGATTTGGGAGGATTATATACCTACCCACAATAGCAACAGCAACACATTAAAAAAATCATCTCAGGTGCAGTATTTGTCACAATACGTTTTGGGTTTGGGTTTGGGTTTCGAATTCCATAGATAAATTATCGGTAAAGGGTTTTGGCTGAAGTTAAATAGTAGGAGATGTGCCTACAACAACTCCAGCTGTTGTCAACTAATTAGAAACAATGCTATGCTGCTCACTCTTTAATGCTTGGCAACATGTTGTCTCAGACATGCATCTTGTATAACGGTAAATTTGAAGCGTTATTAATAAGCTACTTTATATGATGAAGCGTCATTTGTGCTTTACTTTTTGCAAATCACTCAATTTAACTGGGTCAAACTAAAAAAAAACAACGATTCAGAGCTTGTAAGTAAATAATGCCAGTAGTCAAACATGGGCTTGTTTTTGAATTTGCTTTTTTGCACTCGAAGTTGACAGTTTCAGCTTTCGGCTTTTAACTCGAGTGTTAACAAACTTCTGGATTTTTAAACTTCCCGAAATATTAGAAGTTGTGAAAGAAACTTTGGAAGTTGTTTAATTTTTTCTTAGGCCTTGGCTACATTATTCCTTTTTCAATTGTTTTTTTAACAAAAATGGTAAAGGCTTTAGACAAGTAGGAAGAATGAAAAATTAAAGGATTTTTTAGGGTTGAGTTTTGACGTTCCTCGTTTGAAAAGAAAATGCTATTCACAGACTAAAAATAAGAACTTTTAAAATGAAAACAATTCTCAATCATGTTTTTTAATAGTAATAAATAGTTTTTGATTGTTTTTTTTTCTCTTGTTTCTTGTTCAGATGATAGTAACGTAAATCGTAGTCAGCCAAAGTCAGTATAGGTACCTTATTACATTTCATTGTATCATATGTGTTGTGGAATTTGGCGTTACAAATATCAACTGTCAAGCAAAAAATAATGGCGCAATGACTGGCGCTGAAGTGGCCAGTTGGTGTGAATATCGAATAAGAACAAATAAAAAAAGAGTATTAAATACCGGTAAATGTTGTCGTCTTCACTTTTAGGAGTTAGTTACTACTGCACAACCGTGAAGATGGCCAGAGGCAAAGTGACATCCCTGAAAGTACTATAGAGAATAAATATACAATGCCATTACTGCAAGGGAACTTGGCTTCACTAAAATATTGAAATTGACAACTAAAGCGGGACAAACTATTGTAAAATGAATATATATCTGTTTCATCTACTTTTTGTACTCGCGCCTATTTTCCTTTTCAATTATACCACTTTTGCCTTTTGCCTTAAAATTTAAGAACTCATTATAAATGTAGACCTTGAAGCAAAAGTTTTGACCATAAAAATAAGATCTCAAATTGTAAGGTATTTCTGTAAAGTACGGTATTACATTTAGACGTTTTTGCAAAGACTCAAATAAGTGCGAAAGAGAGTTGTGGGTAGGATTTGCATCACGTGTTTTTGACATTCCTTTTGCTCGTCTTCTTTATTCCTCGGCATTGGTTGAGTTCAGTTTTACTCGATTTGCATTTTTTTGTGAGCGTACAAACCTCACAGAAACAAATCATAGTTAGTTGTTCATCATATGTTCCTTTAAAAGAGAAAAGTATTCAACAAATTTTAGAATACCTTTGGATTTTCCTTCTGTTTCTATTTGTTCTTCAATCAGCTGTGTATTATCTGTTTTTAATCATGTTTATTACAACAATACAAAGGACACAAAATGTGAACGCAGCCATTGCTTTTATGGGCAAAAAGAAACAATGAAAGAGAGCTGTCAAAAACAACAGAAAATGAACGAAACACGCGGACTACAGATCATTACATTACATTACATTTTAATCTACTCCGTTGATAAATCTACGAAGTAGACACATTTACGAGCACTGGCTACTGAGGCCATCGGCTCAGACAATTACAAAGACAACACACAAGACGACATTGATACAGGACAGAAGAGAAGACAGAAGGAGAACGGAAAACAGAAAACACATAACGCATGTCAACAACACGCAGTTGGTTTTCATATGGTCCCCCATCTTTCCAGACTACAGATCAATACCGCACTTACCACTAAAAAACATGATTGGTAATTGTTTTCAATTTTAAAAATTCTTTTTTTCAGTCTGTGTATACCATTTTCTTTCTCAAAAGAAAAACGTCAAAGCTCAAACCTAAGATAATTTTGAATTGTTCATTCTTTCATTCGTTACTTCATTCCTCCAAATCTTCTACACCCCTTACCATTTTTGTCAAAAAAAATTGAAAAAACTATTGAAAATAAGAATCATGTAAGCAGGGCCAAAACCAATCCAAAAGTTAAGTTTGACATATTATGTGTCATCTGTCACAAATATCACAGGGAATTTTTCGAAACTGTAAGTTGGCCAACTTGAGGCCAACTGAGGAGTTCAAATAGTGAACAAAACCAATTTTCGACTTGCCGTTTAAAGCGCGGAACAGATAGAACCAGCAACAGCACCAGCACCGTCTACAGCAAACAGCACGCTAACCAGCAAAAGAAATTGAAACACATTGCCACCAGCACCAGCATCGTCTTCTTACTTCTGTTTGACACTTTGTGTCATAAAAAAAGTATACGAAGTTTTCTTTTGCAGTATGGTGCCCCCGAATTTCACTTGCGCAAAGTTGGTAGCAATGGAACAGCAACAGCAAATTTAGGACTTTGGTCTAACGACGCTGGTGACGTTGCTGTTGCTGGTCTAATCTAATTTGAGCCATTGAAATACATTGGCGGCCGCTGTTCCTGGTTCAATCTGTTTCACGCATAAGCCGATGAAAATATGCCACTACTATGGAAGTTTCAGCTTCGAAACAATTTTTTTAGAGAAAATTCAATCACTATTCTTGAGTGGGCATCAGTAAGTCCAGATCTAAGTCCGATTGAACATCTTTGGGCCGACGGACGTGAAAAAAGCTGTTGCACTTGAAAACAATTTGAATATTGACAATCTTAATTCGAGTATTGAAGCAGCTTGGAAAGCTTCACCTGTTGAGGTGAGGTGCAGGCGGCTAATCGAATCAATGGAGCGAAGATGTCGTGAAGTACTGAAGCAGAAAGGTTTTGCAACCAGATATAAATGATAATAAAGTCTAATGTCTGTGTTGTTTCTAATTAGTTGTCCATCAAAATATGGCACCTTTTTTATAAAACAAAATTGTAAAATTGTTTAAAAAATGTACGTTTGTACAAATGTGAACCAAAGTGCGGAAAAAATACTTTTTTCACAAAAAATAAATAATTAAGAAAAAAATCTGATTCTTAAAAGTGTTTAATTTGTGTTTCTTATTAGTTATCCAGAGCTGTAACTACATACAGAATATGAATTTCTTGAGTTTTGACCATTAATCGAAAATAATTTAATGCGAAATAACTCGAGCTACCTACAACTTTTTGAATATCAATGTTTGTTGAAATCGGTTAACTAGTTTCTGAAAAATTGCGGTCACATGGGAGCCACCGTTTAACATTTTTTTCCATCCAAAATATAACCCATACCTACAATGGTCCAGTGTTTGATTTTAATTGAAATTCTTGGAGCTTTTTGCACGACAAAAGTCAGCTTTTTCTAAACGGTTATAAAATAGTAAGAATCTAATAATCTTGCAATTTGTCCCTTGTAGAATGTTAAGTAAAGTAAAGAGGATTGGCTTTAATTCAACATAATATTCTTTCAGACGGACAGACAGAAGGAATTTTGCGGCTGACTGAAATTAATTTTGTAATCTCCTTTTTTGTCGCTAGTAAAAAACCAATACTCACCTGATTTGGTTTCGGAGAAGGAATCGAGGAAGATAAACTATCAATTTCCTGCTGCCTGTGCTCCTGGTGGTTGTGATGGTCAATATTTAAGTGAAGAACGTTTGGAGATTGCTGTTGTTGGTGACCCTTCGACGGTTCGTTGATCATTTTTACAAAATGCTGAAGACAGGATGCTGTGCCATTACTATCAGGGATACATGTGTTGTTTATTTTGTTGTTGTTGTTGGTGTTGTTATTCCTGGATGAAACACTATGTTCCTCAGCTTTGGCCACAGCCGCTTGGTGTTCTATCATGTTTTTAGTTTAAGCCGGAACTCTCTAAAACTTATAGAAAATAAAGAAAAAAACTTAAAAAAATATTTTCTTCTTTTAAATGTATGATTTTGGTTCTAAAAAAGAACGACAGAAAAGTAAAAAGGTTTTCTATCAGTGTTGTTGGTACGGATCATATTAATAACACGTATACTAATTTTGGTGATTGTGTTCGTTACAAATGGTTGCACCCCTCTGAAAATGTACAACATCTACGATTGTTGACTCTAGTAAAAAATACCTTGCATCCAAAATAAACTGTAATGAAGATAACATTCGATACTACAAGATGGTAAAATAAGATGCTAACATAAATGATCTTAATTTTTTAAATTTTAAAATTGGTTTTCCTGCGGATTTGTTCAGTGTCGTTGGTTGCCTGTAAAGTCGGTTTATAAGAAAACATTGATGGCAGCAACACCAACATGACAACATACAGCCCGTTAACTCACATCCACAAGGCCTCTCGTTAAGTCCACACACAAATACCCCAAAATCTACATCTAATTTCTATTTTACCAAAACTCCGCCTATTTTGTATTTTATTTTCTCTTGTTGTTCTTTTTGAATTTGAGTGGAATTATTTTGGGAATTTGCGCCAGTTTTTTTCATGTTGGATCGATTTTGATTGAAAAAAAACTGATCCACAAACCCTCTCTTTAAATCCGCACACACACCGCAATATCTACTTACATCTACTTTCTTCTTTAACGCTTATCGACAATAACAAACCAATTGTTTACTCTTCAGAGAAGGCAAACTTGCTCGCCGCCCATTTCGCTGCCAGCTACACGCTGCCGCACTTGAGAATGTAAATTTTTCCATGGGACAAATTTTTTTCCGCACTCGTACAGTAGCAAGAGTTCTCAAAGATCTCGATGTACACAAATCCGTTAGCCCGGATGGTATACCCCCGATTCTTCTGAAGAGGTGTTCTTCCACACTGGCAAAGCCACTGCGTAAGCTTTTCCATCGCTCCTACTCTTCTGGAATCTTTCCTAGAAGATGGAAAACAGCATTTGTTCAGCCTGTCCCTAAGAAAGGTGACCCATCCTCCCCCTCCTCCTACCGACCCACAGCACTGACATCCCTTCTTTCTAAGGTCATGGAAACACTGATTAACCGTCAGCTTAAGGAATATCTCGAAGATCGAAAGCTTCTCCATGACCGTCAGTATGGCTTCCGCAGCAACCGTTCCACT
The DNA here is from genome assembly GCA_963971375.1 of Platycheirus rosarum. Taxonomy (NCBI): domain Eukaryota; kingdom Metazoa; phylum Arthropoda; class Insecta; order Diptera; family Syrphidae; genus Platycheirus; species Platycheirus rosarum. The sequence goes on from OZ020511.1 coordinate 1,984,103, forward strand.
GGTGATCTGATGGCATATCTCACCGAACAATGGAACAAATCTTTACATCGCTTTGGTGAAAGTAAGATTATTGCTCTTGATATTTCCAAGGCATTTGACATGAAGCTCTCTTATCGAAAATGCGTGCTAGAAGCGCGTTCAATACAAGTTGTATTGGTAGTCTGATTCCACAAAATAAATGCTGGTGTGCCCCAGGGCTCTGTTCTGTCACCGACTCTTTTCCTCATGTTTATAAATGAGCTTCTGTCTGTTACTTCTAATCCACTTAACTGTTCTGCTGACGACTCTACCCTCCGATTTTCATATTCGTTCGATACTTCACGTCCTATAATTCCGCCTTCGGACGTATAATTGCTCCGATTTATACAGCATTTTCAAATGGGTTAATAGGAATCGTGTGGAGTTTAATGCTTTGAAAACTCAATGCTGTCTTCTGTCGTTAAAACTAAACATACCCCCAAAGCCGTTGTCCATGAATGGCACTTACATCGAAGAAACCGAAAGGCTCTCAGTACTCGGTATGTGTTTCAACGACGACCTCCGTTGGAACGACAATATATTTGAGATCGCTAAGAATGCTGCTAAGTGCTTAGGTTTTATGTATCGGTGTAAGAAGTACTTTTCCCCATTTGATCTGGCTACAGTTTATAAAGCGTTTATGTGCCTTAAACTGGAGTATAACTCCCACCTCTGGGCAGGTGCTTCGCAAACATCTCTTCACCTTCTTGATAGAATACAAGATTGATAGAAAATAAAACTGCTGCTGAAACAATTGCCCCTTTCGAAAACCGACGCAATGTTTCATGTATTTCCTTATTTTATCGTTTCTTTTATAAAAAGGTAGCCAGCTGCATTCCTCACCTTAAAAGTTTCTCCGGTAATACTCGTCTCGCAACTAATGCTTATCAGTTCAACCTTGAGCCCAATTTCGGACGTACAGTGAAATATAGAGATTATTTTTTCTAGCCGAACAACACGAATTTGGAATAGTTTATCCGGCGAGATTTTCCCTTTCGACACCTCCTATCTTTCCCCTCCCTATCTTCTTAATGCCTGCGCAGTGTGCTCTACATTAAAAAGGGAAACAAGTGGTCCCTTTTTCGCGCTTTAATTATAAAAACAAACTCCGCCTATTTTGTATTTCTTTTTCTCTTCTTGTTCTTTTTGAATTGTTTTGGGAATTTGCGCCTGTCCTTTTTCAAGTTTGTTTGGTGCTTGCGAACGATTTTCGTTGAAAGAACCACAGTATTGCGGTAAGCATGACTGATCAGTCTTATCAACATGAGTCATGTTATTTCGTACGTGCAGCCTGTCATCGATTCATAAGACGTTATCACGTCAAAAACAACAACCCATTGAAATTAAAACAGTGCTCGAAAAATATTCCTGTTATTTCGGAATTCATACCTAAAACTTGCTTTAGTAAAACAATAGAACCAACATTACCAAAAGTATGCAGTATTAACCGAATTCCGTTATTTCAACATAACGGCTTTTTAAGCCCGGAAATTTAAATTCCAGCTGCTAACATTGCACAAATAATATTTTTCCCATAAAATCAAACCACTTAAAGTTCTCATCAAAACAACCTGCTGACGTTGGAGAATATTGCATTCGCTGGCCATTGCCAAGGAACCATACATTGCTCTGGAAACATTGCCAATGCAACCAGACTGAAAGGCGAACCTCATATCTTCCCTACTCATAATTTTCATTCAACAAAGTAAACTGGAGAAGTTAATTCCCACGTGAAGTTAATACCTGTGAAGTTTGGTCCCTGCACCTCCAGAACACTATCCTCTGGGCTGTGGCATAATTATTTCAACTAAGAGTATCTAATCATACTATTTAAAATAATTTAATATTAATGGCTTACTTAATATGTTTAAGGGGACCACGACTGGATGCGAGAGTTTTTTTTTTTTTTATGATTGATTTCAGGACTCAAGGCTTGGGAAGCACATAATGGGGAATGGTATGTTTTTAGGGTGAACATTTTGTTGTTGTTCTTTTAATTGAATTTTAAATGTGCTCACTGAAATGGCGGTCGTCACTAATTGAAAATGAAGTGTGCGAGAGTAAACAAAAAGCCCTTTAATTGTAATAATTTGCATACAAAATAATTTATTTCATTCATTTATTTGGTGACTTGTGTTCGATTTGAAGTTGGTTGCGACTTTTATAGCTGACAATTAATTTAGGTCTTTTTCAAATCTTAAATAATATAATTCGTAACTAGCCCGCGGTATAGGGGTTCGGAATACCCTTGAATTTTTGATTGAACAAAGGGGGAAATGAGAAACGATCTAAAATGAGTTACCGGTTCTGCATTTAAAAATGGAAGGAAAGAACAGAGCCCGGAAAGACATACCAAATTCGCGTGGTACGGCTAAAGAAAAAAAATCTTTGTATTTAAGGTAGAGCTCATAGGTCATGGGCAGTGGCGGATTAGCATATAGCACGTGCCCAGAGCGGCAAATTTTGCCAAACAATAATTATTTGCCAACAAAATTATTGTAGATTTAAAGTGACAACCGAAAAATAGACAAGATCCATAAGCGGTAAAGTTTTCCAAAATGTATATATGTACACAACTTGAGGTAGTTAGGCACTTTGTGTACCTCGGATCGGCTATAACATCTGACAACGACATCTCGTCAGAAATAAAGCGAATAATTACTCTTTCCAATGGCTGTTTCTATGGGCTAGGAAGGCAATTGAGTAGCAAAGCCCTCTCTCGAAAGACAAAGGAGACTCTGTATAAGACATTAATCATCCCAGACCTACTCTATGGCGCCGAGGCATGGGTTCTATCTACAGCGGATGAAGATATCCTTAGTCGTCTCGAGCGTATAAGATTCTTCGGAGGATTTTTGGTCCTATCTGCGTTAACGGGCTTTGGAGGAGAAGGTTCAACCAAGAACTATACCTGGTCAAAAAAATACGCATATCAGGTTTAAGTTGGCTAGGTCATGTAGAACGAATGGACAACAATGCTTCGGCTCGCAGGATCTTCGATTCCATCCCAGTGGGTAGACTCAGTCAAGGAAGACCTCGCCTTAGGTGGCGCGCTAAAGTGGAGGACGACCTCAACCAACTTGGAGTGCGAAACTGGAAGCAGCTAGCCAAAGACCGAGCTGGCTGGAGAGGCATGTTGGTTGAGGCCCAGGTTCGTCCCAAACTGTAGCGCCCCCTAAGTAAGTAAGTAAGTAAGTAATCTTTCTACATATTTAAAAACAAACACAATTTAATGCATAGAGAAGAAGGACCAATTAAAGATCCAATTTTTAAGAAGTTTAAGTAGTTACTATCTACTAAAAAACTGTAATTTTGTAAATAAAATTTGTTTGTTTGTAACGGGTCCGCCAAAGAACTTTTTTTTAAAAAAAAAATGCTTCATCAGAATGACAACTGAGAGGATAATTCTCGCTTTGCTTGGAAATTGAAAAATGCCTCGTTCAGCGACACATGTGTACCGGTTCCTGTAATTATTTTATGGGACTACTAATACGTTTGCATTTTTGTGGGCAGGCAACGTATGGCTGATTGGCTGCTTCACCCACGAATCTCACACGTATTCACGGTTTGCCGGGCATGGTCGGTACGGCAGTTCTTTTTTCTTATTTCTGTGCTCTTTGTCTTCTAAAATAGCTGTTTATCGAAATGTTCGGACTCTAAGCCATGCTAAGTATTTATTTATTTTAATTTTAAAGAAACCTTACTCAAATTTGGAAACTTTTTTTTGCATTTGGTGAAAGACGACGTTAGGTCTGTGTGTGTTGTATGTAAATTCGCCAGCATAAGTCGTACTCAGTAAGTTCAAATGTATAAAATTAATTTGTATAAGTTAATGCAGCAAATATTTCATCATTCCCACGATTTTTACGAATGATGCAGCAAATGGTGAAATACTAAGAAAACAACACCAAGCGCATCATTCCTGCACGTACGCTGGCGGCTCCCGTAGGTTAAGTTAGTTTTTAAGAATTATTATGTTGTAGGTTTAGTTTCAATTAAGCATTACAAGAGTAAAGCTCCTTAAAAAATATTTTTTTCCTAAAATCTACACTTGTTATTTTATTTTATACCTTCCTACAAAAAAAAAAAATAAATTGCACGACTGGATCGCACGTACTTGCTCTTATGTGCGGTCACAGCCTGAAATAAAATTTGAAAAATATTAAGGCAACTTCAAAGATTATAGTACGTAAAATAGTTTTCAGCGGAAAAATTTAAACGCCATTTAAAAGAAATATAAAAAAAATGTGAAAAAGTGTGAATTTTTTTTCCAAATCGTTAGAGCCTTTTTTAAATGCAACTTTTTTTTAAAAAAATTAAAAAAAAATAATTCAAGAATACAAACTTAAACAAAAAAATAACGTACATTTAAAAACAAAATTAAAAAAAAAAGTTCACTTACCCGTTTTCAAAATATTGATTTTTCAAGAAATTTTTTTTTAAATTATTAAAAATACAAAAAAAAAGTTTTCGAAAAAAAAATTAATGCAAAATTACTCAAGCTACCTACATCTTCATGAATATCAATTTTGATTGTAATCGGATCACCAGTTTTCGAAAAAGTCGAAGAAAAAAAAAAACCGGTCCTATGGGAGGTACCGGTTTTAGCCCACCATATTAAATTTTTTTTTCACCAAAATATACTGATTTTTTTTATAAAAATTCTTGGAGCCGTTTTCGAGAAAAATAAGCTTTTACATAACGGTTATATGACAGGTACCGTTAATTTGTGAGCTAAACAAAAATTTGAAAAAAGTCCTCTGTAGAGTGTCAAAAGGCTGCAGTCCAAAATACATCCGTACAGACAGATAGACGGACAGAATTTTGCCAGTAACTCAAATATGCTTCTCTATCATCGTAATGTCATGTTTGATTGCTATCTCAAAATTTTTAATCTGCACTTGCATTATAGTACCTATAATCGCAAGTAAAAATGTATAATTAAGAAAAAAGATAATAGTTGAAAACAATTTTTCTTACACCAACCAACCTGCAAGTCCTTGAAAATAATCCCACTCAGTTGTGAACACTGAATCAGGACAGGGGATCGAAAAGGACGAACAAATACGCACATTCAATTTAAATCCCACTGCAAGCACAAGCAATGAAACTCCGAATTGATTTCGATTATTGTACGAATGGGTCTCTAAGGACACACCGTTAACAATGGAAAACAAAAGTTCTGAACAAAAAACCGTTTAATTTTATTGGATATCTTACGAAACTGTATGGGGGTGGGTTTGTTAACAGAATTTTAAAGACAACTTAATTTTAGATTGATTATTTTTCTACTAGGATTTTGTACTTTTTTTTTTTACACACGGATAACCTGAGTGGATATTTTATGGATGCGTATTTGTATGGAAATTGCGAAAATAGAAGTTTGTATTTGGAACGTTTGCATCGTTGTAAAGGAAAATGAGAGCAACCCTCTTAATCTTATGTATTATCCGGATAATCTTCATTGAATACTTCCGGCTTATTTTTTTCGTCGAGTGGTGATTTTAATTATATGATGCAGTGCATCAGTTTATTTATGTTTACCCCTAAAACAGTGTGGGTTGTGTACGTGGTGGCACTTGTCCTTACAGTTCATTATTTAAATTTATATGCAACTGCGGAAAAGAAAGTATTTGTATGTATGTATATGTGAGCGTATTAAAAAAGAACAATTCAATTTCAAGGTTGGTTAGTTTTTAAAACTTCTAGTGAAAATTTTTCGATTGGGGATGAGATGGAAATTTGTGAAAATGTACGATGTCTCGGGGATTAAGGGGCCAGAAAGAAGTACTAAAGATAGCAGCTGATTTCAGTTATATTGAAAGTTGCTTTTAAAATTCATGTTAAGAACTCAACATTTGAGATATTTCAAAAACTTTATTATCGGCTTTAAGTAGGTACAATCAAAACATTTATGAATGGAACTCGAATTCGTTCATATGGCCACCGCAGGCACGTTTGCAGTGGTCGATTCGTTGGACCCAATATTCGATGACTCGTTCACACATTTCGACCGAAACGCGAAGTGTTGGCTCTGGGCTCTTCCAACGTCGTCGGCTTGTTGGCATAAATCAATCACCCTTATTGCGATTGTCAATTATCAACCGATTGAACATTGAACAAAATTATCAATCCATTTGAAATTTGGTATTGTGTAACTCAATTGACTAAAGCATTTTCGACTGTGAATGAAATTGATAGGTGTGAATGACATTTGTTTTGACATTTAATATTTCATACTAGAAATTACAGAAAAAAAAAACAAACTCTGTCATTTTTTAATTGAATGGTTAAAAACAAAATAATTTAAATAAATGCTTCCGTGGAGTTTTGGTACGAAGACGAAGAAGACGATGGCCATTCAAGTTTTTTGGATATTTTGAAGAGAAGAAGACAGCTTAGGGATGCTTAGAATCCTCTAGAATTAGAATGCTTTTTTTAAGAACATAGAAGAAAATATAAATGTACATACTCCATTCTAGTTTTGTGAAGAATGTTCGTTTGTCAAAACCAGCATTTTTATAAATATTAAGAGAAATAGAAGGGAAATTTAAACCAGCAAAAAGGTCGATATTGGTTCCAAACATACTAAGACTTTCAACAGCTTTGAAGTTGTGTGCACATGGGTCATACCATACCAGATCAGCATCGGAAATGAGCATATATTGGTCTTGGACAATCTACTGTGTCTTTAATTATGAAAGACACATTTAAAACGTTCATTTGACCGAAATGGATAAGGTCCAACTATTCTGAAGCTGATAAGGTTCGAGCAAAAGCGTTTTTCTATGAGAAGAGTGGTATTCCGGGTATAGGGTGCATTGATGGGACGCACATAAAAAATAGCATCTCCTAAAAAAGCTCTCCAACATGCTTAATATAACAGGAAAGGATTTTACAGCCTCAATGCTTTGCTGGTAATTTCATCTCTAACATTTTGTTTTTAGTTTTTTCTTGTTAAATACTTACAACTGGACAACATTTTTTAGGTGTGTGATGACAAACCCAAATTCTCTTCCATCAGCATCACTAGTTTCGTCAATTGCACTTTATTGCTAACTATTTTAGCCCTTTTGATTAAAATATAACATTTTAAAAAAGTTTTATGGTTTAAATTATTAAAAAAAACACATTTTACTGCAGCACCAATCGAAATTTTGTGGTTGACATAAATATTGTTAAAAAGGAATATAATTGAAAACGATTGACACTCGCAATATGGATTTCAATTCAAAATGGTTGGTTTATGTTAATTCACAATAGGTAGATCAAAAATATATTGAATATTGACAATTTGTGCGTCTCAGAAGAGCATGAACGGTCTAACTGATGAGCCCACCGTTCATGCTTGGGCGAAACGAACATATTGGAGTAAAGGACACCAAACCTCTGAATTGAATTTTATTCAACAAAACTCCACAAAAAAAAAAAAAAACAACAACAACAAACAACTAGCAATAGTTGTTGTTGTTACAATATATTTTTATTGAATATTGACAATCGCAATAGCGTTTTAAAAAAATTGTTGATAAATGTCAACTTTCAATTCAAAATTGACAATCGCAATAAGGGTGAATGACTTAACGTAGCCCCAAAGAAAATAGTTTAGAGGCGTTAAATCGCACGAACGAGGCGGCCAATCGACTGGCCCATTCCTTGAGATAACACGCTCATCAAACTTACTGTTCAATAAATCGATCCTCTTGAAACCACATGTCGTCCAAGTCCATATCTTCCAATTCGGGCCAAAAATAATCGGTAATCATGGCGCGATAACGCTGGCCATTCACAGTAACGTGACGATCGTTATCGTCGACGAAAAAAAATGGCCCAATAACGCCGCCGGCATGCAAACCGCACCAAACAGTTTTTTTGTGGATGAAGTGGTGATTCATGAAGCAAATGTCGATTTTCACCCGACCATTAACGCATATTTTGCTTATTGAAGAACAGATTGATCCAAAAATGAGCTTCGTCACTGAAGATGATTTTGCAATGAAATTCAACAATTCAACGCTCTTAAATTTGCGGTCATCGACTCCGAATTTCGGTAGAAATTTTTTATAATTTGCAGAAGTTGCTCACTTGTATACTTTACCACGATGAAAATGTTGAGTTTACTGAATAAATTGACAATGACAGTTCGATGATTAGTGAAAGGGTGCGTTCACAAATTAAATTCAAAGTTGTCAAGTCCCTATTGGAAAACCCGATAGAAAATTGAATTTGAATTTTAATATTTTCCCCAGACATTTTCCGTTTTATAACTAATATCATTTCTTAATATTCCCTGTAGTTTTGATACGTTATTATTGATACATTCTGTTATACCAAATGGTGGAGCGCCATAGATTTTGACCTAAGACTTGATTTTACGTCTTAGAGAGAGTGGAAGGCTATTCCATAGGTTGACAGCATGAACGAAAAATTGTCTGCGGGACGTTAAGCATGAATATATCGGAGCCCTTATAGTTGCATTCCGTGTCGATTGTGAAAAGCAAAGTTTGTCATATAAATACTCTGGTTTCCTAGTTCGTATAATTTTAAGGAGAAGGACGAGCGTTCTGTAATATAAGAATGTCTTAAGACTGCATCCCAACATTTTCTTGGAATATTCGTAGGTTATAGATGTAACGGGTTGCTGAATTAAAGGCAACATTTAGCTTTCGAAAAAAGTCAGATTCAGAATTACAGGTAGGATAAGGGCCTTCACTAGCCTAAGCTTAACATCTTAAGGATAGGGCCCGTAGCGACCCGTAAATCTTCGAAACAATTTGGTTGATATGAGAGTTCCACTTTAGACTGCTGTTAAATAAAATTCCCAAGTTTTTTATACTTTCTACTATCTCAATACTTGAACCATTTAAGATAATGGGCGGAAGAATGGAAGAGTCAAATCTACGTTTATATATTGTAATCGCCTTTGACTTGTCTGGATTAATCTGTATTTGGTGGAGCTTAGACCATCTGGATAAGGCGGATATATCTTGATTAACCTTTTCAACAGCGTCGTCAATAAGGCCACTGGGAAAATGAAGGTAAAGTTGAACAAGTGAAACTGACAGTACAAACACAACCAAAGCGTTTCCAACGACGGTAAAGAGTATCTCTTAAGGATATAGCTTGAAGAATATTATTGGACATCCATGTTATTACAATACGAGTTTTGTTTGGAACATGTTTGACAAACAAACAAATTTATATTTTTATCTAAAACATCAACTTCATTGTTTTTCAATTCATTGTCTTTTCAACCTTTCAAAGGCAAATTTACATCATTTGCTGACGATACTGCTCTCTCATATTCAAATGCCAGTCCTTTTAATATTGTTGCGGATGTGAACTATTTTTTTTTTTATAATTAACGCGCGCACAAGGGACTATTTGTTTCCCTTTTAATGTAACACACTGCGCGGGCATTAGGTAGATAGGGAGGGGAGAGATAGGAGGGGTCGATTAACATTGGTTTTGAATGTTTGCAGATCAAAATAGCAAGGGAAAATCTCGCGGGTAAACCTTTCCGAAGTCGTGTTGTACGGCTAAAAAAAGAATCTCTATATTTCACGGTACGTCCGAAATTGGGCTCAAGGGTGAAATGATGGGCATTCCTAGCAAGACGAGTATAACGGGCGAAACTTTTAAGGGGAGGAATGCAGCTGGCTACCTCGAGTGAACATTTTTTTATAAAAGAAACATGAAACATTGCGTCGGTGTTCATGGGGGGCAATTGTTTCAGCGGCAGTTCTATTTCCTATCAATCTTAACGCTCGATTTTGTATTCTATCAAGCAGGTGAAGCGATGTTTGTGAAGCACCTGCCCAGAGGTGGGAGTTATACTCAAGTTTAGAGCTTATAAACTCTTTATAAATTGTAGCCAGATCAGATGGGGAAAAGTACTTCTTACACCGATACATAAAACCTAAGCACTTAGCAGCATTCTTAGCGATCTCAAATATATTGTCGTTCCAACGGAGGTCGTCGTTGAAACACATACCGAGTACCGAGAGCCTTTCGGTTTCTTCGATGTAAGTGCCATTCATGGACAATGGCTTTGGGGGTATGTTTAGCTTTAACGACAGAAGACAGCATTGAGTTTTCGAAGTATTAAACTCCACACGATTCCTATTACCCCATTTGATAATGCTGTATAAATCGGAGTTTAATGAGCTTGACATACGGTACCGTTGCAATTGCACGTCCAAGGGCGAAGGACGTGAATTATCGAACGAATATGAAAAGCTGAGGGTAGAGTCGTCAGCAAAACAATTAAGTGGATTAAAAGTAACAGACATAAGATCATTTATAAAAATGAATAAGAGTCAGAGGCAGAAAGGAACCCTGGGGCACACCAGCATTTATTTTGTGGGAATCTGACTTGAATCCGTCCAATACAACTTGCGGAAAAAATCTGTCCCATCGAAAAATTTACATTCTCAAGTACAGGAGGGGCAACGTTGCTGTTAGGCAGCGTGGAGCTGGCAGCGAAATGGGTGGCGGGCAAATTTGCCTTCTCTGAAGAGTACCTAAACAATTGGTTCGTTATTGTCGATGAGCGTTGGAACCCAAGATGTTGAGGAGTTTTTAATATTTTTTACAAATGACCAAAAATTTTTACTGCCACTGCAGAATTTTTTGCCGTGATTTTTGGTCATGCAAAAATTTGGTTCTTTCAATAACGGAGTTGCATGAAACTTGAACTTTCATAAAGTACTATTCTATAATACAAGCTCTAACAGTTTTGATGTAGTTTAAATTTTGAATTGATACGATTGAACAAAAAAAACCGTAAGAACAGTATCTATGGCTTAGGATATTATGATTGTTCGATGCTTTTCGATGCGGTTAATTACGCATAAACCTTGACATTTTGTTTGCATACACGAAACTGCACATTTTCAAGGTCTAGGTATCCCTGATTTAAGCAAATCATCAAATCCAATAACCACAGTTATCAAATGCCATAGAGAAGATATCCACAAAACCAAAACCAAATGTATCTATAAGCATCTAAGTATATGGTCCGCAATTCAATTTGGGGATTGAACTCTTTTATATTCTATTTATACCATGTGCTCTAGGACATCTACATTGCCAAGCCCAAAGCACCCCTTAATCACAATCCTAATCTGCTTTGCTGTTCCAAAACAAATCCCCCAGAGGGGTGAATTCCACCAGTTGTGTTCTTATAGATTTACGCTCGATTTTTGTTCATCCTGCGATACGGTCGAAAGGACAACAACAACCTTCACCCTCGTCGTCCTTTCGCAATTGTAACACAACATGTTAAAGAGCTTTTATCCTGTTGTATTGTCTTATTGAAGAACAACAGATAATCGTTCTATATTGAGGGAAACGTCATTTCATTTTACTACTGTCACATCCTCTTTTTAAAGGGCTCCCGGACCTAAGTATTATTGAGTATTATTGTTTGGTCACAAAGTCGCTCAATTGGTTTGTCCTTCAGAAAAGAACGCACACAAAAAAAACTTTATTCAATTCTCAGTTAAGCCTTTCTGACCGACCATTGAAATAGGATAAACGTTGGCAAGAAAAAAACCAACAACAACAAAAAAAATGCTGCCACTGTGCATACGAATTGGTTTAATTATTTATCTGTAAAGCTTAATTGAAATGTCAGATTAAAATTGTATCTAGGGACAAAATAATCAAAATAAAATGCGCGGCAAGGTCGTATGGACTTGTACAGTCGTCCGGAAGAATTGCAGTTGGGTGTCATTCCGGCAAAAATCATTGGATATTCGAATTTTGTATCTGTTTTCTGCAAGATATTCCTTTACGTGGGAATAAGGAATGGACAACAGTGATTATTGCAATTTTTTATAGGATAATTGGTTGAAAAGTCATCTCTTGTACCTAAGTTCGTCTTAAGGTTTAAAGTGTGAGAAGAGCGTACATTTGGCAAATTTTAAATTGCAAAAATTTATTATTCAGATTAGAAAAATTCTATGATATTAATGATGCAAGTAAATAAATAAATGATTTTTAATGAATAGGTACTGAACATTAAGCTCCGCTTTTTTCAGTAAAGTGCAAAATCAGACGAGCTTACTCCCCATGTATAGTCGTTCCTGTGGAAATTCTGACTTTGTTTTCGTTTCCCACGACCAAGAACCCGCTTAAATGGCGAAAGGACTGGTTCCTTTAACACAACAATTTCACTAACACACTCAAAAATTTTCTTGTAATAACTGCGTACATTCTACTAATTTTATTCGTGGTTTTGAGCCACGATCAACGATCGATAACTATCATCCACCTATTTGTCTGTAGTTATTTCAGGAGTGTCCTAACCAGAACTCTAATATTTCAATTCGTTCTTTCGACTTTCACAAACTAAGTTCAGAGAAATTAACAAATATCTCAGTAACACATCTTTTAATTTTTGTAAATCTTTCCTCGTTTACGGAAATTAGTAAATTCTATAGAGAAATTTACAATTCCATTTCTCTCTACGTACCAACTTCACAACGCAAAACTTCACTTAAACCCGTTGGTCCGTTTTTCCCTCCCACAATCAATAAGAATCTTGTTGAAAATAAGTTAAGTCAACTATGTGAAGAATTTTCTCTTGGGCCAGATAATATCCCGGAAATTCTTCTAAAAAAATGTTTCCAAACTCTCTCCGTTCCCCTTTCTCAATTTTTTAATTTATCTTTATCCCAAGGCGTATTCCCAGAAGTATGGAAAACTACATTCGTTACACCTTGTCAAACTTTCCTACGTCCCCAAAATATTTGAATGCCTCATATACGAACTAACAAGTTTTCGTTGTAAGTCGGCTTCCTCAAATGTAGATCCACTACCACTAACCTTATTGAATTTGTTCCCTTTACCCTCTCAGCACTAGAAGCAGGGATGGAAATCGATGTTATCTCCACTGACTTTAGTAAAGCCTTTGACAAAATTTCACATAATCTTACACTCTTCAAACTTAAGGCACTTGGCTTTCAACAGATCTCTTTGAAATGGATATCTTCTTACCTCAGCAATCGTTCCTACAGTGTGCGTTTCAGAAATGCACTTTCCAATCCATTTCTCGCCACTTCCGGTGTCCCTCAAGGAAGTCACTTAGGCCCTCTCCTTTTCATCCTTACCATTAATGACATCGAATTGATAATAAAGCATTCCAATATCTCATTATATGCTGACGATACTAAGTTTTTCAAAACCATATCTTCAGTAAATGATTCAAACCTTATTCAATTAGATCTTGATCGATTTTCAATTTGGTGTAGCCAAAAATTGTCTGGAACTGAACGTGGAAAATTGGTTTTATCACTGATTACAAGTTTGTGCTTAAAGAACCACTTTCTCAATAAATCAAGGTCATGGTTCATAGAAAGAATTTTTCCATGGGACAGATTTTTTTCCGCACTCGTACAGTAGCAAGAGTTCTCAAAGATCTCGATATACACAAATCCGCTGGCCCGGATGATATACCCCCGATTCTTCTGAAGAGGTGTTCTTCCACACTGGCAAAGCCACTGCGTAAGCTTTTCCATCGCTCCTACTCTTCTGGAATCTTTCCTAGAAGATGGAAAACAGCATTTGTCCAGCCTGTCCCTAAGAAAGGGACAACGGTACCGTATGTCAAGCTCATTAAACTCCGATTTATACAGCATTATTAAATGGGGTAATAGGAATCGTATGGAGTTTACTACTTCGAAAACTCAATGCTGTCTTCTGTCGTTAAAGCTAAACATACTCCCAATGCCATTGTCCATGAATGGCACTCACATCGAAGAAACCGAAAAGTTCTCAGTACTCGGTATGTGTGTCAACGTCGACCTCCATTGGACCGACCATACATTTAAAAAATGCTCATCAGCTCAACCTTGAGCCCAATTTCGGACGTTCCGTGAAATTTAGAGATTCTTATTTTTTAGCCGAACAACACGAATTTGGAATAGTCGATATTTTCCCATTCAATTAAAAGTTTATTGAAGAAAAAATATCTTTTACGTTACAATGAAAAAGGTTTCGTTAATTCAACAATAAAATTACGTTTTACGTAATTCAATGAAGAAGTTTCATCAATGCAATTAAAAAGTTGTTGAGCAACCAAAATGTTTAGTTGAATTCACTAAAACAACATTAATGAAGAAATTCGTTAAATCAGCGAAAATTTCGTTGTTTAATAAACGGTTATATTAGTGCAAGAAATGCTTTTCATTGAGCCAACGAAGCAAATAAATTGGGGCTAAATTTTAATGAATAAATCGTTGTCTAATGAAATTTTTCGTTGTTTTTATGTAAGAATTTGGTTCAGTGTAGTTGTTAATAATGTAAATGTACACCTATTTGTAATCAGCAGATTGTAAGCCCATTGATGAAATAAATAAATAAATGAAAAGTTAAAATCAATTTTCGGTTTAAACGAGCACTGTTAAATCCAAAAATTGTTAAACGGAGGTTTAAACTGCAATCGGAGTTTAAGCCACCACTGTGAAACTTGAGGTTAGCTGACATAAATTGTCTTAACGGGTTTCATTCAAATCATATGATCCACTTACAGAAGGTTGCATTTATTCATTCATTTATTTTCAGTTATTATCTTCTTAAGAATTTAACATTATACTTCAAGATTAATCTTAAGCTTTAGTATTAAAATTTTATTACAATAGTTGTTCATCAATTTAGACAAATGTATACTAACAATCAATATGGAAATGCATATAAAGGAAAGAGAGGTAAAAGACAAAAAAATTTAAATATAATAGAATAGAAAAAAAATGAAATATGAGAAATCATTTATAGTTGAAGTTATAGATTCAAAAAATAATAAAGAAAATTGAAGCTTGAGTAGCTGCTTCCTTCGAAAACCCGCCGAAGAAATAATTCTTTGAAATTGATGTGGAAGATTATTACGTTAATAAAATAAGAATGCTCTCCAATCCAATACTATGTGAAAAACGTGGTTGTACTAATTTAAGTCCTCTGGGTGATCGAAGAAAATTAATATGTGCGCCCAAATACTCGGGACAACAATTATGGGTTATGTAATGAAGTTTCAGGAGTGATCTGTACTGGTAAAACTCATCCAAACTCATTCCACTTACACTAACATGTCTTGGTAGACCATGAATACAACTCAAACAGTCATTGAACGCCACATTTAACTTATGCTTACTTTCATAGTCTAAGCAAGGATAAACTAAACAATTATAGGAAAAAATACAGATTTAACCAAGTGTGATTTCCTATTCGGAGTCAGTAAATTAGATGAGTTTATTAAGGCACGCCATCCACTATAGACTCTTCTAATAGTTTCTGATGTAGCATCACAAAAACTCATTTTACAATTTATTTTAAAATACAGGTATTTAACTTGTTCGACGTAAGGCAAAGTAATTCCATTTAACTCAAGCATAGGAAACTCCTCCAAAGATATATTTCGTCTTAAGCAAACAATTCCAAATGATTTATTTGGGTTTAACCGAATTTTGTTTGATTCAGCCCAAGAAACAACTAGAGATAAATCTTCGTTAACTCTAGCAATGCAATCTTCGAGCAAACCAGGTTTACCGGGCAGATATAAAGCAACATCGTCTGCTACATTACTATTGGAAATTACATCATTTATGTAAGCGCAAAATAGTAGCGGTCCCAAAACAGATCCTTGGGGAACACCTTTGCTGACAAGAAATGGACTAGATACACCATTATCGGTTTCCAACGTTAGTAACCGATTTCTTAAATAGTTTGAAATAAGTTCAAGGGCTGAACGCAAACATTGAAATGCTGATAGCAAACTGATCGGCCTAAACTCAGATAGACTGGTTGGTTTTGAGTTTTTGGGGGATAGGAACTTCTTTGGCATTCTTCCATTTTTCAGGGAATATAGTATTTAAAAATTGTCACCAGTAAAGGCAAAAGAACTGGAAGAATTAATTTAACAAACTTAGGAGAAATTTCATCTGGACCAATCGTTTTAGATTTGACCGAGCGAATTGCCATCACAACATCACGTTCGTTAATACACCGAAACTCAAAACAGTCGTCAGAGTAACTTACATCAAAATTGTCTTCGGTACAAGAACCGTAGCCATTTCAGCCGGATCAAAGGAGCATCTAGAGAATCTATCACTTTCAATGACACCAACATTTTTCAGATTTTTCCAGAGAATTTTGGAATTAAGCTGGGAATCAAGTCTTTTCATAAAAAAGGAACGTTTTGTACTACGGATCAAATTAGTTACTCTATATTACGAGCGAATACAAACTGACGTCGATTAAACTCCGACGGGTTTCTTTTAAAACATCTGTAAAAATGTTCTCTTTCATTAATAAACACTTTGATTTGCTGAGTGAATCATGATTTTTGGCTAAATCGGCATCTTCTCTAAGTCGATCGCAGGCAGTAATGTCGCAATATTTGTTCAGCGGAAGGACAAAACTAATTATCTGTCAAATCAGATATGAGCTAAGTGTTACCATTCACGAAATAAGCACTAGTTGAAAAAAAAAAAACGTTAGATGGCGGGCCCTTTATAAGGTTTCACAATTTTTGTTGCAACAGAAACATGCTTCGTAAAGTTCATTTGTAACACATTTGTTAAGATGGAAACTTTCGAATCAATATCTGCGGCATTGTAGATCTTACTAAGGTCAAAGGCAGATAAATTTTTTGTCAAATTAAATAAATCAGTTCGACTTATCGCTTTATAACTTAGAAAATGTTTTTATAGAATTAATACGTGATTTAAACTTTAATGAACAATAGAAAAGGTCATGATTAAAATCTGACGGAAGTCTCAGTTGGTCATTCACAGTTACTTGGTTAGCTGAGTTAGTTAGAAACATGTCAATTAACGATGGATTACTAGCTGATTGATGGCAGGTTGGCCATTTGTTGTTAACCACTTCAACACCAACTTTAAGACAAAAATATTGAAATAGCTGAATAGAGGTATTGTTTTCCAAAATATTTACATTAAAATCTCCTCCAATTAAAATTCTACTTAAACTGATTGACATACATACAAAACACCACCTCCGACCCTGTAACCCTGCGATCATTGCGGTGCAAAGAAAATCCTGGAATAGCGACAAACTTCGACTAACATTAGAGTTGAGCCAAGATTCTAGAAGTGCCGAGCATTTGGTGCAAGACTGTATACTTATATCTATTTATTTACAGTACAAATATCTATTAGACTTAAACATATTTACAAAATTTTATATCTTTTACATATATTTGACATAACCTTACATTTCAAAGATAATCAGAGAAATTAAACTTACATTAATGCAGGTATGCTACGACACTAAACTCAAAACAGTAGTTCAGAAAACATCTCTGCTAAAAGACAAGTCAATATTTTGATAAATTGAATTAAACTCAGAGCTGGATCGTGAAATTGGATCGGATCTACCGTAGTTCGTAAGAGAACGGGGAACAGAAAAGAGTGTCTGCCTCATCCTTATTTGCCTTGAGGGAGCATCGGAGCATACAAAGAAAAAAGAGAGAGAAGTTTAGAACAATCAATACGATTACACAAAGTATCTCTTGCTTCAAGAGGCCTTAAGTCCATTAACAGGCATCTATCACTATAACTAGGCAAAATATTGTCAACCCAATTAAGCTTTCGCAAAGCATATCTCGATAATTTTTTCTGAACAGATTCAATACGATTTATACCCACTCACCCTATACAATGGACACCATATACAACATGCATACTCTAGGCCTGATCTTATAAGTGAAATGTACAAGGATTTAATCGTGTACGGATCCGAAAATTGTTTCGAGCTACGAATTAAGAATCCAAGTTATTTGTTTGCTTTAGAAACGATATAGTTTAAGTGCAAATCAAAGGATAGTTTTGAGTCAAAACTAACGCCTAGGTCTTTTTGGCTATGCACTGGCTCAAGAGCTATGTCAGAAATGACGTATGCACGATTAATAGCATTAGGTGACCTTGTAAATGTAATGCTTTTACATTTAGCTATATTCAGGAACAAACGATTCTCACTACACGAAGAAGAAATTTCATCTAAATCATATTGAAGTCGACGACAATCCAGTTCACACTTAATTTGCCTAAACAAGTTTAAGATCATCTGCAAAGGGCAAACAGTCAGAATGCCGAGTTCTAGGTGTAAGATCATTTATAAATAGAATGAAGAGAAGAGGTCCTAAATGGCTGCCCTGAGGAACGCCAGAATGATTAAGAATCAACTTTGATACCGCTGTTCCAATTTTTACATTTTGCTTGCGATTAGTCAAGTAATTTTCGAACCACTTAAGAAGGCTAGAATGAAACCCAAATGCAGAAATTCGCAAACAAGGCTAGATTTGTTACTGTTGATCTATTGAGATACTCGATCTTACCTCGTCATAAATGCATTTTTTTCACAAACATCTTCAAAAACTTTCGGTATTAATTTCAGTTTTGAAATGGGTCTGTAATTAATAACCTCTTGTTTTAAGCCTGATTTATATATTGGACTTATCATTGACAGTTTCCACTCATCCAAAAAGTCGCCGGTAGAAAGTGATAAGTTAAAAAGTTTAGTTAGTGGACCTGCAAGACTATGAGAACACATTTTAAGTAAAGCTGATCAAAAGTTATCAGGGGTTACTCTAAAATCAGACTTAAAGGATGAAAGCTGAAGTAAAACTTGATCCACTGACAAATTAGTGATAGTATCTCCACAACGAATTTCATGTGAAGCCGGAAAATCAAGAACATACCGTATTGCATATAGCGTCCTCATCATTTGATGATTGATTAAGGTAATTCATACTAGTCGGAATACAATAAGATTTACGTTTAGAATTGACAAATTTCCAATAGGCCCGAGAGTCACTTTTAATATTACTCTCAATAGAGCGCATATAGCTATCATAGACCGACTTTTTTACAGACTCATATTCATTTCTACATCGTATATAGCGAAGGCGTAAACTAGGATCCTTTCTCTAATTTTTATGCACTTTAGAAAGTTTATTTTTAAGATTGCATAATCTCTTATTAAACCAAACCGGCTTATTTCTATGCTTTCTCTCCTTAAATGGAACAAACAAAAGAAGAAAAAGAAAAGAGCTTCATCCCAAAAAGTTCATACCATTGTAATTAGCTTAACTGAAACCGCGAACTGAGTTCAACTCACGCTTATCCAAAATTTAAGATCTTTAAATCAAATTGCAAAGCATAATGATGCATATCTACTATTTTTAAAAATAGGAACTTCTGACTTCTAATTCAGTATCAATAAAGACTAAATCAAGGATTCGACCTAATAAGTTTACATAACAGTTAAGTTGGTTAAAATTAAAGGATAGCATATTATCAATAAAACACGACTCAAGTTAATTAGAGACATTAAAAGGAAGTAAACATTTATCTTTTACAGAGATTAAAGTCCCCTAAAATAACAATATTAGAATTAGGCCTTAATAAATTAAAAAAAAAACATTACAAATGTTATCAATATGCATCTTCACTTCAGATCTCACGCTACCAGCATTCAAATGACATATATGTTTAACCCACTATAACATTTACACATGGCCTTAATGGCCTAATGTTTGGTAAAAGTAAGCCTTTAAACTTTAACAAAGAAGGTTGAAAAAGTTATATGAATACCTATCTTTAGGTATGCTTCACTATCAGCAATCAAAAAACAATCCCTCAATACTGAGTTGGCCTAGACCAAACTGCTCAATAAGTACGTCCAGATTGTTTTCATATTTTCGACATTTTTGAGCAATTTTCACATTTTTTGTTTTAAGTAAAACATCAAATAACAGAATATTCTATAATAATTTGGCGTTTTTTAAAGGAAATGTATAGAGGGACACATAAAAACCCAACATTTTTAAATTACCCTTAAATTTGAATACAAAAATCCAATCTTTACAGCGTTGGTAATCCAATTTTATTTGTTTATTATTATTTTTTTGTTAGTAACACAATTTATTAATAATATTAATAATCACATTCACACACTTTTGATCATATTGCTCTACATTTTCATTGGTTTTGGCGTTAGCAGTCGCGAAAATTGGGCCTTTTTTATTGTTGCCCCACAAATCGTAGGACAGAGCGAGTTAAAACGGTTTTTCAATATACCCGATATTTCTTCTTCCGAATACAGAGTGTTCCGAACTAATCGACCAACTACAATACAATTCACAATTAATTCCTCTGCCCTCTGTGTCATGCACACTGTTGGGAACAGCTTGAACGTTTGAATAATACAATTATAGGGATGTCTTGTTGAAACCTAAATAAAAGGACGACCGTGCGTCAATGGCGTCGCGCTACGGCGACGGCCTAACACGAAACACAATACATCGCCGCTTAGCTGATTCGTGATAAACAAAACAAAAGGGGAACTTAAAAACAATCCAGAAAAAAAAATATCACTGGATGTGAGGAGTCCTTTAGTCCTTTATGGGTATCGGTATGAAATGACAGTGGTAAGTATAGCACGTGTGGCAAGAGTTGCCAAAAAATATGGGAAGGCTCCTGTCGTCGTTATCCGGATGTGTTATCCTTGTTATTGGGCACGGATGCTAATATGGTTGAAAGTTGCCAGCCAATAAGAGCTGTTTTCGGTGGTCATGTTTAAGGGTTGCATGGCAGCGTGTTGAGGCGCACCCTCGGCCAGAGTGAGATAAGTGCATTCTTTTTGAGGTGTGATTCTGGGTTAAACAAGTGCGCACGACTGTGATTCTTGCAGGTTGTAGGTTGTAGTAGGTACTCCTGTTGTGCTATCGGTTCGGTTTGTTTTGATTTGCAGTCTGATATCGGTTGTCTGTGCGACAGGATACAGCAATTGTTTTGTGTCGCCGCGCCGCAGTTAAATTTTAGTAAACTTGTCCTGGAGAATGAACTAATATCTTTTTGATTTTAATGGCTATTTTGCTTATGGAATTACCTTGTAACTTTGATTTAGTTTTGAATTTGTTAGTTTTATTCTTTTTTGGAGCAGGATTTTTTCTTGCAGACAGAGACGCAGACGTATCGCATGTCAAATGAGAACGTACGTACCTAATTAGATGTGCCCACAATGGAGTCGTACGCATTTTTGACATTTACTTGTCATTTATGTTAGTTAATTGAATTCTTCCTGTGTTTCCTTTGATACGCTCCACATGATTTGAAATGGAAGTCGAGATCATGACAATTATCAGTTTGAAGAAGATGATTTTACGAGACCAACAAAATATTCAAGAACCCACTTACCTTTTATTGGCAATTATATTTCATAGTCAGGGGCGAACGCAGAAATAAATTTCGGGAGGGGTTTTAAAAAAAAATATTAATTTTCTCCCCCTTAGAATCTTCTAATGGTTGAAATGAGACCGTTGGAAGATTTACATTATTTATTATCTTCCTTTTATATTTTTTCATTTTTATACAAACATAAATTATTAAACTGGTTAAAATGATCACAATGTTTTAATATATCGTTAGATTTGATTTCTTTTAATTATATTTCAATTATTCTATTTCTTTTAAATTGTTTATGTTTTCGTAATGTAATTCTTTAAATGACAAATCTTCTATTTTGGTAAAATTGATATTTAAGATGGTTGGTGGTTGGGTGCTGTATGAATAGGGTAGGCACTGAAAGGCATCAAACTGGTGATGCACAGTCGCTGCAACTATATCGTACACATCAATTGTGCTTATTTTACCTCCCCGCGATAACCACCGGGTACTGGTCTGTCCATCCGGAAATTCTTGCTAAACTTATAAGCGCGAGTGTTGAACACAGAAAAAATAGCAACACTATAATGCTCTGCTTTAATGACTGTTCTGATCGATTCGCAGAAGTCTTGCACGAGCCCCTCAGAAAGAGGACGTACGGCGGATAAGCCCAACCAATTGGACCAACGGTGGTGTCAACAGTCAACGAAGCAGACGCCCTAATGAGCTACTTCGACGTATTTGGAGATAAGGTCATTAGGACAATTGAATGCAAGTCAGGGTATTGAAATAGAGATGGTGGCGGATGAACTCTTGGCGACCCGGAAAAACGAATCAAGGACAATGACCTTCGGATCTGCACGTGGAATGTTAGAACTCTTAACAGACCACGTGCATCCAAACAACTAGCGGAGGCCCTAGACTGCTACAGAGCAGGAATTACTGCCATCCAGGAAGTGCGATGGAATGGGCCGGGCAAAAGGAGGATGAAAAACTGTGACGTGTACAACGGTGATTGCGCAAGAAGACCACAGAGTTTATTTGGGTGCGGATTCGTCATAAGCGGTAGACTTAGGCAAGAAGTCTTGGGCTTTCGACACGTAAGTGAGCGACTTGTGACAATCCGTATCAAGGCTAAATTCGCCAACATTAGCCTAATATGCGCTCATGCCCCCACAAAGGACAAAGATGACGCCACCAAGGATGACTTCTATGAGCTCCTCGACAAAACCTATGAGCAATGCCCTAAATACGACGGTAAGACGACGTTAAGCGATTTCAATGCCAAAATAGGTAAAGAGGAAATCTTTAGTAGGACTGTCGGAAAACATAGCCTACACGACACAACGTCTGAAAACGGACTTAGGCTAATTGACTTCGCAGCGGCACATAACGTCACCATTGCAAGCACACGGTTTCCTCATCTCGATATAAACAAAGGGACTTGGCGACACCCAGATCAAAGAACCGTCAATCAGATTGATCACGTTGCGATCGATGCAAGACACGCCTCCAGTATCTTGGATGTTCGCACCTTCCGAGCAGCTAACATCGACTCGGATCACTACCTTGTTGCAGCAAAGGTAAGAATGCGAATAACCCGAACTCCACAACGACGAGTAATACTGTGCGGAAGTATGACGTCGGAAAACTGCAATCGCAAGAAACCGCCAGAACCTATGCCGATCGAATATCCCGTAACCTCTCAAGAAATCCAGTACCGCCAGCATCAAGTGCCGAAGATCAGTGGCAACACTGCCAACAAGCCATCAGAGATGCCGCAACTGATGTGCTAGGTTTCACCAGACCACCACCACGAAACCTCTGGTTTGATGACGAATGCAGGCAGGCCCATGCAGCCAAACAAGAGGCATATAAAGCGGCGCTGCAAAGAAAGACGAGAGCTGCTCGCGAGCTCTACGAGCAGAAAAGACGGGAAGAACACCGGCTTCTCCAAAAGAAAAAGAGAGAGCATGAGAAGTGCGCGATCGAAGATATTAAGAGATGCTGCTCCAGGAACAACGTGCGGTAGTTTTACCAACAGGTAAAAAGAACGTTTCAAGGAAAAAAACCCGCACAGAAGCCTGTAGAGATAGGAATGGAAACCTCGTAGTTGAGTCACAGTCGGTGCTGAGTACATGAAAGGACCATTTCTGCCAAAATGAAGTAAGGGATATAAATATCTAAACTAAAAAACAACAAAGCTGCTGGACCCGACGGACTACCCGCCGAACTTTTTAAAGCGGCCGGAGATGACCTGGTGAAGTGCATACACCAACTCATCTCTAAAGTTTGGTCAGAAGAAAGTATGCCTGATGAAGGGAACCTCATCATCGTTTGTCCGATCCACTGCGCCAACTACAGAGGAATAAGTCTCCTGAAGTATCGCCTACAAGATCCTCTCTACCGTACTATGTGAACGCCTGAAACCTTTCGTCAGCAACCTGATTGGCCCCTATCAGTGTGGTTTCAGACCAGGAAAGTCCACAATCGATCAAATGTTCATGCTACGGCAGATCCTGGAAACTACCCAAGAATTCCAAATCGATACCCACCACCTCTTTATCGATTTTAAGGCCGCGTACGATAGCATTTATAGAGACGAGCTATACAGAGCCATGTCAGGTTTTGGCATTCCCACAAAACTCGTCCGACTGTGCAGGATGACGATGGAGAACTCTCGCTGCTCCGTCAAGGTTGGTTCTGACCTCACAGAAGCTTTTGACGTCAAAAAAGGATTCCGACAAGGTGATGCGCTATCGTGCGATTCCTTCAACTTAATACTTGAAAAAATTATAAGAAACTCGCAAGTCAATTGTAGTGGGACAACTTTTTTTCAAGTCTGTGCAATTGCTAGCATACGCTGACGACATAGACATCATTGGCAGAACTCGCGAGCTGTCACTGGAACGTTTGCTAGCATTGAAACTGAAGCGGCTAAGATGGGACTAGCAGTCAATAAGGCCAAAACGAAGTACCTGCTGTCCACAAAAAGGGACACACAACACCGGCGGATTGAACAAAACATCACAATAGACAGGTACAACTTTGAGGTAGTTAGGGACTTTGTGTACCTCGGATCCGCTATAACATCTGACAACAACATCATGTCAGAAAGCGAAGAATTACTCTTGCCAATCGCTGTTTCTATGGGCTAGGAAGGCAATTGAGTAACAAAGCCCTCTCTCGAAAGACAAAGGAGACTTCGTATAAGACCCTAATCATCCCAGTCCTGCTCTATGGCGCCGAGACATGGACTCTATCTGAAGCGGATGAAGATATTCTTAGTCTTTTCGAGCGTAAGATTCTTCGGAGGATTTTTAGCCGTATCTACGTTAACGGGCTTTGGAGAAGAAGGTTCAACCAAAAAACTATACGAGCTGTACAGCGACATTGGCCTGGTTAACAAAATACGCATATCACGTTTCAGATGGCTAGGTCATATAGAGCGAATGGACAACAATGCCCCGGCTCGCAGGATCTTGGTATTGCATAAACATAAACGTTCATACCTAAACACCGAATACGGCGTTTGATTAATCAATAAAGTAAACGACCGACGACGCCTTGCTCCTCGCCACTGACTTAATTTGAAAAAAAGGTTAGGAATTCACTACATGGATTAATGTGTAAATAAGTTCCTTAATCTATATCCATCAGAATTATTTGAAAGCGTGTAATGTGATGTGTTAAATAATAAAATGGTAGTGTATTTATTCACGGACACGAAATTAACTTACAAAATTAACAAGTAGGTAAACAAATTCATTTTTGATGGACAGACATAATTAAGCTTTTCAGCTCCGTTCCCTTTTTTCGGTTATCTGTATTTCAATGGAAATTTTGAAGGTGCGGCAAATTTTCCAATATTTTTCTGGATATTCTGTCACAGCACAGAGTCAATAATGTATACTCAGTTTGGTCTGTGAAATTTGATATTTTTGTTGCCCTGAACCTGTTTGCGGATATTTGAAAAAGTATTAAAGCTGCATCAATAAAGTTTGAAGTACCTAAAGAAGTTTATTCCAATGGACGCAACCACGAAATTTCAAAAGCAGAATGTCCGAAGATAACTTTGTAATTGATGCGCCCAAAAAGGATTATGAATGGTCTATCCAGAGGAAAGGAAAAATAAAACAATATAAGACCCTAAACATTCTTTGGGTGCGGCTAAAGAAATAAACCCTGTACATAACAGTAAGTTTGAAGTCAACCAAGCATTACGGTAGAATTTTTTTCAGAGGAGGAATGCATCTGACTGTTGACATGCTGCTCAAAATGTTTTTTTATGTTTTCGGTACAGATAGAAGTACACATTTTGGAAACATACAAACAAAATTGTTACCTGTTTTCTAAGGGAATTTAAGCACTGCAAATTTGACAAAATCAAATATATGGCCAATCCCAAGAAAATTGTCTGTAATACTATTTGTTTTGATTCCGTTTATTATCAAAACCATTTTGAAAACCTTTACAGATACTTGTAAAGGGTGTTTTTTTTAGACGTATGGTTTTCAAAAAGAAATAAATCGCATGTACTTTAATGTGACGGCCAAAAATTTAGCTTTATTATAAGGATAAGAGTATGCCATTATGTTTAAAAAAATGATTTCGTGGAAGTGGTCGCCCAATTATGTGAAAGTCGGGATCGGTGGCCATCTCGTTTTGGGCACACTCACCGAACGTGCGACGCGCTTGATGGTCGATCGGCTTCAATTCTTGCACGAGTTAAGCCCGCAAACCAAGACCCTTCCGCAAAATCTTCCATAAAGTGGATGATGGGCACGTTGCGTGCGATGGCGAATCGACTCATTCGGGTCTTCTTTGATACTCTGCTCCACCGAACCGAATCATTATTTTGGTAATAAATTTGCACGATTTGCAATCGTTGTTCAGGAGTAAATCTATTCATTATAAAATGGCAAACCAAATTGAGCATAAATCAAGAGACAACTGTCAAAAAGACCAACTGGGAAAAAAGTATTGCCAGATTGAAAACCACACGTCTAAAAAAAAACACTATTTAGTTTTAAAAATGTAAGCGCAAATTTATAGACATTTAACTCGACACTAAACTTATTTAATGTGAAACTATGTTGAAATTTGTATGAAAACATGAACTAGTTTCACATTTGTCTATAATTTTGCGCAATTGTCTCTTCACAGATCATATTGAAATGAGTGTGATGGAGCGAAGGCCCTGAAATCCCTCCAAAAATAAGTGGTTGTTATATCAGTACGAGGGGCTTCAAAACGCTTTAACATACCAAAAAGAATTTTAAGGATCATGTAAGCAACTAAGGGATTGTTCCGAGATAAAACGATCTCGTAAGTTTCACTCAATGCAACACTCGTTATGGGCGAGCTTTTTTCAAAACAGTGGCGCCTGTCTGTATTATCACGACACTGAACTGAGAAAACTTCTACTGAAAAAAGATAAAATGCCACTGACAAATGCACACGACTTCTGTGTATTTCTTAAAAAAAAGATATTCGTACATTCCACCATAACCGATCTCCTTCAACGTTGATGGAATTTGGAATAATAAACTTCAAACAACTTCAACCAATTTGAAGTGCTAAACTGGAGGCAGCTAGCCAAAGACCGAGCTAGCTGGAGAGGCATGTTGGTTGAGGTGAGGCCCAGGTTCGCCCCGAGCTGTAGCGCCACCTAAGTAAGTAAGTAAGTAGAACAATGATCGTTTACTCAATTTTACCTACCCTTTCTGTTTGAATTGAAAAGAAGTTATTGAACCAACAGAGTTACATTTGCCAATTGAGGACACTTTAAAGCCTTTCAATTGGTTTTTATCAAATTGGGCTTTCGGTTTTGGAGCTTTTCAGAACCAATTTAGTAGTTTGAGAGGTAAGGTGTTGTCGTATTAGTTTTTTAATAGTACAAATAGTTAGAAAATTGTTAAAATACAGTGTTATTGGCTTTTGGTATTTTAGTAGAAATAAGTTATTTCCTGATCAAATCATTTCAGAAAAGTTGTATTTTAATGGGAGTGATTAATAAAAATAAATATATACAGTATTATTAAATACAGTAAACTGGAATTGGTTTAAATTGTTTTTAAACTGTGAAGTGCTGTTTTTTTAATAAAAGGTATATTTGTTTTAAATTAATAGTAATGTATTGTATTGTAATCAACAAACAAAAAAATTAGAGCTTTTACTTGAAACAGAAATATGCAGTCATGATTGGGTTTTGGTCTCCGAGTTGTGTTTAAGTATATAAATAAATGAATCAAAAATTTAAAAATCTTTATATTATTTTTAGGTTCTTTTTTTAGCCGAACAACACGAATTTGGAATGGATTTTATCCATTCCATCGGGATTTTCCCTTGTTATTTCGATTTACAAGCATTCAAAACCCATGTTAATCAACACCTCTTGTCCACCCCCTTCCTATCATCCTAATGCTCGTGCAGTGTACTTAAATACATTAAAAGGAAAACAAGTAGTCCCTCGCGAGCGCGTTAATTATTAAAAAAAATTCAAAGGATGATTTACATTTTGATTGGCAAATATATTTCCCCGTGTGTTCGCGCAAAAACATCCTTAATTCCTATGGCTACAATTGAAGTCACCCCCAATAGGAACAAATTTCATTAAAACTTTTCAATTTGCCGTAATTCGTTGTTGAATTTAAATCTTTCTGAGGAAACGCAGCGCGACCCACAAAATAAGATGAAAATGTTATAATTCATGAACCATTAGTAAAGGGAATCTTAATTCCAAAAAAATGGGTAAGGTGTAGGTGCATGTAGTTAAGCAAATTGATAAGAGTTAATTAGGACATAAATAACTACTTTATCCATTCTGGAGCAACACTACGCTCCAAAGTTTAATAAAAGGCCAGAGCGTTTTAAATTCCAAAGGGCAAAGCAGGAAGAAGGGGAATTAGTAAGCGATTTCATTATCAGACTCAGGAATCTCGCTGAAACCTGTAAGTCTGGTGATTTCATTATGGATTCTACTGCATCTACAGGAAAATTAAATAAATTGCACGACTGGATCGCACGTACTTGCTCTTATGTGCGGTCACAGCTTGGAATAAAATTTGAAAAATATTAAGGGAACTTCAAAGATTATATTCACTTTTGATTGTTTGAAAAAAGTACGTAAAATAGTTTTCAGCGGAAAAATTTAAACGCCATTTTATTTCTTAAAAATATGTGAAAAAGTGACATTTTTATTTCAAAATCGTTAGAGCCGTTTTTAAATAAAACGGTTATTTTTTAACAACTTTTTTTAAAAAATAAAAAAAAAATAATTCAAGAATACAAACTTAAGCACAAAAATAAAATAAAAAATAAAAACAAAATTAAAAAAAAAAACATTATGACGGAAAGAAAATCAAATCTGATTTTTTTTTCATTTGTTAAATTTATTTTTTTTATTAATTTATTACCTAATTAAGTTGGATTCAGAACGCTGAGGACTACGTGAGCACGCTTAAAAAAACGACAATCTAACAATTCCAGAGTTCGACAGCTGCTGGCAGGCGTACAGTCAATTTCGACTGCAGGAGATCAAGGAAGCAGGTTTTGAAAAAGTGGCCCGAATACAAAAAACCGACCGGCTATCGGCTTGTAAGTTGTGTTACCAAAAAAAAAAAAAAAAACAAATATGTACCTAAAAATACTTTTTTTTTCTTTAGATCGGAAAAGATTTCGCGGTTATTTTTGGGAATCGGACAGGAATAGTTCCGAGATGGCCTGAACAAGCCCAAAGCTTAAAAAAAAGGGATAAACAAATAAGAGCTGTATTGGAGAATATAGAAAAAGAAAATGTTACTAATGGTAGGTTAATCTCATAAATCTTCGTTATTTGTAAAAATATTTCAAAAATTCCTTAACTATTTGTTTTCTAACTTAAAGCACTACATAAATGTTGGCTTAAAAGAATAAATCTGAGAATGGTTTAGATTCACAATTTTGTCCGCTGGACAATGTTTTTTTAATTAATTTTTAATTTATTAGTAGTTGTTGATTTTGGAATGTTTTACATTGGATCCGACAGACGGCGCTACCATCGCAGTGTCAAATATTAAATAATATTCAATTTTAAAAGGTTTTAAAAAATAAAAAACCGATTTTACGCCCCTAGCTCAATGTAGCGGCTTAGTGCTATTGGGAACGCGCACCGTTGCACCTTAAGGGTCTATGGCGCGATGTAAGCTTTCTATAAAAGCGCCATCTAGCAGTTATATGTAACAAGCATCTCAACAACTGCGTGATCAAATTTTATCAAGTCTGTCCCGACAGTTAGCGCTGCGATCAAATTAAAAAAATGTTTTGTTATCATTGTGTTATTGTAGATCATGTACTGGATCAAATATTAAATTAAAAGGTACTGAGTGTTTTGAGAAGAGTTTTGAAGTGTGCCTAAAAGACTATACATTTTGCGAATTTAGTGCAGAATCGAAGTGAGTATATTTCTTATATTTTTTACACGTGCGTTAGTTAATAACTAACCTAACCTACAAATTTATTTGTGTACTATCGGCGTCATTAATTTATGACTGTTTCGAGATTTAAGGGAAAATAAAATAGTATGCAAATAAAATTTATTTATTTATACACCTCAGGGTTTAACCAAAAATATTGTACATACAATGGCATTACGATAAATTAAGTTTTTGTAAATAAAAAAATATATTTTTTAAATAAAATAGTTTGAGTGTAAGCTTATTTACCTTTAATTAAAAAAAGTTGAAGATTTCATTACACATACTCACACGCTATCGATTAGTCTAATTGTAATAAATTTACATGTAATGACGTTAGATATTGTCATACCATTTGAATAATAATTTTCATCAAAATGGTCCAGAATGTTTTAGCTTATTAAAAAAAGTTTGAAATTTTCAAATTAAAGACGTGTAGACAGGACAACGTCTGTCGGGTCCGCTAGTTAGTATATAAAACAGAAATCCTATTTCCAAATTGTGTGGTGTTGTTCGTGCGCTTAAAAAAATGTAATTCAATCAATTATTAGGGCCGTCTACTCAAAAGCCACATTGGTTAAGTCACCCTTCCAAGCTGTCTTATAACCAGCCTAATATAAATTCGGATCGATTGCTTTAAGCATTTTGGCAAATATTTGACTTTCTCATGGCGAATGTCACTTGATGCGTGAACACACAAACATGTGACAAATATTTACACATAAACACACAATCTTAAAAGGCTGAGTACAAAAGAGTAAACAACCCTATACGGTTATTGTTTACATCGATTAAAGAGGATAACAACTGCGTCGAGTGGGTGGGGGGGTTGGAGTGCCAAGCAATCAAGTATATTGCCCAAAGGCGTTATAAACGTTCAACTTAATTCGATTGCAACGATTAAACAAATTACCAAGGGACATCCCTTACCTCACACCACCCACCCTCCCAGAGAAACAACATAGGTATAAGATTGATATGCTTGAAGGTGTATTGTTATGCAAGCACAAATACAGATAGGCATGAGGGGCACTTTGCAATTGAATTGAATCCACAGCGTAATTACCTATCATGTTTGGCGTCTGGTCTAATGGCAGGATGTACCTGTAGACACACTTGTTACACCTTTAACTCACTGTTACTCCACGCCCATCAGTCAGTTAATTGAATTTGCTTCACTGTATTGAGAGTTGGGGGTGACTTCGATGTCTTACACAAGGCTCAAGGGCCTTGAACCTATATAAACATTATGCGCTTTGACATTGAGTTAAGATTGAATTAGATAGAATATCGGCTTATTTTTATTTGAAGTAAGATCTGGCCCGTGCTTTCGAGCCACCGGAAATAATAAAATATTATTCGAGATTTGTTTAAAAAAGGCAACCGAAAACAAACAAGCCAATATAGACCCATTTCCTTACTCCCTACCTTCTCTAAAGTATTTGAAAAGTTAATGAAACCACGCATAGGGTCGTTCTTAAAAAAAAAAACTGTTTTTTGAGCGATACACAATTTGGATTCCGTGAAGGCATGTCCACAGAAGATGCCATTCTGAAATTGTGCAGCGAATTATGTTCGGGTTTAAACAATAAAAAATAGTACGGTAGCTTTATTTATTGACATGACCAGCTGGATTTAGGGGTTCGGTCTATAATTGGTTTGCCTCATATTTAAGTGGGCGATCTGAAAGAGTTAAAATTGATAATGTCTTCAGCGAAGAGATGGAAATAGTCGTCGGTGTACCACAGGGCTCGGTTTTGGGTCCGATTTTATTTTTGATTTATGTGAATTCCATATTCGTACAAAATTTTAGTAGTAATATAACAGCTTTCGCTGACGGTATGGCACTTACTTACAACAGCACCAATTTATTTGAATCCTTTATCAAATTACAAAAGGATTTACAAATTTTAAGGCAAAGGTTTGCAAAACATGAACTTTTGACAAGCGAAAAAACAAAGCTTATGATTTGCAGTCTTCAAAATTTGGAATCGATTGAATGCGGGATATATTTTCACTCGGCTGAATGTAAAAATTTAAGTATGTTCTAACACACTTGTGGCAAAGACAATTTCAAAACAAATGCTTTCTGTTCTTCGAATTGTTTTAAAATTGAATCAATTGATAATTTTAAATATTTAGGAGTTTTAATCGACAAGAATTTGAATTGGAAGGCACATACAGCTGAGTTACATAAATATATGATATCTGTAACTCGTAATATGTTCATGTTAAAAGCGTATTGTTCAAAAAATTTAATGTTAAAGATTTATTACGGACTTGTACATTCGAAACTGGAGGGACATATCTGAATACCATTGAACCTCTCATTATAGCACAAAAGCATATAATACGATTAATTTGCAACAAAAATAGGTTAGACAGCAGTTGGCCTCTGTTTCAGGAACTTCGCATCTTACCTCTTAAGTACTCAAAGTATTCTTCATCCGCAGTGGTTTCACTTCTACAATCCGAAGTTCAAATTTATACAGCTAAAGAGTCAATACTAAAGCTCTTGTTAATGTGCCAACCTCAAACAAGACTCATTACTCAAACTTTTTTACTGTTACTGCACCTAAACTTTTCATTCATTCGTTTCATTGAGCCCAATTTCGGACATACCGTGAAATATAGGGATTCCTTTTTAAGCCGAGCAACACGAATTTGGAAATGTTTACCCGGCGAGATTTTCCCTTGCCATCTTGATCTGCAAGCGACAACTCATATCTTCCTAATGCTCGCGTAGTGTGTTCTACAATAAAAGGGAAACAAAAAGTCGCGTTAATTATTAAAAAAAAAAAAAAGCTAAGCAAGAAGCCGCCTTGATTTCATGTAATTCTCGAAAGAATTCGATTGTGTAGTGTTCGCCCTATTTTCAATAGTGCAGCTGTATGGTGTCCTAGCAACGTAGCCACCATAAATAAAATTGAAAGTGTCCAAAAAAGATTCTTGTTATTTACTCTTCTTCATCTTCGGTGGGACCCAAACAAACATCTTCCACCTGACAAGAACCGCTTGAATCTTCTTAGACTTTCGATGCCAAAATGAAGGCCAAGTAATTAAATTATCACCCTGCTCCAACTTTTACCGGGATCCATCTTAGTATGCTTAAATTTTGCGAATACTGTTCCCATTCGAACAAATCACCCAACTAAAAACTAAATAATTCCGCATTCCTAATTTTTCCATCAAAAACTACAATAAATGTATCCACACCCACCATTCTTATTCCAACTATGTAAATAATAATGCCAGGACAACCAAATTTCAATGATGTCCAGTCAATAAAATTACGGACATTATTAACACGTCTGTTGGACATATCAATTGCATCTTTATTCCAACCATTCTGCACGTGCATTCATCAAATTGAATCCAATTTGTGATGCCACAATCCATAAATGATTTACGATTACGACTAGAGGCAAGGGGACAATGCTATTTTATATTTACCTCCTTTTGCAAAATGCCACAATTGATCCCTCTGCGGATATTTAAATAAAATCTGTCGTCATATACGGAAATATGTCTATTATAAATGGCATCCTGAACACACACATCCATTGAACAGGAAAACATTTAATGTTTGTTAGTGGGCGGCTGCTGGTCGACGACGCCGACGGTGAAATGGAATGCAGGACTCATTCAGAAATCAGGAGTCCTTAATTGTATTTATAGGGAAAAATGTAGCATTCACGTGCAGACAATCAATTTGGTGCTCAGCTAAAGGCTGGCAAATTGTCCGCAAAAAATTGGGCGGCAACTTTTTTATTGTTATTACAATGAACAATGAAGTTACACCTTTTATATTATTTTTATAACTGGCCGCTGCATTTTTACTGTAATATAATATTATTGCTATAAATAATTCTTGGGCAAATAGTTTTGGTTTTGCATACAATTGGAGTGGCGATTCAATATTGCTAGGGTTGCCAGCATACCAGAAAATGAAAAAGTTTATATTTGTGTGCTTGGCGGTTTTAATCTACCAAATTTAAATTGGACTAAGGTAGATGAAAATAAATGAATACCAGTATTTTTAAACTCTGAAATTGAAGTTATGATGTGTGATTCTCTCTTTTCTTTAAATCTTAACCAAATAAACAATTTTTTTGATTCTATTAGATTAAGTTTTTGTTACTGATGATTTTAATACAAATATTTCTGAAACACTTGCATTGCTCAATAATTCTGTTCATCGTGCTGCTATAAATGCTTGTATAATCTACACTGAGTTACAATTTCTTTGGGGCAGTAGAAGGGCGGCGGCACGCTTATCGTTGCACTAAGGCTAAGCTCGACGGATTGGGGAAGTTTCTTGCCGCTTCTACTGTTTCCTCCTGTTCAGCAACCAAAATTATCGTGCCAAAGTGTAAAAAAAATAAGGATGGGAAAAGGAAGGAAGAGGAGAAGGATAACTCTACTTTAAAAGGGTAAGGACATGGTTACGCAAACCCAGGGAACTTGACGACACACAAGGGAACACGTAAGTAAAGTGCATTTATTATTTTTATCTAACCCAACCTAACTAAGCCTACAATAAAATTAAACTAAAAAAAAAAATATAAAATTTAGACTAATACTATGCCCAGTATAAAATAATGAAACACTTAAACTAAAACCCCATACTAAACTCTAATCCTAATGCACTTCTTTCTTTTCCTTGGACATCGCCATGCCGAATTCCAAGCGCTCGTCTGATGTTGTTGACGAGGTCTGGCCAGCCCACCCAAGTATCTTAATAATACTTCCAAACGCTGTCTTCTTGGCCGATTTTACTTGAAGACAACCGCTAAGATGACCCATCAGTCACACACTCATGTACAAAAAAATGTCCGTATGTATGTCTTTCGTTCTACCCAATCTTACCAAGGACGGCCCTATCAAGGCCTTCACACACCAACAATCCATTAAAAAAAATTATTTGCCTTCACATATAAAAAAAAATGCGCACGACTGGGTCGCACGTACTTGCTCTTATGTGCCTAATAACATTGGACGGCAAGATCTTTGTTTTTAAATGTTGGTATGCAATTTCTGAGAGTTTATTAGTAGGTATAAGTGTGGTTTTAAATTAAAAATTATTTTTTTGATTAGCTTTAAATATATGTATTGATTTTTCAAAAAAAAAAAAATCAAAATTAATTTTTAATAGAAAAAAAAAGTTATTTAAAATTTTGATATGCATAATTAATTTGGCTACTTAGATCTTCTCAAATATAAAATTTGACAGAAATCCATAGAGCCGTTACCGAGCAAGCCAAAAATTCAAAAAAAACGTTACATGAAAGGTACCGTTAATAGACTTTTCCCGTATATGTGGTTCTAACCAAATAATAGCAAATACCAACAAAAAAATTCTCAAAAATGTCCATCAAAATTGTTGGAGCCGTTTTCGAGAAAAATAAGCTTTTCCTAAACAGTCATATGGCAGGTACCGTTATTTTTAGCCCTACAAATAAAATTTCAATTTCCCCTCTGAGGAATGCCAAAAGATAAATACATACCAAATTTGAAGGCAATCGCTTAACCCGTTTAGGCTGCAGTTCGATAAACACCCGGACAGACAGACAGACGGACATTTTTTTGCCAATGACTTTTTTAGGTTTCTCTATGATCGTAATGTCATGTTTGATTGTAAGTAAAAAAAATGTTTCATGTCTTTCCTTATTTTATCGTTTCTTTTATAAAAAATGTTCACTGTATTCCTCCCCTTAAAATTTTCTCCCGTAATACTCGTCTCACAAGGAATGCTCATCAGTTCACCCTTGAGCCAAATTTTGGACGTACTGAGAAATATAGGGATTCTTTTTTTCAACCGAACAACACGAATTTGGAATAGTTTACCCGGCGATATTTTCCTTGCCATTTTGATTTGCAAGCATTCAAAACCCTCTGTCCCCTCCCTATTATCTTAATTCTCGCGCAGTGTACTTAAATAAAAATAAAGTTATTGGCGCGACAGCTCCTTAAGGAGCCAAGGCCTAGTGACTTATACTCTCAACCATTCCTTTGTGTGTGTTGTTAATCTCGGCTTACCGCCGAGTCCGAACGGCTACATGAGATGCACTTTTTCGAGACAAATTTTACTCTTGGAGGTTTGTCAGTTCCTAGCAAGAGGCAGTACGCCGGAAAAGAAAGTGGCTATGAGCGGGATTCGAACCCAGGCTCATTCGCTTAGCAGTCCGACACACTAACCACTAAGCCAAGGGGCACGAAGCGCAGTGTATTTATATACATTAAAAGAAAAATACATAGTCCGTTAATAAAAAAAAAATTGCACATTATTCACAATATTCTCTCCGAAATAACCAATTCACTAAATGGTTTCAGAAGTGTCGACCAAAGACTAATTCGTTGGATTAGTACAAGACCGCTCAATACAAGTTGTGTAGACGGATTCAAGTCTGATATTCACAATATTCTGTCATTTCTCCGACTCTCTTCCTCATAATATCAGAATACATTACAAGAATGCTGCGTGATGTGTAGGTTTCCTTCGAAGATGCAACAAATTGCTCACCCCATCTGATCAAGCTACAGTCTACCACAAATTATTTTCTGTCTATACCGCAAAACAGTTAAGTCTTATATCGTGATTATTTTTAAGACGAAACTAATATTTTCCAAGCTTAGAAAATGTGGTCCGTCCACACAACATATTGTTCACCCATCAAACATTTTTAAACCCAAAAACAATGTCAGTGGGCTACTCATTTAAATCTCTTCATTATAAATACAAATAGATTTTCGGAGTGCTGGCGGTAATTACGGATCATAAAATCCCACTTAATTGGCACAAAATATTTCATTTTCATTATGTATGTAGGTATGTACGGATACAAAAATCAACCATTCATTACCTGAAAGTATCGCAACCCTAATTCTATCAATTCCTACCAACCCCAATACAATTAATCTGCAACAACCGACACCATGCCGCACCTTACTGCAGAAAGGACGTAAACAATTTATTCTCTAATCACCTTGATGTTATTTGCCGTGAATACCCAGGAACCATAAGGAGTCACGTAAGTACTTAGGATATCATAACAACGCTGCGGGTTTTATCTGATTTTAACCCTTACTAAAATGTTTGACTAGTCTTTACGTTCACAGTCGCAAATTATAATCACGATGACAGGATGTGGAGTTATATTGAGAAAGGGGCGAAT
Organism: Platycheirus rosarum; assembly: GCA_963971375.1. NCBI lineage: Eukaryota > Metazoa > Arthropoda > Insecta > Diptera > Syrphidae > Platycheirus > Platycheirus rosarum. Next base: position 2,020,937 of record OZ020511.1, read on the forward strand.
TAGTTACAAAGTAGGTACCTCACTGGAACAGTAATGATTCAATATAAGCACAATCACGTGACAAACACGCGTAAACAATATAGCTTATAGCGAATTACAAAAGTTCAAGCAGCTATTAACAACATCAACATTATCATCCCTAACATCCTCACTCAATGATGCATTCAATAGCAAATCAATTTAAAACTCCCCATCCTCTCCTCCATCATTCTTGTATGTAGTAAGCTTAGAGCAAGTTTAACCCTCATAAACCGTATAAACTTCTTGAATTTATATCCTCGTGAATGAACTGTCAAAATGTGTATGGCGAACCTTGTAAATTTATCTCATGATTTTGCCGTTAACCTCGTAAAACTGAGGGATGTCTTTTTGTTTGTCTTTGTCGATTGTAACAGCTGAAGGTGATGTAGGCCCCGATTGCGGTTGTCGATTAGTTAATCGATAATCGATTCTTTTCGAATACAGTTTTTCGTATTGTGAATGTCGATTTCGATCGACATAACATGATATCTAACATTTTGGTGAGAATGATGGAGCAAAATCTGGACATAGTAAAAGGCGTCTGCGTAAAGTCCCAGGCAAGAATTAGATGGGAACAATTTTCTTTTGAGTTGAATGCTGCAGGTCCCCCAATGCGTATTTGGCAGTAATGGTTTAAGGTAAAAATAATTGCTTGTTTTATCTTTGAAAATGAAACTACCAACGTAACATTTATTTTATCTTTTATTACAGGCCGACTCCACACGATATAATTTCTCTCAGGATCTTCAACATGAGATGAAATATCCAATGGAGTCGCGTTGTTTCGGAGTCTGTTGGGATGTTAGACATCTATCTCTGCGGTTCTATCTTGACATCGATGTCTTGATAACAATTTGACGTTTGTGTTTTTTTTTTTCTTTTTTTGGGGCCCGATGACGTTTCATCTCATTATTTTTTGTCTCTCATGCGGGTAGTTGCTCTTTTTGTGCGCTTTAAAAATTTAGTTTGCAATGAGAAAGCCTGAATACAGTATTTTTATTAGTTTATGTGTATCAACAAGAGTAAATGAGACAACATCTACATAAATATGATAAAATTAACATATATAAGAAGAACTTCTATCTATTGACTTTTTTTTAGAGATACAAACACATTAGCTTCTCTTGCTTTAATGAAATATCAAGACATGAACTGCCCAGCGAAGAAAAAAGAAAATGATCTGATATTTATGTCAGAGATCTGGTTAGCAATACAGATATCATGTGGAGTCGGCCTATTAGGTTTGGCCAGAACAAACTCCATACGTTCAGCGAGTTGGAAGAAGCCGTGATAAGGCTTCCACTGTCGTGGATCCACCTGGATTGGAACTTAGAGTGTGCGGAGAATCTCAATATGAATATTCCCAAATTAAATTCCTAGAAGAAAGCGGTCAAAATGCAAATATTTTAAATAACAATGAAACAACATATGGGAACGCAGCAGTGTCCAGTGCCCATTGTACACAAATATCCAATAGTGGAAAGAAAAAAGGCACAAAAAGTGACTGGAAAAATCAAAAAAGTTGAAAATATGATGAAGGACATAAAAGAGAGTGTTAGAACAAGTGCAGAATACACAAAGAAAACTTATTATTTGCAAAAAGAAATATTAGCGTTAAAAAAGGAAAAGTTGTCTACATATAAACAAGCAGTTGAAAAAAATCTCACGACAGATCATTAAAATTGAAACTCAAACGTGAAATTTTAGAACTTTAAAAAAAAAAATTTGAAAATCAACTTTAAAATAATATCAAAACAGGATTTTTTTAATTTTATTATTTATTATTTACTTTAATGAATTGAGTTTTTGTTATGTGTGTGTAAACAAATTTACTTATCTTTAGTTTAATAAATAAAGTTCCTATTTTTGTTGTTTTTATTGAAATAAAATTAAAAACATTTTTCTTACAAATTTGTATTTCTTATGTATCGAAGAATATTTCTTCTGATAGCTGTAGCTTCAGTGCTTGTATTTGGAAAATTTTCTGAAAAATTGTGTGATGTGTCATCACTATTTACTTCTTCCAGCAAAAGAATATTTCTTGAAATGCAAATATTATGCAAAGCTGCACACACATTTTTGACATTTTCACTTCAGTCATCGAACAGATTTTCATTCGATAGATAAAGTGCTCACTGATGGGTAAATTTGAACTTTATGTATGTTGTCGTTGTTTTTTTTAGACATTTTTCTCTCAAGATTTCATAAATATTATTTTCGTTTGATGAGTATGAATCATTGTTCATATTGAATTAGTTGCAAAATGTTTACTTTCTTCTGAATCGCAACAATGAAGTTAATTTATCCTAACGACATCTGTTAGCCAATAGAGAAATCAATAAATACATCATTAAGTTGAACATAACTAGTACAATTTATAATAGTTAAACGATACGTCAGGCTACGAATGCCATCATCCCAAAGTGGTTACTCGTGCATTCGATCACTGATGGCACTCACTCACTCGTTCACTGAAACCGTAATTGTAATTGTAGAAATAACCAAAGCTGGGCCTGAATAAACGCATCTACATTTTATGTGTTGGACATTACCACTCATTAATTAAAACAATTGCAAAATGTTCACCTTTTTCTTAATCGCTACAATGAAATTCGCTTATCCAAAACAAACTGTATCATAACGACATCTGTTAGCCAATAGAGAAATCAATAAATGCACCGATAAGTTGAATAAAGCTAGTACAATTTGTAATAGTTAAGCGAAACGTCAGACTACGAATGCCATCATCCCAAAGTGGTTACTTGTGCATTCAATCACTGATGGCACTCACTCACTCCCTCACTGAAGCCGTAATTCGGCCTCTGGTCAATGACGTTCGTATGTATAAATACATATGTAACAACCAGTTCTCGTATTCCATATAAAAAATGTAAGCAATGAAAATGTTGGATCGTGTACAAATACAAACATTTATTCAACTCAGCGAGGCGAAACCATTGTATATAAACTACCTACCTATACCTATCCATACATACTTACTTCCTTATGAACAAAGCACACTTTAATTCAAACTGTTCAACATTTGTATGAAGCTGCAAGTTTTCGTTTCGTAGGATCTTTATCTCATCGTTCATAGCTTTAAAATCATCTTTTGTAGCCAAATCGTTCATTCTCGAATCTAACAAGGTACGAGGTCTGAAATGCTCATTTTTCCGACGAGTGTCATATTTTGTTTTTTTTGCCGCTGCCACTGCTTCCGGTGACGTTTCGTGAATTTTTCTTTTTGTTTTATACATGAACTCGCAGGTAGGTATTTCAAACTCTTAAACCAAATGAGTTTAAAACAAACATAAATAACAATTTTTAACAAACGACAATAAATATTTCACCTTTAAAAACAATAAAAACATACATAGAACTAAAATAAACAGTTAGATTATAAAAATAAAAATAATTTAAGAAACCGTTATTAAAAATATTTTTTTTTTCAATTAAATATCGAATTAAGCTCCTCCAACGCAAAAGTTCCTCTTTTAGAAACTAGTTTGGGTGATTTAATGGAGCCTAAAACATGGCTTCAAGGGTAGGTAAGTCCATCCCTTTGAGAGGGCCATTTCCAAAGCTTGAGTGATTTTCGCATTGAGTTGATCGTTACAGTTTTTTTCGTCGAATGCGACAATTACTCCGCATTTCTTAAAACCAGATTTTAAATTGACTAGAGTTTTCCTCAATTATTTTCATCATCCTTAGCAATAATGGTGGAAAGTTCTCCTTTTGAATGTTGGTATTACGTATACCGTCGGGAGTGGCCTTCCATTCTGACAACACTTTTCACCAAGCTAATTTTAATGGCCGGAAAAATGCCACATCAAGCGGCTGAGTCAAGTGGGTACTGTTGGGTGGAAGATAAATTAAGTTCACTTGGTTATTTCGACACATTTGGAGAGCATCGACAGTTATGAGTGACGATAGGTTATCTCAAATTAGCACAATTTTTCCTTTTAGTCTTCTGAGTCATCATCAGAAACTTTAGCCAGTCTGTAATAATATTTGCATCGAACCATCCAGATTTACTCACATTCTGTCACATTCTGTTCATGTTGTCGACATTTTTGAAGCTCTATAAACTACGTATGGTGGCAGTAGTTCTCCAGCGGCATTTCCACAAAACATGACAGACACAGACGTTTTTAAAGGATATTTGCATCGCCTTTTTACAATTACCTTTTTCTTTCTAGGGTCGTCTGTAAGATTTGTCTCGTCGAAATTCCAGATGTTCGTAGGAGGCATTTTATTATTTCATTTGCCAAGTTCTCGAAAAGGCTTCGTAGCATTGGTTCATCCACTCCCACTCGACTACGTTTGATGTTTTCTGCAAAACGCACGTAAAATTTCCGAGTGCCTAGCAATAAAAGTTTTTGTCCAGTCTAAGCCAGGAAAATTATTCTCAAATAATTTTTACTGTCCGCCACAGCGGTTTAAGTAGTTTTTAATGAAATGCCAAAATTCACCAGGATTTATGGGAAATTTAGCGTCTTCTTCTGAATTGAAAACAGGTTGTTTTCCAGGCTTCTTTAAGTGCTTACCCTTGAGTTAGTTCATGATCGTTCTCCTTGGATTTTTATACTTATTATTATTATTATTATTTCTTCCAGACTTTCTCGCAGGGAATCGTCCGTATAATCGGCGTACCTTCTTGCTCCCAATAACCTTGTATATTTCCTTGGCATTTCTACATTAAACAAATGATAGTTCATTACGTTAGCAGAATGTTTTAATTAATATAAATTTGAAAAAATAACGCTAAACATAATTTTTTTTAGGTTTTGTGGTTACTTTGCTCCAGGGGCAAAGTAAAGTAAAAAAAATGAAATAATTATTATTTATTAATTAAACAAATAAAAACCATGCGTAAAGTAATAACAAAACAATATTTTATCTAGAAAATTTGTATCACACAACTGGATGTACACACCAAATTTTGTACACAAATTCTTTAGCCCAACTTCACAGGTTAACTACTTTTAACATACTGCCGGTAGACGGTCCGCTGCAACACGTGGCAGATGTTTATATTGTATGTGTGTGTACAATACGGATGCTTCGATTAAGAGAATGTAACAAATCTGAGCGTGAATCAAGAAACCAACTCTTTTTGTCAGTTGCGCAAAATTACCCCTACAGGGGAAAAGTAACCCCATATTACGGTACTCGGGATAGTGATCTTTAAATAATGCCATTGCATAGAGGAACTGTTTACCCGTTACTTTTTACCTACTGTTATATTGATCAAATACCTGTATGTGCGGTGTTGATTATATTTTTCTGGTTGATACCTATCGCTCTTCCATCTGAATAAAAATGTTCATTTTGTTTGTTTTTTTCCTTTCGGAATTAAAGTTCATGATATTTTTAATTACTTTTTTATAACACATTACAACATAGTTAAGAACCTTCCTTGTAAATTTTACCTTTGACAGTTTTGCAGTTTTTTTTTATCTTAAGTTAATTTTTAGTTGCTCATTAGTTGTCCGCATATTTCTAATTCTATACATAATTAAATAATACTCCAACAAACAAACATTGCATGTTCTTATATTGCATTTTTTGTTTCAATTTTTATTGTTAGGTTCATATACATATATATAAATTTAATTAAATATACCTTTAATATATAACAAATTAATAAATTACAATTACACATAAGTATTGTTTCCTTATTTGAATTATAAGTAAGGAAAACAATAGCAGGATTCATGCAACCACCTGAATACATGTGCACATTTTATGTATGTATTTCCCACTTAAATAATCTCTAATTTATTATTCTAACGATTGTTGTTTTAAACTCTCAGGAATTATATTTAATTCTTGTCATTAGTTTTTATTTTTATTTTTATTCGTAAATTTCCTTTGAGATATGGCAGCTTATTATTCCTGTTTTTTTTTTTTTTTTTTTTTTTTTGATACTAAGAATATAGTTTTTATATAAAAAAAGCTGTTTTCTGCAAAATATTTGCTTCTGTTTTTTTTAGAATATGAGGGATCATTTTTATTTTTTACTATAACATACACGATTTAATAAAGTTACATTTACTTACACAAAACTGTCTCTATTTAATGTATAATTTTTCATAACAATATAAAATATAAAGCATTAATAAAAGTACATTTTTTTATAAAAAAAATTGGTACTATGTATCTATTTTCATTGAATTGAAATATTAAAACTAAATAATACCTTAAAAAATATATCGTTAGTTTAGTATTATTACTTACTTACATATTGTTTAAATATTTTATAAAAAAAATAATATCTTAACTTTGTAGTGAACAAAACTCATTTTTAAACTGTGTTTCAATAGGCTTTATTTAAAAAAATGGGTTGGACATTTCATATTGCTTTTTGGCTGGAAGTTGGGGTTGCATTTTTTGTAGATTAGCTTAAAATAAAGATTTAAAGAAAAAAAAAACAAATAGCCGACATTGTGGTTAGGATTTTTAGACAAACTTGTAAAAGGTATTCCTTTCCTTTAGTTTTAAAATGTATTTCCTTATTGCAAGAAGCACAGAAAATTTTGAGCAGAATTTTTGAGTTTCCTGTATTTTTAGGCCATAGTTTTCTCTGTGTGAATTTCACCTTTTTCATATAAATTCATTATTGACTTAAGACTCACAGTATTGCTAATGCTGGAGTTTTTTGTCTTACTACTATTAGTGGCTTTGCGTTCATTAGATTTTTTAGTCAAAACAAAAAAAATTATAAATTGGTATCAATGTGGTTCAGCTAAGGAGTTGATTGACCAATAAAGATATTTACGTTTGGTGATGGATGAAAACGTCTTATTCCTTCGGATTTTTTTGTATGGCAATGAAACAAAGTTTACATTGGTTTTTTGACCAATGAAATGACCCGCGCTGAATTGTCCAATTCTCTTTTCAACGACACCACAGCAAGTGCCTGTCCATACGATGATTTTTTAGTCGCCTTATGGGTGAGTTTGTTAACTGGAAGGGTGAAAGGCGAAGGGAGCAGATACTCATGTAGTGAACTGAATTTTCTCCGAATAGTACAGTTCCATTTTTATACTATTCCATTTTGCTATTTTTTAGTTTGTAGGTGTGAAAGAGCCAAGAATGTTTTCTTTTATTATTTTTCCTTGTGACATAAGCAACAGTACATGAGTTATCACAACACAATGTGAACACAACTAATGTGCCTTCAATCTATTGAAAAATCACCGTATGGACAGGCATTAAGAGAAATAAAAATCATTGTACCAGCTGATAAAGGTAATGTTATTGTCGCCTTGAATAAAACAGCATACGAAGCGAGAATGATGTGTTTACTAAGTGTGCTTCTACACGTTGATTGTTAAGTCTTGACTCACATAAGTGCAAAAGAGATAGCAAATTCGAAAGTTGAGAAGAAAAAACATTTTAACATGTGAGTCGAGGGTAATTTTTTCATTGACTTTGTTACCGTTTTTCTTTTCTCTTCTTCTTTAAATCATTGTGTTGCTTCATTATGTTTTATGCGATTTTTCTCATATTGGCTTATGCTTTTTCTTATATTTTTCCTAGGAATTTATTATTATTCCTTGCTTCATGTCAAACATAAAAACATACCCCCTTTTCAAGCAGAAAAAAAGAGCAAGAGGAATGTCAAATTTGAGTCAACCCAGTCAAGCGAAAAAGTCAACAGTATAGAAGCGCGAGACTCACGGAAAGAAAATAACAATGAGAACTTCGAAAAAAATCATGACTGGGCGGTCTACCTGTAGAAGCACACTAATTCTGCTATAAGACGATGAAACTGGATGCATGAACATTGTTCGAATTCTTTGAACATAGAGAACAAAAATTCGAAAATTTGAGACAGGAAAAAATCTGTTCTATGTTGCAGGGGAAGCATGTTCAATAAATCTGTTTGACATTTTTCTTTTCTCCTGTTCGCTCTTAATTTTTTTATCACTTGGTTTCTTTGTGCTCAGAGTAAACTTCAAATAAGATTCAAAGTTAACGAAAAAAAAACAAGTGAAAATGAAGTGAGAAGTTAATTTTTGTGGACTAATGAACTTAATTTGGACATCCTATGTCTTTATGATTCCAACAAAAAGTTGTATCTGGTTTTGAAATAATCTTAAAATTTTCATTTCGAATCAAAGCAATTAACTTCCTATCTTTTAAGCTTAAATTTAAATCTTTCCTCTCTTTTCTACTTTTATGTCTTCTTTTGTTTTCTTTCCTTTTTTATGTATGTATTCAACAGTTCAGTGTAGTATGATTTTTTATAAATTACTCTATATATTTAAAGTTTTTTTTCTGTTTTTTTTTTCTTTTTTCTTTTATTATATTTCTATTAATTCTTATCATTTAAATTGTATTCCAAAATGTAAGTCCACAGGTTTTCACTAAATTATAAGATATCTACTATTTTACTGTGTAGGTTTTATAAAGAAATAAATAAACTTAAACACAGTCATTACATCGATAGGGTTTAAAGAGCAGATTCATTGCAAATGATTATGGAAAATGAAAGAGAACTGTCAAACGCGTTTCATGAAATTAATTTCATCGTGTAGTGGCGCTGGCAACAGAGAATGAATTCGAACAAAGTGCTTGCATTAAGTTTCATCGTCTGATAGCAAACTAATGGACCGATATGTGGATGACCGCCGTAAATCACAAGAAAATTCAATTCATTGTCGAGTTAGAAAAAAAACGACACCATAGCTTTCTTGGATGTAAAAATCCACCACAAGAATGATGGCTTATTGTTCAACTTGCACCAGAACGATACAGCTTCAGGAAGACTCGTAAATTTTCGATCAAACCAACCGAAGCATGTTATTGTGAACACCGCTTTTATCCTGGTGAACAAGCTCTTTGCGTTGAGTGACAAACAAACAGTTTAAACAAATGATTGCCTCAAAAAATCAGGTTTAAAAACTGAAAATTCTGCTAAAACAGCACTTGCCACCCATAGTATGGAAAAAAACCATGAACCACACTTTGACGACGTTAAAATACTTCAAACCGAAAGACATTACTCAAAACGATACACTCTGGAAACCCTTCACATACTTAACACCAAAAACAACTTGAACAGAAAACAGGACACACAGCCGTTTACTGCTCTCTTGCTTCCTAGAAAAAAGTACAATGACTCATCAGGCAATTGAAATTGCTAGCATACGTTGACGACATAGACATCATTGGCAGAACTCGGCGAGCTGTCACTCGAGCGTTTGCTAACATTGAAGCTGAAGTCACTGAGGCCAAAACAAAGTACCAGCTGTACACAAAAAGGGACACACAATACCAGTGGACTGGACAAAACATCACAATAGACAGTCACAACTTTGAGGTATTTAGGGACTTTGTTCACCTCGGATCCGCTATAACATCTAACAACTACATCTCGTCAGAAATAAAGCGAAGAATTACTCTTGCCAATTGCAATTGAGAAGCAAAGCCATATCTCGAAAGACAAAGGAGACTCTGTATAAGACCTTAATCATCCCAGTTCTGCTCTATGGCGCCAAGGCATGGACTCTATCTAAAGCGGATGAGGATATCCTTAGTCGTTTCGAGCGTAAGATTCTTCGGAAGATTTTTGGCCCTACCTGCGTTAACGGGCTTTGGAGTAGAAGGTTCAACCAAGAACTATACAAGCTATACAGCTGTACGCATATCACGTTTAACAAGGCTAGGTCATGTAGAACGAATGGGCAACAATGCTCCGGTTCGCAGGATCTTCGATTCAATCCCAGAGGGTAGACGCAGTCAAGTAAGACCTCGCCTTAGGTGGCGCGCTCAAGTGGATGACGACCTCAACCAACTTCGAGTGCAAAACTGGAGGCAGCTAGCCAAAGAACGAGCCGGCTGGAGAGGCATGTTGGTTGAGGCCCAGATTCGGCCCTAACTGTAGCGCTCCCTAAGTAAGTAAGTAAGTGACTCATCAGGATCACTAGACAAAACTTCTTTAGCCGAAGTGCTTTATCATTTCTTTTAAATCTAAAAAATTTTGTTCATTTTCAATATTTTGTATTATAAATTGTATTTAAGAAATTGTGTTTTTCATTTGTTCATACAAAGGTTCGACAAATTTTGAATGCACCACCTTCAAATATGAGGCTTTCTTGGCGAATACCTAAATAATCAAAATTATAGTTTTTTCGGCCAGAAAAACTATATCCTTTAAAAAAATGTGTCTGAAAAAATCAATTTAAAAAAACAAAACCCGCATTCAGTAAAACTTGATTATTTTTTATATAATTGAACAAGCTAATGAAACCCAGAACGTAAATTATGTCTGCAGTCGTTGATTTTTATTAACATATAATATTATTATTCAATGTGTAAAATGGTTGAAAAAAATATATTTTAAATCAAAAAAATAAACAACTTACTATCTTATTTTATTTTATTTCAATTCTTTTTTTTTTACACAACATTTTAGTTTTAAAATAGGTTTTATTTTTGTGTTAAGTATAACTCAAATTGCCATTGCGTTGATACATTTGCAAAATTGGATATTTTTTGTAATTGTTTCGTTAATTCTATTTATGATATCGAACTAATAATCCAAATGCAAAGTTGTTAAGCATGCACCGTTTGAAATTAAATTTATAAAATTGATAAGGTGTTCTTTATTGGTGATAAGACATTAATGTTTAAGTAAATATCTCCAAAATTGTTTTGGGAAACAGCGCCCAACAAAATTGTTTGGTGTTGTATTTTTTTCTATTTGGGGAGATATTGCCTTGCTTCAGTCTATTAACATTACCGCTCAAGCTTGAAAGACAGAAAAGGAATATATGGCCTAAATAGAAATAATGGAAACAATTAGATAGAAGCTTTATAAAGAAACTAGCAGAACCGGCCACGCGTTGTTGTGGCCCATTTTATTTGCAAAGTAAGGATCCCTATTTTTTTTATTTTTTTTTTAATATAATATAGCCTATGTCACCCGGGGATAGTAGCTTCCCAACAGTGAAAGATTTTTTCAAATCGGTTCAGTAGTTTTGGAGCCTGTTCAATGCAAACAAACAATCAAATTTGTCCTCGTTGCCTAACTTCGGCTTCAGATGTGGCCTATATGCGTCTAGACAAACTGGGTGGTAATAGGTATGCAACTCTCTCCAGATTGGATTTGAATAACTTCGAAGTTATTTCATTTGAGTTTGAGGAATCTTTTACATTTAAAGAAACTTCGTATGAACATAACCTCCAGTCTGATCTAAACAGAATAGAAATCCGAAACAGAAAGCTTGCATACCTGGCGATATGGAATTTTAGGCGTTTAGATATTTCCTTATGCGCCATACTCCTCAAAAAATCAAAAATGATTTCTTTTTTTTCTGGAAACAAAGCGCAAAATTATAGACAACCTATTTTTAATACATTAACTTCACACTACTTCGCACTAAGTTTTTCTCAAATAAAAAACAAAAAAAAACCCTGCACTCAAAAAAATCAAATTTGAAAGTTTGAGAACCTTAGGGAATTTCGTTGTTATTGGATTTAGGCAAGGTTTGTGTGTATTTTAATTTTCAAAATGGCGTTTTGTGAGAGTTAGCAGGAAATTCCTGTTATTAAAAATCTAGTTTCACACTAAGAGAAAATCAATTTTTCATTCGTTAGTTACCAAATTTAATTTATCTTAGTTTGGTATTAAAGCGTCTATAATTTTGCGCCAAAGAATTTAACTAATATCAACTTTAAATCTTGAAAAAAAAAATTAACTCTGTGGATTGTATTTTTATGTAGACAGAACATGTCATTCGGTTATCGATTTTTAACGTTAAAAATTAAAACAAAACAAAATTGCCATCTAATTTGGTTCTTAGTGTATAATTCAAATAGTTTACAAATTTTCAATATATATTTTTTTTTTTCAAATATTATGTTGGTTCAATGAAATATGTATTTGATTTCAAACACAGTACCTACGTTCTGTAATTTTTTTTTCGGAGTACGGCAATATTTTCCGATTCGTATTTCCTCAAATTTTCGGTATTATTTACTAATTTTGTATTTCGTTCGGTAAAAAGCATAGAAACTTTTTACAATTATTCAACCAAGCTATCTATCTGGTTGGAAAGCGTATTATAGTTTATAATTAAAAATAAGCAGTATAAGTTTCTTATATGTGACAGATGTCAAACTATAAACTCTTCTAATTTGATAAAATAAACCCAACTTCAAGCGGAGATCACTATTAAATTTCACAGATTTTTTAGCAATCCTTTTGTGACTGACCAAATAACTTGCATAGACGATATTATTTTCTTGGGCACAAAGTTACGAAAGATGGTATCACTCCTGTAGCTGAAAAAGTTGAAGTAATCACAAATTTTGCAAAACCAAAACTAGCCTTTGAGCTAAAAAAATTCCTAGTAATGCTAAACTTTTATCGTCGATCGCTAACTAATGCAGCATTTGTGCATGGAAAACTACAGCGTTTAATCAAAGGACAACACAGTGATAGAATGGAATGCAGATATTTGACGTTGATGTAAAGAATTTTTGGGCTGGAGCTGCTATTCATGATCTCATCGATAACGAACTGAAACCACTTGTATTTTTTTCGAAGCGAATGTCAGATTCTGAAGAAACCAAGAGCTCTTTTGATTGAGAACTATTAGCCATTTACCAGTCGGTAAACAATCACCTTCAAAACAAACTAGACAGTTAAGCTTTCTACATATTTTAGGGAAAGACAACATCGTTGCTGACTTGGATTGAAACAATTTTCGACGGCAGACAAATTGATTTTGAACAACTGGCCGAAGATCAAAAACAGATGAAGAATTTAATAATCTCAACAAAATACAAAATGTTTTGCGACGTGTCTATCAATCGAATTCGACTCTATGTTACAAACAAAAATCGGAATGACGTATTCAATTCTATTCACAATTTGGCTCACCCAGGTAAGAATTCAACAGTTAAACCTATATAAGAGAACATTTTGTATGGTTAAATCTGAAAGATGATATCAAAAAACTGGTAACAACTTGGTCAATAATAATCTAAGGTTAGTCAACATAATCGTTCTGTGCTGTCAGAGTTTTCAGTGATAAATCGATAAATCTTTCAATATCTTCAAATATTGCTTTACTTGCATTGACAGATTTACTTGTTGGCCAACAGCAATACCTCTTCGTTAGCTCCATTCTGGTTCTACAAAAAAAATCTGCGATTCTGATCGTGTGTAACATTGAAAACTTATGTCAAAATGTTTTCATTTCAAAAGTTAAAGTTCTTTCTAAAAAAATTCAAATACATAAAACTTGTCATCTGTATGTATCATGTATGAGTATTTAGCCCTATTCAGCTTACTTTTTCACAGAATAAACGAGAACCAAAATGAAAAATTGGTATGAAAAGTATCGTGAGAAGAATTTTATCATTTCATATTTTCATAGGACCGGAATAGGGGCACAGGACATAACAACAGAAATTGTTGCAAGAGCATTTTTACATGACTGGATCGCCAACTTTGGAGTACCGGATGCAATATCAACAGATCAAGGGACGCAATTTGAGTCAAAGCTGTTCAAGGAATTTTCAAATTGGATTGGCGCAAATCATTTTCGCACTACAGCCTACCATCCTGAAGCTAATGGTATTATAGAGCGCATGCTCGGTTTTATATACCTTCGATGGGTGCAGCCATATATCCTTGCAAGCAGAAGGAATATCAGCACTTTCATTTTTTCTTCATTTTTGTGGTCTGAATGTGAATGTGCACAACACAAGCATTTACAAAAAAAAAGAGAAATCGTCCATAAAAAAAAATGTTCATAAAAAGGCAATTTTATGTGAAGGATTCCCGAGTTATAAATAAATCATTAAGACGATTCTAAAAGGTGTTCCGCTTCCCAGGACTTTGGATATGAATTGAATCTAAAATGAATATATTTTTGGTCCTTTAAATGAATACATAGGCGCTTGTGCGCGTCCATTTATATGAGGGATTCTTGAGTCATTAAAGAGTATTTTAAATGGCTTAGAAACGATTAATTTATTATTCACCTAAACGAATAATGAAATACTATTTATCTTCGTTTTAATGAACCATATTCCGACAATTTACATGATTTGGAAATCCTTCACTAAATGGCCACTTAAATGAAAACTCTTATGTGCGTCTATTTTTCTGAAGGATTTCTGGGTCATAAACAAATAATTAAAAAGGTTCAAAAAGGTGTCGAGCTGCCCAGGAGAATGGATACAAATCGGATATAAAATTAATTCAGTTTCGGAAGTTTTCTTCACTTTGGTGATTTATTTTTAATTCGTTTATAAGGATAATGTTTGCTGGGTTGTTTTATTGGGACTCCGGAGAAACTATTAATTTACCAAGAGAATTTTTCAGTAAACCTACAGATGAGTACGTAGAGAGTAATTTCATAATTAAGTAAAAAACTTTTAACAAAAAAAAATGGTTAGCCAACACAGTCACTTGGAATTATGTAATTAAGAAAAGATTGAAGATGCCGGAAGTAGTATGGCGAACCTTGGTAGCGTGGGCGTCTGCGATAATATTTTCAAGGCAAATCGTTTTGATAGAAACTTTTTATTGAAAATAGAGTCGTCCTAAAGATTACGACGTTGTGAATTTATATAAAAATAGTTTTATTGGAACATTTATTTTAACCTGGAAAATATTTTATGTTAACGCGTCTTCTATCCTTTACCACCCTAACTTCTAAAAATCTATTCATTTGAAGTATTGAAGATTATTTAGTTTCGTTAGCAACATGTTAAGGATTCATCTTTTTAATTTCAACGCTACAGCACACTTAAACGCAAATAATATTTATAAGAATTAGGTGGATGCCGTCTGCCAGAATGGGATTACACCTTGACAGCTGATAGCACGAAATTTTGTTGCCCATAATACCTACAAAATACAAATGGAAACAATCGATTGCAAATATTTATCCAACAGCTTTAGAAAACAACATCTCCCGATAGCTAGAGTACCTTTCGCCACACATCTTAGTCTTTCCCAACTTGATGACACCATAGCAACCTCGATACCAACTACTTGCAAGATGAAAAATAACTGCACTACCAACCTTCGTGAAAAATGATTTGACAGAGCCTGCTCGGAGGCTAGGAAGAAATCATTTGCTTGGTTAAGGCTTGTAAGAAAGTACTCTCAAAATCTATTTCTCAAACGGGAGTGCCTGTCTTCAAACAAAATTTAAAAATCCCTGCTTAAAACAAAGCGTCAAGACTACTTCGATCTTGCATGTTGCAGGAATGCCTCTCAATTTTGGAGTAATGTGCGTCAACGACAAAAAGCTACAGCAACCCACTCTACCAGTCGAGATTTAAGGGAACATTTTGAAAATCTCATGCTATTATCCCTTTCCAAATAAACGAAGCCTTGGGCGCCCCTTTTATTCACTTTGAGGTGATGAACTGAAAAACAACGAAGCCAATGGAATATCACCTGAATTTTATAAATTCAGCACACCTCTATTCGTCGAATATTTTACTCTAACGCTAAACCAGGCTTATGATCACGGGTGCGTGCCAAGTTACTTTAAGGATTCCATCGTAGCTCCAAAATTCAAAAAAGGTGACCGCACAGTTCCTATAGAGGAATTTCCTTGCTGAACTCATCAATAAAAGTTCTAACAAAGCTTCTCTACAAAAGACAAAAGAAGATTGGTTTGAAGTTAACAATCTCCTGGGTGAGTCCGAAGCTGGGTTCCGCTAAACTACTCGACTATAGATAAAATCCACACACTCAAGAGCATTGCAGAGATTTTCATCAAAGCCAAAAAGTTTTCTTTATAGACGAGATGGAAATCGGTGTAAGACACCTCTTTTGTTTGCCCTGCAAGTCTAATAGTAAAATCCTTGAAATTTTCTGATGCCATTTGAGATTAACTGATTACTGCCACAAATGGAGGCTTCAGGTAAACCTCATTAAATCGAAGGTTATGATATTGCGTAAAGGTGGTGGCCCTTATTGTCGGAACGAAAAGTGGAGATTCGACAATAATGACATCGGAGTAGTAAGTGACTATGATTACCTAGGAGTAAAAATATCGAGAAATCTTAATCTGAGAAACCATATGTCAGAGAAACTTGCAAAATCAAAAAATGCTCTTAATGCAAAGTAGAAATCGATTATGCATAATAAGGATGTTAATTTTAACTCCAAGTTTCGAGCTTTTGAAACAACAGCCAAAGCTATAATGTGCTACGCCGCACATAATGAATTTGACGAGGTAGAAAATCTTCTGGGATATTTTCTGAAAAGAACGCTAAGGCTTCCAAGAAGTACTGCAAAACACATTCTCATGCTCGAGACGGGTCTGCCTCGGATATCCATTTCAACACTGAAAATGCAGGTAGACTACATATTGAAAACGTTAAAAATATTAACTTAATTAATTAATTAAGTTAATTTAAGAAAGAAATTATTTCGATTTGAGGCTTGGAGTAACTTAGCTTCCCATTGCGGCCATCAACTTACTCTCACCGAAAACAGACCAGATCTATGGAAACCTCAACTTTATAAATAATAAATAGACGTATTTATGCAATGCTCGACTACAACCATTCATCCAAGGAAAAGTACTCAATCTCCCTCATGTGACTGGGTTTTAAAAACAAGAAGAGAGTTGCTACCACTCAACTTTATACCACATAGAGAAGAACGTCAAGAAATCTGCAGTCAAGGAGAAAGAGAAAACATTTACCAATTTTTTTGTAGATGTCCTATCTTACTGGAAACCCGGAGTTTACTCGGTGAAGATGAGATGCTCAGTATTCTAAACGGAGCTTATTGGAAAATTTTGTTTAAGTTTGTCAAGCTTGCGCTTTCCTACAGAAAAGAAATTATCGAAGAACTTTTTTTAAAAATAAATTACTTACATTAACACTTTAAAGTTTAAAATTGTCAACTGGCAGACGGCTTAGGCCATGCTCAAAAATGTTAGTAAAATTTAAAGAAAAATAAAACATTTATCAATCTAATCTAGTCTAATCTTTTTAGACTTGGAAAAATTAAGTGTCATTCCCTTAATGTTAATCTTTAGTTTTAATGAAAAATAATAATTTAATTTTGTTTTCAATAAGGAAACCCCAATCATTTAATTAAACCGGTGTTCTTTTTAACCTTGACTTTTTCAGAATTTCTAACTGATCCATACTAACATTATAAGTAATGAGAACAAATTGAGACTTTTAAATCAGAAACTTTACTAATTTTTCTTTTTTTGCGATTAGTTTGGAGATACAGAACGTAGGCATAAGCGTTACTTTAAAAGAGAAATTCGTTATTTATATTTATTTATTTTAAAAGGGATACCAATCATCCAACTATAATACAACTTCAGTTATTAACTAGTTTCAGTTTTCGTGTTGTTTTAGCTTTACACTTTAATATAATCTAAATCTAGTTATTATTATCACAATTTAAATTAAAAAGACTTTTGAAGCGCAATGTTTAAGCAATTTTGAAATATGATTCGTTCTTAAATTATCCTAACTATAGATTTTAACCATTAAAAAAAATCATAAACATAGGAATTGAATCAAAGACGTATTTTGTTCATTTTGTTGGAACAAAATTAAATTTTTGTTTGCAATTTAAAACGATGCTTCGACTAAATATGTTCCATCCATTGGCTGGTTATTTTGACTACATTGAGCGTTGCCAGAAGCTGGCATATATTTTCCGCAGGCCTGTATACGGTCAAAAGATATAAAAAAATTATTTTGCATTATTAAAAATCAAAAGTCAAAATTAATGAATAATATATATTATATCTATGAGAAATAGAAAACAAATCTTTATAACTTAAAAAGATTTTTGTAATTCATTCGGCACCGATTCAGCCAGATATCATTCAATTCGACCACTATAGGTATCTAAGGTTGGTAATAATTAAAATGGAATATAATATTCAGTTTTTCTTCAAATCGTATGAGGCGTGCAACAAAAAGCAATCTGAAAATTAATTTTACAAGACACATTTCTATATTTAAATACATTATAAATTAAAAATATTCCATTAACAAAAGCAATAACGCATGCCACATTATTTGATTTAAATATTTAAATGTTGGTACATGTATATCTATTACATTGACATAACAGTGCCAGATTAAGCATCTAAATGCTATTTATTTATTTACTACTTCATATTTATAATTAAATAACAAATTATAAACAAAAATATACAATAAATACACACATTTATGCAGCTTTATTATAGGTGTTGTACACAACATTGTGGAAGAATTCAACTTCTCAAACTTTTTAATGAACATTTAGAAGCTTTGTGACCATCTAAAACTGCATATTTTAGTCGAAACACGAACCTAGTTTAACTTGGTAAAAAAACAAGTGTAAGCAACTTTTAGATGAGAACTTACCTGGTAACGCTGTGAACAACAACGCCCACAGCAAGATTGCATTAAGCCAACAGCACTGTTCGTAGAATGAGCTGGACTTGCCATAGGCGATGGCGAACCGGTACGTTTCGGTTGACCATTGTATGGTGTGTCAAGCTCGACAAACTCGCGGTCCTTGAGGGAAAAGTAGTTAAATAAAGATGGAAACGGCAAATAAGAAAATACACATGTAAATGTACAATTATCTATGCATTTGTGTGTGTTTGTGTGTGTGTGTGTGTGTGTGTGAGAGAGAGAGAGAGAGAGTTTAAGTTTAATAAACTGTTTACAAACAATAAAAGAGCAGTAGTATTATTATACAGAAAATATAATATATATATAACAAAACAAGGAATATTACGTATATAACAATTACTTTGGGACATTTATAAAGGACAGACATTACCATACAAATTAATTAGACCTTATACAGCGAATTTGTTTGGTTCTTAGTTGCCACACGCAAACGTGCAGTGTAGTTAGAGCAGAGGAAAAGTTATTTTTTGACCTGATAACGTCTTATAAATCGATGACACGGTACACATACGAAATAACATGACTCAGGCTGACAAAAAATACAACACCGTTCCGGTAACTCGTTACTCTGGTTTTTACGTGATAACATCTTATAAATCGATGACACGCTACACATACGAAATAACATGACTCAGGCTGACAAGAAATACAACGTGTTCGGGTAACGCGTTCCGGTAACGCGTTACTCTTGTTTTATAAATCGATAACACGCTACACATACGAAATAACAGGACTTATGCTGACAAGAAATATATGATGACACGCTAAACATACGAAATAACATGACTCATGCTGACAAGAAATACAACGCGTTCCGGTAACGCGT
This sequence comes from Platycheirus rosarum, assembly GCA_963971375.1. NCBI lineage: Eukaryota > Metazoa > Arthropoda > Insecta > Diptera > Syrphidae > Platycheirus > Platycheirus rosarum. The sequence goes on from OZ020511.1 coordinate 2,040,216, forward strand.
TACTCTGGTTTTTACGTGATAACGTCTTATAAATCGATAACACGCTACACATACGAAACAACAGGACTTATGCTGACAAGAAATATATGATGACACGCTAAACATACGAAATAACATGACTCATGCTGACAAGAAATACAACGCGTTTCGGTAATGCGTTACTCTGGTTTTTACGTGATAATGTGTTATAAATCGATTACACGCTACACATACGAAATATCATGAATATAACGCGTTCTGGTTACGCGTTGCGATCACGCGTTACTGTGGTTTTTTCAACCAAAATCGATCGCAAACGTTTTCTGAGCACCAGGCGAACATGAAAAATAACAGACAAATGCGAATTCCCAAACTAACAATAATTCCACTCAAATTCAAAAAGTACAAGAAGAGAAATAGAAATACAAAATGGGCGGAGTTTTGTTAAAGTAGATGTAGATAATGGGGTGTGTGTGGTGAGTTTTTGGCTCAGTTATTTGGTGACTCTGAGGTTTGGTGCAAACTTGCGTCATTTTGACGCAACGGTGACGCTTTTGCGTTTTCCTATACATAACATCAGATGTATGTCTGTACATTTATTTATGTTGAGGATGTACTCCTTAACCGCCCAACAGATTTTAATGAAATTTACAGGTTAAATATAGTTTTGTCCAGGCAGCGTTGCTATGAATGTTTGGTCCCGCTAGCATTATTTGCGCATTTCACATTAACACAAGTTTTTTCTAGGGTACCCCTAGTTAAATATAAAACTGGTGCCGATTGGTACTAGGTTGTTGCTACAACAGTATTTCTGGTACTAGATTTTAAGTACTTAATACTAGAATTTGGTACAATTGCATTTTGGGTACTAGATTTGGTAGTTGATTTAGTACTTAATTTAGTGCTTAATAGATATAGTACTAGATTTTTTTGACGTGGCAAGTGGAATTGTATATGGTGTGAGTTAACGGGCTGTATGTTGGTGTTGGTATCATCAATGTTTTCGTATGACGTTATCACGTAAAATTATCGTCCGTAAACCGACTTTACACACAACCAACTTTTTTTTTGGGAACAACTCGATCAAGAGATACCGATCAAACGTGGCAGTATTATAGTAATCCCGTTTAACCGTACCGTTTCGCAAAATAACTTTTAGCACAATACCGATACGCAAATTCACGCATAACGAAATCTCGCAATTGGCATTATAATGCGGCAGCGCTACATCAACAAGGAAAGATACCTACTTTTTCCATGTTTAGAAGACAGCTCTGAGACAAACTTTTGTAGTGTCCAAATGTTGGTACCTACTCTAAATAATGAGAATCATAAAGATTTTAGGAAATTGTATTTTTTTGAGACATGCGAAATTTTGAGCATCAGCAATATTTTACTAAAATTTAATAATATTTAAAAAAAAATTTAAATTCCTCATCGTATAGTTTTGAATGTTTTTTTTTTTCAAATTTACGTAAATTAAATCATGGTGGCTGTATGAATAGGGTAGGTACTGAACGGTGTCAAACAGGTGATGCACAGAGCTGCAACTATCTCGTACGCATCAATTGTGCTTATTTTACCTCCACGCGGTAACCAAAGGGTGGGTTCTGGTCTGTCCATCCGGACATTCCTGTTAAAACTTTAAGCGCGAGTTTTGAACACAGAAAAAATAGCAACACCATAATGCTCTGTTTTAATAACTGTTCTGATCGATTTGCAGAAGTCTTGCACGAGCCCGTACGGCAGATGAGCCGTACGACACTCTGTCTGTTCTCTTTCATCTTCGATCGATTTTGGTTGCAAGAACTACAGTATCGCCGTTAGCATCAGTCATGAGTCTTATCAGCATGAGTCATGTTATTTCGTAAGTGTAGCCTATCATCGATTTATAAGACAAACAAAAACTATGTCAAAGTTAGGTGTGTCAATAAGTCTTCTGATGCTCTGTGGCAGTGAGTTAAACAATCTAATAGAACGGACGAAAAATTACATATCCGTTTTACGGCATGTAAAGCGAGGTTGTATTAAGGTTATAGAACGCGATGATCTTGCAAAAGACAGACAATTGTATAAATAGAAGTGTTCTTTAATGGTTATATTATTCTGCCAATAATTTGTTGTATTAAAACACATACCTACTTTTTACTACTTTCAACATATTTAATTTGACTAAAGGGTCCGCCATCTAACGTGGTTTTTTAACTAGTGCTTATTTCGTGAATGGTAACACTTAGCTCAGATTGTGTATACGCTGGGAAATATTGCGACATTACTGCCTGCGATCTTCTCTAAGATGCCGATTTTGCCAAAAAAATCATCTTTTCAGATGAAGCTCATTTTGATCTTAGCGGGTTTGTAAAGAAGCAAAATTGTCGCATTTGGGGCACAGAAAACCCGCACGCATACATTGAAAAGCCGATACACCTAAAACTGTTTGGTGCGGATTTTGGTCCAGAGGCATAATTGGCCATTTTTCGAAAATGAGCAAGGAGTGGCCGTTACAGTCAATGGCGATCGTTATCGGCCATGTTGAACGAATTTTTGTTCACAAAAATTGAAGAGGAGGTTATTGGCAACATTTGGTTTCAACAGGGCGGCGCTACGTGCCACACAGCCGAAGCTACACTCGATGTTGATGAAGCATTTTCAAAAAAAAAAATTATTTGGCGGACCCGTTATTACCAAGAAGTGGGCATATAAATGTTTGAAAGAATTAAAAGTGCAAGGAGGTAGATCATTTATAAATAGTAAAAACAAAAGGGGGCCCAAAATTGATCCTTGTGGAACACCCTTTTGTATTGGTAAGTAATTCGAGGTCCTATTGTTTAGAAAAACAGCTTCAGATCTAATAAGATGTTGTGATTGATTGTGTGGAACGCTTTCGAAAAATCTAGTAAAACCATTGAATAAATACAATATAGAATAGACACTCTAAACTTGAAGCGCGACAGTCGGATTTCGGTCGAAATTGGCGACAGAAAAGTAAAATGGAAGGGTTTTGTTACACGCTATTAATTATTTTTAAAAATATTGAATTTTCAAATAAAAATATAGGTAAATAGAAAAATATAATTAAGTAGTCAGGATTATGGTAGGTAAACGCAACTAGGTTGTTTTTCAGGGATGGTTATTATGTTATAAACATAAACAAATGGTTGCATAAGCTACAAAATGTTATACCTTGCTTACGTCTTTTACTTGCGTTTATAGGTACTATATTGCAAGTTATGCATTCGTGCAGATTAAATTTTTTTTATAATTGGCCCGCGCAAAAGGGATTTTGGCGGAGGCGTTAGAAAAATCTGGAGGGGTATAAAAGTTTTAAAGTTTTAAAGTTCAAGAGTCTGGCAAGGCATTCTACATTCGCGTGGTACGGCTAGTGAAAGAATCTCTGTTTTTGACTGTACGTCCAAAGTTGGGCTCAAGGCTTAATTTATGGGCATTCCTAGCGGCGCATGTAATACGGTTGAATTGTTTCAGGGGAGGAATGCAGCTGGCTATTTCGCTAGAGCGAAACGGTAAAATAACGAAAGGCACGAAACAATACGACGGTGCTTAAGAGATGAAATTTTTTCTGTTATTGTTCGGTCGCCTATCATTTTCAAAGCTCTTTTTTGTATTCTGTCTAAGAAACTCAAGTGTTTAATTGGGGCACTTGCCCAAATATGTGCATTATACTGAGGTTTTGGACGAATATACGCTATATAGATCGTATCCAAATCAGAAGGGGTGAAAAATGTCTTGCATCTTCGAAGGAAACCTAGACATCTGGCAGCATTTTTAGCGACTTCGAATACGTGGTCGTTTCACAGAAGGTGGTCTGTAATGCACATACCGAGAACTGATAGGTGTTCCGTTTTTTCGATACAAGTGCCACTCATCGATAGTGGAATTGGGGGTATGTTTCACTTTAACTCCAAAAGACAACATTGAGTTTTTGAAGCATTAAATTCAACACTATTTCTTATTCCCCATTGTACAATGCTGTCAAGATCAGAATTTAATGAACTAATCATACGCTGCCGTTGCAGTTCCACATCCGCAGCAAATAGATGAGAGTCTGGAAACGAATATAAAAAGCTGAGAGTACTGTCGTCAGCGAAACAATTTATTGGATTAGTAGTTTCAGATAATAAGTCATTAATAAAAATTAGGAAGAGAGTTGGAGATAAAACAGAGCCCTGGGGCACACCAGCATTTATTTTGTGAATATCAGACTTGAATCCGTCCAACACAACTTGTATTGACCGGTTCGAAAGGTAATTACTAATCCAACGAAGAAGAGATTCCTCGAGTCCAAATGCACGTATTTTCGATAAAAGGGCTTGATGCAAAACTATCAAATGAGATAACAATTAAACATCACATTACGATTATAAAGAAACATATTTAAATTACTGGCAAAATTCTGTCCGTCTTTATGTACGGATGTAATTTTGGATTGTAGCCAAAACTCAGAACTTAAGGTTATTTTGACATTCTAAAAAAAAACTTAGCTGTTTTATAACTGTAATGTAAAAACTTATTTTTCTCGAAAACGGCTCCAAGATTTTTTATGAAAACAAATCAGCGCAAAAAAAAATAAGATGGTAGGCTAAAAACGTTACCTCCCATAGGACCGGTTTTTTTTTTCTTCGACTTTCTCGAAAACTGGATATCCGATTACAATCGAAATTGATATTCAGGAAGACGTTAGTAGTCTTAGTAATTTTAAATTAAAATATTTTCGAAAACTTTTTTTTTTGTATTTTTAATAGTTTTTTTTTTTTTTTTTTTTTTTTTTGATAGTGGACCATTGGGTCTGCAGGTTCGGGATGCCTATGGAATTGCATTCCGACCAAGGGCGAAACTTCGAGTCGAAAGTATTCCAGGAAGTATGCGCATCACTGGGTTAAAGAAAACAAGGACAACACCTCTTCATCCACAGTGTTATGGAATGGTAGAACGATTTAACAAGACCTTGAAGGAACATCTGTCCAAAGTCGTGAACGAGAACAAACGGGATTGGGATCGGCGAATTCCTTCATTTCTTATAGCCTGCCGGAATGCGGTTCATAGTACAACTGGATACACTCCATCCGAAATTCTATTTAGACGAACTGTCCGGCTTGCAAGTGAGCTTAAATTCGAATTGAAGACCCAAAATGCGAAGACGACTACGTGTTGGATCTTAGAGAAAGGATCAACGACATGATGATGTGCTTGTTCGGGACGAACACAACTAAGAGGGGGACAATGTGATGTAGCAACAAAATATTTAGATACTCGGAGGATATATTTTGTTTGTAAATTAACGACCTCTGTGGGATTCATTGTGTAAGTTAAATTTGCTGTTATTTAAACTGAAACACGTTGTGTTTCATAAAATAAAGAGATTTGTTGTATTATTTTGGAAATTTTGATTGAGTTTTATTTGTCGAACCCCAGGCCAAAACTTCACAATATTGTATTTATTCAATGGTAAAATTAAGAAAGTTACTTGATCCTTATCAATTGCATTCCTTATATCCTCTGTTACCTTGACCAATTCAGTCACGCAGCTGTGTTTTGCCCGAAAGCCAGACTGGATGCTTTTAATTAAGTTATTAGTTTGTATAAACTCCGTTATTTGCTGATGCAATAATTTTTCCATTACCTTTGACAAGAATGGTAAGATCGAAATGGTTTTGTATTCTGTTGCTTTTTTCTTGACTAATGGCAACACTTTGTCTGTTTTCCATAAAACAGGAAAAAAGACGTAGTTATAACGGTGTTGAAAAGATAAGATGGTAAAATGGTTTTGATGAAAGAGGGATGAATCTGAAGAAGACTCAAACTTTGCGATAAAATTCGATTCACAATGTTGAATAATGCACAAACGTATGAAACAGTAAACTGACGGCAGTTGGGAAAATCCGAGGAAACTTGCACATTTTCCTAATGTCCAACTAGCTGATCCTGATACTGTAGTGTAGAAAAAGACGCCTTCAGAAACCAGTTTGAAAGGCATAGTGGACAATCAGAACATCTTCCTGAGATGGTTAAATAATAAATATTCCAGAACAACTAATAAGAAATCATCAGAACAGGATAGCAGAAAAGTAGATATTGCTTCAGTTTTGAAAGAAAAATTTACATTTACATTTTAGATCTGGCACTAAAATTGATATCGAATTTAAAGCTTTAATTATTCAGCGGGTTATAGCGAATAAACTTTAATTGCACAGGATTGATAAGCATTGTACACGCTACTAAATGTTAAATTTTAATATACAAAGGCACATTTTACTTACAAGGTAATGATATAATATTTTTGATTTTCGCAGAAAATCGAAAAATTAGAAAATTATACAAAGAGTATTACAACAATTAACTGATTGTATTTAATAAAAGCATTTGCATTGGCACTCACAAACCTTAAGAAACTTAATTGGATTTATTAATTATTTCTATGTTTCAACTACTGGGATTATTGGTCGCCGACATTTTTTAAGTTTAATTAAAAAATCATCTTTTAATAAAGAAAATTAAGGAGAGCACACAAATTTTAAGAACACATGTTAATGGCCCGCATTGCATTTTCCAAACCAAACAAAATAAATATATGGTTTCTATCTCACTTCTATTTTTAGAGGGAAAAACATAAGTAAAGGTTTTTCGAATAAGGACTTGACTACTTTTTTTAAATAAAACGCAAACCATTTGAGCTATTTCAAAAAGTTTATTATCGGCTTGAAGTACAATGAAAACATTTATGATTGGAACTCGACTTCGTTCATATGACCACGGGCACGTTTGCAGCTGTCCATTATTTGAACCCAATTGTCGATGACTCGGCCACACATTTCGGCTAGTATTTCGCGATTAATGTTGGCTCTGAGCTTTTCCAACGTCGTCGGCTTGTTGGCATAAGCCAATGACTTAACGTAGCCACAAAGAAAATAAACTCTTCAATAAATCGATTGTAAGGTGTGCTGTGGCACCATCCTGTTGAAACCACATGTCGTCCAAATCGGGGCCAAAAACAATCGGTAAACATGGCATAATAACGCTGGCCATTCACAGTAACGTGACGATCGTTATCGTCGATGAAAAAATATGGCCCAATAACAGTTATTTTTTGTGGATGAAGTGGTGATTCATGTGAGCAATGTGGATTTTCACCCGACCAATAACGCATATATTGCTTATTGACGAACCCATTGAGCCAAAAATGAGCTTCGTCACTGAAGATGATTTTGCGATGAAATTCAACAATTCAACGCTCTTAAAGTTGCGGTCACCGACTCTGAATTTTTCGGTAGAAACATTTTTATAATTTGCAACCTCGTGTACTTTACCACAATGAAAATGTTGAGTTTACTGAATAAATTGACAATGACAGTTCGATGATTAGTAAAAGGGTGCGTTCACAAATTAAATTCAAAGTTGTCAAGTCCCTATTGGAAATTTGTTAAGTTTTGCCGAAAGTCTTATTAAGCTTTAAATAAGACAATTTTTATTTTTACAGATAACTCAAATTAATAACCATTTTAATTTAAAAAAATTGTTTTGAGGAGAAAAGTGCTTTACAATACGGACACCATTTACTGAGAAAAGGCTTTAAAAAGACGACACAGTTTGACGAAAAAAAAAAACATTTGTATGCCACTCACCGAAAACTTCTTCCCTCACGTCCGAACCACGGATATCAAAGTCGCAGGATAAACCATCTATTACTTAACTTAACATTGTTTAAATGTTGGGCTTTTAATGCCTTACGCTTTTACATGGTATTTAAGTGTTTATTGTTTAACCTTACGTTTGGCAGGATATTGAAGATAATAAGTTCTTTTTTTTAACAAATATTTACACAAATTATAGTCCAAAATAATAATAACAAAAAAGAAAATTGCTTCAAATTATACAATTTAATAATTTTAATGAAAAAAAAAATGTAGAAACATGTGTTGAGTATAAAAGATTACCGATTGTTTATTAACGTTTATAACATAGAAATATATAAACATAAAAATATAACTTAGAGTTTGTAACCGATCTATTGATCAGTTATAATATTTCATACCGATTCATTAAATCGTAAATAAATAAAACAATATTTAAACAAAATAATAATAAAATAACATTTTTTTTTATATAGCGAATTAATCGTTGGTTTTTTTGCTCATACTCGCTAGTTGTGTAAAGCATTTTTGAATATTTCCTCATACCGTGGTTTTTTCCAAGCATCTTAATAAATGATGATGTTGCAATTCAAAAATATCCTCATCACGATAACTGTCGTCCAGTTCAATGCCTGACTCTTGGGCAGCCCAACGAGCTTCTGCGGCTTTCTTTTTATTGACGAACGCAGCCCCGGATGATGCCTTGGCAATACGAATGCGAGCCAAACGCGCTTTCTTTAAATAGAGAAAAATAAAAAAAAAAAAAAAAACCGAAAAAAATATATTCATTGGAAATGCGTCCTGACAGAAGATGAATTCATTATTATAATTACTCGCTGAGCTTTGCGCTTGTCTGCTCGTTGATTTTGATGGTAGATTCGACTGAAGTTTGACACAATTACAGGTACTGGAAGAGCAATGACCAAAACTCCACTGAGGGAGCAAACACCTCCAACTATTTTACCAGCTATTGTCTCTGGAACCATGTCACCGTAGCTATATTATAGATATTGAAAACAAAAATTAATTCTTCTCACACTATAGAAAGTTTAGATAGCTTAAAAGAAACTGGTGTTGATGAATGATCAATATGAACAATAAGGAAAGAACAGCGAATAGGAATTTCTTTTTTGGTTTCGAAAAACATCGAAAAAAAGCCAATAGGATTTTACTATTTCAACTATCATGATTTCAAGAAGTTTTAGAAGCAAAGAACAACAATGTAATAGTTCAGGTGAGACTGATATGCCGTTGTTAGAAATGTAATAAAATTTTGTGTACGAAGAAGAAAGAGGCATTTGGTGTTGTACAATTGATAGTTTTTGAGCAAAATCATTCGAATAGTTCGAAAAAGCCATGCTAATGGAAATAGAGATGAATGTGTTTAACAAAAGCGGTTTAGTAATTTATTAGTGTCGATATATGAATAGGCTTAATTAAAGAGTAAACCGTGGGTACTTTTTTTTAATAATAATCTACCGTCGTAAGACGGAGTAGTCATTTTCATTATAGTTGTTGCCAAAAGATCCACACGATCTCCGTAAAACTAGTAACGCTTCAGAATATGAAGACGTCACATTTTGAGACCTCGATTAACGATTCAATCGTGAAAATTTGAAGGAAATATCATCTCTAGGTGATATACTATTGAATTATGATAATGATAAGATCATTTTGGGTATCAAAGAAGAACCAATAAAAATTATTACTCTGTCTAGAGAAGATTCTGTAGAAAAATATATCAAGCCGAAAATTCCCTACGAAAATATTTAAGAAATAACTGTAAGTCACTGTTTGTTTTCCATCATAATTTTGGAGAGAGCAGATTTAAATATCATAATAATGTCAATTGTCTAATTGACCATTCGTATTAAAGTAACGTTACATGGCGTTTGGAATCTGCATTTGCAAAGGGGCCTAAACCGATCGGTTACATAAGATGCAATTTTGGGCAAAGTTAAAACTTAGCGGATTTGTCATTTCCTTGTAAGAAAGCTCTGGGGGAGATTCGAACTCCGATCCTTCAGCAGCCCATTACGTTAAGAACTATGCAACGGGGCACAACAACATGTTAAGTAAAAGATATTTTCGTAAATGAATTGTGCTTCAAGTAATTTTTTTAATTTTAATGTCATCATCTTAGTTATAACCTTAGCAAATGCGGCACTTAACAAATATCTATATTTAGTTACAGAAACCTTATCTGTAATCAAAATATGACATCGAATTGAATTCTAAACGAGAATTGTTTCAACGCAACTCAAGTCTACAAAATTTCATCGTGAAATAAATAAATGTAATAATTTCAAGGAGAAGAATAAAGTATCAGAAGTCTTAGATCTAATCGTCAACCTACATTATAGGGTAATCTATCTGAACGACCTATTTTCAAACCCTGTAATAGTCGTAGTTATTGTCATAATGTAGAGCCATAACATTCCCAGTTTGCGATTGCGGCGCTCGTCGTCAGACCATCAAAAACATCGTCGAAGACTGCAGCTTATGCACATATCTAGGTAGCTCAAACGCCTTAGCTGATATAAACCAGCAGCTCTTAAATGATTGAGCAACCTCGATATCAACATTTTGTTAAAGCAATGGAGTCATTTTAGTCATTATGCCTCCGGAACTGGCGAACCTGCATGCATTTTATTTACCCTTCATGTGCTTTTCCTTTACAGTTTACCATACAAATTAACCAGAAAAAATAAATAAAATCACAATTACTTTGTTTTTTAAAAAGTGGGTGCACAAAAAACACTTATGACTACTTAATACTCATAAAAAATATTTCTGAAAGCATTGAACGCAATTTATGAAATTCCTTTTTTTATCCGCCCGGACTTCCTTTTCTAAAAAAAATTATATCGAGTTTCAATTGTTTTCGCTTTCATTTTACAATATACATACAGGGTGTCCCGTAATTCGTTTTAAGAATTTTCGGGCATGATTCTTGGGTAGGTATATTATAGGAAAAAAATCGTTCTACAGTAAAGCCTTATCCTCACTTTTAGTATCATTTATCGGGGATTTAAGAAAAGGCTTATTTGGGTGTACCTTGACCCATGTTAACGGTAATTGCGCTGTTATTATTATTTATAGAAACTTTGTTTATATAATAAAGATAGGGATTTACCCAAAAATCATGCCCCAAAATCCTGAAAACGAATTACGGGACACCCTGTATATAAAAAACTCACAAACAAATAAATACCTAGGAAGTAAGTTATAGAATGTAATATTTACTATAAAAGGAAAGCAATTCAATGCAAAAGGTTAAAACAAAATTACATGCAACTTCGCCAAATTTCAGGGCTAACGTTTTTTTTTATCTAATTTGACTGCACATTGAATGTAGACGCTTTTTTTATTTTTTTTTTTTTTTGTATATCAAACAAGGTCATAAGTTGTATGAAAAAAACGAACATTTCTTACAACTTGGACAATTGTTTGTTTAATTTTTGTTCAGACCAGAGCAGCATTTAATGGCAAAAAAAAAACAAGTAAATCCATATTATTATATATATAGGAATGAAATAAGAGCTATATGAACTGCAGTACATTTGTATTTTAATTTTCGAACAGTGCTAGTCTAAGTTCTCGACCTTAACAGATTAAAAATAACAAAAAGGAGGAAAGACCACCGTTCACACGTTCAATGTTGCCTCTGAGCTCTTCCAACGTCATCGGCTTATTAGCTTAAACCAATGACTTAACGTAAACCCAAAGAAAATAGTCTAGAGGCGTTAAATCGCACAAACGAGGCGGCCAATCGACTGGCCCATTTCTTGAGATAACATGTCGTCCCAGCCCATATCTACCAATTCGGCCCAAAAATAATCGGTAATAATAGCGCGATAAATCTGGCCATTTACAGTAACGTGACGATCGTTATCGTTGACTAAAAAAATATGGCCCAATAACGCCGCCGGCATGCAGCCCCCACCAAACAGTTATTTTTTGTGGATATTCATGAATTAAATGTGGATTTTCAACTGACAACGCATATTTTGCTTATTGACGAACCCATTGAGCCAAAAATGAGCTTCATCACTGAAGATGATTCTGCAATGAAATCCATCATCTTGGCGCATCCTCCTCAGAGCCCAATCGGAGAACGTACGTCGCTTCAAATGGTCCATCGGCTTCAATTCTTGAGTCAGCTAAATCTTGTATGGGTGTAAACCAAGATCCTTACGCAAACTACGCCATAATGTGGTCTGAGCGATGCCCAATTACTACTAGGGCGAGAATTACGACCGAAAATTGGAGTTAACGCTCTTAAAGTTGCGGGTACCGATTCCGAATTTCGGTAGAAATTTTGCAGACGTTCCTCACTCGTGTACTTTACCAAGATGAATACGTTGAGTTTACTGAATAAATTGACAATGAGAATTCGATGATTAGTGAAAGGGTGCGTTCAGAAATTAAATTCAAAGTTGTCAAGTCCCTATTGGAAAACCTGATATTTTCAAGAACGTTTTCTATCACTTAGTAGTCTATATGAACTTTATTACTTTTTTTGTTTTCTTGTCTCAATAGAATTATTTGAATTTTTAATAATTGAAATTGTTGCTCTTTATATGGTAAATAAAGCATTAAAAGTACAAAAAATGACAGACTCATCGCTCGCTCATTTGAAAATCTCAAATTTTAAATATTAAATTACTTTGTATGTTGCAAATCATTAAAATTGTAAAAATCTAAAAAATGTCCTCATTTAAAAAAACTATCTTTAAGAAACTTACAGTACTTCTTTCTTATCAATTAAATTATAAAGGGTGTTTTTTAAAGGTATAGCACTTTAAGTTGGCAACACTATATTTACTGGCGGCCATTTTGTCAGCTGTCAAGTGATTTATTTTTAGTTTGATTTGGCATTTCAACATGAATAGACTGACGCTTGAACAACGCTTGAACAACGCTTCAAATCAGTTTATCCGCCATCGTGCCCAGGAATTGGATATGTGTCCATCCACTTTATGGAAGATTTTGCGGAAATATATTGGTTGGCGTGCTCACAAAATCCAACTCGTGCATTAATTGGAGCCACAGGATCACCTAGAAAGGCGCAGATGGGCCCAAAACAAGATTGCCGTTGATCCCAATTTTCATAAGCGAATTTTGTTTAGCGATGAAGCTCACTTTTGGTTGAATGGATACGTCAATAACCAAAACTGCCATATTTGGAGTGATGATAATCCTCAAGTGGACATTGAGACACAGTTACATCTACAAAAACTGACTGTTTGGTGTGCTTTATGGGTAGGTGAAATAATTGGTCCGTACTTCTCTAAAAACGATGCTGGCCAGAACGTTACAATCATGATTACTGACGTTTTCGTTCATCAATTCAACAACCATGATGTGCAAGAGCTGTGATTTTAACAAGACGGAGACGGAGCAACATGTCACACAACTCGTGCCACAATTGATTTATTGAAGAAAGCGTTTGGTAACCGCATAGTTTCACGTTACGGACCCATGAATTGGCCTCCAAGATCGTGCGATTTAATGGCGCTTGACTATTTTCTGTGGGAATATATGAAATCGCTAGTCTACACCGATAAGCCCAAAACGATTGACCATTTGGAGGACAACATTCGCCGCATCATTGCCGATATCCGGCCACAAATGTTGGAAAAAGTCATCGAACATTGGACCTCCAGATTAGGCTACATCCGAGCCAGCCGTGACGGTCCTATGCCAGAAACAGACAATAAGTTATAATGCCAGATGATTATCTTTCATATAAAGGAAACTTTATGTCAATTTAAAAAAATCATCTTTATTTTGTTCCATTTCAAAGTTCTATACCTCTAAAAAAAAACCCTTTTACATTATTCTTTTTATCTTATAAAGGGTCCGCCATCTAACGTTTTTTTCAACTAATGCTTATTTCGTGAATGGTAACACTTAGCTCATGTCTGATCTGACAGATAATTAGTTTTATCCTTCCGCTAAACGAATATGGTTGTGTTTACGCTGGGAAATATTGCGACATTACTGCCTGCGATCGACTTAGGAAAGATGCCGATTTTGCCACAAAAAATCATCTTTTCAGATGAAGCTCATTTTGATCTTAGCGGGTACATAAACAAGCAAAATTGTCGCATTTGGGGCACAGAAAACCCGCACACATACATTGAAAAGCCGAGTCACCCAAAACGAGTCACTGTTTGGTGCGGATTTTGGTCCAGAGGCATAATTGGGCCATTTTTCGAAAATAAGCAAGGAGTGGCCGTAACGGTCAATGGCGGTCGTTATCGGGCCATGTTGAACGAATTTTTGTTCACAAAAATTGAAGAGGAGGATATTGGCAACATTTGGTTTCAACAGGACGGTGCTACGAACCACACAGCCGAAGCTTCACTCGATATTGATGAAACATTTTCAAAAAAAAAAGTTGTTTGGCGGACCCGTTATCATATGAAATATCATATCCGGCAGACGGCTTAATTGCCATGTCCGTATTTTATACTTAAATATTGTTAATATTGAACTCGAAAAAAAAGAATTTTATTATTATTATGTCTGTTATAAGAATATGAAGAATTTTTGAGAAATTGTTTAATTCATTGCATTTGGTTTGTCGGTGGGTATTTTTCAATAAAATATACCCAATAATAATAATAATACCCAATCCAAAAATACCGTTTTTCGATCTTTTTCCGACCAAATGATGATTCTTTTCAAGGCTGGTTTTATTATCCGTTGACCCTAATGATGTAAGTTGACACCAAAAAAATGATACCAGAAGTAGCAGTCTCCTGGCCAAAAAGGCCAGAAAGCGTCGGTTTGGCCAACAATTTTGTAAATGTTTGCTGTTGATTTGTGAACAAATTATCTATTTACCTTACTAACTTTTAATATACATAAACTTATATGTATATGCAATTCTAAATTCCTGGAATGGTAATCTGTGATGATGCATACATAAATATTAAAATATTAAATAACAAGGAGTACTATAAGGAGGTTTTAAGTATTGGTTCTACTCTAAGTCTGTGAAGATCGAGTACTAGGAAATGAAGAGATTCTGCAAATCATATAGCAATTACGAAATACAATGCTATGGAATGAATAAAAATAATGATAATTGAAGCGATTTTCTGGTCTGTGGCCTAATGAGAGATATTATTAACTTAAATTCAGTTTTTCAAAAGAGAAAAGCCAAATATTTAGTTTATAAAAGCACTCATGGTATTCGGATCTGAACAAAAAAAAAAAAGCGTCTACATTTAACACTTACTTTTAATATTTATTTATCAGTACCTATAATAAAATTTTGAAGATAAAATTTTTAAATTTTAAATTTTAAAAAAATAAAACGATACGATAACCAAAACAAATTTAATTAATAAATCTTATGTTTGAAAATGACAGCTGGGCATTCAGAGCGCATTAAACTACACATTAAACTTTCAGTGAACCCGGCCAGGTTTTGGATAGCAGCTTCGGCTCCTGTTTATAGTTAGGTATATCCTTATAGTTATATCATTATGATCATAATCGAAATGTATTTATATTCATATGTTGCAAGAAAAACAAAAAAAAAATACCAATTTCATGTATACATACCCCAATGTTGTCATCGTTACAATTGTATACCAAAAGGCAGCCGGTATGGATGTGAAGTTGGTTCCATTAACATTTTTCTCAGCATAAAACATAACAGTTGCGAAAATAATTATAGCCATGGCCAGTGAAAACACGAGAAAGCCCAGCTCGGAAGCACATGATTTGAGTGTATATCCAAGAATGCGAAGACCTTGAGAATGTCGTGAAAATTTAAAAATACGAAATACTCGGAACACACGAAGCGTCACAAACGCCCCAGAAACATCGTCATTATCGGTTATACCCAAGCCAATGTAATATGGCAAAATGGCGACCACATCAATAATACTCATGACGCTGCGAACAAATTTACAACGATCTGGTGCGGCAAACAATCTTAATAGATATTCGGCGGTAAATATCATCACGCATGCTGTATCCAAACAAAAGAAAACAATTTTATAGCGTTCGCCGCACGGCAATGTCCCAGCACGTCCAGGTCGATGTCCGCATGGAACTGTTTCCACGACGTTCGCCATTACAGAGACTGCAATAAAAAATCCGGTAACATAATAGAAAACCAATGCTGCTGTAGATGTGTGTGGGTTTTCAAAAGCTCGCCACATCTTTTGTCGTATGTTTGTCAGTTGCTGCAGATTTTGATCGCCATTTTCCGACAGTTTGTCATCCATTAAACGCTCAGCATTTTCGCGCTTCCGGTCACGATAGTCCTCGTAACAGCAATCACCTATTACGTCGGGCATTATGCCGAAAAAGGCAAGTTCCTCGTCATAGCTAGTTAGGCATTCGTGTTTTGGATAATGAAGTTTTCCGGTGCGATAGTAGTTAAGGATATGCCGAAAGATATCTGGATCTCGATCGAAAAAATATTCTTTGCAGTCTTCATCGTAGAAAAACTCACGTTCGTTTGAACCAAGAAGGGTGTCAGGATATTTTTCGAGGGTATTGCGCCATGTTTCAAAACGCCGCCCAGACACGTTTATTAAGAGTTTTTCGTCGTCGGTTTTTCTGCGATCTTTTGGTATAGGGGGTGGCGGTAAGGGATGCGTTGCAATCGGTACCCAACCGATGGCCGCCGCCCGTGCAAATGGCAGCCAAGCGGCGACCGAGGCCATACTGTGTGGTGGAATGTTTCAAATCGACTAATGTTTTCGCAAACTATTTGCTAGGTTTTCAACCTAATTAGTTATTTCTCTAAAACTAGCTATTTTTTGTTTTCTATAATTATGGATAGGAAAGGCTCATTGCTCTTAATTATTTCACTTTTATTAAATTGGAAAGTTTAAACAATTAGATACGTTATTAGTTATGCTCTTCGTTTTGTTCTTATTTGAAAATAATTTCACGATTATGTTTAATTGGATTATGCAATATGTATTTTTCTCAAGTCAAAATGTTGCTTATGGATGTGGAATAGGTTTGGTTGTTTTATTTTTTTTTTTTTTTTTTTACATTATGAATTTTCGAAATGCGTATTGATTCGAAATTTTGCATATTATAATAAGAAATTTACTTGACATTTCTTATATTCCTTGACATTTTCTAAACGTCGGTAAATGGACGTATATTTTGCCATTTTGTTACTTTTAAATATCCTATTATTATTGTGACCAGATTTTGTCAAATGAGTTCCTGCAAAAAAAAATGTTTAACGTGTGTTTTAGTATTTTTCACAATAAATTATCAAGTTGAAAAATTAGAGAACAAATTATTTCGTTATTTTTAAGATCAAAATTAGTTTTTCTATCGATCAACCAATTTATTGGTATAGGATCAGTGATAGTCACCTTGCCGCTTTAAAGCTTCATTTTAATGATCTCAAGATCAAAGTAACGAAATAAATTGGTCTTTAATTATGCCTTATAATAGTAAATACCTTTTCTGTCATACCTGTACATATATTTACATAAAAAAAATATAGCTATAAAGCGACTTAAAATATAGACTGAACCGATAAACTTTGCGCAAGAATTTAGTGTAGCAAAGGCAAACTTTTCTGACTACGTGTATATATTGTACAATACAAACAGAGAAAAAAGGATACAAAATATAAGTTTCTGTGTTGCAAAACAGTGACAAAAAAGGCAAAACTTAAATGAAAACCCTGTTATAACTAAACATCGAAACGAAAGCAAGCTTTATCGCAAGAAAGCACAGAGGCATTAAAAAAATTGGATTTTATTTTAACCGTGAACGAATTTTAAGCTTAGCTTTATTTTTATAAGTATCTTAACATATTGATCCATTGAATCTCTTGAAACATTATGACTGTTCTTTTTGATTCCAGTAGGTTCTTTTTACTTGCGATTATAGGGACTATAAGGCAAGTTCAGGATTCGTGAATATAAAAAAATTGAGATAACAATCAAACATGACATTACGATCATAGAGAAGCCTAAAAATGTCATTGGCAAAAAATGTCCCTCTGTCTGTCTGTCTGTCTGTCCGGGTGTATATTGAGCTGCAGCCTAAACAGCTAAAGCGGTTATCTTCAAATTTGGTATGTGTTCATCTTTTGGCCTTCCTCTGAGGGGAAATTGAAATTTTATTTTTAGGGCTAAAAATAACGGTACTTGCCATACGACCGTTTAGGAAAAGCTGATGAAATTTTTTGAGAATTTATCATTTGATCAGAACCACATATACGGGAAAAGTCTATTAACGGGACCTTTCATATAACGGTTTTTTTAATTTTTGGCTTGCTCGGTAACGGCTCTATGGATTTCTGTCAAATTTTATATTTGAAGAGTTAGAAATAGCTAAATTAATTCTGCATATCAAAATTTTGAATACCGTTTTTGTTCTATTAAAAATTAATTTTTGAAATCATTTTTTTGAAAAGTCAATACTTTTAAAACTAATCAAAAAAAAATTATTTATAATTTTATAATCACATGTATATTTATAAACTCCAAAATTAAAAGAAAAAAATGTTTTCAAAAAACTAAAAATAAAAAACAGGATTTTATCAAAATCCGTCCTACAATTTTCGAAATACTTTTTTCATAAATTCTTTGTTATTTAATACCGTTAAGTATTGTGATTTTGATAGTTTTAATAAGTTCAAACTGTGTTATTTTCAACGTAAATGTAATTTGTTTTTTTTTTTCAAATGTAGTTAGGCACATAAGAGCAAGTACGTGCGACCCAGTCGTGCCCATTTTTTTTTTTAATTTTTACTTGCGATTATAGATATGTACTATAATGCAAGTTATGGATGCGTGCAAAAAATCTAACAATCAAACATGACATTACGATAATAGAGAAGTTAAAAAAATGGGTCCGGAAATTCCGTCCGTATGTCTGTGTTTTTCATTTTTTTTCTAAGTCGAAAAATAACGGTACCTGCCATACAATTTTTAACAAAAAATTTGATTTTCTCGAAAACCGCTCTGACGATTTTGATAAAACTTTCAGGGTGCTAATTTTTTACAACAATACATCTTTCAGTTAGAATATTTTTTTCAAACGGTACCTCTCATATAACCGGTTTTCTCAAATGCGGTCTTATTGTACACTATTATCCCGATTTCAATAAAATTTTGCACACTGGAAGTCATTTATAATTCAATTAATATCGCATTTCCAAATTTTCAAAAACTATTTTTTCAATTTTTTAAATTAAAAAAAAAAAATTGGTTTTCGAATTATTTTGAAAATGGATGGATTGAACTTTGAGTTGGACGCAACTCCAGTAGATTATATTGAGACAGCTAAGAACTGGGGAGTTTGTTTTATTCAACCACTGACCTGGAATAATCAAATCAATTCAATGGTGGGAAGGGCCTATAGAGTCTTAAGGACGCTATCAATGTCCAAAAGATTCACAAGAAAAATGCTTTGTTAAATCCTAAGTTGTTCCTTGCTTGACCTATACCTTTGAAGTATTCCGCAACGCTGACGCAGTGAATAAAAAAAAACTTAAAGTTGTGTTTAACAATGCCACTGGGTACGTTTTTGGACTAGGACGACATAGTCGTATTTCATCTTATTCTAAAATTTACAGGGTGTTTCCTTTGAAAATCTTTTAAAATTTAGAACTTTAGTAAGCTTTTTTTTAAATCATTCACACTCGAAAACCTTACTACCTTTACAATGAAATCTAGTTCTCTTCTTCTCATATTGGGTTTTCCAATAAGGACTTGACAACTTTGAATTTAATTTGTGAACGCACCCTTTCACCAATCATCGAGCTGTCATTGTCAGTTTATTCAGTAAACTCAACATTTTCATCGTGGTAAAGTACACGGAGCAACGTATGCAAATTATAAAAATTTCCACCGAAATTCGGGAGTCGGTGACTGCAACTTTAAGGTCGTTGAATTGTTGAATTTCATCGCAAAAACATCTTCAGTGAAGAAGCTCATTTTTGGCTCAATGGGTTCGTCAATTAGCAAAATATGCGTTATTGGTCGGGTGAAAATCCACATTTGCTTCATGAATCACCAGTTCATTCACAAATAATAACTGTTTGGTGCGGTTTGCATGCCGGCAGCGATATTGGGCCATATTTTTTCGTCGACGATAACGATCGTCACGTTACTGTGAATGGCCAGCGTTATCGCGCCATGATTACCGATTATGTTTAGCCCGAATTGGAAGATATGGACTTGGACGAGATGCGGTTTCAACAGGATGTTGCCAGTTGTCACTAGCCAAACAGCAAACCTTACAATCGATTTATTGAAGAGTAAGTTTGATGAGCGTGTTATCTCAAGAAATAGGCCAGTCGATTGGCCGCCTCGTTCGTGCGATTTAACTCTTCAAGACTATTTTCTTTGGGGCTACGTTAAGTCATTGGTTTATGCCAACAAGCCGACGACGACGTTCGAAGAGCTCAGAGCCAACATTGAATGCGAAATAGCGGCCGTATCGGCTGAAATGTGTGGCCGAGTCATCGAAAATTGTGTCCAAAGAATCGACCGCTGCAAATGGCCATATGAACTAAGTCGAGTTCCATTCATAAATGTTTTGATTGTACTTCAAGCCAATAATAAAGTTTTTGAAATATCTCAAATGGTTTCCGTTTTATTTAAAAAAAAAAAAGTTCTTGTTCGAAACAGGGAATTACATAGGCAATTTATTGTTCATTGGTGCGTTCGTTACCAGAATATTGTATTGGTCTTAATATTGATGTGAAAAAACTCGAATCCGTCCAAAAGCAATTTCTGTTGGTCGCTTCAAGTGTTCCTGAAGCATGGAACAAAGACTCTTTTGTGTTACCTCGTTATTTCCATCGTCTAAAGCTTGTCAATAGTAGTCTTGCTAATCGTAGAGAATTTTCTGAGGCTTTATTTGCGTTTCATCTTCTGAAAGCTAATATTGAGTCAGTAAAGTGTCAGTAAATCAAAATTTGGTAAATGAAAGAAAATCAAATACTAACTATGCATGTCACGAATCTCTTAATCGGTGTTCCAGAGTTTTTATTAAATATTACGACTTGTTTGGTATAACAATGAGCAGAAACTGTTTTAAGAAAAAAAAAATTAGCCCGAAATTGTTAGCTGAAGAATCTTCGTGACTTTTTTTAAATGAAGTCTTAAATTTAATAAATGTTAACTATATTTTTTTTTGGTAATCTACATAAATATGTTAAATCAATTTAATGCAGGAAAATTCTTTTTTTTTCTTTATATCAATATATAATCAATTTTCAGTGTAATTTATATTTTTTGTTGTCTTATTTTGGCAAAATCAAATAAAACCGAAGTGGTGTGGACATATTTTAGTAGGAAATAGGTTCCATATTTAATCCATGCAATTTGTTTTTAACAATGTAATTAAAATTGTGTCTTTTTTTTGTATTTTTTAAGAATACATTTCTTGTTAATTCTATACATATTTTTCTTCCACACTAATCAATACAATTAGTTACAAGCAATCATTGATATGACCCAAACAGCTAAATGTATCTAATTGCTTTATCTTAACGCAAAACAATTATAAGTAAGTATTGGAATAGTTTTATTGTTTATATAGCGAATTCTAGTAACTTAGAATTCTTCCGAAACACAAGATTTTTCTTACTTCCATGGATGTTTCATTAGTTCAACGATGCGTGAAGTTAAAGAAAATGGCGGATTGAAGGAATTTCTTTGCAAAATCAATGGCAATAAATACATTTCTTACGTTATAAAAATTCATGGAACTTAGTGCAAGAAAAAAATCAATGAACTTGATACTTCTTTTTGCATCCGCTTAAAATTGTATGTTAACAACTATCCACCACCCCTAACAACCGCTTCACTACATCCGGTTTTTACTTACATCGTCATTTTGCCTTACTTACATTTAATGAGGATTTGTAATTTCACAGAAAATATATATATATATATACATTTTTTTTTTCATTAGTTTTCGTTTATTATAACTAAGAAGATAAACAGTCCTTTATGTTCCACTTAAAACTATATCTCAAAGATTGAGATACAAATACCTACATTCATACAGAAGAAAAGAAAAAAAACATGGTATAGAGGCATACTCTACTTCATTAAATGTCACCATTATCAAAACTTTTTGCACATCAATAGTTTTTCATAAACAAAATGTAATTTTGAAACACACGACATTTTATTTAAAAAAACGATAAGAATTTTATTTAATTTTATTCAGATATTGAACTTAACGGCATGGCGGAAACACAGTGCACACCATCAAAACCCACAACAAAATTCTATTAGTAAGAACAGAAAACCACAAAAGAGCTAAAATATATATTCAGTTCGGGATAAAATTTATTTACGCGTACCTATTCTACATAATGTATTTTATTTTGGGTTGCATTGTAAAAGTGCGAGGGCTATTCGTATTTTACAAATGTCTGCTTTAACTAGAGGAATATTCTTTTAGTGTGATATTTGAAATTTTATTATGTATTTATAATTGCTCAGAGTGCTTTCGAAAATATGTGTTTGGTATTTTGAGACAAGAGAATAAACTTGCGCATTTAGAAAAAAAATTCTCATTTCTATTCAAATACGGACCGGAGTCAGAAATTATTTCTCAATACTGACTACTGAAAGAGAACGCGCGCTCCTTTTTTTTCGAATAAATGTATTGAAATTTCAAAATCTCACCAAACGTGCGTATAAATGCGTTTGAGATATTGGTTCGAATAAAGAGCCAGAGGAAATCGTATAGAATCGTTTACAATTTGGGGATATTCTGGGAGTCGAAACTTCGAAAGTCTGAAACCGATAACAGTCTTTCTGAGATATGATTTCAAAAATTTGTAAGATTTTCGAATTTTCTACTAATATTCCACGAAATAGTCTTCTTTTTCGCTATTGAGAGATAAGGAAAAAAACAGCTTTAATCGCACTCATAATATGAGTGCAACAGTGTAATACTGTAATTGAGCCTAAAATTCAATCTTTGAAAAAAAAAATTGGTTGTCGGTAAAGTCGGTTTACGGACAATAATTTTACGTGATAACTTCATAAGAGACCATTCTACTAAGGTTGTTCCGCGCTTTTGCTTGCATGCTCGGCTCAGGCGGAACGTGACAATGAGTCGTGCTTTTTCGTGCGTGCAGCCGGCGTTCATCGATTTATAAGATGTTATCACGTCAAAAAAATTACTTGGATAATATTTTGTTTACTGTAATTATGATTATAATTTTTACTTGCGATTATATAAAGATACTATAATGTAAGTTATGGATTTGTGCAAAAAAAATCTAACAATCAAACATGACATTACGATAATAGAGAAGTTAAAAAAAGTGGGTCCGGAAATTCCGTCCGTCTGTCTGTCTGTTCGCGCTGTCTGTCTGTTAACGAATGGGCCGATTTGCTTCAACCTTGGTATTTAGTATTTATTAGGTAGTATCTCGGGATGTGTTTTTCATTTTTTCTCTAAGTCGACAAGTAACGGTACCTGCCATACAATTTTTAGCAAAAAGTTTGATTTTCTCAAAAACGGCTCTAAAGATTTTGATAAAACTTTCAGGGTGCTATTTTTTTACAACAATACATATTTCAGTTAGAATGAATTTTTCAAAATTTGTTATACAACGATACCTCTCATATAACCGGTTTTATTCAAATGCGGTTTTATCTTAAACTATTATGCCGATTTCAAAAAAAAAAAATCATTTATAATTCAATTAATATTGCATTTCAAAATTTGCAAAAACTTTTTTTTTTGTTTTTAAAATTTTCTAAAAATAAAAATTTGGTTTTCGAATTATTTTGAAAATGGAGGGATTGAATTTTTTTGAAATAATTTTCCCAGATGAAAACTACAGATTTCCTTATAATGACATACTAGAAAAAAAATTTAAATATTTTTTTGAAAAGTTTTTCAAAAAAAAAACGACTTTTTAAAAAAACTGGTCGAACGCATTTTCAATATTTTTTTCCTCGATAGACATTTAGTTTTAAAATTTTATTGCATACTTAGTTTTTCCGAGAAAACTCTTAAACTAATTAAAAAATTAAGGAATTTTCTAAAAAAAATATTTTTTTTAAATTTTAATAGACGTGTCGTTTTCAATCTGGCAGTACTTTTTTCGGAGTTGGTCTTTTTGACAGCTGTCACTTGATTTATGCTCAGTTTGGTTTGCCATTTCATAATAAATAGACTTACTTCTGAACAACGTTTGCAAATTGTGCAAATTTATTACCAAAATAATGGTTCGGTTCGGTGGAGCAGAGTATCATAGAAGACCCGAAAGAGTCCATTCGACGTCGCGCGCAATAATTGGAGATGTGCCCATCCACTTTATGGAAGATACTGATCCAACTCGTGCAAGAATTGAAGCCGAACGACCATCAAGTGTGTTACACGTTCGGTGAATGGGCCCAAAACGAGATGGCCTACGATCCTGATTTTCACAAAATTTTTTTAATTTTTTTTTAAATGTATGTTATTTTTGTGCTTCAATTTGTATTCGTTTTATTTAAAATCCGTTAATACAATTTTGAAAAAAAATCACACTTTTTTACTTGCGACTATAGATACTTTAAGGCAAGTTTAGAATTCGTGAATATAAAAAAAATGAGATACCAATGAAACATGACATTACGATCATAGAGAAGTCTAAGATAGTGATCGAGAAAAAATGTCTGTCTGTCTGTCTATTTGGCTATCATTTGATTAGAACCAAATTCACGGGAAAAGTCTATTAACGTTACCTTTCATATAACAGTTTTTTTTATTTTTGGGCTTTTTCGGTAACGGCTTTTTGGATTTCTGTCAAATTTTATATTTGAGAAGACCTAGTTTTTTTTAAATTATATTAATAAATTCTAAAAAACTGCATACCAACATTTCAAAAAAAAAAAATTCAAAAAACTGAAAATAAAAAACAGGATTTTGTCAAAACCGGTCCTACAATTTTCGAAATAAATATATTTTTAGAATTAACAAATATAAAAAGTTGATATTTTTAAAACATGTTTTTGTTTATTTATCAGCTTGTATAAGTAATTAAAAAATGATTTCTAGCTAGCTTTGTACGGCCTTTAGTCCACCAAATATTGGCGTTTCGTCTCGGTAACTCTCTTGGACTCATCAGTTGACAGTGAGTACCTTTGTCAAGACGCAACTTTCGATTTGTTCAGTTCAGCATATATAAAGTTTTTGCGAAAAACTTAATGTGAACTATATCCAACGAGATTGAATTTGTAATCTTTAAGTTGGAAAGAAAGAGGTTTAAGTCCGTGGCCAAACTAAGTTAATGAAATGAAGGTTTTAATACAAGCTCTATATACTACGTTGTAAGAAAATAAAATTAAAAAACAACTAAGTAGTAGACTCAGCACTAATTCCACCAAAAATTGGCGTTTTGTCCTGCTAACTCATATATTTATATTTTATTAAAAATAAGAATTTTTTCTTGATTCAATTTATTTTAATAAAGACTAGTTTCACTGGGAAGTTACAAATCTATGAGGATTTACCATCAATTTCCACTTTAATTGGCACCACTCCCTAATTTAAGGTGTTTTTTAATCAGAAAAAAAGTAGTACTAAACACTTTCTCAGTTCTTATGTATCTGGCAGCCCTGGAGTAAATTTTATTGATTTTTCTCTAAAAGGCCAACATGGAAGTAGATGTTTTTTTTTTGTATTACATATCTACATATTTAAGACTTACATACAGTTAGCAACCAACAACATTCAAAGAGCATTCTTGTTTAGTTTTACTTACTATTTTATAACTCACTTGTAATGTTTTAGTCTACTGCAGATCCGCATGAGCAGATTAAATAACTCTAAACCAAAAATGATTTTCAAAATCAGTTATCCTTAAGAACAAGGTACTTTTCTATCGTAGAAGAAACGTATACAAATATGGGTGGAGTGCAGTCATCGGCCATAGGTCAACAAATTTCTTCGAAAAAAAATCAAGAATCTGTCTCTGAAATGAATCGGATAAAAGTGTGTTAAATCGTTATGATAGGAGCCTGAATATTCTTTTAATTTGTTTTGCTTTTAAAGATGGAGCGATGGATACAAATGCACTATCAAATCAAGGAGCGTGAGTTAGCTGTGAGTATTGCCAAAAATCGCGAACTCTTTTTCTGGATAACCGGGTTTTGTGTAACAGCAACTATTGCATGCACATCGTACTACCAGCGAGTAGGGCGAGTTACGGCCCTGGTCCCCATCCTCCCATTGACTTTTTTGACAGCTTATTATGCAGATTTGGCGTATGGCAGCAAGTTGCATCGAATTCGAGGTAAGGCCTATTACCTCCCCTTGGTCTTGACGAAGGTTTGAAATGTTTAAAATTCTATTTCAGCTGAAGCCGACATGATAATGCAACGCGAACCGGAACAATTACAGTGGCCAGGAGGCTTGCCGACAGTCGCAAGTATAGATGAAGCTCGTGTTGAAGTTGAGATGGAAAAGAAAATGCATCCACATCATTCTTAGGCTAGGATCTGACATCTGCCAAATATGGTTTTTCTTCGCCTTTAATATCGCACAAAAAGTTAAAATAAAAAAAGAAACAATATTGACTTCAAGATTATATCATTGGTTAACGTGTGTCAGTAGATACTAACATTTAAGGCAATAATTCAATTTTAGAAAATTAAAACACAATAATTGCTAATTCCAAAATGTTTTTAGATATCTTGTTGTTGTTATACAATTTTGTTTATTGAAGCTCTTTTCTTGCTTGAACAAAAATTATCTTTCCATGTATATTGGTGACATTTGAAAAAATAAAGAAAATTATTTTAAAATGAATCATACTTATTACGCCTTTGACGTCAGAAATTCCATGGAGAGGATAATAAGGTTTCCCATTTCTTCATACAAAGCTATACCTATATTTTTTTTTTTTTTTTTTTTATATTTTAACCACTAACTAAAGGCACAATCCCTTTTAGAATGGAACCGGATGTTGCACGACTCTCTTTAGAAGAATCAGAGAGATAGGAAAGAACTTTCGCAGTAGACGGAGAATTAGTTGACTATTCTCTCACTTAAAACCCACGGAGACGGACGGCTCTAGATTGCACTAGGAGTAAGAAAAATTGCTTCCCAAACTAAGAGTCGAACTCAGGATCTCCCCCTTAACAAGCACCACTGCCGCAAAGAGTCACATTAAGACAGCGTACATTATTTTAGTGTGAACATTTTGGAAAACTTTAAGAAGTAGGAAAGTAAGTTTGTTTAAAATAAAAGTGCTCGTCTTAAATCATTTTTTATCAACGAATGGATTGGATTTAATCGGGGAATTCGATTATTTCAAATACATGTGGCAGTAGAGGCAATTTTGGACAAGAAGAAATATGGTAATATTGCTATAGACTAGGGTTTCTAGAACACCTCTCTTAAAGAGAACATGTTCTCTTTTTCAATTCAGGTCTATTTTATACTCTCTTTTTATGAAATCCTTTGCTTGTCCTCTTTTTAATCTCTTTTTCTATCTTCCTCTACAGAATTTCTAGAATCTAATAAAACATCAAAACTAAAAATTTGCCATATAAAACTACATTAACATGTTTAAAAAGATTTTCAAGAGTTGAAATACAAAGCTATTATTTTGTTTTTTTTAGAGGTATAGAACTTCCGATAGGGATTTCTGTCAAACCAGCTGTTATACTAGTGAAGTGTATTTGACTATTGCCAATCACTTTGCAAAGGCTTACACCATAATAACGTTCACGTTTTGTTCGCCAAACTTAAGGCTGAACTATAATGGTTGTAGGATGGACGTATTGTATATGGACTGCTAGTCTAATGTCAGCTTCATACAACAATTGTCAAAACAATGTCGCCAAAATTGAGAATGCGATGCTAGCTGTCCTGAACCCAATTCAGGAAAAAAATAACTACTTAAAATGTTGACATAGAAGCTTGCGACATCTGTTTTTAACAATTCAAAAAGTCGCATTTACCGGTTAAACATAATTGACACTTTTGAATTCTATTCATAGAAGTGTGCGACATCTTTGGTATTTTGCCTCTTGTTTTTTTAGATCGTGGACAACTTCCTTTTCTTATTGGTTTGTGCCTAAAGCGTGAAACAGATTGAACCAGCGACAGCACCAGCACCGTCAACAGCAAACAGCACGCTGACCATCAAAATAAATTGAAACACATTGCCACCAGCACCAGCATCGTCTTCTTACACTTTGTGTCATAAAAAAGTATACGAAGTTTTCTTTTGCGCCTGAATTTCACTTGCTCAAAGTTGGTAGCAATGGAACAGCAACAGCAAATTTAGGACGCTGGTGATGTTGCTGGTGCTGGTCTAATCTAATTTGAGCCATTGAAATACATTGGTTCTAAATTAATGGCGGCCGCTGTTGCTGGTGCTGTTGCTGTTGCTGGTTCAATCTGTTTCACGCATAAGACAAGCTAAAACCACTAGAAGGAAAAAAGGGATTTTTTATTAATCATTTGTGGGATATTCTAAATAACACGGTGAGAAAAAGGACATTTTAACATGCCAACGTGGGAAAACCTGCTGCCAAAGTCTGGGATTACTGGATGAAATGTCAAAATTGAGGTTTATTTTTTTTCCCGCTAGGAGGGCTAGTGGCGCCCAAAATAATCGAGACTAAAATGGAACCAGCTGAGGTAGGCAACTAGCAGTCCATATATAATACGTCCATGGCAAGGACTTACAACACCGATTATTTCCAGATGCGATAAGTATGGAATGTTTTGTTTCATATCTTATCAATGCGAAAAGTTATCGACAAATTTACAGAACAGGGGTCCAGTTATAGCGATCATTAGAAATTCTCAATTGGATATTTGTGTGTGTTAGAAAAAGATTTAAAACATGAAACCAATGCCAATCGATGGCAAATCAATTGAAATAATTTATTTTGACAAAAAACAAACCCGGGAAACAGTATTATTTATTAAAAAAAAAACATTTATTTAGTTTAATTATGAAAATTGGTTTTACTGAACACTTGATTGTCATTTGACAGAATAATGGAACATTTCGTTCCAGTGTATATGGTCCATTTTTTTTTTAATGTTCCACTCATCAGTAAAAAGTTTACTGAAGCATTTTGCATCATTAAAACAACTTTGAGGTTATGGCTGGTGTAGTTGGCCTTTAAATTCTGACATAACTTTACTGATTGCTATAACTACCCGTATGTAAAAAATTCCAGTTTTCAGATGTTTCAATTTTTAATGATGGATTTTTAATGATCGCTATAACTGGCGCTTTAAAATTTTTGTTTATGTCGTACACGTCGCATGTATTTAACTTTTTTTTTATTATTTTTCAATTAATTAAAAACTGGCGGAATAGTTATAACTCTACGCGATTTATCTATGGTAAAAGTACATTTTCTATTTACATTTTTATTTTGTGCTAACAGAATTCTTACATAAATCCATTGTATATAAATTTTCTATAGTACTCTCATGGTGGTCATTTTTCGTCTGGCCATCTTCCTTGTTGATTCAGAACTAACTCTAAATAGTGGAGACGAGAACCTTTACCTACATTTTACCAGTATTTAATAAACTTTTGTTGTCTGTACTTATTCTATATTCACACCAATTGGCAATTTCAGCACGCCTCATTGCGACTTGATTCAGAACTAAAAAATGATGCTCCATGATAGTACTATATGCAGTGTATATACAAAGATAAATCACAAAACCCTGAATTTGTTTAATCAGAAGTAGAGAAGGAGGTTCCAGATCAGCTGATCAAGACGAAACTAAACCCCCGTATAGTTAGCAGCACTATGTCGGGAGTTTTGATTTTTTTGGTGCCCCGAATTTGGAAAACATTTGGAAAAATTTGGAAAACCATTTTTAGAATTTGGAAAACTATAGTTTAAAAGTTATTAACAATTAAAGGTTTGGCGTATAGTTAGCAGCACATAGAAACAAAATTAGACTTTTTTGGTGTCAATCGATGGGGAACAGTTTGGACAAATTTGGAAAACCATTTTTAGAATTTGGAAAAGTGTAATTTAATAATAAACAACAAAAATGTAAAAGTATTGACAGAATCTATAAACAAATACTCGTAACGTAACGCATTAGGACACGTTGGGACATAAAAACGGGCTTACATCTGCCAGTAAAAACGAGTTTTGTTTTTTTATTAATTCGTAAGGTATTCGCTTAAAAAATATCAACGCGAAAATAATTGTTTATAAATAATTAATTTATAATTTTCAAATTCTTAATAATAATTGCAAAATTTTGAAATCAATTTTAATACTCTTTATGAGTTTTTATAATTCAAAAAACCTTAATATAATAGCTAATCTTCATTATTTATGTGTTAAAAAATTTCTCAACGTATCAAATTAATGAAATTTTTCATTTAAATAATTTTCAATATTTATAAATCTTGTGACTGAGCTCGTAAGAAGTTTTCAGATTTTGAAAACCTTAATAAATTAGTTATTAACGTATATTTAAATGTTGAACCTTTTCAAGAAACAATGCAGATACAAATTAAATTATCAAAAACTTTAAACATAAACTTTTCCAAATAATAAAAATGAATTTTCAAATTTTAAAATTAGTTAAATAAACTCCCAAATTTTCAGAATTTGGGAAACCTTAATAAAATAGTTATAAACAAATGTCTAAAATTTTAAAAATTACCCATACGAAAAATTCTCAAAAATATCTCTGTGAAACAAATATCCTTAACTTTTTAAATATGCTTTTCCAAATTCTGAAAAAGGTCTTCCAAATTTAAGAATTATTTCAGTAAACTCCTTACAAATTTCCAGAATTTGGAAAACCTTAATTAATTAGTTATAAACAATTGTTTAAAATTTTAAGAATTACCCATACAAAAAATTCTCAAAAATATCTCTGAGAAACAAATATCCTTAACTTTTTAAATATGCTTTTCCAAATTCTGAAAAAGGTTTTCCAAATTTAAGAATTATTTCAGTAAACTCCTTACAAATTTCCAGAATTTGGAAAACCTTAATTAATTAGTTATAAACAATTGTTTAAAATTTTAAGAATAACACATAGAAAAAATTCTCAAAAATATCTCTGTGGAACAAATGTCCTTAACTTTTTTAATATGCTTTTCCAAATTCTGAAAAAGGTTTTCCAAATTTAAGAATTATTTCAGTAAACTCCTTACAAATTTCCAGAATTTGGAAAACCTTAATTAATTAGTTATAAACAATTGTTTAAAATTTTAAGAATAACACATAGAAAAAATTCTCAAAAATATCTCTGTGAAACAAATGTCCTTAACTTTTTTAATATGCTTTTCCAAATTCTGAAAAAGGTTTTCCAAATTTAAGAATTATTTCAGTAAACTCCTTACAAATTTCCAGAATTTGGAAAACCTTAATTAATTAGTTATAAGCAATTGTTTAAAATTTTAAGAATTACCCATACAAAAAAATCTCAAAAATATCTCTGTACACAAATGTCCTTAACTTTTTAAATATGCTTTTCCAAATTCTGAAAAAGGTTTTCCAAATTTAAGAATTATTTCAGTAAACTCCTTACAAATTTCCAGAATTTGGAAAACCTTAATTAATTAGTTATAAACAATTGTTTAAAATTTTAAGAATAACACATAGAAAAAATTCTCAAAAATATCTCTGTGAAACAAATGTCCTTAACTTTTTTAATATGCTTTTCCAAATTCTGAAAAAGGTTTTCCAAATTTAAGAATTATTTCAGTAAACTCCTTACAAATTTCCAGAATTTGGAAAACCTTAATTAATTAGTTATAAACAATTGTTTAAAATTTTAAGAATAACACATAGAAAAAATTCTCAAAAATATCTCTGTGAAACAAATGTCCTTAACTTTTTTAATATGCTTTTCCAAATTCTGAAAAAGGTTTTCCAAATTTAAGAATTATTTCAGTAAACTCCTTACAAATTTCCAGAATTTGGAAAACCTTAATTAATTAGTTATAAGCAATTGTTTAAAATTTTAAGAATTACCCATACAAAAAATTCTCAAAAATATCTCTGTACACAAATGTCCTTAACTTTTTAAATATGCTTTTCCAAATTCTGAAAAAGGTTTTCCAAATTTAAGAATTATTTCAGTAAACTCCTTACAAATTTCCAGAATTTGGAAAACCTTAATTAATTAGTTATAAACAATTGTTTAAAATTTTAAGAATAACACATAGAAAAAATTCTCAAAAATATCTCTGTGAAACAAATGTCCTTAACTTTTTTAATATGCTTTTCCAAATTCTGAAAAAGGTTTTCCAAATTTAAGAATTATTTCAGTAAACTCCTTACAAATTTCCAGAATTTGGAAAACCTTAATTAATTAGTTATAAGCAATTGTTTAAAATTTTAAGAATTACCCATACAAAAAATTCTCAAAAATATCTCTGTACACAAATGTCCTTAACTTTTTAAATATGCTTTTCCAAATTCTGAAAAAGGTTTTCCAAATTTAAGAATTATTTCAGTAAACTCCTTACAAATTTCCAGAAATTGGAAAACCTTAATTAATTAGTTATTAACATTTGATTAAATATCGTACATTTATTCAAGTTTACAGTTCATCAAAGTGCAAAACGGATTTATATCAAATTATCTATATGCTATCGATCTAAAAAAATGAACGCGAGTATATTGGGACTTCCTGTCCCAAATTGGGCGATGACGATTTTGACAATCTTATGTCAGTTTGAATTTTTATTTTTGTTTTTGAAGCTTTCATTATAGAAATTGGAAAATAAAATACCTTATGTCGAATTCGTTTTTAATGTTCAGATTTGATCTCAGATTTTTCTTGTTAAAACGAACATAAAACGAGGTTGATTTTTTTTGGAGTTGTGTGAGCGCTTTTTGACAACTTTCTGCCGTGTGCCGTGTCTTTTGCCAGTCTAAACAGAATTGCAAACAAACAGATAAGTTAAATAAAAATTGGTTTCGTTAGAAAATTTTATTAAAATATGTATCAATATGAACATTGAAGAAAATTGTTAAGCGAATATTGTGTAGTGGCAATAAGAACGATGTGAATCAGTTCACATAAACATAAACAGTTCAATTTTGTAGAAAGAACACAACATCTCAATGGAATAATTCACGGAGTTCCTTTACTTCCACCAATTAGCTTGAGAAACTAATATCACAATCGGGAGACGACAACGACGTAGATATGTTGCCTGATGAGAATACTTTTTATCAAACAAATTTGTGTATCTTTAAACTGTACTGTTTTCTGTTTATTCTTCTAAAGGACAAGCGATTGGCGAGCGCCATTTACACCCGGAATACATGGATATGTGGCATGGCAATATAATTAACTCGACGTCAAGGTAATGTTGAATTCGTTTTTAAAAGAGATCTTTTTTTGTGATTATTTTTTTTTTTCTAAAATCAAATTCCATGTTCGCTTATTATACATAGTTAGACGCGATATACTCTTCGTCGTCGTCGTATTCCAATGATTTTTTTCCTTTTTACAATAACAAATGAACTTTTTATATTGATGGAGTAACATACCCATATATACGTATATCAATAGTGATAACCACATTCGTTCTCACATTATTTTATTAAATAATTTTTCAATGTTTAATTCATATTGATATTTTAATTAAATTCTAAATCGAAACAAATCCTTATGTACCTTGTACTTGTGTTATGTCTCCTTACAATGCCCTTGCAAATTACTGTGAAGTGTGAAAAGTACGACAGCAAGTTTGTTAACTGTTAACTCACAATCTCACAAAATTAATAAAAGAAAATCAAACTTGTTTCATGTTCGTTTTTGCAAGAAAAATCTGAAATCTGAGATCAAATATGAAAATTAAAAACTAATTCGACATAAGTTCACACATTATCGGAAGAGGATTTTGATATTAATACTTCTTTCTTTTAGAGCATTTTCAATTGGTCGTCTGAATCTTTCTGCAATCGTTCCACTGCAACAAAAACTTCTGGACGATTCTGAGAAGGGAATTTTGCTTCTCAACTTGAAGTCAGAATCTACTCAAATATGAAAATGAAGCGACAGCTTATAAAAAAAGTGCAGCTGAACCCAAATTCGATTTTATTCTTACTCAAAGAAACAATCTGAAAATATTGGTAAGACATACAAAATTATAGTTTAGTTGTCCTACTGATATAAATGTGAATGTTTGTGTGTTTGGATTTTTGTTTGAACGGATTTGGATGAAATTTGGTAGGAAGGATAAGGTTACAAAACCTATATTTATTTCGAAAAATGCACGCTTCCTAATAATAAAAATCCTTTAATCGCAGATCCACACAATATGAATATTTTTTTAACAGGTTGATTTAAATAATAAAAATCGTTTCATCTGAGTGAACACATAAATAGGCTAAAATTCATTTAATCTTATTCCACAGCAAAAGCTAAAAACATTTATAGATATATATAAATCACTTATTGTAGCAATATAGTACAAAAATCAAATATATTTATTTAAAAATATATAAAATTCTGCTATATTCATATCAACGTTAAGGTTACTTTTCAAAAATATTTGCATAGTTGATTCAAGAACTGCGCTTTCAGAATGGTCTTCTTACAAGTTGGGGAATCTCTTCTGTAAAAAAATTTAACAAGAGTATTCCTTTCACTCATTATAAGAATATGGCGCAAAGTGCAATATTCTTTGAAATAGTTTTCTATACCTTCTATACTTACTTATCCTCCAAAGATTTTTTGGAAATTTACATTTCACAATTATGTTCCGTTTATTCTGAAGAAGAAAAAAACACTTCATGCATTTCCACACCACCTATGAGGTATGCACTTTGGTGCGTTAACCGATTTTTTGTTAAGGTGTTCGGTTTCCCCAGTAGGCCTATTGCACCTCAATATAAAAAGAGCATATTAGTGTTTTTTTAATATTTCAACATTTAAATGATATAACTAAAAAAGCATATAGTAAAAGAAAAAATACGAACCCTTTTAACTGCATCCTATTTTTCTTTTGTTGTTGGTAGTAGTAGTAGTAGATGATTTTTTCTTTGAATGATTTTTCTGGTTTTGAATATATGTCTGAAAGGCGGTTACTTAACCTGCACCTTGGTATTATCTTGTTCGCCCTTATGCATGACATTTTGTTTCTTAGATTGCTTGATATATCATTCTTAATTAAAATGATCATACAAATATTGTTATTCAAAACACGTTTTTACGCTACTTACTCAAATTTGAACTTTGTGAGCTTGTAGTTATGGACTTTTTCCGTATAATACACACCGCCGTTAAACTTTATTGCCGTGACACACAACAGACAATAAAATGATCGCCAGAATTCTAACTAGGTATTTTCTTGTTTGCCCTTGACCACCTCATTTTGTTTCTTGGATTGCTCGATATATCATTCTAAATTAAAAGGATACGCGAATGTTAAAACATTTAGAAAGATGATACAAATATTCAAAAAGCGTTTTTACGCTACTTACTTGAATTTGAACTTCATGAGTCGGTAGATGTGGACTTTTCCCGTATATA
Source organism: Platycheirus rosarum (assembly GCA_963971375.1). Lineage (NCBI taxonomy): Eukaryota > Metazoa > Arthropoda > Insecta > Diptera > Syrphidae > Platycheirus > Platycheirus rosarum. Next base: position 2,075,324 of record OZ020511.1, read on the forward strand.
ATACGCTGCCATTGGTATTATGACTTCACTGCTGTGACACACAGATAACTCATTATTTAAATCGTCGCAAAGTAGCCAAGTATGTCCTAGATCGGTATCTTTTTTGAAATAGACAATAAAATGATCGCTTGAATTCGATTTATGTTTGGCGATAACTCCAGCCAATCTTCAAAAGACAAAAGTGCAATAATTTGTATTATTAATACATATGAAAATAGTTGTTACATACCTGTACCGATACGCAAATTGTAAATTGTTTGGTAAATCGTCCACCGTACATTGTAGACTAAAGTTTATTTCCAAACTTGGTCTTATGTCGAGTTCAACCCATATGTGATTGTTCATCTTAATGTTTTCACTTACTAATCCAGAGCAGTTTGCAATTTGGCATTTGATGGGATTCCTCATTTCGTAAAAAATTGAGGTTTGCAAATTTTTGAATCCTCCAAAACCATTACCAAAAGAATAGTGGTTAACCCCGAGCAATTCCTCCTCTCTGTTAATTTCCAAAACTCCGCAACTCGGACTGCTACATCGCTTATTCCTTAGAAGACTTGGTTCCGATGAAAACAATTTTTTTATTAGGCCGCCTATGGAGTCCGTTGCATCTAAATAGCAGGGATCAAGACTTGTTTTGCTAAAGTCTTCTTGTACATGATAAAATCTTTGCAAAAGTTCCAGCCTCTTCTTATATATTGCAGCGTTAGGACCCGTGTCTACTAAATTATGTATAAATACTAAAAATTCGTTTGTAGACGCTTTAATGTAATCGAAATGATGCGGATAATGTAAGGCACTCAAATATAATAAGTTGGCGATTGCGTCGAAGCCACAAGTGTTAGCGACTTTAAAATAAATTCTGTTCAATTTTACTGGCGGTAAAATACTACCATTTTTAAGAACACGTATGCTTTTTTTGTGACATCCCATTGCTTCATTGAAATTCAAAACTTTTTTAAAATAAAATCCTTCCGAGTTGTTTTTCTTGCAACCTTTTTGTTTGCGCTCCTTTTCTTTTATTATTTCTTTAGCACGTTCTATCCTACTATTTATTGTATATGGGCTGCTTGTATGTGTAAGAGGTAGTTCTTTAAAATGTTCCTCAAATGAATATTCACTGTTTTCCTCCAGAGCAGGGCTCTTTGGAACATCGGATGGGAACCATTCATTTTCAAAGCTGTTTTCTAAAGAGGGCATATATTTTTTGTTTTGTTTGGACAGACCTCCCCATTCTTCAAACGATAATATGTCTGAATCGTCTTTTAACGCCAATCGATTTTCTTTTAAAATAGTTTCTTGACTTTTTCTTTTTAACCGATTCTGTTTGAAGGCGATATCTTGAGTTAAATAATGAGTTTTCTGTGTGTCTTGATTTTCGTTAACAATATTTTGGGAAGTGTTTGCCAGACAAGGCGAAGGAAGCTTCTTATCTGAGTGATTAATGTGCGTCAAGTTAGAGGCCACTACTATTGTTCCAGTTTTTATTCCCATTATATGCTCGTGAAGAAAACGATTTGCAGAGGTCGGTAATCTTAAATTGAGCGTTCTTCTCAAGCTACCAAAATATCCTTCTTGATAGGCTGATGATGCGTGCTTTGTAGTACATGGAATAGCGGCAGCAGTCCAAAGTGGAAATTCTTTTGCAAGCCTTTCCAAGTTTTTTAAAAACTCCGGCAAGTAATAAGCGTTTGCCTCTCCTTTTAGTTGCGATATCTCTCCCATTGGCTGAACTTTTGCAATAAGTTCTCTGATGTACGCGTGTGTCAATGTAATATCCTCCTCCAAATCCATTTGATTTTTTGCAGTGCATGGAGTATCTTCAGAACGCTCTTCATACATGCCTGTTTTTTCCTCAATTTCATTGATCTTAATTTCTCTAGTCATCATGAGATTACAAAGCTTTTCTCGTGCTTCTTTCACGCTTATCGAATCTGTAGAAATTATAACTTGATGATTTTCGTATGGTTGCGAAGCAACAGCACAAGTTAATGAAAATACACGTTCGAATTCTTTTATTTCCTGGCAATCTATCATCAAAGCAATTGTGCGGAGGAAAAAGCGTTTTACGTCTGGGTGTCATGTCCTTTTTATGCAGTCCCAACGTGCAACCAACGCCATTACGTGTGCAACGTCAACACGAATCAATGTTTTAGCCGGCCTTGTGTTGACTCTTTCAACTGCATCGATGTTTGCCCATTTAAAACACGAGTCTATATAGCTTTTAAGCGACATGTTGTTGAAAGTTCGGCACATTCCTAATAAAATTGCTCGTCTGTAATCACTTATCGCTTGGGGGGGAGCTTTGATGCCTGCTCGTAGCCATTTATCTAACCAAAATGTCACAAACCCCGTATCATGGCTTTCTGTTATTGTTTGGCTAACTGGAATAGTTTTATTTTCAACATTTATAGTTGCAGTATACAAGAAAATGTGACCGGTTTTTTTTTCTTCAAATAATTCAAACTTGTTTATAAATTTTCCTGTGGCATCTATAGATATTTCGGCTTTTTCACCCATTGTACGTAAATATTCTCTGTAGACATGCAGTTGATTATTAGTAAAGTAAATAGTATAAAAATTAATCGATCCAAGTTCTCGAATGGCGTTGTCATATTGGGGATTTTGTGACATTTTTTGTATCTTTTTTGTTATATCGTTTTTTTCTTGTGGCTTCATTCCCTGTTCGATTTTTGATCTTTCCATTTTTATCTGTCGGTAAATATGATTTGGGCGTATGTGAGGAGGTACATTTTGTCCAAACTGCATTCTTTCCCCAATTAGCTTCTGCACATATTTTTCAGCGCTTGTATTTGTTAATTCCACTCCAATTTGTTGTCTTTGTTCTCCTCTTATGTTATTGTAAACTCTTTCGTGATAAATACACTTTCGAGTGTCAGCAGGTTTAATGACCACTTCCAGATGTTCTCCATCTATTGGTGGCCTTTTTGCCCAGCCTCTCACTTTATTTCCACATCTCTTACTACGGCAAAAACCAGAAAATTGAAGGAAGTGGACATTTTGTGTGGACTCGGAATTTATCCTCGAATTTTTGTAATTAAATGCACAGGGAAAATTGTAACGTCGTCTTAAAGCATCGGTCAATACATTCGCCCAAACGTATTTTTTTAAGCGATTTTTATTTTGTTCGTCTGGTTTAATTTGTTGCCATTCTCCTGGAGTTAGCAAAAGTTGAAAAAGTTCAAGATTATCGCGTGCGTCATCTTCATCAATGTAAGAAGTATCGGAATCACTGGTTAAAGTGTCGTACTTTGGCGATTCCAAGTCTCGAATGTCAATAAGTTTTTGTCGGCCTTTAGATTTAGGTACATTATAACCCTTTTCTATTAGGACCTGATACAAATGACCATTTTTATTTTCCCGTACATAGGTATAGCATGTTTGGGGTTTCCACTTTCCCCCAAAATCCTTGCTCATCTGCTTCCAAACTTCTGCAGACAAGGGCGGGAGATCACTGGTTAAAAAGTGATGAATGTGCATTGAGATAACTCTCATGATTTCTACACTTTCGATCACAGACTTTCGACCAGTCATTTTCTGAGTTCTGTAAAAATATATTTTAGATTTAATTAAAGACTTAGGTCGAATTCATGAAAGCTTCAAATATATAACGAAAAAAAAACAATTACTCAGCAATTTCGTATTTTGAAAATAAAATAGAAAAGGTATGTTTTCTTTAAACTTTAAGAAACAATGTGTTATAGAACACAATTTAAATTAAAAGCTAATATGAACTTTATTTTCAGGAAGTATGCAGCAACTGTTAGTATTATTGAGAAGGGATTTTTCAATTGTTAAAATGTTTGACCTTGACAAATCAACAATCTCAATTCATATCATAAATATGAGCTGGAAATTCATCAATGTATTTTGGAACAACGATGTGACGTGAATTAGTTTCGAATTGTAACTATTTTGGTATTTTGCAAAAGTATAATAAAGTTGTATTATATAGAGAGAAAACTACAACACAGGTTTGACGGTATATGTGCATATACCACAATCCATATCGGATGTATCTTTATATTTTTGGTTGACTTTATTGTTTCTAAAAATGCTGCAACGGCTTAGATTAAAATGTACACATAATATGTACATTGTGTGCTTTTGAATGCAATTTTTAAAACTCCAGTTTAGATTTGTTTATATTTAGGAAAAAAGATGTAAATTCAAATAAAATATTCAAAATAGCTACAACCTAACATTGAGTCCAATAATTTTGTGTGTATAAATAATTTTTTTTTTATATAACTGCATAAATCAATGACTGTGTAAATAAATTAAATTACCTTAGAACAGAGTTCTAAGACGATAGTGCTTTGAAATCAGGGTACCATAAAAATCAGAGAGCTTACAAATATTAGTCCCAAAATCGTAGGGTTAAGTTATCGGAGCTTTATGAATAAATTGGGCGTTGATGTAATTCTTCCTTCTTAAAGGACGACTAAAGGAAAATCACATTTGGGCAATGAGTCCAGTGAGAGTGATATTTTAACACCTAAAACACTGACTTAGAATGGAGCTTACAAGTAATGAAAATTTAACTTGTGAAAACGCGTCGAAAAAGGAACAATTCGAATAAACCATTAAACGAAACATAGACGTCATTTGCCATCTTCACGGCTGTGCAGCAAATAACTCTTAATAGTGGAGACGAGAACATTGACAGATATTTTACTAGTATTTAATACACTTGTTTTTTATTCTTATTCTAAGTTCACACCAATTGGTGATTTCAGCGCCACTCTTGTGTCTTGTGCAGGTCCATGTTTAAAAAATAATGCTTTATGATAGTACTATAGGCAGGTTGCTTTCAGGAATGGAAAATCTAATACCTGGAGTTTTGCCTTCAACCCCACAGGTGGAACATAAAGGGCGAAGCAGAAAAGGAGCAGAGTTGTGTTCGTAGTCGAGAATAATAGTGGATTAATGAAGAAGAAGAAGATTCTCAACGCAGCATACATACATAACATATTTAATATATATATATATATATACATACTTTTGAAGTATTTTTTACATACCTTTGAAGAAATGCACAATCTGTAATCAGAAAAAAATTGTTTAATGCACTTTATATCTCTAAAAATTTAAGAAATTGTATTCTCACTATGAGTATACTAATTGTTTTTTTTTTAATGAAATAACTAAAATATTCGCTTCGAAAATTTCAACACAGCCAGTAACTTCTTCTGTTATAAAACCAGACAAAGTAACGCAATTATCAATTCCGTTAGGTTTAAAAAGTACCAAATCAACCATGTCATGGTTTTAGCTTAAAATGTAATGGAACAGTTGAACTTTGGTAGTGCTGCCACTTGACGCTATTTTCTATATAGTTATGCATTTTTACTCGTGATTATAGGTAACTATTAGTACAAGTTATGCATTCGTGCAAATAAAAAAAATATTGAGATAACAATCAAAAATATTTGAGTTAGTGGCACTAACTTGGACTACAGCCTGAACTATTGGGGTTGAAATTCAACATAGGACTTTTTTCAACTTTTTTTCGCTCAAATACTTACAATATAACCATTATGTAAAAGCTTATTTTTCGGGGTAAAAAATCAGTGTACTATTGCAGGTGTGGATTATTTTTTTAGTGAACAAAAAATGTAGGTTAATAGGCTAATAAAAGTAGCTCCCATAGAAGAGATGTAGGCAGGCAAAGTATTTTACATTTTATTATTTTTGAGTTATGATTTTGTTTTGTATTTTTAATTATTAAAAAAAAAATAATTTGAAAAAATCAACATTTTGAAAACGTAGGTGCATTTTTTTTTGCTTATGTCTGCATTCTTGATTTTTTTTTTATAAAAAAATTGTTTTTCAAAAAATTTTATTTTTAACATTGCCTACGATTTTAAAACAAATCTTATGTTTCATATTTCTTAAATAAATAAAATTACACTTAAATTATTCCACTAAAACTTTTTTACATACTTTTCCGAAAATTCAAAACATACCAAAATCGAATGAAGACTTCTTCGACGTTGTGACCGCACATAAAATCAAGTCATAACAATGCAATTCAACCATGCAATTTATTTTTTTTTAATAAGGCAATCGTATCCTAGTTATGGCAATATTCAAACTTGACCCTAAATACGTTGACAGAGAAAAAGTGGACCCCATCTATATTTTCGATTTTAATCTAAGCTTCGTTAGTTGGGATACCTTATTGTATCCATTTGTTGTTTATTAAAACAATAAAAATGCAAAAATAACTCCTTAAAACTATTGCTAATTCCACCTTTTAATTGACTAGTCAAACAAACTATTCAGGAAACTTCGCATTGCTTCTAGGACGTTAAGGATAATCCAACGAAAAACGCTATTAAATCCCTCAACAAATTATTCTTTCAATATATATTCGCGGAAGAAATGGAGATTATGTTCTCTTTATTGGGATGTATTATAGATTATATACATAGATGTATATACCATAATTTTGTAAAAAAAATCAAAGTGCACAAACAAATATATTTAATGGGCAGATTTTTACAGAATTATTTTAGTCTCACTAAAAATCGCATTCACTAATAAGCTTTTCGTTCAATTTTCAATTTTTTTTTAAATTTTAAGATTCATAAATGACTAGCTTCTATTCCAGACAAAAACAAATATTTAAACATACAAACATTCACATTTACAGTATTAGTAGGATTCTATTAAAAAAAACTACGATTTTTTTTTCAAACTACATCCGAGCCCTTGCTTTAAAAGTACTAGAGTAATGTCAAACTACATGCCTACGTATACGATACGATGCGAAGGATAAAAGAACAAATTCAAATATAAAGGACAACCTTCTGCTATTCTTGCGATAGCTATGTTAAAAAAAAACAATAAACATACATTTGTTGCCTCTTAAAGTACTGGTTTTTCCATTTGAACTTCAACGAAAGAAAACTACCTTTTAACGATTTTTGTTTAATTCAACAATGATTTTATTTTTCTCGATAATAACATTAATAATTATGAAGGTATGTATAAAAATATACAATGTAGATACCATAATTTAAGATTTTTCTTACAATTGAATTTAAATATACTAAAATATACAACATTTGGCCTTCTCCCATTTAAATGTTCTGAAAATAAAAAAAAATGTTAACAAACAAATGGAATTCAAAATAAATTTATTTGAAATCTATATTCTATGCATGTATATATATATAAGACTGATTTCGAACTACCAAAAAAAAAACACTAATAGCGAGTTTCATTCAAATTTTAAAGATTTGATCTCAAAATTCAGATTTGGTCTTTTCAATGAAACTTGATTCACGATTTAATCGTAGTATTGGTGATTATCTGACGAGCACACACAGTATTTTGACGGAACGCGAGAATGTCTATGCACAGTTGTTGATTCACTCAAAATCGCATTTTGGTTTTTTCTGACTTCACAAACATTTTGTATTACTGTTTTGTTTCTTTTACGAATATTTGTTAATTTTATTGCTAAATATAGGCTGGCACAAGTTTACAACAAATAACAAAAAATTTTCCATTTGACGTTTGACCGAAGACTATTTACATGTATATGTGCATTCAGATCAAATCTGCCACCCCATCAGAGATCAAATCTTTTGTGTTGAGATTTGATCTAGATTTGCTCTTTTTCTTGCAATGAAACTCTCAAAACTGAAAAAGATCAAATCTTTTGACAGAAAGAGCAAATATTTTCTTCAATGAAACTCGCTATAAGCCACAATAGGATTTTGAGTCGGTTTTTTTTAAATACATACATTGTTCAATTTAAACATTTACTTCCTACAATAGAGTTAATTTTCAATAAGCGTCTCTAGAATATGAACAAGGAGTGTAACTGAAGTTCATTATGATGTGATTTTTTCCAAACTTTTTTAAATTGAATAATATAAGCAAAAGTATAAAGTTTTGCAATAAAAAAAATAGTTATATAAAATTTGGTACAAGTAAACCTTAGTTATCATTTATTATTTAATATATTGTTGATATATACTTTTTTTGGATAAGAGAGACTAGTTGCCCTTCTGCCTCCTACCGATGTAGGTACGCTTCTTCATTGAAATTTCATTGAAGAAACCAACGTGAAGTTGGCTCCTGCCAGTCCATATATATTAGGCCAATGTTTGTAATATTTTGGAGAGCTATTTTTTCAAGTTATGGAATCGTGAATATGAAAAAAATCGGAATAACAATCAAACATGTTACATGTCATTACTATGATATAACAGTGTAAAAAAATAGGTAGTTATCTGTCTGCTTGAATATATACGTATGTACATGTGAATTTATGGTTTTTTGGCCTTAACGGCTATACAGATTCTCTTCGATTTTTGTACCTAAATTATAATTAGACTTCTAGGTTCGGAGATATCCTTATTCTTATTTTTTAAATTTCTCACTATCTTTGCATTTGGTTTTCAAAAGGCACTTTTTTTAGACTGAATTCTAAATAGAAATCTTTGAATGCAGTTTCTTGCCGGATGCAAACCTGATTCTGGAAATGTATTTATCTTCTTTCTAGGACTTCTAGGTTCGGAGATATCCTTATTCTTATTTTTGAAATTTCTCACTATCTTTGCATTTGGTTTTCAAAAGACACTTTTTTTAGACTGAATTCTAAATAGAAATCTTTGAATGCAGTTTGTTGCCGGATGCAAACCTGATTCTGGAAATGTATTTATCTTCTTTCTAGGACTTCTAGGTTCGGAGATATCCTTATTCTTATTTTTGAAATTTCTCACTATCTTTGCATTTGGTTTTCAAAAGACACTTTTTTTAGACTGAATTCTAAATAGAAATCTTTGAATGCAGTTTCTTGCCGGATGCAAACCTGATTCTGGAAATGTATTTATCTTCTTTCTAGGACTTCTAGGTTCGGAGATATCCTTATTCTTATTTTTGAAATTTCTCACTATCTTTGCATTTGGTTTTCAAAAGACACTTTTTTTAGACTGAATTCTAAATAGAAATCTGTGAATGCAGTTTGTTGCCGGATGCAAACCTGATTCTGGAAATGTATTTATCTTCTTTCTAGGACTTCTAGGTTCGGAGATATCCTTATTCTTATTTTTGAAATTTCTCACTATCTTTGCATTTGGTTTTCAAAAGACACTTTTTTTAGACTGAATTCTAAATAGAAATCTTTGAATGCAGTTTCTTGCCGGATGCAAACCTGATTCTGGAAATGTATTTATCTTCTTTCTAGGACTTCTAGGTTCGGAGATATCCTTATTCTTATTTTTGAAATTTCTCACTATCTTTGCATTTGGTTTTCAAAAGACACTTTTTTTAGACTGAATTCTAAATAGAAATCTTTGAATGCAGTTTGTTGCCGGATGCAAACCTGATTCTGGAAATGTATTTATCTTCTTTCTAGGACTTCTAGGTTCGGAGATATCCTTATTCTTATTTTTGAAATTTCTCACTATCTTTGCATTTGGTTTTCAAAAGACACTTTTTTTAGACTGAATTCTAAATAGAAATCTTTGAATGCAGTTTCTTGCCGGATGCAAACCTGATTCTGGAAATGTATTTATCTTCTTTCTAGGACTTCTAGGTTCGGAGATATCCTTATTCTTATTTTTGAAATTTCTCACTATCTTTGCATTTGGTTTTCAAAAGACACTTTTTTTAGACTGAATTCTAAATAGAAATCTTTGAATGCAGTTTCTTGCCGGATGCAAACCTGATTCTGGAAATGTATTTATCTTCTTTCTAGGACTTCTAGGTTCGGAGATATCCTTATTCTTATTTTTGAAATTTCTCACTATCTTTGCATTTGGTTTTCAAAAGACACTTTTTTTAGACTGAATTCTAAATAGAAATCTTTGAATGCAGTTTTTTGCCGGATGCAAACCTGATTCTGGAAATGTATTTATCTTCTTTCTAGGACTTCTAGGTTCGGAGATATCCTTATTCATATTTTTGAAATTTCTCACTATCTTTGCATTTGGTTTTCAAAAGACACTTTTTTTAGACTGAATTCTAAATAGAAATCTTTGAATGCAGTTTCTTGCCGGATGCAAACCTGATTCTGGAAATGTATTTATCTTCTTTTTAGGACTTCTAGGTTCGGAGATATCCTTATTCTTATTTTTGAATTTTCTCACTATCTTTGCATTTGGTTTTCAAAAGACACTTTTTTTAGACTGCATTCTAAATAGAAATCTTTGAATGCAAACCTGATTGAAGCTTAATGAAACGAAAATTCGTCACGACAAAGAGACAAACACATACATATGTATATAGGACTGTTAGCTTTTCCAGTTGTTTAGTATATTACCTTTCCACTTGTTTCCTGTTTATAATAATATAATATTTGAAAATAAAAAGATATAAAAGTTTTTTCAGTTTGGTTTGTATTTTAGTATGGAAAAATTTGAACAACTGGCATAGATTCCTAGGAATCAGCAAATAAATTAAAATAGCTTAATTATGTTTGATGGAACGAAAAACTTATGATGTTTTTTCATATAAGCATTTCTTCAGTAATAATTATAATTTTGTTTCACGGTTTCTGTTGTTGAAATTCCAATATTTAAATATGTACATACACCATTTATGGACTCTGTTATTGCATGTTGTTGTTAGTTTTTCAATCTTTTTCTGAATTTTCTCGCATTGTAGATGAAGAAAATTGTGGTTGAATTTTGTTGTTAAGAGGTTAAATATTGTATGTGCCGTCGGAAATATGTGCTGAATTTGGAATGAATTGAAATTTACTATCGTCAGCCGTTGGAGCCAAGTTGCTTTTATCTATAAGAATTAGTAAAAAATAATGAATTGACTGAACAAAAAAAAGATTTTTATTTTACCTCTTTTTAGCAGAATCTGCGATAATGGATCGCAGGGATTCGCTTCGAATGGATTTGTTTTTTTACCCAATTGGTGGGTTTTGTTGCAGCAACTGGCTTCTATTCATTGCCTGACCTTGGGAGAGAGTGAGATGTTGACGTGTGTATATGCCGCTTTAGGGTGATGGTATAAGTGCTTGGCCTTGTCTTTGACGTCAAGATTGTATTTAGTAGCCTTCGGTACGGGCACAGCCGGTCGGATGTTTCGTCATGTCACACAGTGATCCTCCCAATGATTGTTGTTCAACCAGTAACCAAAGCAATCTTCTTGTAGATGTTACTCGCAGCTTCTTCGAATGTAGTTAATTCCACGCGTGAAAAATTCATAAAGTAAAATCATTTCTTGGGCAGAACAAGAGAACAGGCCTTTTTTCGTCCTTTTTCTTTTGTGCCTGAATTAAACCCTTTCTTGGTCGACCTGGACCATATTTAGCTGGAGCACTAGAATTGAAAACTTCTGGTTACGGAACATCTGCCTTAACAGCTGGCTGCGATGTATATCCGTAATCGTGAACCAGATAGTAATTTTGTTTAATGGAGTCTGTCGACGTTATAGATTTGATGTCGCTGCCGTCAAACTTATAGGCGGTAGCAAATAAGTTTGCTACAATGCAACTTGACTTGCTTGATGTTGAAGATGTATATGTATATGAATACTATTGTCTTCATCCGCATCTCAGACAATTTCGACCACAAATAAGTTGAGTCTTTTTTCGACGGGTGGCAATTTTGGAGGTACTGTTTGTAGCGATGGTTCTTCAAATGCAGACTTAGGCGAAACCACTGATTGTGCTTTCTTAGCCTTCCGCTCTTTTGCTTTTATATTCTCGTCTGCTTCCTCTTAGCAACCTGGTGTTTGTTGGGAATCCGGTGGCGAATTCATTATTATTTCCTCCAAATCCGATGAGAATGCCAGCCGATTGATAGCGGCAGTTGTGCTAGATAAAGTGGCATTTTGCCATTGTGAGAAGACAGGCAAGATAGCGACATTTGACCATCAACTTTGGTCGGTTGAATCGGACTACTAGATTCCTTATATCCGCACATCGTCATCGCTGGATTAAATAGCGCTAGAAAAAAAATATATTGCGTTACGGAAAATTATTACAAAATAAAATAACAAAGGAATTTTAAAATCTATCTACCTTGAAAATGAAATTGAATTTTTTGTTTTAATTTTCGCTGTCAATTGCTTGCGACAGAATTTGGGACAAGAAAACTGGGTTTACATGTGCAAGTGTTTTTTAATTTAATAACAATATAGCCACGTTACGTTACGAATGGTTTATTTACAATTTGTTAATTAATTAATAAACTAAGGTTTTCCAAATTCTAAAAATGGTTTTCCAAATTTGTCTAAACAATTCCCCATCGATTGAAACCAAAAAAGTCCACTTTTTTTTCTATGTGCTGCTAACTATACGCCAAATCTTTAATTGTTAATAACTTTTAAACTATAGTTTTCCAAATTCTAAAAATGGTTTTCCAAATTTTTCCAAATGTTTTCCAAATTCGGGGCACCAAAATAATCAAAATTCCCGACATAGTGCCGCTAACTATACGGGGGTCGAAACTAAGTTGCCTTACAATCTGCATCCGCTCTTATTGAAAACTGAACCTGGTACTCGACCGAAAAGTGACCAAAGAAATCAACACGTAATGTTGGCCATGAAGAAACAGCGCAATCTCGATAAAATGAAAAGGCAAAAAGGTTGTCTGCTGTTCATGGTATGGTGAGTTTCGTTGTGCCTTGCTTGATGATTGTCAGAGAATTTGACAAATATTATCTAGTCACTACAATTCTAACAAGGAATAGTCACAAGGGCTTCTGACTTGTGATTCGTCACAAGGGGAGAATCAGGCTGATAGTTTGCAAAAAAAGGGAATCTATTACATTTGTATGCCACTAACTAGGGCAAATATTCTAACTTGAATTAATATGGCGGGGATCAGGAATAAATGTACAAGCTCTATTTAACCTCCAATCGCGTTTACCCATACAATCTATGCAAAGTTATACACTCAATAATGCGTTTAGCTGAGTATGTGCAGAAAAATAAATTATATGTTTCAGCGAAGACAATTACAAAATAAAACTAAAAAAATGTTCTATTATAGTATTTTATAAAATAATAATAAGTATTGACTTAATTAACTGATAAAAGCAGTCACCTAAACTAACCAAACGATTATGCAGATGAATAGCTATAATCAAGATGGACATGTTCACAGTACACATAACTTAATTAATATATTGCGCAGTTGTCAAAATCTGATCTGTCACTAAAAATTAAAAAATAGTGGTTGTTAGAGACCTACGTCAAAAAAATATTCGAACAAAACTCCACAGCTCACGTTTGTTTTATATTTTTATTTTTTTCTTGTTATTAAAAATGCTTATTTAAAGACTAATTACCACAAACACTTTAAAATAAGCCACGATATCTATTTTTCAGAACAAATAAACAAATTAATGGTCTCTGGCGGCTGCCATTTTTGTTCTTAGAGGGTGTAAATAAATGTATTAATTACTGAGTTTGTTATTGTTTTTTTTGTTTATAGTTCTTATAATCATAAGAAAATCTTCACTTAATAAATGAAATAATAGTAAACGAAGATTGTGCCGTCATAAAAAAAAGATGGCGATTTGTATGCCTATACTTAGCATACCGTGTATTTTTGTGTATCATGCGCAGAAGATTGCAAAGTCCTTTTTTATACACATAGTGGGGATCATAATCACGCAGGGACCGAGAATTTGTTGCAGTTCTCTCATTCTCGTTTGCTATTTTCATTGCTTGCTTTATTATTTTCTTTCTCCGTTTGTGAGCAGATGTATGTTTTGCTATAAGTAAGAGCAAGAGCGTTGAAATAAACAAACGTAAAGACAAAGTAACGTTTGTCACGCACTGTCGCGTGACGCTATTCAACGTGTGAAGGCTACAGGCGTTCCCAAAACGGAATTGACATTTATATATTGCTGTATTATTGCCAAAATGCAGCATTCTTAAAAAGTTGCAAAAAAATGTGATGCCGAAGAAAAAAAGGCACTTTAAAATACTATAATATTACAATTACAGTTTTAAATCCCGTTTTCTATATGGATCTAGTTCAAAATGCAAGAATTAGTGCTTATTCTGAAAAATAGATGGCCTTACAGTATTGAAATAAACACAGAATAATGCATTATCTGGATCTAGAACTGTATCGTGGATCTTAGTGGATAATAATAAAACGCAGCTAATAAAACCATAAAAAACATGATGAAGTATTTTCTTAAAAGTGGTGGCAAAAGTGTCAGCGGTAACGTTGATTAACAAGTGTGGTAAATATCAATAATGTCAGAAAACATTTATTTATATTTTTTTCGTTTGTTGCTGTGGCAGCAATTAAACTAGGCCTGAAATTCAGCAATAAGCCGAAAACAGATGTGGAGTTGTTCTCACGCATAACTGCGCGCAGAACCGCACCTTAAACAGATGTGCATATTTTTTGACATTTATGTATTGTTGTATTAATGCCAATATGCCAATACCACTGGACATTATTAAAAATTTTTAATACTGAAGAAAAAATGTCACTTAATAATAATGTAAATAAATTGAAATGTGTGAATTTAAAGAATAAAAATTCCAACAAATCTGGCAAAAATTCGATTTTTTAGATATCGTATTAATGTAAGTGAACGAAATACATAATATTACCATAAAAACTATGATAAAGTGTTTTCTTAAAAGTGGTGCCAAAATTGTCACAGCGGTAATGCTGATTAACAAGTGTGGTATATATCAGTAATGCCAGACACTTTTTATTTACATTTTTTCGTTTGTTTTTGTGGCAGCAATGAAACGAGGCATGAAATTTAAAATAGAGACATCGTGCAGATTCTGCAACCCTGCAGAATTTTGTTTTTACATCCCCATAAGAGCCTGTGTAATTTTTGTTCCTGCACTAAATTATCTGCACATCTGTTTTGACCAATAGACATCGTGCAGATTCTGCAAACCTGCACAATTTTGGGTTGACATATCCCATAAGACCTGTGTAATTTTTTTTCTGCACGAAATTGTCTGTTTTAACCATTAGTAGTCAGTAAAATTAAAATAAAGTAAATTAGTGACAGCCTTACATATGCACAAAATACAAAAACTAACTAAACTGTAATCATGCCAGTTATATAAGAACAAGAAAACATTACACAAAATAACTACGACAGTGGGGAACTGGTTCAGAAATAAAGATTTTATCCCCACTTTACTTCGGTTAAAGTCTATAGAAGAAGCGTTTAGATTAAAAAGTCTGCTCACACGGTTTAGAGCTTCAGTCTGCCATAGTTTGTTTTATGAAAGTCAGCGTGCAGTAGGTCCAGTCCACGCAAGTGGTGAGATCCTTCACGGAAATTGAACCCAATACAGGCTTATAAATAAGGAGCATCAATTTCGTTCATAATAAGTTAATGAACAAATAATAAATCGTTATTAAAACGCCTTTGGTGAAGAGTTTGCATCTGGAGAAGCTGAATTTGCTGTTCGTAAGATTAAATGGATCATTCCAAGGTGAAATGTCAAAAATAAGCATACGCGATAGTTGAAGTTAAGTTAATTTATGCTGCAGTTACTATTTTCTGCTTCAGCTGCAGTTGCTCATTGTAGCCGCTCTTAGGGTTGGCGTAGTCTCAACTTTGAAAGTGCTGCTTGCTACTGCTGCAGCTACACCATTCTGTTCAGGCTGAAAGATATTCATTTTTAAGTTTCATAAAAGAATTTTTATTTTCGAGCATTTTTGCCATTCATACCGAAAAATCATATCAATATAACAACTTTGGCAGCACTGCCTTTTAGATATATATATCCTTATCTATTCGCTTGACTTGAATTACACCACACATTTTGTTTCCACCATAACTCAATTAAAGTTAGCAACAGTTCATTTAGAGGAAAGAATTCAGAGCCAAATTCATACCCCATCAAGGGCGAAGCCATTTTCTTTCAGAAATCCAATGGCTTTGCAAAACCTTCCATAAAAGTACCATCGGACACCATTGTACATAACACGGGAGGACGCCATTAAAGAATTATTTTAAGCTTTCTGCTGTGTCAATGTTAGTTTGCTAAAAAAAAAATATATTTAACCATTTCTGTGATGATTGGCTGAAGTTGATTGTTTATTTTATACAATATAATATCTATTATCTCTGATGGATTATATTCTTTGATCGGAATGTAATAAGTTTGCTTCTATAAAACTTAGTGAACGCGCTCCACAAAAGGTAATTGCCAGTTTTTTGTCCCTTGTGATTTCACTCGAGGGGGAAATTTGTATAAAAAAAAGTAACTATAAGATGATAGTGTAAGCGCGGGCGAGTCGGATATATTGTTAGTCGTGACGAAAGAATAGGAATGTTGCTTTCCGCATAAACTACTTAGTTTTAATAGAAAAATGTCAGATTTTCAACACGAAATTACTCCGGCGGAATCCTTTTGGGTTGTACATCGGTTTTATCAAGGCAATATACAAGCTGTGTTTTATTATCTCCGGATCTGGATCTGGATTATGTCTTAGCACGTATTACAAACTATTTTAAATCCTGCTTTCTATGGGTCTATTTCAAGATCCAGGAATTAGTATTAATTCTGAAAAACAGATGGCCCTTTTGCAGTATTGTAATAGGTATTGAACACAAAATAATAATAATGGATCTAGATCTGGATTGTTTTATTTATCGACAAAGATCCATATTGATCTTGGCGGTTCATAAATTTAAAATATATACCAATGTACACCACGTCTCCAATTCTTAGTATATTGCAATGTATATTCAGAGTTCGTAACAAAATCCCGAAGTAAAATTATGAATTGAATTTGGGATGATATAGCCTTAAGGAGACACTTTATTTTACAAATTTATATAGTTTCGTGTTATTTATTTACATTTTTTCAACATTCAACAGTTTAGTATGGCCCATTCGGAAATATGTTTACTTTTCTTTCAAAGCATCAAAAATTAAATGTTTTATTTTAATGGTCGCGTTGAGAGGGAGACAGTGAATGAAAATTGGTTCGTAGAACAGACATGTTCCCGTTATTCATAAATCCGAATCACTGTCCTTGTTTCTCTAATTGCTCTGGAAAGCAAGCGTATGCGTCTTTTTCGCTATAAAAATCCAAATTTTATGTTTTAGACTTGCGGAAAATCTCCACTCTGGCAAATCAAACTATGCACCAAATGGTTAAAGCCTTTGATCATTAATAGATCATTTTAGTTACTAGTTAACTAAAAAAAAAACGATAATTAAAACTATTGGACGTAGTCATCATATTTCATGTTGTAGGCAAGAAAACGAAATTTATCTCAACCGATAACCGAAACTTCGGAATCTATCTGATTACTGATTCATCCTTACTTGCGGTCTTTACTCTTTACTAGTGATGAATTCAGAGCAAGCTTAAAGTATGCTAATTACACTTCACTCTTTTCGATTACCCGCCCCCCGTAGACTGTTTTTCGTATTTTGAAACGTAGTGAAGGGCGATATATCAATAACTCTATTAAAAAGTAACCTAATATTCACCGGTGACTGCTATAACCGGTTACTCGATATTCAAGTTAGTTAATTATTAGTTAGCTATTAAGATATAAGTACTTGTAACCAATGTTCATATCAAAAGTTAAAAATTATATTTTTGTAAGCGATTTAAAAATAAAAAAAAAAAGATACAATCGCATTAGATTCCAAAAAAAATTGTTCTTGAATGACAAACAAATTTTAAAAAGCAAAGTAATAGATTCTGTATTTGAGGCGCTCAGCGCCAAAACGGCCTAAGCCCAAAACATTCGTTCTGAGAATTGATATATATTTTTTTAATCTTAAATAAATATTATTTGTAATTTAATAATTAATAATAATAATAGGATCTTTATTTAATAATAGAAACACTATTTTAAACAAAAAATAAAAAAAAGTGGCTAAGGCATTTTGGAATCCATTAAAAAAAATTGTATTAATAGGAACTGAGGGTTAGGCCATTTTGGTTTGATTAATTAAAATATACAGAAGTTTCTTCCGATAAATAATAACATTAATATTATCTTTTTAAATAACACTAATTAATAAAAAAAATCTTTATTAGTCTTCCTCCTGAATGACTTCGTCTCCGGCTCTCATATTTGTTTTTTTTTTTAAATTATTGTAAAATGAGTGGAGTTCCTTTAAGTGTTTAAACTTTGCAGCTTCAATGAACCTTCCTCTGGGATAAAGTGACTCCAATTCCATATCTACGAATTTGCTGGAGTTCCTCTTTGAAATGTCAACTTCTCGAAATTAGACATCTATATTGTTTTAGTATAAATATTGAATAATAAATAACTTCACATTTTGGAACAGCAGCCATGGAATTTTAAACCATTCAACTTTCCAAGTCTTACTTACTTAGGGGCGCTACAGTTCGGGACGAACCTGGGCCTTAACCAACATGCGTCTCCAGCCAGCTCCACTTAAGCGTGACACCTAAGGCGAGGTGTTCCTTGACTGCGTCTACCCTCTGGGATGGAATTGAATATCCTGCGAGCCGGAGCGTTGTTGTCTATTCGCTCTACATGACCTAGCCATCTTAAACGTGATATGCGTATTTTTTTGACCAGGTCAATGTCGCTGTACAGCTCGTATAGTTTTTGGTTGAACCTTATCCTCCAAAGCCCGTTAACGCAGATAGGGCCAAAAATCCTCCGAAGAATCTTACGCTCCAAACGACGAAGGATATCTTCATCTGCCTTAGATAGAGTCCATGCCTCGGCGCCATAGAGCAGGACTGGGATGATTAGGGTCTTATAAAAAGTCTCCTTTATCTTTCGAGAGAGGGCTTTGTTACTCAATTGCCTTCCTAGCCCATTTAAACAGCAATTGGCAAGAGTAATTGTTCGCTTTATTTCTGAAGAGATGTTGTTGTCAGATGTTATAGCGGATCCGAGGTACACAAAGTCCCTAACTACCTCAAAGTTGTACCTGTCTATTGTGATGTTTTGTTCAATCCGCCGGTGTTGTGTGTCCCTTTTTGTGGACAGCAGGTACTTCGTTTTGGCCTTATTGACTGCTAGTCCCATCTTAGCCGCTTCAGTTTCAATGCTAGCAAACGTTCCAGTGACAGCTCGCGAGTTCTGCCAATGATGTCTATGTCGTCAGCGTATGCTAACAATTGCACAGACTTGAAAAAAATTGTCCCACTACAATTGACTTGCTAGTTTCTTATAATTTTTTGTAGGCGATATTCAGGAGACTTATTTCTCTACAGTTGGCGCAGTTTAGAAGGTCTCCTTTCTTGTGGATCGGGCAAACGATGATGAGGTTCCATTCATCAGGCATACTTTCTTCTGACCAAACTTTAGAGATGAGTTTGTGTATGCACTCCAACAGGTCATCTCCGGCCGTTTTAAAAAGTTCGGCGGGTAGTCCGTCGGGTCCAGCAGCTTTGTTGTTTTTTTAGATTAGATATTGATATCCTTACTTCATTTTGGTCAGGTGGACGGAAGTTTTGTCTGTCATCATCCATGTTGAATGGTTCATTCTGCCTTACAGCGGGATTTTGGTCTTCATCGCCGTTTAACAGTCTGCAGAAATGGTCCTTCCATGTACTCAGTAGTCAGTACCGACTGTGACTCTACTACGAGGTTTCCATTCCTATCTCTACAGGCTTCTGTGTGGGTTTTTTTCCCTGGCACGTTCTTTTTACCTGTTGGTAAAACTTCCGCACGTTGTTCCTGGAGTAGCATCTCTTAATATCTTCGATCGCGCGCTTCTCATGCTCTCTTTTCTTTTGGAGAAGCCGGTGTTCTTCGCGTCTTTTCTGCTCGTAGAGCTCGAGAGCAGCTCTCGTCTTTCCTTGTAGCGCCGCTTTATGTGCCTCTTGTTTGGCTGCATGGGCCTGTCTGCATTCGTCATCGAACCAGAGGTTTCGTGGTGGTGGTCTGGTGAAACCTAGCACATCAGTTGCGGCATCTCTAATGGCTTGTTGGCAGTGTTGCCACTGGTCTTCGGCACTTGATGCTGGCGGTACTGGATTTCTTGAGAGGTTACGGGATATTCAATCGGCATAGTATTACTCCGTTGTTGTGGAGTTCGGGTTATTCGCATTCTTACCTTTGCTGCAACAAGGTAATGATCCGAGTCGATGTTAGCTGCTCAGAAGGTGCAAACATTCAAGATACTCGTGGCGTGTCTTGAATCGATCGCAACGTGATCAATCTGATTGACGGTTCTTTGATCTGGGTGTCGCCAAGTTCCTTTGTGTATATCGAGATGAGGAAACCGTGTGCTTGCAATAGTGACGTTATGTGAAGCTGCGAAGTCAATTAGTTCAATAAAAGTAAACAAAAAATCTTAATATGTACGTAATATAATTACTACAATTTTATTGACAGAACATCTTTTTGTGTTGTCTGTTAGGTTGGCTTATAAAAATATTCATATAAATAATATATTATATTTTTTTTTACAGCGATACATCATATATTATTGGATTTCATTTTTATATATACTTTTATTCCATTAATTATTTCGCATTAACGAAATTCATTTAATATTAATTCTCTACATTTTAAACAATAAGCTAAGAAACTGTATAGGGATGATAAGTTTTTACCGTTTAAAAATTCATAAAACTCGTTTATAGAGAGCCAATCTATTACCGAAACATATTAGTCTGGATTTATTGAAAACTGGGCAACTGCCAACAAGGTGATACCCATTTTCAACCTCATCAGGTTTGCAAATCGTACAAATACCAACCGAATCTTTTTTGAAAGCTTTTACATTAATATTGAGTAGCCCGCCCCTAGCTTTAAAGACCAAGCTTACGTTCGTCTACAAAGTATGGTTGTACATCGTAATCTAGATTAGGGTATGCATCATGGAATTGTGAGTTTCTAGCACAATTAATGTTATTTGCCTTTTGCATTTTTCCAGGGTTTCCAAAATATTTACATGCAGAACCGACAAAGAAGAAGTTAAAGCGTTAGCATAAGTAATTATACCAAGCTCACTATATAAGTCTGTCCACTCACGGGCCCAATAAATATGTTGGGCGTTTGTCTCCTCCGCCAGTAAACGTGTCAATCTGGATCTAGGTAGTTTAAGCTTTTTTTCTTATATAGTCAAAATGTAGTCGCAGTGTCTGAACAAATTGGGAGTGAAAACCAGTTTCCAAATGCAACATGTAGTTAGGAGTGTTGCTGGGTAGATATAGCATCTTTTTATGAAGAATCGGAAAAGTTTTTCAACCTGCTCAAAAAGCTTGAAACCCCATACCTGAGTGCCATATAACATAATCGATTTTGCTGCAGTGTCAAAAATCTTAAGTTTTTTCGAGAATACTATTCTAGAGTTTTTAATATAGTTTGACCAAGTTGCCATGATGGTATTTTTTGATACAATCAGTCTTGAGTCGAGATGCTTATTAAAAGAAAGATTGTAATTTAGAATAATACCCAAATATTTAAATTCTTTACCTCAATTTGATTTTCACCATAATGCCAACTTTGGTTTCTGGGAATTCTTGTGCTTTCACGGAAAACAACTATTTTCGACTTATTTAAAGTGATTTTCTAACCCCAAATTGCCCAGTAACTAAACAAGTGATTAATCATACGTTGTAGGTCTTCGAGGTCGCCTGAAAGCAGTACTAAATCATCCGCATAGAATAGAATTTTAATGATTGTATTCACCACAAGCACCCCACCAGGAAGGTCATCATTTAGGTAAAGAGCAAAGAGAAGTGGACTTAACAAACATCCCTGTTTTACACCCATACTAACCGAAATAGCATCTGACAGTGTTGTCCCGTCTCAGATCCGACTTGTATAGAAATTGCAAAATCCTGATAACCTTTGAGGATAATCCGAAACAAGATAACTTATAAAATAAAGAATTACGGGCTATTAAATCAAACGCGCATGAAAAATCTACGAAAAAAGCGAAAATGTTTTTCTTTTTCTTGCGGGTCGATTGTTGAGTATCTTTTACGGAAACCTGACTGGTACTCGCTGAGGATACTATAACTGTCAATTCTACTAAGGATAATGCCTGTGAAAATGTTTGTTTTAAGTAAATAAAGACCTCTAAAGTTTCCAACACTATTTGGATCACCCTTTTTGCGCAGCGGTATGATGATTGATTTTCGAAAAGATGAAGGGACATATTCAGCTAAATAAATACGATTGAGCAAGCACAGAACTTCTTATAAAAAGCAAGTTGGAGCGTTTTTGTAAAATTCATAGCTAACTCTATCCTCTCCAGGAGCTTTATTTTTATTTGCTCTCTGAAGTACTTGAGTAAGCTCTCGCTCTGGTATAGCCCACGAGACATGTTGAGCACCATCGGGCTGTGCAAAGAGTGATTTGAAATATTCCCTAAAGTCTTCACTCTTATAGCGAGTTTCATTCAAGAAAAGATTTGATCTTTTTCAATTTCGAGAGTTTCATTGCAAGAAAAAGAGCAAATCTAGATCAAATCTCAACACGAAAGCTTTGATCTCTGATGGGTTGGCAGATTTGATGTGAATGCACAAATACATGTAATTAGTTTTTCGGTCAAACGTCAAATGGAAAATATTTTATTTGTTGTTTGTTGTGAACTTGTGCCAGCCCGATCGTAGCCAACAAATTAAAAAATATACATTAAATATACAAAATAACAAATTAAGGTGTTTTTGAAGTGAGAAAATACAAATATGGCATTTTGAATATATCAACTGAACATGCCTGGTATTTTTGTGTGTGATATCAAATACTGTCTATGCTCGTCAGTGAACGACCAATACTAGGATTATATGATGAAACAAGTTTCATTGAAAAGAGCACATCTCGATTTTCAGATCAAATCTTTAAAATCTGAATGAAACTCGCTATTTAGATTACCGCCAATTATGGGCCTACTCTTCTTCATAGAGTTAGCTAACTTCCACCAATCACTTGCATTTCTCCCTGTATTTAGTTTTTCAATGTTTTTTTTTCCAAAATCGATTTTTCGGCTGTAGCAAATACTAATATACTTAGATCGTCTATCGATATATAGTTTTTTTTATAAAGTTTCAAGTTATATTTTCGGTAAAGTTTGAGCTCCTTCAAGATTCTATTCCGAGCGCGCATACATTTATAATCAAACCATTTGTTTTTCTGGAATAAAACGCTTCTTAGCTCTGACTTTTCCGGCAGAAATCTTTAAGTTGACTTTATCGTCTATTGTTTCATTTGAAAAAATATTATGACAGTTAGACAGGCGACTGAGTGTTTCCATATATTTGACACGGTTCTTTTCAGACCAGTAGAGTTTTTGCGAGAGACCTCTTTGAGTTAGGCTTTGGTTATGAGTTGGAGGAACAGTAAAGTTCAAACTAAGTAGCATATCATCAGAAGTCTTTCCAGGTAGGGTAGAGTCGTCAGCAAAACAGTTAAGTGGATTAGAAGTAACAGACAGAAGATCATTTATAAAAATGAGGAAAAGAGTCGGAAACAGAACAGAGGCCTGGCATTTATTTTGTGGGAACTAGACTTGAATCCGTCCAATACAACTTGTATTGAACGGTCCAGAAGATAAGTTCTAATCCAACGAGCGAGAGTATCATCGATCCCAAAAGCACGCATTTTCGATAAGAGAGCCCTTGAAATATCAAGCGCAATAATCTTACTTTCACCAAAGCGATGTAAAGATTTGTTCCACTGTTCGGTGAGATATGCCATCAGATCACCAGTGGAACGGTTGCTGCGAAAGCCATACTGACGGTCATGGACAAGAAGAAGGGATGCTAGTGCTATGGGTCGGTAGGATTAGGGGGAGAATGGGTCACCTTTCTTAGGGACAGGCTAGACAAATGCTGTTTTCCATCTTCAGGAAAGATTCCAGAAGAGTAGGAGCGATGGAAAAGCTTACGCAGTGGCTTTGCCAGTGTGTGAGGTGTTCACCTCTTCAGAAGAATCGGGGGTATACCATCCGGGCCAGTGGACTTGTGTAAATCGAGATCTTTGAGAACTCTTGCTACTGTACGAGTGCGGAAAAAGATCTGTCCATTGGAACATTGTTGGGTTGGCTCTGTAAAATCGGAAACTTACTTCTTTAAGCCTGATAGCTTCTTTACACTCAGAATTAAACCAGGACTTTTCTTTAGGCTTGATGCTTTTAACTCTATTAGGAATAAAAGCACTCATCCCTAGAAGAATCACATTTGTGATCATTTCAGCACTGGCATCAATGTCACATTGCATAGTTGACCAGTTAAAGTTTCGGAAAAAAGTATTCAGACCGTCCCAATTGGCTTTCTCGTATTGCCAAACGGTCCTGGTGGGAAGTTTTTCTTTAACTGGGTGGGTGGAGGATGAGAAATTAGCTGAAATGACACAATGGTCTGAAGTGCCAAATGGAGAAGTTACACTAATGGTATATTTATCAGGTTGAGAAGTAAGAAACAAGTCAAGAGTATGGGCGGCTTGCCCAGCAACATCCGGTATACGCGTTGGCACATCGATCGGTTGGGTAAGGTGATGTAACCCGGCAAAGAGCTCGACATACCATCCTTCGGGTGTTGTCTGACCAGAATAGCGGAGTCAATTGGAATTGTGTACATTGAAATCGCCCGTAATAACGATTTCAGAATCAGAATCAGACAGCGCATCAAACTCGTTAGAAGTCGAATTACTGTCTAGATTTGGACTCCTGTAAATAAAACAATAATGAATGACATGCTTGCGGACAGTGAATTTGAGCCAAAAGAAGTTAAAGTCCGTGTTGGAACATTGCCCATATTGGGGAAGGCTCTGGCAAGCAATATCATTCCTAACATAGACCACGAGACCATGATGGGAAAAGAGTAATGGCACCAAGCTTTACCCATGTAGAGCAAATTCTGATAAATCAGTATTTACTCCAACCTGAGTTTCACAGCTGGCCTGTATTGAACAGTGTAGACGTACACGTGGAAGAAATTCTTTCTTAAACCACGAACATTAGAATACACGACACAAAAATCACTTACCATATAAAAATACTGACATATAAAACAACTCTGATTTGAAAAACTTTTTAATAAAGTTCTGTCCAAGTGGGCCGATTACAAAAATATAATTTCAGACACTCAATTCGGCTTCAAGGCGGGACGTGACACAATTCATGCCGCGTCTAAGCTTTGCCCTGACCTGTTTTATAGCAGCCACCTTGATAGCAGGGTAAAGGTGATTTGCTACATGGCCCTCATCAGGCCGATGGTTGCCTATGGATGCCCTCTGTGTGGTTCAACGTTGCACCATCTACCACGTCGGCCGCAGAACAGTCGATAGACGGCTCTTCTACGACCGATACATAGTTGCTGGGAGCGAAGCAGAGCGCCTCCGGTTCAGTAGGGCCGTACCGGACTTGGATCGGGAGGAACCCATTGTCCAGCTCCACTAGTTTTGGTAGCTTAATTCAAATTAATACAGTCGACATCGCTATCGCCTATGGGCGGTTTACATGTGTCTAGAGTATCTTTAAGTTAGGTAGGGCAGTTGCGGCGGCACCAAAAAAAAATATAAAAACACCAACAATTATTTGTCTAGATTTAAGAAGTTATAAGATAAAATTTATAAAAATCATTAAAAAACTGGAAAACCGTTGCCTTTTTTTGCAGGGAGAGATATACAAACAAATTGATAGAATATCAAATCACAAAATTGGGAAACAGGCGACGCGTAAACAATGGCTGATTTAGACACTGCAGTTGATTATAATTTAGTGAATTTCTGTGAATCTACCGATGATCGAAATGACAATATGATGGATGAACTCGAAAACTACCAACAACAAACAGAAGAGAGCGAAGACGTGCCTCCCTTGAATGCCTCTTCGTTTCGCTGGAAGCGTGTTGTTAATCCTACAGGACCACAGCCCAGACCACGTCATGGTCATAGAGCGATTAATATTAAGGAACTTATGGTAGTGTTTGGTGGAGGCAACGAAGGGATAGTTGATGAATTGCATGTATATAATACTAGTGAGGAAATAAAACCAAGTTTTTCAAGTTGTTTCATAATGAAGGTTTTTCTTTTATTATCTAGTGAGTAATCAGTGGTATGTTCCCGTTATGAAGGGTGAAGTTCCACCAGGATGTGCAGCATATGGCTTTGTTGTTGAAGGTACTCGAATGTTCGTTTTTGGAGGCATGATCGAATATGGAAAGTACTCGAATGAACTTTATGAACTTCAAGCCACTAAATGGGAGTGGCGAAAGATGGCCCCTGAAATGCCAGATAATGGTTTACCACCTTGTCCTAGATTGGGACACAGTTTCACAATGGTTGGTGATCGAATTTTTCTTTTTGGTGGCCTGGCTAATGAAAGTGATGATCCAAAGAACAACATTCCCAAGTAAAAAAGACAAAGTTAAAGATAATACTGAGTTCTATATTCAAACTATGTATTTTCTCAACAGGTATCTTAATGATTTATATATTTTGGAAACGAAAGGAAATTACTTCGCCAATGGTAAATGGATGATTCCAAAAACCTTTGGCGAGAGTCCGCCACCTAGAGAGTCTCATACAGGAGTTGCGTATACTTGTAAGAACACTGGACGATTGAATCTTTTGGTATATGGTGGAATGAGTGGGTGTCGTCTTGGAGATTTGTGGCTCCTTGACATAGGTTCGAAATATTTAAATTAAACTATCAAGCTTGGTTAATATTGTCTTTTATTTCCAGATTCTATGACTTGGACAAAACCTATGACAAAGGGTAGAGCCCCTTTGCCAAGGTCTTTACACAGCGCAACAATGGTAGGCAACAAAATGTATGTTTTTGGTGGCTGGGTACCACTAGTAGTCAATGATTCAAAATCGGCAACTGAACGTGAATGGAAGTGCACGAACACGTTGGCAGTGCTTGACTTAGGTTTGCCAAATAATTGAAAGACTTTTTAATTAAAATAGCAATATAAGTATATTTTAATTTATTTTTCTATTTCACTCTTTATTTAGATTCTATGAACTGGGAAGATATTACATTGGATACAGTAGAGGAACATACGCCTCGTGCTAGGGCAGGGCACTGCGCTGTGGGTATACAAAGTCGTCTTTATGTTTGGTCAGGAAGAGACGGGTATCGTAAAGCTTGGAACAACCAGGTCAGGGTGAGCTCGAGTTTATACTTCTGTTTGTCTAGTAAAGCTAATCATTGTATACAAACATGTGTCGAGGGAAATATAAGGGAATATAGATTGTTAAGTACGCATATGCAAATAAATTGAGTACTTTAAAACCTGTATGTACTTATAGAACAAAAACTGACTTGAATGTATGTTAGAGTATATAGTAAGCCCTTTAGCTGTTTGTAGTTTTCTTACTTGACACAGTGATTTCTTTACGACCAACGGATTTGTATACTTGTTTCTCATTTAAGCAAGTGGAAATAAAGGAATTATTTGTTTAAATCAAGACAAAGACTGTTGAAAAATCCTGTGCTTTGTGCTTTTTAAAACTGAACAAATGCAAAGAAGTTGATCTTAAATGTTATAATCCTCATTTTCAGGTTTGTTGCAAAGACTTATGGTATTTGGAAGTTTGCAAACCACTCTATGCAGTTAAGGTTGCACTTGTTCGTGCCTCTACTCATTCGTTAGAATTATGCTGGACTGCTACAACATTTGCTAGTGCATACGAATTACAAACTCAAAAAATTGAACCTGTTGCTCCACCTAGTAAACCAGCGGCTCCAGCCGTGACAATTATGACGCAAACAGTTCAACAGCCAATAAGTTGTAACACAACTTCGAATGGAAATGGTATTATATATTAAAAAAAAAGTTGAATCATTTAAATTAATTTTCCCTTTGCAGGCATTAAGCAAGTCCACCTTATACGACAAGGTAATACTCAACATTTTCAGCAGCAAATAAATCCGATACTAGCTTCCCCACAACCGACAGCTTCACAGCCACAAATTCAAAGCCAAGCACAAGCCCAACAAATCCCCCAATCTCCAGGAGTGGGTATGCGACAAGTTACAAATGTATCGCAGCCTCAAACACAAATCATTTCGCAAGCTCACCCAGCCCAGCAACAGCAGTCACAACCTACGATCAATCCAGTTGTAAGCATTTCTCCCCAAAGCACTGTATCTGCTGGTGTTTCCATGACCTCGTCGATAGTTGTAGCCTCGCCAGCAGTATCATCTACGGCCAAAATTATAACACCACCGCCCCCAAATACGCCAAACAATCCGATTCAAACAATTGTTTCAGCTCCAATAACAGGCACTGTCCAAGGTGGTACTGTCTTGCAAAAGTTCAGGCCAGGTACAGTCCTTTCAAGGGCTGGAAACGGTGGTGCTGGAACAGGTCTGCGTGTAGTATCTGGCAATCCACCAGTGCGTATATTATCAGGTGGGCAAGCAGTTCGAATTTCTACAACTCAAGGTTCATCAACGACGACTATCCTAAAAACATCCACCGGGCAGACTGTAGGAGCGCCGACATCAATTGCTACGGCCACCACAATTGGCGGGAAGCAGTACTTTATTCAAAAACCACTTTCACTTGGCCAAAATGTTCAATTCCAACTTGTTAAGACAAGTACAGGTGTTGCAGTTCAGACTGTTCCAAAAGTAAATGTTTTAAAAAATTTACCTGGTGGCACTGTAGGCCAAAATCAAGTGCAAGCTGTTCAAACTTCTCAGACCACAACGATGGCGAAACCAACTGTAGTGACTGGCAATCTCGTTAAATTAGTATCGCCTGGTGGCAAAATTGTGATGAAAAACCCAATCGTGCCCATTGGAAAAGTGGGTGGCAACGTTGCTGGTAAGCCCGCCTTCGTTATTACGAATAAGCAAGGACAACAACTTAGACCAAATCAACAGATTATCATCGTTACCACTGGATCAGCCATTCGTACTGTTCCAGGAGGAGTCGTTACTTCAGCCGGTGGTAACATAGTTTCCATAGTTGGCTCACAGTCAAACACTATAACATCTAGCATTGCAGGAGGTACAAATCCTGGCACTGTAACACAAGCTGGTGGCATGAAAATGTTGCGAGGGGTCACAAGTGGAACCGGTCGTCCAATAACCCTTACTCTCCCCACAAATATCAATCAGGGCAAACCTACACAAGGCGGACAAATTTTACAGCAGTTCCCCCAAAAAACTATTACACTAGGTGGTAAAGCAGTGACTGTTCAAATGGCTAATAGTTCGGCTGGAGTACCCAAAACAGTTACAATTGTGTCTTCGGCAAATGCTGTTTCTGGTGCTGGCACTGTTACTCTTACAACAGGAGCTCAAGGCAAACTTGTTATGATGCCGAATAAGAAAAACTTTGTTTTCGGGACAAATACTAATGCAAGTGGTGCAATCGGAATACACAAATCTACGGTACAAAATATTCAACAACAAACTATTGTTTCTCAAAAAATTCAACAGCATGAAACGAATGAAACAATCTCTACCACAGCGTATACCAACGACAATGCATTTATTGAAGGCGATCCCATTGATGATATTATAGAACAATTAGATGGAGCTTCAGATATTTTAGCTGGTGATCTCAATGAAGATTTAGAGTCTGACTCTGCTAGTTTATCTAAGAAAACTTCAACTGAATTCAAATTAATCCATAAGGTTAAACAATTAACACCTTTTAAATCAAAGAAGACCAATAGCGCCATCAGACCGAAGTACTTTAAACTTGGATTATTTGGCGGAGGAGGAGGACAACCTGTTAATCAAAATGATTGCGAAGCAGAGAGCACAAACAATGAGCAGCAGTTAGAAATACAACTTGAAAGACGAATGAGCACTGAAGAGACCCAACCCGTTTGCAGTTCGTCGATTTCGGAGTCTGGAGAAAATGTTGCCAATGACACCCTTGACTTCCAGCAAATTACAAGCACAACAGATGCAGAAGCAGATGTTGCAAATCAAGAAAACATAGTTCAATCTTCTGCAGGTATTGGTAAGCATCTATAATTATTACAATAAATAAAATTTAATATTTCAAAATTAAAATTATAAAAAAAAAACAGATGAACCTTCTCCTGATACAACTGAAGATCCAAACACCCAGGAGCTAACAAACGCGAAAGAAGTAAATCAAAACAACGAAGCCCTTGCTACTGATTTATTTAACGCGATAGACGAAAGTCGCTCAACATCAAGAACTGAGGATAGCGTGAATAAAGTAAGCTTTTGTCTATAACTTAATTCTAAGGTTTTATTTAGAAAAAAATTATAATTTGACTTCAAAGATATGATGGTACTTACCACATACGGATAAGATAAGCTTATTTTTTTTAAAAACGCCACTAGCGTTCTGATTATTTGATTACTTGTGGTACTTGCTAAAAAAGGGCATCCCAAAATTTAGGATCGAAATGCATTTTTAACGTACTTTTTAAATAATTTAACTTGACATGGCTAAATAAAGCCTTGTTTATTTTATTCTTAAAATTGGATTTAAACATGTCGCTGAAATTGTGATATTAAACAAAGCGCATTTTTGAAATAATCTTACTTATATTATAATCGTGAATGTTTGTATGTTTGGATGTTTGGATGTTTAGATGTTTGAGTGTTTAGATGTTTGGGTGTTTAGATATTTGGGTGTTTAGATGTTTGTTCCGCAATCCTCAGCGGCTAAACTGATTTGGATGAAATTCTGTAGTTAAATGGATAATGTGCTAGATTGAAACATAGCCTACATTTTATGATGGAAAAATGTACCGTTCTTGAGGGAGAAGCTTAAATGTGAGGATGCATGATGGGGGTTTGTTTGTTAGTAGTTGTTTGGAATGGAAGAGGATTCACTAAAATACACATGCTACTTTTATTCCGAAAAAAACGGACGGTTCCTGTGGGAGAAATCTGAATTTCTCATTAACAGATTTTGATTTAAATCATAAAAATAATTTAATCTGAAATCCACGCAGGCAGGTAGAAACTAGTAAGAAAATATTCTGAAAACGACAACTGATAACTATTAATTCTTGTATCCAATAAAAGGGTTCACTCTTCAGTGCGACTCCAACAGCGTCTGAAACTGAAGCTGCTAATATATTAACTACGATTAAAAGTGGTGAAATGTTACAAAAAAGTCCGGCCCACCAATATCCCGACGAATCGACGTAAGTAATATTAAAAAAATCTATTCTAAGGTTGAATCATTGTTTTTATATATATAGACGACAAATTGATGATCAAAACAAAGATGTTGTCCCATCAGATGGTGATTCTTCTCAAGCCTCTTCGCATAACGGTAGGAAGTTTTTTAGTTTTTTAGTAAGATTTAAGATTTTATGTTTAACTCAGGTCGTCTAGATGCATTGGCTTCTGCTGCTGTACTACAGGCTGTTATGCAAGCAAACACACTTCGACAGAAAGACTCATCTTTTCAGATGTTTGGTGATAGTCCAAGTTCTAGTGGCGCAGCAAGTCAGCAAGAATCGGGAGTGATGGATATAATAAATTTTGCATGCCAAGCCCAAGTTGAATCACAGCAAAATCTTCAAAACCAGCAACAGACGCAACAACAAATACCACACCAACAGCAGATACAACAACAGCAACAATCACAACAGCCACTACAACAACAACAGGCACAACAACTGCAACAGACTCAACAACAACCTACACAACAGCAACAACTTACACAACAACAACTGATACAACAGCAACCAACACAACAACAACCAACACAAACTAATTTAAACCAACAACAAGCAACACAACCAGCCCAACAACAAGTAACACAACCAACCCAACAACAGCTAACACAGCCAACCCAACAACAACTACAAACACAACCACAGCAAACACAACATTTACTAATCGGCATTTCTTCAAACAAAAAAGTTAGTGAACTGGCTTCAAATGTGATGCAAAATTCAATGAGCAGCACTGACATTTCAATGGTTGAAAAACAGTCCGCGGCAACAACAGCCCCTATAGCAAACTCCAACAATGTACAGTCCAGTAACATTCGTATAGGAGCAGGTTCTTCGCCCGTAAATGCTTTAAATCGTCGAAATGCAAAATGCAAAACGCAAAGTTCCGCACAAATAAAAGTGCCAAGTGAAAATGTTGAGGTATGTGCACAGTCAAACTTTGATATATAAATTAATTAAAACTTAATGTTTCATATAGCCAATCAGGGGCGATCCAAATTCTAAATGGCACACAGTTGGTATCTTCAAAACCTTATCTCATACTGTTACAAGCTTCATCGACAATAGCCATTGGAATGATTCGATGTTTGATAATTATGATTCAGATAATTTGCCAGATTTATCTGAATATCCCCGTATAAATTTAGAACCTGGAACTGGATATCGTTTCCGCTTAGCAGCTATTAACACATGCGGTCGTGGTGAATGGGGAGAGGTGAATAAATAGCTGAAAAAGATTTGAGCAAAATAATAATGCTTCTATTAGGTTTCCAGTTTCAAAACGTGCTTACCTGGTTTTCCAGGCGCCCCTTCTGCGATTAAAATCTCTAAATCTCCTGAAGGGGCCCATTTAACCTGGGAACCACCACCATCACAAAACACTGGAGAAATAATTGAGTACTCTGTATACCTAGCTGTCAAGTCGACACCGAAAGATAAAATGCCCCCTCCACAATTGGTATTTGTTCGTGTGTATGTAGGAGCAACAAATCAATGCACAGTGGCAAATAATTCACTAGCCACAGCGCATGTAGATTGTTCCAATAAGCCAGCTATCATCTTCCGAATTGCTGCCCGTAACGAAAAGGGGTATGGCCCAGCTACGCAAGTTAGGTGGCTTCAAGGTAAACTTAAGATTTAAATACAAAAAAAAATTCTTATATATACAAATTTTTTTCGAACTTCAGATCCAGTTTCTTCCAAACAATCAACATCGTCAACTCCTATGTCTCCGGCGTTAAAGCGAAATCAGGAGAAAGTTTCAGGGTCTCCAGTGTCCAACAAACGCCCACGAGGGTCTGCAACAAGCGTTAAAGTTATGCCAAATTCACCAAACGCCGATTAGTTAATTAGATTATGTAGTTGCTCACAACTTTTCAATAAGAGTTCAAGTTCAGGCGAAAGTTTTATCTAACTGACAGGATAATTTTGTAACAAAGTGAACTTATTTTTAAGAAAATCTAACTTTACATATATACAAACCTATGGATCGCTTTATACCTTTAATTTAAGAACAAATTTACATTTTTATTTGAAATCCAATTTGCTTATCAACATTGCTTTTTAACCAAATTCCGTGAGAACTTAATTCTTACTATCGGCCACGAGATTCTATTTAAGGTCAGTTTACCTATAAATAGATTTGACATAAAAGGCTTGTTTCGATAAACGAAGCAATCTCTTAAGTTCGATCTTGTAAACAGTGAAATTATGTCTTCGCAAAACATCTAAAACAAATGTTAAGTTTGCAATAATTTATAAGATTTGTACTTTGAATCGACATATTTTAAGATAAATTCACCCAACCCCGATACAGATATTCTCGTACATTTAATTAATTTACATAAAGCATATTGTGTTAGGTATTTCGTAAGCATAAAAACCTATATAATACGAAAAAAATTGAATTCATATAATAAAATAATTATAAGAGTGCTAGTTTAAGTGAAAAGCGATGTATTAGTTACATATAAAACTGTATATGACGATAATTTTAATTAAAATCATGAGAAGATAATTTTTTTCTACTCTTACCGATGTAAGCGACTTCAAAAAACACGACGAGATTTGTCGTTTTCGAAAAAAAGACTATCTTGTATTTATTATTTGATTGCTCTTGACAAAATGCTCTCCTTGCAACGCGAACGTATTGTAGAATGCTAAGGAGCAATTTGAACCCCATACAAATAGAAAACAATTTGTAGGTAATTTAGTTCAATGAATAGAACTGTTATTCAAACTTAACTCTTAAAAGATTCATCCAGGCGTTCAGAATAATTAAAATATATACTAACGCTAGCTGTGCCCGCTGCTTTGCTTGCCTCGGATACAAAAATCGTATTTTTTGCGAGCATTTTAAAGATTCTTTTTCCAAAAAAAAAACGTTTATTAAGGCCATTATATCTTATGAAGCTAGCCAATACCTAATCAAGTGTTTTTTATTGGAATGGTTTAAATACTTGAAAAAAAAAAATAGACTGAGCGGGCGTGTCGGCTTCAAGGATCGAATTACTTAACTCATGTATTTTATTTTTACATAATAATTTTCCCTAACTCAATGAGTTGAGATTTTTTGTAGCCGCTGTCGCCCGCTCTGGGCCCGTATTACGAATTACGATAATCGTTAAAAATCCATCGTTACGTTGCGATTATGATGTATTGCTATGGTTTTGACACATATAATGTTGTCGCTATTGCCTTTGCGTTGTTTGAGTTTGCTTTGATTTTTGATTTTATCTGGCAACATTTTCTTCGATACATTCTCGTAATTCATAATCGGTCTATACAAATTCAAAGAGTCGCATTTACCGGTAAACCATAACTGACACTTGAATTCTATCCATAGAAGTGTGCGACATCTTTGGTATTTTGCCTCTTGTTTTTTTTAGTTCGTGGACAACTTCCTTTTCTTATTGGTTTGTGTCTAAGACAAGCTAAAAGCACTAGAAGGGAAAAAAGGGATTTTTTATTAATTAATTGTGGGATATTCTAAATAACACGGGGAGAAAAAAGGAAATTTTAACATGCCAACGTTGCAAAACCTGCTGCCAAAGTCTGGGATTACTGGATGAAATGTAAAATTGAGGTTTAATTTTTTTCCCGCTAGTGTACTCAGG
The DNA here is from genome assembly GCA_963971375.1 of Platycheirus rosarum. NCBI lineage: Eukaryota > Metazoa > Arthropoda > Insecta > Diptera > Syrphidae > Platycheirus > Platycheirus rosarum. The sequence goes on from OZ020511.1 coordinate 2,109,985, forward strand.
GGGGCTAGTGTCGCCCAAAATAATTGAGACTAAAATGGAACCAGCTGAGGTAGGCATTAGGCAACTAGCAGTCCATATATAATACGTCCATGAAAAAAACATTCATTATTTCTCTTTTGTCTAATGACAGATTAAAATCATGAGCATCTTTTTCAATAAATAGGGCGCCCGTAATAAGGACTTATTTGCTAGGAGCCCAATTTCGGACGTACCGTGAAATATAGGGATTCTTTTTTTAGCCGTACAACACGACTTTGGAATGGTTTACCCGGCGAGATTTTCCCTTGCCATTTCAATTTGCAAACATTTAAAACCAATGTTAATCGACACCTCCTATCTCTCCCCTCCCTATCTTCCTAATGCCCGCGCAGTGTGTTACATTAAAAGGGAAACAAATAGTCCCTTGTGCGCGCGTAAATTATAAAAAAAAAAAAAAAAAAAAAAAAAAACAACGCACGAGTAACAAGTAATATAAAACAATATTTACAACTTGAAACTTTGGTAATACTTTTTATATTGTATGGTGGCAGCCAACGTTGGAATGAACATATATTTGAGATCGCTAAGTGCTTAGGTTCTCTGTATCGAAGTTTTTTCCCCTTCTCATATGGCTACAATTTACAAAGCGTTTATACGCCCAAAACTCGAGTATAACTCACACCGTTACGTTAGAATACCAAAATGAGCGTTAAAATGAATAGGAAATAGAAATATCTCTGAAAAAATTGCCCCTCTAGAACACCGACGCAATGTTTCATGTCTTATTTTATCGTTTCTTTTATAAAAAAAATCACTCGAAGCCAGCTGCATTCCTTCTCTCCTTAAAAGTTTCTCCCGTAATACTCGTCTCTTAAGGAATGCTCATCAGTTCACTTTTAACATCCCTGCCAAACTCATCGGCCAGTGTAAAATGACGATAACGCACGCTGTTCCGTCTAGAGCTGTGTCAATCGTTCAATTTCAAAGATTCAATCGTTCATGATTCGGTCATTTCAAAGATTCGGTCTTTTCAATCAATCATTTTACCAATCAATCCCATATCTACCCTCTTTCTCTCGTTTCAATTTATACCCATGCCATACCGGTCATCGAAATGTTGTGTTGTGACTTCTGAATGTGATTGTGCATAAAACATTTTGCATGGTTTCCATATGTGATATGTATCTCTACATTTGGATCTATCCGACACCAACATCGACTTCCGTGTTTCGTCAGTGAATCATTAGGTTGAGTGGATGTATTTGTGTGTGTGTCTCTCTCTCTAGTCTCACTCTCTTTGTAAAATAAATACTTAAATTTCAGTTCAGTTTCACTTTGTTTCGTTCATTTATTTCAATCATTCTCTATCTCTGGTCTGGTTCTTTGTGTATTGCATTCAATGATTGATTGAATTTCAGTTTCGTTTTCCGCATCGTATCGTTCTCGTTCGTTTGAAAAGTATTGAAATTGTGAACGACCGACTAATGGATGTGTGATTGCAATCATCAATTTTTTTCAGTGAACAGGTCGTAAAGACCACACACGTTTTTGTCATTCATCGCTTAACTTCCATCGAATCAACTTAAATTAGATGTACTCTTGTATCCAATCTACTTAAGTGTTTCAATTGGAATACATAAAAGTTACCTTTACAATGCTGCAAACGTGCCACGTTTTTCAGAAATAAAATAAAAATTTATTGGCGCGACAGCTCCTGAAGGAGCCAAGGCTTAGTGACTTATACTCTCAACCATTCCTGTGTGTGTGTTGATAATCTGCAAGAATGGAACCTACAGTTTACCGCCGAGTCCGAACGGCTACATGAGATGCACTTTTTCGAGACGAATTTTACTCTTGGAGGTTTTGTCAGTTCCTCGCAAGAGGCAGTACCCCGGAAAAAAAGGTGGCTATGAGCTGGATTCGAACCCAGGCTCATTCGCTTAGCAGTCCGACACACTAACCACTAAGCCACGGGCACTACCACGTTTTTTAGAATTAAAACAATTTTTTGGATCTGAAATGGAAGGCAGGATCCCAAATAATAAAACTTAAACAAAATCCAACTGTAGATAATAAAATATCACCATAATACCAATCCAGTTTTTAAATTCAATTCCCGTAAATTATTAAAAATGACTATAAATTATTACGATTTTTTATATAATCAATTTAAACATATTTTTCACAATTAGGCGACATTGCACATACGAGTATAATAAATGCAATGTGCTTATTCACGTTACGTACTTAACATTTGTTTTATTTACTTATTAACTAGTCCCTATTTTGTTTCCATTGGCTCTGATTTGTTTATATTATACTATTTTTTTTAGTTTAGGAAATTATAATGTACTCCATTAATATGTGACATTCCAATACTTCCGGGTACATATGTTGTTCTTGGTGCACATTTAATACAGTTTCGTTTAACCGCAGGCCTTTGTTTGGACGCATGGCAGTGCATTGCAAATCGCAGTTCTTCAGCCATTTCGGCACATAACGATTGCCTTTCGGTTTGGGCATTCTTCTTAGAGTTCCAGCAAAATTCTAATATGGCAACGACCACAGCAAGGGCTAGGCCACAAAGCAAGACTACAAATACTCCACCTTTAAAAGATAACATTTAGAAATATGCACATTTTAATATTGAAATCAATTGCCTACCAATATTTTCAACGCCTAGAGCATTGGCTTTGGATTCTTTGCTTTTATCATCACGATTACATACATCGCCAGTATTTTTCCACCATTTGTCATAGAGAATTTGTATGATACCTTTCTCTTGAAGCTCAAGAATTGCAAGTGATATAATATCCCGCCAGGGGGAGCCTTTTGGTGTTGCAATGCCATAACCTTTAGAATCAAGAAGCCCACCTATCTGTGTTAAATTACAGTCCCTTTGTACAGCATAATCGAGCATTGTTGATTCCATGAGAAATGCATAGTTTCCATCTAAAACTCTCTTGATCCCTTCCTCGTACGTTTTAACAAATACGGATGGTTTTCGGCTTTCCATATAGCGCCACATTTTTTGATAAATTCCAATTTTTGAGTCCTTTAGAGTAATGAAAAAGTAAAATAATTAGACTTTAATACCGAGTCCGATAGAGACAACATTATATAAAGTAAAGATGTCAAGTACTCACCCTAAAAAATGTCATTGTTGATCCCCCTTCGAGGGTACCGTATGAAATGTCTGTTTGTTCAGCTAGGTCCGCCGCGCTTTCAATAGGAGTAATCATGCGCTCGACGGTAAGGAAAGCTGCTAAATTGGCAGTGTAAGATGATATTATGATCAATGTGAAGAACCACCAAATACCGCCCACTATTCTTGTCGATGTGGCCTAAAAGAATGCAAAATGTGGAATACCAAATTAATTTAAGAATTCACAAAAGCACTTCCTTTTACTATAAAGTCTGAAGAAGGTTTGTATTTATTTTATTTCGTACCCTGGGATACAAGTCAGATCCTTGTTGCATTAGTGTTCCGATTGCAAACCAAAAACTATTTTTCAGCGTAAATTCATTTCGAATGCTAACCAGTTCGGTTTCGTCTGTATGTTCGTGATCGCAAATGTCCCACAATTCGTTCTGATCCTCATTAAACTGTTGATCGCCGTCCTTAGTATAGCATGGATCATGATCGAAGTTTTTGTCATAATCACGGCGATGTGGATTGTCTCCCGGTTCATATATTGTTTGATCGGGCTCATCGACAATATCCTCGTTTTCGAAATTTTCTTCGAAAATTGTCTTACTCTCAGTATCACTACATTCATGGTCGTTTTCGTTGGGTAATGTGTCATTATTCCTTCTGATCTTTCGATGTGTAGATGGATCTTTGGACGAACTTACTAATGGAATAACCGAGTTTGGCAGGGCATTAAAACCTGGTGTCTGTTGCTCTTGCTGCCTGGCACGTTCCCTGGCCGCTTGTCGTATTCGACTAAGCATATGCTCACAAGCCATCGAGCAAGGAGGTTTTGCTGGCTGCCATTCAAAGGGAGAGAACCGAGCCACAATCCAGATCGTGAACGAAACCAGAACATAGCCAATAGCTATGTAGCACCATATCTCTACCGCGAGGGGATTCATGAAGGAGAAGAATTGATTTTGGACCCGTTCCGATTTCTGTACGATAAGTGTGTATATCAAAAACAGAGGAAGCGTCTTCTTGTGCCAAAAAAGATATTCTACTATGCTCGTTTATGATTGATCACGTGCTTGAATACTTGGAACTACAATGTACAAAGTGGATTGAACACATCTTTTTTTTTTTTTGGTTTACAGAAAACATTGATATTTGATACATAAAAAAATATGTTCATTCTTCCTTATTTGCAACATAAAATATACTTTTAAGCTTTTTTATTGTTTGTTTACAGTATTACCTTAGGATTAAGTCCAGATCCCTGGCGAAGGAATGTACCGGTTATGAACCAAAAACTATTCGATACAGAAAATTGGTTCTCAACAATATCGGATTCCTTCAAGCATGGGTGCGGATTATTCCACTCGTATGGCGAAAAACGTGCCATCACAAATAATGTAAACGAAACTAAGAGATAAGCAGCTAGCACATATAACCAAATTTCCACAGCCAGGGGATTCATAAATGAGAAAAGGCGTGTTGGCTGGCTTGTTGGTACCTACAAGCAGGAAATAAGATAAACACACACAAATAGAAAAAAAAAAAATAATATCTTTCATACATAACTTAATGAACACACGAAAAGAAATATAACAAAAAGCACAATGTGTTAGAAATTCGAATTAAGAATTCGAAACTTTAATATTTTGCGAGTGTAAAATATTTGGAAAACCAAAAATACTGAGCAACTACCCTATTATTGACGGACAAACAAGCAAAATGGGACAACTTCACTACAGAGCATACCAGAGCCGCATCTACTCATGAGCAGCGGACAACAAAAGCCGCCTTTTCCTTCAACGACAATGAAAAACATCATCGTCTGGCTAACGGTGGTTGGGAGAGGGAAATATGATTAACTTTTCGTATACCCAATGCACAAGCACAACAACAACCACATTACCCCTTTTTAGCATTATCATCCATCGACCTGTATACCAGACTATTGACATGAAAGCACACAGGCCACGCCACACCCCTTTTCATAGTGCCTGGATAAGCGGGAGTTACACCCGGCAACAGAGTTGTTTGTCAGCTGCAGCTGCAGCAGTGGAAAAATACTGAAGTTTGGAGCATTATTTTTCTGATGGTATATAAAGAGCCACAGAATGTAATTTGTTATTATTATTATCTTTAACCGTCTACGAGCAGACGTGCGAGCCGAGCGAGTCTCAATTCAGTGTGTGTTAAGAGTACCAGTGCGTTGTACCAGCGGAGCATTCAATACATTATACAGTCCATTTGATATCCAAATAAAGTTTTACTTAAAAATAGAACAATTTTGCATTTTATTCTGAGCTATTCTAAGCATAGTGTTTTAACCATGAGTGCAACATTTGCTGTGGTTTATTATTATTATAATAATAATTTGGGATCCTGCTTTCTACCTGGATCTATTTCAAGATCCAAGAATTAGTACTAATTCTGAAAGACATATGGCACTTTTGCAGTATTGTAACACAAAAAAAGCATAATTTGGTTCTGGATCGTTTGGTGGATAATAAAACGCAACCCCGCCTACTAGTCAATTCGGCTGTAGTGTGTGAGCGCCTAAGACCATTCGTCAACCAACTGATAGAGTCATATCAGTGCAACCTAAGGCCAGGACAGTCCACCATCTACCAAATTATCAAATTAGGGCAGATCTTGGAAAAACACAGGAATTTTAAATCTATGTCCACCACCCTTACATCGATTTCAATGACGATTATAACGGTGTTTATTATGACGGGGTGATTACAGAAATGTCCAGTTTTGGCATCCTTGCCAACCTCGTCCTTCTGTACCTACAAAATGATGATGGAAAACGCATACATTACCGAGAAGGGCGGTTAATGCCTCACCGAGACTTTTGATGTCAAAAATGGTTTAGACAATGCGATGCGCTGAAGGAATGGTTGAAAATTCTCACCCCATCTCCAGAGGTACTATCACTCAAACGTCGTCAAGTTACTCGCATCTTCCGTAGATGTTAACATAATCGGAAGAACATTGCGTGATGACAATATATCGCTGTGGGTATTGAGATGTAAGCGCCGAAGTTGATCTTAACAATTAATGAGAGCAAAACCAAGTACACGTATGTATTTTTTCATCAAGACATTGACATCATAACGGGCAGCTATAACTTTGTCTGCCTGGGTTCCGCTATCAATTCAGAAAACAACACCAACTCTGCGATCAAATGAAGAAATACTCTTGCCATTTGCTGCTTCTTCGATATTGATTGGCAATTGACAGGCAAGCAAAGTCCATGATACAAAAAAAAAACAAGATAGCGCGTTCGCATTTTGACGTCATCAGTGACAAGAGATTGCAATCCCAGGATCCCGGTTAATTTTTCAATCTTGAAATCCTGGGACTGAAATATTTATCCCCTCATAAGAACCTCATCATCATAGGCATTGACGTATTATATATGGACTACTAGACTAATGTCATCTTTTATTTTCTTAGATACATTTGTTCGAACATCGGAAATTTCGCATTTTGAGATTCTGGCCCCGATTGCGGTTGTCGATTTATTAATCGATACTCGACTCTTTTCGATTACCGGCCTTGAATTGTTGTTTTTCGTATTGTGAAAGTCGATTTTTCTTTCATTCTTCGGTTTGCGAAAATTTTTTTGTAAACAAAATAACGAACTGTCAAAGTCGTTATATATATATATTCACAATATATTTTTACATTATTCACAATAACATATTAATTTGCCGATCGTGGACCCACAATACCAAACACACAATAATCGACGCAATCAACAAATGGCGAGTCGATTAGTGTTCGACATCCGCAATCGGGGTCCTTATTTTGGTTGCTAATTACTTTCGAAACTCTGATATTTCATTCGATAGCTAATTACTTTGTGAACAATTTATATTGAACGGTTAAATGAAATTATTTATTAGATAATAACATAAAATATATTATTTTCTCACAAAATTAATTGCAAGAAAGCGCCTTGAATATAAATATAATGATATTTTTAGAGATCACAAACATATTTAATTTCACAGGAAACTTCAAAGAAAAATACGAACTCAAAACAGCATCAATATGAAATTCTGTAGACTCCATGTGCTAACTTATGGACTGCTAGTCTAATGTCAGCTTCATACAACAATTGTCAAAAAAATGTCGCCAAAATTGAGAATGCGATGAACCCACTTTAGATTAAAAAGTATAACTACTTAAAATGTTGACATAGAAGCTCGCTTCATCTGTTTTTTAAAATTCAAAAAGTCGCATTTACCGGTAAAACATAACTGACACTTTTGAATTCCATTCATAGAAGTGTGCGACATCTTTGGTATTTTGCCTCTTGTTTTTTAGATCGTGGACAACTTCCTTTTTTATTGATTTGTGCCTAAGACAAGCTAAAAGCACTAGAAGGAAAAAAGGGATTTTTTTATTAATTGATTGTGGGATATTCTAACATGCCAACGTGGGATAACCTGCTGCCAAAGTCTGGGAATACTGGATGAAATGTCAAAAGTGAGGTTTAATTTTTTTTCCGCTAGTATACTCAGGGGGGCTAGTGTCGCCCAAAATAACTGAAACTAAAATGGAACCAACTTGAGGTAGGCAACTAGGCAGTCCATATATAATATGTCCATGAATCTTGCCATTCATATTAGCTTGGAGTGGAACAATACACACAGCATATAAAAAGCATCTGTTTTCACAGAGCTGGTATCTTCCTCTCTAAAGGCTTGTTTATAATGTTGAATGGGTTGCACTTCCATCACAACCCCATTTGTATACCATGGATATATTTTGACTTGAATTAGTTGTTTGAAGGACCTCTTTCTGAGACTCCAAAAGTCTCTGCGCAGTGCAATTGACAAGGCCTGGGGCATTTTGACTTCTGCTGAAATGTTGGTTACACTTATAAAGGCTTCGTTTGGGTAACTTTTTGTCTTCGCCACTTGCAAAACATTGTATGGTGGATAAATATTTGCATTACGATATTTAGCACCCGTCTGCTACGAACTTTTCGTAAAACGCTTCCTCAGGCGTGTATTAAGTTATATCTTTAGATTGTGGCCCTATTTGGGGAAATTTCCATCATGTTAATTCATTTGGCAGCATCCCGTCCTTTTGGAGACTGGAGACTCAGTCGAGTGGCAAAAGTCAACTTCTCACAACTTTCGGTATCTACAAGGGTGTGCACTTTTAAGCGTTTCGCACGATCGCTCAATTTTGTGCTTTTGCTGGTTCAATCTGTTCCGCGCTTTAGAGTTAACATTTTGCAAAATTTGTTTCGTCTTCCTGCACTGCTCTTCATTTTCACTATAAATTAACCCAGTTTTGGTAAAAAATATAGCTTATAACAGACGCACTCTTTTTTTTTTTGAGCATCTTCTCTTCGCCAAACTTCAAAAAGTTCTCTTTTGGAAATCGACATCTTTACCTATAGGTATTGAAAAAAAAAAAAAAAAAAATAGCAGATAGTTGCAAAAAATTTCTTTTGTAGCTTACTGTTCAGTTTTCAATATTTAATTGAAAAAAAAATCAACGGTAGTTTGCGGATGAGCTGGTTATTTATGCCACGCTAACGCTTTTTAAGGCTATTTTTGTTAACTTAAACGGAAATCAGCACTGAACTTTAATATTTTAAATAATAAATACCTCAAAATGACAAAATTTGTTTTAAAACCACATACACTAGACTAATTTTAATTAAGTGACCACTTTCTTGTGAAACGAACAAATAAATCAATACAAAAATAACGCCACCAAGAAGTGGCGAGGAGGAGAACAACCGATTTGTGCCAATAAATCCCTCTAATTCAAATTGTACTTGGCTCTGTTTATATAAGCATAAAATGGCTCAACTTTCATGGGAGCACGAATTTTAATACGCGGATACTTTTATTCGATAGATTAGCACTTTTTATTAACAAATATCACAATTTTAGAGGGAGGAAACACTTCTAACTTTTTTAAATTCTTAAATTCCCATATAAAGTGCATACGAAAATGGTTTCTTTCCACCAAACTGTTTTTTTTTAATTTTATTTTGACATTTCTCTTTATTTCAGTGTTACCAGAGTTGGTTATTTTTGGGATATTTATTGGAAATTATTGGGAATTATTCCTTTTCTTTTTTGTCGATTTATTAAGGATATTATTTTTTAATTGAAGGGAAGTTTTTGAACCTTTTCGTTTTTTAAGTTTTTATGGTTTTTGTGCTCCCTTAATGGAAAGTCTTTGTGATGAAAAATTTTGACACTAATTTCCCCCAACTGTCCGCGCCATTCCAAACATTATAATTCAGTCCAAAGTGGCAACAAAGTTTAGGTTCTAAAGATCTTACGAACTTGTGATGTTTTCACTTCTAGTCATTATTCTCCTTAATGTTTCCAAAATTTTAGAAAAACGCAGGAGCAATATCTACGCTTAATCACTAATAAGGCAATAAGACATTTGTCTTAGGCAACTAATCAAAGTTTACATAATTCTTATGACCAATTCCATCTACGGCAAACATAAAACAAATAAAGCAGTAGTAAAAGAATAAACCAAGAATAAGCCAAAAAAAAAAAAAAACAACAACAATCAAAAACTTACTTTGAATAATATGCCAATACCCAAATTCATAAAAGGTTTTGTGAAATCAATTACACTTTCGCGTGCATAGTTTATAGTCATGGAAGCAACTGCCAAATCAGCACGCTAAAATACAAAAAAAAAAAAAAAAAAACAAATGTTGGAATTCAAATTGCAAACTTTAAATTTAAAAATTCAAATCTACCCTCTCCATTAACTCCCGAACGATGCCATTCCATGAGTTGGTTTCGGGATTGAAAACACCATACATTGCATCCGGTACCAGTTCGATTTTATAGTGAAATCCCACTTGCCCAGCTATGGCCTTCAGCAAATCAATACAAAATCCTTCGTAGCGGGCGTTGCCAGTAAGGTTATCATCATCCTTCACCATTACATAGGGTTTCTCCTGTTGCCAGAGCATAAAGGAGTTTCAGAATATTGTTCGAAGTTCATTAATTCTTTTAACTAACCAACCTTTCGCGTCATTACAACCAGTGTAATGTTTGTGGAATTGATATCATAAAACGCTGATGGATCGGTGACGTTAACGCCCTCTTCTGGATTCCAAAAGCCAACTTTTTGTATTCTTTCTTGCTTAAGTTTGAGAAGGTCTATTTTGAAATTGTTGCGCCGCCCTTCACTGAATTGAACATTCCCCGTAAGACCGCTTATGCTGGCCTAAAATGATAAAAAAATATGTTAACTATGACAATACTCAGATTGGCATTATTTTACAGAATTAATATAGTTGTACAGTGACAGTCCATCGCTCCATGGAACTTCGGAATCACATGATAAATTTGTCAAAGTCAATGTATGACTTCGGTCCAATTGCATTAATCCAGCAGCAAACGCATATACTGAATCGAACATTAAGGCAGGTTGAGTCTTAGAAAAAAAAAGAAATAATTTGATGTCGCTAAAATTTACAAAAATTTGTATTTCAAATTTGAAACTTTTTTTTTTTTACCTGAATGGAGGGATTACCATCAAGAATAGTTCGCCCACTATGTTGAAATTTTTTCATTTGGTCCATGATCTTCACATATTGCTTACTCTCAACATCGACTAAACGAAAAGCTGTTATATTAACACTGTTGTACTTAAAGTCCTCCAAGTCAAAAGCTTCAATGTCCTTTTTAAAGAAATATATATTTTTTTATTGATAGGAGGAAGCAATATTTTTTTTATAAAAAGGTTCTTCGTTTTCATTATGTATTTTAAAATATGGAAAGCCTACTTGTCAAATATAAGCCTTTTAGATGAAGGTTCGATAAAAGTGGTGCCCTTATTATTATATATTTATATGTTACTAGCGGTACCCAGCGAACGTTGCTACGCCCAAGAAAAAACATGTATTTAATGTGAAATGTGAAGTTAAATTTGTTTATTTTATTTTAATGCTAGCGGCACCAAACCTTCAGAGGAACAATGAATGGATAAAACTACATTTACCCTGAAAATTTCATAAAAATCCGTTGAGCGGTTTAGGAGTATATACCGGATCCATACACATACATACATCTATTTTTTATAAATGGTGTTTAGTTGCGGTTTGAACCGATAAGCAAATGTATGTTATACTCGAGCAACGCAGGGTGGGTCAGCCATGATCTTGACAGGAACCATCCCTAGCTTAAACTTTGTTTACCCTCAAAATTTCATGAAAATCGGTTGGGCGGTTTAGGAGTCCATATAGAGATTTTACAATTTTCATTAAAAAAAATGTAAAATATATTTTTTCAATTGATTCTTGTTCATTTGTTGTCACCAGAATCAGCAGAACAAATCTTCTCACTTTTATACTTGGATCATCGAGCTGTCATTGTCAATTTATTCAGTAAACTCAACATTTTCATCGTGGTAAAGTACACGAGCGAGCAACGTCTGCAAATTATAAGAAATTTCTTCAGAAATTCGGAGTCAGTGACCGCAACTTTAAGAGCGTTGAATTGTTGAATTTCAGCGCAAAATCATCTTCAGTGACGAAGTTCATTTTTGGCTCAATGGGTTCATAAGCAAAGTATTCGTTATTGGTCGGGTGCAAATCCACATTTGCTTCATGAGTCACCACTTCATCCACAAAAAATAACTGTTTGGTGCGGTAACCGATATTTTTGGATAACCGATTATTTTTGGACCGAATTGGAAGATATGGACTTGGACGACATGTGGTTTCAACAGGATGATGCCAGAAGCCACACAGCACACCTTGCAATCGATTTATTGAAGAGTAAGTTTGATGAGCGTGTTATCTCAAGAAATGGGCCAGACGATTGACCGCCTTGTTCGTGCGATTTAACGCCTCTTAAATATATTCTTTGGGGCTACGTTAAGTCATTGGCTTATGCCAACAAACCGACGACGTTGGAAGAGCTCAGAGCCAACATTGAACGCGAAATAGCGTCCGTTTCGGCTGAAATATGTGGCCGAGTCATGGAAAATTGGATCCAACGAATCGACCGCTGCAAACGTGCCCACGTTGGCCATATGAACGAAGTCGAGTTCCATTCATAAATGTTTTGATTGATTCTAATCCAACGAACAAGAATATAATCATCGATCCCAAAAGCACGCATTTTCGATAAGAGAGCCCTTGAAATATCAAGCGCAATAATCTTACTTTCACCAAAGCGATGTAAAGATTTGTTCCACTGTTCGGAGAGATATGCCATCAGATCACCAGTGGAACGGTTGCTGCGAAATCCATACTGACGGTCATGGAGAAGCTTTTGGATATTCCAGCTTAAGCTGACGGTTAATCAGCATTTCCATGACCTTAGAAAGAAGGGACGTAAGTGCTATGGGTCGGTAGGAGGAGCAGGAGGGGGAGGATGGGACACCTGTCTTAGGCTGGACAAATGTTGTTTTTCATCTTCTAGGAAAGATTCCAGAAGAGTAGGAGCGATGGAAAAGCTTACGCAGTGGCTTTGCCAGTGTGGAAGAACACCTCTTCAGAAGAATCGGGGGCCAGTGGATTTGTGTATATCGAGATCTTGGAAATTCTAGCTACTGTAGAAGTGCGAAATAAAATCTGTCCCATGGAAAAATGTACATTATTAAGTACGTTGCTGTGTGGCAACGAGCAAGTCTGCCTTCTCTGATGAGTGTTGGAACCGAAGATGTTGAGGAGTTTTTAATATTTTTTTACCGTTTTTGGCTCATCATTTTAAATTTGTATTTACAAAAAAATATAACGCTTACCTACAAAAGCACACTGATTTTTTTCAGGGGGGGGGGGCATGGTGCTCCCCTGTGCGAAATTGAATATAGATATGCAAAGATTTTTTTAAATCGAAAGAAACTTGCAACTACCAAATCCTATAGTGAGCCCAAACAGGGGGTTTCAAGGGGGCAGCATGCCTCCCAAACCTGCCTCAGACTGTAACAAATAGCAAAACATATAATTAAAAAAAAACTTAACCTTCAAAATGACACCAAAGTCTGGAGATTAATTGAATAATTTCTGAGTTATTTAAATTTTGGAAATACTTACAAAAGTTGTAAACATATAGTGATATCTGTAGTCGTTCATTTGCAGTTGCAAGATCTGTACGGAACAAAAAAAAATGTAAACATTGTATGATCATGTAAGGATACTCACTCTTCGGAAAAATGCATTAATATGGCTTGGATTAGTATCTACAATTAGTTTATAAATTTCTTTCTGGCGAATTTCTTTTAGAACTTGCCGATATGTCTCGGGCGTTGCTTGTCGTATATACATTTCAGCCTTAGACGTTGCAGTTGTTCTCATAAGCTCTTGCTGTTTAAAAAGCCCTTAGAGAGAAGAAGTTGATGGTATTTTATTATTCTGATTTTGTTCCCTCAATACTCACCATTGTCCTCTTCGTATATAATGGCAACTTTGGTCCAATTTAAATATGCCATCAAATCTCTGTATGCAATATTCATATGCGTCTGCGAAGGATATAAGTTTATTGAGAATTCCTTAACATTTTGGTCCAAATCAATGCGCGCCTCAACATGAGGTATGTCTAAGGCTTCACAAATTGATTGAATGTGGCCACCAAGGAGTGGATCTGAAGGCCCAAATATCACCTGCACTCCAGATTCTAATTGACGACATACTGTTTTATATTAAAGAAGAAAATGTTTAGAGTTTCTCAGTAAGGTCAAGATATACATACCTTTTTTTGATGTTCTAAATGAATCATCACGAGGAACATATTCTATATCGTAAACTAATTGCGTGTTAGGTAAAATTGTCTTATCCTTATTTATTCTATAGACGGCATATTTAAATGCTAATTCAGTACTGCTTTCCCTTTGATCCTCAGTAAATATAGCACCTTGAGAAAATGAAAAAAATATTTTTTAATATCATCATAAAAAAATAACAATCCCAGACATCGCCATTATAAGTAAAACCAATGTGATAAAAAATAAACAGCATAAACGTGGTCAAATATTAGACCTTTCGACAGACCAAAATCGAGAACCGAAAAAACAGTTTTCCTTCATATTGACTCGGATAATGAAGTAGTTTCAAGTTCTTTTATCGAAAATACCTGCATTTGGAATCGGCGAACCTCTTATTCGATGGATTGGAAATTAACTTTCGGAACATTCAATTCAATAGTCACATTTAAAAATTTTAAAAACCGTTTTTGAAGAAACCCAAACAAAATGGTTTCATTTTTACTTGCAATTAATAGGATTTGTGAATTTTATTTTGCTTAAAAACGACTTCAACAATGTTGATGAATTTTTTTTGTTGGTATTGGCTATCATTTGATTAGAACCACATATACCGGAAAAGTCTATTAACGGGACCTTTCATATACAGTCAAACTTCTTTATAACGAACTTCCTTATAACGTAATTCTCTCTATAGCGAACTCCATTTTATTCCTCTTCCCCTTCAAAAATATCCCATACGAATTAGCTTCTTTATAACGAAATTCTCTCTATAACGAACTAATTTTTTGTCCCGAAAGCAAAAGTTTTTTCTATATAACGAAATTTTCAAATTTGAAAACAAAGCTTACTACGATTTTGATTCCTAATTTTAAAAGGGAACTCCCCGTTTTGGCAAGAATTTTCTTAAAGTGAATGTATTGTGATGTGGCAAAAAAATGTTTAGATACTCTGAGGATATATTTTGTTTGTAAATTAACGACATCTGTGGGATTTATTGTGTACAAATACCAACATTTATTGTTGAAGTATGCTACATATTTGTTTTGACTGAATAGTAAATCGAACTTGAAGTACTAATTCGAGACTCGAATAGAATATGCCAAAACCAGACGGAAGCTTGCAGAAGCTTGTAAATTTGTATAAATACAAGAGTAAATGGCATTGAAAGTTAGTTTATTTTCGAAAGTCGAATTGTTAACTACTGGAAGCGTTAGAAGAATGAAATTGAATTGAGATTAAATAAAAAGTGTTGAAATTTAAAAACGTATTTGAATTGTGAATAAGTGGAATAAGTTATATTTGGTGTTATTTAAACTGAAAGACGTTGTGTTTCATAGAATAAAGAGATTTGTTGTATTATTTTGGAATTTCGATTGGCCAAAACTTCACAGTATGTATGTATGTATGGATGCATGAAAAAAGTGTACACATGAAGTAGACATTTAACGCATATTAACAGGTCAATCGTCGTTTGAGTTTGCATTTTAAATTTGAGAATCGTTTAATAAAAATGTCGAAGCGCAAGGCTATTTCACTAGCAGAGAAATTATCGATTATTGAAAAAGTTAAAAGGGGAGAAAAGAAAAAAGATGTTGCAGACAAATTTGGAATATCGTGCAGTACATTGTCAACAACAAAATGAGTTCAAAATTTTAAAGCTTGCCGAAGCAAGTTCAAACAGAAGCCAAAAAAAAACTAAGAAAAACAAAATACGGTGATGTGGATAAAGCAATGTTCAAATGGGCGCAGATAAACAGGAAAAGAAATTTACCAATCTCGGGCCCTGTTATCAAACAAAAAGCTAAATATTTTTCGGAATCTTTGGGGCAGCACAATTTTAAAAGCAGTACTGGATGGCTAGATACATTTAAATTACGGTAAGCTAGTAAAAAAAATTAATGTATAGGTACGGCATCAAACAAAAAACTTTATGTGGGGAAGGAGCTCACGTAGATGATTGAGTGTGTCAAAATTGGATTAAAAATACGCTTCCAAATTTACTGGATGGATACAGCCCTGAGAATGTTTTTAACGTGGATGAAACGGGTCTTTTTTTAAATGTCTTCCTCAAAGAACACTGGCTTTTAAAAACGAAAAGTATCACGGAGGAAAGAAAAGCAAGGAGAGAATCACTTTAATGGTTGGATCAAATATGGTAGGTGATGAAAAACTGAAGCTTTTAGTGATTGGAAAAAGTGCAAAGCCTCGTTGTTTTAAAGGAATCCAGTCCTTGCCAGTTAATTATTTTAATAATAAAAACTCTTGGATGACCGGTGAACTTTTCCGAAAATGGATAATCAAAGAAGATCAAAAATTTGTGCGTCAAGCACGGAAAGTTTTATTTTTTCTTGATAACTGTCAGGCGCATCCACCCATGCTGATTTATTTAAAGGCAATAAAGTTGAAATTTTTCCCACCGAATACAACATCAATACTCCAACCAATGGACCAAGGCGTTATTCAAAACTTAAAAGTGTACTATCGTCACCGTTTCTTACAGAGAGTTCTTGAAGCTATGGATCATGGAGGAGCATACAAATCCAATCTTTTGGATACCATTACAGATGTTTATAAGGTTTAGTGCGTCGATGTTAAAACAAGTACAATTCGTAATTGTTTTAACAAAGCTGGGTTCGGTACTTTTGATAATTGGTCCGATGAAGACTCAGTACCATTGGCAACGATAAGATCACTAAGAAACGAAAACAACAGCAACTTTAACAGAGTCTTACCAAGTGATGATTATCCGGTTACATTTGACGATTATGTTGCAGTGGATGCAAATGTTGCTACGATGGAACTTCCTTCGGACGAAACAATTTTTAATGTTATTTCATCTGAGGAATCGGATTCATCAGATGACAATGCTGAAATCGAATTAATTCGAAAAAACCCCAACGATAATGACATGAGAACTGCATCGATAATTTTCGAAGTTTTATTGAAACAAGATATGAAACCTCAGATGATGCATATTTTCACCTTTCTAAATTAGAAGATTTTTATAATAAAACAAAAACCAAAACTATTCATGTGCAATCGAAAATTGATATTATTTTAATTAAAAAATAAAGAGATATAAATGACTTTTTAAAATGAGTTCTTTTTTGTACAATGTTTTTGGAAAATATAAAATAACACTTGCAAAAAAAAATCAAATTTTCTATATAACGAATTTTTTATAAAACTTCTTTAATAACGAAGCTATTTTTTTCCCTTGAAGGTTCGTTATATAGAAGTTTGACTGTAACGGTTTTTTAATTTTTGGCTTGCTTGGTAACGGCTCTATGAATTTCTGTCAAATTTTATATTTGAAGAGATCTAGATACCAAAATTAAAAAAAATGTTTTCCAAAAAAAAAAACTAAAAATAAAAAACAAGATTTTATCAAAATCCGTTCTACAATTTTCGAAATACTTTTTTCATAAATTCTTTGTTATGCAAGACGCGTGATGGCGTACTTCACTTTTACTAAAAATCGTTAAGTATTGTGGTTTTGATAGTTTTTATAAGTTCTAACTGTGTTATTTAGATTAGATTAGACATATATTTATTTATTCATTACAAGGATACATATTTACAGTTTTTGGTGTGAACTTTTAACAAAAAAGTATAAATAATAGTCATTCATTAACTTATAGTGAAAACCAGAGATGGCAGAGTAGATTACGTCAGGTAATCTACTTGATTAAATACGCGTAGTTAATCAGATAAGCTACGCGTCTGATTTTTTCATTTGCTACCTAAATTTCCAAAAAAAAATTACAAAAATTACGAGTGAAAAACGATGCACGACATAAAATCCAAATAGGTTGAGTAAAATTAAAATTATCTAAATTAAGGAATTTCAAATTTAATAACATAAAAAATCAAAGTTAGTAATCATGTGTTTTATTCTTGTCGTTCATTTTAAGGGTATAATGTGTGTCGATGAGTTTCTTTGAATGTTCTTGGTTAAGCCTATTCCGGATTATTTTATGGACGAAGGACCACTGCGAGAACACCCTCTCTATTGCTGCAGATGATGCTGGAATACTCAGTAAACGTATAGCATACTTTGATATGCCCGGATGCTGTCTGGATGCCAAACTCTTAACAACTTAATCATTCAGTTTTTTGTTGGCAATTTCTTTTGCTTTAGCTAATTCTTCGCCAGTTTCGCTTATATTTGTGAAGTCGAACAATTCAACAAATTCCCTTTATGGTCCTCATCATGGTCAGAACATTGTGAGGGTTGTTGTTGCTGTTCTTTCTTCCGTTTCTGTATGGGTCTGCACCAAATACTGATTCACTTCCAAGTACACAGTATCAAGGAACCTTCCAGCCAAACTTTTTCTTGATGGCGGCTTGTATGATGCTAAGAACCAATCCGACTCCAGACTCCACTACAGCGAAAGGTAATGTAGAACACACTGCGCGGGCATTACGTAGATAGGGAGGGGAGAGATAGGAGGTGCCGATTAACATTGGTTTTGAATGTTATAGCAGATCAAAATGGCAAGGGAAAATCCCGCCGAGTAAACTATTCCAAATTCGTGTTGTTCGGCTAAAAAAAGAATCCCTATATTTCACGGTACGTCCGAAATTGTGCTCCAGGGTGAACTGATGAGCATTCCTTGCGAGACGAGTATTACGGGCGAAACTTTTAAGGGGAGGAATGCAACTGGCTACTTCGAGTGAACATTTTTTGTAAAAGAAACGATAAAATAAGGAAAGACATGAAACATTGCGTCGGTGTTCGAGTGGGGCCATTGTTTCAGCGGCAGTTCTATTTCCTATCAATCTTAACGCTCGATTTTGTATTCTATCAAGCAGGAGAAGCGATGCCCAGAGGTGGGAGTTATACTCGAGTTTAGGTCGTATAAACGCTTTACAAATTGTAGCCAGATCAGATGGGGAAAAGTACTTCTTACACCGATACAGAAAACCTAAGCACTTTGCAGCATTCTTAGCGATCTCAAATATATGGTCGTTCCAACGGAGGTCGTCGTTGACACACATACCGAGTACTGAGAGCTTTTCGGTTTCTTCGATGTAAGTGCCATTCATGGACAATGGCATTGGGGGAATGTTAAGCTTTAACGACAGAAGACAGCATTGAAATTTCGAAGCATTGAACTCTACACGATTCCTATTACCCCGTTTGACAATGCTGTTTAAATCGGAGTTTAATGAGCTTGACATATGGTACCGTTGCAATTGTACGTCCGAAGGCGAAGGAAGTGAATTATCGAACGAATATGAAAAGCTGAGGGTAGAGTCGTCAGCAAAACAATTAAGTGGATTAGAAGTAACAGAAAAAAGATAATTTATAAAAAAATGAGAAAAAGAGTTGGAGACATAACGACGTGGGAATCAGACTTGAAACCGTCCAATACAACTTATATTGAACGGTCCAGAAGATAGCTTCTAATCCAACGAACAAGTGTATCATCGATCCCAAAAGCACGCATTTTCGATAAGAGAGCCCTTGAAATATCAAGCGCAATAATCTTACTTTCACCAAAGCGATGTAAAGATTTGTTCCACTGTTCGGTGAGATATGCCACAGATCACCAGTGGAACGGTTGCTGCGGAAGCCATACTGACGGTCATGGAGAAGCTTTCGATCTTCGAGATATTCCTTAAGCTGACGGTTAATCAGCGTTTCCATGACCTTAGAAAGAAGGGACGTAAGTGCTATTGGTCGGTAGGAGGAGGGGGAGGATGGGTCACTTTTCTTAGAGACGGGCTGGACAAATGCTGTTTTCCATCTTCTAGGAAAGATTCCAGAAGAGTAGGAGCGATGGAAAAGCTTATGTAGTGGCTTTGCCAGTGTGGAAGAACACCTCTTCAGAAGAATCGGGGGCATACCATCCGGGCCAGCGGATTTGTGTATATCGAGATCTTTGAGAACTCTTGCTACTGTACGAGTGCGGAAAAAAATCTCTCCCATGGAAAAATTTACATTCTCAAGTACAGGAGGGGCAACGTTGCTTTGAGGCAGCGTGGAGCTGGCAGCGAAATGAGCGGCGAGCAAGTTTGCCTTTTATTATTGTCGATGAGCGTTGGAACCGAAGATGTCGAGGAGTTTTTTATATTTTTTACAAATGTTTGTTACAAATTGAAATGGCAAGGGAAAATCTCGCCGGGTAAACCATTCCAAAGTCGTATTGTGCGTATTGTGTCAATCAACCCATTTTTAAAATATTTCGAAAACCAATTTGTTTTAGAAAATTTTAAAAATTTGAAAAAAAAAAGTTTTTGAAAATTTTGAAATGCAATATTAATTGAATTATAAATAACTTCATGTGGGCAAAATTTATTAAAATCTGGATAATAGTTTACAATAAAACCGCATTAAAAAAAAAACCGGTTCTATGACAGTTACCGTTATAGAACAAATTTCGAAAAAAATCATTCTAACTGAAATATATGTATTGTTGTAAAAAATAGCACCCTGGAAGTTTTATCAAAATCGTTAGAGCCATTTTCGAGAAAATCAAACTGTTAGTTAAAAATTGTATGGCAGGTACCGTTATTTTTCGACCTAGAGCAAAAATGAAAAACATCTGTAACATTTGTAACTACTCATTGGATTCGTAACTTCCTGTTGAAGGGGTCGATGAATACTAACATACAAATAGTGCTTATAAATGCTTGTAATTTTAGGGTAAACTGTAGAGATACCCACTCAATATAAATTAATAATAAAAAATAATATTTCTTACTAAAATATAAAAAATAAAAAATATAAAAAAAAGTGCAGAGTAAGAGAAACAAAAAATCTTGTCCTCTCTTTGCATGACATTCTTTATCAAACATTTTCCCGCATTTATCTGGAAACCGGATAACGAAATGAAAATTCTATAAATTTTATAGGAAAAAAAGTCGTGTCAATTAGATTTTACTTACCAATTCGTATGACAGGTGGCAATGAAGTAACGCCGAGTATAAATGTGGCAAAAATAAGTGATACCAGGAGCTTTTGCATTAAATAAATTTTGCTGCAACAACTTCTACGTCGAAGCCGCAGT
Source organism: Platycheirus rosarum (assembly GCA_963971375.1). NCBI lineage: Eukaryota > Metazoa > Arthropoda > Insecta > Diptera > Syrphidae > Platycheirus > Platycheirus rosarum. The sequence goes on from OZ020511.1 coordinate 2,130,850, forward strand.
ATTGGTTTAATTAATGCTGTTGATGTTGTACACACTAAACACAGATTAACTTCAGTGTTGGCAGGAAATGGAGCATTCACTATTCGTTGATTGCAAAGACAGTCATCAAACTTCGAAATATAAACAGATGCGTAGTGCTGTTTCCCTATTGTTAGTTTGCAGCTCGGATCCAACTTTTCTTTTACGGTTTTTTTAACACTACTACCATCATTGCCATTATTTTCAGTTATTGTGGGTTTTAATATACCCATGACTTAAAAAATAAGTTTTAGACTATTTCGTGAGCTTTTATTGGTTTATTTGTTGGTCATAGTGTCACTTTTTGAAGTAAATGTATCTTTATCTGAAAATAAACAGAGAAAAATTGCCAATATTAGATATTATTTGGAACAAAAGAAATCGGTAAATACATTCTGATTCGGGAATTCTAGGAACCATTTTCTAGGAATGTTCTCTAAATCTGTGCCTAAAAGGTAAAACATCTTAAGTCGACTTAAGTTGTTTTTAGCTATTTAACGTTATATCAAATTTATTCTGCTTGCTCTTTTTTTTAAGCCAATTGAGGTATAAATATTAAAAAAATATTTAAAAAAATAGCTTATGTCATCAACTGTAGTGCATGCATGAGGTGAAACAGCTTATGTTTATTACTTCAAAAGTTCAAGGAACTTATGTGCCAATTATAAGAAAATCTCGCTTAGGCTGTAGAGGCGCGAACAGACAGACAGACAGACGGACGGAATTTCCGGACCCACTTTTTTCAACTTCTCTATTATCTATAGAAAAAAAAAATTTTTTTTTTGCACGAATCCATAACTTGCATTTTAGCACCTAAATCGCAAGTAAAAATAAAACAATTAATCAAACGGTTATGGACAAATGTTATGAGAATAACAATGAGCGCATCAAGGGCCTCGAAACTGAAGAATTTGCTGGGTCGAGTTCTGCTGAAAAAGGTTTGTTTGTTGTCATATTACTGCTTTAATTGTTGTTATTTGTGTTGCTTTAATTATTATCATATTCATGGTAATCGGAGTCATCGTAAACGTAGTAATGTAAATCTGTCACAATTTGTATGGGAAATTACACAGATTTACGCACCTAACAACTCTACCATGTTTATATATTATTGTATTTAATCAATATATTGTGTAATTTCAGATCCAAAAAAATTAGTTAATGCGAACACCTTGGTTGAGATTCAGGAATCTGATTTTGATTATGCCAACGATCTACCAGGTACAAGCAGAGAATTTCAAAGGCAATTCTACTCATATTTGATTTGGTAAAACGACTTATGTAAAAAAAGCATATTTTTCTCAAATTAGCAGGAATGGTTGAGAGCATAAGTCACTAGTCGAATAAAATTTGATAAAAATAAAGAAGAACTTCAAAGTTTTTATTAGATTTTTCTGACTCTTAATTGTTCGAAAAAAACTACGTAAAAGAGTTTTCAGCGGAAAAATTTAAATCATTTCTTTAAAAAAAATATAAAACAGTATGATTTTTTTTTCAAAATCGTAGGAACGGTTTTTAAACCAACCGGTTTTTATTTAACAACTTTTGTTAAAAAAAAAGAAATAATTAAAGAATGCAAACCTTAGCACAAAAATAACCTTAATTTAAAAACAAAATTAAAAAAACAATTCACATACGCATTTTCAAAATATCGATTTTTCAACAAAAAAAAAATTTTAAAAAAACACAATTTCGAAAGTATTTTAAATTGAAATTACTTAAGCCTACCTATATCTTTCTGAATATCAATGTTGGTTGTAAACGGTTCACGGGAAAGTCGAATACAAAAAACGGTCCTATGGAAGGTACCGTTTAAAAAAAAAAAAATGTTCACCAAAACATAACGCTTAGCTACAAAAGCAAACTGATTTTTTTCATAACAATTCTTGAAGCCGTTTTCGAAAAATATAACGGTTATATGACAGGTACTGTAAATCTTTGAGCTAAAAAAAAATTCAAGAAATTCTAAATTTGAAGATAATTGGCATAACCGTTTAGTAGGCTAAGTAGTAAGTTAAAAATACATACGTACAGACAGACAAAATTTTGCCAGGAATTCAAGTATGTTTCTCTATCATCGTAATGTCATGTTTGATTGTTATCTCAATTTTTTTAATCTGCACGAATGCATAACTCTCATTATAGTACCTATAATCGCAAGTAAAAAAGTTTTGTTTAGCAACATAAAACATTTTAACAATATAAGGTTACAATCATGTTTTCCTGTAAATCCAGAAAGAACGAAGGATTATTGTGCCTTGAACACGTTGAAAACATTGAACACCACTAAGATATCCTAAACAGAACCGTCAAAGCACCCTCTCATCTTAGCAGCGGCAAGTCAATAGATCATCAAAGAAATGCAAAGACTTTAAGCTTCTACACATGTTCGGAGCTTCACTTAAGGACTACATATTGTTCCCAGCACCTCTGATGGGTATCCCACAAATAAACAAAAAATACGAACCTCTTTTTACTGAGGTATTAACGAATTCCAAAATCGAGGCCGCTTACAACATTATTGGGTAACAACCGTGGTGGCGGGAGGTGTATTGCTTTACATTGAGGTCAAATCAAGTTATAATTTCTTTTGATTCCTATTTTCCAACCAAAAATTGGCCTTGCCAGGTCTTACCTTCCAATTAAATTAATGCCGCCGCTCTTGCTCTAAGTTTCGTAAGCTTTTCCAGTACACGAATTTTGCAAAGTTTTTAATTTTATATTTATATCTAAACATAGTTACTAACCAGTTGATGAAAACATCCTTCAATCCATTTTAATTGAAAACTTTTCGACGTTTTTAATTGGACGTTCGAGACACAAGCAAACAGCTCCTTGAATTTTACTCATTGTAAATCTTACAACTTTTATTTTTAAGTTAACAATATAGTTCGGAGGATATTTTATTAAGGGTTTTGTTCGCACTAATAGCCACTCACTTCCAAGGGTTATTTTGACTAAATGCATATTTGAGTCCACACACAACCATCGAAAATTACTTTTTTTTTATGTAGCAACAAATTGGAATTGCGAGTATATATTTCTCGTGGGAGTATAACATTGATACTAGGGTATGTGTGAAGAGACTATGCACTGCGCATATCATAGATACTGCATCTGCAAAGAGAAACCCTGTTTCTATCTTGTTAAGAGATTTCTTACTTCCTTTGAATAATTGCCGATGATGGTCCGATTTGCTGGAATAAGTTTAAATAGCCTTACCACTATTATACTTTGTATGGGTTGACCGTTTTACTCCACGTGTAAACTTTATCAATTCTTGAATGTCTTCATTGTGAATATATGTTAACAGCCCGATTTTTATAAGATTCACTAGCAGACCCGGCCTCGCGTTGCTATGGCTCATTTAGTTTGCAATAAAACAATATTGAATTCACTAATCGAGATAAAAAAATGGGCACGAGTGGGTGGCACGTACTTGCTCTTATGTGCCTAAATACATTGCAAAGCAAGTTCTTTGACAGGAACAAGTAACATTTGCGTTGAAAATAACACATTTGAACTTATAAAAAGTATTAAAAACCACAATTTTTTTTTTTTTTATTAAAAATGAAGTATTCCATCATACGTCTTAAATAACAAGGAATTTACGAAAATTATATTTCGAAAATTGTAGGACCGGTTTTGATAAAATCCTGTTTTTTATTTTAAGTTTTTTGAAAAAAAAACTTTGGCATGCAGTTTTTGAGAATTTATTAGTATAAATTTAAAATATTTTTTTTTCATTAGTTTTCAAAATATTGATTTTTCAAAAAAAAAAAACAAAAATCAAACATTTATTTTAATTAGAAAAAAAAATTATTCAAAAATTTTATATGCAGAATTAATTTAACTATCGAGATCTTCGCAAATATTAAATTTGACAGAACTCCAAAGAGGCGTTACCGATAAAGCCAAAAAGTAAAAAGAAAACCGTTGTATGAAAAGTACCGTTAATAGACTTTTCCCGCAAATTTAGGTCTAACCAAGTGATAGCCAATAGCAACGAAAAAATTCTCAAAAATTTTCTTCAAAATCTTTGGAGCCGTTTTCGAGAAAAATAAGCTTTTCCTAAACGGTCATATGGCAGGTACCGTTATTTTAAGATCTAAAAATAAAATTTCAATTTATACTTTGGGGAATGCCAAAAGAATCACATACACCAAATTTGAAGATAATCGCTTAAGCCGTTTAGGCTGCAGTTCTTTATACATACTGACTGACAGACAGACATTTTTTGTCGATCACCTTTTTAGACTTCTCTATGATCGTAATGTCATGTTTAATTGTTATCTCAATTTTTTTTATATTCACGACACCTAAACTTGCCTTATAGTCCCTATAATCGCAAGTAAAATATCCTATGCCTCAAGTTTGACCAAATTACACAGAATAGAAAATTTCATCAAAATCGGTTTGCAGTCTATTGGCGACAAACATCGTGACATGAGATTTTCATGTAGATAGATAGATAGATTTCTTTATTCTTCGATTCATGTTATTACAAGTACAATTTAATAATTCTTGAATAATTAATTGGAATGTCGTCTGCCTGAGCGGAATTCTTGCTTAAGTCTCGAAAAAGTAATTTGATTTTGTTTTGACGTGATAACGCCTTACAAATCGATGACAGGCTATATATACGAAATAATATGAATCATGCTGATAAGACTCATGACTCATGCTTACCGCGATACTATAGTTCTTTCAACCCAAATCGATCGCAAGCACCAGGCGAACATGACAAAGAACAGGCGCAAATTCCCAAAATAATTCCACTCAAATTCAAAAAGAACAAGAAGAGAAAAAAATACAAAATAGGCGGAGTTTTGCTAAAGTAGAAAGTAGATGTTTGTGTGCGTATGGGTGTGAGTTAACATGCTGTATGTTGGTGTTGCTGTCATCAATGTTTTTCTATGACGTTATCACGTAAATTTTTTCTTTACAGACAACCAACTCTTTTTACTGTCTTTGGGACATTGTTTTGGGACAGAGTTTTTTTCCGTAATTTTTGGTCGTGTAAAAATTTGGTTACAAGAAAAAGGAGAAAATCAGCGGGATTTTCTAAAACGGGTTTCTGTGTTTCAGGATTTTGTTACGTGGGATGTGTATAAATGGGATGTGAAACGGACAAACATTGCTAACCCTTTAACTCTAGTGCTTGGTAATACATGTTATATAATAAGATGAATATTTTTAAAGTTTATATTGTTTTTAATTTATTATGATTGAGCTATGAAAAAATCCGGTTCCTATTTTACTTGCGATATTTATGTGTTTTTGGTATGTGAAGTTCTTTTGGCATTCTTCAGAAATTTTTGACATCTAATTTTGAGCTCTTAAAATGAAGGTATCTGCCATTTAACGTTAGGGAAAAGCTTATATTTTCGTCGCTAAAATAGAGAATGCGATGCTAGCTCTCCTGAACCCACTTCAGAAAAAGAAATGCAAAATAGGCGGAGTTTTGTTAACGTAGAAATTAAAAGTTGATTTACTAACGGGGGGTGGGTGTGTTGATTTAACGAGAGGGTTTGTGGTTCATTTTTTTCAACCAAAATCGATCGCAAACGTATTCTGAGCAGCAGGCGAACATGAAAAAGAATAGGCGCAAATTTACTAAATAATTTCACTCAAATTAAAATAAAACGGGTAGATAAAAAAGAAATACAAAATAGGCGGAGTTTTTTTAAAGTAGAAATTAGATGTAGTGTGTGTGAATTTAACGAGAGGGTTTGTGGGTGTGAGTTAACATGCTGTATGTTGGTTTTGCTGCCATCAATGTTTTCTAATGACTTTATCACGTAAAATTATCGTCCGTAAACCGACTTTACAGACAACCAATTTTTTTGTTTTAGTTTGGTTTGGCATTTCAACATGAATAGACACTGATGCCTGAACAACGCATCCAAACTGTGCAGATTAATTTTGAAAATCATGGTTCTGTTCGAAATACGTATCGCACACTACGTGCATTTTACGGTCAACATAATTGTCCATCGGAGCAATTAATTCGATTAACAATGGAACGTTTTTGCATCACGTTTACTCTAAATGATAATACGCATCCAAAAAGACGTCGTGGTACAGTGCGTACAAAAGAAGTCATTGCTGCTGTAGAGCGCAGCATAGACGGGGGTGTCAGGGGATTCAGTCTATCCGCCATCGTTCACAGGAATTGGATATGTGTCCATCCACTTTATGGAAGATTTTGAGGAAATATATGGGTTGGCGTACTTACAAAATCCAACTCGTCCAAGAATTTGAGATACAGGATCACCTAGAAAGGCGTAGATTCAGTGAATGGGCCCAAAACAAGATTTCCGTTGATCCCAATTTTCATAAGCGAATTTTGTTAAGCGATGAAGCTCACTTTTTAGGAAAATTAGCCCAACCGTTTAGGCTACAGTTCAAAATACATGCGTACAGACAGACAGAGAGACTGACAGACAGACAGATAGACAGACGGACAGAATTTCGCCAGTAACTCAAACTTTTTTCTCTATATTATCGAAATGTCATGTTTGATTGTTATCTAATTTTTTTTAATCTGCACGAATGCATAACTTGCATTATAGTACCTATAATCGCAAGTAAAAAACAGATCATTGCAACTTTCTCAATAAGACAGCATTTATTTGAAATGCAAATACATTTTCCTATGACCTATCCCACTTTAAATATAAAGTCCTTATCCATGCCATCATTTAAATCTAATTTGGAATTCATATCAAGTAACGCAGAAATATTTTTGTTACCGATGCACAGTATGCACCGATGCACAGTATTCCAAAATGCAGTTGCTTTTCTTTTTTGTGCAGAAAATGCATTTCTTTTTGCAAATAATACCTGATGCGTTGTTAAAGTGATGTGTACGTTTTGTTGCACCGAATTACCTCAATCAATATGCGTACCACCATAGATAAATACGTGTCTTAGAGTGTGGCGCAGCATGAGTATGTTAGCAGATAGCAACTTAATAGACTAAAACAGTCCAAGGCTCAAAGAGGAATTTTAATTGAGATTTCTGCAATATTTATACAGTAGAGGAGAATAAATGAACCTAATAGATTCTAATATAAATTCTTTTTTATTTATTTAACTGAATTAAATTAAATAAAAGAATATTAAATAATAACTTCATATTGATTTACATTTAACAAAATTACAAATAAAAAATAATTAAACTCAGTTAAAATAAATTATATAAAAAAACTAAAATAAACAATCAAATTAAACTAAAATAAATTAAATTAAATTTGAGTAAATTAAATTTAATAAATTGTGTACCTATTTTATATTAACTGCGTCAAATAAAATTAAATTAAACGTGTATTGCTTTCTATTTTATATCATATTATTTAATTTTATTTTATTTAACTGCAATTATTTAAACTTATTTTAATTTAATTTAATTTAATTAAGGGCGCTCATTAAAATTGCATAAAAGCAATATTAGCCATGTTTTTTGGCAAAGTTATCTGCAGCGCAGCTGAATTTAGTCAATTTTGATTATTTTACAACATAAGTGGTTGAATCCTTCTAAAAAAAAATGATTCACATTTCTTAATTTCCTAAGGTAATACATGTCTTTCGATACATTGAAATATCTTTTGTAACGCCACCTGTAGAGAAATTATTTGAAAAATGATAAGAAAACTCTTTATGGTGTGAGACAGATTCAAGGGAAAGGGGGAAGAAATTTCTTTTAGTAATTCATTAATTTGTAATTTTCTATTGCTCTTTAAAATACACAAGCGCGCCATCTACTGGACGTTTATTCTACTATGCCTATAAACTTCCCATAAGCTGAAAAAGTTTCATTTCAATTGGGTGAACAGTATGGCAGCGCATCATATAAGAACAAAAAAACAACAACAAAGAAACAAACAAATTTAAATTTGTATATGTTAAATATTGATTGATATTGTACTATAATCTGCAATATTCATTACTTGTATTTCCTATAATCTTGCCAATATACTCCTCTTCAATTTTTTTGAACAAAAATTCGTTCAACATAGCCCGATAACGATCGCCATTGACTGTAACGGCCACTCCTTGCTCATTTTCGAAAAAAATGGCCCAATTATGCCTCTGGACCAAAATCCGCACCAAACAGTGACTCGTTTTGGGTGTTTCGGCTTTTCAATGTATGCGTGCGGGTTTTCTGTGCCCCAAATGCGACAATTTTGCTTGTTTACATACCAGCGGAAGGATAGAACTAATTATCTGTCAAATCAAACATAAGCTAAGTGTTACCATTCACGAAATAAGCACTAGATAAAAAAAACGTTAGATGGCGGACCCTTTACATTTTTCGAAATATTTTTTTATTTTAATAGACGTGTGGTTTTCAATCTGGCCATACTTTTTTCAGAGTTGGTCTTTTTGACAACTGTCCTGAACAAAGTTTGCAAATTGTGCAAATTTATTACCAAAATAATGGTTCGTTTCGGTGGAGCAGAGTATCGAAGGAGACCCAAATGAGTCCGCGCGGAAGGATCTTGGTTTGCAGGCCTACAAAATCCAACTCGTTGAAGAATTGAAGCCGAACGCCCATCAAGCGCGTCACACCTTTGGTGAATGGGCCCAAAACGAAATGGCCACCGATCCCGATTTTCACAAAATTGGGAAAATTGGGCCTCGGCTGGAATTTTATCGAGCCAGCCACGGCGGCCACTTCCAGAACCACGAAAAATGCCCAACCAAAACAACAAAATAAACTAGATCTAAAAATTTAAGAGTCTAATAGGAATAACAAGTTTTTATAAAACTAAATTAAATATTATTTTTGCAAAAAAGTGTCTGGACTTTTAAGTTCTTAAAATTAAAAATTGAAGCATTGTGAATTAGGTATTTGTATTTTATAATTCTGCTGAGAACGTCATCGTCAACGACATCTTGAAATTATTTAATTAAAATGTTATTATTTACTATTTATTGTCGCAATGTTGCAGCTTTGATCGTACTTAATTGCATTACGTAAATTGATTTTTGTAACAAATCCCAGCCACCAAGCACAATTGTCAGGTAAATACCTGATTCTACGAACAAACCCCGTTGCCTTAAGTAGTCCAGATGTCAATTTTGACATAAGACATCAGGCCTTTGCTTGTTTTTTGGGAAATCGAACTGTACTGCCCATAGCTTTCCCAAAAAAACACGGCTATTGAGTCCATTAATAGAGATAAGAACCATCCCATGCCTCAAGTTGCACCAAATTACACACAGACTAGAAAATTTCACGAAAATCGGTTCAATAATCTTGTAGTCTATTGGCGACAAACATCGTGACATAAGATTTATATATATAAAAATAGCGAACCCACCTGGCGTTGCTAGGGTTTAAAATACATTTTTTGGAGCCCAACAACAGCGCTATGTGATGTGATTACCCAATAAGAAACTATCAGGCTAACAGCTAACCATGTTAAGACACCTAACGATTTTTTTTTATATATACGAATTGTAAATGTACATGGAAAGCCTTGCTCTCCAATCTCTTCCTCAGTGTCATCTATCGGGCTTTTTTTTTTTTTTTTTTTTTTGAAATAAAAAAATGGTGACCGTAACGCCACCTAGGGTTAATGGTCTCAGTTACTTCTTACAACATCAGCTATCTGGCTGTGAAAGTCCCATCAAAATTTGTCAATGGGAACGAAAAATTTGACAAAAAAACATTTGTTGCCTTCGACATGTCGGATTTGCAGTTTTTGGTTTCTTAACCATCTATTTCTTAAAAAAGATTTTGTTTTCTGTAAAGTCGGTTTACGAACGATAATTTTACGTGACAACGTCATAGGAAAACATTGATGACAGCAACACCAACATACAGCATGTAAATACGCACACACACATTTACTTTCTACTTTAACAAAACTCCGCCTATTTTGTATTTCTTTTTCTCTTCTTGTTCTTTTTGAATTTGAGTGGAATTATTTTGGGATTTTGCGCCTGTCCTTTTTCATGATCGATTTTGGTTGAAAGAACCACAGTATCGCGGTTAGCATGAGTCATGAGTCTAATCAGCATGAGTCTTCTTATCAGCATGAGTCATGTGATTTCGAACGTGTAGCCTGTCATCGATTTATAAGACGTTATCACGTAAAAAAAAAATATAAAAATCCCACCAGCCGGACTCTAAAAAAATTGAAACTTATTTTTATATATAGGGATTTGATTTTATATATATTTTTTAAACTTATATTGTTTTATTTCATTTTGTTCCATTAAATTCTATTTCTTAAGTATTTTAATGTACAAAATGGTCTACAACTGCTTTAAATTTTGTATATTACTAAATACTATTGATTGAACACAACTAGAACCTCTGACCGTATTAAAATGAAGAGTATGCGAAGAATTCTCACAAATCTATATGAGAACGCTTTCTAGACGTTTTTAGAATGACAAAGTAACTACTTCTTGCTCTACTGTGAGAATTTTATGTTTTCCACCCACCCATAAAAAAGGCATGGCCGGTAACATAATCAATAGGGTTCGGATTCAAGGAAATAAATTAGTGATTTACATGAGTGACAAGGATATGGACACTAAACGATATCATTTCAGCAGTTTTTACTTACGATTATTTTACTACAATTAAACATGACATTACGACGACAGTGAAACATAATGTAGTTAGTGGAACAATTCTGTAAGTCTGTGTATACCAATCCGCAATCTAAACGACTAAAATAAAATAACCTTCAAATTTGTTATGTGTGAATATTTTGGCAACTTTGAGAGGAGTTTTTAGAATTTTATTTTTAGGGCTAAAATAATGGTACCTGTCATTTAACCGTTAAGGAGGAGCTTATTTTTATCGAAATCTTTTAAATTTTATCAAAAAAACTATTAAGAGTGTTTTTTTTTTTATTTTTGACGGTAACTCATTGGATTGGCTCATTAGATTTCTACCAAAATTTATATTTGAAAGAAATAAGTAGCAACATTAATCCTGTAAACTAAAATTTTGAATAATTTTTTTGTATTTACAGTTAATTAAAAAAATTGTTTTGTATTGAAAATATTTTTTTTTTAATTTTTTGATCAATTTATATATAACTTTGCGTACCAAAATCTCAAAACTGAATTTTATCAAAATCGGTCTAACAATTTTCGAAATTCTTTTTTCATGAATTCATTATTATGGTTAAGTAGTACTCCATTTTTACTAAAAACAGTTAAGTTTTGTGGTTTTGACACTTTTTATATTTTTCTACTTAAATGTTACTGTACTGTTTCTGTCAGAGATCTTGCCTTCTAAATTTATTAGGCACATTTAAGACGTGCGACTCAGTCGTGTATATTTTTCTTACGAATTTTGTTGTACCTAAGTTTCGTATGAATTGTCCAGAATTTCTGGTAAAATTTTGCCTACGTAGAGCTTCCATCAAAATAGGTCGTCTGCATAATAGATTGTAGGAGGTATTTTGACGTTTTCATTTAAAGCTTCTTGTGCCTATTAGACGAAGAAATCAACGGCAAGATCTCTTGTTAAATTTTTGTTGGCCCCTTGTTCTTTTTGTTATATTTTTAGGTGAAACATCAATGTGCGGCACAAAAAAAGGAGAACTAGAGCCCCAAAGTGGAGAGATTATATACTTTCTACTCTACTGCTTTCTCAATTTTGTGAAATTTCCAAAAAATTATATTTAAGTGACAGAAATTTGGCAAAATCATGAAAAATAATCATATTTGCAGTATTATGGAACAGAACTAGGTATCTAGATAAATTTAATTTTCATCTCTTTTAAAATTTTACACTTACGAAGATATATAGGAGAAATTGAATTCTGGTCTAAATACTCAAAATGTAAAAACATTTAAGCTGTCGGTTCTCGGAACCCCTGGCTAATGAACAGCAGAATCCCATATCTTTATGAGCTATGTTAAATACTATAGCTTCTTGTTAAATGGAAGGGAATTTAGACACTACGTTGGTACTTTAGTGCGTCCGAGTCTATTTACCAGTGTTGCCACGAAAACAAAATATCGGGAGCCGCTTTCGGAGCCACTTGGGAAAAAATAGAGCCACCAGAAATTGTAAATTCATTATATTATAACTATGAATCGTAAATACATTCGTATTTTGAAACGACAAAGGTTAACAATTGTTAACATTTATTGTCAACGATCATTAATTAAAAAAAAACTCACCAAAAGGCGTTCAGATCAGAGTCTGAGTTGTCAAAAAAAGTTGTATTTATTTTTTCGCTCAGAGCGTTCAGGGGTATCGCATTAGGTATCGAGCAATAAAGTGACTGAATTATTTTTATTTGGCATTAACGCTTACGTTATCGAGAATTCTAGTAACATTTTTTTGACATTTTCACAGCAGCAGATATTCATTAGCTAGATAAATAAAAAAAAATATAAAAAAAAACAAATCAAAACAAATTCAGTGTCAGCGCTCCATTTCTAAATTAAACTATATGCTCATTGCATACTTGATGCATTATTTATTATAAACCATTGCGTAAGCTTTTCCATATGTCCTATTCCTCTGGCCTCTTTCCGAGTGGATGGAAAACGGCATTTGTCCAGCCTATCCCAAAAAGAGGCGAATCTTCTTCTCCCTCAAACTATCGACCAATTGCACTTACGTCCCTTCTTTCCAAGGTCATGAAAACGCTGATTAATTTTCAGCTTAAGAAATATCTTGAAGACCGAAAGCTTCTTAATGACCGGCAGTACAACAGGTCCACTGGTGATTTGATGGTATATCTCACTGAAAAGTGGAACCAATCCCTCCATCGTTTTGGGGAAAGCAAAATTGTTGCACTTGATATATCTAAAGCATTTGGAGTTTGTTATCAAAATAAACGCTGGCGTGCCCCAGGGCTCTGTTTTGTCTCCGACTCTCTTCCTTATATTTATCAACGACTTATTTTTTGAAACAATTAATCCTATCAATTGTTTCGCTGACGACAGTACTCTCAGCTTTTCATATTCGTTTCCAGATTCACACCCTCGTTCTTCGGATGTGGAACTGCAACGGCAGCGTATGATAAGTTCATTAAATTCTGATCTTGACAGCATTGAACAATGGGGAATAAGAAACCGCATAGAATTTAATGCTTCGAAAACTCAATGTTGTCTTTTGTCGTTAAAGCGAAATATATCCCAAATGCAACTATCCATGAGTGGCACTTGCATTGAGGAAACCGATCACCTCTCAGTTCTCGGTAGGTGCATTACAGACCACCTTCTGTGGAATGACCATATATTTGACGTTGCCAAAAATGTTGCGAGATGTTTAGGTTTCCTTCGAAGATGCCAGAAGTTCTTCACCCCGTCTGATCTGGCTACAGTATATAAAGCATATATTCGACCTAAACTTGAGTATAATTCCCACATTTGGGCAGGTAACCCACTTGAGTTTTCTAGATATAATACAAAAAAGAGTTTTAAAAATGATAGGCGATCGAACAATAACAGAAACATTCACATCTCTGGAGCACAGACGTAATGTCTCCTGCCTTTCATTATTTTATCGCTACTTCCACAAACAATGCTCTAACGAAATAGCCAGTTGCATTCCTCCCCTGAAACGATTCAACCGTAATACTCGCACTGCAAGGAATGCCCATCAATATACCCTTGAGCCCAACTTCGGACGTATTGTCAACTACAGGGATTCTTTCTTTAGTGGTACCACGCGAATGTGGAATGCCTTGCCAGACTCTGTTTTTCCCTCCCTGTTTGAAGTGCAGAACTTTAAAACAAATGTGCATCTTTACCTCCTTTCTCATCTTTCCCTATTTTCTTAAAGCCCTCGCTGTGTTAAATTAAAATTATAAGGGTAGCCAAAATCCCTTTAGTGCGGGCTGATTATTAAAAAAAAAAAAAAAAAACCCAAAGAAGCTATTTCAAGGTTTTTTTTTTCTCTTTAAACAATAATTCATCACTCTTTTTTTATTAAATTCCATGAGAAATTTAGTTTTAAAAAATTATTTTATTCAAGACATCTAGATTTGGATCTTCTCGGTGGCACCGAGCAAAGGGCCAAAATCTAAATTAAGGGGCCAATTTGCCCGATCGAGCCCTTTCGGCAACGCTGCCACTTATCCATCCCAACAATGTCAACCTTACCTCATTTCTAAGCACATGCGTTGTAGAGACATTTTTTCTATTTAGCCCAAAAGAGAACAATCCTCCTCAGGCCACAGACAGCTAACATTTTATCTATTCTGCTCTTTAATTTCCAATCCAAAAGTTCCTACTATGAAATTGTTTCTCACAAAAATAACTTACACAAAAATCTGATGCGCATAGCCCAACACTCAAGTCTGCCTAAAAGTCCGCAAGACCCACCTCGAGCCAACTCCACAAGACCATTGCCACTCTCTCGCAGTTTCCCAACTCACCGTCAGCCGTCTCAAAAAATATTTACAAAACATTATTTTAGTTTCTTGACTATTGTTTTTCATTACGGTCCTTATTTTCCCTCTAATAAACTACTCACATCACTCTGTATACTGCAACTGTGTTCTTTTCTCTTTTATATAAATAACTCGACGGTTTCTTTTTATTTTCAAAAATATTATTTTCTTCTATCTCTTGCTGCAAAATGCTATCCTGACGATACTTTTTTTTAACCAGAAACCTGTGAGGTATTGTATCTATTTTTTTATGGATTTTTTTTTTGCTTAAAATACATGTAAATATTTTATTGAAATGTACAATTTAAAAAAAAAATTCTCCGATAAAATTTGGATTCGATAAAATTGAATCTATGCATCAATATCGCTCGACCATCTGTGTAATAGTTGAGATGCGTCGTGGTGTCTTGTTCAACGTGGACGACGACGCGACGACGACAACACGTCTGTCTGTCTAATCTGTTCGGAAAAAAATATTGCTTAACACTTTTATTTAAAAAAACAAAAATAAGTTCGAATCATCTGTTTATGATTTATACCAGAATACCGAGGAATAAAAGTCTGTGTTGTGAAGGATCTTGTGAGTTTCAGGATTTTGCTTTTCTTTTTTCTGTCGGCGACGAGGGCTGCACATTTTTGTAAGCTTTCCACAATAAAAATTGCAACAAACCCGAAAATTAGTTTTGAAACAATAAAATTATTTGTTGCTTAAAATTGCGATGCATTTCTTATATTATATAAATAAAAAAATGGTGGGACAGATAAATATCAACAAAATTGTTTTTTTTTTTTCTAGTGCATCTCATAGGTACCTAATTGGAATTACGTGATGAGCTTTTTCTTAAACGGATAGTTTTTTGTGCAACTAAAAGGATTCTGTTTTACTAGTATTTTCTAAAACTTCTTGAAAGTGGTGAGGGTTTGAAAATTATAAAAGGTTTTTCGAACCTTTTTGTCATGTTTGGTAGTTATTATATCATTACGGGAAAGCCATATTTTGGTGGACTTTATCAATGAGGTCAAATAAGATTTTTTTGTATCATTTAAATGAGATGAGATTGTCATGGAATTTTTCCGGATTGAATGTTTCATTAAAATTTAAGGCTTCGTTCGGTTTGAAAGTAATATTATATAGGTATGTAAAGGGTGTTTCATTAAGCGCTTCCTAATTTTAAACTTAATTAAAAGAAAGTGCGTGTGAGATATCATCGAAATTTTGTATTCGTTTGAAGGGCCTATTGATGCTATTATGTGTGAAATATAACATCGTTTAAATATCCGTCGCGGCTTTTATTGGTGGCGCGCATCAAAAGTTTCCAATTTTCCATGACTCTAGCGCATAAATCAGGATGAATTTGACCGATGGAATTGATTATTTTGGCTTTGAGGGCCGCTGTGGTTTGTGGCTTATTCGCATAGACCTGCGACTTGAGAATACCCCAAAATACAAAAGTCACCCGATCTCGGTGGCCAGTTCAAATCACCTTCACGTGAGATGACCATGCCCTCGAATCGCTCGTGCAGAATTTCCATTGTGGCATGAGCTGTGTGGCACTTGATGAAACCAAATTTCATTGGTTTCCATATCATCCAATTCAGGCTTAAGGACGGTGTTGACCTGGACAACATTGTTTTCAAAGAAATATCGACCGATGAAGCCGCCATGCCAGCCCAAAATCCATACCAAACAGTGACTTTATCGGGATGCATTGGATGCTCTTGGATCTCATGTCAATTGGTATTAGACAATTTTGTTTGCTTACATACCCATTCATCCATAAATGGGTCCTTTTGGTAGGACGATTATGGTGACCGTACAATGGGCGAAGCGCGCGGAACGTTGCCCGAACAGAACACCGATTTTGCTAAAACAATTTTATCATTTGTATGTGCTATTGAACGCTATATCCGTCCATGGTCATTTGGCAAAACAGACTGAATAAATGACAGCCAATTTGAAAGATATAGCTTTAACAAGATGGCCTCTATCTACTGTCAAAGTGCGGAAGTCCCTTATGGAAGACCCTTTAGGTACTTTGCTTGCTTAAGAAAAGAAATTCTGGCCCAGTGTTGACACATTATATATATAGTTTTATAATTATTGTTTAAAGTTTATTGATATTACATATTTGGCGGCTTTTTGCAACAATATATTGAAAACATTAGCCGATTTCCGTCCAGCCAGCGTACAATTTTTTTTTTGGCAAAATACAGTTTTCAAAATCATAAGCTTCGACCACTCCGAGTTTTTGAATTTAATTTGTATAGAGTTCGTTAAAATCCTTCTGTCGCCCATTTAGTTTTATTTTTTATTGAATTTATCAAAATTAGTCAATATAAAATATAAATTACAAAGATAAGTTTATATAACGAAAAAAAAAAAAATTACTTACTACTTTTACAGATAAAGAATAAATTGCACGACTGTATCGCACGTTACTTGCTTTAACAGCGACGGATAAAATTTGAAAAATGTTAATGTTATTCGATTTTTTTAACTTTTGATTGTTTGAAAAAAGTACGTAAAATAGTTTTCAGCGGAAAAATTTAAACGCCATTTTATTTCTTTGAAAAATGTAAAAAAAATGTGAGTTTTTTTTTCAACATCGTAGGAACGATTTTTAAATAAAACGGTTTTTATTTAGCAACTTTCTTCATGAGTCAAAAGTACCCCGTGACATAGTGGTTAGTGTGTTGGACTGCTAAGCGAATGAGCCTGTTTTCGAATCCCACTCATAGCCACTTGCGAGGAACTGACAAAACCTACAAGAGTAAAATTTGTCTTGAAAAAGTGCATCTCATCTATTCGTTCGGGCTCGTTGGTAAACTTTAGGTCCTTCCATTCTTGCAGATTAAAGATACGTTTTTGGAATTGAAATCATGCAAGAACACAATTCTGCTCGGTGATTTTAATATTAATACTTTGTGTGAATCAACCGATGCCGATTATTTTGTGTCCACTCTGTCTGCTTTCGGGTTTGAATCCTTACTATCTCAACCTACTCGGTTAAGTTCGTGTTTAGACTTCACCGTAATAATTTAATAGAATTCAAAACAGATGCATATGACTTAAAAATAACTGACGCTCAAAACCAACTGAGTGTGAAACATTTAACAAAATCAATTTTAGTGCACTTAAAAACCGTTTGAGTTTTGAGCTTTGGTAATTCCAAAAAAGAATGGCGAATCGTCGATGAGATTCTCAACAGGATAGCTCCAAAGTCAGATATTGTTTTAAATGTTAATAGTTCACCTATCTCGGACCCTACATAGATTGCTGATTTGTTTAATATTTTTTTTTTTTGTAATATCAGTTCTTTTCAATATTCAGCATACAATGATCTCACCATTGATATGGTAGACCACACAATATTACTCAACGAATGGTTTGCTTCGTTTTTGAGAGGTCGTAAGCAAATGGTAAAAATACAAAACGTTTTCAGCACTCTGAACAGTATTGATCTTGGTGTTCCACAAGGCTCTGTTTTGGGTCCTATTTTGTTCCTGATATATATCAATTCAACCAACCTTTCCAAGGCAAAATTACATCATTTGCCGACGATATTGCCCTTTCATATTCAAATGACAGTCTTTTAATAGTGTTGCGGATGTGAACTATGACCTTGATTTATTGAGAAAGTGGTTCTTTGAGCACAAACTATAAATCGCAGAACTCCAAGTTTTGATCTGTTCAATAAACGAAAAAATCTTCCGTTAAGGCATCTTTACTGTTATAAAGTTTTAAAAAATTTCTTTGAAAACTCGGGATTTTACTGTATAAGAATCATAGAAAATTATAATTTGCGTATCAATGCTAGAAACTTCATATCAGTGCCTACTATTTCTAAAGCTCACTTTGAACGGTTTAACTTTGCCACCGCACCGCGTTTTTTTAAATTCACTTCCAGATAATATTAGATCCGACGATCCGAGAGAGGGACAAATGTATTTCTGAAAGGGATTAAAAATTGGTTATTGACAATCGACCATTCAACAATAAAAAGATTTTTTACTATAGAGAGTATTGATCATTGAATTTCTTACTTTTACTTTGCTTTAAAATAATTGTATTTCATATTGTCATTGTATTTAAATACTTCTTATTTATTTATTTTTTACTTTTGTATGTTTTATCATATTTTCTATGTAATTCCCTATCAACATAATATAATATGAATTTATTCACATAGATTGCTTATAGTACACTCAACTCTTGTCACTTTGACAAAAGATTGTACTTAACAATTTCGTACTTAAAATACATTGATAAACGAATTTAAATTACTAATACACTAATAATTGTAAATTGTAAAACAATGTATGAAATAAAGCATTAAAAAATAAAAAAATTGGCACGACTGGGTCGCACGTACTTGCTCTTATGTGCATAATTACATTGGAAAGCAAGATCTTTGACAGAAACAAATAACATTTGCGTTGGAAATAACACAGTTTGAACTTATAAAAAGTATTAAAACCACAATACTTAACGGTTTTTAGTAAAAATGAGGTATGCCATAATACGTCTTAAATAACAAGAAATTCATGAAAAAATTATTTCGAAAATTGTAGGACCGGTTTTGATAAAATCCTGTTTTTTATTTTTAGGTTTTTGAAAAAAATTAATTTTTTAAATTTTGGTACGCACTTTTTTAGACTTTATTAAAATACATGTGATTATATAAAATTAAAAATATTTTTTTATGATTAGTTTTCAAAATATTGATTTTTGAAAAAAAAAATTCAAAAATTTATTTTAATTAGAAAAAAAAGTTATTCAAAATTTTGATATGCAGAGTAAATTAAGCTACTTAGGTCCCCTCAAATATAAAATTTGATAAAAATCCAAAGAGCCGTTACCGAGAAAGCCCAAAAATAAAAACACCGTTACATGAAAGGTACCGTCAATAGTCTTTTCCCGTAAATTTGGTTCTATACAAATGATAGCCAATACAAACAAAAAAAAATTCTCAAAAATTTTCAACGAAATCGTTGGAGCCGTTTTCGAGAAAAATAAGATATTCCTAAACGGTCATATGGCAGGTACCGTTATTTTTCGGCCTAAAAATGAAATTTCAATTTCCCCTCTGGGGAATGCCAAAATAATCACAGTCACCAAGTTTGAAGATAATCGCTTAAGCCGTTTAGGCTGTAGCTCGTTATACATACTGACAGACAGACAGAATGACAGACATTTTTTCTCGATCACTTTTTTAGACTTCTCTATGATCGTAATGTCATGTTTCATTGTTATCTCATTTTTTTTAATATTCACGAATCCTAAACTTGCCTTATATGTAGTTCCTATAATCGCAAGTAAAAATAAAGAAAAAGATTAACAACACACACACAGGAATGGTTGAGAGTATAAGTCACTAGGCCTTGACTCCTTAAGGAGCTGTCGCGCCAGTAATTTTTGTTATTTATTTAAACTTAAAATTCACTAACGCGTTTTCTTAATACAGTAGATGCTCGAAATAGTGAAGTAATAAAAACCAGCCATGTTCACTATTTCGAACGGGAGGCTAGAAACGCTTTCCAAAGTTAAATTTGATCAAAAAAGCACATTTTGTTCGGTGTGAAGATAATTATATTTATTTAATCGATAAAACAGCTAACAACAAAAACAATTCATAATACATACTTATATAAAATACATAACATAAAACAAAAACATTTTAACTCATAAAAAACGAAAAATTTACATAAATGTACAAATTAGCATCTTTTTTCTCTATAAGAATTAAATTTTTGGAAAGAAGTTTGTCACTTTTGTCTGACTTTTTCTTAAATTTAAATTAATTTGGATGGCTTTTTCTTGCAAACGTTTCATGACTATAATATCAGAAAAGTTTGTATTATTATGTCCCGCCCACTCAATTACCTTATCAAAAAGAACAACAGCATCCTTTGAAGAGACGGAACATGTTGGTCGATCCATGACCAACTGCACATCTTCTTCATCGTTTTCGTTTTCGGCTTCTTCAATATCCGACAAGAATCTATCTTCGTTCCAATCACCTATGTCACCAAGTGTATGCGTAACGCCTTCGTTTACATGATTGAGCATATTAATCACATCTTCAGAAATATATTTGTGACGTCCTGTTGCCTTAGAACACTAAGGAGAATATCATCTTCCTCATCAAAACTTCCGTTGGATTCAAAAATATTTTTCCAACACTTTGCAATGACCGCACCATTTAAGTTATCCCAAGCCGATCGTAAATTGAACACCGCATCCTTGATCGTGATTTCTTTTACCGCTTCGCAAATATTTTCTAAAGCAAAAATAAGAAAAGTTAACGTTTTGTATATTTCTTGCATCGTTGTTATCATTTTACTGCCTACCTTTTTCAGCTGCAATAATTGACAATAACAAGCTTTTTCTATAATAAAGATTTCTTTTGCAAATCATTACTTCTTAGAAAGTTTCGCACTTCTGGAACAAATAAATTATGAAACCAGTCTTTAAAGATAGCTGCTGTTATCCAAGCTGATTTGGAGTGTCGGTAATGTACAGGCAAGCACACATTTCTAAATGGACGAGGATTTTTGGCTTTTCCAATCACAAGAGGTTTTACTTTATGGCGACCTGAAGCATTGGTGCAAGCCAAGAAAGTAATCCTTTGTTTTTCGGCTTTTCTCCCTGGAGCAGTCTTCTCAGCCGACGAAACGTATGTTTTTCCAGGCAGAAGCTTCCAATATAAACATGACTCATCGGCGTTATATATTTCATCTGGCTTAAGATCCATACTCTTTATTTTTTCTTGAAGAACTCGTTTAAAAGGGCCGACCAGTTGTGGTTGAGAAGATAGTTTCTCTCCGGATATTTTCAGATATCGAACTCCATACTTTTTTTTAAATTTTTGTAGCCAACCATCGCTTGCAACAAAACCATATCTATTACCATTTATTTGGTCCAGTATGGAAATAGCTTTTTGTTTCAATATCAGTCCACTTACAGGCAGATTCTTTTTACGTTGCTCCAAGAACCATTTATACAGCCTCTTTTCTACCTCTGGAAGTTCGGATGTCCTCAAAGTTTATCTTTTTCCAGGGCCACAATACGTCTGAGTCGCCGTAGCTGTTATATTGTCCCTCTTTTTATATAAAATTAACCAGATATGTATTTACTACGCACAGCAAATTCAAACAAAAATGAGAATATTACACACACTTCAGCATTTGGTCGAATTTTTTTTCACAATTACAATGTTGTGCAAAAGTAAGAACACAGCAAAAACTTGTGTTCTACTGAGTCAAGTGACTACTTTCTTTTCTGATGCAGTGTGAGATATACATGAATGAACGGTAAAATTTGTTCAAACGCAGTCGACATGCTGTAGACCCATTGTAGCTGCAATATTCTTGTTCAAACCTGAGAAAAAATATGTGTTCACTATATCGAGATTTTTATTGTTCACTATTTAGAGTAGTGCATGTAAAATTTTGGGTGTTCACTATACTGGATAGTTCACTCTTCCGAGATTCACTATATCGAGCGTCTACTGTATCGATTTTCAAAAAAAAAAAAAAAAATTAAAAAATTATTAAATATACAAACAAATCATTTTTTTTAAATATTTAAAATTAGAATTACTAAGACTGCTTACATCTGTCTGAATATTAATTTTGGTTGTAATCGGTTAAGCAGTTCTCGGTACCGTTTTTAGCCAACCTTCTTAATTTTGCTTTCATCAAATATAAATTACGTACACTGATTTTTTTCATAAAAAATCTTCGAGCCGTTTTGGAGAAAAATAAGCTTTTACTAAACGGTTATATTGACAGTTACCGTTAATATTTGAGCTAAAATAAAAATTAAAAAAAAAATACTCTGTAGACTGTCAATGATGGGCCAATCCGTTCAGGCTGTAGTCCAAAATACATACGAACAGACAGACAGACAGAATTTTGCCAGTAACACAAATATGTTTCTTTGTTATCTCAAAATTTATAATCTGCACGAATGCATAACTTGCATAATAGTGATTATAATCGAAAGTAAAAATCAGCTGGGATAATTGTTTCACACCAACTGGCATTTTACCCACATAAAATTAGGAACAAGATGTGACTGAGTCCAATGCTTTAAATGCCAAAAATGGATGCCGGGGATTACGCTTAGAAAATTGGAAACTGATTGGACAGGTCATCTATTAGTGAGTCAGTAAGCCAGTTGGTGTTATTCAGCAATAAGTTAAATTGCTCGTAATCAGTATTTTTTTAACCCAAAACTAATTTTCTATTATTTTTCTTCCCGATAAAAAAAAAATAGTGAATCTTAAAAATTGTATGAAATATACTTGTTTTGTTAGCCAAAGTAGATAAACAGGGTGTTTTTTAGACGTGTGGTTTTCAATCTGGCAAAATTTTTATCGGTGTTGGTCTTTTTGACAGCTGTTACTTGATTAATGCTCAGTTTGGTTTGTCATTTCATAATTAATAGACTTAGTCCTGAACAACGTTTGCAAATCGTGCAAATTTATTTTGATGACGTGACCACGCATATGCACCATGCACCAGCCGTACAATTTATTTTGGAGTGCGGGCGAGCAGAAAAAGAAAATACTGAACGTATACAAATCGGCTAAACTTTTAAATTATTAACCACCCGCCCCCATGACCAAATCCTCAATCCGCCACTGTTTAATATAACCACAAAAAAAATGTTTGGATTCGAATTTATTGAAATTTCTGAATAATATTTTCTCGTCCAAAACTGGCAAAATTAAAAAAAAAACTTTTTTAAAATTCTTTTTATTGTACTTTTCAATTGCAGACTATCCCCTAAATGAAAGAACTACAACATTCATTTTCGAAACCCACATTAAAGGACTCCTCACCGATTACATATTTAAACCATGGATATTCTTTCTCAGTTTCTCCAATTCCAAGTAAGCACGCACAATAAAGAAAAAAAGTTCCTGTTATATCGACTAATTAAAAGAAACTCAAGTACCAAAAAAAGCACAAAAGGTAAGCCAATCCCACTTCTGATCTATTAATTTAAAAAAAAAAACAAAAACTCTTTCTAAGTTCGTTAATTGCTTTTGGTGTTTAGCCTCTCTGTATATCTACAAGCCTTATTATCTATTATTATCGTTGTTAATGCAGGATGTCAATTTGTTGGCTCATCAGAAGAACATCGTAAAATGTATTGTTAAAACCTAAAATAAAAACAAATCAAAGAACAAGGATCTACCATAAGTTTATTTATACCCATCAACCTAGATTGATTCTCGTTAAAACGGACCAACTGGAAACGATTGCACAAGTCAAAATACATAAAAAAAAAACATTGCAATTGGAAGAACAAGATAGGCAAGCGTCCAAGAAAACATTAAGTCAAGCCTCATAGAAGCACCTCCAAATTCTTGCACAGGGTGTTGTGCAAAAAGGGATGTTCATACCTGATACACTGAGAAGCTGTATGATCGAGACGGACGTATCATCGTATCTACAGACATCATCCTCAGGACAGGTGCTTGTGCTACTCTACTGCTACCAACCAGCCGAAATCCATATCATATGTAATTAACATATGTCATTAACATAACCAAAAAAAAAAAAAAAAAATCAGAAAACAAAAAGCAAAAAAATTGTGTTTCGTGAGTCTGAAACTTAACCCAACGAAAGACCCTTTAAACAAAATTGTTAAAACCTCTCGATCGAGAATGCGTTGTAAAAACATTTTGTGTGTGTACGTCCCCAAAAAATTAATTAATTTTTTTTAAATTAACAAAAATGTTGTGTCGGTGTATGGTATTGGTTTAATTTTTCTCAGTGTATTTTTTTTTGTATTCTGTTTTTATCTTCCCCTCTTCTTAATTCCATCTGCACACTCATCTCATCAATATACTCATTTTAATTTACCTACTTTCCTATTCACTAAAAAAAACATGGGAAATGTGCTGTTTTAGGAGCACATTTTTGATTTCGTCAAAAATATCCTCAAGGCATCCAATTTAAGTTTACTCCAGTTTACACATTTCGAACTAATTAACGAGAAAGCCTGCACTCAGTGTGATATAGAGATACACGTTATGTATGTTGTTTTAGAAAGGATTATATTTTAGCCACACAGAACCCCAAAATATCAGTTACAATTGAAGCTTTGGAAACTGCAGTAACATAGCTATCACCCTCAGTTTTGTTTCTGAATTCAGTGACAGGAAAAAGCTACTTTGCCCCTTAATGACTTATGCATGACAAAATAGATTCCTTCTGCCGGTTTTTTTCCTGATTTATTAGCGAATCTGTTAATGCCATAGAGCATAGACATACATTTACATAACCTTTTATTGTCATCCATTTTTGAAGGTTACCCTTTAGTTACCCTGATGCTCCATTCAACTGACCGGATATAGAGATGCACCTTAATATAAAATTTTCAACTTCCGATGACGATTCCATTTTTTCTGTTACAGCCTGCTTACTTATTTAAAAAAATCGTCGAAAGCAATGGTGCACAAACTTGTAAAGTAATTTTTTACACCGCGAACAACTACATATTACAAGCATAATTTTATGTCTTGCAGCACACAAACGCAAATTAGTACGAGGGCATTCGGTTTCACCAAGTACAAATAATACAAATAAAACTGGGTCGCACGTAGTTGCTCTTATGTGCGTAATTACATTGAAAAGCAAGATCTTTGACAGAAACAAGTTAAATTAACGTTGAAAATAATACATTTTGAACTTATAAAAAGTATCAAAGCCACAATACCTGACGGTTTTCTAATAAAAATGAAGTATTCCATCACACGTCAATCTCGGCTGGAATTTATTCGACCCAGCCGCGGCGCGTTCACTTGCCCAAAATCATTTTTAAAACATAATGGCCAACCCTTTTCTTTATAATAAACCAACATTTTTGGCCATAATATTAAAAACGGATTAAGCGATTATCTTCAAATTTGTTATGTGATTCTTTTGGTATTCCCCAGAGGGGAAACTGAAATTTTGTTTAAGCCTAAAAAATACCGGTACCTGCCATATGACCGTTTAATTTTCTAAAAAAAACCGCTCCAACGATTTTGTTGAACATTTTTAAGAATTTTTTGTTGGTATTGGCTATCATTTGATCAGAACCAAATTTACGGAAAAAGTCTATTAACGGTGCCCTTCATATAACGGTTTTTTTTTTTAATTTTTGACTTTATCGGTTACGCCTCTTTGGATTTCTGTCAAATTTTATATTAGAGAAGATCTAGGTAGCCAAATTAATTCTGCACATCAAAATTTTGAATAACTTTTATTCTAATTAAAATTAATTTTTGATTTTTTTATGAAAAATCAATAGAATATTTAAAACTAATCAAAAAAAAAAATTTGAAAAACTATAAATAAAGAACAAGATTTTATCAAAATCCGTCCTACAATTTTGGAAATATTTTTTTCATAAATTCGTTATTACACAAGACGTGTGATGGCGTACTCTATTTTTACTAAAAACCGTAAAGTGTTGTGGTTTTGACACTTTTTTTTTTAAGTTCAGATAGTGTTATTTTTCTACGTTTATGTTACTTATTTTTTTAAATTTTATTCGACCATATGTCTAACTCGAGATAAAATTGTTGACATAATAACAACATTTCAGAAATGCGTCCGAAACGTCCACACCAAAAAATTAAATACTTTTTAAGCAAATGGAAAACATTTTAGAAATGTTTTTTTTTTAACAAATGTTTCTTTGGATTCAGAATTATATTTAATCGCTTCTACTATGGCTCCGCCGTAATGGCATCATAAACACGCTTACTATGACCGAAAACAAATTTGTAAAAAAAACTTACACACGTTTTGAGCCGCGTTGAAACAACTAAACGGAAATTTGTGAATATTTTCCCATTGGTGAACCAAATGACATCCAAATTTTTTACAAGTTTTGGTGAAACAGAAAATAGTACACACCTGTGAACACAAAAAACTTGCGAAATAATATTTATTGATTTTCACAAATTCACAATTTTGTACGTAGGTGAAATAGGCCCCTAGTCTGCAAAAAAAAAAAAAAAAAAAAATACCAAGGTAATCCATGATCCTTCTGTTTTTTGGTAGTTACACAAGTATACTACATTCGTCAATTTCGAAAGTACTCTTTGGACTTGATAATAGTGAAAACAGTGATTTTGAACATGGAATGAATGAGAATTGAAACAAACCAATTGATGTTTGTATTAAAATGTTTTTTCTGATATCAGTTAATTTAACTTAGGATCCCTAATTTGTTTAAAAATATAATTTAGCCTATGTCACCCTGGGATAGTGTAGCTTCTCAATAGTGACCTTCCTGTATATTTTTTTCAATTCACAAATCAATTCCCCACCAATCAAACTCACAATCACAATCCCTCTCCCCTTTTGAAAAGACTTTAGTATCTTTATGTAACATTTTTTTCAGTATGGTATCTTTTATAATTTTCACTATATATGTAAATCGACTTAGAACTATTTGGGTTTGAAGCAATATTGTTTTATTTCACGTTGTACATATATCTATGTCTGTGTTTTTCAACATATTTTTATCTATATCATTGATTGCACGCATTCTTCAAAAAAAAAAAAAAAAAAGCTGAATCTTGATGCCAATCGATGTTTTGATGTGAACTGTAATTGTAAACTTTTTATTTTTTTTTACAATTTTATTAAATTTATTAATTGTATTTTTTCATTGCTAAGCTGCCTTGGAATATAATTGCATTGTTTATAGTGTTTATTTTTACTTATTTGCTGAAGAAGCAACACAATTTATATATAATTATCTTAGGGCTGCATGGTTTTAAATTGACACAGCTGCTGTGGTATTTGTTCCATATTGTATTTGATTATGTTCCCAAGACTATTAGGTTTAGTAGCGATGAGTTTCTTTTTACGTTTGGTAACTTGTTGGTAAGATTCTTGATTCTTGGCTAGCTGCCTCCTGTTTCGCACTCCAATTTGTTTGAGGTCGTCCTCCACTTGAGCGCGCCACCTAAGGCGTGGTCTTCCTTGACTGCGTCAAAGATCCGGCGACCCGGAGCATTGTTGTCCATTCGCTCTACATGACCTAGCCATCTTAAACGTGATATGCGTATTTTTCTGACCTGGTCAATGTCGCTGTACAGCTCGTATAGTTCTTGGTTGAACCTTCTCCTCCAAAGGCCGTTAATGCAGGTAGGGCCAAAAATCTTCCGAAGAACCTTACGCTCAAAGCGACTAAGGATATCTTCATCCGCTTTAGATAGAGTCCATGCCTCGGCGCCATAGAGCAAGACTGGGATGATTAGGGTCTTATACAGAGTCTTCTTTGTCTTTTGCCGGGTTACATCACTTTACCCAACTGATCGATGTGCCAACGCGTATACCGGATGTTGCTGGGCAAGCCGCCCATACTCTTGACTTGTTTCGTACTTCTCACCCTGATAAATACCATTAGTGTAACTTCTCCATTTGGCGCTTCAGACCATTGTGTCATTTCAGCTAATTTCTTATCCTCCACCCATCCAGTTAAAGAAAAACTTCCCACCACGACCGTTTGGCAATACGAGAAAACCAACTGGGACGGCCTGAATATTTTTTTCTGAAACTCTAACTGGTCGATTAGTGACATTGATGCCAGTGCTGAAATGATTACAAATGTGATTCTTCTAGGGATGCGTGCTTTTATTCCTAATAGAGTTAAAAGCATCAAGCCTAAAGAAAAGTCCTGGTTTATTTCTGAGTGTAAAGAAGCTATCAGGCTCAAAGAAGTATCCGATCTTATAAAGTCAACCATACAGAGGAAAATCGAAAAAGCACAAACAAGCAAGAAACTCATGCAACTCCGTTATTGAAAGAACAAAATTTTTGCAGGACCAAAAATTACGGCAAAAAATTCTGCAATGTCCCAAAGGCAGTAAAAATTTTTGGTTATTTGTGTAAAATATTAAAAACTCCTCAACATCTTCGGTTCCAACGCTCATCGACAATAACAAACTAATTGTTTACTCTTCAGAGAAAGCACACTTGCTCGCCTTCCATTTTGCTGCTAGCCCCATGCTGTCTCACAGCAACGGCTTCTCCTTTACTTGAGAATGTAAATTTTTCCAATGGACAGATCTTTTTCCGCACTCGTACAGTAGCAAGAGTTCTCAAAGATCTCGATATACACAAATCCGCTGGCCCGGATGGTAAACCCCCGATTCTTCTGAAGAGGTGTTCTTCCACACTGGCAAAGCCACTGCATAAGCTTTTCCATCGCTCCTTCTCTTCTGGAATCTTTCCTAGAAGACGGAAAACAGCATTTGTCCAGCCTGTTCCTAAGAAATGTGACCCATCCTCCCCCTCCTCCTACCGACCCATAGCACTGACATCCCTTCTTTCTAAGGTCATGGAAACACTGATTAACCATCAGCTTAAGGAATATCTCGAAGATCGAAAGAGTCTCCATGACAGTCAGTATGGCTTCCGCAGCAACCGTTCCACTGGTTCATCTGATGGCATATCTCACCGAACAGTGGAACAAATCTTTACATCGCTTTGGTGAAAGTAAGATTATTGCTCTTAATATCTCCAAGGCATTTGATAGAGTTTGGCATGAAGCTCTCTTATTGAAAATGCGTGCTTTTGGGATCGATAATACTCTTGTTCGTTGGATTAGAAGCTATCTTCTGGACCGTTCAATACAAGTTGTGTTGGAAGGATTCAAGTCTGATTCGCACAAAATAAACGCTGGTGTGCCCCAGGGCTCTGTTCTGTCTCCGACTCTTTTCCTCATTTTTATAAATGATCTTCTGTCTGTAACTTTCATTCCACTTAATTGTTTTGCTGACGACTCTACCCTCAGCTTTTCATATTCGTTCGATAATTCACGTCCTTCGCCTTCGGACGTACAATTGCAACGGTGCCGTATGTCAAGCTCATTAAACTTCGATTTATACAGCATTGTCAAATGGGGTAATAGGAATCGTATGGAGTTTAGTGCTTTAAAGCTAAACATACCCCCAATGCCATTGTCCACCGTACGTACCGTGAAATATAGGGATTCTTTTTTTAGCCGAACGACACGAATTTGGAATAGTTTACCCGGCGAGATTTTCCCTTGCCATTTTGATCTGCAAACATTTAAAACCAATGTTAATTGACACCTCCTATCTCTCCCCTCCCTATCAACCGAATGCCCGCGCAGTGTGTTACATTAAAAGGGAAACAAGTAGTCCCTTGTGTGCGCGTTAATTATAAAAAAAAAAACTTCGGTCTCTTTGCATTTTAGTCCAATAAACAAAGCCTTAAACAGATCGGGTAGTTTTGAATTTTTGTTATAATGTTGGGATGTCGGGTAGATACAAAAACGTAACGGATACATTACTCGCGAGAGTCCTCATAATTAATCTTCGAAATCGTAAACAGTATTGCTAATCGTACAGCTTGTACTAACGAGGGTCCTAACGTACTTTCTAACGGTGCTCCAAGGATCTGCGCTTGGTCCCATCTAATTTCTGATCTATCTACCTTTCGTGGGTAAAATTGACTTGACTTTGCTTATAGTTCGGTCAGTCCCTTGGATTTAATAGAAAATATAAACCATGACGTCCTCTTACTGAGATGGTGGCTTGCGGAAAACAGGCTTCCCTGAGTTCCCTGACTCACAAATAGTAATTCATTCTCATGATTGTGCAAGTCATGTTCTGTTAAATAGCATATATGTAGTTTCCAAAATGGTTTATCTTTCACTTGAACTGCTAATTGCAGTATTAACTGCTTTATAACTGAAGCGGTTGATTGTTTTAAATATCTTGGTGTAACCTTTGACATACATTTGAAATGGGACAAGCACATTTCTCTTTTAAAAAAATATCTACTTTCTTCTACGCGTTGCTTATCTCGCCTACCTCTCCTCTTACAATGAAAATGGTTTTATTATGGCTCATTCTATTCAAGATTGCAATATGGACGCTGTAGTTGGGGTGGAGCTTCTGAAGGTCTTTTTTATGAGAGGCGGGTATCTAGAAAGTCCAATTTTTGATTCTCGCAGCTTGCGAAGCTATTCAAACTTTGTTTTAATTATTCCCGCTTTTCACAAGTTATAGAAACTTTTACTCCATTGTCGCACGAAAACTCTTCAACTCTTTGCCAATAGAATATCGATCCATAAGAAATCTCTGTTCGTTTACACAAGTAACGAAAAAAAAGAGTAAAGACAATTTTACGTGATAACGTCATAAGAAAAAAATTGATGGAAGCAACACCAACATACAGCTCGTTAACTCACACCCACAAACCCTCTTGTTAAATCCACACTTCTTCTTTCTACTTTAACAAAACTCCGCCTATTTTGTATTTTTTCTTGCTCTTCTTGTTCTTTTTGAATTTGAGTAGAATTATTTTGGGAATTTACGCCTGTTACGGACTTGACAACTTTGACTTATCATCAAACTGTCATTGTCAATTTATTCAGTAAACTCAACATTTTCATCATGGTAAAGTACACGAGCGAGCAACGTCTGCAAATTATAAAATTTTTTTTACCGAAATTCGGAGTCAGTGACCGCAACTTTAAGAGCGTTGAATTGTTGAATTTCAGCGCAAAATCATCTTCAGTGACGAAGCTCATTTTTGGCTCGATGGTTCGTCAATAAGCAAAATATGCGTTATTGGTCGGGTGAAAATCCACATTTGATACATGAATCACCACTTCATCCACAAAAAAATAACTGTTTGGTGCGATTTACATGCCGGCGGGGTTATTTGGCCATATTTTTTCGTCGACGATAACGTCACGTTACTGTGAATGGCTAATGGAAGATATGGACTTTACAATCGATTTATTGAAGAGTGGGTTCTAACAGAATGCCCTGTTCTATTTAAAACTCAATATCATAAGTGTTTTTTTTTAATAAATTAATTTTCCTAATTCGTCGTCTAATATCTAATTAAGCTGAATATTTTTATACTTTCAAGCATGCCTATGTTCTTTAATTTAAAACGTCTTTTAAAACCTAAAAGTTTATTTTTAATCTCAGTTTTCAAAGTTTCTTCTTCGGTTTAACTATTTAAACAAAACGCATGCAAGCTCATATAAAATAATTATTATTTCGCTGCTAAATAATTTTTGTTTGTTTAGTATCTTACATAAATATTTATATTTATTATATATTTCATTTAATAAACACATATCGTAGGTGCAGATTAAAATTTCTAGAATCTTCTTATGCCAATACTTATTTGAGACAGTCGTGCTTCTTATTCTATAAAACTACATAACACTCGTGGTGTTGCGTCACGTGAACCTTGATGCATTGTGAGGAATGCATGTAAACTAAGTGTTAGACGAAAACAGGCGGAATTTTTGTGAGCGCTTTTTCGGTCACAAAAATAAGCAACATTTTCTCGACAAATCATACAATCGCTCGTTATAATAGATTCCACACTATGAAGACAATCGTATGCCACTTTTAATTGAAACAACCATTCCACCTGATCATAGAAAATAAATAAAATATTTCGACGATTTGTTCATTTTGAAATGACTTACTTAAGTTTTTTGTAACTTTTTACTGAAACCACATAATTTTTCATAGATCGCGCTATGTTTTAGTTATTTCCAAACCATTAGCATTTGTTTATTATTAAAGTTATAATATTACTTGCAAACTAAGGGTGGATCGATTTTTTTTCTTTGAATTCAGTTTTTGGGCACTAACCAAAAGTTGTCTTTATATCTACATCATGATGTCAGGTAAAAAAAAGTTTTTGAAAAAAATTCCCATCTTGTACTGCCCCAAGGTCATTCAAAACTTCTCCTGAACCCAAAAAAAAAATCTTAATAAAAAAATAAATTTTCCACAAATTCAACCATTTTTTTTTTGAGTCTGGGCAGTATTAACTTTTATAATGAATGATAATCAAGAGCATTTTAAGTAAAAAAAAAAAAAGTTGGTTGTCTGTAAAGTCGGTTTACGGACGATAATTTAACGTGATAACGTCATCATAAGAAAACATTGATGGCAGCAACATCAACATACAGCCCGTTAACTCACACCCACAAACCGTCTCGTTAAATCCACACACACACCCCAATATCTGCATCTACTTTCTACTTTAACAAAACTCCGCCTATTTTGTATTTCTTATTCTCTCGTATATATTGAATTAGAGTGGAATTATTTAAGGAATCACAGTATCGCAGCGTGCGGCATTTTTCTTAGCAGCATGAGTCATGTTATTTCGTATGTGTAGCCTGTAAGACGGTATCATGTCAAAAATAATAAAATATTAAGAAATAAGAGTTAAAACATAGCAAAAAGTCAAAGGTTAAGAAAAAAATTTTAAAAATATTAAATCTTTTTTTAGAATTAAAAACCGAAATTTTTTTCGAGATTCAATTCGTGTTCTTATCCATCGTGCCTCATTGGACTACAGACAGCGGCAGAAGCTTCAGTCACAATTTTGACGCACCTTTCTCTCGCTTGAGTGTGGCAAGAATAATCCTTATATACGCAGAATAAAATTTGCAGTCAATCTGGGATCTTGAATACATTCATAAATAACTTCCAGACTAATGTTTCTTAATATTGGTGGATCACATTCCAGTGAATTATGTCAACGTAATCCTGACCATTAAAGTTAAATTTCACAAAACAAAAGACCGGACCGATCGTGAGGATGTTCCAAGCTGTTCTCGTGCTCTTTTAATTCTTTCCTTTCGTTCGCAATCATTGATATTAAAATATTTCCCGGGTGTCCGAAATAGTCATTTCTTTGAATAACAGTGACCAATAATAGCAAAATATCAGATGGTTTCAATGTAGAAAAATATAACTTTACTTTTCGATTACCAGTTTTAAGCCACCGTGAGTGAAGGACGTTACCGGGATTTATCTTTCTAAAACTGTCACTACAAATCCCTGAACTGATAGCATGACAAATTTCAAACTGGTGTCGTTGGTCAGTACTGGAGATAATGAGTATTTGATAACTGTGGAAGGTTAAATTGGATAGCTTGAAATCGGCAAATTCTCACAATCTTTGTGTTTTTTTTTCCCAAAAATGCCTATAAAGCGTAATCCAGATGAGATGCTCAAATATGTGTTCATTTGCATGCAACTGGCATATGAACCATTTCAATGGTTTTCCTAGCTCTAGTCCTCCGTTGGATCCGGTGTTTATAACTGTGGCATCACTTTTGATTAATCAATTATCTTTTAATAAAAGAACTCTTTCAATTTGTTACTTACGGTTTCAGCTTTTCCATTTGGAAGATAAAGATGTCCTCAGTATTCCGATCCAGGCTTCTATTATCTTTCATACCGAGAGTTTTATCTTTTCGTCCATCAAAATATATCCCAAAACTGGAGGTCTTGGAATGGCATCGACAAAGATAATAATGATGCCCTCTGCTTCTCCCCAGCACGTCTGACGTTGGCAAAATTGTCCTTTTGAAATCATCTTGCTGTGTCGCTGAAATAATTGCTGCTGCTGTCCTGTGTGAAATCCCAAATCTGTCGAGAGTTTTCGGAACTTGTAGATAAATTCTCAATTTTCTTTGACGTTAGATGTTCTGCACCAATTGGAGTTTCAGATATTTAAAAAGAAGATTCCTGTGATGATCCTTATGATAATTATGATGAATTTGTATCTTGATGAGCAGGTTTTAAACTTCAGATATTAAAGCTCTACTAGTTGAAGGAGTTTTTTTTCTAAAACAGATTGCTATGCTGATGTGGTATTAACTTTAGTGGCATGTTTCATAAGTGATGCATCATGTTTTCCCTTCCTTTGAAGGCTTTCTGAAATCTGCTTTGTCACTTTGGCGTCAGCATTGCTTATGTTATAAATAAAAAATTAAATTTATTGGCGTGATAGCTCCCTGAGGAGCCAAGGCATAGCATGACTTATACTCTCAACCATTCGTGTGTGTGCGTTGTTAATCTGTAAGAATGGAAGGAACCTACAGTTTACCGCCGAGTCCGAACGGCTACATGAGATGCACTTTTTCGAGACAAATTTTACTCTTGGAGGTTTTGTCAGTTCCTAGCAAGAGGCAGTACCCCGGAAAAAGGTGGCTATGAGCTGGATTCGAACCCAAATTCATTCGCTTAGCCATAAACCATTTTTCGTTGCGTATCACGATATCTTTTCTGGATTTGTTGGGTTACAATAAGTTTCGGTATTTACCATGATAACTTTTTATTTTATTCGAAATCGAACGCTGGACTTTGACAGAAAAAACGCAGAGAACAATTGAATTCTTCAAAAATTCGTATCATCTATCTCCTTGCAGACATATATCTATTATGTTTCTTATGGAATATGAGAAGTTTTGTAAACGATTTTATTTATTTTTTTTTTAGGTTTTCCATATTTCGAAAATCCTAAAGTTCTTTAGGGCAGTATTAAAAATTGGAATTTTTAAAAAATATTTTGAATTTTTCCGAACACCATTAAACAAAAAAAAATGTTTCATACAATTTTTGTACCAATCGATTCACCCTTTACTTATCTTCTGTTTTTGAAAATGCACTTCAAAACTTTAATAGAAACTCTAACAATATGTGCTGTATAGGCCATAAACTAATGCTGGCTTTGTAAGGGCCCAGACGAAACATCGGTTTCTTATTTTTCGATGGTTAGAAAGACATTTTTAAGATCACGGAAAACTAATTTTGACAAAAATGTGTTTATTTCAAAAACAAAAAGAATTTATTATATACTAGAATTCGGGTAGATCGGAGTTTATTTATTTAAACAATTTCAGCAGTGTGCTGATTTATTTGTTATAACGTATAAACGCATACGCCTCGATTTTTGTTTGTATTCAAATTATACTCCTACCTATCGACAAACGTTTATATTTATATAATATTAAATTATTTTCTATTGCAAATTAAACTATATAGTTGCTTTTTATACATTTGAAAAAAGGCGTTTTGTTTAATGTCGGTATTGAAATTTATTATTTTTTTGTTTTGTGTTTTTACAAATGCATTTAATCACAATAAAACATTGATTGTCACTCTTGATTTGTTGAGTCAAAAAACAACATAAAATACATTTGAAGATTTTATTTTGTAAAATATTGTATGGAAACTTAGGACCTGGCTATATTGTGAGCAAAAGGCGTTATTAAAACTCATGCTTGTGTGGGCCATGACTATTTACAGTCTACACTATTCTATTCAATTTAAATCTATTCTTCATTCTTTGACCAAAAAATATAATTAAAAACTGCCGATTTTCCAACGAAGGCTTTGTTCATTTTCATGCTTCAAATTAAAGTCTTGTGTGGTCTGGAGTAGATGGAAAACACCTGTTTTTCAGCCAGCCATTGTCCACTACGTCTCTCTTATCATATTAATGATTATTTTAATTAAAATATTTTGCACAATAAAATCTTCTAAATGACCGACAATGCAGCTTTTGTACCATTAAAATTAAGTCAACTGGTTTTTGTTCTCCAATCACGTTCTTGCTATTTACATTAGAAATAATGTTGCATACCAATTCCAAACACAATATGGTCCTTGTATTAACTCCTTCTTTAATCTCATGTGCTTTAGGTTCATGGTTAATAAGTATAGTTTGAAGCCCAAATCTTAATCTGGACAGATTTTCAACATCTCGCGAATTCAATTAATCGACACCTTCTTTACCTCCCTCGCACAGGGCAACACACAAATCCCTTCTGCGCGGGCATTGAGTTTGGCACCAAGTTCTTTTATCGAAAAATTAATCCGTATTGAATTGGAAATTACTTTCCGGCTGTTCCATTGGCGTTGTTTTTGGATGGCTTCCAGCCTGATAGTCGCGATATTAAAACTGGTGTGCCCCAGGCTGGGTCAATGACAGCTAGGAATTTGGATCTGTCCAAACTTGTAGAAGCTTTTTGGGAGAACTTGGAAACTTTACGTATGCTAAGCTCATTATCAAGCAGGGAATACGAAATCGTGTAAAATCCATGAGTGGCGCATGCATCATGGAATTCGATCAGCTAAAAATTCTCGGTATGTTCACCGCCTCTGGTGAAACAATCTCATATACAATGCCATCACAAGATGTTTGGGCTTGCTTCGACGATTTATGCAATCTTTTTCTCTCCTATCTCCATCTTAGGTGGCGCTATAGTCCGGGGTGGGCCTTAGCCTCAACCAACAAGCTTCTCCAGCCAAATCGTTCCCTAGCTAGCTGCCTCCAGTTTTGCACGTGGAGCCGGTTGAGGTCCTCTTCCACTTTTGTGCGCCATCTGAGTTTCGGTCTTCCTCTACTGCGCCATCCCTCTGGGGTGGATTCATAGATTTTCCGGCATTGGTGTCCATCCGCTCCGAGAGGTGAAACAATCTCATAAACAATGCCATCACAAGATGTTTGGGCTTGCTTCGATGATTTATGAAATCTTTTTCTCTCCTATCTCCATCTTAGGTGGCGCTATAGTCCGGGGTGGGCCTTAGCCTCAACCAACAAGCTTCTCCAGCCACAGATCTCCATGTCCTCGATCGCGTGCTTCTCATGATCCCTTTTTTTCTTTCTGAGAAGCCGGTGTTCCTCTGTCCTCTTCTGCACGGGTAGTTCTGGTCTTTATTTCCAGGGCCGCCTTGTATGCTTCTTGCCGATGCTCATCATCAAACCAGGTGGTTTCGTTGTGGTGGCCGTGTAAAACCCAGCACTTCAGAGGCGGCTTCGCTGATAGCATTTTGGCAATGTTGCCACTGGTTCTCAATACTTGATGCTGGCTGTAAAGGATTATTTGATACTCCATCGGAAATGGAGCTGCAGATTTCTTGCGATTGCAGCCGTTCGATGCGTTAAACTTCCTCACAGTTTTACATCTTCTTGGCGTTGGTCGAGATATCCTCAGTCGTACCTTGGCTACAACGAGGTTGTGGCTTGAGACAATGTTTTCTCCCCAGAAAGTTCGGACATCCATCATACTGGAGTTGGTTGACAGTTGATAGATCAGGGGATCTCCATGTCCCTTTGTGAATGTTGAGGTGCTTTTACTTACTATTAAGTATATAGATTTGTTCCTTAGCCGTACAACTCAACTTAGGTTGTTCAGAAGTTTAAAACCAATGTGCATCGACATCTCCTCTCACATCCTTTCCCTTCTTCCTAATCTCGCATTGTGCTTACTGATATTAAAGACCTTTAACGTGTGTTGAGTATATGTATATGTAAGCCAATAGCAACAAAAGCATATTCATTCCTTGGGCACCATCATTATGGTTTAAATTAAAACTGTTGTACGGGTGTTTCTATTAAGAGTGCCCAAGGGAAATAGCATATGAAAGGAGATACCGATGCACATTTGTTTTGCAATTCTGCAAGTCATAATGTAGGGGGGGACAGAGTCTGGCAAAGCATCTCACATTCGCGTGGTACGGCTAAAGAAAGAATCCCTGTAGTTAAGTGTATATCCGAAGTTGGGCTCAAGGGTATATTGATGAGCATTTCTTGCAGCGCGAGTATTACGATTGAATTGTTTCAGGAGAAGAATGCAGCTGTTTATTTCTAAAAAAAAGAATCTCCATATCTTACAGTACATCCGAAGTAAGGTTAAAAGATAAACTTCCACGGCTTACCAAAACACTTCGGACTCAACTAAAAAAAAAGTAACTCATGTTTTTTTTTTTTGAGAATGCATTTTCCCAAAGTAATAAGGCATTCCGTTGAGCAGAAATCAGCAGAGCCGGATATCACAATCATAAATATAAACTTTGTTTTAAATTAAAAAAATCCCAAATTCATAGTTTTGACGTTTCTACTTCACAAATGTACTCTCAAATTTTTTTTTTTTTTTATTCAAAGAATTGAACTTTAAACTGTGTCAATATGGTGCAATTGAGCACCGACAAAACAGCTCAAGCCTATTTTGAAAAAAAATTGAAAGTCGATGACGCGCTTTGCTCCGGACTTCATTATTGACAATGACAACTATGAATCGGCTTATAGTGTCACACAAAATTAATTCTCAAGCTTGCATTATGAATTCGGCTTCATTTTCTATAAAAAAAAATAAATAAAATACTAGGCTACATAGGGATAACTTTGATACAATAATTGGGGCGTTAACACACTTTATTCAAACACAATTTTTTTATTCTTATATTTTTTCTCATTTTAAGAAAACTAAACATGACCCTCACCTTAACAATAATTAACAAAAAAAAAAAAAACGCGAAAATTTAAAACAAAATATCAATCGATTTCCTTAAATTTATTTCTTGGTGTGTTTTTTTTTGTATGTTTAGATAAATGTGTATCTGTGTTGAAATTTTTGCAATGCAATATATAGAATATATATATATATGTATAAATTGATAACAAGATAATTAATTAAATATGCAAATTTCGGTGTTTGGAGCATACTTCGCTAATTTCACAAAATATGTTTTTTTTTATTTTTAACTAAAACAATGTCAAATGCAATAGAAAAAATTAACTGGCCTTTGAGTCACTGATTTGTTTAAATATTAATGCATTTTTCAATTAAATAGTCATAAGCAAAATAAAATTTTGTATATTGTATTTTTTTTTATTGTTTTGTTGCTGAATGTTTATTGTTAATTTTTAAACACATTATCACTTTTTTTCACTTCAAATAAAGAAACCGGATACAAAAATATATCCCTATTGTCACAACAGATTCAAGGCAAATTAACCCCTTAAGAAACAGGCATCTCATTGCTTCCTTCAAGTTAGAGACGTTCGTCGAATTTTCTTTTCCGAGAAAAGTTGAAGCTTGAGATTAGCTACCCTGTTCACTTAGTTCCCGTGTAACATTCTTCCGAAAAGGAAACAATATCTCCAGCATTTGATTTGACGATGATTTTTTGTTTAACTTTCTTCTATGTGATTCTCATACAATAGTGTGACCACAATTAAGATTAAAATAGTAGGAAACTTAGCTCTTTTTAATTGTTCTCAAATTGATTGACTAATTCCATTTGAAATGAAAACCACTACGAGATTCAGGAGAACGAGTTTCGAAAAACGATCGCAAGAAAACGGGCTACAGGAAAGTTTACCCAACCCACCTTTTCAAAGGTTAAACTTAATATATTATGAGGATTCTACTGAATCGCAATATAAATATCTCCACGGAAACGGCTTCCATTGTATATCTCATTTAGTCTGAGATAGAATAGCTTGAGAACCATCTATTCATAGGCCAGTACGTGTTAGAAAATAATTCAGACAAAAAAATTTCTTATTGTTAGTGGTTCAATACGAAAATCCTGCGTTGTCCCCTTCGGAGGAGCTGTGCTAAAAGGAGTTGGGGGGATACAATGCACCCAAAATAGGGTCTTTTTATGGTGTTTCGCTTGTATGTTCTAAACTAATCAATATTTTCAAAAACGTTCTGTTTAAGGTTTTTTTGGAGATTCAGCGTCAAATGAGACCAATGTCGGAAAAAAAATTTGTTTTCACTCATTTTTTAGATGCCTATATCTCGTTGTGTTGATATCCTAGCTAAATATGTTTTACATTTTCAGATAGGTATTGAGTCTAGCTACCTGATACATAAACCTGAATATTCTTGAAAAATAAAAATGTGCCTACAAAAGCGGATTGAAAGGTCGCATGTCGGAAAATACGTTTTTTCACTCAATTCTTTAGATGGATGTATCTCGTTGTATAGATATCCTAGATGAGTATGTTTTGTACCGTCAGATAGGTATTGAACTCTCTACCTGATTCATATACCAGAATTTTCTTGAAAAAATAAAAATTCGCCTCGAGGAGTAGATTGAAGGGTCGCGTGTCGGAAAATAAATTTGTTCACTCAATTTTTAGATGCTTATTTCTCGTTGTTTAGATACTCTAGATGAGTATGTTTTGCCTTGTCAGATAGGTATTGAGTCCAGCTATTTGATCCATACACCAGAATTTTCTTGAACATAAAAATGCGCTTCGAAGAGCGGATTAAAGGGTCGCGTGTCAAAAAATATTTTTTTTCACTCAATTATTTAGATGTCTTTATCTCGTTGCGTAGATGTCCTAGCTGAGTATGTTTTGCATTGCCAGATAGGTATTTAGTCCAGCTATCTTATCCATTAACCTGAATTTTCTTGAAAAAATAAAAATGTGCCTCAAAAAGCGGATTGAAAGGTCGCATGTCGGAAAAACGTTTTTTTTTCACTCAATTCTTTAAATGGCTATATCTCATTGTGAGTATATTTTGCATCGTCAGATAGGTACTTAACTCAGCTACTTGATCCACACGCCAGAATTTTCTTGAAAAAATAAAAATTCGCCTCGAGGAGTAGATTGAAGGGTCGCGTGTCGGAAAATAAATTTTTTCACTCAATCTTTAGATGGCTATTTCTCGTTGTTTAGATACTCTAGATGAAAATATTTTGCATTGTCAGATAGGTATTGATCCCTCTACTTGATCCATACACCAGAATTTTCTTGAACAATCAAAAATTCGCCTCGAGGAGTTGATTGAAGGGTCGCATGTCGAAAATACATTTTTTCGCTCAATTATTTAGATGTCTATATCTCGTTTGGTAGATATCCTAGCTGAAAATGTTTTGCATTATCAGATACATAGGTACTGAGTCCAGCTACCGATTCATGCACCTGAATTTTCTTAAAAAAAATATAAATGCACCTCAAAAAGCGGATTGAAAGATCGGAAAATACATTTTTTCACTCAATTCTTTAGATGGCTATATCTCGTTGTCTATATATTCTAGCTGAGTATGTTTTGCACTGTCAGATAGGTATAGAGTACAGCTACCTGATCCATACACCTGTATTTTCTTGAAAAATATAAATGCACCTCTAGGAGCGGATTGCATTGTCAATGGTATTGAATCCAGCTACCCGTACACTAGCTATCCATACAACAGAAATAAGGTGATAAAAAATAGTTATTGCACCTCCAGGAGTGAAATGAGTGCAAGGTTTTTGATTCGTATTGACTTTACCCTCCCTTCTACCCTAAGCACTGCCGATTTTCATATTGGGCCACAAATAAATGTATTGCAATAGGAAATTTTTGAATTACTTCCGAATTGAATGTTTAACGCTACTGGCCTATCATGACGGGGATATTTTTCGGTCGCGAAAAAAATTCCTTTTAAAATTTGAATCAATTATAGTCCAGGTATTCTCCTTTATTTGGACTGTACTTTCTGTAACACCTAATAAACTAGCTTGACACCAGTGTTCTGTTAAAA
Organism: Platycheirus rosarum; assembly: GCA_963971375.1. NCBI lineage: Eukaryota > Metazoa > Arthropoda > Insecta > Diptera > Syrphidae > Platycheirus > Platycheirus rosarum. Next base: position 2,172,407 of record OZ020511.1, read on the forward strand.
GATTTTGGAGCAATAAAAGTAAATTACGTTTCCCGAATGGTATAACATTTGGTATTAATGGTCAGGTTTCTTTCTGATTTACTAAAGAAGAGTCATCTCGTATAGTAAGTATTTATAACTAGAATTTATAGTTTTTTCCGTAGAGCAAATTTAAAACTTCAAGACTTTGTCATGCCTTCCCTGTAATAGTTAAGGATTCGTTGATGTGATATAGACCTTGCAAATATAATAAGAAAGCCTTGGAAAAAATATTGTACGGCAGAACAACGTATTAGAAAAATATAGTAGGAACGACATTTTTATATCCAGACGACCTAGAAACCATTTAAGAAAAAATTGGTAGATTTATAAACCCTATCATTTTTATCTACGTATATGAAAAATAGCCCAGTAGAAATCGACACTAAAAAAGGATTAGGTTGCTGGACTCAATACCTATCTTGCATTGCACAACATATTTAGCTAGAACCCTAACGTAACAATATATAGCCATGTGAAAATTTGAGTGATTAAATGTATTTTTCCACTCAATTTAAGTATGCTTATATCTCTGTTTCTAAAGGTTTAAGCTGAGTATGTTTTACATTTTCAGATAAGTACTGAGTCCAGGTAATAGATTCATGCACCAAAAAATTCTTCAAAAATAACTGCGCCTCATGGATCGAATTAAAGGGTAGCATGTCGAAAACTAAATTTTTCACTCAAGCCTTCACATGGCCATATCTCATAATTTAGAACTTTTAGATTAGTATGTTTTACATTGTCAGATAGACACTGTATTCAGCTACTTGATCAATGTACCAGATATTTCTTTAAGAAATAACTGCGTCTCCAGGGGTGGATTGAGAGGACGCTTGTCAGAAAATACATTGTTTCACTCAAGTTTTATATGTCTATATTTAAAAGCCGCGTGTCAGACAATAATTTTTTTCACTCAAACTGTGGTTCTTACATTGTTAGATAGGTATAGAGTCCAGCTATCCACACAACTAAAAATCTCCTGAAAAATAATTTAGTCCCATAATTTGAGGGATGCGGTAAAAAGCTACAGTTTTTGGCATTTTTTAGGGAAATTTGAAAAATTACCTTTCCTTTTACCACCATATCATGTTTGAATAGTCAATATTGTAGGAAATTTTCTGGTCTACAAAATAAACCCAAACATTTTTAACGTAGTACATAAGCAAAAAAAAGTTGTTAATGAAAAACCAATGAAAGGTCGAAAATTTTCCAGTTCCAGTTTTTTTTTGGATGAGCGGTTTTGCCAATATATTTAGATCCGGACGTCAGCAAAACTAAAAAAAATGACAATTTTCGGTAAAATGGACCATTTTTGGGTTTATAGAGCTCCTGTAAGGCTCAAATTGTTGGATATTGGATATTTTGTTTGTCAAAAAACGCATATTTTATGACTTTTAGAGCAAACCGTGAAAAAAAATTGCACAGATTTTTCCATACAACATACCAAAAATTCAGAACATCATGCTTCGCGATTTTAATGTCGATTTCTATTGCGCTATGAATATTTGTATCTTTTTTTGTATCTAATTATATAACTTGTACCTACTGTTGTCAAGCAAATAGGATTAACCAAAAAAATAGCCCAGTTTCTTTTTTGATAACCGTTGCAAATGCATAATGTGTTTTTTTTTAATAATTTTAATGTCAATGTTTTTGATCAACAAATAAATGTCCATTTTAATGTTTTGTTTCACCTAAATATGTGAGTGTTAGTTGAAAAGAGAAAACCAATCTATCTTCCGACTTCATGTGTTTTCAAATTTTGTTGTATTTTTTTTTTTTTTTTTTAATTTTGTATGCTTTTTAATGTCTTGTTGATCATTATATTGATTGCTTTCTTGTGACAAGAAAATAATTTGCATTTTAATGAATTAAAAATGTTTTTTGTGTTTTTAATTTGTTTTTAATTTATAACTAAATTTTTTATTTGATTTGTTAACTCCTGGTGTCCTTCATTTTATTTTTTTTCTTAATTGTTTTTGCATTGGATACAAAGCTGATGAAAATAAAATAATAATTCTTTTACTCTTCAAAAAAAAAAAAAAAACAATTGATTAAACACAGGATGAATTTCATCCGTTTATCGAGGCCCTTCTGCCATTTGTTAAGTCATTTTCGTACTCATGGTTCAATTTGCAAGCCGCGAAGAGGAAATACTATAAGAAACACGAAAAACGTATGTCACTTGAGGAAGAGAGGCACTGCAAAGATGAATTACAGGTAAGCAAATTTTTTTGTAAATTACTAAATTGCATTCAATGGAAACGAAATGCACTGGAACAAAAACCATGATTGGCCAATACATATCCTTTTCAATCGGCGCAGGGTTAAAAGACCCACTTGGGTGAGTCAAAAGTCCAGAAATCAATTATGGACTCTTGACCCACCCTGACGAGCTAAAAGTCCATAAAAAAGAGTTCATATTTATAATATTTTGCACTGTCAAAAATTCAGCTAACCGATACGTACACCACAAATCTCCCGACAAAATAAATACGTCTCCAGGAGCGGTTCAGAAAACAAAATTTTCACTCAAGTTTTCACATGCTTATATTTCGTTGTGTAGAGATTTTAGCTGAGTATTTTTTACATTGCCAGATAGGTATTGAGTTCAACTACTCGATCCGTATACAACTAATCTCTTGAAAAAATAGCTGCGCCTCCAGTAGTGGATTGAAAAGTCGGGTTTCAGAAAATACATTTTTTCACTCAAGCCACCACGTGCCTATATATAGTTATGTAGAAGTTCTACCTGAGTTTTTTGTGTAGGGTGTTAAAAGTTTGTGGTTTTATATAGGAATCCGTATTAAAACAAAATTTGATCATAACTCGAGTATAAGTAATAGAAGAAATGAGGTACAAATGTGCAGTTTCTGGCATTTTTTTAGGGAAATTAAAAAAAAATTACCTTTTATTCGAATCGCCATATCTTGGTAACGAATTAACGTACAAACATGTTAGGAACATGTATGCTCTACCAAACACTTTTAACGTAGGACGTTAAAAAAAAAGTTATTAATGAAAAGGTCGAACATTTTGCAGATTCGCCCCCACATTTTTTGCACAGGGTCCATGAGGTCCAAAATTTGAGAAAATGTTAATTAACTATCCCTAAACATTATCCCAAAGTTTCATTAAGTTCCCACCCTTGTCGACATAAGACTACCTGTCGACTGGATACTGAAATATCTAGGCAACCCGACATCAAAATCAACAGACGACTGGTTACAGACTTTTTTTGTGAATCGCCAACGAGTTTTCAACCAGTAGCGTCATGTACGTCGTTCCATTTGATTACACAGGTTGTGACTCAAAGCAAACTAGTTGCCAACTCGCATCAGTTTTACTTTGAGTTGCTCCGTGATCCGTGTGCATTGGGTTAAGAGGGTATTAAGCAGCAGTTTTTGCTGCTTGGTCTGCAGCATCATTTCCTAGGATCCCACAAAGTCCAGGAATGTATCCTAGTATGATGTTTTTACTATGGTACAAACAACTTCCAATTGACTCTAATGAAGGGCATTTGTTTGCCTCATTTTTTAGCCCTATGGGAATGCTGAGATTATACATTAGGATCAAAGATCGACCAGTTCTGTTCTGAGCAATGGATATCCCTTTATTATTGCCGTTGATTCTGCAATGTAGCTGGCAGTTTGTGGCAACCGACCTTAGCTGTAAAATAGATGTCTGTGTATGTGCATTTGGTTGCCATTGGATGACTGCGTATAAGCATCAGATATTACTATTTGAGCCATCTGTGTAAAAGATTCTATAGCCATTGATAGTAGTAATCATTTCTTCATGAAGCATCCTAAAGGTTTCGTCCTGTTTGAAGTTTGGGATCTGGGTGAGCTTCTGATGTCGCGATCAGAAGCTCGCGACATCTGTTTTTAAAAAATCAAAAAGTCGCATATACCGGTTAAACATAACTGACACTTTTGAATTCCATCCATAGAAGTGTGCGACATCTTTGGTATTTTGCCTCTTGTTTATTTTAGATCGTGGACAACTTCCTTTTTTATTGGTTTGTGCCTAAGACAAGCTAAAAGCACTAGAAGGAAAAAAGGGATTTTTTATTAATTAATTGTGGGATATTCTAAAAAACATGGGGAGAAAAAAGGAAATTTTAACATGGCAACATGGGAAAACCTGCTGCCAATGTCTGGGATTACTGGATGAAATGTCAAAATTGGGGTTTAATTGTTTTCCCGCTAGTGTACTCAGGAGGGCTAATGTCGCCAAAAATAACTGAAACTAAAATGGAACCAACTTGAGGTAGGCATCTAGCAGTCCATATATAATACGTCCATCGCCATGGTGCTACCCATACGGATTTCAACATGTCATTTCAAATTCGAGGTAGAATCTTGTTAGGAGAAAATCGTGATAGCTTTTAAAATTCCGGGCGAACGGACATTTTTTGGTTGGAAGGTTTTCGGGTGAAAGTTCTCTGGGCGAAACTCATGATATGGCTGAATGAATAAACAGAAACTAAATTAAATTAAACAAAAAAATCAAAGCATTTCAGAAAAGTGTGTACTTAACTTAGGAAACAAAAAGTAAAAGGATTTCGATATAAAACACACAAAATACACAAAAAATATTACGACTCATTTTTTGACAGCAAAATTGAGATTTCTTTGAGAAATTATGTTCATGTTTCTGAGAAAACGGAGATCTATGAGGGCTTAGAAACTTGAACTGGTTAAATAAAGTAGAACTTGGCCAATTATAAAAATGACAAAAATACAAATTTCATAGACAAAAATTAAAACTATTTTATGTATTTGCAGAACGAAAAAGCGGAAGTGAAACAAAAATGGGCGTCACGTCTATTAGGGAAGCTGCGCAAAGACATTACCCAAGAGTGTCGCGAAGATTTTGTTCAAAGTATAACGGGGAAACGACAATCGATATGTGTCTTATCGAATCCTGATCAAAAGGGCAAAATGCGAAGAATTGACTGCCTAAGACAAGCCGATAAAGTCTGGCGCTTAGACTTGGTTATGGTGATATTATTTAAAGCTATTCCGCTTGAAAGTACTGATGGCGAACGCTTAGAAAAGAATCCAGAATGTACACATCCAGGATTATGTGTCAATCCGTATCATATAAATGTTTCAGTTCGAGAATTGGACTTATATTTAGCTAATTTTATTAATACACACGATAACCTTAGTCCACCGCTTATTTACAATAATAATAATAACAACAGTAATAACAACAATAACAACAAAAAAGGAGATGATGAACGTAAGCAGAAAGGTGAGTGTATTTTTAAAATGACAGTTTCATGAAGTATAATATACATTATAACACTTTAAGAACTGTAAGTTCAATGAATTGACTTTAAGCATAGGGTTGTCGTGTGCTAAATTATTTTTTTTACATACGTGCCATTAAAATTAAATTAAAAATATGTTAATATAAAACAGGTTTTAAAGAGGCAAAATATCTTGATCTCATTTCGTTAAAAAAATATCATATTTTTTATTCTTTTAGAATTTTTTTAAGAATATGGAAAGAAACTGCAGTATTCGAAAAACTTTAAAATGTTGTTTGGGATAGCTCAGAATAAAATGCACAATTATTCTATTTTAAAGTAAAACTTTATTTGGATATAAAAAATAGACTGTATAATGTAATGGATGCTCCGCTCGTACAATGCACTGGTACTCTTAACACACACTGAATTGAACCTTGCTCGGCTCGCATGTCTGCTCGTAAACGGTTTAAGATAACAATAATAATAATACATTTCATTCTTTATATACTATCAAAAGAACAACGCTTTAAATTCCAGTATTTTTTCACTGCTGCAGCTGGCAAGCACCTCTGTTCCCGGTCGCAACTCCCCCAGGTGTGGCCAAGGAACTTTCATTACAATTGTCAATAGTCTGGTATTCAGCTCGATCGATGATGATGCTAAAAAAGGGGAAATGTGGTTGTTGTTGGGCTTGTGCCCGTAGACATATGTTGTTGCTTGTATGCTCGTGCATTGGGTATACGAAAAGTGAATCGTATTTCTCGCTCCCAAGCACCGTTAACTAAAAGATGATGTTTTTCATCGTCGTTGCAGGAAAGGCTTTTCTTGTTCTTCGCTGCTCATGAGGGTTGATTTTATTGACTTCTTCTGGGTCTGCAAATGTGGTTGTTGTTACAAGTAGATGTGGCCCTAGTATATACTGTGGTGAAATTTCCCATTTTTGATTGTTTAACTCAATAATGGGGTAGTTGCTCAGTATTTTTGGTTTTCCAAATGTTTTACGCTCGTGAAATATTAAAGTTTCGAATTCTTAATGTTACCTATAAATATATCCCAGCAGTTAAAAAAAAATAATTTATAGAGCTAGTGTGTAATAATGTGTGTGAATAATTTGTGTAATACAAATTTTTCTGGTAGATATTAATTAGAAAATTAAGTTGAATAATAATGAAAGTTACAAGAACTCAAACTATTGGAAAAAAATTGATACCAATTTTTTTTTTCAAAATCTCCTTTTTAGTAATGTTCTTTTATTGAATTTTGTCCTTTTATAGCAATTCCGATACCAAACCTACAGATTTTCTTTTTCTTTTATTAAAACTTCAATAATTTTTTATTGTTCAACCTCTTTCAGTAATAATTTTTGTATGTATTGCAGGCTATACTCATAACCCCTACAATGGAGTCATATGCAATGATATTATACTGGCCACAGGTGTGTTCTCTTCCAAGGAACTTTGGAAGCTTTCGAAAGGTATCGATAGGCAAATAACCTAACAATAATATAGTATCCGTAAACTAACCAAAATCCACATTTGAATGCATGTCATTGTTATACATAACTACTTTAAATCTTTATCACAGGAACACATTTTGTGCAAACCTTAATTTGAAATTTTGATTTTGTTCTCAATTTATCCTACTTTAGCTTCGATTTTGGAAGAAACTAGCGATCTTATTCAGGCAAACACCAACGCAATAAAAATGGAAAACGCTAGCAGTATATACGATTGCAATACGTATCCTTTGGCAGCACCAACTAGTGGAATTGTTTCAACGGTAACTGACCGTTCAATTGGCCCTTCTATGGTTTTGGCTAGTGGATATAGCAGTTAGTTTGTTTTAAAATGTCTTTTGTTAGTAATCTGATTAGGAATAAATTTTACAGTTGACTTTGTGGATCCCCGTGGAATGCATATTTCAAATTCGGCGCAGCTTCGGGCACAAACGTCGTGCAAAAACGATCCATGCTCCTCGCCACCTGATGGTAATGGCAGCAGTTTTTCTGTTATACTGCGGCACAGCGATCAGTCACTTGGAGGCAACTCATCAGAAGACGGTATATCCCTTCAAAGATTCACACCAACCGGCCATTCTGCATCAAGAATTCTTACGATGAGTCAATCGAGATCGAATGAAGGTAAATTCTTAAAATTAACGAAGTTCCTCTTGATCAACATATACGGTCTGCAGTATTAATTCAACAAAATGCCAGTGGTTTATTGCCACATGCCGTGAGTCCCAGCACAGTTTATTATCAGCATAGTAGTCCATCGGGACCATCTGACTCGCAGGCATCAAGTGAGGGTAGTCAAACTCACCAGGAACAACAGCAATCTTCTCAGAGCCATCAACATCATCCGCACCATCCGCATCATGCGCTGCATTCCCATCATTCAACGCATACACACTCCACCACACCTAAATACCCCAACGAGGTTGGGAACGGTCATGACACACTTTCAGACTTTGTGACGTTTGTCTGTCAGGAAACCGACAATAATCCCCATAGTGCGAGTGCAGCTGCAGCATCTGCATCTGCGTCGGCTGCTGCGGCTGCTGTCAGTCAATTCCAAGTTCAACACGGAGGACGCAGTCTGAAGGCACAGTACGCTCAATATAGCACAATGCTACCACCACCTCCATTGCCGCCTATGGCACGACCAGTAGCTATCATACGTTCAACTGGTGACCTAACTATGGTTGGAAGTCCGCCTTCATCGATCACACCACCAGCTGGATCGGCCTCAACGATATCATCACCCTCTCATCATCACCAGGACCAGGATCCAAGCTTGCCAAGTGGTAGTTCATCAAATGGTGGTGGACGAAATTCTTCTACCGGGGGTAGCACTTCAAATTCAAATAGCACAGGCTCAAATGTAGGCAACGGGTCGACAAACAGCTCTAGCGGAAATAGTACGAGCAATGGTTGCAACATTGGACAGCCATCTGAAATAAATTCAGTTTCTCCACCGTTAAGTCATTTGGACGTGACGCGAAAAAATTTGGCACGCATCTCTAGCAACCCGTATCCTCCAAATGGTCGCGAATACGTTCCGTTTAATAATTTTCATTCACAACCGACACCGGTAAGATTCTCTAATTATTACTGACGACCGATTATGCTATATTTTTGTTTGTTCATTATAAAGCTTCTAGGGTATACAACTTCGATATCGACAATGTCAGGCGTAATAAGTCCCACGAACTTGAGCTTGTATTCGTCACCTAGAACGACCCCGCGTACCCGTTGGAATGCTCCATTTATGATGGAGGAAGACTTTAACATGATATCACATTCAATTTCCAGCAATAATCCTGAGACTGGTTCCGTGATTTTAATGGAAGAGGGTGAGTAACACTTCAAGTTGGACAATGTACGAAATGAAGAATTTACATAGTTACTATATGTTATGTTATGCAACGTAATGATTTGTTTTGTTGTGTTTGTTATGTTAAGTAATAATGGATTATGTTATGTTGTTGTAGCTAGAGCGTGTAGGTTGGGTCGAAGCAAGGAACAAGTCGTACGGGTGGGGGCTGTTTAAATGTTGATATTAATTTTAATTTTAATATTAATTTTAATTTTAGAATTAATTTTAATTTAAATTTTGATTTTTATTTTTATTAAATTTTTTTTATTTTAATATTAATTTAAACTTTATTTTTTTAGTTTAATTTTACATTTAATTTCAATTTTAATTTCAATTTCAATTTTAATTTCAATTTCAATTTCAATTTTATTTTCAATTTCAATTTCAATTTTAATTTTAATTTTAATTTTAATTTAATTTTAAATTTAAATTCTAATATTAATTTTAATTTCAATTTTTAATTTTAATTTAGATTTTATTTTTTTTTATTTTAATATTAATTTAATTTCAATTTCAATTTTAATTTCAATTTCAATTTCATTTTCAATTTTAATTTTAATTTTAATTTTATTTTAAATTTAAATTCTAATATTAATTTTAATTTCAATTTATAATTTTAATTTAGATTTTATTTTTTTTTATTTTAATATTAATTTAATTTCAATTTCAATTTTAATTTCAATTTCAATTTCATTTTCAATTTTAATTTTAATTTTAATTTTATTTTAAATTTAAATTTTAATATTAATTTTAATTTAATTTTTTAATTTTAATTTAGATTTTAATTTTTTTTATTTTAATATTAATTTGAATTTTAATTTTAATATGAATGTTAATATTAATTTCAACTTCAATTTCAATTTCAATTTCAACTTCAATTTCAATTTCAATTCCAATTTCAATTTCAATTTCAACTTCAATTTCAATTTCAACTTCAATTTCAATTTCAATTTCAATTTTAATTTCATTTTCAATTTCAATTTCAATTTCAACTTTAATTTTAATTTTAATTTCAATTTCAATTTTAATTTTAGATTTAATATAATTTTTAATTTTAATTTAAATTTTAATTTTAATTTAAATGTAAATTTAAATATTAATTTTAATTTTAATTTTTAATTTTAATTTAGATTTTAATTTTTTTTATTTTAATATTAATTTTAATTTTAGTTTTAATATGAATGTTAATATTAACTTTAATTTCAATTTCAATTTCAATTTCAATTTCAATTTCAACTTCAATTTCAATTTCAATTGTCCTAATATTTTGGTGTGTAAAACTTTTTTGTACAACCAGTATAGCGACGGAGCTATTAAGCAGCCAAAAGTGCCCACATTTTTTTTTAAACTTTCAGTTTCTTTTACTTTTATAGTGCGATAACGTCGTACCCGAAGAATTAGGCGCACAAATTTTCATTACCTACATATTTCAAACTCCCCTTTTTATTGTAACGGGTGATTTTTTTGAGGTTAGGATTTTCATGCATTAGTATTTGACAGATCACACGGGATTTCAGACATGGTGTCAAAGAGAAAGATGCTCAGTATGCTTTGACATTTCATCATGAATAGACTTACTAACGAGCAACGCTTGCAAATCATTGAATTTTATTACCAAAATCATCGAACAAATTTTCCCCGAGGGCTGTTTTCCTAGTCTGAGCTAGGCTGGGGCATTCACAAAGAAAGTGATATGAGCCCTCTTCTGCATCAACTTCTTGACACCCTCTGCATAAGTTTGATGTGCTTACCCCCATTCTACTCATGTGCGCCCCAATTGAGTAGTGACCCATCAGGACACCAACCAAAAGGGACAGTTGAGGTCTACCTAGCTTTTGATTGTATTCTGTATTTTTCTTTGTGATGTTTGGCAAAGACTTCTTGAGGCCTGACAGTTATCAAGTTTTGACCATCTCTCGTTTGCGGCTCTGAGGCAATATTCGTGATTTTTCTTCCTATTTTCCGAGGGTTCAAGTACCCAGGGAACGGTTTGGCTTTGTTCCATTGATAAACCGTTTTTGGCCAGTTCGTCAGCCTTTTCGTTTCCGTTAATGTTGCAGTGTCTGGGAACCCATCGGAGGGTAACCAGGTTTGTTTCACTGATTTGCCGCAGATTATTGTGACATTCGTTGGAAACGATTGCCTGTGAAAAAATCAATGTTTTGTTCTCCAGGTTAAAAGACAAAAGTTGTTTTGCTGCTTCGACTGTGAGCGATTATGCCTGAAAAACACTACTGAGGTTTGGCAACCTTACAGATATAACTATATGTAGTTCGATTTTTTAGACTACTTAACAGAATTAAACAAAACAAAAAAAAGATTGTAATGATTTTTAACACTTGTTGTGTTGTTATGTTATGTTATTTGAATTACGTCCCAGTGAGTTTGCAAAGCCTTACGTAAAATTTTGGATTTTTTAATTTTCTATTTAGAATTTGAGGTCCATTTTTTTTTAATTTTTTGAAATTAAAATATTTTGTTTAACTAATTTACTATAGAAAACTTTTTATTTCATTAAAATATTCCTAAAATTGTGGAAGTTAAATAACTCAACGCGAAGCTCTAAACTATTTTTTGTATGGAAACCTTTCCTTAAGTATCTCAATTTCATGTGATTTATTTTAAGCATACAAAAATTAAATGCAGTTAATTATTTTTTGTCATTTGGTCGGGGAAAATTCGAAAATTGGTCATGGAAAGTCAGGGAAAATTCAGGGAATATTTTGAAAAATATTGGCAACTATGCAATTTCAATTTCAATTTCAATTTTAATTTTAATTTTAATTTTAATTTTAATTTCAATTTCAATTTTAATTTTAATTTTAATTTTAATTTTAATTTTAATTTCAATTTCAATTTCAATTTTAATCTTAGATTTAATATAATTTTTAATTAAATTAAATATTAATATTAATTTTAATTTAAATTTTTAATATAATTTTAATTGTATTTTTTAATTTTAATTCTAATTTTTATTTTTATTATTTTTTTTTTATTTTAAATTTATTTATTTTATTTCGTTTATTTTTTTATTTCCTTTTATTATTTTATTTTATTGTATTTTTACTGTATTTTATTTTATTAAATTAATATAATTTATTATATTTGATTTTATTTTAATAATATCGTACTACGATTATAATTTAGTTTTCTATTTAAATACAGAACATGGATCAACACCACGTTATAATGATGAATACCCCAACAGGGACTACGTGACATGATAACAAATGATGATGTATTAGAGTGAATACGCTTATTAAATTTAATTTAAATCAAAGACTAGTAAAGACAAAAACTATAAGTATATTATATACACACAATATACAATACATATAAAACAACATACTCTGATGTAATGCAAGAACAGCAACACAAAACCCCGGTTAACTGGTCAATAGATATACGCCTTTAAGAAACCCTAAATTTAACTATACCTGTGGACTATAAACCTAAATACATGTTTTATTTAAGGAACGGATTTATTGAAGCTTAGAACAAAAAAATATTAACAAAATTATCATAATAGTTATTTTAACTGAAAAAAGATACTAATTTCAATAAACAAAACAGACAATAGTAGAATTAACTAAAAAATTAAAATTACTTTACAAAGAAACAAGTTATAATTATACAAAAAAATATTAAAAATAAAATAAAAGTTACAAAAAAAGAGAAATATTTTTAAGCTAGACTTAATACAAATATGTCGTTTAAAAAAAAAAACTTAATTGCAAAATGATCACTTTGCTGAAAATATTATTTATATATGTTTGATAATAAGGCAGCAACTTAACTTATTAAACATAATCACATTAAATTTATCATTGAGTGATTTGTTATGATTTCTGCTTAAGTTTCAATGTAAGAAACAACAAACACACGAAAATGTTGATCTCGCCCCCAAATAAACATTACTTAGAATATTTATAATTTAATAATAAATTAAAGCAATATATTCATGGTTTTTGGTAAATATAATCCGAATAATTTAAAGGAAACAGTGAGAGGAGCACATACACTTTACAGTCACGTTCAATTTCAACTGTTTTTTGGTGTTTAACACTGTGAATTTTGTTTCTTAATTCCAACTTGTTTCCTTTATTCTAATTAAAAAGGTTAGTTGGCTGTTTCTTTCCAATAAAGTTATCCGGAAGGCCATTTTGCAAGCTACAGTTGTAATTTCATTAAAACGAAGGTTTTGACTCCTAGGGAGTTGCTTTTTTTTTTTAAATAATGTATATATGTACACTTAAGTTAAAATAATATTGTGTATAATATTTTCCCTAAAACAAAATTAATAAAATCATTAAATATGTTTACAAAACACACACACACAAGATTAGGACAATAACTTAATTAAAATCGGCTCAGTTTGTGAACTTTTGATTCGAAAAAAAAATATAAATAAAGTAGGAGCTAAAAGAAACTGTAAATAGCAACTAAGACCATTTTGAAATAAACACAACAATGAGTAACTAGAAGCGACTTAGGATAATAATAACAATTTAAGATAAATCATTACTACTGAACTATATATTATATACCTAACTATATATTTTATACAACATTAGCAAATATTATATTCTTAAAAAAAAATAGTTTGGTCAAAACTGAAATTAACTATTAACAAAGAAAAACAAAATAATTATGTTCGGTTGTAACACTAAACACAAGTATCTCTCGCTACAAGGAATTAAACCAAACAAAAATTATGTAGTAAAATATATATAAGTACTCATTTAGGCTAGGGTATGTGCCTTAGAATATAAGATAGAAGTATAAATTGAAAACATGTAAGTAGGAATCGAATTTTTGTATTTATTTTAAGAAAAATAGTTGTTAGTTTATTTAAAATTTATATGTTATTTACTTAATTATTTCTTGTTATAATGTCAAATCAAATTTATATCTGACCTGGTCATCAGATTAAATGAGAATTTACTGGTTTATTGATTATTTTGGTGGTGGTTTTTATTGCGTTCAAAAACAATTGCTTAAAATATTAATATTTCGTTTTAATTCATTTAAGGTTTTTAGGTGTTTTTTTTTTTTTTGTATAGTGACAGAGTATAAAATCTCCGAATTTTTTACAAAATTAAAACCTTATCTAGACCTTAAACACAATATTTGTAGGTATGTACAATTTTGTGTTCAGTTATGATTTAATTAACTTATTTATTTAAAACAAATATTTTTAGTTTTTTTTTTAACTTATATTTTTTATTTATTTTTTCCTTTGTTGCTTGTATTGATTGTTTTTTTTTTAAGTGTATAGTCATTTAATTTAAATTTTTTAACTAACAAATTATACTACTTAAATATTATTTGCAGTTTTCGTTTGTTTAGTTATAATTTAAATATAAGTTAAGATATAGAGATTTGTATGGAAATTACATTTTTTTAAATAAAACTTGCATATAACTAAAAAAATTATGTGAAACAGACAAAACTTCACTCAAAGTTATCCTTACATAAAGGCCTATGGAAGCACTGTTTTGAATACAACAATGTAATGTAAGGTCCCAAAATTTTGTGACTGACTGCTATAGTGGGACATTTTTATTTCGCGAAAATTGTTCAAATGAATTACATATCACTACTTTTTAGGCTAACCATTTAAGTTTTGTTTTCTTTAAATTTGAAATTTAATTTCAATGGAATTGCAATTTTTGTAAGACATTTGAAGCATTTCTACTCGTTAATCAAATATCATTTGACGATTATTGACATTATTCATTTGAGCCTTTGTATTTGAATTTCTTATACTTTGACAACATTCACTTGTCGCTCAGACAAGGTTTCTTAAGGAACTTAAAAAAAGAGTTGATTGTCTGTAAAGTCGGTTTACGGAATATAATTTTACGTAATAACGTCATAAGAAAACATTGATGGCAGCAACACCAACATACAGCCCGTTAATTCACATCAACAAACCCTCTCATTAAATCCACATACACACACCACAATGTCTAAATCTACTTTCTACTTTAACAAAACTCCGCCTATTTTGTATTTCTTTTTCTCTTTTTGTATTTTTTCATGTTCGCCTGCGATCGATTTTGGTTGAAAGAACCACAGTATGGCAGTTAGCATGAGTCATGAGTCTTATCAGCATGAATCATGTTATTTCGTATGTGTTGCCTGTCATCGATTTATAAGACATTATCACGTAAAAGTCATTCATAATTTGAACATTACATTAGTATATGAGAGAGAAAACTATATTATTTTAGATGTGTGGTTTTCAATCTGGCAATATTTTTTTTCAGAGTTGTTTCAGAGTCCTTTTGACAGCTGTCACTTGATTTATGCTCAATTTGGTTTGTCATTTAATAATGAATAGACTTACTTCTGAGCAACGTTTGCAAATCGTGCAAATTTATAACCAAAATAATGGTTCGGTTAGGTGGAGCAGAGTATCGAAGAAGAACCGAATGAGTCCATCCGCCATCGCGCGCAACAATTGAAGCTATGCCCATCCACTTTATGGAAGATTTTGCGGAAGGATCTTGGTTTGCAGGCTTACAAAATCTAACTCGTGCAGTTCGGTGAAATGACCAAAAACGAGATGGCCACCGATTCCGATTTTCACGAAATTGGGAAAATTGGGCCTCTCGGCTGGAATTCGAGCCTGCCGCGGCGGCCACTTGCCCGAATTCATTTTTAAAACATAATGGCGTTTTATTTCTTCTTGAAAACCACACGTCTTAAAAAACACGCTTTGAATTTGAAATTCCCAGTTTCTGGATCTTATTTCAAATTAACTACGAATATTTTATTTACTGGCGCAAAAGCTTCTTAAGGAGCTAGGGTCTGTTCAACACAAATTGTCAGAACAGGGAAAATAGGACGTTTGCCTCTCAGTCTGGTTGCATTGGCTTTCATACCCGTATTTTCTGTTTCAAGTAAAAACTCTAACAGGGCTTCCGTACTTATCATTATAAATCGTCGCGAATGGGAGAGCAATGTTTGTAGGGTTACCAATGATTACAATACAATACATTACTGTTAATTTAAAAAAATATAAATTCACATTTTTTGTTTAGAAAAACAAATCACAATATCACATCACTCTTATTAGAACACAAAATACTATTTTAATTTTTATTTGATCACGTAATACTTGCAGTTTGCAAGTGCAATAATTACTTGCAAACTGCAAGTATTTCTACTAAAATACCATAAGTCAACAAAATTTTGCTGCATTTTAACGATTTTCCAATTAACTAACTAACTGGCATTAAAATTTAAATATGATACCTGGCATTTGACCGCAACGACTGGCTCGGACATATTCTAATCTGGAGGTCCAATTTTCGATGACTTTTTCCAACATTTATGGCCGTATATCGGCAATAACGTAGCAAATTTTGTCCTCCAAGTGATCAATCGTATCGTGCTTATCGGCGTAGACTAGCGACTTCACATAACCTCACAGAAAACAGTAAACCGGTGTTAAATCGCACGATGTTGGGGTCCAATTCACGGGTCCGTAACGTAAAACTATGCGGTTACCAAACGTTACCTTGTGGCACGAGCTGTGTTACATGTTGCGCCGTTTTGTTGAAATCACAGCTCTTGCACATCATGGTTGTTCAATTGATGAATGAAAAGTCAGTAATCATGGTTCTATAGCGGTCACCATTGACTGTAACGTTCTGGCAAGCAACGTTTTTAAATAAGTACGGACCAATCATTCCACCAACCCATAAAGCGCACCAAATAGTCAGTTTTTGTGGATGTAACTGTGTCTCAACATCCACTTGAGGATTATCATCACTCCAAATACGGCAGTTTTGTTTATTGACGTATCCATTCAACCAAAAGTGAGTTTCATGGTTAAACAAAATTCGATTATAAAAATTAGGATCAACGGCAATCTTGTTTTAGGCCCATTCACCGAATCTACGCCTTGCTGGTTGATCCTGTGGCTTTAATCTTGCACGAGTTGGATTTTGTAAGCACGCCAACCAAGATCTTTCCGCAAAATCTTCCATAAAGTGGTTGAATACATATCAAATTCCTGTGCACCATGGTGAATAGACTGATTCGGGTCTTCCTCTACGCTACGCTCTACAGCAGCAATTACTTCTTCTGTACACACTGTACGCACTGTACGACGTCTCTGTGGATGCGTACTATCAACTAGAGTAAAGGTGGTGCGAAAACGTTCCATAGTTAATCGATGGACGATTCGTATTTTCAAAATAAATTTGCACAATTTGGAAGCGTGTTCAGGCGTCAGTCTATTCACGTTGAAATGCCAAACCAAACTAAAAATAAATTATTTGTCAGCTGACAAAATGGCCGCAGGTTAAAATAGTGTTGCCAACTTAATGTTCTATATCTCTTAAAACACCCTTTACTATAATACTAACATATACAAATATGACAACACCTACCCTCTGACACTATTTAATTTGTTCTCAAAAGCTCCAAAACCGAAAGCCCAATATGATAAAAACCAAGGAAAAAGCTTTAGAGTAGTGTTTTCGAATGGCAAAGGTAACTCTGTTGGTGCAATACCTTTTTTTCAATTCACAGAGAAAGGGTAGGTAGGAAGCGAGTAAACGATTATTCATCATTTCATCAATGTTGATGGTGATCGGTTATTTTATTTTGGAGTGCACGAGTTTTTTTTTTAAAGACATACACACAATTCATGTACGTTTGTCAGTGGCTTTGTATGTTTTTCAATTCAGTGTCGTGATAATATACACCGACGCCACTGGTTTGGAAAAAGCTCGCCCATAAGCCTTGTACTGACAATTTTTACTGAACAGACTATATTGACCGCAGTGTCCGAACGTCTACATGAAATTTATTTTTTTGAGACATTGGAGGGGCACGACTGACTCCAAGTATGTTAGGACAAAATATATGTGTATGTATTCATTGATTTCTGTATAATTCCCATGCAAATCTTATAAACCGTTTTTATTTCATAAATATTACTTTGGAATTGGCGCACATTAAATTTTAGTTCTCCAAAAATTGGCTGTGAGGTGATAAATATAAATAAATAAAATGCTATATATATATATATATATACTACCTACATCAAGAAAATAGCACTGAAAATATAATTAAATAAACATTAATTTCGAAAAAGTATTTTTCTAATTTAAGGTCGCTTATTTTCGGTGCAATATTTAACAGTTTTTTTTTTTTTTTTTTAAGAAAGTCTCTCTCCCTCATTTATGTTATATGCTTACCACAAAAAACATTGACACTAAAAATATAAATTTAAATAAAATTTTCTTATGTAAATAAAAATAAAAATTAAAATAAATCATTTTCGGTCAAAAATGATAAAATCAAAAAAAAACATTCTCAGTTGTCATAATATAAAGTAAAAAAAAAAAAAAAAAAAAAATTAAACCAAATAGTAAGAAAATATAATAGTGTGCCTTTTTTTGATAAAAATGTAGTTAATTGGAGGTTTACAATACAAATAACAAAACCAAAAGAATGCTTCAAAAATAAAAAAGATACAAATTTGAACATAATCCAAAAGTTTGCAATGAAACAAACAAAAACAACACACGCGTAAATAAAATGTCAGACAGTAAATACTATTCAGATAATGTGTCAAAGAGGTTTATTAAGTTTCACTATTTTGTTATAAAAATATATTTAAAAAATATTATTAAAACTATGCAAATTATGTGTATACAAAACACCGTGGGATAATGTTGTTCGACAACATTGAAAACACGTTTATTTTTTAGTTTTAACGTTTTCAAATAGAACCTGTAGTTTAAGAAATTAAGTATGTACTTATAAAATACATTGAACTTTGAATAACAAGAAAAAAATAAAGAACCCATTTGTATAAAAAAGACGTATTGAAAAATAGTTTTTAATTTCTTCGATTTAGATAGGACTGATTTTACAAAAAACTTTTGCTCTTAGCATGTCTGCAGAAGAGAAGTTACAACGAAATTTTTTTTTCTTCTCAAATTCAATTGAATTGCCAATTTCTGAAAATTTAAAATGTTCAAGAAATGAAAAAAACTTATTATTTTTTAAAGTAGTGCAAAATTTATAAAAAATATTTTTTGAGTTACATTTCGGGGTCAATATAGAAATATTTGATGTTATATAAATTTTTAAATATTTTATGTTTACGAGATATGCCCTTTTCGAAATTTATGGTATTAAGTACACACAATTTAATGAAAGAAAACCATATAAATTTGGTGTCTTAAATTGCACACAATATACTTTAATCAAATATTAGCTCCAGATTTTTTAAAAATCTTCTTCTGCAGGTTCTCTTTCGTTTGTAGTTGGCCATTGAAGAATTTCTTCATAAAAAGTCTGTAAATTTTGCTGGTATATATTGTTTCACCTTTGCAAATGTCGCTAGATCAACTTGGCTGGGCAAGCTACTACAAGTCTTTTTTACTTTGGAAAAGGACGAAAATTTCTTTAGATGTGTCATTATCCTTATAATTTTTTGCGATTACTTCACCAGGTTTTCTTGGATCAAAAACAAACTCATAATAACCCGAGACTTGAAAAGTAATTTTTTGATTTTTAGGTATATCTTTTCCATAACTTCTTAGTGACAAAGGCTTCGCTTTAAAATTTAGTTGCGCCCATTTCTTGAAATCAATAATGTCTTCTGTATTTACTTGTTGAACGTTGAATTTCTTGGTGTTACTGGACTGTACTGTTAGATCAATATACTGCTGATGGCTAAACACACGATCTTCACGTCTAATTTTCCTTTTGACGACTGAAAAATGTCTGTCACAATCATTAAAAGAATGGCCTCGTACTGGAAAATATAT
Source organism: Platycheirus rosarum (assembly GCA_963971375.1). Classification (NCBI taxonomy): domain Eukaryota; kingdom Metazoa; phylum Arthropoda; class Insecta; order Diptera; family Syrphidae; genus Platycheirus; species Platycheirus rosarum. The sequence continues at coordinate 2,191,870 of OZ020511.1, forward strand.
ATGGATCATCATATTTCTTTGTACAGACATTGCCATCAAAAATCGAATAACCGTGTTGTTCGTATTCTGTCCGGGGCAACCATCACAGAAAAAATGAAGATCAGTTATAGAGTTTGGAACATACTTATTGATGTAATCGTTTAGGAAAGTTGATACTTCATTGGGGCCTTTTAAAGCTTGTCCTTCATGATAAGAATAAAATGTTCCTTTGTCTGTCTTCATGTTATGAATGCAGAATTCATAGATCCAAAGTTGTCTATAATAAAAAATTTCTTTGTACAGGTACAGTAGGTAATGGTAAATTTTGCATGTAATCGAAGGATAAACCTAAACCCGTTTCATTATTGGCACATTTTTCTTCAATTTCTTTAACTTTCTTATAAAATTTGGCAGCACGGCGCTTGTGTACTATTAGTTCTGTAGTTGCTGTGGTTTTGACACTTTCATTTAAGTGGGGATCTTTTATTTTTATGTTTAGTTCTTCGCACTTACTGTCTACCAAATGACAAGTCAAAATTCAAATTAAAATATTGCCGAAAGAATTCATAGTTTATTTTGCCTGTCATTTCGGGATTCTGATTCAAAAACACTTCATGTAATTTTTTAATATTTAATGACGATGACAAATACTGTTTCTTAATGTCATTTGAATAGTGTATTTCTTTATTGTCAAGAGATTCTAGAAAGTTGTGGACTCCAAAGGAATGTTTGCCAGGAATTACATTGCTTCTCGAACCAACTGCTTTGCCTCTAAGATCTTGCGGTATTTTATTTTGTTTTTTCAGTTCTGTCAAACGTCTGCATCTCTTAACGGTTATTCCATGTAAGCTTACGAAAGCAGATTTACAAACTTTTTTTTTTTATTACGAATTTCCTTTTGGAAGTGTTTTTAGGTATAGAAGATTCGATCATACTTTGAAGATAAATATCTTGTTCGTTTTTAGTTTCACACAGGTTATTGCAATAACCCGTTAATATGCATAAAAATTATGGTTCTAGACTACAGCAATCTAACACATTATTTAGTAAAATTTAACTTACTTAAAATAAATAATCTACATTGCAACTTTTTAAAAGAATAAAAATTATAAAAAATAATGAATGTAACTTTTACCGGCAAGCCTCTCCCATTCGTCGTTCTGGTACTTGTCGGCCTTTGTGGTTTAAATGAGGTAAACCTTTTATTTTAGAGGTTTTTATGACAACATGTTTATATTTCTCAGTGTTTTTTACTCCTTTTTTTTTGCAATACCACCATCGGAATCAGAAAAACTCATTGGTAAAGCGAAGGCACGTGTTTACTTGTAACTGACAGCGCGATGACTGATTAATGCTATATTTTTATTGCATTAATTAACGTAAACAATAGAGAGAGAAATGTTTTGGTGGTTAACGGTATTATCTTTAATGCGATAAATTCGAAAAGGGCATATCTCCTAGCGTTGTGACCATTTTGAAATTATTCCTGCACAAGCTATGACAACAACATTACAATAAATACTAGGGATGTACCTTTCTTGAGCATAATAGGTGCAGGGAAGCATTAAGACTTCATTTATATGAAAACATTAATTTGTGAAAAAATGCGAGATGTGCCCTTTTCGAAATTGGCAATTCAATTGTAATAGTGATAATCAGGCCTATCACAGGTTCCGTCGTAATAGAATCGTACTACGAATCCCGAAAAAAAGGTATTACTGCTCCGGTCGTAACGAACATTTTCGTAAGAATTTCGGAGTCTGGGAAAATTGGTATCACTAAACCCGAACGAATAGGAAATTTTATTGAGTTTTCTACGATTATTTTGCTCGGATGTCGTGTGAAACAGTTTGTTAACACGCATTTAATAGAAAAATATAAGTATTTTCAGTCTAAGGGGCCAGTTAAAACTATCATTGAAATGCATTATTGAAAAACTTTAAACCGATTTTTTACATGTTTTCCTTTGATTAGTAACACAAATGATATACCAATCTATAGCAAATGATACGAAGAATTTTTTTTAACAAGAAAAAGCCAATTTGCACAAATATTTTTTTATTACAAATGTATTTATCTGTTTTCCTGATGCAAATCCGTTTTTCGTGTCAGCTGATTGTTTTTTGACAGAAAATGGAACAACTCGTTCCACTAATTTGAATTTCAATTTCGTTCAGTTCCAATGACAGATTTGTATCCGAAAATTTTTTTCCTGTGTATTTCAACCAGGAAATTTTTTCCAATGGCAGAAAATTTCAATGATTGTATAACTAACCTCTCAAAAAAATTCCAATGGCCCCTAAAGAAGAACAAATATAAAACTTTAAACAAATATTTAACAAAAGGTGAAAATTGAATACGAACAGAGCCCAAATCCAAAGGCTTTTGGATATGCTCCAAGAGAAGCCATAAATTGTCCATGGATTGTGGTCGAGTGGATTAAAAGCGTCTCTTAAAATACTACGCTGTAATTTTAATTTGCGCTTTCCCCACGCGTTTTCTTGTTTTAAGCTCTGAGCAGAGCACGGAGTAGAGCCTGATCAAATCGATTACGCTCTGAGCAGAGTATGATCAGAGCTCTCCGATCTAAAAAAGAAACGCACTTGAGCACTGAATTGTCATATTTTGTTGAATGTCAAATGAAATTAATTTGCTTACTTGTTGTTGAAGTTTTAAGCGTTTTAAGAAAAGAAATTTATTTTTATTTATTTTTTGTATCCGATGAGGAAGATGATGATTTTCAAGTAAATCATTGAAGACGTATCACTAAAAATTACGCCATTTTAATGTTTGCTGTTTGTTCTTTCTTTCCAACAAAACAAGTCTTTTGTCAAAATACAAAAAACGAGTGAAGTTGGCCGCGCTCAGCCTTTTACTCCATGTGCTCGGTCATTTTATTCTGAGCTCATAGAGCGCGCTCCGATCGAGCTCTGATTGAAAAAATAAACACAAAATGAGCGCTCAGAATGCTCCGAGTTAAAAAACAAACACAGATCTTTTTTTGACAGCTCAGTGCCCTGCTCTGAGCTTAAAAATAAAAAACCCTTATATTGTGTTATTGGTTCAGTTAAAAACCAGTAAAATATTATTGTTTTATGTTTTATTTTCAGTTTAACAGCCCGCGCATTAATTTTTTATTTTGATTCCAACTTGTTAAATTGAATTATTGTTGTAGGCAATAATTTTGTTAACCAAACGCAAATTATTGTTGTCGTGTGTACAACTTTTTATTTGATGTCCCGCATTCAATCAAATCAACAACATCAACAAAGTCGAAGTTGGAATTTCTTACAACCCGAATCACTGCCACTGTCTAGAAACATTATTTTCCGTATTGCATGAGCTCATTACAATTTAAGAGCAAATCATTATCTGTGGAGATCTCAGTGCTGATAGTGAACTCTACATTTTCATCATGGTAAAGTACACGAGCGAGCAACGTCTGCAAATTATCGATGATCACAACTTTAATGGCTAAAACACAATCACGCTTTAGCTTCGGTTTCACCTGACGTTTACAAGTTCAACCATAGGAAATCAATACATTTTATCACAATGTCGCTTTGGCTTTGACGTTACATTTGGTTCGTGTACAATATAAGGTAACGTGACTCAAACGTAAAGCTTAAGTAGAAACTGGTTGAACTTATGCTCGCTTTGACAGAAAAAAGCAAAAACAAAAACCGAGATTTGGAAAATGTCATTCGAAGCGGACACAAAGCGTGTGAAATGTAACGTGACGAAGCCAAAGCTGAAGCGTGATTGTGTTTTAGCCATAAGAGCGTTGAATTTTTGAATTTCATAGCAAAATCATCTTCAGTGACGGAGCTCATTTTTGGCTCAATGGGTGCGTCAATAAGCAAAATATGGCGTTATTGGTCGGGTGAAAATCCACATATGCTTCATGAATCACCACTTCATCCACAAAAAATAACAACTGTTTCGTGCGGCTTACATGCCAGCGGCGTTATTGGTCCATATTTTTTCGTTGACGATAACTATCGTCACGTTACTGTAAATGGCTAGCGTTATCGCGCTATGTTTACCGATTGTTTTTAGCCCGAATTGTAAGATATGGACTTGGACGACATGTGGTTTCAAGAAGATGGTGCCACAAGCCACACAGCACACCTTACAATCGATTTATTGAAGAGTAAGTTTGATGAGCGTGTTATCTCAAGAAATGTACCAGTCGATTGGACGCATCGTTTGTGCGATTTAACGCCTATAGGCTAATTTCTTTAGGTCATTGGTTTATGCCAACAAGCTCAGAGCCAACATTGAACGCGAAATAGCGTTCCGAAATGGGTGGCCCAGCCATCGAAAACGAATCAACCGCTGCAAACGTGCCCGCGGTGGCCATATGAACGAAGTCGAGTTCCATTCATAAATGTTTTGATTGTAGTTCAAGCACATGAAGTAGTAGTAGTACCAATAATCGCAAGTAAAAATGTTCCTCTACCGCCGTATAATTGTTAACCAATTTTTGTTTGCATTACTTGCCTTAAAGTAATTGTATTCGCAGCTAAAAAGCAACAACCAAGTTGGCCCTCAAAAATGTGAAGAATAAAACTTTAACAAACAACGACCAAAATTCATAAATATTGTCCTTACATCCATAAACTTTTGTATGCTTTTTGAGTTGAAATTATGTTTAAGACACCTGCTATTAAACTCTATTAATATTTTATACAAACTCAGATACAATATCCGGCAAAATATCCAACGCATTTCATGTAAAGAAGAATATAAAACGAGGGAATTCAGCAGATCGTAATTCATATCAAGTCATAAATAAGTGTAATTTTATTGCTGTTTTATTACGACATAATAAATAAGTGCCTTTTTTATGACTTAATATGCTGGCTCGAGAAACTGCTGTGAATGAAACAGAGGAATTCAAAAATCATAAAATGGCTGTAGTGTATTTTCCGTTGTTAATATAAAAATAGAATACTCATAGTGGGCATAATTAATTCAGACCAAAGTTCTGTCATTGCAATATGGGATTGCTGGCCATCTGGCTAAAACATTTTTGTATAGTCTAAGCAATGTTTTCTTCAAAACGAAGTTAATATTTATTTATTTATTTATTTATACTTGAGAGAGTAAATAATTTTATAAGACCAATCTTCTTTCGCACTCGTTTAGTCATTGTTTAGCAAAACAAGAATGGAAACCAAAGAAAAACTTCCAATTTAAAAAGAAAAAGCAAAACGCACAATTGACACAATATATACCAAAGTCTTTATTTAAAAAACAAATGCACATTGCACTGTATCGCTCAGCTGCTCTTTGTGGACTGTGCACCGCTCTACAGATGTTAGTGGACTGTCGTCTAGTCAATAATTGTCCCGCCATATATAGATCGTTGCTGCTGCACTAACCTGCTGTCGCCTTACCGAATTTGAGCACGGCTACCTTCACATATTTGGCATTATAAATCTGCACTTGGGTTTTTTCCATTGCAACCCTTCGGTCGCAACCACCGCTATTTTGCACATTGAATCGTTGTCGTGTAAGATGTTGTCTTATGGAAGCAATCCTTTTTCTTGCTGTGATTGCTTGCCAGTAGTGTTATGTGTGGCGTTTGGGTTTTTTCCATAGTGACCCTTTTTTATTTTCATAGTAATTAGCGACCGAGAGGTCACTATGGAAAGGGGTGTGGCCTATGCACGTGCCACATGATGTTTTCGCTTTTCTAACAGTCATATACCTAGTCTAGACATAAGTACTGATACAAGTACAAGCGCAACCATTGTGAATGAAGCATTTGCTTTACTTCACACTCTTCATGTTAACCGTTATGTTACTGTTACAATTATGCTTTATATTGGAGCAACAAATTTTGGTTTTAGTTGTGAACAATCATGGAGTGGGGTAACATCGACAATCGTCTTGTTGTTATTGGCCTCCACAAGTGTAAAAGGGATAAAGGTGATATCTTTCGGACTTTGCGACGGCTTAGAATCACGTGATGTTTTGTGTATCGTACGGTAAAATTGTTCGAGGATACTGATGGAGTACGTGACCGCCAAAGACCCGGCCGCCCCGCACTGTGAGGATTCCGCGTGCCGTCAAAGCTGTGAAGGCTCGAATCAGACGAAAAGCACTGAGAATGCAGAAAATCTTATCGAGGGAAATGGAAATTTCGCAAAAATCCATGTCTTGCATCATAAAAGAAGATTTGGGATACAGCTCATACAAAAGACATACACTGAACACCTGCTCACAGCCGCATTGAAGCTAAAGCGCAGAAAAAAATCAAAAGCTGTGCTTCTCCGGTACACAAATAATGCTCACAGAAAAATTTTATTCAGTGACGAGAAAATCCCAACCGTCGAGGAAACTTTTAACAAACAGAACGATCGAGTTTATGCTCGGACATCCCGAGAAGCGTCCGAACTAATTCCAAGAGTTGAAAAAGGCCACCATCCTGCAAATGTCATGGTATGGTGGGAAGTGAGTTATGATGGTGTTACCGACCTTCATTTTTGTGAGAAAGGAGTCAAAAAAACATCGGCGATAGTGTATCAAAGGACTGTTTTAGAAGGCGTCGTACAGCCTCTCAGCAGAAAAATGTTTGCCGACAAGCAATGGCTATTCCTGCAAAATTCCGCTCCAGCTAACAAGGCATATATTGAAAGAAAGATATTGACGGCAGTGGTGCAGTAGATAAGATGTTTGCTCGTTAAGCGAGATATCCTAAAAGATATCGTTAAAACGCCACGTTGTGATTGATTACAAATAATTTTTTTGACGCCGCGTAAGAAAGTTTTTTTTTAATTAATTTGTGCTAGGTGAATTAAGTTATTTTCAATTTGTCGTAGACATTTTTTGACTTAGTTTGTGTCATTTAATATATTTTTATATGTAAAAAATAACCTGATTGGCATTTGGTGTACAAATGAAAATCAAGATTCAAATATGAAACGCGCTGCGGATAGCTCTTTGTTTGACGTTCTCTAACACCGTATTTATAGCTCCACGTCAAAATAATCTCAACGCCGCGTTAAAAACGCGTTCTGTTTGACTAAGCTTTTAATTCTCAAAAAAATAATCTTTTCTAACGTGGCATCAAACAAAATAATTTGTTCTTTATTTCAACGCCGCATCTTGACTTTGCGTATTAACCCCGCGTTGAACTCGACGCGGCGTTGAAATCGCGCTCTTTGTGACATGTGATATGTACTGCGGTATATTACAACGCGGCGTTGAAACTTGGCGCTAAAACACGGCTGCTTGACGAGACGATAGAGCTCTGGCTCCTTGCCTCTTAATCCTTGTCCCAACCTTTTGTGCTTAGCTTAACTGCCTCTTTCTTATCTACTGTAGGCGTCGTATGACCATCTAATGATTGCGGTAAATGGATAAGGGCATCTGAGTTTGTCCTATTGTGCTGAATATTTAAATTGATTTTTTGTATGCAAGCTGTCTTATGGGCATAACACCTAAGATAGTTTGTTTATTACAGAAATTAATTTGGATTTTCACTGCATGGTTCGACTTAGTCAGAATTGTGTTTTGTGTGTAAGTATTTTTAAATGGTAAGTGATTTTTGTGTCGTGTATTCTAATGTTCGTGATATGAGAAAGAATTTCTTTCACGTGTACGTCTACACTGTTCAATACAGGCCAGCTGTTTTGGCATTAAGTGAAACCCAGGTTGGAGTAACTACTGATTTATCAGAATTTGCTCTACATGGGTATAGCTTGGTGCCATTACTCTTTTCCCATCATGGTCTCGTGGTCTATGTTAGGAATGATATTGCTTGCCAGAGCCTTCCCCAGTATGGGCAATGTTCCAACACGGACTTTTACTTCTTGTGGCTCAAATTCACTGTCCGCAAGCATGTCATTCATTATTGTTTTATTTACAGGAGTTCAAATCTCGACAGTAATTCGACTTGTAACGAGTTTGATGCGCTGTCTGATTCCATCTCGAAAATTGTTTCCCTTTGTCCTCGCACTGAAATCGTCATTGCGGGCGATTTCAATGTACACAATTCCAATTGGCTCCGCCATTCTGGTCAGACAACACCCGAAGGACGGTATATCGAGCTCTTTGCCGGGTTACATCACCTTACCCAACTGATCGATGTGCCAACGCGTATACCGGATGTTGCTGGGCAAGCCGCCCATATTCTTGACTTGTTTCTTACTTCTCAACCTGATAAATATACCATTAGTGTAACTTCTCCATTTGGCACTTCAGACTATTGTCTCATTTCATCTAATTTCTCATCCTCCACCCATCCAGTTAGAGAAAAACTTCCCACCACGACCGTTTGGCAATACGAGAAAGCCAACTGGGACGGCCTGAATATTTTTTCCGAAACTTTAACTGGTCACTATGCTTCCTCGATAGTGACATTGCAAAAACAAGCAAGAAACTCATGCAACTCCGTTATTGAAAGAACCAAATTTTTGCATGACCAAAAATTACGGCAAAAAATTCTGCAGTGTCCCAAAGGCAGTACAAATTTTTGGTCATTTGTAAAAAATATTAAAAACTCCTCAACATCTTCGGTTCCACTTAACTGTTTTGCTGACGACTCTACCCTCAGCTTTTCATATTCGTTCGATAATTCACGTCCTTGGCCTTCGGACGTACAATTGCAACGATACCGTATGTCAAGCTCATTAAACTCCGATTTATACAGCGTTGTCAAATGGGGTAGTAAGAATCGTGTGGAGTTTAATTTCGGACGTACCGTGAAATATAGAGATTCTTTTTTTAGCCGTACAACACGACTTTGGAATGGTTTACCCGGCGAGATTTTTCCTTGCCATTTCATTTTGCAAGCATTCAAAACCAATGTAAATCGACACCTCCTATCTCTCCCCTCCCTATCTGCCCCCCCATTGTGGTCTACATTAAAATAGAAACAAATAGTCCCTTGTGCGCGCGTTATTTATAAAAAAAAAGTTAGTTTTGCGCAGAAACCTTCATTCTCATGTCGCAACGACCAATTTTTGGACCACAAGGAACGAATTCTTTCCGGTGGCCGTTGGTTGTTGTCGGAGTCATCGTCACTGGCTGCTTTCCAAGATGTAGGCCTCAAGAATCGCCATATCTACCATTTTACGTGTGGACATACTTAATGTGATTTTCCACTCTAAACACTGTTAATGGAAATGTATTATTAAATTTATTCTTTTTATTAATTAAATTAATTTAGGTAATTGAAATACTTCAGAAACTCACGTCTATATTTAACCAAAACAACCAAGACACAACGACTCATTTGAATGACGCCGTGTTATCGTCACTGCTGAAAATGATAAATGTCATTGCATTTTAGGCTCACCGCCAACGATCAGCTGGTTGAGAGTTGTCACGTCGTATGATCTTGATTGTTTTGCATGTCCCTGCAGTGACATAGAGACACAGGGATAATGGACAAAAATAATAAAAGTTATTTGAATTTCTTAATGCAGCACGATTCGTGCGCCACAGATACAGATCTCGAAGATCAAGCTTTCGATCTTCGAAATCTGTATCTGTATGACTGGTACTATTGCTAATGTAGCAATACGGACGGTTATCTGTTATATGTTACCAAAAAGTCGAAAATGCATTTATCTCTTCTTCATTGGGTGATTACTTACCTAGCCAGCCGCTCAAGAAGTGTATGCTGGTGTGCCACAGGGCTCTGTTTTGTGCCTGACACAATTTTTTTTTTAATTCATCAACGACCCCAAGTTAAAGTACTAATCCATTTAACTGTTTTTGGATATGGAACTGCAATGGCTGCGTATCAAAAGTTCATCCAATTTGATCTAAACAGAATTGTCCAGGAAGGAATGAGCATTCTCCTAGAAATGCATGCTTCAAAAACTCAATAGATGGTCACTGGTGAATGCAATCAAAAATTGTTTCTTATTTTTAATTTTTGCAAAATCCAGGAGGCAAAAACATCTGGGTTTTCAATGTTCAATTTACGTAAATTTAATAATTAATTTCACAGCTTTGATCACAATAGCTTTAAATATATAAAAACAAATAGAAAGATAGGACTTCTGGCTATAGAATCAAGAATAAAGCCACATTGTTAGTATTGCCATTGGGGATGACAGAAGTATAAATCCTTCTAAAAGAACTCGTTGTCATTTTAGGCCGGCAAAGTTATCAAACTTACACTTCGAATTTCAATCAACTTCATTGTTAAGCTCAAGCTCAATTCTTTATTTTTCGATATTATTTCAAAAATTAAATCGCCTGAACTAAAAAAATATAAGTGAAAAGTACACATAGCTTGTTTAGCCAAGACATACTACAATGCTATGTCTTACAATCCAATGCGCAGTTTGCTGACAAAGGAACGCATTATCACTATCTACTACTCGGTTTATCTCTGAAGGCATTTGGTGTGCAAATAGATACTATTTATAATTCCAAACGAATATACACTGCACGTCGTCGTTACTGTTGGTAATTGATATCTTGTTTGTGTTTCCTCTTGGAGTCTTTACAAATGCCTACCTTGAATGTTGTTTTGAACCTCTCAAGCATTTAAAGCCATCAAAGGAATACACACATTATTTTATGAACTTCCGCAAGTGAGGATGGTGTCGTCTTTGCTTTTTTTCCAGCGTCAGTGAATAATGCATTTATTTGAAGACCGCGACGACTACAGAGTGGTTTGAAGAAATAGCTCTCATTTGGAAAAAAAAACAGTGTTGAATTGCCAAACAAATATTCTTCTAATTTTATGTTAATTAAATTATATTATGTATCTTTGGAAATTAACTAATTTTTTTAAATTTTCTATCAGACTTCATATGAGGCATGTATTGCCTCATTTAACCAAAAAGAAGTCTTTTGAATGCGTTATCAACTAATTTAACTAGCAAATACATTTGCAAGCCTGCGATAAGTTCAACATTTTACTTGCGATTATGGGTACTGCACTTAAGACTGGTTTAGGATTAGGTGAGATAACACTCAAACATGACATTACGATTGTAGAGAAGCCTAAAAAAATAGTTGTCTGTAAAGTCGGTTTACGGACGATAATTGTACGTGATAACGTCATAAAGAAATATTGATGACACCAACACCAACACCAACACCAACATTCTTCATTTACAATTCCACTTATTACACTCGATACGCACGTCATTATACGTTTTGTAATTACATGACAATAAGGGAAAAAAATCTGTAAGATACCAATACCCCCATTTCCTTTCCGCTCCTTTCATTTCAACGAGGATCAACCAAAACCACCACGAAAACAGCCTCCAAAGCAAATTCAACAAACTATATGCTGTACATATACAAAGACTCCACCTAACAATAATGAAATGCTAAATTCACAAGAAGGTTGTTGCATTAAATACAAAATACAACGCCATCTACTGGAATATGTACAAACTCTCGAGTACATTTATAAAATCCTCCGTCAGTTGTTATAAAACCACACATTGTGCTTAGGCTGTTCCGCGGAACGTGAGCATGAGTCATGTTTTTTCGTGTGTGCTGTGCAGGCGGATATCAAAAAGTAAGTGACAAACAATGTCCGCCTGTCTTCCTGTCCTGTATGGATAACGATTTTTAGTATATGTGCTTCTTTTGGCATTCCTCAGAGGATCTTTTTTGTAATTTTAAATCAATAACGTAACCTGCCATATAACTGTTAAGAAATAGCTTAGTTTTCAAAACCAAACTAACCACAAAAGTCTATTACCAGTAACTTTCACATAACGAATTTTTTGTTTTAATTCTCGTGTTTCTCGGTAACGACTTATTAAATTTCTGTCAAATTTTATATTTGTGAGGATCTAGTTAGCATACAAACATTTTAAATATTTTTTTTTCTATTTATAATTAATTTTGAAATTGTTTTTTTTTTTTTATTTTAAATTATTTTAAAATTAATCAAATAATTTTGTATTTTATTTTTTTCAAAAATTCATTATTATTTAAGTGTGTAATTCCGTATTATATATATTCATAAATTTAGTCTTACAATAGTTCCTCGCTTCAAGTAATATCGCTGACATTCTTCCAGTCCTTATTCATTATAATTCCTTTTTAAGCTATGATATCATAAATGCTTTTCCATTCTATAACTTTCTTTTCATGGGTCACTTGTTCATTATTCTTTCCGAACAAAATTTCCTTTTTTCCCGAACCAAGGAAAAAAAAACATTTTATTCACTTTGTCTATTTTGATCTTCACTCAAAAAAACACTCCAACTTAATGAGAATGATTTACAATTTACAAGATGGAACAACACGTGGTGAAACGGTAGTTTGGGATACTTGTTGTTTTCAAAAGGTCTTTCTATTTTATTTTTTTTTAATAATAAAGACATATTTGTGAAACTGAATGCTCCCCTACTAATTTATTTTTGTGAACACAAAAAATCACAAAATTATGCTTTAAATTTGTAGTTGGTAAATAGGCCCCTGCCAGTGAATGCCCCGTCAAAATCGGTCCATAAATTAGAATTTTCGAAAAAATGACATCAGCGCCACCTAGTGAGTAAATAACATAGCCTTAGTTATTCCTTAAGATATCAGCTACCTGCCAGTGAAAGTCCCCTGTGTGGTTTTCATTCAAATCGTTTTAAAATAATAATTTTCAAAATCTGTCTATATATAAGAATTTTCGAAAAAAAAAACCACACCAGCCCCACCTAATTAACATAGCCTAAATTACTCCTTAGGATATCAGCTACCTGTCAGTGAAAGTCCCTTCAAAATCCGTTCAGCCGTTTCCGAGATTACCCGGAACAAACAGACAGAAAGACAGACAACATTTTTTTAAATGGAGTTTTTGTAATAAATATTGTATATCGCTTCGTAACGGGTGATTTTTTTGAGGTTAGGATTTTTATGCATTAGTATTTGACAGATCACGCGGGATTTCAGACATGGTGTCAAAGAGAAAGATGCTCAGTATGCTTTGACATTTCATCATGAATAGACTTACAACGTCGAATTTTCAGTGAATGGGCCCTAGAAAAGTTGGCAGAAAATCCGCTTTTTTATCGACAAATTTTGTTCAGCGATGAGGCTCATTTCTGGTTGAATGGCTACGTAAATAAGCAAAATTGCCGCATTTGGAGTGAAGAGCAACCAGAAGCCGTTCAAGAACTGCCCATGCATCCCGAAAAATGCACTGTTTGGTGTGGTTTGTACGCTGGTGGAATCATTGGACCGTATTTTTTCAAAGATGCTGTTGGACGCAACGTTACGGTGAATGGCGACCGCTATCGTTCGATGCTAACAAACTTTTTGTTGCCAAAAATGGAAGAACTGAACTTGGTTGACATGTGGTTTCAACAAGATATCGCTACATGCCACACAGCTCGCGATTCTATGGCCATTTTGAGGGAAAACTTCGGAGAACAATTCATCTCAAGAAATGGACCGGTAAGTTGGCCACCAAGATCATGCGATTTGACGCCTTTAGACTATTTTTTGTGGAGCTACGTCAAGTCTAAAGTCTACAGAAATAAGCCAGCAACTATTCCAGCTTTGGAAGACAACATTTCCGAAGAAATTCGGGCTATTCCGGCCGAAATGCTCGAAAAAGTTGCCCAAAATTGGACTTTCCGAATGGACCACCTAAGACGCAGCCGCGGTCAACATTTAAATGAAATTATCTTCAAAAATTAAATATCATGGACCAATCTAACGTTTCAAATAAAGAATCGATGAGATTTTGCAAATTTTATGCGTTTTTTTAAAAAAAAAAAGTTCTAACCTCAAAAAAATCACCCGTTATATGTACACCAAGTAAAAAGCTGTTATTTTGATTTTGATTAAAAAAAAAACAGACACTTTAATTTTATTTATGTGAATAGATACGGGAGGTAACATTTAAGCCCCAAAATTAAAACTTCAAAAAGCCTTCTCATACATCCCAAATTTTTAAATCCAAAACAGTCACATTTATCACAAGTCAAAAAACAGCTAAATCCATTTTCAATTATTTGGCCTTGCTTTAAAGAATATATCCAAGAGCTCACCATTCACCAACAACGGTGCGTATCTATGGATGTATTCAGGCACTCAAGATAACGTTTTTTTTTTAAATACTTACAAAATTTCCTACCTTGTCCTCAAATGAGCACACGTGATACTTTATCTTAATCCGCAAAGCTGTTTCTGATGGGAACGAACATATGTGTATTTATAACATCCAATTCCGCCCAAACAATCTAGTCAGTTACTATTTTGTTAACAATTAGTTATCTTTCGAGTATGTTCTATACATGGTAAACTTTACTAGATTAAAGAGGCAGTTACAGAATGACGATCGGCAAGTCCTCGGCGTCCGCCACCGTCCGCCAGTTTATCATCATAACCAGAGGGTAGCAGCATTTTATGGCGCTTATGTCGCTTCAGTCTATCTGTCGGCTTAGAGATATAGTTTCCCATCCAGAAAGGCACTGCATTGTTTTAAATTTAATGATCATAGTCCGTCCCAATTGCTATGAGTCTTCGCACGTTGGAGTTGTCTTTCATTCTCGCATGCGTTATCTGTTAGCACAAACACTAAAAAAAAAAAAAAACCTTTATCCAACCCACATGTTAACCGCGGCCTAATCTAATCAAGACCTCGGAGAGTGTCATTGCTATCGTCTTCGCGAGAACACCAAGATAATCGGATTCGGAAGTGTATACCGAAACGTTGTTCTGGGAAATTGCAAAAATTTTATTTCGATATGTTCAAAAATCTGTGGCTATCGTAACGGGGATAAGAGATACTCGCCAAAATTACATTTTTTAGGCGGGAAATTTGTATTTAAATTTTTTGTTTTAATTTAAAATTTTCGAATTGTGTTTGTGGCGAGATGCACCAAAGAAATTTGTTTTTTGTGAAAAAAAATGTAATTTGTTATTTTTTTGGATTATATGTGTTTTTGGCTATAAGCTTGTGTTTTGCAAATGGTGAGTGGCATGATTTTCTTATCATTTTTTTTGTAATAAGAAAAACATATATTTTTCTAAGTTATAGGTATCCCAAGGTTTGGATAGGTCCCGCGGATTCTTATTATAATTTACAGTTTTTTTTTTCTTGGAATTTCGATGTTGAGTTTAGTTTTTGAAATAAATTGTAATTAATTTGAAATTGGGAATATTATTGTAGGAGGAAAGAAACACATTCAATTAATTATATTCTCAGTGCAGGAACAATCCGAAGATGGACAACAGGGTTAACTAGCCGGCATTTTAAGTACCTAGCGCGATTTGAGAATGCGTTCTGAATAGTTAGTTTCAAGGCAAAAATGCAATGTGGTGTTCAGTGAAATTAACTTGTGCTGTGAAATAATAAAAATTATTTGGATAAACGCATTTTTTCACATAAATTTTGGAAAAATATTATTTATGGGTAATAGTTCAGTTTAGGGGACTCAACTCCGATCACTTTGAATTTGAAATATGTTGTACAGTTCGTTATTTTAAACAAGAATATAATAGTTTTTAGCCTGTCCCATTTTTTTACCCATGCTAAATTTTTTGAAATTTTGGGTTCAATTTTCTCCAGAAAATGCGTAATAAACATAACGTTTTAATTTTTTTTTTTTTTTGAATGAACATAACCATGATACAAATAAAAATGAACAATAGTAAGGGGCCAGTTATAGTTGAGAAAATTTTTTCTGTCATTGTCACCTGTCATTGGAACTGAACGAAATTGAAATTCAAATTAGTGGAACGAGTTGTTCCATTTTCTGTCAAAAAACAATCAGCTGACACGAAAAACGAATTTGCATCAGGAAAACAGATAAACACATTTTTAGTAAAATATTTGTGCAAATTGGTTTTTTCTTGTCGAAAAAAAATTCTCATCATTTGCTGTGTTACTAATCCAAGGAAAACATGTAAAATATCGGTTTAAAGGTTTATGATTTAATGATACTTGAAAAATCCCGCACCAAGCAAGACGTCAGTTTTAGCGATCAGGAAAAACCATCAAGAAACGTTGAAACAAATGGAGAAATAATTTTTTTCCTGATGAGCGTTTATAACAATCACAAAAAAAAAAAAAAAAAACAGAACTAACCACCACCTCTCTTTTTTCCTGTTGAAAAGTTCATCAGGAATTTTTTCCCTGATGTTTGGAACAGGAAAAATTGGAACGCAACGCAAATAATTGGAACGATTTGAGTCAAGTGACAATCATCTGGCACGAAAAATGAAATTCCGTCAGGAAAACAAATAAATACATTTTTTACAAAAAATATTCGTTCAATTGAAAACATTTTTGGCAAAAAAATTCCTTGAGTGTTTTCCCTTTGATTAATATAGTAATTGTGTTTCAAATCACATGAAAACATAGTTAAATATCGATTTGAATTTTTTTCCTGATCGCTATAACTGGCGCCTAAAATATTGGAAAGAGGGTCTAATTGCTTTAACCTGCAAAGGTTTTGAATGAAAACGATTTTGTTTGGGCTAAAGTAATTTTTATTGTATGTGTTTATACTCTGCTCAATTTATATTTTCAGTACAGGGAAGATAGGATATTTGCATTTTACTCTTACTGTTATGGATTTCAATAAGCTATCTCCATTTTAAAGTTCTCACATGGTTGCCATACTGGGCATTATATATTGGTTAAATTCTCAAACAAATGTAGGTATGGTTACCAACTGTTTATTCAAATTTTATGAAAACAGAAACATGTAGACCGTAAATTAAATCTAAAAAAAAATTAAATTATATCTATCTTTAATAAATTAAATAAAAAAAACACAATTTTGATTGTAATCGGATAGCCAGTTTTCAAGATACCGTTTTTATCCCACCAACATATATTTTTGTTTTACCAAAATATAAACCCCATCTCCAAAAGTACACAGATTTTTTCATACAAACCCTTGGAGCTGTTTTCGAGAAAAATAAGTTTTAACTTAACGGTTATATGACAGGTACCGGTAAGATTTGAGCTAAAAAAAAAAATTAAATAAGGCCTCTGTAGAATGTCAAAAAAAAAAAAAGACAATCGACCAAGCCCGTTCAGGATGTAGACCAAAATACATCCGCACAGACAGACAAACATAATTTTCGAGTAGATAACTCAAATACGTTTCTCAATCGTAATGTCATGTTTGATTATTATCTCAATTTATTTTTGTGTACAAATGCATAAATGGCATGTAAAAAAAAATTGCCAACAAATATTGCATTATGTAGGTATCTTTATTTTAACCGTTTTTTTAAGAAAAATAAAAACGAAAAGATTGAAGCAAACAAAAACAGCGACAACACCTTCTTTTTAAACTTAAAATATGCTCTCATTCGCTCTAAGAAAGCTTCAATTCTGGAACTTTCATAACAAAAACCAAAGAAAAAGGTATTATTATTTCCATTAATGGCGAATGGTAACTCTGCAGCAGTGCTTTAAAAAAAAAAAAATAAACACAATAAGCGAGAGGCAAATTGATAATCAGTTTCCTCGCAGCCGGGGAACAGACAGGTCTTGGTGGGATGTACGTGAGTTAAATGAAATATTACAAGAACAATTTGTAATATTTTGAGTATGAAGCGCAAAAATGAAGCACATCAAAATTAAAGCTAAGTGATGAAGCTGACTCGAATACAATGATGAAGTACGGAATGTCAATTTTACTGCCAAGAATATAAAACATATATAAACATAAATCTTAAACGCTACCGAAATATTACTGCACACTTGGGGTTGGTTAAATTCCATATTAACCAATTCTATAAATAATTTCGTGTTGTTTTTGTTTTTGATTAAGCTAATTCAAGTTTCTTGAGATTTAGGAGTGATCAAGCAATTTTCTCAATGGATCTGAGAAAAAAGAGATCCGAGATCTCAGTTCAGAAACATTAAACTAGCCTATTTTCTTCCTGTGAAATATCAAAGATGAAGCTGAAGCGTAAAGCGCAAGTTGAAGTTGAGTAAACTTGCGCCCTAAAAGGTTCGCGTATATTTAACTTTGACAGCGCTTCATACCTCAGCTTCGGCTTCTCCATTGTGTTCAGCCAGTGAAGAATGGCTTTAGCTATGATTTTATTAAAACTCATGATTTAATTCTTTCTTCAGTCGAAGTTCTTCTTACTAGTGGAGCTCCTGCGTTATGTCTTGTATTTGAAACTGATCCCGTTTCTCGAAGCCTTCGATATGTATTTACAAATACTGTATGACTAGGAATTCGGCCAGTTAACTGGGCCTGAATGGCCAGCAATATAGACTGAATGCCTGTTTTGCAACCGGTAATTTCCGTGCTCTCGTCTGGTTCTGACAGTCGTAAAAGGCTTGACCTCACGAACTCGAGATCTTTTATCGCTGTACTCTGGAGTTCTTCAGTGGAGTTGTCAAGGCCCTCTAACAGGACCTTCTTTTGGCGTGAAACTATAGTGTTTTTAAACGTTTTTATGCTGATCCACTGAGAAGCAGTGGATGATGTTGATGGGTGGTCCATCTCGACAGCTTGCTGTTCTTTTTGCTGTTGCTGTTGTTGTTGTTGCTTTTGTGTTTGTTTGTTTAAGATCCATCTTGGTGGATTTTTTTCTGATGTTTTTTACGCTGCTGCAGTTTGATTAGAATGATGACTAGTATTTGGGATGTTTTGCTTTCAAGCTTCGACTTTGATTTTGTCTATTAAAAATATTGATTCTTTATTTACAGCCAACATATCAAATCATATAACACAATGCTGTCAAGCCGGCACTAACTATGCTAAGAAGATTGGCCACTGCAACGACCACGACTATGAAGTCACGAAAATACCACCGCTATGGCGTGGTCTATGTCTGTCCGCGTTGGGAGTGTGTTGTTCTCGGGAACAACAACAGCTGCATTGCATAGCAGGGCGTGAAGCTGCTAACATGGGCTCAAAATGCGTCGGCGACGAAAAATACAATACAGCTGCATATACCGATTGCTGTAAGTCCTGTCAGATTGGTTTGGCTGTAGCAGCTGGGAAAAACAACTGCAGTGATGTTACGACTGAATTTTTTGCCAAAGACGAATCATACACTATATGCTGTAATCATGCTATATCCGCTTCTGAATCAGAGGACGAGGGTACACTGGTGTTGGGAAATGACGGTAAAAAAAAATATATCATACGGATTTACGAGTCACAGTACACATAACTAATATATTGTGCTGGTTGTCAAAATCAGATCTGTCACTAAAAATTAAAAATGGTGGTTGTTAGAGACTTACATCAAAAAATTTATGAACACAACTGCACACCTCACGTTTGTTTTATATTTTTCTCTTTTTCTTGTTATTTAAAAAAGCATATTTATACATTAATTAACAAAAACACTTTCAAGTATAGCCAAGGTATCTATTTCTCTCTGGCAGCCGCCATTTTACTTTGATTTTGACAGATGCACAGAAGATTGCAAAAATAAAGACTCTCAATGATATTACCTTAGATATGTGTACTGTGATGCGGAATTGCCATTTAAGTAAATTTGTTTAATTCGTGTGTAAATTATTCCAGAGGACATATGCGAAAAATTCGGTGTTGGAAAGCTCTGTGAGCAGATCTGCCAGAATACCAAGGATTCATACGTTTGCAAGTGTAAAAAGGGCTATCAATTGAATGACAACCATGTTACTTGCTCAAAGATACCAACTGTTGATGACGAAGCTTTTGAAGAAGATGATGATGATTTCTTAGAAGTGGAGGAAGAAGAGACATCCTCGTAAGTTTATGAATTGAAAAAAAAAATATTTTAAATGTGACACTCAGTTAGTAAAGTTTTGTTTGCCTTTTTTACTTCTAAGACGCCCAGTTATAACTTACTTAACCCTAGAAAACTATGGTTCGTCAAAATGAGGAGAACCCAGCAAATGTTTTCCCCTCCCTTTTTGTTTGTTTTCCCTACATATTCGAGCTTTCACGCCAACTCGAACTCAACTCAGTACCCAGTAGTCTGTCTCGCGTCGTGGATGTGTTTGGCTTGGAAGTATTTTTGTTTTTGACTGATGTACAGAATACTCGTCATTTTGACGAATGATTAGCTTATTTGTAACATTTAAAAATTGTTGTGTAGGTTGTAAACATTTAAAAAAAGTTACATTTACTGTTTTTTGTTAATATTAATTATTTATTAAATCTCCAGCCATTAGATAATAATTTTTATCCGAGCTCATTCCGAGGCATACTTACTGAAAAAAAATTTAAAACTCTGCTTACAAGATTTGGAGATTGAGAAGTCTAGACCTTCCTTCTTCCTGTCGACTTACTTACTTAC
This sequence comes from Platycheirus rosarum, assembly GCA_963971375.1. NCBI lineage: Eukaryota > Metazoa > Arthropoda > Insecta > Diptera > Syrphidae > Platycheirus > Platycheirus rosarum. The sequence continues at coordinate 2,212,057 of OZ020511.1, forward strand.
TTAGGTGGCAGTTCGGCGGGATACTTGGTCTCAACCAACATGCCTCTCCAGCTAGCTCGGTCTTTGGCTAGCTGCCTCCAGTTTCGCACTCCAAGTTGTTTCGGGTCATCTTGTACCTGAGCGCGCCACCTAAGGCGAGGTATTCCTTGACAGCGTCTACCCTCTGGGATGGAATCGAAGACCCTGCGGGCCGGAGTATTATTGTCCATTCGTTCTTCATAACTTAGCCATCTGAAACGTTATATACGTACTTATGTTTTTGACCAGGTCAATGTCGCTCTACAGCTCGTAAAGTTCGTGGTTTAACCTTCTTTTCCAAAGCCCGTTAACGCAGATAGGGCCGAAAACCTTGCGAAGAATCTTACGCTCGAAACGCCTAAGGATATCTTCATCCGATTTCGATAGAATATATGCCTCGGCGCCATAGAACAGGATTGGGATGATTTAGATCTTATAAAGTCTCCATTGAGGGATTTACTACGCAATTGTCTTCGTATGCCATAGAAACAGGAATTGTTAAGAGTTATTCTTCGCTTTATTTCTAACGAGATGTTGTAAAATGTAATAGCGGATCCGAGGTAAACAAATAGTAAACAAAATAGCCACTTCAGCTTGAATGTTAGCAATCGCTCCAGTGACAGCTCTTTGGGTTCTGCAAATGATGTCTATGTCGTCGGTGTATGCTAGCAATTAATTGCACAGTCCCACTACAATTAACTTGCGAGTTTCTTATAATTGTTCAAGTATTAAGTTGAAGAAATCGCATGGTAGTGCATCACCTTGTCGGAATCCTTTTTGGGCATCAAAAGCTTCTGTGAGGTCAGTACCATACCAAGTTTGACGGAACAGCAAGAGTTCTCCATCGTCATCCTGCTCAGTCATACGAGCTTTGTGGGGATGCCAAAACTAGACATGGCTTTGTATAGCTCGTCTCTATAAATGCTATCGTACGCGGCCTTAGAATCGATGAATAGATGATGGGTATCGATTTGGAATTCTTGGATAGTTTCCAGGATCTGCCGTAGCGTGAACATTTGATCGATTATGGACTATTCTGGCCTGAAACCACACTGAAAGGGGCCAATCAGGTTGTTGACGAATGGCAGAGAGGATCTTGTATATTCAGGAGACTTAATCCTCTATAGTTGGTGAAGTTTAGAGGGTCCATTTTCTTGTGGATCGGGCAAACGATACTGAGGTTCCATTCATCAGGCATACTTTCTTTTGACCAAACTTTAGAGGCCGCTTTAAAAAATTCGGCAGGTGGTCCGTCGGGTCCAGCAGCTTTGTTCTTTTTTAATTTAGATACTGCTATTCTCACTTCATTTTGATCAGATGGACAGAAGTTTTGTCTGTCATCGTCCATATTGAATGGTTCATTCTGCCTGACAGCGGGATTTTGGTCTTCATCGCTGTTTAACAGTATTCAGAAATGGTCCTTCATGTACTCACCACCGTCTGTGACTCTACTTCGAGGTTGCCCATACTATCTCTATAGGCTTCTAGTACGGTTTTTTTTTGCCTTGGTACGTTCTTTTTACTTTTTTTTTAAAACTTCGCACGTTGTTTCTGGAGGAGGAGCCGGTGTTCTTCCCGTCTTTTCAACTCACAGAGCTCGCGAGCAGCTCTCCCCCGCTTTATATGCCTCTTGTTTGGCTGCATGGGCCTGCCTGCATTCGTCATCGAACCAGAGGTTTCGTGGTTGTGGTCTGGCGAAACCTACCACATCAGTTGCCAATTAAATTTAACTAAAAAAAATTAGTAACTTAATTAAGTAGTAATTTTCTTGAAATTTTGTTCAGGAAATGTTCCCGAGGATTTGAAAGGGACAAGACAACTGGTGAGTGTAAGGATATCGATGAATGTGCTAAGGGAACAACAAGCTGCTTGGATCATGAATATTGTACCAACACTCCCGGTAGTTACAAGTGTGTTTTTGTGAAGACTTCTAGTTGCCAGAAGGGGTTCCGATTCAACACAAACACAGAAGAATGTGATGGTATGTTATACATTTACCTATATATGTGGTTGTTAGAGTTTATAGTGAGGTTCAGAAAGAAGAACCCTTGATTATTTTGGTAATGGTTTTTTGTATATGATTGAAATTCTACCAATCGCAAACACTGTTAGTTAAAAACAATTTAATAAATTGATAGATATCGGTTATGCGTTATTGGTTCTTCAACAATAGCCACATCTTGATTTTATGTTTTTTCAGATATTAACGAATGTCTGGAAGAAACTAATAACTGTAATAAAGCTGACAAGACATGCTTAAACACCCGTGGAGGTTATACTTGTCAAGATAGATTTTTGAAACAGTGTGAGGATGGGTTTATTTTTTCCGCCGAAACGGGAAAGTGTGAAGGTAAAATAATTGTTTTTTTTTAGCAAAATGGGTTTCAGCACGTTGTTTGTAAAGTGGCTGAGAAAGTTTGTGCAGGAAGATTGCCTTCGAAACAACTGTTCGAAATAATGCCAAAAAACTGAGATTTAAGCAAATGTTTTTACTTAAAGTTTTTTTTCTCATATAGACTATGGGCTCACAGAAGAAAATATGGATCGGCTTGGTTCAGGGTCAGCGCGAAAAATTGAAAAATGTGCATCTGGATTCCGATTAAAGCATGGAAAATGTATTGGTAAGTTTACAGATGTTAAAGAGCGGCCAATAATATCGATGACAATCGCGTAGTTAAGTATTTCATACCCCTGCCTTGAACTCTATCTGTTCTAGAACAAGATTGATTGGGACAATCCTGGTCCAGTCCTGAAATTGTTTGCTGCTATGATTTCTTTTTTTCTTTTTGCAGACATCGATGAGTGCTTGACAGATAAAAATGCATGCGACAGCAATCAGATATGCACCAATGACATTGGCGGGTATCGTTGTGATTGCAAGATAGGATTCAATATGGACACCACAATTAATGCATGCGTTGATATAAATGAATGCCAGGTGAATAATCACCAATGTTTAACAAGTCAACGCTGCGATAATACTATAGGCAGTTACAGTTGCATTCGCTTACAAAGCTGTGGCACAGGATATACCTTGAATGCAGAGACCGGAAACTGCGACGACGATGATGAATGTGTTCTGAATACACATACATGTAGTGGAGGCTACGAATGCCGGAATACGAAGGGGTCTTTTCGTTGTGATCGAATACGTACAACAACAACAACAACAACTACTACCACTACTACTACGACACCGTTGCCAACAACTGTAGCTTCTCCAAAAATAACAACCACAGCTTTGATGGACAACGAAGGATATTCAGCTGTTCGTGGACCCATTACTAGTCATCATCCAAAGTATGTTTCATCTCAAACCTACAGTCAATTCCAACGACCCATGCCCAGATATAGGTCGAATCCTTTTCCCCCTTCATCATCCTCTGAGATGCCATGTGGGTTAGGATTTCAAAGGAATCATGTAGGAGCTTGTGTTGGTAGGTACAATTTAATGCAAGATGCCATGCTTTCCTAATTTAATCATTATTTCGTTAATTGATTATCTGGAAAAGATATAAATGAATGTCAAATACCATCCTCATGTGGTACACATCAGCGATGTTTGAATACTAATGGATCATATCGCTGTCAGAACCGTTTACAGTGTCGTGGCGGATTCAAATCGACACCGGATGGAACTTCATGTGTTGGTAAGGATTCTTATTTCAGAACTTGTTAGTCTATCCTTAATGTCTATGGAATTTAATAGAAGCCATTATTGTTATATTTTCACCCAGGGTTCGTTGAATAGAACTCAATTTCACTTTAAACTCATCACTATGGTTTGCTTTAATTATTAAACACAACTTCTTTAAGTTCAAATTACAATAATTTTACTTCACCATTTATTCTCAATGTCAACCACTTTTTTTACCTTATCTCAATTAAACCAATTTTTATTTCGGTGTTTACACTTTAACGCATACAAACCAACTGTGACCCTAGAGCCAGCCACCTATCCATTTATTAGTACAAATGGACAAAGTTCTCCATATTTCCCTTTTGGACATTTTGAAGGGGAATTCTTTTACATTCTAATTTCAAGAACATTCTAGTACATTAAGTTGCTGTCAGTGCTTTTTTAAGTTGTCTTTGGTTGGCGAGTAAAATGGGTGAATTCAGTGATTCTTGCATGTCTTAAGGTGGAATCATAATGCATCCTCAGAAAATTGAAACATTTTGTCGCCACATCAAATTATCTAAAAACAATATGAAATCTAAATGGTTATCATCTAAAGAAAATTTCGAAAAGCTACCTATTTTTGTATTCCTCTCAAGTAGCCCTTTTATTAGATTTTATTAGTTTTATGCAGTGCGGGTATTTTACATAGTTTCCCGTTATTTTATTCAATAGATATTGATGAGTGTATCACTGGTGAACACAATTGCATTAACAATCAAAATTGCTTGAATCGGAATGGGGGATTTATGTGTACTTGCCCAGGCGGCCACAAGCTAGACCCGAACAACAGATGCGTGGATGTTAATGAATGTGAACTGGACAAGCCACCAGTTTGTCCGATGACCTCAACATGCATGAACACAATTGGTTCATTCTATTGTGAATGCAAAAACGGTTTCAAGAAACATCATGCCAACAAAAAAGACTGTGTGGACGTTGATGAGTGCCAGGAGATTCCAGGACTTTGTCAACAAAAATGTGTCAACTTTTGGGGCGGCTACCGTTGCACTTGTAATCCTGGTTACGATCTCAGCCCTGACAATCGAACTTGCAATGATATTGACGAATGCGAAGTCCACAAGTCATATAAACTTTGTATGGGATTTTGCTCGAATGTACCGGGATCATATGAGTGTAGCTGCCCAAGGGGATACCAATTATCTCAGGACAAACGATCATGCCAGGACATTAATGAATGTGAAACTGGAAACTTTTGTACAGGACGACATGACATTTGCACTAATTACCGAGGAAGTTACCGCTGTACGACTATACGATGTCCGTATGGTTATGTCAACGATGTGGAACAGAAAAAGTAAGTGAGACAGTTTTTCTTAGCATTAAAATACAAAAACATTCCTGGAACTTTTTTTTTCAGTCGATGTCGTATGGCAAATAATATATGCGAAGGTGATGAGTGCTTCAATAAGGCATCCTCATACACTTACAACTTTATCACATTGGTTTCCAAACTACCAATAGTTCCGGAAGGACGAGTTCTTTTTACACTTCGCGGCCCTGATTGGTATGAAAATATTGACTTTGACTTGAAAGTTGCAAGGATTCAAGCTGCAGCTAACGTTGAAAAAGCAACAGAAAATCATTTTTCGTAAGGAATAGAATTGTTTAAAAAATATTTATAACTGAATTATTATTTTCAGAACTACAAAGCTTGGGCATCAGGTTGAATTAAGTCTGACACGAGAGCTGGAAGGTCCACAAGATATTGAACTAGAATTAAGTATGACGGTTTTTATGAACGGTCAACCGAGGGGTAAAAGTATTGCTAAGATTTTCATTATTGTTTCTCAGTATTCATTTTAAGTATTGGAATAAAAAGAAGCCAGTTGTTTAGACTTAAGAATTATGCATTTTTCTTTATTAGCCACTTTCTGTTCGTTACTTGCCTTTTATTTCAAGACGGACAAGTTGCTTTAGAAGGCCTTGGGGAACCTTTATGCGAACTTATGGAAATCACCTAGAAATTACTAGAACTAAAAAATCTAGACAAAGTAAGCCAGGCTTTTGGAAGGATAGGACTGCTGAGGATCTCATAAACTTCGTGAATTGCAAATCATGTATGTTAAATTCCATAGAACAAACTATGTTAAACATAAAGCTCTTAGCCATATGATTAGTCTTTAAATCTTAACGATTCATTTGTGGACTTCAACTAAAATTGAGTGGGATTAGCAGAGTTATATCGAAACAATGCTATTCTCAATAAAAAATAAATTAAATTTATTGGCGCGACAGCTCCTTATACTCTCAACAAATTCCTATGTGTGTGTTGTTAATCTGCAAGAATGGAAGGAACCTACAATTTACCGCCAAGTCCGAACGGCTACATGAGATGCACTTTTTCTAGACAATTTTTTTTCATAATAATAATAATATTTTTAATTATGAGTCTGTAAGGCACAATGCCTTTTAGAATGCAACCGGATGTTGCACGACACTAGTTAGAAGAACTAAAAGATTTTTTTACTTTTGGAAATTTTGCCAGTTCCTCGCAAGAACTGGCTTTGAGCGGAACTCGAACGCAGGCTATTCTGATATTCATTCAAAGTGACTCTGTATTAAAGTCAGTAACGTCTGTAATACTACGTTTCCACTTGAAGATAAATCTAGATTATCTCAAATCTTCAGATTTGCCATGAAATTTCGATCGAGATTTCAATTTAATCTATTCGAAATCTACTCAAAAGTTATATGCTGAATGTACTTACTTTCTATTTTCCAATTAATTTGACAACAGTTTTGTTCGATGTCGGCACTGGGGCGCACTGGACTGGTGCACCCTGAAATCGCACTGAAGTGTTTTATGTGACACTTTTTTCGCCCCAGCGTTTTTGCACTGCGTTCGATGTGAACACCGGGCAGGCACTGAGTGCACTCTCATGTACCCCGGGTATTTTCTTGGTGTATGAGTTCGGAGCTGTCAAAATTTTACATTCAAGTTCAAATCAGCTGTTAGCATAAGTTCGTTTTCAGAGAAGGAAGAAATTTACTTGGAATATTTGGTTTGCTATTTTTATGATAACAAATATTTCGTAGAATATTTAGGTTGTTCAATTCATTTCATTTTCTTGGTTATTTAATAGTCTTAAATCTATTTGCCATTGGTCAAAGAAATGAAAGAAATGTCAAAGATAGAGATGTTGCACTGAGCTGTTCGATGTTAAATAAAAACCGGAGCAGCTATGCAGTCTTATGACAGTTTGACGTAATGCACCGACATTCCCCAGTGCGCATTGGGACAGGGAACATCGAACAAACCTAATCATAGAAAAAAAAAACCAGATCCACAGAAATAAAAGAGCAGCAAAGCAAACAAATTATTATAATATTATTTTTATTTTATTTTTTGAGTGAAGACAGTCTTAGGATTGAATATTTTAAGGATGCCTTTTATGATTATAAGAACTATAAATATAAAAATACACTAAAAAACGTCAAATTCAGATAGTGACGTAAATATGTAAAGCAGATTTCAAATGCCAAATTTAATCTCTGTAATTCAGGTGGAAGCACCACTTCTTGGAATGAAATCTAGATTATCGTCTGTTGGAAACGTGGTATAACACTGCGCGGTATTCGTTTATTCAAGTGAACGCATTCATTCCATATTCTTTCCTTATTTTATCATTTCTTTTATAAAAAATGTTCATTCGATTTAGCCAGTTGCATTCCTCCCCTAAAAGTTTCTCCCGTAATACTCGTCTCGCAAGGAATGCTCATCAGTTCACCCTTGAGCCCAATTTCTGACGTAGAGATTCTTTTTTTAGCGGAATAACACGAATTTGGACTTCCTGAACCCACTTTAGGAAAAAAATAACTACTTAAAATGTTGACATAGAAGCTCGCGACATCTGTTTTAAAAAAATCAAAAAGTCGCATATACCGGTTAAACATAACTGACACATTGAATTCCATCCATAGAAGTGTGCAACATCTTTGGTATTTTGCCTCTTGTTTTTTTAGATCGTGAGCAACTTCCTTTTTTTATTGGTTTGTGCCTGAGACAAGCTAAAAGCACTAGAAGGAAAAAAGGGATTTTTTATTAATTAATTGTGGGATATTCTAAATAACACGGCGAGAAAAAAGGAAATTTTAACATGCCAACGTGCGAAAACCTGCTGCCAAAATCTGGGATTACTGGATGAAATGTCAAAATTGGGGTTTAATTTTTTTTCCGCTAGTGTACTCAGGAGGGCTAGTGTCGCCAAAAAAATAACTGAAACTAAAATGGACCCAACTTGAGGTAGGCAACTAGCAGTCCATATATAATACGTCCATGAATAGCAGAATGGCAAGGCAGAGGCGGAGTGAAAGTTAATCGAATGGGTTGATCGAATTCAGGATTCACGTGAATAGCAGAATAGGGCTGTTTTTTTAATGTGTATATGGAAAATTAGGCTTATCAAACTTACGAATTATAATTTCCTTTTGAAGATCAACTATTCAATAAAAAAAATTGAATGTCTGTAAAGCCGGTTTACGGCCGTTAATATTACGTGATAACCTCATAAGAAAACACTGATGACACCATCACCAACATATGTACATCCCGTTTACTCAGACCATACACTTATCATGATTAGTACTAAATCTACTACTAAGTGCTAAATCTAGTGCACAAATACAATAGTACTAAATTCTAGTACTTAGTACTAAAAATCTAGTACCAAAAATACTATTGTACCAAAAACCTAGCACCAATCGGCACCAATTTTATATATAACTAGCGGTACCCGAAAAACATGTTTTAATTTGAAATGCGAAAACAATGCTAGGTCGTTCTTTCACATGAACGACAGAACTATTTATCCTATAAATTTCATTAACATCCGTTGGGCAGTTTAGGAGTACATACTCGACAATATACATACATATGCACATTTGATGTTCGCCTGGTGGTCAAAATACGTTTGAGATCAATTTTGGTTAAAAAAAACCACAGTATCGCGGTAAGCGTAACGCATTATTTTCTTGTCAGCATGAGTCATGTTATTTCATATGTGTATACATATTTATAAGACGTCAAAATAAAAAAACATAATTTAAGGATTTAAATAACATCGTTTATTTCGTTCAAAATTTAAATATTTATTTAAAATGTTGTTATTTTTCAATTTGCTTGCAAATTTATTATATTTTTTTATTTACATGAACATATTTTCGATACTTTAAATTAACTATAAACTAGAATCAGAAAAAAAACTAATAAAGATTTAAACAAACAAAATAATTTAAATTTGCTAAAAAGATTAGAGAATAGGAACAAAAATCTAAAAAAAAAAACATAAATCATGTTCACACGTTTGTATATTTTTTTTTTGTTTTGTATAGGTAATGCAGTATATTTAATAATTAATTTAGCACATAAATACACAAACATTACTCATGTTTATATTTTTTCTTTACTAAGTTCTTAATCAAACGAATGTTTGATGGAACTTACATATATATATACATATAATATATATATGTGTATAGTATTGGCTATTTAAGTTGCAATGCATTTTCACAATCAGTTTGAAGTTTTTGTTTAATTAATTTTATCTAAAACCAAAAAAACCGTATTAAGTATTTAGTTTAATTTTAAATTCGTTTTTTTTTCTCTCACTTAACACAGCTTGATTTTTTCCAACTTCAATAAAACAATTCCATAAACAAAATATATTTAAGCTTAGAAAAAAAATTATTTTTTTTTTTTTTTGTTATTTTGTGCTTTTCTGGGGTTTAAAAAAGAATAAAATTAGGTGCCACATGTAATTCATGTGGCATCAATTATGAAGAGTACAAAGGTATTTAAATATTGATCTCCATTTATAGCAAATTTTGGAATCAAAAAGGGTACAAATATCTTTTCTCTTGTGTGTACCAATGGGAATAAGGGACTTATATTTTTTTCAAATTAATATTCACAGATACAACAAAAAATTAAAATTAAATAATTAAACTTCTTTGATCTTTGATTTGATAAATATGTTATTTGCGATCACATCGGTCGCACTTCTAGTTTAGTGCGAAAAGAGATGGTTTTGATACTTTTTTTTTCTTTTAACTCAAGTAACACACCATTAACATCTTTACTTGAATCTTGCAGAGCCGTAGACCGTGAACCCAAACATTTGTTCGGCCTAATTTGATTCCAAACAAATGTTAAAAAAAAAAATCTATATTGTCAATTGAGGATTTTATCGCAGAATCAAGATTTGATTTTCTATGAACACATCACGTTATATATTTATTATAATATTTCATTTTTTAAATATGTGAAAACTGTGAAAAGTGAGAAAATAAAATTTAGCATTAGCTATAAATAAATTTTCCTAAAAATAATCCCTTATGTGAATAGTGATTTTAAAAAAAACTTACAAAAAAAAAAAACATTTGTATATATAAAATATCTTGATAAATTTTTAAAAAATTATTAAAACACTGCAAAAATGTGAGCATGAATTTGGAAAACGTATCTTCAATATTCCTTTTTTATTTATGTAATTGCTGCTGTGTTTTTTTTCAAGTTATTCATTTAACCTGAATTTTTAAATTGTTTTTAAAATATAAATGAATCAATTAAAACCATTTCCTAAATAAATATAAAAATAGTATATACACTTGCATATATTATTAATTAAATAATAATACAGACACAGTCATAAAATATATTCTCCAAGCATAATATAAGCTTAAACAAATAATTAAGGGGGTACAAATGTAGAATATTCAACTTTTGTGATAGTATATGTCTTAGTTAAATTCACTTAAATATATATATATATATTTTTAAGTCTCAGCAAATAGAAAAGATAATAGTTACAATCTTATGTTTTAAATTTAAAAAAATTGATAGCATTCAATTATTATAAAGCACATATAATACAACAATGCTTACATATAATATATAAGGTTCGTGTTATTGTTTTGCCTTAAAAGAAGAAGGATGTCTAGAATTTTGAATTAGAAATTATGTTTCTCTATTAATTGGTTAATTCTAAAAAATGACATTTTCCATTTAGATAAGAGTGCCATTCGTTTTTCTTCATAAGTCATCAATAAAAAGGTTTGCTGTTTTCCCGTTTCACGAAAACCTGCTCATCAAAATTCCGCATAACAAAATCCCGATACATAACTAATTCTGTCGATGTATAACATTTTTGTTATATAAAAATGAGACAAAGGTTTCCTTTTTTTTTATTCAAATGACCTTATTTACTATAAAAAATTGATGAGAAGCAACAAGAACAAAAGAAACTTTTCAATGTTTGGAACACACCGCCGCGTCGCGCCGCTGACTGAGCTGAGTTGTAGTATCAAATCAAGAAAATTTCCTGAATTTCTCTTATAAAGGGTCTTCCAATAGGGGCTTCCGAACTTTGACTGTTTATAGCGGCCATTTTGTTGAAGCTACATCTGTCAAATTGGCTGTCATTTATTCAGTCTGTTTTGCCATATCAACATGGACGAATAAAACGTTCAACAACACATACAAATGATAAAATTGTTTTATTAAAATGGGTGCTCTGTTCGGGCAACGTCCGGCGCGCTTTTCCGATTGTACGGTCGCGAAATTTGCGATTTTTGGTCTTGAATTGGGTTGCACCCGTACAAAATTAGTCAGTTGGCAACTGACAAAGCCGATATAACCAATGCCATCGGTCAAATTTATCCTAATTAATGCACTTGAGTCATGGAAAATTGGACACTTTGGATGCACGCCACCAAGAGAATCCGCGGCGGAAATTTAAACGATGTTATTTTTATATTCCACACATAATAGGCCTTTTAAACGGAAAAAAAATTTCAATGATATCTCATACACGCACATTGCCTACACCACTCTTCGAAAAATAGATGCCAAACTGAAAGAGACAATAGTATTATATGCATAATATTGCCGCCTGTGAAAGAGCCATATCAAAAATGACAATTTGTGACACCAAAGTGCTCAAACGTAAAATTAAAACTTTAAAATTAAAGGTAGAAAAACATTGTCTGTGAAATGGAAAATAAGGCATTATATTAGAATTAAAATCTAAGATTTGGGCCGAAATATGAATAAATTGTAAACCTCAAAATGCCACATGCGGACAAAAAATTATTATTTTGCACCCTTTTTTTTGACCGATGGATACAATTGTTTCCAATACGTCATGAACAAACAACGTATTGAATATGTCTTAAACAAATTTGCAAAATCAAGAATTCGAACGCACCCAAGAAAAATGATTTTAACCACAGTATACACATCTACGGTAATATCATTAAAGTTTTTATTGTTGCTGTCTTCTGCATAAAATGACGACCGCCAGAGACCATAAGTTTGTTTATTTGTTTTAAGGTGTTTGTGGTAATTAATTTATAAATAAGCTTCTTAAATAACAAGAAAAATCTATAACAAACGTGAGGTGTGAATTTTTTTTCATACATTTTATTGATGTAGATATGTAGGCGAACAACCACCACTTTAAATTTTTAGTGACAGATCAGATTTTGACATTTTTTTTTTTGGTACTTCAGATCATTTTTTTTTTGATCTGAGATCAATCTATTTTTTTGATATGACAACAAAATGTGATTTTCTTTGGTCAACAGATCAATCTTTTTTTTTGATCTCAGAGCAAAATCTGAAATCTCGTTTTCAATCGATACACATATTTGCATACACACTTCAATAAAGTTGACATTTCTCGAACGTCAAAGTTCAAGTTTTGTTCTCTCCTCTCTCTTCTGGACCCTCTGTGCCGTCAACTTCTGTTGTACATTCCAAACCAATACAATTACAAAAACCGATCAATCTGTTTCAATTTCGTTTGGGCAGGCAAAATCCGAAATCTGAGATCAAAATCCGTCTTTACCAAAAGAAAATCACATTTCTTTTTAAGCTCAGAGCAGGGGACAAAAGATTTGTGTTTCGCTCTGAGCGCTCAGCTTGTGTTTCTTTTTTCAATCGAAGCTAGCTCGGAACGCGCTCTATGAGCTCAGAATAAAATGGCACATGGAGTGTGTGTTTTGACAAATGACAGGGTTGGAACTTGGAAAAAAACAAAAATCGAAGTAAAATATTAAAATGATTTTTTCTAAGGAAATAATTATATTATATATTAATTTTTGTATTTAAGGTGCAAAGTGGGCAGATCAGTGTGGTGCTCGGGGCGTAAGCGACTTGTTCAGGCTGTACTCCGTACTCTGATCAGAGCTTAAAAAGAAAAACGCCTTATGTTTACTGTGGATTTTAACGACTTAAGTTCTTGCTCTGCACTACTTCCATTTTAGATGATATTTTCTTCATAGTGATGGTGAGCGCCATGGACTGCTAGTTGCCTACCTCAAGTTGGTTCCATTTCAGTTTCACTTGCCCTCCTGAGTACACTAGCGGGAAAAAATTAAACCTCAATTTTGACATTTCATCCAGTAATCCCAGATGTTTTACCGGTATATGTGACTCTTTTAATTTTTAAAAACAGATGTCGCGAGCTTCTATTTCAACATTTTAAGTTGTATATTTTTTGTTCCTGAAGTGGGTTCAGGAGAGCTAGTATCGCATTCTCAATTTTGGCGACATTTTTTTGACAATTGTATGAAGCTGACATTAGACTAGCAGTCCATATACATATAATACGTCCATGGTGAGCACATTTAAGACCCATCGTGCTAAGCAATTCCCTTCGCTGCTGACTTCATCTAATTCTGTTTATTAAAAAAATTAAGACTGTATTTTTAGTCATCTCATTACTACGTGTGAATTTGGCAGTAAACCATGTTTGGTAATGCTTGGCATCAATCAATTACACGATTGATCAAGAGGCGTTTTTTCAGAGCATGGAGTAGAACCTGAGCAAGTCGATGACGCTCTTCTAAGCAGAGTATGATCAGAGATCGCCGATTTAATTAAGAAAACACTTGAGCACTGAGCTGTCATATGGTCCACTTTACATATAAAAAACAAAAAATTAATTACATTAACGTTATTTACCTTGAAAAAAATCATTATAATATTTTACATCGACCGACGCCATCGAAATTTTTTTTTCCAACTCTGTCCTTTGACAAAACATACAAATTAAGGTCATGTGTCAATTGCGTTAAAATGCTGGCTAAATTTGATCTCATGAATAAATTTTGACAGGTTAAATTGGTATATTATTTAACCCGCGCCAGAGCAGGTAAAATTTTAGCCAACTTTTGAGTAGATGAACGAAGAGGAAAACTAATACACACACATTATTTTGGACGATTTTGGGTCTACAAAAGGCAAAAGAAAAACTTACACCTACGGAAAAAGTTTATGTATACATTTGGTTCCACCAGAGTAATTCATCTGGTGTGTGCTTGAAGTAAGGTTTGAAACCGGTTTTCCCCCAGGTTGAAATCATCTCGTGTGTGGCCCAATGACTAAAGAATCCAAAATCTGCACGAATCTCATAATTTATTTTAAAACTCTTACTACGTTTACATGGAGAATTATATCTGAATTGAATCAGGATTTAAGTATTTGTATACCGAATCGAAGCGAATTCGGATTTCTGGCTGTACACAATGAGAGCCGCAGCCGCAATTCGCAGCCGGAGCCACAGAGAACTGTCGCAATGTGTCCTACGGCTATTTTAAAACTGTCCGTACGCTATTTTGACATTTGAGAGTTTATTGATGTTATCTGACTGTATAAGTCTGTGTTCATTTTAAAATTGCAAATCATTATTTTTAAGTCAATAAAAGTTAAAATGGAGAACAAAAATGAAGAGATTTTCTGTGCTTCTTTGTGTTTTATGTTAAAACTTTCAATGCGCGCACGGCCTCCATATTTGTTTCCCTTTCTTCCGTTGCGTTTTTTTTTTTTTTTTTTGACAACCAAAAATAATAATCACGCACGACAAAGTTATAAGTTAACCAATCTTTGCGGCTCCGTATTGCAGTTGCCTATGCCGTTGCGTTCCAATGTATTCACAATATTGAATTCGTGTGTATTCAATATTTGACAGCTGTTGCAGTTGCGGCGGCGTATGCGGCTCCGTCTTCATTGTGCTCAGTCAGTTACTCGATTCTATCAAGCTCGGCAGACTGAATTTCTTGATTAAAACAATCACTTATCATATCTCACCATATCTGATTCCACCCCTGGATCGAAATTTCGCTTTAGATTGAATTAGATTCGTGAATCCGCCCTTATAAACGTAATATCTGTGCAGTGACTCAAGTTTCCTTCTCATATCGTTTCATTTTTGACAGATACATTCATTTGCATTTTATCGCCATGATGTCATTAAAAAATATGTGCGTAAAGATAGAAATTAAAAAAATTATTTAGCTTAATAAACAAAACACATATAAAACACTTTTGTGAATAAATTCTCAGCACAGTCAAAATCTGTGTTTTACTCGACAGACGTTCCTCTCTTGTCAGTTTACCTCAGTGTGCAGCCACGAGTGATGCAGTGATGCAATTGCGATCTTCGGTCAATGTGGCCAGAAACAATCGATTGAAAATTAACCGTGTGGATAGGCACAAACTCTGTGTAGTCTCCAGCATAGAAAAAACAAACAAGAACGACAACTGAGATAATAACTCTTTCTTCGCCAACAAACTGAAAAATATCCGGTCAGCGACATATTTGTGCCGGTCCCTGTATATTTCTTATCGGACTACTAATACGTCTGCAGTTTTGAGGAGTAGGAAACATATGGCTGATTGGTTTCTTCTCAAACGTATTTACATACACAAAATAAAATTTCAGGGTTTGCAGAGGTACTGGTAGCAGTTTTTTTTTTCTTTTTTCTATGGTCTGCAATGACTCAAGTTTCGTTCTCATATCATTTCACTTTTGACAGATATATTAATTTTAATTTTATCCCCCTAATGGAAGGTTCATACAATTGAGTGTTGTTACTTATTACAAATAATATATGCGTCACATATATTTTGAAAATTTAGCTCATTAAACAAAATACAAATAAATCACTTTTGTGAATAGATAATCAGATTTCTGAATCAATCTTTCTTTCATCGTTTTCTTTTGGTGTCTTCGGCAAACGAAAAACAATGCTTCCAAATTGCAAGTTCCAAAAAACATATATTTATTTACAAGACAAAAACTCAACTTGGAAGACTTCAAGGAAAAAAAAAGGATTTTTTTCAACAATTTGACCAATTTTTAATAGAGAAACACGCCGGGTGAAACAATTGCACATTGGCAACCCTATGATGATTTTTACATGACATTTCAACATATTTAGTCATATAAATGACTTTTTTTTTCAATATTGAATGAAATGCACCAAATTATTAGCAAGGGGATAAGAGGAATCTTAAAAAAAAAATATTGAAGTAAAAAAAGGTTTGCAAAGGCAAAACTGCAGGAACACAAAAATGTACGCCCGTTTTATTGGTCTAGGCTCTAGGCTGTGAATGTTTTAATTACATCCGGTTTGATTTTTTAACTACATATACAAAAATTTCTTATACTTTTCAGCTGTTTGATAATTCAAAAATGTTATATTCATTTCAATAAACTAACTAAAAAATAAAGTTTTTTTTGTTTAATAGTGAAATTTATCTAGTTCTGCGTTTCGCAATATGTTTTTTTTTTTTATTTTAAATTTATTGTTATTATTGAATTTAGTTTTTTTTTTTTTTTTTTTTTTTTGAAAGACGTTTACTTATGAATATAATAAAGACATTTTTTGCTCAACATTTAAGCCATTTATTTTTGTATATATACCTTACAACTGTGTTACATAACAACAATAAAAACAGTCGCGTTACGTGACATCGATTAAAAGAGTGAAACTTAAAATGGAAATTACGTGCATTTAAAAAAAGTGTATTTGTATCAAAGATTTTTTGTTTGCATTTTGTTGAAAAAGATATTTTTTTAAATATTTTGAAGTTACTTTATTTCGAATCTGGATAAAGGAATTAATTTTTTTTCTATATAATATAATGAATATATAATGTTTTTGATTTTTTTTTTTTATTATTTAAATAAAAATAATATGCCTTGTAGATATTATTTAGAAAGCTTTTCAAATATTGTGCTATCTTAGTAAATGTTGGAATTTTTTTTTTTTTTTTAACAAAAATCCATTTTCATAGCTGCAGACATTTAACAGCATTTATTAGAAGTAGACAAAATGTAGAAGAAATCGTAACAGACATATTTGTCCCCGTCCAAAAATTTCGGCAAATCTCTAATATTCTTTTCTCCGTTACTTAGGAAGACTTTTTTCAGATTATAAAACTGTTTATTACGGCAATTGAACATACCCTTAGTGAACATGAGAAAAAGAAAGGCGCTTTAGCTGACTCGAAATATCGAGTCTAAAACGCTCGGTTTCAAATAACATTTGGTTTTCAACAAGAATGTTTTTTTAAGTACGGTCTTGCTCGATTAGTAGACCCTTAAAAAGAAGCCCCTTTAATAGCTTCTGTTGGCCTTATTAAAACCTCTGAAACTTAGAATTCGCCCAAAAAAATTAATCACACTTAAGTAAAAAATCAGACATATTTTCTGAAAAAGAAGTAAGGACAGAAGAAGGACTATTAATTCTTTTCTGAAGGTTTCAATAATAACTAAATAAGATAAACTGAATTTTGCCTGTTACATATTAAAAAAAAATATTTGTTAAAAATACAACAATTTCTTTTTAATAAACTCGGCATATATGTCAAGGCATATAGTGCTTACATTGAAAGTAAAATAATTAACATTTACAACCCTGTGAACATACCATAGATAGATATTTTTCCTAATTAATTATATTAAAAGATTTCGTTATATATTTCTTATATAGATTTTTTTTTTGTAATTAAAAAAATTAGTTTTATTTTTCGCTTAAGTTAAATGTTTTTTGGGTTTAGTTTTAAATATTTGTTTTAAGCAAAAATATTTTGAAAAAATTCTATTTATGAATAGGTTTTAGCCACTTCTATTTGGTATAAGTTTTCTTCTTTTTTTTCTCCAAGTAATAATTAATTTTAATTACTAACAAATAATGTAATTAATTTCTCATTTATTACTTTTATTTTGTATTTATTTTTTTGATTTCTTTTTCATTTATTTAATAGTTTTCCTTTATTTGAAAAAACCTATACCGAAAACGAAGAAATTAATAAAGAATGTATAATTAACTTTATTTGTTTAATAAAAGGTTTTATTTGTAATATTTTTTAATAATCATATTATGTAATCAATTTTGAATTTATATTTATTTTATTTCAATTTTAATTTATTTTAGTGTATATGATTCTATTATTGTTTTGTTAAATATTTACATTGACAACCAATGTATTTTTTTTTTATTTATCTCAAAACTTTTTTTTACCGAAAATTGTTTAAATATATAATTACATACCAAATATGCAAAAAATATTGTGAGGGTAGATTTCGTTTTTTTTTTTTTTCTTTTTAATAAATATTTATTTTTATATATATTTGTTTTAATAGAGACACGATAGATTCACATTTTTAATTAAGTCCAGTATTTTCGGAAGAAATTGTTTGCGTAGGTAAAATTTCTTCCACTATATATTCATGTGGGGTCGATAATCTGAATCGGAGGTTTTTCAAATAAAATTTATTCCGGAACATTGATGAAAATGCGAGAAAATTTATTTTTTTTTGTTGGTTTTTTTTTAATGACTCAAAATTTGTCAACTATTTGTCACTCACCGCCTGCTGTCTTATGTCAAAATGGACATCTCGACTACTTCAGACAACGGGGTTTGTTCGTAGAATCAGGTATTTGCCATAAAGCAATATTGTGCTTGGGATTTGTTACAAAAATCCATTTTCAAATGTTATAAGATGTACCACGATGTTTTCAAAAATTATTTATTCGGTTCATCTTATGGGAACTCGACGGGTCTTGGCATTATATAAAAAAATAACAAAAAAAAAAAACAGTTTTTTTTCCATATTTTTTTAATAATTCGTCACAATTTTTTTCTTGCAAACCTCCTATTCGTATTGAGCGATTCCATTAATATTTATTTATAATTTAATTATGTTAACACTACTCAACATTTTTCCTCCGAGGCTCTTCCGAGCACTGAAATGACTGGACTTTTCGTCTCTTCACCTTTGGGTTAAAAATGAAAAAAAAAATGTAAGAGTTAAATATTTTTGTTTTTTTTAAATACATTTTAGTGACTTTTTTTTTGTAAAGGGCCTAAGGTAGAGTTGTAAGTATATTATTATTAATATTTTCTTACATCAATTTCTGTATTAAATTTGCTTCTTATTATTTTTTAAACTATAAATATATTTTTTGTAACTAAAGCAAGATTTGTTTTTTTTTTTTTTTTTTAAAGTAAGATTATTTAAAACGTGTTTCATTGTTTATATTTATTTTTAAATCGTTTTGCAAACATTTATTTTTATAAATATACATAAGAAGTAAAAACAGATACTAAGTTTTTTTTTTTATTTTTTTTGTTTTTTTTTTTTGTTTTTGTTTTTTTATTTACTCGAGTGATCTCATTTTACTTTATTTTTGTATTATTTTTAATGATAATGAAATTTCAAATTTAATATTGTGTAATGAGGAGAGGTAAATTATGTGATGTGTGATAAGATCTGAGTAAAAGCTTCAAAATTAAAAAAATACGAACAATTTTCTATTATGATTCATTTGTTTTCTGTAATAATTGTTATTTCGTTTTGTTTTTTGTTTTTGTTTTTTTTTTTCACTCTAAATTAAGATATATTTTAGTACAAATAAATTCAAATACAACGAGTTATCCTAGGCTGAAGATGGCTAACGACATTTT
Organism: Platycheirus rosarum; assembly: GCA_963971375.1. Lineage (NCBI taxonomy): Eukaryota > Metazoa > Arthropoda > Insecta > Diptera > Syrphidae > Platycheirus > Platycheirus rosarum. The sequence continues at coordinate 2,231,535 of OZ020511.1, forward strand.
ATTTCTGTTGATTTATGAAATCGAATGTAGTTGCACCGCTTATTTTTCCCGATGCACTTCGATGGAAATGGACGTTTTGCCATTTACTATCGCGTTTGTGCCACACGCGAGTCTCTTCTGACTGATGTGTATGAGCGTGGCCTTGTCTGGTTAACATATATATATATATATACAATAATATTTAGAAAATGCGACCCAATTGTGTCAACAAAGTAACAAAATGCTTACCTGTCAATATACTGCGTCAGACGTACATATGCAATACACGCAGCATCTTCTCCCAACAAATGAACGTGTGGATTGAGAATAGTTGTGTTAATAGCCTTGCAGTTCTTTCCGAGGACTGTGAAATAAAAATGGTAATCATTGTGAATACAATTTTTTAACAGAATCCACAACAAACCGTTTTCAAAGTAAAATTTATGAAAATCAATCCCTTCAACTAGGTTCCCCAAAGCTTCTGGCTCAAACGCTGTTAAATGTGGGTCACAAATGTTTCTATATCCAATAAACAGAATCAACAATTTAAAGGTATTCAGTTTTTAGTTTTTAGTTTAATCATAAGCTTACGTATAAGTATCAAAATCGCCACTGTTTATGGCTTCGATAAGCTGCTCGGTAATTTTGATAATCTCCTGTCGACGTGCTGCGTATATTTTATATATTTTTTTTTCAATTTTTTTCACAGTTGCAAGAAATTGATGGTGAAGAAAGCACAGAAAGAGAACAAACAAAAGAGTAAGCATTGTGCGCATGAATGAGTTAATCTATTACACATTTTATTAACATTATAATAATGATTCGAGTGTTTTTCTTACTAGAGTTGCAAGAGAACGCGAATCTTATAAATTTCAATTCCTCAAAAGAAACGGAATTTGCACTTGAAAACATGATGAGATTTTCGAGATCGTTGAAAGTAATCATACAAAATATTTAGATCTTGGGATGGAATCGGCTCAGATGATAGTTAATTGTCACTCTTTTGATGGCCGATTTGAGAATTTTAGGTCAAGAGTACGATAACTTTGGTGCCGCAAATTTATAACGGATTCTATTAGAAGGACTAAATACAAAAAAAAATTACTATGCGAGGGGGGAAGTTTATCAGCCCCCGTTCAGGCGGGAGGGTCAATTTTATAAACAAGCACTTGGATTGGAAAAAAATATATTTAAAAACAACTGCATCGCATAAAATGATGTGCTATGCCTTTTTTTTAAAGCCAAAAGTCTGCTCTGTCATATAGTATTTTTAAATAATAAAATATGTATAAAAACTTTTGAAAATCTTATTTCAATATCAAAATTTCAAAAAAAAAAAAGTAAAGCTGATTTTTTCAAAATTGAGATATTATGTACTAAATTTGCTTTTAATATTTTTGTAAACTCATAACACGATATAGCCTTGTGAAAACTTGAGTGAAAAAATGTATTTTTTCACTCAATTTTTTGTTATGTTAGTCCTGTTACTAGATCCATCCACCAAAAAGTTCTTAAAAAATAACTGCGCCTCCAGGAGCGGATTAAAGCGTCGCGTGTCAAAACTTCATTTTTCCACTCAAATGGCTTCAAATGGCTATAATGTAGAGTTTTTAGCTGAGTATGTTTTGCATTGTCATATAGACACTAGGGGTGGGATTGTAGAGTCGCGTATCAGAAAATATGTATTTTCACTCAAGCCTTCATATGCATATATCTTGTTATGAGCAGGTCCTAGCTCTGTCAGATTTATTGGTATTAAATCCAACTACCTGATTCATATAACAAAAAATTCCCGAAGAAATAACTGCGTCTCCAGGGCGGATAAAAAAGTGCCGTGTTGGAAAATACATCTTTTCACTCAAGCCTTCACACGCGTATATCTCGTTATTTAAAAATGGTTCTTACACAGTCAAATAGGTATTGAGTGCAGCTATCGGATCCATACAACAAAAATCTTTCGAAAAATGTCTCATAATTTTAGTATAAGAGAGAAATGAGGTATCTGCTGTTTTTGGCATTTTTTAAAGAATTTTTTTTTTTTTTATAATTAATTCGTGCGAAAGGGGCTTTTATAAACTTTTAAAATGTTTGAACACCGTACGAGCATTAAGGAAAAGAGGAGGGTTGAAAGAGGTGATACCGACGCACATAAGTTTTGAAGTTCTGCATATCAAAATGGGAGGGAAAAACAGAGCCCGGCAAAGCATTCCACATTCGTGTTGTGCTACTAAAGAAAGAATATCTATACTTAATTACCTTTTTTCTAACTGCTATATCTTGGTAAAGAATTGACAAACAAACTTGTTTGAATAATCAATATTGTACGAAAATTTCTGGTCTACAAAATATACTTAAACGTTTTTTTAACGTAGGGCGTAAGCAACAAAAAAATTGTTGATGAAAAACCAAAGAAATGTCGAACATTTTGCATAGCTTGATCTGTGGTTTAATTGTTGGAAATTTAATGGACTTATAAAATGTACATAATTTTGTTTCTCGAAAGAGCATACAGTGAAAAATATCCCTAAATTTTGCAGTTCTTGCCATGCTGCGCAGCGAACACGAATTTTTCGAAGTTGCAAATTTGGATTAACACTACCCTAACTCGTCCATACAACATACCAAAAATGCAGAACTACATCAAGTTTTACGATTTTAGCCTTTTTACTTTATGGACTATAAGGCAAGTCTAGAATTCGTGATATAAAAAAAATTGAGATAACAATCAAACAAGACATTACGATCTGTCTGTCAGTGTGTATAACGAGCCGCAGCCTAAACGACTTAAGCGATTATCTTCAAATTTGGTGTGTGTGATTCTTTTGGCATTCCCCAGAGGAGAAATTGAAATTTTATTTTTAGACCTAAAATAACGGTACCCGCCATATGACCGTTTAGGAAAAGCTTATTTTTGTCGAAAACGGCTCCAACGATTTGGATGACAAAATTTGAGAATTTGTTTGGCTGTCATTTGATCAGAACCAAAGTTACGGGAAAATTCTAGTTACGGTATCTTTCATACAACGTTTTTTTTTTTTTTTTTTGACTTCTCGGTAATGGCTCTTTGGATTTCTGTCAAATTTAATGTTTGAGAAGATCTAGGTAGCTAAATTAATTCTGCATATCAACACTTTGAATAAATTTTTTTTTCTAATTAAACATACTTTTATTATTTTTTTTTTGAAAAATTTATATTTTTAAAACAAATTGTTTTAAATTTGTTTATTAATAAACTCTAAAAAAAACTGCATAGCAAAAATTCAAAAAAAAAGATTTTTTTTCAAAAAAGCTAAAAATAAAAAACAGGATTTTATCAAAATCCGTCCGACAGACAGACAGACAGACATTTTTTGCCACTAACTTTTTTAGACTTCTCTATGATCGTAATGTCTTGTTTGATTGTTATCTCAATTTTTTTATATCACGAATTCTAAACTTGCCTTATAGTCCTTATAACCGCAAGTAAAAGCGGGTTTGGTAAATTTCAGTTTTCTTGAAAATTAGAATGCATCGTCTGGTTTTTAGTTTTCAAATAAAAATTAATAGGAGCAACAAATATTAAAAGTAAATTAAGTACACATCATCTCAATTTTGAATAAGAAACAATTTTTTGTGTTCTAAAATTTTGAGTTTTTTTTATAGATATTTAAATATTTTGAAAAACTACAGGCAGCACACTATTTTATATATTGCCGTCGCTTTTAAATATATTTTTTCCAATCCAAGCGCGTTTTTTAGAAAACTGCCCCTCCTACCTAAACGCGGGCAGATAGAATCCCTCCTTCCGTAAAATGTTTGTATTTAGTCCCTCTTTTAGTATTCGTTATTAATTTGGGGCGCCAAATTATCTAAGCCAACAGAAAATTTGTTGACGTTATAATTTTTCAAAAAGCGGCAAATGTCAATGTTTTCACATTTATGAAAAAAACAAATTCAGAATAAACATCAAAAAGCTCCAAAGCGGATTGCGTTATTGAAGAACGATGAGGCCAATTTTTTTTAAGGAATGCGAGAATCTATCGCCGGAAGTTCTGACACAAATCAGAAAAACATCTTTTTCGCTTTCTAGTTCTATATATTTAATTGCACGAAAACTATAGCGAAAACTGGTTATCCATATGGATCATATGGGTTTAGAATTTGTAATTTTGTTTTTTAATTTTGAAATGCTTAGTTGAAATTGCTTGAAATTATATTGCTCCTCGTAGGAAATAGTATTTTTTTGTATTTTAATTTTTTTATTGGAATATAAAATTTGATGATCAGAAAAAAATTTAAATTTTTTCACGAAATTAAAAATTAGCATTGAACTAAAATTCGTCATTAAATAAAATTGTATATTTTTTTAATAATATTTCACATGAAATTCAAATTTTTGATCGGTTAACTAAGTTAGGGAGGTTGGTATGTGAGGCATTCATGTCATTGCTACCCCTTGGGATCACTATAAGATTTGGAGTACTTGCGAAATTGGATAGATGCAAACTTTCTTTTGGATTTGAAAATTTAGAATTGAAATTTCTTGAATTTAAATTGCTCTTCGTATTTTGGTCTTTGATCTCATTATCATGAAAACCACTGCGGGTGGCAGTCGTGCAGTATATATGGTGTCACCTAATTCTCGATCTCCGAAGAAAACTCTTTCCTATCTTTCTAATTCTTCTAAATAATGTCGTGCAACGTCCAGTTGCACTATAAAAGGACATGCAGTGTGCCTTACGAAACTCCGGTAAAAATATTATTATCAAGGACAATTTTAAAAAAATTCACAAACCTGAATAAAAATGTAACGAATTTAGATTCTTTCTCGTATTAAATTCTACGTGTTTGCATATAAAATTATGAGAATCGACAAGAAGAGAAATAATAACTTTTTATAAGATAACTGAAAACACTGCTAAATAGTTGTTAGTGTTATGTTAATATCTGGAATGTTTTCCTGATACGCCAACAGCATTGTTATCAGCATATGCAATCGCTTTTTTAATCTATCTTTGCGTTTATAGAATATTAAACATATCTTAATAATGAATATATTCATAGAAAAACTTAGCATTGGGCTAGAAAATTCCAGAATTGAACTATTTCTGATATAAAAATAATTTGTATTAACAAAAATTATCTATCATTTCAGCCGATTCAACCTTTGCATTGTATATAAGTTAATATGTATGTTTAAAAAATTCTCTTGTAAAAAAAATCATTTAATTTAATTCGTAGCATTAATTAATTATTTTATTAGAACCCATATGACACTGATTGCATCCCTTGGCAACCCTGCTGCATACTTGCTAATGTGAACTTACATATATATAAATAAACATCAATAAATACCTATTTTTACTTAAAAATACTTAATTAATTTTTATATTACAGAAAAAAAAATATTTGTTATTTGTATATAGAGTTTAAGATTAATCTGATTTTTGTGTTAAATATATTTTTTTTTATAGTAGCGTTTGATTGCTATATTCCAAGGCTGCAATTAATCATCTTATAATATGGGTTACAATGCGTTTTGAACAAATTCCAAAAGACGATTAAAGCAAAAATCAGGAAATATTATACAAACACACTAAATTGCAGAACAAAATAATAAATTTTGCATTTGTTCAGGCATAAGTATATGCATGTGAAAGAAATATTGGACGAGAATTATGGCAAATTGTATAATGCATTTTCTATAAACATAGCGTTGTTTCCTTATATTTGTCATTCGTTAATTTGTTAGTTAAAAAAATATTTTTTTTTTTTAAATGAAAAGTGTATAATTGATCAAAATAAAAAGCCTCGAAAGTCCAATGCATTTAAACTAAAAAAAATTGAAACAAAAATTGTAGATAAATTTATAGTATTTAAGCAAATTTAATTTCCTAAAAAAAAAAAAAAAAAAAAAATTATAATTAACTCGATTATCCGTAAGAGAGTATAAGTTCGGATTAAAACTAAAGCCCTGTGATGGACTGTAAAAGCCTTATTTTTAAATTCAGTTTCATAAATGCATTGAACTTCAAAATTAAAATAAGCTAAATGCAATAATACACACAAAAAACACCAGCATTCTTTCCACACGAAGAGTTGCTTCAAAATTTTTGTTTATATTTCAAATAAATATAAAACATTTTCTTGCAAATTTATATACGGAATATAAAATTTGTAAAAAAAAAAAAACTAAGCAATACAAGTACACAGAAACAAACACACATAAAAAAAAAACAAAGACACTATATTTAAAGAATTAAACTACATCATTATGAATTCTTTTGTTTTTTTGGTTACTAGAAGACATGGATGTAGTGTATAACTATACAACGAAATAAATACGACTATATTTATTTTCTAAGGAAGAAATAATATATATATATGATATATACAAGAAATAAATATCTGGATTTTTTTTTAGGTGGGGACTATTTTTTTTATTTCAAAATCTATCTGTAAAAAGGAAAGGTGTGTGGATTCGTGAATATGAGCAAGAAAATCGAAAAAAAACAATCAAATTTTTTTTATGATCACCTGTAATATATAAACTCTAAAAAAATGCTAACCAACCTTACAAAAGACGTTATTTTTTAGAAGAAACCGTTTGGTATAGGATTCTTAAGGTACACGGTTTTCGCAAAAGATTTTGGCTAACAACGTTATAGACACATAAGGGCAAGTTGATGCTAAGCAAACGTGTATAAAACTTAAAAAAAAAAATAAGTTTTTAGTAAAATAATTGTAGCAGTAGTAGGCACTGAAAGGCCGGCGTCAACCAGGAGATGCATTCCTGCTAAGCTTATAAGCGCGAGTGTTGAACACAGAAAAACTAGCAACACTATAATGCTCGGCTTTAATGACTGTTCTGATCGATTTGCAGAAGCCTTGCACGAGCCCCTCAGAAAGAGGACGTACGGCGGACGAGCCCAACCAATTTGACCAACAGATGCAGATGCCCTAATGATCTACTTCGACGTATTTGGAGATAAGGTCATTGGGACAATTCAATGGAAGTCAGGGCATTGAAATAAAAATGTTGGATGATGAGCCCTTAATGGACCAACGGCAGCGCTCATATGCCCGAAGCAGGTTGCTAACTCCGATTTCTCCGGTTCCTTTTGTCCAAGGAATCCAACAAAGGACCTGGCCCTCCAGGTTGGGGGTTGTGCGTGGTGTTAACAACCGTGCCATGGAAAAAAAGAAAGTTTCGAAGCAACTCGAAAAAACGAATTAAGGACAACGACCTTCGGATCTGCACGTGGAATGTTAGAACTCTTAACAGACCACGTGCAGCCAAACAACTAACGGAGGCATACAGAGCAGAAATAACTGCCATCCAGGAAGTGCAATGGGATGGGCCGGGCAAAAGGAGGATGAAAAACTGTGACGTGTACTACGGTGATTGTGCAAGAAGACCACAGCGTTTATTTGGGTGCGGATTCGTCATAAGCGGTAGACTTAGGCAAGAAGTTTGGGCTTTCGACACGTAAGTGAGCGACTTGTGACAATCCGTATCAAGGCTTAATTCGCCAACATTAGCCTAATATACGCTCATGCTCCCACAGAGGACAAAGATGACTTCTACGAGCTCCTCGACAAAACCTATGAGCAATGCCCTAAATACGACGTTAAGATCGTACTAGGCGATTTAAACGCCAAAATAGGTAAAGAGGAAATCTTTGGTAGGACTGTCGGAAAACATAGCCTACCAGACGTCAGAAGACGGACTAAGGCTAATTGACTTTGCAGTTGCATATATCGTAACCATTGCAAGCACACGGTTTCCCCATTTCGATATACACAAAGGGACTTGGCGACACCCAGATAAAAACCGTCAACTAGATTGATCACGTTGCGATCGATGCGAGACACGCCTCCAGTATCTTGGATGTTCGCACCTTCCATGCAGCTAGCATCGATTCGGATCACTACCTTGTTGCAGCAAAGGTAAGAATGCGAATAACCCGAACTCCACAACAACGGAGTAATACTGTGAGGAAGTATGACGTCGGAAAGCTGCAATCGCAAGAAACAACCAGAACCTATGCCGATCGAATATTCAGTAACAAGAAATTCATTACAGCCAGCATCAAGTGCCGAAGATGTGCTAGGTTTCACCAGACCACCACTACGAAACCTCTAGTTCGATGACGAATGCAGGCAGGCCCATGCAGTCCAAACAAGAGGCGCTGCAAAGAAGGACGAGAGCTGCTCGCGAGCTCTACGAGCAGAAAAGACGGGAAGAATACCGGCTTCTCCAAAAAAAAAGAGAAAGCATGAGAAGCGTGCGATCGAAGATATTGAGAGATGCTACTCCAGGAACAACGTGCAGAAGTTTTACCACCAGGTAATAAAAACGTGCCAAGGAAAAAAAACCCGCACAGAAGCCTGTAGAGATTGGAATGGAAACCTAGTAGTAGAGTCACAGTCGGTACTGAGTACATGGAAGAACCATTTCTGCAGACTGTTAAACGGCGATGAAGACCAAAATCCCGCTGCCAGGCAGAATGAACCATTCAACATGGACGATGACAGACAAAACTTCCGTCCACCTGACCAAAATGAAGTGAGGATAGCAATATCTAAACTAAAAAACAACAAAGCTGCTAGACCCGACCTGGTGGTCTGCGTACACCAACTCCTCTCGACGAAACTTTACGTCAGAAGAAAGTATGCCTGATGAATGGAACCTCAATGGGGACAGAGTGCCGGGCGTAGAAAAAATTCCTCTAATCCGTCAGACACATGCCGATTTATACACCAAGCTGCACATACTGTAAAGACGGAGATCACCGATCCTGAAATCTGATCACCGTTAGTTTATGTCATGTTGGATTGCTTTTTCATTTAACTTCATATTCACGAATCTGTAGCTTTCCTTTATAGTACCTATTGCGGAAATAAAAATATGGAACAATATATAAATAAAGAGTTGGTTGTCTGTAATATCAGTTTAAAAATAAAATAAATAAATTTATTGGCGCGACAGCTCCTTAAGGAGCCAAGGCCTAGTGACTTATACTCTCAACCATTCCTGTGTGTGTGTTGTTACTCTGCAAGAATGGAAGGGACCTACAGTTTACCGCCGAGTCCGAACGGCTACATGAGATGCACTTTTTCGAGACAAATTTTACTCTTGGAGGTTTTGTCAGTTCCTCGCAAGAGGCAGTACCCCAGAAAAAAAGGTGGCTATGAGCTGGATTTGAACCCAGGTTCTTTCGCTTAGCAGTCCGACACACTAACCACTAAGCCACGGGGCTTAGTTTACGGACGATAATTTTACGTGATAACGTCATAAGAAAACATTGATGGCGTTAACTCACACCCACAAAATCTCTCGTTAGATTCACACACATACCCCATTATTACATCTACTTTCTTCTTTAACAAAACTCCGCCTATTTTGTAATTCTTTTTCTCTACTTGTAGCTTTTTGAATTTGAGTGGAATTATTTTGCGAATTTGCGCCTGTTCTTTTTCATGTTCGCCTGGTGCTATCGCGGTAACGAGTCTTATCGGCATGGGTCACGTTAATAAATAAATAAATTTGATCTTGATTTTGTTTTCAGGTTTGTTCCTGTTGCATTTCTTTGCCAAGGGTATTTTTTGACATTCGGGTCAAAATCCGCCGAAAAAGGTGGGTGTACAAACTTTAAACAAAAGCAACGAAAACTGCATTTTTTAGCCTCACAAGCCTTATTGACGTTTTCTTTGGAGCGTTAAAATACAAAAGTAAATATAAAGTAAGAAGATTGTAGTCCGATTCGAGATCATAAATGTGTTTTTTTAAGCATTCTTATTTTTTCAAAAGTTTGAAGAAACGTCTACCAATAAAAGAAAAATAAATGATATAGACTAAAAAAAAGGTTTCTCTATGTGTAAAAAACATATTAAATAAATCAATATTAGTGGCTTACAAAATTACAACAATAAAATGACTTCGGCTATGACGTTTTAACGAAGAGTGCCCGTAAGAAAAAAAATCTGTGTTGTAACTATTACCTTCACAAAACATTCGTAAACGTATTGGTGCATTAATAAAAAAAAATAATTGCGCCAATATTTGTGAAACTTAAAAATATGCATTTGTTGAAAAAATTAATTAAAGTTTTATATAAAAGATGCAAATTGTGCATAAATTAATTTAAAGCATAATTTTGCAAAAAACGATTTTAAGACCAAAATTATTGGGAATGAAGCCTCGAAAACAAAAGAATTATACAACTTAGTGTTGTAAGGACAATAGTTTAAATTTTTACTTCTGATTTCTTTTAATTTGGGGGGGGGGGGGGTTGGGGGAACTAGGTTTTGATAATTGTATTCATTTAAATTACCATTGAACCTTTCGTGCAGTATTCAGTTGCATCCTTAGAGACAATGTAGAGCAGACTGTGCGGGCATTAAGAAGATAGGGAGGGGAAGGATAGGAGGTATCGATTAATATTGGTTTTGAATGCTAGCAGATCAAAATGGCAAGGGAAAATCTCGCCGGGTAAACTATTCCCAATTCGTGTTGTTCGGATAAAAAAAGAATCTCTATATTTCACGGTACGTCCGAAATTGGTCTCAAGGTGCACTGATGAGCATTCCTTGCGAGACGAGTATAACGGAAAAGAAACGATAAAATAAGGAAAGACATGAAATATTACGTTGCATCTGCGCAGAGGTGCACTTAGCAACATTTTTGGCAGTCTCAAAAATACCCCAAAAAATGAGGAAAAGAGTCGGCAACAGAACGGAGCCCTGAGGCACACCAGCATTTATTTTCTGGGAATCTGACTTGAAACCGTCAAATACAACTTGTATTGAACGGTCCAGAAGATAGCTTCTAATCCAACGAACAAGAGTACCATGGATCCCAAAAGCACGCATTTTCAATAAGAGAGCTTCATGGCAAACTCTATCAAATGCCTTGGAGATATCAAGAGCAATAATCTTACTTTCACCAAAGCGATGAAAAGATTTGTTCCACTGTTCGGTGAGATATGCCATCAGATCACCAGTGGAACGGTTGCTGCGGAAGCCATACTGACGGTCATGGAGAAGCTTTCGATCTTCGAGATATTCCTTAAGCTGATGGTTAATCAGCATTTCCATGACCTTAGAAATAAGGGATGCTAGTGCTATGGGTCGGTAGGATTAGGGGGAGAATGGGTCACCTTTCTTAGGGACAGGCTAGACAAATGCTGTTTTCCATCTTCAGGAAAGATTCCAGAAGAGTAGGAGCGATGGAAAAGCTTACGCAGTGGCTTTGCCAGTGTGGAAGAACACCTCTTCAGAAGAATCGGGGGTATACCATCCATCTGGGCCAGTGGACTTGTGTAAATCGAGATCTTTGAGAACTCTTGCTACTGTACGAGTGCGGAAAAAGATCTGTCCATTGGAACATTGTTGGGTTGGCTCTGTAAAATCGGAAACTTACTTCTTTAAGCCTGATAGCTTCTTTACACTCAGGATTAAACCAGGACTTTTCTTTAGGCTTGATGATTTTAACCCTATTAGGAATTAAAACCACTCATCCGTAAAAGAATCACATTTGTGATCATTTCAGCACTGGCATCAATGTCACTATGGAGAAAGCATAGTGACCAGTTAAATTTTCGGAAAAAAGTATTCAGACCGTCCCAGTTGGCTTTCTCGTATTGCCAAACGGTCCTGTTGGGAAGTTTTTCTTTAATTGGATGGGTGGAGGACGAGAAATTAGCTGAAAGGACACAATGGTCCGAAGTGCCAAATGGATAAGTTACAATAATGGTATATTTATCCGGGTGAGGAGTAAAAAACAAGTCAAGAATATGGGCGGTTTGCGCAGCAACATCCGGTATACGCATTGGCATATCGATTAGTTGGGTAAGGTTATGTAACCCGGCAAAGAGTTCGACATACCGTCCTTCGGGTGTTGTCTGACCAGAATAGCGGAGCCAATTGGAATAAGTCGAATAACTTTCGAGATTTGGACTCCTGTAAATAAAACAATAAACAATGACATGCTTGCAAAAAGTGAATTTGAGCCACAAGAAGTTAAAGTCCGTGTTGGAACATTGCCTGTATTGGGGAAGGCTCTGGCAAGCAATGTCATTTCTAACATAGACCACCAGACCAAGATGGAAAAAGAGTAATGGTACCATACGATCTGTTTGTCGCCGGCCGTATTCCAACGTCATGTCAATGCTGTTTTCAAAGAATTAAGAATTACATTCAGACGGCAACGCCAACCCCACTCTAATTATCGCAACACATATCTACAAACCGGAAAAAAAGTCTGAAGCTGAAACAAAGAAGAAGCGGTTTTAGGGTTTTTTTTTTTTTGAATTCCCACGACGAACGACGAAGACGTTAACTCGCTGCACATTTTTTTCTTTAATTTAATTTAATCGAATTTTCTTTGTAATCTTCAATATTTGTAATTTAATAAAAGTCGAATTCTACATAAATGTACCTAACCGGTGTAATACTACGCAAAATACTGCTTTCAGTGTGCCCCTTTCTTTCTCTTAAAAATAGACATATATTGGTCCTGCTCTTTTGCGCGTCTTTCTTTATTTATTTTCAATGATCTCGCTGCATTTTGTTCTCTCTCTATCTCTCTCTGTCTCTCTATCGAAGTCATCTGATAATTTAAATTTTGTATCCTTACACCGTGTCTCCACGACGATAGAATACCATCTGTCATTTTCATAAAAAAGAAAGAAAAATAGAATGCAGAAAAATTCGTGTAGGTATTTCATAGAATACTGTTTCCTTTGCAGAATTGTCGCGGAGAAAAACGTATTTTTGTTCTTGCTCTAATAGCACCAAAACCAAAAATAAAAACACTCAACATTCTCGACCTGAACTCCCATGTATATTCATTCTCGAAGTCGACTCAACCTAAAAAAATTAATTGCACATCTTTGGAACACATCCTTATAAATTTATTCAACAAGAGGTCAGTTGTCACTTCGGGGAGTTAAATTAAAAGTGAATTATGATGTGAATATAGGGTTTTATTGGGACTTCCAATACTGCGCTAGCTATAGATTACAAATAAAACATGGCTATCATTGTTCGCACCGAATGCAACCACTTGACGTTGCTTTTATGGCACCACTAAGCCAGTATTGTTCGTCAGAAGTCATAAAATGGATGCGAACAAATTCACCGTCAATGGTTGCTGAGTCCAAATCAAAAAACCAGAACTGTTTGGCATTGCGTACATGAAATCCACCATCATTCAGACAGCAGTAACCGCATTCAAAAAAGCGGGAATTTATCTATTGAACAGTGATGTGTATGAAGACTGAATGTTTGAACTAGCAGAAACCACCGGACAGGCCTTTACCTGCAGAACAATCTTTGCCACAACTTCGCCATTACAAGAAGTTTTGGAAGCACTCTTTGAAGACACTCGTTCAATTGAACCGCCTCCAACGGCATTAATACCGAAATTTCTGCTCATGAAAACCATGACAACAGAGACATCGCTGATGCTCTTGCTGTCTTAGACTTTAGACAACACTCAATCAACTTCAACAGTTAGAGCCTTCATTTTATCCTCTCCAAAAGAGCTTGTGAAGGTACCTTTTGGGAGAAAATTTCTTCTCAGAGAAAGAGAGAGAAGAGAACAGGTTCACCGTATAAAGCTCTGGTTGTTGATACAGAAAAGAAGAATAGATATCATGACAGAAATGATCTATTGTGAATGAAATCTTTTTATGTTAAACATTCTATCCCCAGCCAAATTCAACATATACTTTTTATGGCCAGCTAAATGTTTTTATCGGCAGGTGGTTGTTGTTTTTGCAATATGTGTAAAATCCTACTTCGCTACGGATAGCTTTGCCAACAAAATACGCCTATTATTATAATCAGAATTAAGGATTTATACGAAATTTACAAAGTCAAAAATTGGAATATTTATCTTTTTTTTTTTTTAAATTCAACTCAAAATAGTTGTTTTTTGACGTTTAGTTTTATTCAACTAACCTAATTGCAGACCTTTGATCAGTCTCTGGAATTAATTAACTAAGTCAATTTTTATATTTTATTTTATACATGTATGCTTTAGTAAATATTTATGTGCGTGTATATTTAATTGAAGTGCTTGTTATATACAAAAACTTGACAAACATAAAAGTGGCTTTAGTTGTTTTCGAATTGTAATAATAATAAATATTATAAACGTATATTAATATATAAAAGGTATTCTTAAAAAACAATACATACCTGAGCATTGGGAATTCGTAGAAAGCTGTTGGCAAGTCTTTGCTGGGCATACAATCCTTATCTCTAATGTTTGTTTATTTATTTTTTGTTTTTGTTTATATTGGAAGGACGCGTCAAATTTATGTCAAAATTGTATTGTAGGTATATTTTAAAATTATACAGATTCGTGGTTTTTGGTAATTCACAAAATGTGTTTTTTTTTTTTTTTTTTTGTAATTAGTTTGATTTGGTATGCAATTCGGGATGATAACAATACATAAAAAAGTACAATGGTTTAATTATAATTTTTTTTTTTATCAAAATAAAAAATAGTATAAAATTATTTAAGAATTCGTGTGTATAAAAGAGAATTTTTTCTTTTAATTTCCTATTGTCTAAATTGATTCGTGCAATCTGAGTGTTAGGTTCAAGTTAGTAAGATTAATAAACAAAAACATGACTATTAAAGAAAGCCTAGAATTGAGCTTATTTTGAAGTTACAATCAATATGGTTATTCATTTTTACTTTTTTTTTTTTTTTGTTAAGGAAACAAATTCTCAGAGCATTTATATTATGTATAACTACATAGTTTCAAATAAGCATCATAAAAAGACAATCTCGATGTCGAGAACAGACTTGACTTCCAAGGAAGTTGTTTTTTCTATGGTCTACTCTTTTTTTTTTAATTGGCGGGATAACTTTTTAAGGAGCCGAAGTTTAGTGACTTATACTCTCAACCATCCTTGTGTGTGTGTTGTTGATCTGCAAGAATGGAACGGACCTACAATTTACCGCCGAGTCCGAACGGCTTCATGAGATGTACTTTTTCGAGACAAATTTTACTCTATATGAGGTTTTGTGAGCTCCTCGCAAGAGACAGTAACCCTAAACTCCAGCAGATTAACGCGTTGGATTAAGCAACAGATAGATAGATATAATGTGGACATTTTTCTTGGTAATTCGTTCGCCAGGCTTGGAAAGGATGGCGTGTGTCATTGAATAAAGCAAAATCTATTACTGATCCTTTTTAGCACTATTTGAATAGTTATTTCTTTGATCCAAAAATGAGTTAGAATTTATTGGAAGAAAGTGAGTAAGCTGGTTGTGTATTTTAAGTAACAAAAGAGTTTAATAACAATTAATTGGAAACTTTGCTCAGAAACAAATAAAGCCCAATATTGACAATCAAGCGTAAAGAAGATGTTATCTATTAAAAATGCAATTTTCATATTCGTCTGCAGTCTATAGAGGAAAAAATTAATTAAATTAATTAATCGACAGAGAAACCTGATAAGCTCTAAAACAACCTTTTCTGATATTTTTAAAAAATTTTTTTATTAAATGTTTGCATTAGTTTTTAAGTTTCTATCTAGTACTGGTGAGAACAATTCTGCCTTCCTGAAACTTAATAATTTTCTACAAATCACTTTTAATTACTTATATAATATGAACAACAGTTAGAAGCTGTTGCAAGCTAAGGGAACATGGATTTTCGTGATTTTCTATATTTTTGTATTAGTTAATATACATACTTATAAGAATGCATGATTAAATTAATTTTAGGCGTTGCTAAACTATTTGAAATAAAAACTTTTTCTTATCAATTTATGGCTCAATCGAAACTTAAACTCACCGTGCGTCGTTGCTGCATCCATAATCGGCAGACTCATCGTCTATATCCAGCGCACGTTAGCCTAGCATAACACGCATACATAGCAACAAAGGCATTTCTTTAGTCTAATTTTAATAGCTGGATGGTGAGTGTTTTTTTAACAACCTTTGTTTTTTCTCAAATAAAATTGTTTTTTTTTTTTTTTTTTTTATCATGCTATAACAAACATTTACAAAGCACTCCATTTGAATTTTGTACATACATTTAATATTTATATATATATATTATTTTTATGGTTTGTGAGCTATATTCTAATTCATTTTGATTACATACAATGTGGATATATTAAAATATAAACGTATATATATATATATGTACATATATGTATATAATACACATATATAAACCTTTTTTAAAGTTTTGCCAAAAGCATTAATGTTTTTTTTTTATTTAATAAATCGATTGTATTATGAACTGATATTTTTATGCTAGGGCAACCCATTTTAAAATAATGACAAAATTTAAGTTACTAGATCAAAAAAAAAAAAAAAAAAAAGTAAGAACTAAAATCAATGTAAGTTTTCTGTTTGATTTGATTTTGCAATACAACACATATGTAGCAGAAAGTCTGTAAACAAAAATAGAAAATACCAGCAATGAAAAAATAGTATAGATACTAAATTTGGCTCCAGGAAAAAAAAACCCAAAATGAAAATGAAATAACACCCCAAAATTCGAACGGAGGTAGAGATTTGTTTCATGGGTTTTTGTAGACTTATGTCATACTACAAATTAAGGGTTTTTTATGATGAAACAGGTCCCCAAATTCCAATATGAAAAAAGTCCCCAAATTTGGGGTATAAACGGTAAAATTTCCCGCAACAAAAACCATTGTTACCAATGGCTTATTTTCATTTGTTCCTTTTCTTTTCTCCCCAAACCTTCGCCATCATTCTTTTCCGTTGTTTGCTCTTAGTGTGCTTCTACACGTTCACTGTCAAGTCTTGACTCACATAAGTGCAAAAGAGATAGCAAGTTCGAAAGTTGAGAAGAAAAAACATTTTACCGTGTGAATCGAGGGTAATTTTTTCATTGACTTTTTTGCCGTTTTTCTTTTCTCTTCTTCTTTTTATCATTGTGTTGCTGCATATGTTTTCGATGCTTGTAGAGTCGGTTTTGCTGTTAGTGATTTCTGTCATATTTGTAATGGCTTTCTCTTATATTTTTAGTTGGAAAAAATATTTGTTGAACATAGAATACGACATAACTGAGTATACTTCGAGCGCAAAAAAATATTATTTTATTATTATTAATTGCTTCATGTCAAAAACAAAAACAAATACCTCTTTTTCAAGCAGAAAAAAAGAGCAGGAGGAATATCAAATTTAAGTCAAGCCAGTCAAGCCAAAAAGTCGACAGTGTAGAAGTGCGAGACTCGGGAAAATAACAAAGAGAACTTCGAAAAAATTCATGACTGGACGGTCTACGTGTAGAAGCACACTTAGCAATGTAATTTGAACATAGCTCTGAGCAAATACATAACAAAGCACGTATACTGCGTAATCAGCAAACGAACTGAACTGCAATGTCTAAGTGTGTCGAGCAAGAAGGTCTCTAGAGACTCGCACACTAGTTCTTGGAGCATCCAAAAGGTGGCCTTCTCAGAGCACGCTCAGATCATTCTCTGAACGAAAAAAGAAATACAATTTTAAAGATCTGAACGCTGTGAGCGAAAAAAGAAATACAACTTCTTTTTTGACAACTCAGACTCTGCTCTGAACGAATAAAGAAAAATGCCTAATATACAAATCATCATCCATTATTCGCTCATCAAAAATTTAGCTTGCATTTTGTAAAACCTTTCTAAACTTTCACGTTTCTCAAAAGATTTTGGAGAAAACGGAAGTCTAATCTCGCCCATAGAAAAAAGACATTATGGGACTTCTAATACGTTTGCATTTATGTGGACACGAAACGTATGGTTGATTGGCTGCTGATTGGCTGCTTCTCACACGAATCTCACATTTATTCACATACACCAAATAAAATTTCAGGGTTTACAGGGCATGGTCTTTTTTTTTGGGGGGGGGGGGATTTTATTTTTTATTTGGGGGGTTATTTCGTTGGGGGGTTATTTCTTGGAGCCACTAAATTCATGTTGTTAAAAAACTATTTAAACGCAGACTAAAGAGCTAAGTATGGGAAAACAAAAATATTTTATTGTTTCTTATTAAACTAAGAGTTTTTTTGATAAACAAAATTTTCAGTATTTTATTATTTTTATTCGTAATAGCTTTTTGTTTTGTTCTTATGGGCTAAACACCATGAATTAACGTTAGCTTAAGCCAAATTAATTCACGAAATTAATGGACGGTAGTCATCTATTACTGCCATTGTCATTTAAAATTGTTAACACAAAACTTGACAAATGGAAATGTTCGTACAATTATTCAATCGTTCTCATTTAAGGCCAATCTATTATAGGCATGATTTTCTGTCAAAATCAAATGATTTAATGAACTCAGAAAAACTGTAGCATGGCATTGGCTAGTCAGCAACATAGGGAAAAACGTTTGTTTAGTTTTGACAGTAGGCCATGCTTTTCTTTTGTAATAAGAACGAACGGAAATGGTTTTGACTTCCCTCATAACATTGATTAAACAGTGCAATCTTCAACGGACAATTTTGACATGTTAGAATTTAATGAACTTATCATGCGCTTCTTATTTACATAGCTTTTTCGCCAGCAGTAGTAGTAGGCAGAAAATAACAAAAAAAAAATTATTCAAGGGCTTCAGATTTTCAGACGGGTGAACCCGAAAGAAGCTGCCATGGCCATCTAAAAGACTGACGATTCGGATATGACGCAAGCTCGTAGCGGCTTTCTTAAAATGCAAACAAAAATCGCCATTTTGAAATACTCAACCGCGTCAGATAATTATACAGGCTATTCAGCTTAATGTTCTTGTCGTTCTGGCCAATAATCTGACTGATTCACACAACGTAGGTTTATTTAAGAACAAAAAAGTTAGAGCGTTGTTAATACAGGGTGTCCGGTGAATTAAAAAAACTATGACTATTTTTTTTTGTACTTTATAATAAAAGGAAAATTTGCGGGTTTTTAAAATAACATCATC
Organism: Platycheirus rosarum; assembly: GCA_963971375.1. Classification (NCBI taxonomy): domain Eukaryota; kingdom Metazoa; phylum Arthropoda; class Insecta; order Diptera; family Syrphidae; genus Platycheirus; species Platycheirus rosarum. The sequence continues at coordinate 2,250,430 of OZ020511.1, forward strand.
CTAATGCTGCCCATTTAATCGCACACAATGTTGGAAATGGTCCATCGTATTTCTTACCAAACGCTGCAGCAAGCTAGGCTGAATTTCAATAATTTCATGACGGATATTTCGCTTCAGCTCGAAATATTGTTATTATCAACCTTACCTTTAAGGTACCCCCATAAAAAAAAATCTAAAAGGGTTAGGTCGGGAGACCTAAGTGGTCACGAGACGTCTCCAAATCGGCTGATCAGTTTGCCTGGAAACGTAACTAACTCATGGTAGTTCTAGCGGTATGCGGAGTGGGCTCCATCTTGTTAAAATCAGTTATGTGACCAGAACCAGAAAATAACCTGTGATCTGATCATTTTCGCATAAATTTCGCTGTTCATATTAAGGTATCGACTGCTCTCTGGCATTTTCGGAAAAACACGGCCCGATGATTCCGTTCATCGATAAGGCGCACCAAACACTTGCCTTTAGACAATGTAAGGGCCGTTGATGTTTCATACGTGGGTTACATCTATGTTTGTGGAGCCCAGTTGCAGCAGTTTTGCTTATTCACATGTCCATTGAGGTGTAAGTGGGCCTCGTCACTCCAGAAGATGGAATTTACTGTGCGGAATCTTGAAATCATTAGTTCGCAAAAGTTTTTTTCTCGTTAATTAAAGTCATTTTCTTTGAGTTCTTGGCACCATTTTGAATTTTAAAATTTCTTTGAAATTTATTTCATTAAATATTGTTTTATGGGAGCCCTAAAGATGACACTCTTTTTCGAATTGAAGCTGCCGGATTTTCGCACAAGCTTCCTTTTCACGGCTTCCATATTTTCGATGGTCCTCGACGTTCTTCTGGGCCCTGGATGTGGTGTTTTTAGGCATGTAGAGGTTTGTCGGAACTTCGCATAAATGAACGAATTAAATTTACACTATTCCCGTCAATTAAGCAGAGAGTATTTAATGGCGTGAACAAAACTGCCGGCGCGCAATAATGTAAGAAATACGAAATACCACTCTTAAAGAAAAAAAGTTTCTATAGCACAATGCTCTCCTAACCAATGAGACATTTTAATTAATAAATCCGCTCACTCAAAAATATTCAAATAAGAGTAAATCCGTTCCGGCCGGCTTATAACTGTTCTTGATATTAACGTTTTAAAACATTAATTTCCCACCGGACACCCTGTAAGTATAGACTTATTTCAATGCCACAAACTCATGTCATCAGCTACTGTGATGGCGACAAGTTATTTGTGACGGTACGAGAGGGTAAGAGATAGAGAAAAAAGTGATAGGAAAAGAGAAAAAGAAGGCGCGGAGTGGTTAATACAGACTACACTGCAACTGCACTCACTAGACTTTATTGATGATCCATCGGCTTGTGCAAATCAACAGATTATATATTTTCCGTTATTCTTGAGCCATTTCCTTTAAAATAAAAAAAAAAAAACATCGACCGCCTTCGAGAATGTCAATATTGACGATTTTTTGCAAGTTTGTTAACCTCCCATTCCCTTGGGTCATGCTCAAATCGTCAGATTATTGAAATGCAAACATTTTGGCACTACCTTACGCGCTCGAGTATTTCTAATGATCAATTTTTTTCACTAATCTGATCGCCTGCCCTACACGCACGTTCTTATAAAAATGGCCAAAAAATGGCTCTGGTTTTCCAATTTGGACCTGACAACTTTGAATTTAATTTGTGAACGCACCCTTTCACTAATCATCGAACTGTCATTGTCAATTTATTCAGTAAACTCAACATTTTCATCACATGAGCGAGCAACGTCTGCAAATTATAAAAATGTTCTACCGAAATTCGGAGTAGATGACCGCAACTTTAAGAGCCTTGGATTGTTGAATTTTATCGCAAAATCATCTGCAGTGGCTCAATGGGTTCGTCAATAAGCAAAATATGCGTTATTGTTCGGGTAAATATCCACATTTGCTTCATGAATTACCATTTCATCTACAAAAAACTAACTGTTTGGTGCGGTTTGCATTCCGGTGGCGTTATTGGGTCGTATTTTTTCATCGATGATAACGATCGTCAAGTAACTGTGAATGGTCAGCGTTATCGCGCCATGATTACCGATTATTTTTGGCCCGAATTGCAAGATATGGACTTGGACGACATGTGGTTTCAACAGGATGGTGCCACAAGCCACACAGCACACCTGCCAATCGATTTATTGAAGAGTTAGCTTGATGAGCGAGTTATTTCAAGAAATGGGCCAGTCGATTGGCCGCCTCGTTCGTGCGATCTTACGCCTCAGACCATTTTCTTTGGGGCTATACGCTAAGTCATTGGCTTATGCCAACAAGCCGACGAAGCCGACGTTAGAATAGCTCAGAGCCAAAATTGATCGCAAAATAGCTGCTGTTTCGGCCGAAATGTGTGGCCTAGTCATCGATAATCGGCCGCTGCAAACGTGCCTGCGGTGGCCATATGAATGAAGTCGAGTTCCATTTATAAATTGCTGATTGTACTTCAAGTCGATAATAAAGTTTTTGAAATATCTCAAATGGTTTGCGTCTTATTTAAAAAAAAAAAGTTGTCGAGTCCTTTTTCGAAAACTTGATTTAAGGTGAACGTACTCAACAGGGTGCAAAAGGTTTGGATATTGCCAAAACAATTGAAATGTCAAAAAAAAAAAAACCAGTAAATGTTCGGTGTGAACGCTCTACTCGTTTTAGTAAACGAATAGCGAAAACGAACTTGGTGTGAAGAGGCTATTAATCTGCCGCGCTTAAGTAAATCCCAAAATAGCTATTTAACTGTTTGACAAGGAGCTACGTCAAACAAGAAATTTCCGAAAAAAAAACAATTGTCATGTTCAAATGAATAATTTAAATCTCTATGGAAGATTCTAGTAAGCTACCTTAAGACCCCAACCATAATTGAAGAATTGGAACGTACGTGGCTATACGAAACAGTGCGAATACACGTGACTTTGATATAGTTTCGTTCAGTTTTATTTCCGGAATCTGAAAAATGCTTGTATTTTCTAAAGGCAACTGATGTATTTGACAGAACGGAAAGAAACTTTTCGATCGGTTTTGACACTATCTTCCGATTTCTTTCGCGTATTATGGTTGGGCTTCTAAATAAAAAAAAAAAAAACACGTTAGTGTCAGAATGTACTTTATTTTTAACACAGTGCTGTCAACCGTACTATTTATTTAGAAAGAAATCTCTTTCTTTTTAAGGCTAATGGTTAATACTAACTATAAATCACAATATATATAATGTTAATCGCAAAACGGAATAAAACCTTTCAATTTTTAAAAAAACGTTATTTTAAGTGCAATTTTGTACAATACATACAAAAAACAGACTTTGTACATACAAATTGAAAAAAAAAGGAAATCATGTGTCAACGCTAAGACAAAAAATACAACGCGCAGTGGTCCATTTAGAAGAAAAAGAAGCTATGGATACAGTTAATTTTAAGATGAGTATCAACGTTGGTTTTTGAGTAGCTATTTATTCTACTGTTTCACCTAATTTAACGTACCTTGAACGCATTGAAATAATGATGCGCCAACTTGATTGCTTTCACCAGATCTGTTAGTTTCTTGCTTTTGTTGATACTGCTGAATTTGCTGCGGAAATTGCATACGCTGAGAAGTTTGCAATATGTCATTGTTCTTTGGGCTGGTAAACAAACCAACAATTTTGGAAACTTGGGGTTTCTGTTTATTGACGATCAGGCCTGATGGAGAAGGGTTTGTTCCAACGATATCCATATTTATATAACAATTGTTGCCAGTTTTCTTCGGAGATAATGGCGGAGATTGGTCGTTTTCGCAGCTGCCTGTTGGTGATTTTTTTACGTTGGTACAAATTCCTTTCGTTTTTTGTGTTTAGTTATTATGATGTGGAGTTAGGCTTAACATTACTTTATATTTCGGATATGTATGCGGTAGATTATATATGAATACAGTTAAACACCATTTGAACAAATTTTTCTTTGCGTTTGCTTATGTTGTTGTTGTTAGTTAGTTTAAGAAACATGTAGGTTAATTTATTAGGAAAATCATTGGATACACGTTTACATATGTATTGTATATATTATATAATATATATATTAACTAACACATTTAGTTTTTCCTTTGTATAAGTAGGAGTATAATTATTATTTTGGCTATGGTTGTATATACTATCTCAACATCGAAAACTAAGCTTTGTGCTTAGCTAGCTTATAATCTCTTCAATGTTTGGGCTTCGTTCAATTTGAATACTATTTCTAATAAAGGTTATTATTTTTAGATGAAGGAGAGACAAAAGAAACATTAAAGAGGTTTTATTAAGCTTTCATTCTGTATGAAACTTAGCAAACAATAATAAAAACAATAAAACACAAAAAAATACAAAATAATAAGTGTGAATGAAAAGCAACATTAGGAAGACTAGTCGATCTATCTATCCCTTCTTGTTTCTTTATTATTTTAAATTTAAATGTACGTAGATAGAGGTAATTTTAAGCATTTCTATTTAGGGCCATTTTGAAATCGTCTACTTTTCATGTTTAAATGATAAAACTCAGTTTCAGAAAGAAATTCACATAATATATAATGCGCTGGTTAACGGTTTTCTCTTTGATTCGTGTTTTATTGGTAGTCTATAGCTAGCGCAGTATTGGAAGTCCCCCCAATAAAACGCTATATTCACTCCATAATTCACTTTTAATTTAACCTCCGAAGTGACAACTGACGTCTTGTTGAATAACTTTAGTAGGTTGTGTTCAAAATTCAACTCAGTTCTTGGACAGAGACATCCGGATGACAGAATTAAATTCGGTTTTAGAAAAAAAAACTGCAGTAATTTAAGTTTCAATTGATGCAGGTTTTGTCTAATGTCTTATTTGATTGATTCAATACACATTTTAAGTCAACTAACACTTTGGATCCTTTCCAAAAAAAATATTTAATTTAGTCAATTTGGGTCACTGATGACGTCAAAATACAGGAAGACGCTGTATTGTGAACATATCCTTTTTTTCTACATTCCAGTTGATTGACATTTCTTTCCGAGATTTATCTCAACTTATTATATTCACTAATTATCGATACTTATTGTTTGTTGTTGTTTGCCGTATAAAATTTTACTACGCTGGGTATACACTTACCAATAAAACACGGCTGTTGTCATAAGTATTCTGTTGATCGCCTGTCGCCTACGATTTTTTTCCTACGGGTTAGATACTTTTTGGTGCAGTAATTTGGTATGTTCGGGGTCGCAAATTTTTTTGATTCAATATATTCGGAATTTTTTTTAGTTTTTCACATAAGATAGAGCTTACGAGAGGGTAAAAACTTTGCCATCCCTACCCCGCGGACTTCTGTGCACAGAAAATAGGCGACTGTCAAACTGGAAAAAAATTGAATTTGAATTTTAACTATTTCAATTCTGGCTGTATTTCTGTGGTTTCTGCAATTTTCTGTCCAAAGTCTAGTGTGTTCCACAGCTGTTACTTCGTACGAATTTTCCAAATTGCTGTTCCACTCTATGAAAAATTCGATGAAGTGAGCGATTGATAGAGAGAAAATAATCTTCCTACCCTGCAAAATTTCTGCTTAAGATTTTTTTTGTAGGCAGACAAAAGTAGCAGCCAAACGTCAGTTTGACAAATTGAACAGTTTAAACAAAAAAGAACTAGTTGCGTCAAAATATTTTTTATTTTCAGTTTCTTCTCGATCTAATTAACATTTAAATCAATAACATATGTTATTCGTGGCAGGATCTTCCAAAATAATAATATAAATGTAGTATCGTGCCATTTTTGGTTGCATTATTCCAAAAACAAATTTTTTTCTTTTATATTTATGTTATAAATTTGTTTGATATTTCTATTAATATAACTAAATAGTATATTATTTCCAAATAAAATTCTAACAATTTTTTGTTGATGTTTAAGCATTATGCCAATTTTTTTGGAATTTATGCGTTCCAATTCCAATTTTTCGTAGAAATCTCAAACTCGCATTCAGGGTGAATTTTTTACTCTTTCCTAACAAAAAGTACGAAAAAAATGCAGATTTTGACAGTTTTTCGGTGATTTTCGGCGAATTTCACAGTTTTGCGTACAGTAAAATGAATGACTGTTCGTACACACCTTTACAAACGCACAAAATATTTTTCAGTAATAAATCAAAAAGGTCTGCAAACCTCGAACGTAACCATTTCCATTATGAAACACATCTGATAGGAGAACATTATGGAAACAGAGAGAAACTGGTTGCGTTTGATTTTTAAGGTTGCATATCTTTCTGTTTCAATATACCAAAGCTTCAAAGTCTTAAACCAAGCTAGCGCTAAGTTTTTGGCATACTTAGGTATAGAATAGCAAATTTTGATAACAGCTGACTAAATCAGCTGCGTGGGCATAAGTAATACAGTATGACATAAATTGTTGCATGTTGGTTATTATACGTTCGCGAAAACATAATAAATCGTATTGTTCAGCTATTAAATCAAAAAGGATTGCAACCACGACTGTCTTTTTTTTTCTTTCTACATCTACTTTCTACTTTAACAAAACTCCGCCTATTTTGTATTTCTTTTTCTCTTGTTTTGGGAATTTGCGCCTGTTCTTTGTCATGCTCGCCTGGTGCTTGCGATCGATTTTGGTTGAAAGAATCGCGGTTAGCATGAGTGATAAGTCTTATTAGCATGAGTCATGTTATTTCGTACGTGTAGCCTGCCATCGATTTACAAAACGTTATCACGTCAAAAAGAATACTTTGTACTATTTAAGTAGGATCTAGTTCTAAGTATTAATTAAATTCGTTTCTCAATTTTGATTTTGGGATCCCGTGAATTTGTGAAATGATAAACAACTGCTTTCCACTTCATCACGCCTAGAGGTTGCAAAAAGAGATTCTTGAATTCGTAACATCGTAATATATAAAAATCTCGTGTCACGATATTTGTCGCCCATACTCCGAAACTACAGAATCGATTTTGATGAAAATTCTTTTTTATATACCGATTTTGAAAGGGTTATCACAGGCAGATAGCTGTTGTTCTAATAAGTGTTCTAAATTTTGAGCTGGTCAGGAGGTATTTGACAATGAGGTTTTCCTTGTACCTTTACAATTTTTATATCAACAATATTATATTAAAATTAAATTACCGAATTAAAAAAAATCGATGTGTGTACTAAGATGGTTAGCTGATATCTGGTAGTTTCTAGGTGTACTTGGGTATCCAGAAAATGTATTAGGTATTACGCGAGCAACGACGGGTTGATTTGCTAGTATTAAAAAATAAATTGCTTGCACAGTGGGAATTTCAAACATCATTAGTTACATTAACTATATTTTAAATTTCATAAGCTTTAACTGTTAAGATTAACTATAGTTTGTTCAATTGCCAGTACAGGGCTTATGAGGGTGCTTTTTTCTAAACAGTGGCGCCGGCCGGAGTATATTATCACGACACTGAATTTAGATTTGTTTTAATGAAAAAATACAAGCCCACTGACTAACATACATTCATTTTGTGTATCTCCTTGTCTGCTTTTAGATGATGAAACTGGATGCATGCACCTAATTCGAATTCTTCGAAAATAGTAAGTGCAATAGAGAGAAAAAATTCGAAACGATGAGACAGCAAAAAAGCTGTCCTGTGTCGCACGTGTAGTATGTTCGAAGAATCTGTTTGATGCTTTTCTTTTCTCTTGTTCGCTTTTTTTTTAAATTCCTTATCACTTGGTTTTATTGTACTCAGAGTTGACTGAGTGAAAGTGAAAGTGAAAGTGAAAATGAAAGATAACTGTCAAGCTTGTTTCATGAAACTAAATTCATCGTGTAATGGCGCTTACGACAATGAATGAAATAACAAAGAACAATTCGAAAAAGGTGCATGCATCCAGTTTCATCATCTAATAGCAGATTTTAAAAAACAAAAAAAAACACTCCACCGTGACCGATCTCCATCAGCGTTAATGGAAAGATGGAATAATGATCATTTACTTACTTCTGCATAGACTACTTACCCTCGCTGTGTGAATTGAAAAAGTACATATTCCACCGACAGAGTTGCCTTTACCAATCGAAAACAATACTATATAGCTTTTTCATTGCTTTTTATCATATCTTTTTCAGTTTTGAAGCTTTTGAGAACAAATTTAGTAGTGTGAGAGGATATTTGTCTTTTAATTATTACTAATAGTTGGAAGCAGTTAATTTAGTTGGCTTTTGAAAGAAATTGAATTTATAATTTTTTTATACTAATAGTATTGTAATCAGCAGCTGGTAACCCTACGCAGATTGCTTTCCGATTTGCCACGATTTATAATAGTAATTACGGAAACCCTGTTAGAACTTTTACTTGAAACAGAAATATGGAGGGCAATACAACCAGACTGAGAGGCAAACATCCTATCTTCCCTGTACTGACATTTTTTTATTGAACAGACTATAAATCTAGACTTACTTGGAAATAAAAATAATTCATTGGATAAATTGGATATGATAAATAATATTTCACTTAGCATTCAAAAAGAATGTGAATTTACAACTGCGGCGAAATTTTCTTTTTCATAAAATTATTTGTGCAAGAAATCATTAGTGACAGACTGGTAACTAAAAGTGACAAGACTAAGGGCCGTTTTGATCAGTCAAAGTTGAACATAACTTGCGGCAAAAGCAGCAATGAGTGGCGTTGAAGTTGCCAATTGGTGTGAATATCGAAGAAGAACAAATAACAAAAGTGAATGTTTGCCATTGAATCTTAAACTTAAAATAAGTTCTTTTTTTGTTTATAATTACCGCGCGCACAAGGGACTATTTGTTTCCCTTTTAATGTAGAACACACTGCGCGGGCATTAGGAAGATAGGTAGGGGAGAGATAGGAGGTGTCGATTAACATTGGTTTTGAATGTTTGCAGATCAAAACGGCAAGGGAAAATCTCGCCGGGTAAACTTTTCCAAATTCGTGTTGTTCGGCGCTAAAAAAAGAGTCCGTATATTTCACGGTACGTCCAAAATTGGGTGCAAGGGTGAACTGATGAGCATTCCTTGCGAGACGAGTATTACGGGAGAAACTTTTAAGGGGAGGAATGCAGCTGGCTACTTCGAGTGAACATTTTTTTTTATAAAAGAAACGATAAAATAAGGAAAGACATGAAACATTGTCGTCGAAGGACGTGAATTATCGAACGAATATGAAAAGCTGAGGGTAGAGTCGTCAGCAAAACAGTTAAGTGGATTAAAAGTAACAGAAAGAAGATGATTTATAAAAATGAGGAAGAGAGTCGGAGACAGAACGGAGCCCTGGGGCAAACCAGCATTTATTTTGTGGGAATCAGACTTGAATCCGTCCAATACAACTCGTATTGAATGGTCCAGAAGATAGCTTCTAATCCAACGAACAAGAGTATCATGAATCCCAAAAGCACGCATTTTCGATAAGAGAGCTTCATGCCAAACTCTATCAAATGCCTTGGAGATTCAAAAGCAATAATCTTACTTTCACCAAAACGATGTATGATGAATGTGGAAGAACACCTCTTCAGAAGAATCGGGGGTATACCATCCGGGCCAGCCGATTTGTGTATATCGAGATCTTTAAGAACTCTTGCTACCTTACGAGTGAGGAAAATTCTGTCCCATGGAAAAATTTACATTCTCAAGTACAGGAGGGGCAACGTTGCTTTCAGGCAGCGTGGAACGGGCAGTGAAATGGGCGGCGAGCAAGTTTGCCTTCTCTGTAGAATAAACAATTGGTTTGTTATTGTCGATGAGCGTTGGAACCGAAGATGTCATGATGGGAAAAGAGTTATGGCCACCAAACTATACCCATGTAGAGCAAATTCTGATAAATCAGTATTTACTCCAACCAGAGTTTCACTTAATAATTGAACAGTGTAAACGTACACTGGAAAGAATTTTTTTCTTATATTAAATAATATATTTCCAATCTTCGGAAAATAAAGGTTTTCATTAATTTAATGAATGTTATGTTTAACTACAACTTAAAAACATGATTGGGAATTCTTTTCAATTTGAAAAAAGTTCTTTTTTCAGTTTTTCATTATTTCATTCGTAACTTCATTTCTCCTACTTTTCTACACCCCTTACCATTTTTGTCAAAAAAGATTGAAAGAACAATTGAAAATAAAAATCATGTAAACAAAGCCCAACAAAAAATAAATTCAAAAGTTAAGTTTGACATATTATGTGTCATCTGTCACAAATATCCCAGGGAATTTTTGTAAAGTGCAAGTTAGCCAACTTGAGGCCAACTGAGGAGTTCAAATAGTGAACAAAACCAATTTTCGACTTTCGCTTTCCGTTTAACTCTTGAGTTGAGATCAACTCCCAAGTTGAATTTACCAGCGAGTTGAACAATAGTGAAGAAAACAGTCCTTAGTCTACTAAATCAGAGGATATCTTTGTTCTTACTTCCTCATAAATGAAAAAGCTCTTTTATACTTTAGAAAGTACGAAAAACGTTCAATTTTTTAGACATTTAGAGACTTTGCCAGGGGTGCCTTTCATCCTAAAAGAGTACATTTCACGAAGGAAAAAAAGCCGTAGCAACGCACTATATATGCGAATGTAAATTTACACTTATGCAAATCTAATATCGCACTAACATTGTGCAAGAAATTCACACAAAAAAACTTATAGCATTCAAAACATGAAAATAACATTCAAACATTTTTATGTATGTAGTTTTCAAAATGCCTTTTTTTAAAACATAATTTAATCAATACAACATGCACTGCTTAACTTTTTCGCAATTTTTTTGCGTGTGGATAAACAAATCTAAATATTTTTAAATAATAATTTAAAAAACAATATTAAAAGATCTTCATAAAGAAGTAGTGGTTGCGAGTTTGGCATTATATATGTTTTCAATTAATTTATTGTTTATCATTAAATATTGGTGAAAATAATCTTCAAATAATGTGCTTTGTAAATATCATTATCCTATAGGTTAATTACAATTTTCTCTGGAAATCTATGTGGAAAATTTTTGTTTTAAACCTGCATTCAAAATTGGCTACTAAGAAATTCGACAATTGTTAATTATAAATTTCCTATTTTACTTTATAAGATACTTTTTGTCCTTTTCTTATTTTTCGTAGTTTGTATAAGTCTTTCTCTTTTTTTTCTGATTAAAATAAATGATGGGTATAAAATTAAGAAAATATTTTGTTTACTACTAGCGTATGTGTTAGAGTGTTAATCGTGCTTAAGATAATTATTAAAGGATCAAGAATAATTTACAAAATTAATTTAAAAAATCGAACAAATAACAAAAAACTATATAGTAACTCAAGAATTTGTTTCTCATCAACTAATAAGTAACTTTTAAACAATGTTTTTTAGTCTTTTCTTTTTTTGTTCGTTTTTTGTCAGTATTAGAATTTACCTTCGGGCTCTTTAGATATTACAGTTGTGCTGCGATCAACACCTCCCTTTTTATCTTCTACAAAAAGAAAATAAAAATTTAAAAAATATTTCCAAGGGCCAAACAAATTGCTATTTTTTCTAAGCTGATATTTTTTTTTAATTTGTTTTCCCCTTGTTTTTTTTTTCTAAATAATTATATAACTATAGTAAGATCTGAATAAAAAAAGGTTGAGTAAAAAAAAAGAAACTAACTATTTGTATATAAATCATAAGAAAACATTTTTTATTGATATAAACAAATAAAATGTTTATTTAAAAAGTACACTTTCGCAAATATTGATAAAATTGCAAGCTTACTAGATTATGTATAAAAATTAGGTCTTCGAGTAAGAAGTTTAAAAAGATGATTTTTAATGCACTGAAGTTTTTGATTTAGATATGCGTATTAAGATCAAAAATTGTATGAGTACATAACAGAGGACAAAAAAAATGCCATTCGTAATATGATTTACTATCCAAAAAAGTAATAAAGATTAAGGAGTAAGATTTTAATAAAAACAAAAAAAAATTATGCCATAAATAGAAGCCTTTTTCTGTGCCGGTGAGTCCTTGGAGCCATTCGAAACAAATAGGGGTATTAACTAGTTTGGCAGCAAACAAACAACATAAACAAACGGATAAGATTTTAAAAACACAGAGTTATTTGGACACCCAAAACATATGAATGTATATCTAGGAATTATTTGAAGTGAAACGGATCCTTAATCCTCAGCTTATAGCCCAGGAAAATTGACATAAATTTCTATAAAAATCGGAAAAATCATATACAGGGTTTTTGTTTTTGAATCGGCTTTGCTGAATTGTTATAAATATTTAATGAAAGGTCCTCATCGATCCGAGCTCCGCTTCTATTACAAAAAGGGGTTAAAGGTCACGGCCATGGAATTTCGCTGATTTATTGAATTTAATATAGAATACATTAAACAAAACTCATAAAACTTGCCAAAAATGTTACAATTATCATTGGAATGATTCACAAAAAATATCAAAGGGTCAAAGGGTGTTTTTTTTTGGTGGGTGAGGGGGGGGGGGGGTGTAGAATTAAGTGTCGGTTTAATATATATAAAAAAAACATATATTAAAAATGTCAGTGATGAAACTGTGCAAAAATGATTGATTTGCCATGAAAATGAAGATTCAAGAGCGTGTATGGGAATAAAAGGGGTATAAGTGTGGTTTTTGAGGAGGGGTATTAAAACCCGAAAAATTATGTTAGAGCAAACATAGACATATGGCACATCGTTTTAGGGTAATTTTTAGTGCTGGATCTAATAAAAGAAAACAGAAAAATGTTATACACAAATTAATTTTTTTTAACGTTGTTGCTTACAATTAGGTATTTTTAACAATTTTTGTATGAAATTATTTTTTATAATTAACATCAATTTTAATTGAAAATATATATATTTTTTTTTAATTAACGCACGCACAAGGGACTATTTGTTTCCCTTTTAATATAGAGCACACTGCGAGGGCATTAGGCAGATAGGGAGGGGAAGGATAGGAGGTGTCGATGAACATTGGTTTTGAATGCTAGCAGATTAAAATGGCAAAGGAAAATCTCGGCCGGAAAATCATTCCAAATATGTGTTGTTCGGCTAAAAACAAAAATAAAATACGGAAAGACATGAAACATTTCGTCGGTGTTCTAGAGGCGCATTTGTTTTAGATACATTTCTATTTCCTATTAAACTTAATGCTCTTTTTTATTCTATCGTGTATGGGTGTAGCGATGTTTGAGAAGCACCTGCTCAGATCAGAAGGGGAAAAAAACTTCTTGCATCGATACAGAAAACGATGGTGCACTTAGCACCATTTTTGGCGGTCTCAAATATACGGTCTTTCCAATGGTCGTTGAGATACATACCGAGTACTGAGAGCAAGTGCCATTCATGGACAATGGCATTGGGTGTTCGTTTAGCTTTAACGACAGAAGACAACATTGAGTATTCGAATCATTAAACTCCATACCCCATTTGACAATGCTGTACAAATCGGAGTTTAATGAGCTTCAGATTACATTTGCAATGGTAAGTCCGAAGAACGTGAATCATCGAACGAATATTCAAGGCTGTGAGTAGAGTCGTCAGTAAAACAGTTAAGTGAATTAGAAATAACAGACAGAAGATCATTTATAAAAATGAAGGAAAGAGGCGGATACAGAACGGAGCCCTGGGGCACACTAGCATTTATTTCGTGGGAATCAGACTTGAATCCGTCTAATACAACTTGTATTGAACGTTTCAGAAGATAACTTCTAATCCAACTAACAAGAGTTTCATCGATCCCAAAAGCACGCATTTTCGATAAGAGAGCTTCATGCCAAACTCTATCAAATGCCTTGGAGATATCAAGAGCAATAATCTTACTTTCACCAAAGCGATGTAAAGATTTATTCCACAGTTCGGTGAGATATGCCATCAGATCACCAGTGGAACGGTTGCTGCGGAAGCCATACTGACGGTCATGGAGAAGCTTTCGATCTTCGAGATATTTCTTAAGCTGACGGTTAATCAGCGTTTCCATGACCTTTGAAAGAAGGGATGTCAGTGCTATCGGTCGGAAGGAGGAGGGGGAGGATGGGTTACTTTCTTAGGGACAGGCTGGAAAAATGCTGTTTTCCATCTTCTAGGAAAGATTCCAGAAGAGTAGGAGCGATGGAAAAGCTTACGCAGTGGCTTTGCCAGTGTGGAAGAACACCTATTCAAAAGAATGGGGGACATACCATCTGGGCCAGAGGATTTGTCTATATCAAGATCTTTGAGAACTCCTGCTACTGTACGAGTGCGGAAAAAAATCGTTTGCATGGAAAAATTTACATTCTCAAGTACAGGAAGAGCAACATTGCTGTAAGGCAAGTTTCCCTTCTCTGAAGAGTAGACAATAGGTTTGTCATTAGCGATGCTAAAGCCTGGTACCATTTAAGCTACTGACAAAAATAATAAATGCAATAAATTTACTAAGATATTCTATCTAACAGGCCTTTGTAATTATTTTCTCTTCCATCGGCTCACCAACACTTATATCGGGCTTATTATCAAATTAAAGTGCGCCTTGGAAATAACACACTTCCTCCCGAAGACTGGGGATGGACCTTAAAAAGTATGAATTTTGAACAAGAAAGAACTCCACCCTCCCTTATGACAACAGGTATTTATATGAACTCCTTTGAATGATCATTGAAACATTTTTGGCAAGTTTGATGATTTAATGAGTTAAATTCAATAAATCAGCGAAATTCCATGGTCGTGACTTTGACCCCCTCTTTTTCATAGACGCGGACGGAGCTCGGATCGATGTGGACTCTTTCTTAAATATTCAAAACAATTCAACAAATCGGATTCAAACCCAAAAACCCTGTATATAATTTTTTCAAACTTTTTTTCTAATTTTCCTGGACTATTACAACAAAAGATATTAACGCGTTTCTGGCAATAAATAGAGCAATAAATATCCAAACAATTTTTACTTAACTTTCGAATATCAAAGACTTTCATCAAAATAATTTTTTACTTAACTGATTAAGAATATAAATAGATTCGAAAAGCATTGTTATCCAGTTGAAATAAATAAAAGTGGTAGAAATATATACCTACAAAAATATAGTGTTTTAAAAAAAAATCTCAATGCACTTTAACAAGTACGTAGTATGTTCATTCCTTAGCACGCATTTACATTTAATTTTTAAATTATGAAATAAAATTTACCTGCACTTTTTTTCAACAATATACTGTTGACGTTTCTTCGAATATAATAAATTTAGTTGCTTAAGGGTATTGCAAGAGGATTTCATACCAAAAAAAAAAAAAAAAAAATGGTTTTCTTTTTACTGATTTCGCAACTACAAAATGAATTAAGGTTTACAATAAACATAAAAACCATACAATCACATTCATGTTACACAGACAAAAATTGACAAGAAAAAATATTTAATAAACATTTCCGCAGGAAAAGCCTGCAAATCAAATAAAATAAAAAAAAAAAAAAACATAACATTGTGAGGGGAAAACACAGATACTGAATTTCAAAATATACAGGTCAAAGGTAAAAAAAAGGAAAATTTAAGAAAGTGTGAAATACGCGTGTTTTTTAATGTTACATGAATTTTAGGATTTACTTAATTTCTTCTAATGTAAGTATGTAGCTATGATAAAATGGACTTAATCGCGCGCCCTAAATTTGCTTTTGAATATAATTATTTATTTTTTTTTTTCTATAAAACGATTTTATTCTTTTTCTAACTAATACAACTTTATTTTGCTTTGATTTTTTTATCGTTTTGATTTTAATTACCTTTGACATCATCATCTTCCAAGGTTGTGCTAGACGAATCAGTAGATTCTTTAACTTGAGATCCTTCGCCTTTTTTGGTTATCATACTTCTGCCTTTATTTAATAAAAATGGTAACAAGCAAAAAAAAATAAACATATTATATGGGTAATAGTTTAAAAAATAAAAATTCAAATAACAAGGTTGGATCATAGTTCTCTGTATTTTAGGGCGTTCAATGGTTTACTATTTCTGGTGATAAACATGAATTTTTTAAACTAGCATATTTAAGCCAAATTAAGAAATAAAAAAAAAACCAAAAGAAACAAAAATACTTGTACATATTTAGTGTGGTTGAGTTTATTGTTTTTATATAAGTGAGACTTAAATTTTGAGATTCGAAATGGTGTGAAAACTGGTGGTAACTAAAGGGTGTTTTTTTTAGATGTGTGGTTTTCAGTCTGGCAGTACTCTTTTCGAAGTTGGTGTTTTTGACAGCTGTCACTTGATTTATGCTCAGTTTGGTTTGCCATTTCACAGTGAATAGACTTACTCTTGAACAACATTTACAAATCTCGTGCAAATGTATTACCAATATAATGGTTGGGTTCGCGCGACGCATCGCGTGCTGCGTCCAATATTCGGTCGACATAATTGCCCAGCCCAGAGTCGGTAATTCGAACAACCATAGATCGGTTTCGCACACTCAAACGGATAGTGCTCATCCTCAGAGACGCCGTACAGACGCTGCTGTGGAGCAGAGTATCGAAGAAGACGGATGGACTCATTTCCATCCGCCATCGTGCGCAACATTTGGAGCTGTGACCATCACCTTAAGACTCGGTCCACACTTGCGTCATTTTGACGTAGCGGTGACGCTTTTGAGTCGTACATTACACATATATGACGCGGTGGCATCTGACGAGTGTGTGAACCACTCTATTTATTTGTGAGTACTGTAAGACGCAAAAGCGTCACCGCTGCGGCGCCGCTGCGTTAAAATGACGCAAGTGTTTACCGGGCCTTATGAAAGATTTTGCGGAAGATCTTGGTTTGCGGACTTACAAAATCCAACTCGTGCAAAAATTGAAGCCGAACGACCATCAAGTGCGTCGCACGTTCGGTGAATGGGCCCAAAACGAGATGGCCATCGATCCCGATTTTCACAAGAAAATTTTGTTCAGAGATGAAGCTCACTTTTGGTTGAATGGGTACGTTAATAAGCAAAATTGTAGTATTTGGAGTGATCATAATCAACAATCCATTGTTAAAACGCCGTTACATCCTCAAAAAGTCACTGTTCTGTGTGCTCTATTGGCAGGAGGAATCATTGGTCCATATTTCTTCAAAAATGAAGCTGGCCATAATGTTACAGTCAATGGGGAACGCTATAGAGCCACGATTAATGACTTATTTCCGCCTGAATTGGTGGATGTTGATGGGGACGACAAAACGGCGCTGCATGCCATACAGCTAACGAAACAATCAATTTATTGAAGGAAACTTTTGATGAGCGTATTATCTCGCGTCGTGGGCCTGTGGCGTGGCCTCCAAGATCGTCCGATTTAACACCACTGAACTATTTTTTGTGGGGTTATGTGAAGTCGCTTGTCTAGGCAGATAAACCCAAGACAATTGACGCCTTGAAAGAGAATATTCGGCGCGTTATTGCTGACAGACGGTCCCAATTGGCCCTCTCGGCTGGAATTTATTCGAGCCAGCCCGAAATCATTTTTAAAACATAATGGCAAGCCCTTATCTTTATAATAAAGCTAAATTCTTGGCCATAACATTAAATTATATGCGTTTTATTTCTTCTTGAAGACTACACGTCTACAAAAAACACCCGAGCTTAGGAAAGAAGGAGGGGTTTTTTAATAGGAAATGCCGATGCACATTGGTTTTAAATTTCTGAACAGCATAATGGGAAGGGAAATCAGAGTTAGGCTAAAGATTCCACATTCGGATTGTACGGCTGAAGAACGAATCTCTGTACTTGACTGTACGACGGTAATTGGGCTCAAGGGTAAATTGGTGGACATTCCTGGAAGCGCGAGTATTATGGTGTAAAACTTTTTAAGGGGAGGAATGCAACATGAAACATTCCTTCGATGTTCAAGTGACGTGAATGTTCTGATGATGATCAGGATTGTCGAGAGGGGGGGACTAACGGGTGTATTTCCACCGGGCCGGTAGTTTTTAGAGGGCCCGAAGTTCTTCGAAGGGTCTCGTAAGTTACTATTAATATTTAATTTTTTCTGGAAAAAGTGAATTTGACCGCTGAAACTCGCAGGAATCTCAATGAATGCATCAAATATATGTGCAAATTTAAATGTGTTTTAATGGCGTCCATATGTTTTAAAATTTTCAACGCCATCAATGGTAGAAGTCTTCTAATGCAGGTCAGAGGCGCGACTATTGAATTGGAAGTAAAACATCTCGCCAGGGTTCTAAAGGATTTGCAGCTTTTGGGAAATACAACATGGAAAACGTTACCTGCTCTTCAGAAAAAAAAAACAATTAGGTGCTATACCCGAAATTGGCGGCAAAGACAATTCTGGAGAAAATTAATTCAGTCATATCAGGAATCAATCCTAGATTTTCCGTGGTTTCAAATATTGTAGATTTTTTTTTTTTTTGTGGAGGTATCTAAAGATAAAAGAAGGTGGGTATGAACTGGACAAATGCTGTTTTCCATTTCTTCGGAACGAGCCCTGAGGAGTAGGTAGAACCGCTTGCCAACGTAGAAGAACACCTTTTAAGAACAATAGCGGGTATAATATCAAGACCAGCGGATTTATGTATGTGAAGATCTTTTAGAAATCTAGCCACTGTACGAGTGCGAAAGAAGATTGGTCGCATAGAATCATTCACGCTCTCAAGTACAGGTGGGACCATGACACACTCTGACAGCATAGAATTGGCGTCGAACTTCTTAGCGAAAAGGTAAGCTTTCTCTTGAGAACTAACAAATGACAAGCGTCGGAATTGAGGACGAAGAAATTTTTTTACAAATGACCAAACACTTTTTCTAACTTTCGGTTCATTGTAGTATTTTTTGTCTTAATTGATGGTCATGTAAAAATTTAGTCCGTCGAATAAGGGCGTTACAGGCATTCCTGGCTTGTATGAAGTTTTTCCGGTTTTAAAAATGAAAACATAACTCCTTGACCCTCTGATAACCTCTTTGCAGCTTGTATAAAACCATGTGTTCTTTGGGTCTGATAATTTTGACTCTATTTGGGATAAGATTTCTCATCCCCGAAATAATGAGATTAGTGACCATATCTGCATTGGAGTCAACGTCACCAGTTAAAAATCCTGAAGAAATTTTTGATAGCGTCCCTATTGGCTTTCTCATAATACCAAATGGTTCTATTAGGTTCCTTAACTGGATTAGTTTGGCAAGTGAATCTAGCGGATAAGACACAATGGTCAGAAGTTCCTAAAGGCGATAATACACAATTAGTTCACTTATCAGAGGTAAGAAACAAGTCAAAAGTATTTTCTGCTTGGCCATCGACGTCCGATATGCGAGTAGGCTTGTCAACTAGTTGAGTCAGATGATGTATTCGGCAAAGATGTCGGGTGTTGTAGGTCCAGAATAACGTTTTCAGTGCGAGGCAACATGGAAACAAGCTTTTGAATGGAGTTAGACAGGGAATCGAATTCGATAAAGGTTGAAAATCTGTCTAGATTTGGGCTTCGATTAAGAAAACAAGTGTGAATAATGTGCTTATTGATAGTGAATTTAAACCAAATGAAATTAAGAAAGAAGTTAGTACAAGGACCATATTTTGGTTGGAATTGAAACGCAACATTATTCCTTACATAGACAATAAGACCGTGTTTCGAAAAGAATAATAGCACAAAGTTATAGTTTTACCAATGAAGAATAAATTCCGACGGATCGGAAAACTTTTCTACTTGACTTTCACTCAGGGACAAAACAGTATGGTAGTACAAGGCCAGAAAATTGGTTCTTAACCCCCGAATGTTGGAATAATCAACTCTGAAATCACTTCCCATCATAAAATAAAAAAAATTCAAAAACCAAAACAGACAATGAACTGAGCGAAAAAAAAATCCGAAAATAGGAGTAAGGAACTGTATTAAAAGTTAAAAGTTCTATTTATTTCATATTAACACTTTTTTGGCACAAAATTTATTGCCTGATTACTTGAGGGTGAAAAAGATTCGACTTTTTATGTTATTAAGCCGTCCAGGCTTAACTTTTTTTAATTTGCCTCGAAAACTCACTCACACTTACTATTGATGACAACACTAAAGGGCTAGCTATAATGGACGCAAGCAAATGGATAATAGTGTCAGAACAGACCGAAACGTTCCTTGCCTATCTGACAAATAAACACGTTATCCACAATGCACGGAAAAGGCATGGAAGTTTCTGTCAAGTGTTCTTCATTTAAAGACACCATTAGAAGCCAGACGTTAAATTTTCCTTAGGGGCCTGTTATAGCGATCAATAAAAACCATCAGTTAAACATTTCATTTGGATATTTTTGTGTATTAGAAAAAGATGAAACTTATGCGAATCGAAGGCAAATCAATTGAAAGAATTTATTTTGACAAAAACTAAACCGGTAAACAGTATTATTTATTAAAAAAGCATTTATTTATTTTACTGATGAAAATTGGTTTTACTAAACAGCTGATTGTCATTTGACAAAATAATGGAACATTTCGTTCCAGTGTTTGTGGTCCAATGTTTTACTGTTCCGATCATCAGTAAAAAGTTTACCGAAGCATTTTGGATCATTAAAACAAATTTGAGGTTATGGCTGGTGTGGTTGGCATTTGTTTTCTGACATAACCTTACTGATTGCTATAATCACCCGTACGTAAAAAATTCCAGTTTTCAGCTGTTTCAACTTTTTATTGATACATTTTTACTGATCGCTATAATTGGCGCTTTAGTAAAATGAGAACGAGAGTACAGTTTTCGTCTGCAGGAAGACTTTCCGAAAACTTGACGAAACCGAAGGGTTTTTCGCTTAGCTATGGATCGCTTCGTCCATTATAGTACCGCTTTAAGGATTACACTGAAAAAAAAAAAACAGAATACATAAAATCATTGTAATTATCAACAGCTGAGCAATACTGGTTCTGATCAAAAAAGCTTTGTCGAGTACATTATTTTTTTTAAGTTCAGTAAAGCATTTTAAGTTTTCACAATATTTACAGAATTTGTCCTCGATGGCTGCACGGATTGACGCACAAAAATAAATAATTATTTTATATACAGAGAATTCATGGTCCAACAAGCGGTATAAATACATTTAAACAAAAAAAAAAAAATTAAATGTATTAAATTAAACTATTGAAAATAACATTTATTTATGCAATATTTATTTAAGCATTTTTAAGTTTTCTTAGTGATTGCACGAAAATTGCTTGTAGAATATTTTTTGAGTGATTCATATTTTTGAAATCACAAACTTGAAAACCGAACAAAATATTTTTGTTGGGATGTTTTTTAATTGTTTCCTTAAGCCTCTCCCTCACTTGTCCTAATTAGCAGAAAGCTGACATTGTAAGGAGTAAGGCTAATGTATTTGCACCTTAGGTGTCGCTGTGGTCTTTTACGAAACTTCTTGTTTTTAAAACGATTTGGCAAAATGTTTTCCCTTGTATACCTTCATAATCTCCGTTTCAACAAATAAATTTAATTAAATGTTGAAAAACAATGTTTGTTGTATTAATATGTTAAGCTTAGTAGATTAAAGATATATTTGGATTTGATAGGAAGCACTGTTATTGGGTCCAGAAAATTATGGAACACCTGAGCAAAGTGGGTTGGGTCAGATAGTATTAAATAAGATGAAATTAAATTACTTTTTTGTTACAATTTTTGTTTTCATTATCTGCTACATATTTAGCAAATCTACTTCGTTTTTTTGAACGATCTGCTTCGTTTTATGGACTCAGCATTCCCATCGCTGATCAGTAGGTGTTCAGTAAAATATCGGTACCGAATGTTTACCTAGAAAACCGAGAGAAACGATACCGCACCAACAAGTGAGAGATAGGCCTTTTAGTTGACTGGTGTATGTCAAACGCAAAAGCAATCATTTAAGTGCCTGGTTAGGGTTACACAATCGCAAAAAAGAATAACGTTTGAGGTTATACAGTATACACACATGAAAGAAATTAATTGGGAATGCAAGAAAATTTGACAATAGAGGAATGAATGGAAATTAGAACACTACAAACTTCGTTGGATTTCAAGTCGGATTTCAAGTCGCAGGAATTATCGAACGAATATGAAAAGCTGAGGGTAGAGTCATCAGCAAAACAGTTAAGTGGATTAGAAGTAACAGACAAAAGATGATTTATAAAAATGAGGAAAAGAGTCGGAGACAGAACAGAGCCCTGGGGCACACTAGCATTTATTTTGTGGGAATCAGACTTGAATCCGTCCAATACAACTTGTATTGAATGGTTTAGAAGATAGCTTCTAATCCAACGAAAAACTGTGCGGTGAGATATGCCATCAAATCACCAGTGGAACGGTTGCTGCAGAAGCCATAGAGACGGTCATGGAGAAGCTTTCGATCTTCGAGATATTCCTTAAGCTGACGGTTAATCAGCGTTTCCATGACCTTAGAAAGAAGGGATGTTATTGCTATGGGTCGGTAGGAAGAGGGTGAGGATGGGTCACTTTCTTAGGGACAGGCTGGACAAATGCTGTTTTCCATCTTCTGAGAAAGATACCAGAAGAGTAGGAGCGATGGAAAAGCTTACGCAGTGACTGCCAGTGTGGAAGAACACACACATTCAAAAGAATGGGGGGGTACGGGGTATACCATCAGGACCAGAAGATTTTTGTATATCGAGATTTTTGAGAACTCTTGCTACTGTACGAGTGCGGAAAAAATCTGTCCCATTTAAAATTTATATTCTGAAGTACAGGAGGGGCAATGTTGCTGTGAGGCAGCGTAGAGGTAGCAGCCAAATGAGCTGCGAGCAAGTTTGCCTTCTCAGAAGAGTAGGCAGTAGGTTTGTCATTAGCGATTAGCGTTGGGACCGAAGATGTTGAAGGAGTTTTTAATATTTTCTTTTTAAATGACCAAAAATTTGTTCAGCCTTTTGGATATTGCAGAATAATTTTTTGCCGTAATTTTTGTTCATGCAAAAATTTGGTTCTTTCAATAACGGAGTTGCATGAGTACCTTGCTTGTTCCTGCTTTATCCGATTTTCCTCTGCAGAGTTGGCTTTGTAAGATCCCAAACTTACTTCTTTGAGCCTGATAGCTTCTTTGCACTCAGACTTAGAGTTAAACCAGGCTTACACATTTCTTATAATTTTAGCTCTTGCGAGGAAGTATAGTGATCAGTTAAAGTTACGGAAAAAAATAGTCAAGCCGTCCCAGTTGGCTTTCTCGTATTGCCAAACGGTCTTGGGGTACGAGGATTTATCGGATTGAATAATCTTAAAAAAAAACTTCAATTAATCTTAGAGTTTGAACTCGAGTCCAACTAGCCATTGTTTTAAAATAACTGATTCCATTTTTACAGGAACCAAATCAAAAAAATTAAACAAAAAATAAAACATTGTCTCCCATAGAGGCGAAATGAAATTGAAATGGTAAAATTAAAACAAAGACATTTTGCAGTACACTCTCTTTCGCCGGCAAATAAAAAATGAAAAATCTTTAAAACGGGAACGTTTTAAGAAAGAAACATGATTTTTAACGCAAAACTCATATCTGAGAATGAGGCCATTTTTTCCATCCCTTTCATTCTTCTTTCATAAAATCATCCGTTCTCTTTCGAGAATTAATTCTTTTTTGCGATCGTGTAATGGCCACTGCGTCGAAACGACAAAACAAATGGAAATGAAATAGAATAGAATGAATGAGAAATGAAAACTTATATTAAAGCACAAACTTTACTGATAAATACTGCATAAATAAAACAATAATATTATAGATTCGCCTTTGGAAAGTTTATTCTTACTCGAAAAATTCCTGGTGGCTAACATTGTTGTTAGAATAGCACCCTTAAGCTTACGACGTGCGTTGAATTTTTTGAGGCAGTCCACAGTCTCTTGACGGTGCACAACTGAAGCCACTCTTTCTCTTTGCTGTATAAAGACGTTTAAAATTTAAGACGTTACAATCGATTGTGAGTAACTTATATTTAACTTACGCAGATCCAGGGATGCTTAAGTGCTTCAGCCGCTGTAATTCTTTTATTTGGATTCACGGTTAACATTTGGTTTATCAAATTCTTAGCTTCTGGCGTTACCGTGTCCCATTCTGGCGAAGGATACTAAATACAAATATAAATGGTTGTTTCTTATAGTTTCAGGAGACACATTATATTTTATGTATTAAAAATGAAACAAATAACTAGACTCACATCATAAGCTCCAGCTTTGATTTGTGAATATAATCGGTGTTGGTCTTCATCCCAGAATGGCGGATACCCAACTAACAAAATGTATAAAATGACACCTGAGTGGTGTTGTGTGGTTGTGGAGGTGGTCAAATGATGGTGTTAATATTATGGTTTAACATGAAAATAAAGATCATAAAATGCCAATTTTTTTTTAAAAAACAAACTCTTTTGTATGAAAATTTATATCAGATCTTACCGCACGCCCAGATATCTACCGATTTACCATATGGCTCCTTCTTTAGAACCTCTGGCGATAGATAACCCGGTGTACCAGCAAAACCGAACCATGCCTGATGGTCACCCTGAACTTCGATGGCTAGACCAAAGTCAGCTAACTTAACAGCTGCACCCTTTGCCTTACTTGCTAATAGTAAATTCTCTGGTTTAAGATCACGATGTACAACACCATTTTGGTGGCAGTGGTTAACCGATTCCAAAATCTGTTGGATACAATGTGATGCATCGGCTTCTGAATAAAATTCACGTGCTACAATATCTTCAAATAGTTCACCACCTGTAACCCTGTTTTGGTATAGTTAAATTTTTTTTTTTTTTTTCGATTTTCGTTTTTCAGTTTTGGATTTGTTTTATTTTTTTTTTTCGGTTAATGTTGTTTTGCGTATTGCATTTTTGGTAGATTTTGGTTTTCGAGCGAATTTATTAAGAACAAGAAGGAAAGGGGAAAAAGTTTAAAAAGGGAATTCGTTAGCAATAAAATTGTTAATGAACTGGTTGTATTTAAATGTTAATTTAAGTTTTAATTTAAATATTCAATGCAATTGGCAATCTTCTCTTTTGGGCAAAACTTACAGATCAAACACGAGGTAGTGACAATTTTCCTCTTGTATACTATCATGCAGTCGTACTAAAAGAGAAATTGTAAAAATAGATTTTACACATTTTGATAAAAACATGTTTTTTACTAATAATATTTTTTTTTTTTTTTTGAGAAATGTACAGCTGTTCTTATTGTTCAACTTTGATCATGTCTGTTATACATTGCATATGCAATGTGAATATATACAATGAAAATTTTTCAAGATTTTGACATTCGAAAACATTTTGACGTTTTAATCTTTTCATAATAAAATTATGGTATAAAATTATAAATTATATTGAAACAAAAATGGTTTCTGCATGATTTACAAGAACACAACTTACCAATGTTAGGATGGTGGAGTTTACGACAGATTCTTGCTTCTCTTTCAAGTTTTTGAAAATCTGTAAGAATTTAAACGATATTTTTTTTAAAGATAAATTAATAGGACTCAACAATATGCCATGTTTTGATGGATAATTGGAATAAATTAAGAATAATAAAGAAAACGAAATAATATTCCAATTATCTGTAGAATGTTGACGCATTTAAAAAAAATTTTTTTTGTCTAAGTTGTGTGAATTGACGCACCAGAAGGGAACTCACCTCTTGCAGTTAATTTTTTTGTATTTATTATTTTTGCGGCGAATTCGAGGCCAGTAGATTTTTGAACACATCTTTTCACAATTGAAAAAGCACCTCTGTAGAAAAATGAAATACAAGAAAAGCATATTTTTATAATGTACTAGATTTTGTTTTTGATAAATTAATCAAACGACTACTGGTATACAAACATATATAGTAAATGATTTTGAAATACTGCAACCAAGATTGTAAAGGTTTGGTCAATAATTCATTCGCATTGATTTTCATAATTTCCTAATTGTATTTATAATTTATATGTTCCAACAAAAAAATATAGACAATTCGGTATTTTAATGACATGTGGCCTGATTTAAAAATAGAGAACTTAAAAAAAGAGTTGGTTGTCTGTAAAGTCGCTTTTCGGACGATAATTTTACGTGATAAAGTCATAAGAAAACGTTGATGGCAGCAACATCAACATACATGCCGTTAACTCACACTTGCAAACCCTCTCGTTAAATCCACACAAACACCAATATCTACGTCTACTTTCTACTTTAACAAAACTCCGCCTATTTTGTATTTCTTTTTTTCTTCTTGTACTTTTTGAATTTGTGTGGAATTATTTTGTGAACTTGCGCCTGTTCTTTTTCATTTTCGCCTGGTGCTCAGAATACGTTTGCGATCGATTTTGGTTGAACAAAATTACCCACAAAACCTCTCGTTAAATCCACACACACCCACTCTATTATTACATCTATTTTCTACTTTAACAAAACTCCGCCTATTTTGTATTTCTTTGTCTCTTCTTGTACTTTTTGAATTTGACTGGAATTATTTTGGGAATTTGCGCCTGCTTTACCACAGTAAAGCGTTTAGCATGATCATGACTCTTATCAGCATGGTTCCTGTTATTTCGTACGTGTAGCCTGTCATCGACTTAAAAGACGTTATAAGCTCAAAAACTTGCATTTAACTTTTAACATTATATTTAACAAATAAATAATTATAAATGATTTTATGCGTTGGGTAGTGTTGAAAAATAAAA
Organism: Platycheirus rosarum; assembly: GCA_963971375.1. NCBI lineage: Eukaryota > Metazoa > Arthropoda > Insecta > Diptera > Syrphidae > Platycheirus > Platycheirus rosarum. The sequence goes on from OZ020511.1 coordinate 2,276,985, forward strand.
TAATTTGGACATTTAAGTAAAAACACTTTGGCAACCCAAATGCAAATAGACAATCATGCTACTTGGTCGGTGCAAATGAAAAGTCTGCTTATCACTTTAGATTATTGAACAGTTGTAGAAATTAATGGATAAAACACAATCACGCTTTAGTTTCGGTTTCGCTTGACGTTTACAAGTTATTAAAATGTTGCTTTGCCTTTGACGTTACGTTTGGTTCGTGTAAAAGATAAGGTTACGTGACTCGAACACAAAGCTGAAATAGAAACTGGCTCGCTTTGACAGAAAAAAGCAAAAACAACAACCGAAATTTGGAAAATGTCACTTAAAGCGAACACAAAGCGTGCGTGAAATGTAACGTGAAAAAGCCAAAGCTGAAGTGTGGTTGTGTTTTAGCCATAAGTATCTGGGATACTGCAACACCAGCCGAGAAATAAAAGTGTGAAGCTGTCGATAAAAACACCCTGGCGTATTTAACCTTTTGTGTTAAGCCTTCAGCATTGTAAGTCCACAAATGAAGCTTGGACTGTTTTGAGTAATCATTACAACGCTGATGGACCGGCCAGAAAGGTAAATTTGTTTGTTTTAAATTTGAATGAATGAATAATTTTTGTACGATCGTAGATAACTTAAATGAAATCAATTGCGACATCCAAGAAGATCTCTTTTGTATCATGCTATTATGTAGCAATTGAAAGTTACCGTCATTTGAACGACAGTACACATAACTAAGGTATATAAATATACTGCGCAGGTTGTCAAAATCTGATCTGTCACTTTGTATTAAAAATGGTGGTTCTTAGAGATCTACATACATCAAAAAAATTTACGAACAAAACTGCACACCTCACGTTTGTTTTATTTTTATTTTTTTCTTGTTTATAAATTAATTACCACAAACACGAAATCTATTTCTCAGAACAAATAAACAAGCTAATAGTCTCTGGCGGCCGCCATTTCACTTTGATTTTGACAGATGCGCAGAAGATTGCAAAAATAATTTTTTTTATGATATTACCTCGAACATGTGTATTGTGCATTTGAACAACTCAAAACGAAAGTGTTGGAGGAAGAACGTCGGCGTCTTGAAGAAATACAGCGTGAAACCAAAAGAGTTCTGGCAGCTAAGGTGCAAAGGTCAAAAAGGTCTAATTGGGAAAAAAGAGGTTTGAAGCGAAAACGCAACGAGTTGGGTAATGTTAAAGTGAGATCGAACTATTGTGACCTTCATCGAAGTTTTATATATGGACTGCTAGTTGCCTACATTTTAGTCTCAGTTATTTTGGGTGACACTAGCCCTTCTGAGTACACTAGCGGGAGAAAAATTAAACTTCAATCCAACTCGTGCAAGAATTGAAGCCGAACGACCATCAAGTGCGTCGCACGTTCGGTGAATGGGCCCAAAACGAGATGGCCATCGATCCCGATTTTCACAAGAAAATTTTGTTCAGAGATGAAGCTCACTTTTGGTTGAATGGGTACGTTAATAAGCAAAATTGTAGTATTTGGAGTGATCATAATCAACAATCCATTGTTAAAACGCCGTTACACCCTCAAAAAGTCACTGTTCTGTGTGCTCTATTGGCAGGAGGAATCATTGGTCCATATTTCTTCAAAAATGAAGCTGGCCATAATGTTACAGTCAATGGGGAACGCTATAGAGCCACGATTAATGACTTTTTTGTGCCTGAATTTTGGCTCATGTTGATGTGGACGACCTTTGGTTCCAACAAGACGGCGCTACATGCCATACAGCTAACGAAACAATCAATTTATTGAAGGAAACTTTTGGTGAGCGTATTATCTCGCGTCGTGGGCCTGTGCCGTGGCCTCCAAGATCGTCCGATTTAACACCGCCGGACTAGGCAGATATACCCAAGACGATTGACGCCTTGGAAGAGAATATTCGGCACGTTATTGCTGACATACAATCGATGCAAAAACGTATTTAGTTTAGTATTAGTATTTCAGAGAAATCAATCTCCACATACGTGGCAAGTCGATTAAAAATTTCTCTTAAAGCTATTAAATGCAAAAAGCTTCTGAAAAAAGATGCAGACATAAATGAACTAACATTTTTAAATTTTAAAGTTGCAATTTTTTCTCCGGAGAATGTTTCTATGCCAGCTAGTAGAATTCGTGAATTCATTTATACTCCAAACGCTATCAATTACATAGAAGAAAACCGACGGTTCTCATATTCTGCAAAAGATAGTATAAACTCCAAATGTGCTTCATCATCATCCCTACGTCCGTCGAAATTAAGCGTTTATTATCAAAATGCTGTTGGCTGACGCACAAAAACAAACGAGCTTTTTATAAACTCTTCATTGCATTAATATGATGTGATAATTTTAACTGAGACCTGGTTAAATTCAATCTTCAAAATTGTTTGATTCATCTTCTAAGCGAGGAAAAGAGTCGGAGACAGAACAGAGCACACCAGCATTTATTTTGTAGGAATTTGACTTGAATCCGTCGAATACAATTTGTATTGAACGATCCAGAAGATAGTTTCTAATCAAACGAGCAAGAGTATCATCGATCCCAAAAGCACGCATTTTCGATAAGAGAGCTTCATGCCAAACTCTATCAAATGCCTTGGAGATATCAAGAGCAATAATCTTACTTTCACCAAAGCGATCTAAAGATTTGTTCCATTGTTCGGTGAGATATGCCATCAGATCACCAGTGGAACGGTTGCTTGGAAGCCATACTGACGGTCATGGAGAAGCTTTCGATCTTCGAGATATTCCTTAAGCTGGCGGTTAATCAGCGTTTCCATGACCTTAGAAAGAAGGGATGCTGTGCTATGGGTCGGTAGGATAAGGGGGAGGATGGGTCACCTTTCTTAGGGACAGGCTAGACAAATGCTGTTTTCCATCTTCAGGAAAGATTCCAGAAGAGTAGGAGCGATGGAAAAGCTTACGCAGTGGCTTTGCCAGTGTGGAAGAACACCTCTTCAAAAGAATCGGGGGTATACCATCCGGGCCAGTGGACTTGTGTAAATCGAGATCTTTCAGAACTCTTGCTACTGTACGAGTGCGGAAAAAGATCTGTCCATTGGAACATTATTGGGTTGGCTCTGTAAAATCGGAAACTTACTTCTTTGAACCTGATGGCTTCTTTACACTCAGAGTTAAACCAAGACTTTTCTTTAGGCTTGATGCTTTTTACTCTGTTAGGAATAAAAGCACGCATCCCTAGAAGAATCACATTTGTGATCATTTCAGCACTGGCATCAATGTCACTATCGAGGAAGCATAGTGACCAGTTAAAGTTTCGGAAAAAGATATTCAAGCTGTCCCAGTTGGCTTTCTCGTATTGCCAAACGGTCCTGGTGGGAAGTTTTTCTTTAACTGGATGGGTGGAGGATGAAAAATTAGCTGAAATGACAAAATGGTCTGAAGTGCCAAATGGAGAAGTTACACTAATGGTATATTTATCAGGGAGAGAAGTAAGAAACAAGTCTAGAGTATGGGCGGCTTGCCCAGCAACATACGGTATACGCGTTGGCACATCGATCAGTTGGGTAAGGTGATGTAACCCGGCAAAGAGCTCGACATACCGTCCTTCATGTGTTGTCTGACCAGAATAGCGGAGCCAATTGGAATTGTGTACATTGAAACCGCCCGCAATAACGATTTCAGTGTGAGGACAAAGTGAAACAATTTTCGAGATGGAATCAGACAGCGCATCAAACTCGTTACAAGTCGAGTTGTTGTCGAGATTTGGACTCCTGTAAATAAAACAATAATGAATGACATGCTTGCGGACAGTGAATTTGAGCCAAAAGAAGTTAAAGTCCGTGTTGGAACATTGCCCATATTGGGGAAGGCTCTGGCAAGCAATATCATTCACGATTTGATTTCATTGTGTCTAAAGTGAATTCTATGTTAGGATTTCTTAAACGAACTTCAGCAGTTTTTTAGGATGTGTATACTTTGAAGGCAATCTTTTTGTCACTAGTGTTGCCCATCTTAGAATATTGTTGTGTCGTTTGGTCTCCATTTTATGAAAATGCTATTTTAAGAAATTTGAAATGTTCCGATGGAATGCCTACTTACTTATCAAGATGTGCCCTATTAGATTTGAAAATTCTTAAAAGCCGCAGACAAGCTCAATGTGTTCTCTTTATAAAGGATGTAGTAAATAACTGTATAAAATCTGAAGAACTTCTTTCGCAAGTTGAACCAACATGTTTGTAAATGGTCGAAAATGGGACCTCTCGGCTGGAATTTATTCGAGCCAGCCACGGCGGCCACTTGCCCGAAATCAATTTTAAAACATAATGGCAAACCCTTGTCTTTATAATTAATCTAAATTTTTCACCATAACATTAAATTATATGCGTTTTATTTCTTCCTAAAAACCACACGTCTAAAAAAAACACCCTTAATTATACCATTAGGGAGGGTATTACTTCCTGCAGCTTACATTGTTTGACTTAGTTCCTATTTTAAAATAAATATCACATTCACTCATTTCAACTACTCTAAATATTGATTGAAATATTGATACATTAACCATATTAATTATAAAACAATTAACTCAAAAAATTTAAAAAAAATCAGTAACTTACTTTCCGAGCTCCTCCTTAATGTCGTAGTTGTCAGAGAAACGCGTACAGGCTGCTGGTGCAGCCATCGCGATAGCACACTTAAGGAAATCTATTTCGACAATAAATTGAGGCGAATACTGACACTAATATTTTTCCAGTCGATGTGTTAGTTATGTTCGCCTCCTGGTATTAGTACGAAGTGAAAGAATAAATTATTGGACTGTTAAAAATTTCTTGATGAGCACTGGTTTAGCAAATTTTGCTTTTTTTTCACAATTTGTTCTTTAAAAATACACTAGCACAATTAAAAAAAAATAATATTATTATTATTATTCTACAAAAAAAAAGGAACGCAATTTAAATAAGTATTTTTTTTTTATTTTAAAACGATGCTAAGATAATTTTAAGCTTACTGTAGTTTTAGCTAACGTTCAATTTTTTACACTGAGTTTTTGTTAGGTATCTGAAAGAAGAAAAAGACAATTTTAAATAAATAACATTGTTTGGATTGCAATAACAACTAATATTAAAATATAATTTTGTGTATAAAATAAAGCAGTTTGACTGACATATATTAAGAAAATCGAAAGGCTGTAAATCATCTTCAAAACCTGAGATCTATGATTTTGTTTAAGCATTGTTGTTAACGTCAGATATTTCACATGTTACAAAGTTTGTGATACAAAAATTCAAATGACTTGAACTTTAAAAAATTGGTATACTTAAGCTTGTCTTACCTACTAAATTACAGTTCATATTACAAATGCGTTAGAGAAGCCTTGAAATCTAAAAAAAAACATTTTCATGTTTCCATATTAAGTGGATTTCCAATAGATAATCAACTAAACTAAAACTCAATTAATATTGATTAGTTTCATTGAATTCAGTTTTTTTTAGTATCCCAAAACACCTGTCATCAGAGTCGGAATTTGGCTTTTGTTATTAGAGGCTAATTAGATAGTATTGTCAACATTTTAAAATAGTTTGTAGATTAGCTAAAAATAAGTCGATGTTGTTAAGAGCTGTTAGCTTACTTTGAAGCTAAGTTCACCTTTGAAAAATAAGTGTACTGAAATCAGTCACAACATATTTGACTTCAGGAAGACTGAAGACTTTACAAATTTCTTTGTGGGGTTGGGAGATGCAACTCCGCCTACCCTTTGTTTGGTACTCAGGAAAAAAAAAATAATACGTAGCAAACATAAACATTTAAAAGTGAAAGAAACTTTAACAAAACCAGCTGTAGATAAACATGGCAAGAGTACCGATAACTTTGGGCGGGATTCTTGTATGGGAACTTAATAAGGCGTGTTTTTTTTGAAGGTATAGAACTTTGAAATAGGATAAAATAAAAACGTTTTTTTTAAATTGACATGAAATTTACTTTATTCGAAAGATATTCTTCTGGCATTATAATTTAAATATGATTTGACGCATAAAGCCGCCACGGACAAAGTGTTATCTGGAGGTCCAAATTTTCGATGACTTTTTCCAACATTTGTGGCCATATATCGACAATAACGCGCCGAATGCTGTCCTCCAAGTGATAAATCATTTCGGGCTTATCGGCGTAGACTAGCGACTTCACATATTTCCACAGAAAATAGTCAAATTCAAATTCAAATTTCAAAAAATGATTTTATTTCATATTATATACAAACATTTTGGTTTGCATTCATCATATGACATGGCATACGCCATCTGCCAGTTGGCAAATAATATTTTTTTACAATATAATTAAAGTGTTTCAAATTTTTTTTAAAAAAGCTCATAAATAATTTGTTTTCTGTAGCCAAGTGCTATCTTAATGTACTGATACAGAACCTTCCAATCAGAATTTTAATAATTTCAGCTTCACTAAGGTAACTCTTTCCAATGGTACTTCTTCTGGTTTCCAAAAGTATCGGACATCTGCCCAGAAAGTGAAATACGTCCTCTTTCTCTCTAAGATTACTTACTATGCAACATTGCCAAAATGCCACCAGCGAAGCCGCCTCTGAAGTGCTGGGTTTTGCACGGCCACCACAACGAAACCACCTGGTTTGATGATGAGCATCGGCAAGAACACGCAGCTAAACAAGAAGCATACAAGGCGGCCTTGGAAATAAAGACCAGAACTACCCGTGCAGAAGAGGAAAGAGGAACACCGGCTTCTCAGAAAGAAAAAAAGGGATCATGAGAAGCACGCGATCGAGGACATGGAGATCTGTTATTGCAGGAATGAAGTTCGAAGGTTCTACCAAAAAGGAACAAGCAAACTGTCAAAGCTTCAGTGCTCGAACTGAAGCTTGCAATGACGAACAAGGGAACATCGTTTTTGAATCACAGTCGATGCTGAGAATATGGAAAAACCATTTCTAAAGACTGTATAGCGGCGATGACGAAACGAATTCCCCTGTCAGGCAGAATTGTCCATTTTATCTGGGCGAAGTAGACCAACAATTCCGCCCACCACATCTGGATGAAGTAAAGTTAGCTATATCTAAGCTTAAGAGCAACAAAGCCGCCGAAGCCGATGGTCTAGCAGCCAAGCTCTTCAAAGCTGCAGGCGATGACTTGGGTATAAGTATGCACCAACTCATAAGCAAGATATGGCTAGAAGAAAGCACGTCCGATGAATGGAATCTCAGCATAATTTGCCCGATCCTTAAAAAGGAGACCCTCTGAACTGCACCAACTACAGGAGTATCAGCCTCCTCAAAATCTCCTACAAGATCTTTTCTGCTGTATTGTGTGAACGCCTAAAGCCATTCTTCAACAACCTGATAGGTCCATATCAGTGTGGTTTTAGGCCAGGAAAGTCCACTATCGATCAAATATTCATATTACGGCAGATCTTGGAAAAAACTCAAGAACTTCAAATCGATACCCACCACCTTTTCATCGATTTCAAAGCCGCGTATGACAGTATTTATAGAGACGAGTTATATAGAGCAATATGCAGTTTTAACATCCCTGCCAAACTCCTCCGCCTGTGTTAAATGACGATGGAATACGCACGCTGTTTCGTCAAGGTCGGTAAACACCTTACCGACACCTTTGAAGTCAAAAAAGGATTTAGACAAGGCGATGCGCTGTCATGCGACTTTTTCAACATCATACTTGAAAAAATAGTGCAGAACTCTCATGCCAACACCAGAGGCATGATCTTTCAATAGTCCCTTCAATTACTCGCATACGCCGACGATATTGACATAATCGGGAGAACACAGCGTGATGTCAGTAGCGCTTTTGTCAGTATTGAGACGGAAGCGGCGAAGATGGGTTTAGCAGTCAATTAAAGCAAAACCAAGTATATGCTGTCATCAAGAAGAGACACCCAACATCGAAGTCTTGGACAAAACATCACCATAGACAGCTATAACTTGTAGGTAGTTAGGGACTTTGTCTACCTGGGCTCCACTATGAACTCAAAAAACAAAACCAGCGCTGAAATCAAGCGAAGAATAACTCTTGCCAATCGCTGCTTCTTCGGGCTTAGAAGGCAATTGAGTAGCAAAGCCCTCTCTCGGGCAACTAAACTGTCTCTTTTGTAGGACCCTCATCATCCCAGTCCTGCTCTATGGTGCAGACGCATGGACGCTGTCAAAAGCGGATAAGGATACTTTAGGCTGTTTCGAGAGAAAGATTCTCCGGGTGATTTTTGGTCCCATATACATAAACGGAGAGTGGAGAAGAAGATACAATGAAGAACTTTACTGGCTGTACAGCGACACAGCAAAAGAGTAAAAACTCAACGTCTCAGATGGCTGGGTCATATAGAGCGGATGGACACCAATGCCGGAAAATCTACGAATCCACCCCAGAGGGATGGCGCAGTAGAGGAAGACCGAGACTCAGATGGCGCACAAAAGTGGAAGAGGACCTCAACCGGCTCCACGTGCGAAACTGGAGGCAGCTAGCTAGGGAACGATTTGGCTGGAGAAGCTTGTTGGTTGAGGCTAAGGCCCACCCCGGACTATAGCGCCACCTAAGATGGAGATAGGAGAGAAAAAGATTTCATAAATCATCGAAGCAAGCCCAAACATCTTGTGATGGCATTGTATATGAGATTGTTTCACCTCTCGGAGCGGATGGACACCAATGCCGGAAAATCTACGAATCCACCCCAGAGGGATGGCGCAGTAGAGGACGACCGAGACTCAGGTGGCGCACACAAGTGGAAGAGGACCTTAACCGACTCCACGTGCGAAACTCGATACAGCTAGCTAGGGACCGAGCTGGCTGGAGAAGCTTGTTGGTAAAGGCCCAGGTCCACCCCGGACTGTAGCGCCACCTAAGAAGAAGAAGAAGATTTGAGCATTACTATGGCATATCTGAAAACCCTCTCGGACATTGCCAAACACTCTTAACATTAGCCGACTATAATCACCACCCACACCAAGAGGAAAAATCGAGTTATCAGAATTCCAATAAAAGAAGAAAAGAAAAATAATATAAAATTAAAAGAAAAAAAATTAATCAACTACAAAAATAATAAGATAATAGAAGCTTTACTAAAGGAAAGTATAAAAAGGTATATAAGCACAAATGAATTAAAACAGTTAAGGAAAAGCTTTTTTTTTGCTCGAAAACGGCTCCAACGATTTTGATGAAATTTTTTGATAATTTTTTTGTAGGCATTAACTAGCATCTTAGGGAAACCCCTTTTACCGGGAAAGTCTATTAATGCAACCTTTCATATAACGGTTTGTTTAATTTTCGACTTTCTCGGTAACAGCTTTGTTTAAATTCATGATATAAATGCTTTATTTCAATGCCATTTGAATATGAATTAATGAATATAATACAACAACGTATTTTGTAACAACGTTTTCATTAATGCACACCAATCCGACAAATAGGTAAGAGCATAACGCACAACCGGACACAACGAATGCTATAGGTTGGGCTTTTAAAAGCTTACCAATTTGTGAAAAAACAGTTGTTGCTTACAACATTGCAAACAAAATGGTAAAACAACCTTAAACAGCATTAAAAAAAAAAAACAATGCAATTTCACTTTTATTAATTCTTTTTTTGAAATTAAGTGAATGAATGTGAAACAGAAAATGAGTAAACACTTTTGTACAAATTTGCAATTTTATTTGAACTGAAAAGAAAATCTTGGTTCGAAAAAAAGCGTAAGTGAAACAATATAACAAATGATGATGTGATGTGACGATTCCCAAATGAAAACAAGCAAACTCTTACCAGTTTAATTAAAAAAATATTACAAATTCTACTGATTTGTGTTCCCAAGTTATAGATCGATGACATAAAATATGTCAAAAATTTACTTCATATAATGCACAACTGAACCAAACCTAACACAGAAAATATTTCAATATAAGAGCAACAGCATCAAACAAAATCCATATTTAAATATAAAAAAAAAAAAGAAAAATATAAACTTTTTTGTATTTCCTAACATAAAAAGTAAAATCAATTATTTTTTTTGTTACCGACCGTTCAGATCGAATTTCTTGTGTCGTTTAAATGATGGCTAAAAATACTTTGGCCGAAAACATTATTTCGAAAATCAGAAAAACAACAAAGAATTGACTTTTAAAATACGCTTGCTTGATATTAAAATTTAAATTTACACACATGTGGGCTGGCTTCTTTAGCATGGTTTTCTATTCTCTTAGTGTGTTTTTTTTTTAATAACTTTTGAATTGAATTTGTCAAATGCCCCTTTGGTTTTCCAAGGGTCATTAATTTTTTTTTTTTTTTTTTAGAAATACGTGAATTTTTTTTTGATTGAAGCACTCCGCTGAGTGAGTACTGAAAGTTTTCAAAGTTATACTGTCCTTAAGTTAAGTGGCATTAGTATGTTGCAAGACTCCATGTAGCTAACGTTTAATAATAAAAGAAGCCAAAAACAAAGGATCTATTGGGATGAGCGCAGTATGCTTAAGTTAAACATTTGTTTTCTTTTATTTTTAAGTAAAACCGCCAGATACATAGATATGTATGTTGCAAACGTGTGCCAAAAAAATGACACGACTGTGTCGCATTCATACGTGGTATCATTCACTTAAAAAATTTAAAACCAATAACAAGTGATGAAACAAAGGAAAAAGTTGTGAAACTAGAAAATGTGTGGAAACCATCACTTCAAAAGGTTTCTAATGAAAACGTCGGTATGGTGTGAAATAAGGTAGATGATAATAGGGTCGACATTATTTCCATCGAAGTGGAAATAAGACCGATTTTAGGTTTTCTACATTATTTCCTAGATTGAAGGAAATTATGCCGAAGACAAAAATTGGCAATAAAATCCAATTAGTTGATTATTACAAAATTGGGAAATATGTCCCACCTCGAAAAATTTCAGTCTTAGGTAGGTAGAGATCGAAAGGACCTTATTACTATCTTCCTAATTTCAACGCACCGAAAACCTCTATTAGGGGTCAAAATCAACTGAAGTATTCTTAACACAATTTTTTACGACTGCAGGGATAGAGGAAACCTATAGAACTTAATCGAGATGTATTTTTCAAAGCTAAAGTCACTCGTGACTCTTGAGTCCTATTTACTTGCCATTATAGGTACTACTGGCTTACTCACACCAACATTTTCCAATAAACGAACCAGGCGTTGCGCCATCTAGTAATCATAATAGCATTAGTCACTTCTTACAAAGTCAGATATCTGCTTGTGAAGCGACCCAGCGGCACGAATGGGTGATTAAAATCGTCGAAATCGGGGCATAAATAAGAATTTTCCAATAAAACGCATCCAGCGCCACTTAGGTGTAATTAAAAATAGCCTCATTTAATTCTTACAATATCAGCTATCTATGCCTGTGAAAATCCCGTAAAAATCGGTCCATAAATAGGAATTTTACGTGATGACGTAATAAGAAAACCTTGATGGCAGCAACACCAACATACAGCCCCTTTACTTACCCCTACAAACCCTCTCGTTAAATCCAGACACACACACACCCCAATATCTACATCAACTTTCTACTTTAACAAAACTCCGCCTATTTTATATATCTTTTTCTCTTCTTGTGCTTTTTGAATTTGAGTGGAATTATTTTAAGAATTTGCGACTGTTCTTTTTCATGTTCGCCTAGTGTTTTTTTTTTTATATAATTTATATAATTTAACACACTGCGCGGGCATTAAGAAGATAGGGGGGGGGGGAGAGATAGGAGGTGTCGATTAACATTGGTTTTAAATGTTTGCAGATCAAAATGGCAAGGGAAAATCTCGCCGGGGAAACTATTCCAAATTCGTGTTTTTCGGCTAAAAAAAGAATCCCTATATTTCACGGTACATCCGAAATTGGGCTCAAGGTTGAACTGATGAGCATTCCTTGCGAGACGAGTATTACGGGAAAAAAACTTTTAAGGGGAGGAATGCAACTGGCTACTCTATCGATGCAACTGGCTTGCGATCGATTTTGATTGAAAGAACCACAGTATCGCGGTTAGCATGAGTCATGAGTCTTATCAGCATGAGTCATGTCATTTCGTACGTGTAGCCTGTCATCGATTTATAAGAAGTTATCACGTCAAAAAAAAACACCCCAGCGCCACCTAGTGGGTAATTTAAATAGCCTAAGTTTCTCCATAGATCATCAGCCATCGGTACATGAAAGCCCTGCCAACATTGGTGCAGCCGCTCCCGACTTTACCCGGAACAAACAGTCAGACAAACAAAAAAAAATTAAAATTGTGTTTCTGTTATAAGTACTGTTTATACTTTCATATGCATCTTGTAAAAAGCTGTTATTTTGATATTAAAAATATAAACTTCATTTATATTTATGTGTATAGATAAGGAAAATTTAGGATTCGTAAATATAAAAAAAAACCAGATAACAATCAGCCATAACATTACGATCATAGAAAAGCCTAAAAAATTTAGTAAGAAAAAATGTCTGTCTGTCAGTCTGTCCGGCTGTATGTATAACGAGCTGGAGCCTTAACGGTTTAATCGATTATCTTGAAATTTGATTCTTCTAACGGGTGATTTTTTTGAGGTTAGGATTTTCATGCATTAGTATTTGACAGATCACGCGGGATTTCAGACATGGTGTCAAAGAGAAAGATGCTCAGTATGCTTTGACATTTTATCATGAATAGACTTACTAACGAGCAACGCTTGCAAATCATTGAAAAACACATGCGTATGATCATTTTGGAACTTGTGTCGTGGTTAATTATTATTTCCACTACGAGTATTCTATTTTTATGTTAACGGCTGGAAAAAAAATTAATGGCATTTTTATGATCGAAATACAGTTTTTTGCATCCATGTTTCATTCACAATGTTTACTGAAGTCAGCAGTGAATGTCATAAAAAGGCCATTATATGTGGCTGCAGTAATAAAATAGCAATTAAATTACACTTACTTACGAATTGATATGAATTATGATCTGCTGAACTTCTTGGTTGGGTTTCAAGCAATGCAATGGATATTTTGGCGGAGTTTAAAAAATATCTAAACCAGCAATTTGCATTTCATCGTAGGTATTAAAGTTTTTATTTTCCATTTTATAATGGCCACACGCTGAAGACATTCGGGTTACCCTTTTGATGTCGTTGAACACAGGGAGAGGATTTAGGAGGAGATGTCGATGAACGTTGCCTTTGAAATTCTGATCATCATAATGAGATTGGGAAAACGAGTTGGGCAAAACATTGCACATTTTAGTTGTATGGCGAAGAACGAATCTACGTACTTAATAGAAGAAACGAAATAGGCCGCAAGGGTCATTTGGTGCGCATTCCCGTGTGTGTGTTCAAATGACGTGAATGATCTTACCATGTCACCATTTCCGATTATTTTCAATATTATCCTTTAAATATCATCAGGTAAGCCAGCCCAGTTGAATTGTACTATAATTTTTGGTCGATTTATTGGACCCAATTTTCGATGACTCGGCCACACATTTCAATGTTGGCTCTGAGCTATTCCAATGTCGCGTCGTCGGCTTGTTGGCATAAACCAATGACTCGACGTAGCCCCAAAGCAAATAGTCTAGAGACGTTAGATCGCACGAACGAGGCGGCCAATCGACTGGCCCATTTCTTGAGATAACACGCTCATCAAACTTACTCTTCAATAAATCGATTGTAAGGTGTGCTGTGTGGCTTGTGGCACCATCCTCTTGAAACCACATGTCTTCCAAGTCCATATCTTACAATTCGGGCCAAAAATAATCGGTAATCATGGCGCGATAACGCTAGCCATTCACAGTTACGTGACGATCCTTATCGTCGACGAAAAAATATGGCCCAATAACGCCGCCGGCATGCAAACCGCACCAAAATAGTTATTTTTTGTCGATGAAGTAGTGATTCATGAAGCAAATCTGGATTTTCATCCGACCAATAACGCATATTTTGCTTATTGACGAACACATTGAGCCAAAAATGAGCTTCGTCACTGAAGATGGTTTTGCGATGAAATTTAACAATTCAACACTCTTAAAGTTGCGATCACCGACTCCGAATTTCGGTAGAATTTCTTTTATAATTTGCAGACTTTACCATGATGAAAATGTTGAGTTTACTAAATAAATTGTCAATGACAGTTCGATAATTAATGAAAGGGTGCGTTCACAAATTACATTCAAAGTTGTCAAGTTCCTATTGGTGAACACGATACTTGCAACGAAAAGTCAAACATTTCAGCATGAGGTCGTAATTCGGCGAGGTTCAATTAAATCTCCTTTCATTCCTGACATATTTTTGGTAAAAAATGTTTAACTCCTTTTGGAGCTGCGTCTGCTTTTCCGAAAATTCTGTATGCGCTTGTCAGGCATTCAGACAAATCGTCAAGATAACGGGTAAAAAGTTTTTAGGCACGGATATCCGCAAGGATGTCCTCAGCATTCAAAAATGTTGGTTGAGCACATCAATAAAATATGCGACGATTTAAATGTTATCCCCAGTAACCAATTTGGGTACAGAAAAAGCCACCAAGTTACACAGAACCTAAGAAACAAGAAAGTAACGCCGTGTCTTAATATAGAACTGGAAAAAGCCTTCGATAACATTTGGCATAAAGGTTTGATATTCGAACTTATTCATCTAGGCTTTCCAAACTTGCTAACTAGAATCATCAATAGTTTTTTAGAAGACAGATTTACCTCTGTGTATATAGGGTCAGAGTTTTCGGAACAAATTGCAGTTTTATCGGGAATAGCTCAAGGATCAATATTAGGTCCAATATTATTTAACATTTTCCTTCATGATTTTCCTTTCAAAGAATTTTTTATTCCAGAGCCTGCTGTATGCAGACGGCACCAGCATCATCGCAAGTGACAAAAAGTCAAGCATTGCCCTAGGAAGGATTCAAGAAAAAATCCAAACCTATAAATACTATATATGCTACCTTACTTGTTTTAGAAACTCTAGCGGAAAAGGTTATTACAAAGAATTATTCGAAAACGTTAATATTTGTTGTTACTGTGCTATATTTTATGAAGAAAAATGATTAAGGGCCGGCCATTGGCGACTCTACTATCTGTGATATAATTATAAACAAAATTCGAATGAAGGTTTTTCTCGTAAATATTTTCCTTCAAATATATAAATATAAAAATATAAACTTTTGTAAAACCCATAATCATATCTCTGTGCTGTGCAATGACTTAAAAAATATTGTATACCTTGTAACTTTCATTAAAACAATAAATATCTATCTACATATTTCTCTTGTCCTTAAACACCACATGGGCCAAAAGATTGGAAGATGCTCTCATTTTTGCAAATGGCCGCCAATGTCAAATCTGTTTTGACATTTGTGGACTAAACAGATGCAGAATACAAGTGAACAAGCCATGAAGCGATACATGAACCGACATGAACCGATATTCTAAAAGCGGCGTTCCCCCGGGTCGCCTCACCTCTCATTTTGGCGATTTGCACTAGCCCGCAAGGTCGCCCGATTTAACCGTTTCAAACTTTTTTTTTGTAGGGGACAACATTTGACACGAGTGCGAGAATCTGTCACCCGAAGTTCTCGCTGAAGTGATGAAAAATGCCATAAATCAATCAATCAATTGTGACGGCGGCCATTTGGCCGATATCATCTTCTTCACTTGACCAATACAATTCTAAAGGTACAAATAAACATTATCAAGAAACGGAATAGATGTTTTTCATTTAGAAAAAAAGAGAGGCAAAAAATATCGGATGGATGACTTCTTTTTGTCCACCCTGTATTTGTGGAGCTACTTTAAAAACATTTCGTTGGTTTCGGGAACACTAATTATTGCAATACAAACCGAAGGTTTTTTAACAATCCAGGACTAGTTGCAGGAATAACTGGTGTTGATTCTCAACTTATATTTAGATTAAAAGTCATATTGGAAGATATTTCTAGTGAATTTCATAGATGCATCGAAATTTGAAGTATTTACACTTGATACGTCTTGGGCAGCTATCCGAAGAAGCAGCAGAAGCATAGAACAAGCATTTCAGGTTGTACCGGTTCAATTTGGCGAGAAAGTTTTCAAGGGAGGAGTGCAACTTGGATGTACTTAACAGGTCTTTAAAACATTATTAGCAAAATGGGAAATAAGATATAAACCTATTTTTTATTTTATACGTAGGTTACTTTTAAGTTCAGATTCTCTAATAACAAGTTTAAAGCTAGTATTAGACGGTCCTTGTAATTTGTCATTGCCGTGACACTGTGACGTCAGAACAAAATAGGTCTTAACACCGTCATTTGCCGTGACAAAGGTAATCGTGTCACAGTGTCACGAAATTGCAAATCTGAAAGCACCACCAAAACTATTGAATAAAAGGGTGTTCAACTCCCAATGCCCAAAACCGTGACAAATAATGACATGGCAGAAATTCCTGACGTGTCACGGTTGGTACACAATCATTGCAGGGACAGACTACGTGTCATGTCCTCCAATCAACAGTGACAGGGCTATAACACGGTCACGGTATTTTGTTACTGCAGTGACATAAAAGTGACGTGTCACGGTGCCTGTCATTGTTTTTGTCGCGGCAATGACGAGCAAAACAATGACGATCACACGACGTGACACTTTTAGGACAGAAAACTAGGTCATAGTGACGTCAGAATGTCACGGCAATAAAACATTACAAGGACCGTCTAGTACTAGCTTAAGACCATTTCCTGTTAAAAAAAATCCAATCAGTTTACAAAAGAAGCCCTTGAAATGCTTATTTCCCGGATTCCTGGTTAATCACCTTTACAAAATTTCATCGAGACTACCAATGCCCAATGAAAGTGAAGATGAAAAAACAACTGAGAAAAGTTCTGATGAAGAATAATCTTGGAGAGAGTTCACTGAATAACTTGTAAGTTGCATAAATATTTCATTCCATTCAAATTTTATATATTAACTAGCTGTTACCCGCGACTTTGTCCGCCTGAAATTTACCAAAAGCGCCAGCTACGAGTAATTCAAAACGAGCTCCCTGACTGTGAAAGTCCCGTCAAAATCGGTCCATAAATAAGAATTTTCGAAAAAAAACGACATTAGCGCCACCTAGTGAATAATTAACATAGCCTAAGTTACTCCCTAGGATATCAGTTACCTGCCCTTGAAAATGCCGTCAAAATAGGTGCAACCGTTCCCAAGATTACCCGGCACAAACAGACAGAAAAAGAGCCAGACAGACAGACAGACAAAAATTAATGACGTTGCAGTCAGAAGAATTAGAAAGATAGGAAAGAATTTTTTTTCGGCGCAGTAGATCGAGAATTAGGTGACTATTTTATCACTTAAAACTCACGGACGGCTCCAGCTTGCACTAGGAGTTAGAAAAATGTCTTCTCAACCTAAATATCGAGCTGACGACCTCCGTGTCAGAAGCAAACATCTTATCTACTGCACCAATGCCGTCCGTTATTTTGATTTTAAAAATACACTTCATTTTTATTTATGTGTTTAGATAAAAATTACCTAAATAAATATCCAAAATACTTTATTTATATCTTAATTCCATAAAAATGAGCTTTATAACCCTTTTACAGTTGTTTCAGCCAAGTGTCATTTCATTGGGCCCTGTGAATAAAAAAAAAAGCTAAAGCTAAAACTTTGATTTTTAAGCAAAAGCTAGGTTTAGGGTGAATAAAACCCAGCTTAAGGTAGCTAGAAAAAACGTTTTCTAGCAATTGCTATTTTGAAATAGCAAACGCTAAAATCATGTAGCTTAAGCTTGTTTTGGCTTCCGCAGCAACCGTTCCACTGGTGATCTGATGGCATATCTCACCGAACAATGGAACAAATCTTTACGTCGCCTTGTTGAAAGTAAGATTATTGCTCTTGATATCTCCAAGGCATTTGATAGAGTTTGGCATGAAGCTCTCTTATCGAAAATGCGTGCTTTTGGGATCGATAATACTCTTGTTCGTTGGATTAGAAGCTATCTTCTGGACCGTTCAATACAAGTTGTATTGGATGGATTCAAGTCTGATTCCCACAAAATAAATGCTGGTGTGCCCCAGGGCTCTGTTCTGTCTCCGACTCTTTTCCTCATTTTTATAAATGATCTTCTGTCTGTTACTTCTAATCCACTTAACTGTTTTGCTGACGACTCTACCCTCAGCTTTTCATATTCGTTCGATAATTCACGTCCTTCGCCATCGGACGTACAATTGCAACGGTACCGCATGAGAAGCTCATTATACTCCGATTTATACAGCATTTTTAAATGGGGTAATAGGAATCGTGTGGAGTTTAATGCTTCGAAAACTCATTGCTTTCTTCTGTCGTTAAAGCTAAACATACCCCCAATGCCATTGTCCATGAATGGCACTTACATCGAAGAAACCGAAGAGCTCTCAGTACTCGAGATCTCTAAAAATGCTGCTAAGTGCTTAGGTTTTCTGTATCGGTGTAAGAAGTATTTTTCCCCTTCTGATATGGCCACAATTTATAAAGCGTTTATACGCCCTAAACTCGAGTATAACTCGCTTCGCAAACATCGCTTCACCTGCTTGATAGAATACCAAATCGAGCGTTAAGATTGATAGGAAATAGAACTGCCGCTGAAACAATGGCCCCACTCGAACACCGACACAATGTTTCATGTCTTTCCTTATTTTATCGTTTCTTTTACAAAAAATGTTCACTCGAAATAGCCAGTTGCATTCCTCCCCTTAAAAGTTTCTCCCGTAATACTCGCAAGGAATGCTCATCAGTTCACCCTTGAGCCCAATTTCGGACGTTCCGTGATATATAGGGATTCTTTTTTTAGCCGAACAACACGAATTTGGAAAAGTTTACCCGGCGAGATTTTCCCTTGCCATTTTGATCTGCTAACATTCAAAACCAATGTTAATCGACACCTCCTATCATTCCCCTCCTTATCTTCCTAATGCCCGCGAAGTGTGTTCTACATTAAAAGGGAAACAAATAGTCCCTTGTGCGCGCGTTAATTATAAAAAAAAAAAAAAAAAAATCTCTATGGTATAGTGAGTCCTGTAACACTTTCGTCTACCAACTTCACAAATTCGAGTAGTCTATAAGGTATGAAAGAATAACAAACAATCCTCCAGCAATGCAATATTTGACATTTAAGACTCTCTCACAGAAAGCCTTAATTACTAAATTTCATTCAAATCCGTTAAGTCGTTGAGGTGTGATTGGGCAACAAACATCCAAACATACAAACATTCACATTTATAGTATGAGTACGATCAGTTTTAGCTAAAGCTACCTAATCCAAGCTGAAAATCCGAAGCTTAATCTAGAATTTTGCAGCTTAAGCTAAAGCTAGAGCAGTCTAGCTTAAGCTACTAGCAAAAGCTATGACTAGTTAGCTTTAGCTACAAATAGCTTTTACTTTTTTTTTTATTCACAAGACCCATTAAAACGAAAAAATATTTTTTGAGCGATTTTTCGAGCCAAATACCCCTATGTGGCATCGTTTGGCAAATCTACATTCAGTATTCCTTAAGTTGTACCGGAATTCACAAATTCTTGAAAAAAAAAAACAAAGTCATACCTACAACAGATCCGACAATCTTTTATTTCTGTTTAGAAAAGTAGGTAGTTGATAAAAAACAAAAAGAAAATCTATTCACACTCTTAACGAAAGCGCTATTTAAATTTTTCCTTGACACACGTTGAAGACACTTTTTTATATTTGAATTGTATAAATAAAATCACGAAGAAATTGAAAAAACAAAAATTTATCAAATGTATCACCGAATTTGCACAAAAAATAAACTCACATTGATTAATTCAAAATTGTATGAAGATACAAGGAAATAGCCCAGGTTTTTTATAAAAAAAAAAAAAAAAAAAAAAAAAAACAATAAAAAATAAAAATAACAACATTCAATTTGTGAGCATATTTTTAAATTGCTTTCAATTTTCTAGTGGTGTGTGCTCGATACATAAAAAAAAAAAAAAAGAAACATCAACCTACTTCTTCTATAAGTCCGGAGCACTTAATAAATTTTCACGAGCTTTTAATTTTCTCCTGTTAAAAAAACATACAAAAAGTTGTTATTTATAGATACATACCCTATTTTGTAAACTCGCTGGACAGACGTTACTTTTTGACATCTAACAGATTAACATTAGTTTTGGACTTTAATAACGAATTTCTTATAGTTTTCTCGTAAGTTGCCGGCCGAAGCAGATGGGGACAACAAAAATCTAAGAAAAACAATAAATATTAAATCTTGTATCTTTTAGATAGACGAAACCATCAGAACGCGTCGTCGTCGTCGCCGCCGGTTGGTGGGGTGTTGCGGGTAACGTGTGACCTGATGCAAAAGCGAGTTGAACATTTACAAAATACGCACAAATAACACCGTCTTCAACAATATTTTCAGATGGTGATGAAACAAAATAGACAAATATATACACACAGGCATTTTCCAAAAAAAAAAAAAATACAAAAAAAAAATACTTTTGGCAAGCTTCTTTTGAAATAGGCACCTAAATATCTTATTATTTTGTTGTTTTATTGAAACGAAAGTAGGTATAGGTATTTTTTTGAAGGAATCAGAATTATACCGTTATGCAGAGGTATTTTTGTGGAGGATATATATCTGACAAGGAATAATTAATAAATTATAGAAATAGTCACAAAGCCACATTAAAGTCACTCTAGGAGTTACTGTCATGCATGTGTATAAGAAAAAAAAAAATAAGAACAAATTGATGTAAACAAAAAGCATATGGGGTAAGTTCCGCTGCGACAGATTCGTTGAAGCTGAATTTTTCTTCCTTTTTAACCGACCAAAAAGTGAGGGGGTGATTCAATGAACGACGGGCGAGAGACAGCAGTAGCTGAAGACTCTCTTGGAAGCTTTTCTCCATTAGATTTTGGGTATAGTATCAATTTATATTTTTCCTATCAGCAACCATAGTAACAGTACTTTTGCTTAAATTCGTTTTTCGTTTAGCTTTTTGCAAAGGGCTTCTGGCAACACTATTTCTTTTTTTCTATTCTCCGATTGATTTTGTTATATATTTTTTTAGTTGGATATAGAAATAACACATTTACAAGGTTTACTTATTTACGAAATATAGCTAACTGCCGTCGGTGTTAGAAAAAAATTAATATATATGTACCTAGAGGCATACAAATAAAAAAAAAAAAGAAACAGATGATTCTAATTTTATTCTAAGAACCGAACCGCACAGAACTTGAAACGGCACTAGGGCACTTTGTGTCTTGTATTATTTTTGGTATCCCCTGTTCCACTTACCAGACCACCGCCAACGAGTGGATTTCCTTTGCCTATATAGATTTTTGTTTTGTCAGGGGGCTTGTGTCGTATTATGTTATATATATTTGGAGTTCTGTTTTATTTATTTTTTTTTTTTTTTTTAATTTTAAGTTTGATAGCGGTAATTGTAATAACGGTTTGAAGAACAAGTAAATAACTACCAGCTGTGAGACGAGTTGGTCTCGGACGACAATTTTATTATAGTTTTTTTTTGAGCTTATTTTTGCGTATACACCAATTTTTCCCCTTGAGGCAGCCCCCGCACAGTTTCCAAACAACGACGACAAGGCTCTCTTTAACACTCATGCATATACATTCATACTTTGTATGTATATATTATTTGTTTACCGGGTATGGGGGTATATCCATAAACCTTTGCAAGAGACAAGATGACAATGATGGCGCGGCCGGCGGTAGCTTCTAAATTCTGATGCTAAGGCTGACACTTTTTTTTTTTTTTTTTTTTTGGTAGATTCTTAGTCAGTCAGTGGTTCGAATGGGGTAGATTTACCGACGCCACCCTTAAAAGCAATGTCGTCCTTTATGCTCAGCATTTATAAAAAAATGCACCTCTCTCTTTCTGGGCATATTTTTTTTTTTTTTTGTATATATTTAAAGACAGATTCGCAACGCATGTAGGTAGAGTGGACGGGAATGACGACGACGACGACGTCTTAACAGCGCTGCGCAGTAGTCAAAACTAAAAAGTGAAAGCTAAGCTTTTTTGGTATCACTTAGCTTAGCAGTTGCAGAGAGAGAGAGAGAGGATGTGAAAAGTTAAGTAATGAAGAAAATATTGAGTGGCTATGGTTGGTTAGCAGTAGCACTGGCAGTTGGCAGGGTAAAGAATATGACAATTAACTTTAATTGAAGTAGATCGACTTCGATTTACTTCGAAGATTGTATGTACATAGATATGTATATAATGTAGGGCATGTAGGTGTACATAAATGGTACTTGGATGTGAAATCGAATTTGAACTTGAGATCGTATTAAAGGTGATATTAGGTAAGATGATGTTAACCAAGAAGTCGAATCTGGAATCTTTGTGGTTCTTCCTTACTAGATAAGCACTTAACAGCGCTGCAGAAACAGGCACTTTAGTGCCAAACTGGCATTTTCAAATGAGCTTGGCACTGTGGCACCCATTGGCACTCAAAAATACAAGAGCTGGCACTCTTTTTAATTGCAAATTATGCAATAATTGAGATAACAGTCGAACTTGTTAGAAAAACATATTTGAGTTACTGGCAAAACACCTATTGCCTGTCTGTCTATTGAACTACAAGCTAAACAGGTCAACCAATCGTCTTCAAACTTGGAACTTAAGGTTATTTTGACATTCTACAGAGGCTTTTTTTACATTTTTTTACCTCAAATATTAACGGTACCTGTCATAACCGTTAAATAAAAGTTCCAAAGATTTTTATGAAAAATATTTTTTTTTTTGTATAATTAACGCGCGCACAAGGGACTATTTGTTTCCCTTTTAATGAAGAACACACAGCTCGGGCATTAGAAAGATAGGGAGGGGAAGGACAGGAGGTGTCGATTACCATTGGTGTTGAATGCTTGCAGATCAAAAAGGCAAGGGAAAATCTCAACGGGTAAACCATTCCAAATTCGTGTTGTTCGGCTTAAAAAAGAATCCCTATATTTCACGGTACATCCGAAATTGAGCTAAAGGGTGAACTGATGAGCATTCTTTGCGAGACGAATATTATTCTATCAAGCAGGTGAAACGATGTTTGCGAAGCACCTGCCCAGAGGTGGGAGTTAAACTCGACTTTAGGGCGCGTAAAATTTTTAAAGCGTTTATTATAAATTGTAGCCAGATCAGAAGAGGAAAAATACTTCCTACACCGATACAGAAAACCTAAGCACTTAGCAACATTGCGATCTCAAATATATGGTCGTGCCAACGGAGGTCGTCGTTGACACACATACCGAGTACTGAGAGCTTTTCGGTTTCTTCGATGTAAGTGCCATTCATGGACAATGGCATTGGGGGTATGTTTAGCTTTAAAGTACTAAACTCCATACGATTCCTATTACCCCATTTGACAATGCTGTATAAATCGGAGTTTAATTACCTTGACATACCGTTGCAGTTGTACGTCCGAAGGCGAAGGACGTGAAGAATCGGAGACTGAACAGAGCCCTAGGGGCACACCAGCATTTATTTTGTGGGAATCAGACTTGAATCCGTCCAATATAAGTTGTATTGAACGATCCAGAAGATAGCTTCTTGCTCTTATGTGCGGTCACAGCTTCGATTAAAATTTGAAAAATATTAAGGGAATTTCAGTTTTTTTTTTTTGATTTTCTGACATTGGATTGTTTGAAAAAAGTACGTAAAATAGCTTTCAACGGAAAAATTTAAACGCCATTTTGTGGCTTTAAAATATATCAAATAGGTTGATTTTTTTTTCCAAAATCGTAGGAGCGGTTTTAATTAAAATGATTTTATTTTAAAAACTTTTTTCAAAAATTGAAAAAAAAAATAATTTAAGAATGAATAATCTACATTTAAAAACAAAATAAAAAAAGACCATCTACCTGTTTTCAAAATTTTGATTTTTGAAAAAAAAAATTAAGAAAATTATTATAAATACAAAAAAAAGTGTTCGAAAATATCTTAAAATAAAATTACTTAGGCTACCAATATCTTTCTAAATATCAATTTTGATATTTCTTTCTTTCTAATAATCAATTTCATAAAAATTCTTGGAGTCGTTTCTGAGAAAAATAAGCTTTTACATAACGGTTATATGACAGGTACTGTTAATTTTTGAGCTAAAAAAAATTTTAAAAAGTCCTCTGTAGAATGTCAAAATAACCTAAAGTTCTAATTTTAAGACGATTGGCCCAACCGTTTAGGCTACAGTCAAAAATACAGCCGTACAGACAGACAGACGGACAGAATTTTGCCAGTAACTCAAATATGTTTCTCTATAATCGTAATGTCATGTTTGATTGCTATCTCAATTTTTTTTTTATCTGCACGAATGCATAACTTGTATCTTTAATTCTTTAATCTATAATTGAAAGTAAAAATTGAGATAACAATCAACCATGACATTACGATTATAGGGAAATCTATAAAAGGAAAATAAGGAAATCTTATTTTTCTTGAAAACGGCTCCAACGATTTTAATGAAAATTTTCGAGAATTGTTTTGTTAGTATTGGCTATCATTTGATCGGAATTGAAATTGAAATTGAAATTAAAAAAAGTAGATAGATAGATTCGTTTTCGTTTTCAAAATATTCAAAAAACAAAATAAGTTTTTTAAGAAATTATTAAAAATTCAAAAAAAAATGTTTTTTTTTTTATTTAAATCATAAAACACTACACATTTTGAAAATTGCATCCAAACCCGTCAATTAGTTAACGAGAAAGTCTGATTTTAAAAAAAACGGTCATATGGGAGGTACCGTTATAAAACTTTTTATGAAAAATCCATTAAAATTAAAAGATAGATTTTGCATAGAAAACACCATTCAGAAAGTGTTATCAAAATTGTATGAGCGGTTTTCGAGAAAAATAAGTTTTTCATTAAAAGTTATATGGCAGGTACCGTTAGTTTTGGAGCTAGAGTGCCAGTCGGGTAGAGCACTCTAAAAATACTATATACCAGTTTGAATTAAATCGGTCCAACCGTTTAGGCTGTAGGAATCGATACGGACAGACAGACAGACAGACAGACGGACGGAATTTCCGGACCCACTTTTTTTGACTTCTCTATCATCGTAATGTTATGTTTGATTGTTAGAATTTTTTTTTTACGAATGCATAACTTGCCTTATAGTCCCTATAAATTCGCAATTAAAAAATTACATGTGCGTACCTCCTGCATATTTTTTCCAGCATTCTACCTCAACGCTATACATACGCTCCAAATACATTTTCTGGCAATACGCTGATGATCTAAAGTTCTTTTTTTAAAAATTGGTGATTTGAATGATTGTCTGTTGGTTGTCCCGTTAACTCACACCCACAAAGCCTTTCGTTAAATCCACACACGCACACACACACCAATATCTATATCTACTTTCTACTTTAACAAAACTCCGCCTATTTTGTATTTCTTTTTCTCTTGTTTTTTTTATTTGAGTGGAATTATTTTGGGAATTTGCGCCTTTTGTTTTTTATGTTTGATTTTGGTTGGATGATTCCAGTCGGGGAGCACAGAGATGCTGAAAGGTTCCCCAATGGGAGATGTCCCCACTATTCACTTTTTGCAAGACTTCACAATCGTCTTCAGGAACATGGAGTACTGGAGAATCGAAGGAAAGAAAGATGATCTGGGGGATCAACACACATAGAGGAACGGATTTAGGATTTAGTGTAATGTTATCACACCCTTAGTCCAGAAAGTATAGCAACTAAAACAACGCATTGAAGTTGGTCGAGGCAAAATGCAGGAGAATTTGGCGGACTTAAATTTATCTGCAGCCATAAGAAGAAGATACAAGCTTTGCCTTCTGGAGAGTGGGATCATATCGAAAATTTCTTATAAAGTTTTTTCTGTTTTCTCGAGGTGAGATAAACCTTCCTCCTATACGATTTTTTCTTGTCTTAATCTAACCTTCTTGTTCTAGCTTTTTGGTAAGTAAATTTTATTCGTTCAGGAACTTTTTTTCGGCAACATCAAAATAATTCTGAAGATCCTAGTTTTTTGCGTTGAATAAAAAAAAATTATATTAAACGGTTATTCAATAAAAGATAACTGTGATGTACTTGAATTTTATAATAACACGTATCTACTACGGTTTTCCGTACTTCACTTTATAGATCATTGGTCTTGAAAAAGCTTTAAAAAAGCACCAATTGTAAAAGCTCTTTAACAAATTCAAACAAAAATTCACAATGATTTGCATCAACGTAGAAGTGGTAGCTCTAAAACGATGTGCTTGTTTTCAATACACACGAAATTGTTGTTAGCATCAACAATTCGTGTGTAATTCGTGGCTTAGCCAGTGGTTGTATTTTAATTTAATTGGATATTTCAGGGAGTAAAATAACCAACTGGCACCATTTGCAAAAATAAAGCTCTCACATAAGGCCTGTACTGACAATTTGTATTGGACAGCCTATAGTAAAATAATTCTGCGTGTCTGACTATTTGTCGGTCTGTATGTTTTGTATAAATTTCTGCAGGCCAAACGGCTAAAGTGATTACCTTCAACATTTGGTATGTATGGCTGTTTGGCATTCCTCAGAGATGATTTTGAAGTTTTATTTTTAG
This sequence comes from Platycheirus rosarum, assembly GCA_963971375.1. Taxonomy (NCBI): domain Eukaryota; kingdom Metazoa; phylum Arthropoda; class Insecta; order Diptera; family Syrphidae; genus Platycheirus; species Platycheirus rosarum. Next base: position 2,303,477 of record OZ020511.1, read on the forward strand.
AGCTTAAAATAACGATAAGGAAGAGCTTATTTCTCGAAAAAATAGTTTTAACGATTTTGATGAGAATTTTTGAGAGTATTATTATTTGACCAACAAAAATTTACATTTTTTTTAATGTTTGTTCCCTAATAACGTCTCAACGGCTTAAGGGATTTGGATGAAATTTGGTATGTAGATGAATAATGTGCTGGATTGAGACATAGGCTACATTTTACCCAGGAAACAAAATGCACGGTTCCTGTGGGAGAGGCTTTAATGTGCAATACAGCATTTCTGGAGATTTCTTTGCTATATTTCTATGCCTTGACGATATCATGAATTTGTGTCTTGTAGACGGAAGGGTTACAGGATTCACTATAATATTAAGAGATATAGAGATATAGGGATATAGAGTTGTAAAGAAATAGAAATACAGAGATATTGAGATATAGAGAAATAGAGATATAGAGACACAGAGATATAGAGACAGAGATAATGATACATAGAGATGTAGAGGCACAAATCTATATCTTTGTGCAAAGACACAATGAGACATATATATATAGAGCTATTTAAGGAGATGGAGATATGGAGATGTAGATATATAGAGATATAGTATAGTAGTATAGATATAAACAAATATAGAAATATAATAGAGACATAGAGATATAGAAATATACAGTTATAGCGGCATATCAATTCGATTAGAAAAACATTATTCAATATCTTCATAAAATTAAATTTTAATTTGACAAAAAATCTAATTTAACCAAAATGATAATTTTTACCAATGGAAAAGGTGTCAGCTAAGTCGTTGTTGGACGGTTACCAAACACATGATTGAAAACCATCTTCCAAATTTAATGAAACAATTTAAAAAGATTTTATTATCTGTTTAAAAAAATTTATTTATATTTTAACTTTATTTTTGCAATCGCAAGACTGATCGATTATTATTTAAAATCAAATTTATAAAAAAATTCTTTAATATCGGGTTTTTCAACAGAGACGCTACAAAAGTAGGACAGGGGCAGCAAACGACGCCATATTTCTTGCCGCTCTTTTGACATTTCTCTTCAGTAAGGTTTGTCATTTTATTATGGAAAGATAAACGAGCCAACAAGGAGTCGAAATTATTAAAATTTACTACTGAAATTCGGAGTCAGTGGCCTCAACGTTAAGAGCGCTACGTCCAAATTATGGTCGTCATAATCGTCCTAGCAGATCAAAAATTGAGCGTCTAGTGGAAAAAATTGAATTCACAGGCACAGTACAAAATGTTCCCGTGCCAGTGAGACAAAGAAGTGCCCGTAGTCTCGAAAATATTGCTGCCGCTGAGGCTTCAGTTGCAGAAAGCCCAAATGTGTCTCTCAGCGAAAAGATCTTACAAGATTAAATTGACGCAAGAACTGAAGCCAGAAGCGTCGTATGTTTGTGAATTGGGCTGAGCAACAACTTGAAAATGATTCGGATTTTCATCGAAAAATCATCTTCAGCGATGAGGGTCATTTCTGGCTGAATGGCTTCGTCAATAAACAAAATATGCGGTATTAGTCAGGCAGCAATCCACACGTACTCCATGAGTCATCATTGCATCCCGAAAAAAATTCGGTTTGGTGTGGTTTATGGGCCGGCGGCGTCATTGGGCCGTACTTCTTCCTTGATGATCAAGACCGGCACGTTACTATGGATGGGGATCGCTACCGTTCAATGATAACCGAATATTTTTGGCCCCAATTGGATGATATGGAATTGGAGGACATGTGGTTCCAACAGGACGGCGCCACAAGCCATACAAGCGAATGTCACAATCAATTTATTGGAAACCAAATTTGGAGAACGTGTTATCTCATGAAATGGTCCAGTCGCTTGGCCACCTCGGTCTGGCGATTTGACGCCGTCGAAAATTGGGTTCAGCGTATGGACTTCTGCAAGCGTGCCCGTGGTGGCCATGCAAAAGAAATCGAGTTCCCAACATAATGGCATCAAAAGTACTTTCACAGAAATAAAGAATTTTTCATTGATATCCAAAACCGTTTTTGTTTTATTTAAAAAAAAAACTTTTGTAGCGCTCTTATTGAAAAACCCTTTACATTTTTACCTACAAATAATACTTACACTGAAAAGAGCCTGGAAATACATTATTATAAATAAATCAGTATTTTATTGACCTCGAAAAAAACTAGTAATAAAAATGTACCTAAGAGTAAATTTTACTCAACCATAAATTAAATAAATCAATTAATATTTGTTTTACGAAGCGTTATTACAAGCATATTATATTGTTTTTAATAAAATTGTAAATTAATTTTCCCTTTTTTTTATAAACCGTAATTTTCGTTTTAAATAAAAAAAAAACACTATATTCCATAACATGCCAACGTAAATTAACACTCCTAAGCGTATGCAACACTCATTTAGAAAGAGAAAATTCAAATGTAATAAAATTTACAAATTTTCGAAGAGATTTTCGATATTGAAATTTATTTAACAGATTAAGACTCGAAATTTGATTCGATGACTAAAATGCCGGATTCCTAAAGAAAAACTTAAACTCATGAGGTACAATAGGTACTATGCAAACCAAAATTTAAAAAAAAGAAAAAATAAATAAAACCTTCAAGTTAGGCCGAGCGCTTTAAAAAACATTGATTTGGCAGTAAGGCTTAAAAACAGATTTTATTATAATTTACGGGCACACAAGGGACTATGGGTTTCCCTTTTAATGAAGAGCACACTGCTCGGGCATTAGGCAGATAGGGAGGGGAAGGATAGGAGGTGCTGATTACATTTGGTTTTGAATGCTTGCAGATCAAAAAGGCAAGGGAAATCCCCAGGTAAACTATTCCAAATTCGTGTTGTTCGGCTTAAAAAAGAATCCCTATATTTCACAATACGTCCGAAATTAGGTTCAAGGGCGAACGAGTATAACGGGAGAAGCTTTTTACTTCGAGTGAACATTTTTCATAAAACAAACGATAAAATAAGGAAAGACATTAAACATTGCATCGGTGTTCCAGAGGGGAATTGTTTCAGCGGCAGTTCTATTTCCTATCAATCTTAACGCTCGATTATGTATTCTATTAAGCAGGTGAAGCAATGTTTGTGAAGCACCTCCCCATAGGTGGGAGTTTAGGGCGAATAAACGCTTTATAAATTGTAGCCACATCAGAAGGAGAAAAATACTTCTTCTTCGTTCTCCAAAAAATTGTAGTCGAGTATAACATACAACAATATTTTATCCAAGCGACGATATTTCGAAAATTGTTGATAAGATTCAGACGATCTCAGTTTTTTTTTTTTTTTTTTTTTGAGAAACCAAATATATAGGTTATTCAATATAGAAATAAACTTAAAATAAAATTGGTGATTTTTTAAGTTTTAAAACTATATTGAAAGGTTTAAAAAAAAAATATTAAAATTTCTCTCAATAAAGTGCATCTCATTTAGCCGTTCGGACTCGGCGGTAAAATGTAGGTCCCTTACATTCTTGCAGATTAACAATACACACACAGGAATGTTTGAGATTATAAGTCAGACCTTGGCTCCTAATCCTTGGTTTTTAACTGAAATTGAAGGAGCAATAAATCTTGGCAATCGCGCTTACAAAAGATAGAAGTACTTTAAGATTGACGAGGATCGACAAAATTATCGACAGCTTCGAAACAGATGCGTGAATCAAATGCAGCAAAAACTGATTGGAATACGATGCATTTAAATCTCTCACAAAATTGAGTGAACTGTGGAAGAACCTTCGTAAAACTGGAATTGGGAAGCAGTGTCACCTCTATCTAGACGGTGATTGCAATGACCTGAATAGGAAATGTATTTCTAATGCTTCCCAAACCCCCCTATGTAGATGCCTCAAGATCAAATCAGATGGATGAATCTGCTAACTAATTTTCGAGCTTCGTCGTAAAGGTTTCTTTCCATCAAATCGAATGCCGTAGGCTTAGATGGAATGCATCCAACATTTGTTAAAGTGGTTTTGTCACAAAATCTTCCTTTAATTATTACCCACATAATTATCACAAGTTATGCTAAAAGTATTTTTCCTTGGAAATGGAAAGAATCAAAAGTCATAACCATTCCAAAAAACCATAGCTGTAAAGAATTCCGTCCAATCTAGTCTGCCTTTTCTCTACATTTATTAATTTATTTATTTATTTATTTCTATTTATTTGATTTCTTTAATTATTTTTGTATTTTACTTTAATTTATTTGTTTATATTTATTTATTTATTTATTTGTTATTTATCATTTCTTTGTTTCATTAAAATGTTAATTAATTTGTTTATAATTCGTATTTAAATATTATTTATTTATTTAATTTATTTATTTATATTTTTATTTATTTATTTGATTTATTTAATTATTTTTCTATTTTACTTTTATTATATTCTTTATATTTCTTTGTTTAATTTAAATTAAATGTTTATTAATTTGTTTATAATTTGTATTGAAATATTATTTATTTATTTTATTTATTAATTTATATTTTTATTTATTTATTTATTTATTAATTTGATTTATATAATTCTTTTTGTATTTTACTTTTATTTATTTATTTATATTTATTTCTGTATTTATTTGTTTATTTAAATGTTAATTAATTTATTTATAATTCCTATTAAAATCTATATACATGAATAAAAATGAAGTGTCTATTTTTTAAATCAAAATAACAGCTTTTTACTTGATGTATACTTATAACAAAAACACAATTTAAAGAAATTTTATCTGCCTGTCTTTCTGTCTGTTTGTTCCGGGTAATCTCGGGAACGGCTGCATCGATTTTGACGGGACTTTCACTGGCAGGTAGCTGATATCCTAAGGAGTAAGTTAGGCTATGTTAATTACTCACTAGGTGGCTCTGGTATTGTTTATCGAAAATTCTTATTTATGGACCGATTTTGATGGGACTTTCACAGGCAGGAATAACTAAAACTATTTGAATTACCCGTAATTGTCGCTGAGTTTGCTTATTTTTTCGAAAATTATTATTTAAGGACGATTTGACTCAAAACCACACCATACAATATAAACTTTGCGGACTTCAGGCGGACGAAGTTGCGGATAACAGCTAGTAATATCTAAGACTATGATTGTAATTTATTTGTTGTTTTTTTTGTTTTCTAATTTAATGTTAATTTATTAAAATTTGTAGTTTGCAATTGTTTTTTCAATAGAATATATTAATCATATATTAATTTATTATGTATTTATATTAATTAAAGAATTCATTGTAATAAAATTTTTGAATAAGCTCGTATTCCCCTTTTTCTAGTCATTAGTTTTTAAGTAATTCATAACCTATACACATTTTGGTTTTTTTCTTTTATTAAAAGGAGGCTTTATCGTATTTCCTCCAATCATAATATTTAACTCAAAATAAGAAATTAAAGAAACCTATTTAAAATAATATTTACGTTGAAAGTTATACGTATTGTATCAAATCAAATTTTATGTAAATTGTGCGTTATAACGAAATAAAATTCTATCTATCTAAGAAATTTCATCAAAATGATAAGGGCCGTTTTCAAAAAAAAAAAAACTAAAAAAAAATCTTCTGAGAAATGCTGGCAGAACCAATGCACAACAAATTTACTTGGAAGCATTTGAGCCGTTTACGCCACAAAGCATGTAACGTACAAACAGGCACAAATAGGACCTCAGGCAGGCAGAATTAAATAAACTAAAATCATCGTAATGTCATGTTTGATTATTATCTCGTTTTCTGTTATATTCACGAATCCAATACTTGCCCATATACGTAATATCTATAATCTATATACATCACAACAACAATTTTGCAATACATCAACTAAAAGAAAAAATCTTTGGTTGTTTTTTTTTTTTTTTTTTTTTTTTTTTATAATACATAATATAATAAATATTTTTATAATGTCGTTGTAATCGCTGGTAATAACATCAGGCTTAAGATCAGGTTCACAATATGTAATGTCGATTAACTTTTTTCGGTACAAAAAATCATTTTCAGAAACGAAAGAAAAGATTTTTTTTTTAAATAATAGGCTTTTTGTTAAATGTAGTTAATAACATAAACCAGGTGTTAATAATTGAACAAAATTCCAAACATTACCATTGGCCCAGCAATTTGCTTGCTACGTAAAATATTAAAATGCCATATATTTTGTTAACTCTTTTTAATTATAACCTAAACTTAGTGCAAGAACACGATTCCAAATCTGATGAAAACAGGTGCAAGATACACATAGGATAAATTATTTTAGACGAATAATAATTTATCCTGCATTAGCCATCTCCCTCTCGAAAAGCTCTTGAAGTTTTAATTTTGAAAATACACATTTTGAAAACTGTTGCAGTGTTTATCCTTGCTTTGTTTTATAAATAACAAGCTTTTATGTATTAAAAACGTTTTTTTTGTTATTGATTTTCTTATTATTATTTTTGTTCCAATGTTTTAATGGAGTTAAAAATTAAATTTTTATTTTCATAGAAAATGTAAAAAAAAAATTTACTGCCGACTTTTAAAAACTACCCCCCATAATGAAAGTTAAACAAAAAAGATATTAATAAAAAAAAAAAAAACAAATGATTTAACCTTCCGAGACTTAAATGCTTCTTAATAGTACGGCGAAGGCCATTTAGGCATACAATAGATACACAAATCGGACCCAATTCTTGTACCTGCACTGCACACCCTCTTTTTGTAACCGTGCGCAAAACAAGATCAACATTTAAATTTTTCCTACTTCAAGTGATAAGTAAGATTCTTAAATTAATACAAAACTTAATCGAAATGATTAGATTTGGGATTAGTTTTTTTTTTTTTTTTTTTTTTCAAAAAGCAATTTCAAATACCTGGAATCTTAGTACTGAAGATGGTGGTCCTTCAATAATAAAATGTATATTCCAACCACTGCCGGAGTGTAGTTGTATCTCAGCCAAGAGCAAAACTGACAACCCTTAAAATTGTTCGTCTTATATAATTTTAGCAAAGATGTGTTTATCGTTTAAAATTAAAATCAAAACCATGCAATTGGTTTATATAGCATTACAAGTATATTTGAATTTTTTTTTAATTTTCTTTTAAATGGGATTGCACTTTTTTCAGTTTTCAGGACTCACTTTAGAAAAAAGCGTCTGATGAAAACTTTGATAGGTAATGGGTATATAATATTCACTCAAGACGCACCAAATCGATTGTTGAATACTTGACGGACGTTAGTTTTCTTTTTTCGGGTGAATATCGTGAGCTTAGAGATAATTTCAAATAACTTAACAATGTTTATTTGAATAATACTAGGACAATTTCAATTGAAACAAAAAAAAAAATATATTTATTTGCTTTAAATTTGAAATTTAAACTCCAAAATTACATGAATATAGTTTAGTTCCTCTTCTTTTGTGCGGTATTCGAGATACACTTCGAAAGGAAGAGAGATACTTATTGAATTTATATGTACAGAGAGATATTCTTCCACACCAAATTTATCCACAAAAGTCTCCTCTAAGCTTTTTCTATCGAAAGGACTCTATGTAAAGTAAAGCTTTAGGTTTTTTTTTTTTTTTTTTTAAATATAATATCTCTGGACTATGGCTAACAAGTGATTGGGAGCAGCGATGCCACTTTTCTTTAATTGAAGTTTTCTGTTCATCTTAACTTAAACTGCATAAAAAAGCTCCTTTTCGCAAGGCATTTTGAAAAACTTTGTATTTGACATTAGAAACTGATTAAAATCAAATTTTGTATTTAAGTTTAAGTTTTGGGAGCGTTACATTTTCTTGGCCATCAACTACCCGTGTAACGTTCCCCGCCGATTTTTATTAATTCTAAAACATTTAGTGCAACAAAAATGTTTGCTCCAATAACCTTTTAATAACAAGAAAATCTACCACTATTTGGTGGGTTTGTAATCCCTCACCAGCGCCTTTTCAAAAAAAGTGCTTTTGCATTAAAAAAAAAACAATATTTTTTATTGGCGCTGCGAAATAAGGCCCCAGACAAAAACGCCCCAAAACCAAAAATGAAATAAAGCCCCAAAAGTATATTAAGAACCAGCTGTTACCTGCGACTTCGTCTGAATGAAATGTATATAAAACTGTTTACTCGGTTCGCAAAGCTTGTTAATAATTCTGTAGAGAAATACCTACCCATGTTCGTTTAATTTTATTCTTTTGTTTTTCGAAAAAAAACGTATTTTTTTATTGGATTTTTGTAATTTTTTTATTATTTTTATTGGATATTATGTATCATTATTCGATTTGGTTATTATAAAAGTATTGTATGGTGTGATTTTGAGTCAAATCGTTCTAAAATAATGATTTTCGAAAAATAAGCAAACCCAGCGCCACCTATGGATAATTTAAATAGCTTTACTTATTCCTTACAAAATGAGCTAGCTGTCTGTGAAAGTCCCGTCAAAATCGGTCTATAAATAAGAGTTTTCGAAAAAAAACTGACACCAGCGCCACCTAGTGAGTAATTAATTTACTCCTTAGGATATCAGCTACCTGCCAGTGAAAGTCCCGTCAAAATCGGTACAGCCGTCTCTGAGATTACCCGGAACAAACAGACAGAAAGACAGACAAACAGACAGGCAGACAGACAGACAAAAAAAATTTAAATGGTGGTTTTGTTATAAGTACTGTATATCCTTTCTTATACATCAAGTAAAAAGATGTTATTTTGATTTTATAAACAGACACTTCATTTTTACTTGCGATTATAATGACTATAAGGCAAGTTTAGGATTTGTGAATATGAAAAAAATTGAGATAACTATGAAACATGACATTACTATCACAGAGAAGTCTAAAAAGGTGATCGTCAAAAAATGTCTGTCTGTATGTCTGTCAGTATGTATAACGAGCTGCAGCCTAAACGGCTTGAGCGATTATCTTCAAATTCGGTATGTGTTATTCGTTTTGCATTCCCCAGAGGGGAAATTGAAATTTTATTTTTAGCCCTAAAAATAACGGTACCTGCCATATGACCGTTTAGGAAAATCTTATTTTTCTCGAAAACGGTTCCAACGATTTTGATGAACATTTTTGAGAATTTTTTTGTTGGCATTGGCTATCATTTCATTAGAGCCACATATACGGGAAAAGTCTATTAAATGGACCCTTCATATAACGTTTTTTTTTTTTTTTTTAATTTTTGGCTTTCTCGATAACGGCTGCATGGATTTCTGTCAAAAATTATATTTAAAAAGATCTAAATAGCCAAATTAATTCTGCATAACAAAATTTTGAATTACTTTATTTTCTAATTAAAATTAATTTTTGAAATTTTTTTGAAAAATAAATATTTTTAAAACTAATCAAAAAAAAATTATTTTAAATTTTATATTCACATGTATATTAATAAATTCTAAGAAACTGCATACCAAAATTTAAAAATAAATTTTATTTTCAAAAAACTAAAAATAAAAAACAAGATCTTATCAAAATCCGTCCTACAATTTTCGAAATACTTTTTTCATAAATTCTTTGTTATTTTTTTTTTTTATAATTAACGTGCGCACAAGGGACTATTTGTTTCCCTTTTCATGTAACACACTGCGCGGGCATTAGGAAGATAGGGAGGGGAGAGATAGGAGGTGTCGATTAACATTGGTTTTGAATGCTTGCAAATTGAAATGGCAAGGAAAAATCTCGCCGGGTAAACCATTCCAAAGTCGTGTTTTACGGCTAAAAAAAGAATCTCTATATTTCAAGGGTGAACTGATGGGCATTCCTAGCAAGACGAATATTACGGGCGAAACTTTTAAGGGGAGGAATGCAGCTGGCTACCTCGAGTGAACATTTTTTATAAAAGAAACGATAAGATAAGGAAAGACATGAAACTTTGCGTCGGTGTTCGAGAGGGGCAAATGTTTCAGCGGCAGTTCTATTTCCTGTCAATCTTAACGCTCGATTTTGTATTCTGTCAAGTAGGTGAAGCGATGTTTGTGAAGCACCTGCCCAGAGGTGGGAGTTATACTCGAGTAGTAGCCGTATGGTAGCATACTTCGTTCTTACTAAAAACCGTACGTCAATGTTATTTGTTTTTATCAAAGATCTTGCCTTCCAATGTAATTAGGCACATAAGAGCAAGCACGTGCGACCCAGTCGTGCCCATTTTAATTTATGTGTATAAATACAACAGCAATAAAAAAATCTTTTTATTTTGGTGTGTAATTTCACTTTTTGGGGCCCAATTTCTTTTTTTAAATTGCGGTTAAATTTGATTTTGAAAAAGCCCCTAATATCAAAGAATGAAATAAGACCCCACAAAAATATTATGTCGAATACAAAAATTGGCAATAAAAGCCACACTTAACAGTTATATGACTGACACCGTTAATATTTGAGCTAAGAAAATAAAAAAAATTCCTCTGTGGAATGTCAAAATATGATGATTGTTATCTCAAATTTTGTAATCTGCTCGAATGCATAACTTTTATTATAGTACCTACCTATAATTGCCAACAAACACCAACAAACTTCCGAACCACCATTAATTTCGGTTAGGCGTTGAACTGAGTACTGTTGAGCAATATATTAGACTAGTTTGCCCACCCGGCGTTGCTCGGGTACACCATACATTTTCGAAAAAATTAACCCGGCGTGGCCCCACCTAGTTTCTTCTTGCAAAATAAGCTATTTGCTTGTGAAACGCCCCTGTGGCACAACGGGTGATTAAAATAGCCTTAGTTACACCTTATGTGTCTATGAAACACCCGTCAAAATGAAGGCATACATAAGAATTTTCAAAAAAAAACCCACTCCAGCGCCACCTAGAGGTAATTAAAATAGTCTTACTTAATCCCTGCAAAATCAGATTTCTGCCTGTGAAAGTTCCGTCAAAATTGGTCCATAAATAAGAATTTTCCAATCAAATACCACCCAGCGCCACCTAGTGGGTAATTTAAATAGCCTACGTTACTCCCTAGAACATCAGAAATATGCCAGTGAAAGTCTTCTCAAAATCAGTGCAGCCGTTCCCGAGATTAGCTGGAACAAACAGACAGAAAGACAGAAAGGTAGACAGACAGACAAAAAATTGTAAAAAAAAAAATTGGGTTAATTCAATTTGACGACGATTTTTTTTCTATCTTTCTTCCCGGTGATTCTCATACAATAGTAAGACCAAAATCAAGAGTATTAAAATAATCAATACAGCGCTTTCTCCTACGTTGTAAAATTTAAAGAGTAGGAAACTTAGTTCTTGTTGATTCTTATCAAATTGAGTTTCCATATGAAATAAAAACCACTACTATTATGTCTCTTTTAAAGAAAAAAAAAATAGGAATCCGCGCGGAAAACGTTAGAACTGACAAACGACTTACGGGACACTGATTTTCAGAAAAACTAGATTCGTGAAAATTGTTTCAGAAAAAAAAAACGATTGCATGAAAACATGATTCGGGAAAACGAGTGTATCTTCGTCTTATTTCACTTAAAGGGGTAACGCTGATGGGAAGTCAGAAACAAGTATGAAATTTTACATAACGTATATTTCGTATGATAAAAGCTCGGTAGGATGGCAAAAGTAAAAGTATGCAAGTAGATACATCAATTATAATTTTTACAAAGGACAATGAAGAGAAGGTCGATGTGTGTGGGTTTTTTTTATAATATGTGTGTATATCTAAAACAATGTTTATTTCATTTGTATTCATTTATGAGATGTTGAATTTTCTGCTTTTAATATTGTCTTTGGCGGTACGATAACAGAATATCCTTAAAGAATGTTAGAAACCCTGCTCAGTATAGGTTTATTCTATGCTTGTGTTCATTTAGTCTGTTCTGAAAATTCTTACACATGAAAGAAAATTTCTTTTTGGAATACCTATAGTATGCAGGAAACAAACCATATTTGAAAGCCATCAGCCAGTTTTGTTTTCTTCTTCTGCAAGTATGGCCGTATCATTAGGAAAAGTTGCTATCCTAACGTCTTCTTCTTGATGTATATCTCGAGTATAAAGAACGAATATCACTGCACCCAACGAAAAGTCGGTGTAAAATTTGCCTAAATCAGGTGCTAACTTGCCTTAGTCCTAAGGCAATATTGAGCTTGCTTAGTCCTTTCGATAGATAGAATCATCTGAATTTTGCACTCAGGAACTCATTTATAATGCAATTTATGATGGCTAGGTCATGGACTACAAGCTTCGGCTCGCAGGATCTTCGATTCCATCCCAGAGCGTAGACGGGAAGGAAGGAAGACCTTGCCTTAGGTAGCGCGCTCAAATGGAGGACGACCTCAACCAACTTGAAGTGCGAAACTGAAGACAGCTAGCCAAAGACCGAGCCGGCTGGAGAGGCATGAGGCCCAGGTTCGCCCCCAAGTGTAGCGCCCCCTAACTAAGTAAGTAAACAGTTTTTGAAAAAAACAATAAAAATTAAAAAAAAATCTTTCATTTTTTAATTAGTTTAAGACTTTCCTCGGGCAAACTAAGTACGCAATAAAATTTGAAAACTAAATGTCTATCGAGAAAAAAAAATATTGAAAAACGTTCGTTAAGTTATGTTCAATTAATTCGAAAAACCTTTTTTTGTCCCGAGCTGGTTTTGAACCTTGAAGAAGCAACCCAGCGTTCAAACCCAGCTCGGGACCAAAAAATTATATTATGCAAATTAATTTGGATTTTCACTGCACAGTTCGACATTGTCAGAGTTTTGAATGAATATTATTTTTAAATAGTAAGTGATTTTCGTGTCGTCTGTTTTAATATTTGCGGTTTAAGAAAGAATTTCTTGCACGTGTATGTCTACACTCTTCAATACAGGCCAACTGTTTTGACATTAAGTGAAACTCAGGTTGAAGTTAATACCGATTTATCAGAATTTGCTCTACACGGGTATAGCTTGGTACCACTACTTTTTTTCCATCATGGTCTCGTCGTTTATATTAGGAATGATATTGCTTGCCAGAGCCTTCCCCAATATGGGCAATGTTCCAACACGGACTTAAACTTCTTTTGGCTCAAATTCACTGTCCGCAAGCATGTCATTCATTATTGTTTTTTTATTTACAGGAGTCCAAATCTCAACAACAACTCGACTTGTAACGAGTTTGATGCGCTGTCTGATTCCATCTCGAAAATTGTTTCCCTTTGTCCTCGCACTGAAATCGTAATTGCGGGCGATTTCAATGTACACAATTCCAATTGGCTCCGCTATTCTGGTCAGACAACTCTTTGCCGGGTTACATGTGCCAACGCGTATACCGGATGTTGCTGGGCAAGCCGCCCATACTCTTGACTTGTTCCTTACTTCTCAACCTGATAAATATACCATTAGTGTAACTTCTCCATTTGGCACTTCAGACCATTTTGTCATTTCAGCTAATTTCTCATCCCCCACCCATCCAGTTAAAGAAAAACTTCCCACCAGGACCGTTTGGCAATACGAGAAAGCCAATTGGGACGGCCTGAATATTTTTTTCCGAAACTTTAACTGGTCACTATGCTTCGTCGATAGTGACATTGATGCCAGTGCTGAAATGATCACAAATGTGATTCTTCTAGGGATGCGTGCTTTTATTCCTAACAGAGTAAAAAGCATCAAGCTTAAAGCAAAGTCTTGGTTTAACTCTGAGTGTAAAGAAGCTATCAGGCTCAAAGAAGTAAGTTTCCGATCCTACAAAGCCAATTCGAAAAAGCACAAACAAGCAAGGAACACATGTAACTCCGTTATTGAAAGAACCAAATTTTCGCATGACCAAAAATTACGACAAAAAATTCTGCAATGTCCCAAAGGCAGTAAAAATGTTTGGTCATCTGTAAAAAAATATTGAAAACTCCTCAACATCTTCGGTTCCAACGCTCATCGACAGTAACAAACCAATTGTTTACTCTTCAAAGAAGGCAAACTTGCTCGCCGCCCATTTCGCTGCCAGGTCCACGCTGCCGCATAGCAACGTTGCCCCTCCTGTACTCGAGAATGTAAATTTTGTCCATGGGACAGATTTTTTTCCACACTCGTATAGTAGCAAGAGTTCTCAAAGATCTCGATATACACAAATCCGCTGGCCCGTATGGTATACCCCCGATTCTTCTGAAGAGGTGTTCTTCCACACTAGCAAAGCCACTGCGTAAGCTTTTCCATCGCTCCTACCCTTCTGGAATCCTTCTTAGAAGATGGAAAACAGCATTTGTCCAGCCCGCCCTAAGAAAGGTGACCCATGCCAGATCAGATGGGGGAAAGTACTTCTTACACCGATACAGAAAACCTAAGCACTAAGCGATCTCAAATATATGGTCGTTCCAACGGAGGTCATCGTTGACACACATACCGAGTACTGAGAGCTTTTCGGTTTCTTCGATGTATTCATGGACATTAGGGGTAGCTTTAATGACAGAAGACAGCATTGAGTTTTCCAAGAATTAAACTCCACACGATTCCTATTACCCTATTTAACAATACTGTATAAATCGGAGTTTAATGAGCTTGACGGTACCGTTGCAATTCTACGTCTGAAGGCGAAGGACGTGAATTATCGAACGAATATGAAAAGCTGAGGGTAGAGTCGTTAGCCAAACAGTTTAGTGGACTAGAAGTAACAGACAGAAGATCATTTATAAAAATGAGGAAAAGAGTCGGAGACAGAACAGAGCCCTGGGGCACACCAGCATTTATTTTGTAGGAATTTGACTTGAATCCGTCCAATACAACTTGTATTGAACGATCCAGAAGATAGCTTCTAATCCAACGAGCAAGGGTATCATCGATCCCAAAAGCACGCATTTTCGATAAGAGAGCTTCATGCCAAATTCTGTCAAATGCCTTGGAGATATCAAGAGCAATAATCTTACTTTCAACAAGGCGATGTAAAGATTTATTCCACTGTTCTGTGAGATATGCCATCAGATCATCAGTGGAACGGTTGCTGCGGAAGCCATACTGACGGTCATGGAGAAGCTTTCGATCTTCGAGATATTTCTTAAGCTGACGATTAATCAGCGTTTCCATGACCTTAGAAAGAAGGGATGTCAGTGCTATGGGTCGGTAGAAGAGGGGGAGAATGGGTCACCTTTCTTAGGGACAGGCTGGACAAATGCTGTTTTCCGTCTTCTAGGAAACACTCCAGAAGAGTAGGAGCGATGGAAAAGCTTACGCAGTGGTTTTGCCAGTGTGGAAGAACACCTCTTCAGAAGAATCGAAGGTATACCGGGCCAGCGGATTTGTGTATAACTCTATTTAGAACCTTAAATCATCCCTATAACATGTACCTCAACCTGTTAGCTAAGAAGCTCATTAGGACAAGTCAGCAGCCGCCGAATCCACTCATTAGCGGAAAGCCAATCAGAAACGACACCCAATGCCAAGGTACCTAAGCGCAATGGACTCCTTGGAAGAAGCAATAATGCTCGCTATCGGCAACGGAGAAGTTCCCTTTTACGCTGATCCAATATCAGCGTACCATAGAGGCTTTGGACAACCGGGATTGAACAACCCGTGGACGATGAATCAACGAAATTGTATAAATCACAATTATAATGTTCTTTTTCATTTATTATAAATTTTTCAATGTTAACGTAAGGCCAATAATCTCTTAAATTAAATTAAAAAAAAAAAAACAAAAAAAACATTTTGTTGTGTTATTGTTTTGACACTTTGTCAGTGTCAGACCATGTTTCTTTCAAAGACTTCCAATCCAATGTAGGTAATTAGGCTAACCGAAAGTTCAAGATTGTATACGTTTATTTCTAAATAAATTAAATATTCTTTATTTGTATTTTTTTTATAATGAATAATTACACAAACAATAATATAAAAAATTCCTTGCCAAAATGACAATTATTATATTTAATGGTTTTCCATGATTTGGTCAAAAAATTGAATGCTGAATGCAAACAATATCTTTTTGTTTAAGAAAATAAAGATAAATATTTATTAAGGCAAAAAAAACTAATACAGAAGGATTTTTGTATGGCAGTTCAGTTTTGTTTTATTATGAGTATATTTCGAAATATTTTCTATAATAATTATAAAATCAATGAATTTAACAATAATTTTATGTGAACTTGAAAATAGCTTTCTATGAATTTCATTTTAAGTCATATTTTTCACTTAACGTTTTTTTTTTTTGTATTAGCTAGGTTTTCTGTAAAACATATTTATTTAATATTTCTTGCTAAGCAAGCCAACGGGGTGCTTTCGTTTTGATTTTTTTTTTATATATTATTATATTTTTTTTTTTTTGAACACATGAAAATAGTATATTTTTATGTTAAGAGTTTGATTTTGTATTTCAATTATAATAATTAGGTATATTGTTGTTGTTTTTTTTTTTGGATTTCACTGGGGCAAAATTTAATTGTTCACTTGATTTCCTCAAATTGTATATTTATAAGTATAAAAAGCATTAGTGCACAAAAAATGATATTTGAAACAAAAAAAAATTGTAAGTTACATTTTGCCAAGACATATCTTTTGGTGCATATCATACGGTGACAGAGACACTTTACATGGAATTTAAAATTTGCACTCATAAATTGCGAAAAAAAAATAACATGTTCTCTTCAATAATATGATTGATTTATTTTATAATAATGGTTAAAATGATTATATTTTTTCGCATATATCTATGCCAAAATCAAGTTCTCGAATGCAATCAGAATATTGAATTCATTAAATGGTTACATTTGGAACGCATTCAAAACTAATTCAATTCTCTTGGTACTCCAATAGAATGAATTGAACGAATCATTCACACAATTAATATTTAAATATATATGAATTGTTAATAATACTTATATAATTCACAAATGAAATAGATGTCATGCACTAATAATATTTTTGTGTCTATTAAAACTGTTTTTTGGTTTCATATTGCTAGGCCCGGTTGCTGCTACAGCCGTTGCAGCTGTACGGGATTCTGTTGCTGATATTTCGACAACACTTTGATGGCCCACACCTGTTGGTGTAATTGGTGACGAAGAAGAGGATGACGACATCGATGGGGTAGCTGATGATTCTACAATTGTTGTTACGCTTAAATGTTCTAGATCTTTGTTTTGTTCTTGGGAGAATCTTGTAATTTCAATTCGATCATCTCCAATTGCAATCTCACCATCATCACCAACATCTTCATCATCATCATAAACAACACTTCTAATGGATGATGGTAATTTCTTATTATTTGACGATGACACTTCGTTTAACTTATTTTTCAAATAAACTGTTCCAGCTTCATCAAAATTCTTCCGATACATTAAATTTGATTGTTCACCAACAACATGGTGTTTATTCACTTGTTGTTGGTGATTTGAATCATTGGTGGTATTCCTGCTGTTGTTGCATACACCTTTGCGATGTTGTTGAATAGTTTGCGTATTATACAATATTTTGCTGTTAATTCTACTATTGCTGCGGCTATTGTTATTATTGTAATAATAATTGCTTAAGTTGGTGATATTGTGATAGTTGCTAAACATCCGATGGTAAAAAGTTTTTTGCTGAGATTGTAACGTTTGCTGTTGATATTGCAACTAATATATATATTTATATATATATATATATAATTATAATTATTTATTAAATGAAGCATTTGCATTAGAAAAGATCGTTAGTCAATATGTCAAAAAGACTTAAGCATAGAAAACGGTTAACTCACCGCACTATTATCACTTGTTGTTAGTCCACTTAACACTGTATTGGTTATAATGTCATCAGAATGGTGGTGATAGTGATGTTGTTGCTGTTGTTGTTGTTGTTGTTGTTGATGGTGGTTGTTGCTCGCTGTATGGTGGATATTGCGAAAGCTTTCGATGCCACCGCCATTTAAATTGAAACCACTATTAATTACGTTACCAAAGTTGAACGAGGTAATCTCAGTTGGAAACAAATAAAATATTACAAACATCACGGTGTATATAAATAAATGAAACAATATGCAGGTCCAAATGAGATTTATCTATATTTTTGAGAAGAAGACAAGAATTATACATGAAAAATTTTAATATTAACTGATAAAATGTATTTAGTTTCTGATAGCTCCTTAGGGGATTCGTAGCTTACAAAGTTCAAAAGCCTAGGCCATTTGCTTTGCCAGCAATCGCATGTTGTTATTTTTTAATGAAATAGAGATTGGGTCAAATTTTAGATTAAACTATTACAAACTCTTTCCCTGGCTTATGCTTGATGAATCCCTAACAAAACCGAGGTCATAATATCTGTTTCTGTTTATCAGAACTTTGTTGTTGGGTGCGTTCAATGCGTACACTGACTTAGTCAAAGTGAATCCATTGAACGACAAACTAACACCAATACATTGTAAAGGGAAAACTGTCAGTTGGAAGTTAGTCAAGAAATCTTCACTAACTTTTTGACTAAGTATCAACTAAAAGTCAACTAACTTTAAGGGCCAATTGACAAATCAGAGGGGCGTTGACTGACATTTATCTGATAGGAATTGGCATGGACGTATTATGTATGGACTGCTAGTTGCCTACCTCAAGTTGGTCCCATTTTAGTTTAAGTTATTTTTGGCGACACTAGCCTCCGGAGTACACTAGCGGGAAAAAATTAAACCTCAATTTTGACATTTCATCCAGTAATCCCAGACTTTGGTAGCAGTTTAGCTTGTCATAGACACAAACCATTAAAAAAAAGAAATTGTCCACGATCTAAAAAAACAAGAGGCAAAATACCAAAGATCTCGCAGACTTCTATGAATGGAATTCAAAAGTGTCAGTTATGTTTTACCGGTAAATGCTACTTTTTGAATTTTTAAAAACAGATGACGTGAGATTCTATGTCACCATTTTAAGTAGTTTTTTTTTCCTGAAGTGGGTTCAGGAGAGCTAGCATCGCATTGTCAATTTTGGCGACATTTTTTTGACAATTGTTGTATGAAGATGACATTAGACTAGTAGTCCATATAAAATACGTCCATGGGAATTGTTATGTTTCTCGCTCGCAATCCAAAATAAATTGCAAGACTGGTGCGCACCAAGAGGATAGTTGTGAAATTAAGCCTTTTTAAGGCTTGTAGTGCCCCGTGGCTATTGAACCTGGGTTCGAATCCCGCTCATAGTCACCTTCTTTTACGGGTTACTGCCTCTTGCGAAGAACTGACAAAATCTCCAAGAGTAAAAATTTGTCTCGAAAAAGTGCATCTCATGTACTTCGGACTCGGCGGTAAATTGTAGGTCCCTTTCATTCTTTGAGATTAACAACACATACAAAGGAATGGTTGAGAGTATAAGTCACTAGGCCTTGGCTCCATAAGGAGCTGTCGCGCCAACAAATGTATTTTATATTTTTAAGGCTTGAAAGGGATTTGGATAGACAATATGATTAGGATAGTAGACTCATAGTAGATAGAACTGGTAGAGGAGATACTGTAGAAGCTAGAAGGTAGATAGGCAGATAATGACTGGGACTAGGCAGTGGAGAAGAGCTTAACTATTAAACGAATGAACCGCATTTTATGGCGGAAGTTAGGAACGGATACAAGAAATATAAAGGAGGGGACAGGAAGGGATAGTATGTCCACTGTGGGAGCAGTGGCATGCTCGCTTCGCAGTTCTTCAAAGATTATGCGAATCGATTATCATCACTGGTTGCAACGTCACAATTGACAATTGGTAAGCCAGTATATACTTAGCTGAAGCATTGCTCCAGAAAAGTCTGACAACAGTCGGAACAAAAAGGAAATTCCTTCTGACTTCAATATATTGCGTGGTCGAGATGTGAAGTCAAATATGTTTGGTTTTCGTAAAAACATGGTTTTGGTTTCACATGTTTCAAAGAAAGGGAAAAACGTTCTCCTGATTAGCATAAATCACAATTATGCTATAGTCGATGCCGAAACTCAAAAACCCGATATAGTTTGGAGCTACAATGACACCAAGGGCGGCGTCGAGGTCGTAGATCGCTTATGTGCGAATTAAAATTTTGCCCGAGCAACAAGGTGCTGGACTACGCTATGCTTAATGTCAGTAAAAATAATAAAAATAAATAATTGTTAATATTGAAATAAAAGAGCTTATGTTGACAAAATATCTTTGTTTTACTCTCAAAGAGCATAAATATTAAAAAAAATATATTTATTTACAACTCGATTTAAAAAAAATGTTCAGTTGAAAACCCCGCGGTATGTTAGAACGGCATCACCAATGATCAAAGTCAAATTAGCGTCAACAGTGGCGGGTTAATAACAATCAAAATTGTTATTCAGGAAGACATAGGTACTAAATGTTATGTATTAAATTATTTCCGATCAATGGTTTCTTATATTTTTAAAAAAATTACACATTTTTTTTGAAAATTCAATATTTTGAAAATGCCAATTTTTTTTTTCTAAATGAGTCATAAAATGAGCTTTCTTGAAATTTTTTTGGAACTGTGGCTACGATTGTCCAAAAAAAAATCGGGTCCGGTTTCGAGGAGACGCCCGCGCCCCACCCTCCGTGGATCAGACACTGGTAAACAATTATCTTGCTATCAATCTTTGTAAGTTTTGTATTCCCGTGGAAAAGACGCCCAAATATATTTCTCTTTTTTTAAATACATATATGTTAAATGTTTAGAAGCAATTCACCTAATAGTAAATATACAAACCTTTGTTTTACGACCATATTTAGTTATAGTAACAAATGGCACCAAGGCGATAGTCAAAAATATTCCGCAGAAGATGCCAGCAAGAAGGCCAGCAAAGTTTAGCTGCCATGGAAGAGTACCAATGCCAAATAGAATGCCTCCGATAACAATTAGCTTGAACAAAGCTATATGAGGCTTTCGAAGCTGCTTCCAGTGAATTAATATTAGAAGAACAACTAAAGAGGCAATTACACCAGCAAGAGAAGCAAGTGGCCCAACCTTAAGAAATTAAAAAAACACATTAAAATAACTTATGTAATGAGTAATCCATATTTATCCCAACTACCTCTGGCTTATAAGGAACAAGGACAGCACTAGTTAGATTTCCTGCTAAGCCCGAGCCGATGTAAACAATTGCAGTCCTTATTGGCCCAATAAGGCGTTCTAAATCTGCCAGAAAGATGTGTTGGAAGGCAATAGTTATTGCTAAGTGCAGTATACCAGCGTGCAGACACAATGATGTAAATAACCTATAGAATTGATCAGGCACCTCAATAGAGAAAAACGGAAACATTCCACATACATTGTTGAGGCAAGAGATCTATTGGATACAAACAAAAATTCCAGGAAATTCATTACAAAATCACAAAAATAATATTATACCTGAGAGCATAAAGAGGCTTCCTCATGAAAATAACCATTGACAAAATCACAATATTCTCGCGTTGTTATGCGACATTCGCCAAAAACTCCAGTACAGCACGGATGGCCGATAACTTCGCATACCATATGCTCTGCGGTGTGATCTTTAAAACGGAACCTTTGCGAAAAAGAATTCGTTTTGCGGCAAATTGGCCACTTGGTTATGTCATCTGGCCATTCGTATGGAGCTATCGAAGCAGGGGCATCACAAAACTTTGGATCGAGTCCACAAACCGAACCGGAAATTCGTCCACCGGGGCCGGACTCTCCAGGCGACCATTTCTTCCATGTGGAAATAGATTTCTGTTTGAATATCAATAAAAATACAAATAGATTTATTATCAAGTTAATCAGTAATAATCTTACCGTAGGAAATAATCCCCTTACGGAGCAATCGGCTTGTGAACTTTGAACACATCCTGAATCATCATTGCGAATGCAGCAAGCAGTTTCGCGTTCTTGCCGCCTTGTCTTTGATATAACATCCATAATCTTTATATCCTTCCGCATACAGGTCGCAAACTTGGCTCCCATATGAACTAAATCGCTATTTCTTGGTCCTATCCAGACGTTTCGTTGCTCATGGTGTTGCACAGTTTGTAAACTTAAACTTGGCACTAACACCTGACCGGTTTTCTGCTCTACTCCCAGACCAATTGGTCCAATTCCATAGCAAATCAAGGACAATACCAAAACAAGGATCTGCACTGTATTTATCCAGTAGGTGAAGAACGGGCGATGATCATTGCGATCGTCGAGGTCTTGAACGGAAAAGAGTTTAACTTTGCGAGCTACAGGACGTCTCGAGTTTTCAAGTACTCCATCAAGTAACTGAGAGGATATGCGTATCCCTCTACTTCCAATGCGCTGCTGAACTCCCATAGGATTGCCGATGCCGTTTCCTCCATTCGATGGCTGTTGTTGCGTATGCTGTTGATCAACAATCGCCGATGTTCGCCATCCATGTACTCGTTCGCCCATGTAGATCTGGCGCTGGTGTTCAATAATTTTAGCATTTGCAGCTCTGCCGTTGGTGACATTAAAGTTGCTTGCATCATTGCCCGGTGAATCGAAAAACACATCCTCTTCTTGTAAGGCGGTAAGACCTTCGCAGATATCGCTTGGGTTATCACCGTTAATGGCCGTAACATGAGCTGGCGCAAAACTGCGTGACCATAAACGTTGGTTTCGATGCTGGCGCTTATTGAGTGTCTGTGCTATGTACGAGATTCCGGATATGATCATAGTCGGGACAGAGGCCTTACGTTCCACATGCTGGCCATGTTGGAAGTCTGCAATATTTACATTCGATTGCGCTTGTGACTCCTCGGTCTGAGCGGGTAAAATATCAGGTCGTTCGGTAGGTGGTTGATGTGCAGCATTATTACGTCGACCGTTACTGCAATTTAGTTCGCTCTCTGACTTAAGGGAGCCGAAACGACGAATGGCGAAACGCCGCTGTCGCCCTGACCATATTTCTCGTTCATCGTTTTCGGTCTGAGAATCAACACCGAAAAAATTTGATATTTGCTTTCGCACATATTGATTGAGGCGCTGCTTGCGAGAAAATCGATGCTGCAGCTGTTGTCGAGAGTTTAATGAATTGTGATTGCCACCTACGCCAGCTCCTGTGACATTACCCGTAGTGACAATGTGTCTTATGTGATTATGTGATGGTTGTTGTTGGTGATATTGCTGTGACTGCTGAAGCTGTAATTGCAGCTGTTGTTGATATTGTGATGGTTGTTGCAAGTAATGTTGTTGCTGTTCCTGCAGTATGTCTTGCGGCGGGTCATTATTTTCTTTTAAATGATGTATTTCTTCTTGTTGATCTGGTTGTTGTTGTTTCTGGAAATTTCTATTGGCATGAGTATGGGTACGCCGTTGCTGCTCGATGCATATCATGTCAGCTGGACTCCGGTGATGAGTTTGAAGCTGCTGCTGCTGTTCCTGTTGCTGGAAGTGCTGTGATGGGGACAATGGGGAGATGTGTGATTCGTTAGTCGACGGGGTTGATGTGGATGAGGTCAATTCATTGGAAGTGGCGCTTTCAGCCAAATCTGAAACCTCAGGTAAATTTTGTAAAGGAACTGGACTTACTGGTCCTGTTGTTTGGGTTGTCTGATGAACACCTGTCGTCCTTCTAATGGTATTACAATGCAAACATGCTCCGATACTTGGTTCCGAAAGAATGCTTACTGGAGTCAAAATCCGTCCAACGCTTGAACCAATATATTCAATGCTGGGTGTCCTCGAAACATAATCATTTAGAATGCATGACGCATTTCGAGGTGTACGTAAACTATTTTGCGCTGTTAAATTCGTTTGCTGCTGGTAGGTTGTCACTTGATGCCGTTGCGGAGATGGTTCAACAGCGATTGCATCATTGGTTGTTGATGTGCACTTAAAACCGCCTCGATCACGGGGTGATGTTGCATAATGATTTGCTACAGAAAGTCGATCATGATGGGGAGTACTCTGACAAAGAGTGGATACGTTTGTAGAGACTGAGACTGGTTGATCGTTGATGCAACATTTCATACGAAATCGATACGGTAGAGTGCTGACATTGTTATGCTGTTGATTAGGCTGTTGTTGTTGTTGTGTTTGTTGTTGTTGTTGTTGTTGCTGTTGTTGTTGTTGTGGTTTTTGTTGTTGCTTTTGTTGTTGTAATGGTTGTTTTTCTTCCTGTTGTTGGTTTTGTTGTTGTTTTGGTTGTTGTTGGTGGTTTTGTTGTTTCTGTTGCTGTTGTTGCTCTTGTTCTTGTTGCTGTTCTTGTTGCTGTTCCTGTAGTTGTTGCTGTTGTTGTTGTTGTTGTTGTTGTAGCTGATGTTGTTGTTGTTGTTGACTTTGTTGTTGTTGTTGCTGTTGTTGTTTATGTGGTTGTTGTTGATGTTGAGGTTGTTGTTGCTGTGGTTGTTGTTGCTGTAGTTGTTGTGGGTGTTCATGCGGTTGTTGTTGTTTTTGTTGGTGTTGTTGTTCCTTTTTGTGATCTTGCTGTGGCTCTTGTTGTTGTTGTAACTGCTGCTGTTGTGATTGATGGGATGAAGATTGTGTTTGATAAGGAAGGTTTGGGCTTTTGAGAAGCGTATGATAACTAGCCCCTGTTGATGAAGCCGAAGACGTTGATGTTTGATGATGTGGAATGTCCGAGTAGACTTCTATGGGAGATGGAGGAGTTGGAACATAACGTTTAACAGGTGTGTGTACAGTAGACGCAAGATAGATGTCATTTGAAACTAATGGTGTGCTGTTTGATAGAAAGTGCGGCGAAGGCACGAACCGATCACATTTGGGAGAGACTTCACGATATCTATCCGGCAAGCGATAACGGGAATTTGGTGACATTGAGCGCTGCAGAGAAGTAGCAACTGCACCTCTGTGATTGATACCAACACCCGAAGAAGTTTGCTGTTGCGACGATGATTGAGAAACACCACTTACCAAAACCGATGATGGTTGTGAATCGTTAAAGTGACTATTGCTGCTAACTGAGCTCGATGGGGAAGGAATACCCATTGTAAAATGATCGCAATTAGGTGCGGGGGATGGTGGTGGTAGGCAACATGTCATCGTATCATCATATCTCGTCTCGATCGGATGTATCGATAACTTTGATCCTATATGATGAAATGCTCCATCATTTGGATGAGGGCTATAACGGCTTGGCGAAGCAAAGCTGCTAGGGTTCGATCCACTATTTCCAACCTCACCTATATCTATAGTTCCATCTGTAGCCATTAATTGTTGTTGGTACGTTAGGGATGATTTCCGGCGACTAATTGAGTTGGTGCCTAAACTACCCGTACATAATCCACTTTCATTGCTTGCAAGCGACGACAGTGGATGCTGTTGTGACGAAATGCTGCATCCTGATACTGAAGCTGTCGAAGAAGATGATAGCAACATTGAATGAAGCTTAGATGATTGCTGATGATGGTGTTTTTGGGGCAAGTTGCTGCGATTGCTTGTGCCGTATTTGGAACTTGAATTCTGTTGTTGCTGGTGCTGGGAATGATGGAGATGAAGGTGTGCTTGGAGATGTTTATTCTTTTGATATGAACTGCCGTCATCGGAAGACATGCGGCCCGTTTCGATTTCTTCAATTTGTATCTTATTTTTTTCCCTCTCTTATTTAAGAGCTCTCCATCTCTGGCTATTTTGTATAATTTCAATATCTAATATCAATTTATTTACACAATTTTTATTTCCAAGCATTCGTATTGAAAAGAAATCCTGAAAATAAAAACAGAAACAAAAATGTCGAACACACAAATAATAATAACAGACTAAAACGAAGTTGGTTCTTCCTTTTTATTTTGGAATGGAAGAGAAAAAAAAACAATAATGATATTCTGACTTCTGTGAAAACATATTAACCTTATATTTATAACTATAACTATTTACATACACAATTTAAGTGGAAAAACACGACATTTTTATGTGTTTCAAATGAAAATATATTTGTTTTTTGTCTTTATTTTATAATGGAGAAATGGATTTAGACAAAACGAAAACTCAGTTCACAGCAATTGAATTAAGATATACAATAGCATGTGATTTTTTTTTTCTGCGCGAGAAATGTATTTTTAAGCTTCAACCAATGAAAATGTCACGGAAGCACCTAAAGCTTAGATATTTATCATGTGCAAATAATGAGAACTGACCAAAACAGATGACAAATATTGGGGTTAGAATTTCGATTTAAAAAAAAATGCTTTAACTTGGAAATCTTTTTCATAAATCCTTTCCGAATTTATTTACATTTCTTTCAAATTCACAAAAGGGTGTCCACCAAAGGAAGTTACCTATGAATATATGTATATAGAAAGGGTTGTGGCAAGTATGCTCACTCTTGGTCCTTGTTGATACATTTCCAATTTACAAAGTACTCACCATAAAAAGTGTGATTCACTGAATTTACATTTTATATTTCTTCGAAACTAGATTTTAAATTCGCATCACAATAAGAATCCTTTTAAAAAAAATCGAAAACATTAAGTTTGTGTTCCCTCCTTTCAAGGAAACAACACAAAAGTTCACCTCGAAATCAACACACATGTAGCTTTTCAATAAAACAGTCGACAAAAGAAAAAATGGCCAAGTAGCTTTTTTCGTCAAAATTGCCCTAGAAAGCCTTGTAAGTCAAATCATAAAATTGTAGTTTGTTAATTTACTTAAAATAACTTTAATCATTCATTGGAAAATCAATGAAAATTTATATCCAACAACCGCGAAAACTTTTAAAAACAATTTTAAATTTTTAGTTTCGCTATGTGTGCCATGTTCTTCGGTTGTCTGTCAATCTTTTCTCTTTACCATCATTAACTTGTTTTAGTATTTTTTGCGGGCTTTCATGTAGCCATGTCGGAGTAATAGACATATAACTAAATAGGAAAAAATATTGGTAACAAAAGAGCCATGATTTCCATTCCTTACGATTGGGGTGAGGGATGGCGCGTGCGTGGTGAAGACACCCTGTGTTGATATTCTTTTTTAAATTTGTGAAACGTTATTAGGATTCATCTAAGCCATTTAAAGCATTGAATAGAATATCACAGGGGAGAGTAAAAAAAGTTAAGAAATTATAAAGTTTATCGTTCGCTTTTAACATTTCTCTTCAGAATTTAATTATAAATAAAAATAATTCACATAAGTGAACAAAACCAAAGCGTTTTGGATTCTTTCTTCGTGGGTAACGAAGCAACGAATTCGAATCATTTGTATGGTTGGTATATGATAAAGGAATCCTTCACTTAAGTGAATGTAAATAAGACGCTCCCAACTAACGATTTAGCTTGTATAAGGTTCGATTTTTTGAATTTGGCAAGCTATTGCTTGCATAGAACTTGTATAAGGCAAACTTACGCCAGCCACACATTTCAAACTTTGACAATTAAAAAAATAATTGCTATAAGGTCTTAAAAAGTGAGTTTGGTGAGCTCTATACAAGGCTTGTTCAAAATGGCCTGTATAAGGTCTTCCGAAGATGTTTATTGAAAATTAAACAAAAAATAGCTGTTATAAGGCTTTCCACGACAAGTCAATGCAAAAAGCTTTTGTAAGTTTTGCCTATAAAGGCCTTATACACACTTAATTAATTTGCTAATATCAAGAGTCAAATAAGTTCTTTAAAAAAAAAAATCAGTTGTAAATAAAATAACAGAGTTACAACTGAATATTGTAATACAGAAAAGAAGTGCTAACAGAAATTATTTCTTAAGTTCGCAGAAATGAAATCAAATGCTAACGTGAAGTATATGGTTTGAAGGGATTAACCTTTGAATTTATTTGTTGTCGAATAACAATTTAGCTTGATTTATGAAATCCAATTGTTTGATTTTTTTAAGTATTATATCGTTAAATCAGCTAAATGCTCTAAACTTTAGAAAGCAACACAATTCAAACTTTGGCAATTAAAAAAAGTAGCTGCTATAAGGCCTTTATTTTGGAAAGCTCTATACAAGGCTTGTAGATAAAGGTTAAAAGTGGTCTGTATAACTCCTTCCACAGATGTTTACTAAAAATTAAAATGCTTAATAACTTGTGTAAGGCTTGCCTAAAAAGGCCTTATACAAACTAAAATAATATTTGTTTAGTCGGTGTTTGATGTTAATTTTCCCAACCGCGAATTGGTATGAAGGACTCGAGTTCAAAACTCAGGTAAATAAAAAACTTTTCACTTTTATAACACCCAGAGCAAGTTATTAGCAATGGCTGACTTTGAAAGGCTTTATTAAACAGTTTTATGACATTCGGAGCACCCTGCAAGCAATGGCTAACATTGAAAGGCTTTGTGTAAGGCCTTTTTATAACCTACTGAGCAGGCTTTTAGCATTAAGCTGTCACAAAATGGTTTGCTTAGGCAAGCTAATAACATTTAATGGAAAGCTATTTCCTGCTATAAGACCATTCAAAAAAAGTCTTATAGCAGTTAAATAGCTTGGTAATGTGCGCCAAAATAACTTGTATTTATAAGGCCTTTTAATGTTACTAAAGCAGTCAGTTTTTGAACCATATAATTGGATAAAATATGATTCATTCACAATGAAGAATGTTGAGTTTTTCCATTCAATTTTGTAAAAAAAAAAAACTGAATCATTTCTAAGTCATTAAAATGATTCATTTATAATTCGAGTTTGTACCATAGAATTGAATGTTAATGTTATGTCGACTATCGAATTCCTTCAACAAAAATAAATTGCACGACTGGTTCGCACGTACTTGCTCATTATGTGCGTTCACATTGTAGAATAAAATTTAAGAAAATTAAAGTTAACATCAAAGCATTTATTCGATTTTTGTGACTTTTGATTGTTCGAATAAAGTCTGTTAAATTGTATAGAGTGAAATGTTAAAAATGTGGATTTTAAACTTTTGAAAAAAAAATTAAAAAAAAAGAATTTAAGAATACAAACTTCACATCGTACATCTTCTTGAATATCAATTTTAATAGTAATCGGATGAGTAGTTTTCGAGAAAGTTGAAGAAAAAAAACAGTCCTATGGGAGGTGCCGTTTGTAGCCCACCATATTATTTCTTTATAAAACTTGTACTGTAACATATAGTACATATCTTATATTTTAGTGAAAACCTATGAATTTCCAATTTTGAATACAATTTAAATGATAAAAAAAAATAATAGAAAAATAGAAAAATAAAGAAAAATTTAAACTAGTTGCTTTGATTCGCAAAGAACATTTTAAGGATATTTTGGAATGTGTGTAGGTCATCAACCCTGAAGTGGGTTGCTGACTCCGGACTCTCCGGTTCCTTTTGTCCAAAGAATCCAACAAAGGACCTGGCCTTCCAGGTTGGGGGTTGTGCGTGGGGTTAAAACCCTACCACGGAAAAAAGAAAAATTTGCGAAGCTACCAATAGCCTCGGAAAAGGACGGATTTACTGTTGACGACCCGGAAAAACGAATTAAGGACAACGACCTTCGGATCTGCACGTGGAATGTTAGAACTCTTAACAGATCACCTGCAGCCAAACAACTAGCGGAGGCCCTAGACTACTACAGAGCAGGAATTACTGCCATCCAGGAAGTGCGATGGAATGGGCCGGGCAAAAGGAGGATGAAAAACTGTGATGTGTACTACGGTGATTGTGCAAGAAGACCACAGCGTTTATTTGGGTGCGGATTCGTCATAAGCGGTAGACTTAGGCAAGAAGTTAGGGCTTTCGACACGTAAGTGAGCGACTTGTGACAATCCGTATCAAGGCTAAATTCGCCAACATTAGCCTAATATGCGCTCATGCCCCCAGAGAACGTCTGAAAACGGACTTAGGCTGATTGACTTCGCAGCGGCACATAACATCACCATTGCAAGCAAACGGTTTCTTCATCTCGATATACGCAAAGGGACTTGGCGACACCCAGATCAAAAAACCGTCAATCAGATTGATCACGTTGCGATCGATGCAAGACACGCCTCCAGTATCTTAGATGTTCGCACCTTCCGAGGAGCTAACATTGACTCGGATCACTACCTTGTTGCAGCAAAGGTAAGAATGCGAATAACCCGAACTCCACAACAACGGAGTAATACTGTGAGGAAGTATGACGTCGGAAAGCTGCAATCGCAAGAAACCGCCAGAACCTATGCCGATCGAATATCCCGTAACCTCTCTAGAAATCCAGTACCACCACCATCAAGTGCCGAAGACCAGTGGCAACACTGCCAACAAGCCTTCAGAGATGCCGCAACTGATGTGCTAGGTTTCACCACACCACCACCACGAAACCTCTGGTTCGATGACGAATGCAGGCAGGCCCATGCAGCCAACCCAGAAGCATATAAAGCGCAAAGAAAAAAGTATGCCTGATGAATTGAATCTCATCATCGTTTGCCCGATCCACAAGAAAGTGGACCCTCTAAACTGCGCCAACTATAGAGGAATTAGTCTCCTGAATATCGCCTGCAAGATCCTCTCTGGCGTACTATGTGAACGCCTGAAACCTTTCGTCAGCAACCTGATTGGCCCCTATCAGTGTGGTTTCAGACCAGGAAAGTCCACAATCGATCCAATGTTCGCGCTACGGCAGATCCTGGAAACTACCCAAGAATTTCAAATCGATACCCACCACCTCTTTATTGATTTTAAGGCCGCGCACGGTAGTATTTATAGAGACGAGCTATACAGAGCCATGTCTGGTTTTGGCATCCCCAGAAAACTCGTCCGACTGTGCAGGATGACGATGGAGAACTCTCGCTGCTCCGTCAAGGTTGGTTCTGACCTCACAGAAGCTTTTGCCGTCAAAAAAGGATTCCGACAAGGTGATGCGCTATCGTGCGATTTCTTCAACTTAATACTTCAAAAAAATTATAAGAAACTCGCAAGTCAATTGTAGTGGGACAATTTTTTTCAAGTCTGTGTAATTGCTAGCATACGCTGACGACATAGACATCATGGCAGAACTCGGCGAGCTGTCACTGGAACGTTCGCTAGCATTGAAGCTGAAGCGGCTAAGATGGGACTAGCAGTCAATGAGGCCAAAACGAAGTACCTGCTGTCCACAAAAAGGGACACACAACACCGGCTGATTGGACAAAACATCACAATAGACAGGTACAACTTTGAGGTAGTTAAGGACTTTGTGTACCTCGGATCCGCTATAACATCTGGCTAGGCTAGGTCATGTATGGACAACAATGCTCCGGCTCGCAGGATATTCGATTCCATCCCAGAGGGTAGACGCAGTCAAGGAAGACCTCGCCTTAGGTGGCGCGTTCAAGTGGAGGACGACCTCAAACAACTTGGAGTGCAAAACTGGATGAGTGGGAAGTGAGTTCCAAAGGTGACATGCAGCAATGACAAACTGCCTTTCTGAAGTGAGACACGAGAAATGTGAATAAATAAAATAGATATAACAGGGAAGTCAAAAAATATTAATGACAAGAAATGTCTCCCTGTCTTGCCCATTTGTATTTATATGGATGTGTAGCCTTACAATTGACATGATGTGTCTGCTTAGAACTTCTACCAATCAAACCCTTAACGACACTCAAAATAACAAAAGAAAACAAGTATTTTGTTTATATCATTTATTTTTGCACATTTTTATAGGAGTTTGTGTCGCCAAAATTTAAAAAAAATATATTTAACTTTATGAATTGTATTAGAGTTAAGAAAAGGCTCTTCTAAATAGTTTTAAACAATTAAATATTTGTATTCCACTTAAAAGCTTTAAGAATATCATTGCAGTGCTTACAACAGTTCAAAATTTGTTTTAAGTTTAATTTTTTATCAAAGCTTAGCCATAATTTATGTACTAACTATATATTTTCGTTAAAACATACAATCTAAAATAAAATTATAAAAAAGAATACTATGTGCGTCAAACAAAACCCATGCTGATGATATATCTTTCCTTATCGTCGTTGTATATACAATCAATTTATTTTTGCTTATTTCAATTTTCTTTCTTTTCTAGTATTACAAAAGATATACTTTATATACATTTATATAATGTTAACTTTTGATTTTTCTTTATTTATGTTTTTTTTTTATTGTTAAATTATTGATGAGGGGGTATATTTTGATTTGTGTATTTTAATATAATATTTAAAACCACCCAAAATATTAGATTTTTTTTTACATTTAGGTACACTATAATAATGTTACATATATTTAAATACATTGTTAGAAAATTTTAACGAGTTTAACGTTCGAGAAAGACTTATAAAAGGAGGACAATTATTAAACAAATAAAATTATACATATCCACCATGCAAGATTTATTTTAAATAGAATTGAATTTGGAATTTGTCTGTTTACTCGCCCCAATCATTTGCATTTGGTATATTATTACTGCAATTATTACTTGTGCTTCCTTTAAGTGGATCCATTTCATTGTCAATAAACTCAACATGAGTAAAGGGGAAATGGCCTTTTTTTCCTTTAAGCTCGCCCTCCCATTGTCCATTGATATTTGTTTTGGTAACCTTTATTATATCGTCTACTTCTAGTTTGAGGGCGGTCTTGTCGTAGGCGTTTGGCACACGAGCCTGTTTTACGCGAGCATATGCAGGTAACTTGCGCTGTAAGTAATCATTAAATACATTTTTGTAATTTAACTAATTTTTGAGAAATATTTTTTGTAAACATACGTTTAAATCAGACTTTTTTAAGGCATTGCCCAGCTGATGTGCGCTTGGAAGAGTACCGCCACTGCCGACACCACCACCGCCGCCACCACTGCCACAGCTACCACCACTTAAAACTCTAGTTCTTGAGGTTGTATTATTTCCACTCAATATATTGCCGCAACCACTACCGCCAGAGCTTGGACGTTCTATACTATTATCTTCAGTATTTTCATCATACTATAAACAAAAGAAAAACAATATTTTTAATATTATCCCATTTTTTTATAAAATAATAACATTGCATGTTAGGGCAGTCAAAAGACAAGGAATCATTTTACATCATATACATACCTTTTGTACATAGGGTACTGGAATTTGACCAACTTGCCCAAGTGCATTCCTCGCTGTCCACCATTGGTCTTCGTCCTTGCGTATTATTGTTAGTATTTCCCCCCGTCGAAATGGCAAGTCGTCGTGATCCTATGGAAAATAATACCTTTATTATTTTGTATGCAATACAAAAATCACAAGAAAAATATAATTGTTAAATTTACTTCGATATTATACTTACATTACTTTCAAAATCGAATTTTCCAATAGCCTTTTCTAGCCTCTTAGGTGCAGGTCGCCGCAAGGGTGTTGTATCCAGATAGTGTAACTTATAGAACGCCAAAAGATCAGGAAGATCTTCGAATGATTGATCGCCAATTCTATAAACTATTTGATCTTGTTGTTGGATTTTGTTTATTATATAGTTGCTAACTTTTGTGTCTTCTCTAAAATAGCAAAATTCAAAGCAAGTTTTTTTTTTAATAAGTCGGTTCTTACCGCACACATAGAACATAATCGCCATGGATTGAGTTACTGTCACGGACTAAAAACACACCTCTTTCTCTTTCATTCATTAGAACTTCTGTAGCATCTTGTCGTGACATTGGTCCGAAATACCAACTTTAATTAAAAGATAAATATGTTAAAATATATGTTTTTAGTATTATGTTTTATATGATTTATGCATTTCTAGTAACAGCTAGAATTATTTTATTTTGACTAAATGGTTCTGGTTCTGTTGGGGATGTGGATAACAATTAACTTAGGGTGCAAACGCCAAAACTCTTAGATCACATATATACAACAACACCTGCATAGTTGGTCTCAGACATGCAACAATCTCGTCCACCTATGTAACATGACGAGGAAGAACACACGCTGTTCCGTCAAGGTCGGTATGGACTATGGAGGTCGCAGACACGTTTGAAGTCAAAAAAGTGTTTTAACCAAGGAAACTCCACTATCAACTTAGAGAACAACACCAGCTCTTAGATCAAACGAAGGGATAACTCTTACAGATCGCTACTTTTTCAGGCTGAGAAGGCAATTGAGTAGTGGTAAAGCTCTCTCTCTTAATTTTCCCATTAGAAGACCCTCACCGTTCCAGTCTTGCTGTATGCATTTATGACGTGTAGAGAAGATGCAACGAAGAATTAAACGGGCTGTAAATCGATACAATATTAAAGTCTAAAATCTAAGAATGCTGGGTCATATAGAGCGGATGTGCACTACTGCTGCGGCTCGGATAGTCTTTCATTCCATCCCGCAGGGCAGCGGAGTAGATCTCGCACGTGGAAGAGGACCTCGACCAACTAAATTGATTTTTTATATGCAAATTGTCTCACGGCCATAACACCTGAGACAATTTTTTTATTGTAAAGATTAATTTTTTGCTTCACTTCACGGTTCGATTTTGTCAGAATTGTGTCTTGAATGTTTTAATTTTGTATTGGTAAGTAATTTTCTAGTTGTGTTTTCCAATATTCGTGGATTAGTACAAAATTTCTTTCACGTTTTTGTCCACACTCTGCAATACAGGTCAGCTGTTTTGGATTAAGAGAAACCTAGGTTGGAGTTGATACTGATTTATCAGAATTTGCTCTACATGGGTATGTCTTAGTGCCACTACTTTTTTCCAATCATGGCCTCCTCGTTTATGTTAGGAATGATATTTAACTTCTTGTGGCTCAAATTCACACCGCAAGCATATTATTCATTAGTGTTTTATTTACAGGAGTCCAAATCTCGACAGTTATTCGACTTGTAACGAGTTTGATGCGCTGTCTGATTCCACCGCGGAAATTGTTTCCCTTTGTCCTCCCACATAAATCGCTATTGAGGGCGATTTCAATGAACATAATTCTAAATGGCTCTGTTATTCTGGTCAGACAACACCCGAACATCACCTTAACCAACTGGTTGATGTGCCAATGCGAATACCGGATGTTGCTGGGTAAGCCGCCCATACTCTTAACTTGTTTGTGTAACTTCTCCATTTGGCACTTCAGACCATTGTGTCATTTTAGCTAATTTCTCATCCTCCACCCATCCAGTTAAAGAAAAACTTCCCACCAGGACCATTTGGCAATACGAAAAAGCCAACTGGGAGGGCCTGAATATTTTTTTCCGAAACTTTAACTGGTCACTATGCTTCCTCGATAGTGACATTGATGCCAGTGCTGAAATGATCACAAATGTAATTCTTCTAGGGATGCGTGCTTTTATTCCTAACAGAGTAAAAAGCATCAAGCCTAAAGCAAAGTCTTGGTTTAACTCTGAGTGTAAAGAAGCTATCAGGCTCAGAGAAGTAAGTTTTCGATCTTACAAAGCCAACCTCACAGCAACGTTGTCCCTCCTGTACAGTAGAAAGTTTTCAAAGATTTCGATATACACACATCCGCTGGCCTGGATGATATACCCCAGATTCTTCTGATGAGGTGTTCTTCCACACTGGCAAAGCCAATGCTTAAGCTTTTCCATCGCTCCTGTTCTTCTAGAATCTTTCCTTGAAGATGGGAAACAGCATTTGTTCAGCCTATCCCTAAGAAAGGTGACCCATCTTTCTTCTCCTCCTACCGACCCATAGCACTAACATCCCTTCTTTCTAAGGTCATGGAAACGCTGATTAACCGTCAGCTTAAGGAATATCTCGAAGATCGAAAGCTGCTCCATGACCGTCAGTATGGCTTCCGCAGCAATTTCTTCAACTTAATACTTAAAAAAATTATAAGAAACTCGCAAGTCAATTGTAGTGGGACAAGTTTTTTCAAGTCTGTGCAATTGCTAGCATACGCTGACGACATAGACATCATTGGCAGAACTCGGCGAGCTGTCACTGGAACCTTTGCTAGCATTGAAGCTGAAGCAGCTAAGATGGGACTAGCAGTCAATGAGGCCAAAACGAAGTACCTGCTGTCCACAAAAAGGGACACACAACACCGGCGGATTGGATAAAACATCACAAAAGACAGGTACAACTTTGAGGTAGTTAAGAACTTTGTGTACCTCGGATCCGCTATAACATCTGACAACATCTCGTCAGATATAAAGCGAAGAATTACTCTTGCCAATCGCTGTTTCTATTGGCTAGGAAGGCAATTGAGTAGCAAAGCCCTCTCTCGAAAGACAAAGGAGACTCTGTATAAGACCGTAATCATCCCAGTCCTGCTCTATGGCACCGAGGCATGGACTCTATCTAAAGCGAATAAAGATATCCTTAGTCGTTTCGAGCGTAAGATTCTTCGGAGGATTTTTGGCCCTATTTGCGTTAACGGGCTTTGGAGGAGAAGGTTCAACCAAGAACTATACGAGCTGTACAGCGACATTGGCCTGGTCAAAAAATACGCATATCAAGTTTAAGATGGCTAGGTCATGTATGGACAACAATGCTCCGGCTCGCAGGATCTTCGATTCCTTCCCAGAGGGTAGACGCAGTCAAGGAAGACCTCGCCTTCGGTGGCGCGCTCAAGTGGAGGACGACCTCAACCAACTTGGAGTGCGAAACTGGAAGCAACTAGCCAAAGACCGAGCTGGCTGGAGAGGCATGTTGGTTGAGGTCCAGGTTCATCCCGAACTATAGCGCCCCCTGAGTAAGTAAGTATTTCTCTTCTTTCTACTCTTTCTCAAATATTTAAAAAGCTATTAAAAATTACGATTATAGTTTTCTTGAAAAACATTTTTTCTTAAGTTCGAGTCAATACGGTTTAAGGAGCTAAAAAGTCAACTGAGGATGCTCTTTCAGATTTTTGTTTTGATGTACATGATAGTATAGATAAGAAAAAATTACATCATTCTTTATTTGTGACCCATGAATCCATTCGACACTGTGGACTATAGAATACTTTTTCTCAGATTAGGAAAAAGCTAAGATGGCTTGCTTCTTACCTTAAAGGAAGAACTCAAAGACTTAGAATAGAAGACGTTTTTTTTAGTGAATGTCTTAATATTAAAACTGGCGTGCCCCAAGGCTCTTACTTGGGTACTTGGTCACCTTCTGTTTTTAGTTTATGAAAATTCTCCTTTTGCTCTATCTTTAAGAAGTAAGACAATTGGGTTCGCGGATGATACTGCTTGTGTTTTTTTGACCCCATCCAGTCTCGATTTGGTGGCGGATATTAATCATGACCTTGAGATATTAAGATATTGGTTTAAAATTCACGAACTTGTACTAAGTGACAAAACAAGAATTATGTGTCTTTACGATTCTTTATTATTAAACTGCAATTATCGACGTGAGCTTTATATAATTCGAAAGAGCTACATGTTGGAATGTAAGAGACAATAAGAAAAATTTCATTAATACAATCAAAATGTATATTCAGCACTAATTGGTCGATGTCAAGAGCACCAGCTGTACCAGCTCACATTGAAGTGAGGTATGCACGGCTGCAAGCACACCACCTCCCCTCTCACAATTAAGTGATCCATATTTACGATCTTTGCGGAAAACAGCATACTTGAACATTTCTGAATTATTGTGATCATCATTCACCCAAGTCTCTGTGAGAACAATAATATCGTATTGAGTTGAAGTTGAAAAGAGAAGAACTTGTTCCATTTTTAGTGCGTAGTCCTTCGGTGTTTTGATAATAGATAAGAAAGTCGTTTAAAGAAGAGCGAAAAGAGAGAGATGTCCCTCTACGCCACAAAGAAGCCTTCATAACCTCGTCTACTTTGTTGGATGCATTCTTAGTTTAAAGTTGACGTGTTTTAATACTGACAAGCCCGCATCTATATTTAGTACTTAGTAGTAGGTTTAGAACTAGATTTAGTAGTAAGCAGTAGATTTAGTACTATATTTAGGAGTTAATAGTAAATTTAGTACTATATTCAGTAGTTAGTAGTAGATTTAGTACTATATTTAGCAGTTAGTAGTAGATTTAGTACTAGATTTTTTTGACGTGATAAGTGAAGATACACAAAAGCAATAACATAGGTACAAACATTTGCAAACAATGTGTTTTATTGGTAAAGTAAGTGACTAGGTAGGTACTTCCACCCGAATTAAATTTTTGCAGACCTAAAAATTGAAACATATGGTAACCATTCAAAATTGTACAAAAAAAACCAAACCAATAATCAAATTTTAGCAAAAATCGTTAAAACGGTTAATTGCATTCTGTTGCCGTATCTATAAAAAAAAAACACCCAAAAACAGTGTATTTTCAAGGCAGAAATGAAAACTCCTCACACCTTTGTCTAAATTTCTATCTTTCTTTCTCTTATTATCAGAAAATGACAAAGAAATAACACGAAAAAGTCTTGATATATTGCTTCCTTCTGACTGCTAACACTTTATATACATCTTTCCCGTTCTGTCATTTTCTTATGTTGCACATGTGTTGAATTCTACTAAGAAATAGCGAGAAAGCGAAACTAGATGGCGCTAGGTGAAACACCCATCTTCTATAGATAATATATATACAATGAAAACACTAAAAATAAAGCATTTTATCAAAATCCGTCCTAGAATTTTCGAAAAACTTTTTTCATAAATTCGTTATAATACAAGACGTCTGATGGCGTACTCCATTTTTACTAAAAACCGTTAAGTGTTGTGGTTTTGACACTTTATATAAGTTCAGTCTTAATTTCTACGTTAATATTACTTATATTTTAAATTTTATTCGACGATGTGACCGCACGAACGTTCGAGCAAGTGAGCAAGTACGTGCGACCCTGTCGTGCAATCTATTTATAAAGAATACATTTTTTGTATCTATCTAATACATGAGTTCGTTTCATTTGAGATTATCGAATCTAGTTTAAGAAAGGTCATAAGTCTAACAAAAGTCTGCAAAATAAATGACATGAAATGACAAGACTGATTGAGCCAAATAGGGATATGAATTCAATAATTCTTTCATTCCATTCAGTAATGTTGACAATTGGTTTCAAGTAGTTGTATGCTGACACGATCAGCTAACCCCTTTCCGTTTAAGGGATGAAGCTGCATTCAGTATGCAATTGTTTTCATGAAATGTGTTGTTTATAAATTACTGGCGACCCATCTTGACTTCACACGGCAATAACTACTTAAATACCTATAAGAAGAGGACTTGCGACGAAGTTTTGACACAAAATTATTAATTTAACCACATTTTACCAGAGCCAAAGCATTGAATACAAAACAAAAGGTACATTTCAAAGTGTAAACATTGGCAGATAAGAATCTTATCAACTAAAGTGGCTAACAACTCAAGGTCCAACAGCGTGCAATTGTGGTGCCACCTTGAACGCCACGATAAATGATAAGGCGTTTGTTTTTATTTCAACACTTGGAACGCAAATTGAACTAATTAAAGCAAATATGATTCTACAAGGCGTTAATTTATTTTGTTCCTGGCAGAAACGATTAATGGCTGACACATTCCCATTTAGGTTATTTCGTTTGCTTCAGATATGAATGAGATTGAATTGAACTAAAGATGTGTAAAATAAACTTACCTATTTCGGTCAAAAACATCAAAAGTTGCCATAATCAGTTGTTTTGAAATAATCCCACTAACACTTCCGAAATGAGAGCAATATGAACAAATTTAACAGGCGTGCCAGTAGAAGCCCTTCAGAACTTCATGAATTAAGAATTGTATTGCTTTTACATATCCAAAGGGACTCCGCTATTGGTGGACTTTTTTTCACTATCGTGCGCGATTTATTGTCGTCATCGGCGCTGCGCTGATCTGATGATCTTTCAAAGACTCACCAGCGCCACTCCCCCGCTGAGAAATTAATAAACTTCTATTGCACCGTAAACGAAGTCTCATCCGTCAGACAATGACAGTGATATGGGTAGGTACATTGGGCATGTGTGGTATCAAAATTGGGGATACCTCCTTCTTGACGCCCAACTCATAAGTAATTTGTGTAAGCGTTTGTCTTAAATTTGGAAGAATTTACAATTTCTTATTTTAATTCAAGAGTCGTACTTGCTTCTAATAGAAGAAAGAAAATACAGCCACCTCAGGCATTACGAAATAAAATTAAATGTATATCACTTAAGGTGAAGGCGGACACAACACTTGATATTGAAATTAATTTGCAGCACCCGACGATAGGAAATACAGTTTTAATGACTGATATTTTAAATGGAAATTCTGGTTTCTGTACAATTGGCGACGAATTAATCCGTACCACGGTCTTTATGTAAAATAAACAAATCAAACTGATGGGCTATATTCAGATCTTCATCTAAGCAGGGAACAGAGAATTTATGCGACTGAGAAAAAATTGTCCAGTGATAGATGCTGTTCTGATTTTATCCCTATGTTTGTCTCCCTCACCCAGTCTTCAATTTTAGAAAACAAAAATTGGAACGTTCAAGGTCGCAAAGCTTTCTGTTGCTAGTGCAAGACTTTCGTTGCAGTTGTAAAAAGTGTAAAATGGGTACGTTCACGACCAAAACTTTCGGATAGGTTACCTTGCTTTTGTTGTAATTGCGTATGTTCACGGAATTATGCTTCGGATAAATTACCTTTGCTTTTGTTCTAGTTAGCATGGTTAAAAGTACCTGTTGTGCAGCTGATTAAAGAACATATGGAAACAGAGAGCAAATCCAAAGGTATCCTAAATTTTGCTGGATACTTTTCTCAACACATGAACGGCTGACTGTGTTTCTCTTTTGCTTCGAATTTTGAGAGTTGAACTATCTGGTTGGATATGTTCGTTCACAAAAAAAAACCAAACACAGGCAAGGTAACCTATCCAAAAGTTGTGGTCGTGAACGTACCCATTTTACACTTTTTACAGCTGTTACATTAGATTAGATTATTTTTATTATATTCGTTAGAATTTATGTACAATTGGTCTTAAACTAACTTATAACTAAAATAAATAATGTCGGCTCAACAACAGGGGCCCGACTTACTTCAGCGACTCTATACAATGCTATATTTTTACTTATATCATATTGTTGTTTGCATAATCTTTTAATTGAAATTCTTAATTATAATTTACTGTACTTTGGTTTTAAAAAATTGGGGTTAGGATGCGGTGTTGCTTATCCTCTTCTGTGTCCGCTGCTGGTTCTCTAGTAGAACGGGGCTCTGTCATTGTTCATTATATTTTCGAATCGATCGTCTGTGATGGCTCGAATGTTGAGGTAGCGAAGGCTGGGCTCTAGTTGTTGCTGGAGTAAATGCTGGATTTCCAAGTTGGGGTGGTTCTCCAAGTTCCTCTAAATATTTTTGGAGAGCTGTGTTATGAACTGATTTATTGGCATCATTTTGCTGTCTTCATATAGCTTCTTGTTTGGGACATATTTCCTTGTAATGGGGTTTCGGTGTAGGCCTGTACAGCTACGGAGTATCTTCCTTTCAAAAACTTCGATCTTCCTCATATATGTTGGTACAGCGTACGTCAGAACTGGACGGATCAGCTGCTTATAGATCCCCCTATTCCGGCGTCCTTAGTTGATGTTCCCTCCTACATTTTTCTTGTATCCGTTCCTAACTCCTGCCATAGTGTCCGATTCATTCGTTTAATAGGTAGGCTCTTCTCTACTGCCTAGTCCCAGTCATTACCTGCCTATCTACCTTCCAGCTCCTACAGTATCTTCTCTGCCAATTCTTATCCTGCTCTTCTTTTCCCTATTCGCACCACTCCTACTTCCTATATCCCGTCCTAATCTCATCTCTCATCTTATATTTCCTATCCTAATCCCTTTCAAGCCTTAAAGAGGTTTATTGCCAGATTCTCCCTTTGTGACGAATCACAAGTCACAAGCTCTTGCGACAATTTTTTGTGAGGATTGTTGTGACTCGATAAAATTTATCGGATTCTACCCCAATCCTCCCAAGAAAAGTCACAACGAAACTCCCCACACCTTGGTGAATTTTTATTGTGACTATTGTGAATAGCAGATAATGAAACAAAACACAAAGCAGCAATAAAATGCAAGGTAAACATTTATTTTTTGCAGAAATGAAATAATCTAAATAATATATTTTTGTTATGTGCTGTTGTAAACATTTTGCTTTTGATATTCTTTATGTTTTTTTTAATAAGATGACCCATAATCAAATCCACTTCCATTTTTTATAAACCCACACAAATAACAATTTTCGAATATCTATCATCGAAACCTCTAACTATTGAAATGTCAAATTTTAAATTTTTTGTGAGTTGTGGCCTACTCTGAAGGGGATCAAAATTTCGATGGTTTTTCTGACACTGACAAGTTGTGACTTTGAGGGAGAATATGAAAAAAATCAACAACAAAAATTGATGGTGGTGAGGTAGAACGTGCGAAAGATTTTCCTCTTTATAATACTTTTACTCTATGGCTTATGACGATACCAAACATTTTATTTTCCAGTGTTCTGGTAGCCTGCAACAAAATTCCTTGCATTTATAAAGAAAATTCCCAGTCATCTTTTACACAAATTCCATCAATACCGTTTTGGGCACGCCTATAGCTTTCAAACGTTCATTAAGCGACACGCGAAAATGTGTAAAAAAAGTTTCTATGTCATAATGTAAAAATATTATATAAATATATATATATATATATAATATTGTTAATCTATGATTATATCCTTTGGCTTTTTATTTCAATGTTCTCGCTTTTTTTTATCTTTTGGATTATTTACTTTCCGATTGATTGTGCTTGTAAATCACGCTTTAGCTTCGGTTTCACCTGACGTTTACAAGTTTTTTTTTTATTATTGGCGCGACAGCTCCTTAAGGAGCCTAAGCCTAGTGACTTATACTCTCAACCATTCCTGTGTGTGTGTTGTTAATCTTCAAGAATGGAAGGGACCTACAGTTTACCGCCGAGTCCGAAAGTCCCCATGAGATGCACTTTTTCGAGACAAATTTTACTCTTGGAGGTTTTGTCAGTTCCTCGCAAGAGGCAGTACCCCAGGAAACAAAGCGGCTTTGAACTGGATTTGAACCCAGGCTGATTCGCTTAGCAGTCCGACACACTCACCACTAAGCCACGGGGCACTACGACGTTTACAAGTTAAAGCCTAGGAAATCAATACATCCTACCACAATCTCGCTTTGGCTTTGACGTTACGTTTGGTTCGTGTACAAGATAAGGTAACGTGAATCAAACTCAAAGCTGAAGTAGAAACTGCTTGAATTTTTGCTCGCTTTGACAAAAAAAAGAAGCAAAAAACAACAACCGAAATTTGGAAAATGTCACTTAAAGCGAACACAAAGCGTGTGAAATGTAACGTGTCGAAGCCAAAGCTGAACTGTGATTGTGTTTTAGCCATTATGCGTTCACAAACGTGCAGTATGTTTTTCAATTATTTATTAGAAACCTCAGCAACGTCGAACATAAGCAATTACTATCCACACTAGCATTAGGCGTTTTTCTTTTTTAAGCTCAGAGCAGGGCACTGACCTGTCAAAAAAAGATCTGTGTTTCTTTTTTAACCTGGAGCACTATGAGCGCGTTCTATGAGCTCAGAATAAAATGACCGAGCACATGGAGTAAAATGCTGAGCGCTGCCAACTTCATATATTTTGTGCGTTTTGACAAATGACAGGGCTGGAACAAAAAACAAAAATCAAAATGGCGTCAGTCGAAGTAAAATATTAAAATGAAGTTTTCTAAGGAAATAACATTAATTTAAGTAAACATTTTTATGTCAAACCGAAGAATGTTGATCTAAATCGACTTTCAAAATACGAAAAACAGCAATCGACTGCTGGTAATCGAGAAGAGTCGAGTACCGAATAATAAATCGTCAACCGCAATCGAAGCCTATATTTCACAAACTATCAAATATTTTCCAAATACAAATATTCATCAAGAAATTCCTTTTTTTTTTGCAATTATTTTCGTCCAAAATGACAACTGTAAAAATATATCTTGTGAAAGAATGCATTTAACATTCTTTCGCTCGCTAAACTTTGCTTAGACTTTTTTCTTAGCCGTTAGCTTGACATTTGGAATTCAACTCAATACTCTTTAGCTAAAAACCGAACTAAAATTTTTCTTGGATGCAAATTTGCATGGAAGATAAATTTAAGCGCGATCTGAGTACTAGGATTAATACCTTCTCGCTTGATACATTCAAAAGGTTATTTTGGTTTTTATTTATTTACCTAACAACCATCAATTATTGTTCTTTTGTTGCTGTAATCAATATTTGTTTTTATTCAACACGGGCTGACAAAAATTCATTATAAACAACAATATGCAATGACATTTCTTATATGACGTTTGACAGAAGACCCTATTTAAATACATGTGTGCATTCTGAAAAAAAATTACCACCTCATCAGAAATCAAATCTTTTGTGTTCGTGTTGAAATTTGATCTGAATTTGTTCTTTTTCCTGCAATAAAACAAATCTCTTGACATATAATTTTTTATATTGAAATAGAGTTCTCTTGTTATATTTGTCAAAAAAAAAATCCCTCTATATTTTAAAAGTCCTTAACCATTTGAACACTGCCGCCTTTCCAGTGACAGGTTTTTCATGGGTTCGTTATATTCTATAATTTTATCGTTGTGTGCGTTGGCTTATTCAAGGGTCCATGGAAAACAGAGCATCTAACAGAGTTGTGCAGTGCGTCGCACAAATTGATGTTTCGTTCGCCGTCGTCCATATTTTTTCCGTTGTTACGCGCAGGAATCATTTTGTTTATAATAAAATGTTATTTAAAAGAAAAAATAAATAAAACACTATAATAACGAAAAAATGTGTAAATAAACTACATAATGGAATATCAGATGAATATTTTAAAATATGTATGCTCGGTGCACAGTGAACCAAAAAAAGTCCATTCCACAGCTTTAGATAGTGGATTTAGTTTCACGTTTATGTGTGTTGTACCGCTCATGTAGGTAAATCCTGTTAATTGCTTATTCTCTCAAACTCCAAACGCAAGACAAGGAATACTTCGTACATCATATAAAATGGGAACACCTTCATTATGAGCAGTGTTTGTTTTTTTGTTTTTTTTTTTTATATGTATTAAACAAAAATAATTACAAAGTGCAAAAGTAAAAAACGGGACACAAAGACAAAAGTTTTTCTGTTTTCCAAATCTCCATTCATTTGGCTGTTTTCATGTTTTCTTACTGTGTTCTGTTCAGTTAAATGTTCATAGGTCGCATGTGTATGTATGGCCGTCTTTATTTAGAGAAATTATATTTTACTTTCCCGAGAAAAATCTGGTTTT
Organism: Platycheirus rosarum; assembly: GCA_963971375.1. Lineage (NCBI taxonomy): Eukaryota > Metazoa > Arthropoda > Insecta > Diptera > Syrphidae > Platycheirus > Platycheirus rosarum. The sequence continues at coordinate 2,348,251 of OZ020511.1, forward strand.
ATTGACAATTTCCGTGGTGTCCTCAAAAGGGCAATACGAGCAACCATCATCCAGCACCAGTACCAGTTCCAGCCCAGGGAAACAGCCTCAACTCCAAATGCAACGAAATCGTTCTTGTTTACTCTTTGCCTCACAGACTAGCCAACGTCTATATCACTTTTTCTCTCTCTCTCTTGAACTCCTGCCATTGCCATCTTAGTCGTGCGCCGCGTAATTTCTTCTTTATCCAAGTGTATGTGGGAAGAAAACAAGATTTTCCACTTACCAGACTGGCATTCATAAATACAGAGGAACATACACAAAAAGACGAGAACGAGAGGGAGAGAATATATTGGAAGTTGAACGCGTTTGTGTATATAGTATTTGGGTGTGCATTGTTGTACTCTAAAAGGAGAAACTTCACAAGAAGCTGGGAGAAAAAGTGTTTCAAAAAGAATAAAATGAAATACAAACGAGCCGGACACTGGAAAAATAAAAAAAAAATAAAACCAACAAAATTATAATTGCATTTTGTGAAAATACTTATAACTTACAGAAAACTATTTCGAATGCATTATTTTTTATAAGTTCAAATATATTCATCAAACAAAAGGATACTTCGGGTATATGGATTCAATTTTTTTTTTATATATATCAAGTTGCATCACTGGTTTTTTTTATATGCGAACAACTATATAAGTGTGTGTGGGTGGTGGTGTAAATAAGGAATACAAAAAAGTTTCAAAGGAATTTCAACTTTTTCAAAAAACGTAAAATTTCTGAAGGTGAGTTTTTGGAGTTCTACCTAGTTTTAGTTTTAATTTATCAAAAAATGTTATAGAAATCGACTGGTTAATGTAGTTTTTGTAATTTTAAGCATCTTTCCTTGGGGTTTTGATGATTTATCCTGCTCAGTTGTTTTTTTCCATCTCCCATTTTTTTTTTCTATAAAGAAAATTCCATTAAGTGTTTCTGTGTAACTCTGGTACTCCTTCCCTTCTTTTAAGTTGAAAGGAAAACAATTAATGGTGCTTCATCGAACACCCTTTTTCGTTGTATTATTTATTTTAATCTAAAAAATGTTTAAATGCTGCCTTCAGCTTATGGTTTTGTGTTGAATTTTTCGTTTGGAACTTCTCTATTTGATGAATAATTTTCTTCGTGTTGAAAATTGGAATGGTTTGTGAGGAAAAAAAATTACCTACATAGGTACCGAAAGTATTTAAGTCACCAATGGATGGGTCATATTCAACGGATCAGATCCAAAAACCGAAAAATAAAACAAGAACTTCCTGTTCTATGTTGATAGGTAGATAGGAGGTACCTATTTGCAGGATCATATGAAATTTGGGAAATAACTTTTATACTAAAAACCACAAACTTCTTTATTAGCAAACAAAAATTCTTAGCAGCGCAGAGTAATAAAACCCAGTCATCTCAAATTCTTCTGAAATATAAATCTTGGGCAACATTTTTTTTTAACAGATGATAACAGCCTGAATGAACCAACAGACATTTCCAAACTCCAACACTTAAGACAAAATCAAGTGCAAAACAAAATTCAGAACAATGTTTATATTTTTAAATAAAAAAAAATTGGAAATTTCATAGAAAACAAACAAATTCTTCGATATTTACATTACCTTTAAGAAGACTAGGGAAGCCAGTTGGACATGTTCTAATTTAGAATTTTATATTTATTTATTCGATCCATAAGTATCTAGGAAGCTACTTACATAAACTTCTCAAGATTAACACGTTAACATTAATTTGAAAATTAAATAACATCATACAAATATAAAATATTGCTAAATTAAAATTAAATTTCTTAAACATAAATCTTTATGAAAACTGAAAAAGAATTAGTTATTAGCATGGCCGTATTTCTGCCTAGGCTAAGGCTACAGCCTATAGGCCTAGCCAGTTTCAGGGGCCCCAATCTGAACAACTGAACTGCAGCAAGAAAAGGTCCAAAAAGTAAAAAAAAAAGAAAAGAGTTGGTTGTCTGTAAAGTCGGTTTACGGACGATAATTTAACGTGATAACGTCATAAGAAAACATTGATGGCATTAACACAATACAGCCCGTTAATTCACACCCACAAGCCCTCTCGTTAAATCCACATACACACACACACACCCCAATATCTACATCTACTTTCTACTTTAACAAAACTCCGCCTATTTTGTATTTCTTTTCCTCTTGTTCTTTTTGAATTTGGGTGGAATTATTTTGGGAAATTACGCCATGTTCGCCTGGTGCTCAGAATACGTTTGCGATCGATTTTGATTGAAAAAAAAATGGCCCACGAACCCTCTCGTTAAATCCACACACACACGGCTAAAGCAACTATCTTCAAATTTGGTGTGTGTGATTCTTTTGGTATTCCCCAGAGGGGAAATTGAAATTTTATTTTTAGACCTAAAAATAACGGTACCTGCCATATGACCGTTTAGGAAAAGCTTATTTTTCTCGAAAACGGCCCCAACGATTTTGATGAACATTTATGAGCATTTTTTTGTTTGTATTGGCTATTATTTGATTTGAACCAAATTTCCGGAAAGTATTAACGGTACCTTTCACATAACGGTTTTTTAATGTTTTGTTTTCTCGGCAACGGCTCTTTGGATTTCTGTCAAATTTTATAATTGAGAAGATCTATCGAAATTTCAAAAAGAAAAAAAAAATCAAAAAACAAAATAAAAAACAGGATTTTATAAAAACCGGTCCTACAATTTTCCAAATACATTTTTCATAAATTCTTTGCTATTTAAGACGTGACGTGTGATGGCGTACTGCATTTTTACTAAAAATCGTAAAGTATTGTGGTTTTTAATACTTTTTATAAGTTCAAACTGTGTTATTTTCAACGTTATTGTTACTTGTTTCTGTCTAAGATCTTGCTTTCATATTTGATTAGTCACATAAGAGCAAGTAAGTGCGACTCAGTCGTACCCATTTTTTCCTTTTCACGCTAGGTGACCTTGTAACGTTTCCTTGCCTAATTTAATTTTTTTTTTGTCGAACAAAATTGGCTTGGGATAAGACAGATGAGTGGAAAGGACTGGTTGCAAATGATTAATTTTTAATCCACTTGATGTCGATGGTTCTTGGGATGAAATTGAAACTTCGCTTGGAACCGAAGGAATTGTCAAAACTGTTGAATTTTTGTTTTCAATGGTCCCTGAGAATGAAGACGAATATTTTCCGAATCTATTATTGATGAAGGCGACAATAAAACGAAGGGGTCCTCAATTACACTCCTGGGACCCTACCAAGGGCAGCATTAACCGTAATGTCTAGCGATGGTGTGGTGATATTTCTATTGCTTTTGATGCTTCAGTTTCAATTACATTTAAGATGGTATCAACATCTCAACTCCTTCATTTTGTAAATGCTCTGAAAATTCTCTTATCACTTCACCAGCGATCGTCAACCTATTCAATTCCGTAGGTTGGTCGGCATGTTATAGATGTGGAGCTTCAGCAATCAGCAAATTTTCAGTGTTGTTCCTGACGCATTTTTCAATGGGTATAAACCATTTTTTTCTAAAACCGTTTTGTATCATTGCCAACATATCCCTATTTTTCATTATTGCCCTATTTAAAAGTGGACAAAACTTTCGTTTAGTAAGTGTTTGGCCTAAATTTTTATTCCTACCAATCACGAACAGTTTTTTTCCAATCAGATTTAAGGGATTAAAACACTTACCTCAGCCGGCTGCATTATATGGGTTGTGTTCGTTGGAGTTGGAGTTTTGGAACAAAATTCACTCTATTCTAGTGTTAAATGTGACTTGTGTCCATCGACAAACAATATCACAGGACGTTTCAATTTGTCATCAAGCAAGCGTTTGTGTACACAGTTTGCGACATCCATTCACTTTCAGTTCTACCTAAAACCCAAGATTTTGGCATAATCTCCACGTGAACGCACATATGGAAAAACCACCATTGGTTTGAATAGTTTTCCATCGGCAGACAAAACAATGAGAACTGTCAGTGCCTCCTTTTCGTTTCCAGCAGCAATCTGATGTATGTATTTTTGTAGCCTTTGGGGGCTATAACTTTGCCAGTCTTTGGGCAGAGACAAAAGCTGGTTTCATCGCCAGTTAATATTCTACTCGGGTCAAACTTTCCTGGCCAATATTTTTCAAATAATTTGTCGAGCTCTTCAAACCATTTTATAATGTTTTCCTGTCTAACAACTGCTCTTCGCTCTTAGCTTTTCTCAAAGCTATATTTGGATTTCGTTTCATAAATGCCCGCAACCGTGTCTTACCTGGTCTATCGTCCTTGAATGGGTTTTTTTCTTTTTGAATCCTTTATTATCTTTTGCATGATATTCAGCAAGTTATCAGTTTTTTTTTAATGGAAAGCCATATTTGGCAATTTCTTCCTCATTTTCAGCTGTTAAATAAAGATTTGGATTCATTTTAGTTTCCTTAGTTAGTTTTTCAGCCTGTCATGTCTTTACATGAATGACATATAAAATATTTAGTTGCAGCTTTTTGGAGACTAATTTGGTTTGACCGTATACTCTCTAAGCCTTTGAATTTTTTTCTGAATTCATTCCTTAAAAGAATGGAAAAAGAAGTTTAAAGGAATACAAAACAATTAAAATTACATTAAAAACAAAGATATCCAGAAACTGAATCTAATTTTTCAGTATCCGAACACATATATTTTAACTTAGGTAAACCTGTTCGAAAACTGAAACATTTGGGAGAGAAATGCATTTAAGAGACTAAGAAAGAGATTTTTCCTTTCCTTTTTCCCTCATATTTTCAGTATGCGGGCACTGTGTTCGGAGAGCTAAAAAAATCTTAAATTTTGAGTTATAGTATCCGGACACTAAAAAATATTTTTTTTATTAATTATCAAAATTTATCATATTTATTGAAAACTAACAATTTTTTGTGTAATAATTAATAATATTAAAAAAATATATAAACTTACTTTCTGCAAATGCTTCCACTATTTTCTTTTTCTTACACAAAATCACTTCACAACCTCACGCCCTAATGTCGGACACTTTTAACTGAAGTATATTTCTCAAAACCATTCGGGTTATCTGCTTGAAACTTTGCATGTGTATGTGAAATACGTCAGAGAATGTGTATTTTTTGTTTTATTCGCATTTATAAGGATGATGTACCTATTAATTGCAAAAAAATCACAGTGGGACACACACTGTCCGGATACTAGTGCTCTACACAATACCATACATTTACATACATTAAAAGTCCTGTCAAAATTGTGGCATAAATAAGAATTTTCAAAATAGGGCATCCAGCGCCACCTAGGGGTAATTCAAAATAGGCTTACTTAATTTTTACAATATCAGCTTGCTGCCTATGAAAATTCCGTGGAAATAGGTCCATAAATACGAATTTTTAAATAAAAACCACTCCAACGCCACCTAGTGGCTAATTTAAATAGCCTATGTTATTCCCTAGAACATCAGCAATCTGTCAGTGAAGGTTCCGTCAAAATCGGTGCAGCTGTTTCCGAGATTACCCGGAACAAACAGACAGACAGATCAAATTTGTTAAAATTGTGTTTTTTTTTTATAATATGCATCTAGTAAAAACCTGTTATTTTGATATTAAAAACAGACACTTCATTTTTATTTATGTGTATCGATTGTAATTTTCATCAGAAACTGAACCTTTTAAATAACACTGACACTGACTTCTAACACGAAACGAACCCAAGTAAATCAGTCAACAGCTTTCTTCATAAGAAGACATTAAGTCATTGGTAACAAGAATATTCCTGCACAGATTTCATCATCAAAATATCATTGATAAACAAGAGAAAAAAGAAGAGGACCATGATGGCTACATTGAGGCACTAAAGAATTGTTTTTTGTCAGACGTATGAATCGGCGTTGTATAAAATAGTCATCAACCAAAAACTCACCATTGCGAAGTGATAAGTTAATAAGCTAAACTTTCTTTGCAGTTTATCAAAAATAAAAGTGAAGATTCTATACCAAGCACTTGTGATACAACCTCAATCTCAATCTTTTAATCATTTTAACATATTGAGACAATAAATTTTGAATTTTTTACCATTCAAGAAAGACCAACATGCTTTGGAATTGCTGTTAATATTACCTTCAACACTTCACTTTCTCAAAAACGTGGTTGATTAAACGAAAAGAAATCCTTGCACTGACAATGGACATGATGTTGTTAGTATGACGGTCCATGAACGAATACCTCAATTGCTGTGTTCAATGAGCCTGTTCCGGAGCTCTTTTCTGTCTGTGCAGTTCAGGGGGCTTATCGGTTAAGAAAATTAAAATAAATTTATTGGCGCTACAGCTCCTTAAGGAGCCAAGGCCTAGTGACTTATACTCTCAACCATTCCTGTGTGTGTGTTGTTGATCTGCAAGAGGAAGGGACCTACAGTTTACTGCCTTTTTCGAGACAAATTTTAATTTCTATAAAAAGAGGAAAAAGTTAAAAAAATGCAATGTTTCAATTAAATTAAAATAAAAAGTATTTTCTTCTCTCACGAGCTTACTTTTCTCTTTATATATAAAAAAACAGACTGACATATGTCATTCATCTGCCCCCTGTTCTAAACTGCTCTGACGTCTCTAACTAGTTCGTGCTGGTTTGTTCTTTCCAATTTGTTTTTTCCCCTAACTACTGTCGTGCAACTTCCAGATGCATTTTAAAAAGGTAGATTATATGCCTTACAGACACATAGTTAAAATATTATTATTATTGTTATTATTACTGTCAAGTATAGAGATCCGTTCTTTAGCCGTACTACACGAATATGGAATGCTCTACACACCTTTTTCTTTAAATGTGTAATTCGAAAATTCCAAACCAATATACACCGACACCTTTTGAATCCCCTCTCCGTCTTTCCTTATCCTCTCTTTCTTTACTGCGCCAGTACCTCTATATTATGTTGCAAAAAGAAAAGAGTTAAGATGCTTGCTTCCTTGTTTTATTTGAATGCCTTGTCTTGTGGAAAAAAATATTGTTTAAGGCATTCTAAAAATAATTGAATGTAATGTTATGCGGATGGCCTTAATTAACGCGCGCACAAGGGACTATTTGTTTCCCTTTTAATGTAGAGCACACTGCGCGGGCATTAGGAAGATAGGGAGGGGAAGGATAGGAGGTGTCGATTAACATTGGTTTTGATTGCTTGCAGATCAGAATGGCAAGGGAAAATCTCGCCGGGTAAACTATTCCAAATTCGTGTTGTTCGGCTAAAAAAAGAATCCCTATATTTCACGGACGTCCGAAATTGGGCTCAAGGGTGAACTGATGGGAATTCCTTGCGAGACGAGTATTGTAGGAGAAACTTTTAAGGGGAGGAATGCAGCTGGCTACTTCGAGTGAACATATTTTATACAAGAAACGATAAAATAAGGACAGACATGAAACATTACGTCGGTATTGTTTCAGCGGCAGTTCTATTTCCTATCAATCTTAACGCTTGATTTTGTATTCTATCAAGCAGGTGAAGCGATGTTTGCGAAGCGCCTACCTAGATGTGGGAGTTATACTCGAGTTTAGGGCGTATAAACGCCACATATCAGAAGGGGAAAAATACTTCTTACACCGATGCAGAAAACCTAAGCACTTAGCACTTTTAGAGATCTCAAATAAATGGTCGTTCCAACGGAGGTCGTAGTTGACACACACACCGAGTACTGAGAGCTTTTCGGTCTCTTCGATGCAAATGCCATTCATGGACAATGGCATTAGGGTTATGTTAAGCTTTAACGACAGAAGACAGCATTGAGTTTTCGAAGTACTAAACTCCACACGATTCCTATTACCCTATTTGACAATGCTGTATAAATCGGAGTTTAATGAGCTTGACATACGGTATCGTTGCAATTGTACGTCCGAAGGCCAAGGACGTGAATTATCGAATGAAAATGAAAAGCTGAAGGTAGAGTCGTCAGCAAAACAGTTTAGTATATTAGAAGTAACATACAAAAGAACATTTATAAAAATGAGGAAAAGTGTCGGAGATAGAACAGAGCCCTGGGGCACACCAGCAATTATTTTGTAGGAATCAGACTTGAATCCGTCCAATACAACTTGTATGGTCCAGAAGATAGCTTTCAATCCAATGAACAAGAGTATTATGGATCTTCGATAAGAGAGCTTCATGCCAAACTCTATCAAATGCCTTGGAGATGTCAAGAACAATAATCTTACTTTCACCAAAGCGATGTAAAGATTTGTTCCTCTCTTCGGTGAGATATGCCATCAGATCACCAGTGGAACGGTTGCAGCAGAAGCCATACAGACGGTCATGGAGAAGCTTTCGATCTTCGAGATATTTCTTAAGCTGACGGTTAACCAGCATTTCCATGACCTTAGGATCGGTAGGAGCAGGAGGAGGATGGGTCACTTTCCTTGGGGACAGGCTTGACAAATGCTGTTTTCCATCTTCTATGAAAGATTCTAGAAGAGTAGGAGCGATAGAAAAGCTTACGCAGTGGCTTTGCCAGTGTGGAAGAACACATCTTCAGAAGAATCGGGGGTATACCATCCGGACCAGCGGATTTGTGTATATCGAGATCTTTGAGAACACTTGCTACTGTCCCATGGAAAAATGTACATTCTCAAGTACAGGAGGGGCAACGTTGCTGTGAGGCAGCGAAATGGGCGGCTAGCAAGTTTGCCTTCTCTGAAGAGTAAACAATTCATTTGTTATTGTCGATGAGTGTTGGAACCGAATATGTTGAGGAGTTTTTATTTTTTTCTTACAAATGACCAAAAATGTGTACTACCTTTGGGTGAAATTAAGTTCCGAATGAATGAGAAATGAATCAAGATATTTTTTTCGAGCAGTTGAAATATATTTGGCATTTTATTATTGAATTTGTTTTTGCATGTACGTATATATTTAAAGTAGTTTATTCTCTTGTTAATTGGTAGAGTATGTATTATTTATAGTATTTACATAGACAAAATATGCGTATGAATTAGTTGTCATAAATATTGGAACGCATTCTATATAACTCTTGACGTTGTATTTATGTTATACCAACTGTGCCCGCGGCTTTGTTTGCGCTAGCCTCGGAAATAAAAATCGTATTAACATTTTTTAAACATATCTACATACGTAACATGGTACTTTTCATTTAATCTTCAATGTTAAGGTAAATTCTTCGCTAAAGAAATAAAAGAATACCTAGTAAAAGATGATACTGACTATCCGGATAATATACCATAAATCCCCCAAAAAAAAACTGCGCTTGCAGGAGCGGATTGAAAATGTCGTGTGTCAGAAAATGATTTTTTTATTCAAGCATATAACTATTATCTACTTATTTAGAAGTCTTGGCTGAGTGGTTTTGCACTTTCAGGTAGTAATTTTAACCTGTCATCATAATAACAACAAAATTTCATTATTATTCATGTATACGAGAATAGATAAGGTAAAATTTAGATTTTTTTTCTTGCGAAATTTGAAAAATTATAATTTTTTTTCAAAGCGCCATATCTCAGGAACAAATTGACATACAAACACTTTTGTATGAAATTTAACGTTATATATTAAAAAAAAAAAATACAAATAATTTTAGCGTCGGGCGTGAGAAAAAAAAAAGTTATTAATGAAAAAACTAAGAACGGTCGAAAGTTTTGCAGTTTTCCCTCACCGTCTCCCTATTTTGCACAGGGTCCTCGATGTCCAAAATTTGAGAAAACGTTAAATAACCATCCCTGAATAATAACCCAAAGTTCAATTAAGTTCCGGTTTTTGTTCATTCAAAAGTACCTAGCAACAGGATTATAGAGGCACTTCATAGAATGTATAGTTATTTTTATAGATTTTGTTAACTAATCCTCATTCCGTTGTACCGGCCACAAAATAAAAATTGGGGTATGAAATATATAGCTAATTAAATTTCCAACTAGATTGATTATGAGAACTTTTGCGCTTAATCTAACGGTTACGAAGTTACTGCGCTTTAAAGTAAAAAAAAAACTCGAATTTTTAGAAAGTACTCAGATTTGCGCATTTTTGGCTGTTTCATAGCTACGTGGCTATTGGTTGTTCAAAAAAAGCAAATTAAGTCATTTTGCGTTAAAATGCACCAGAGTGAAAAAATTGCCGATTTTCATTCATTTTTCGTCGATTGTGAGAGGGCGGGGGGCGTGGTTGTGGAATGTTTAGTTTTTTTTTTTTTGTATCTACATGGCATCCGAAACAACATCAAAAATTCACAGTTACTGGGCTCAAAACTATATTCTTTAAACTTTTTGTTGTGTCCGTTATTTTCGTCGATTCTTTTATTAACTAACAAAGTCTTTGATCAGAGTCTCTTATTTATCTATACAAGAAAAAGGATGTGTGTTTTTTTGACAATCCGTGATATGAAACTTTAAACTCTAACCAAATTGTTATTATGTGTGGAAAGAAATACACATAGCGCAGCACTAACTGGCTGAACACAATGACGACGGAACTGGAAACATTGAATACACGCGAACTGTATTTTGTGAATACAATGGTACGTTACTGCATACGGAACTGCAATACGCATACGGAAAGGTTGGTTAACTTTTAACTTTTACGTACGAGAAATTATGAAAGAGAGAACAATCTTTCGTACGTCTGTCCCTCCCAAACCCTTTTATTTAGTATACCTGAAATAACACCAGATGATTCCATACTTCTTAATGATATTTCAATTCGTTGTATAACAGTTTCTTCTCTTTTTTATCATTTGTTTTTGGTATTCCATCCATTTTTGAATTTAAATGTCAAAGTTACTGTACGTGCATTGTGTTCCGATTGAAATTGGTACGTACGACAAATTTGGCACCTGTTCCGTACTCCGTCTCCGTAATGCAGTTCCGTTTTTGCATTGTGTTCAGCCAGTAAGTCAAAACGTTATAAGATGACAGATGTCACAGCACATTAACCAAAAAAAAAACTGACAAGCAGGTGGCAGATATTGTATGAGAATGAAGTAAGTGTTGAGTTCGATCGAGAGCAAATGATCAAAAGAATTATTTTTGACAAGAAAATAAAAACACTACCAATGATAGCTATAGCTGGCCTCCAATCGGAAGGACACAGCGTGATGTCAGAAGCGCTTTTGTGAGTATTGAGACGGCAGCGACGAAGATGGGTGTAGCACTTAATTAGGGCAAAAGCAAGTATATGCTGTCATCAAGAAGAGAAAACCAATAGACCATAGACAGCTATAACTTTGAGGTAGTTAGGGACTTTGTCTACCTGGACTCCGCTTTTAACTCAGACTCTTCGGGCTTAGAAAGTAATTAAGTAATAAAACCCTCTTTCGGGCAACTAAATTGTCCCTTTGTTAGACCCTCATCATCTCAGTCCTGCTTTATGGTGCAGACGCATGGACGCTGTCAAAAGCGGATGAGGAGCCTTAGGCTGTTTCGGAGAGAAGCCCATCCGTCCAACCAATTTTTTTTTTAATTTTCTGTTTTAAATCGGACCAGTAGTTTCTGATTAGCCCGGACGAACAAACAAATGCCCTTTTCCGCTTTATTAGTATAGAGCATTAGTTTTAAAGAAAAAAAAAATCAGATGTTTTTCAAAATATTTAACAAGTCTTAAGAATCTATGATGTATGTGGTGACATAACTACAGTTAGTCGCTATCATAAAGGGTTACAGTTAAGTGATTACTAAAAAGCACCGAAATGTCAAAAAATAATTATTTTCCTTTTGATTAATTTGTGTTTTGTTCTAAGTAGTCTCAAACCCATTCATGTACAGATATATATATATATGGTATGTTCGTATATACTTCTGTGAAAAGTCTTTCGTTTTGGTCATTATAATTATATGTATGTATGTATGATATATATAAAATGTTCGTCCTCGTTCCAACCACTTTTTCTTTTGAAGGAACATGTCCCTTAAGCATTTTTCAGTCTATCCACATATTATGCATTCACCTCATCATCACATTGTGGACATAGAGAGAAGGAGAAAGTGTGTGCGTGCCTGTGAGAGGGAGTTGGTGGAGGGATATGTTTCGAAATATCCTTTTGTGAAGAAGTACCATACATAGTATGTATGTACATATATCACAACAACTAGATGGAAATATGAACTAAAAATAAAACAGCTGAAGTATGGTGGTACATATTTATTAATAGAATAGAATAGAACAAAAGCCTGTTATATTTTTCTGAAAGGATATACAGATCAGAATATTAAGCGTTACAATAAATATTGGGTACAAGTTTTTTTTTTTTTTTTTAACTTAAATAGGTGAGCAATTATAGAACACAAGAAGCCACCTGGTACACCAAGTCTACAAACAATCTTATTGCAAAAAAAAAGTATCGGTTTCTTCCAATTGAATATAATGCTTAAAAATGTCTTGAAAACAGGACCATGTGTTTGATTTCAATTTTTCTATTTTATTAGTCTTATCATACTATTTAAAGAATGGTTACAATGTTTTTTTTTATTTATTTATTTGACTATAACTACAGATACATAATTGATCACAGTTATTTGGATTATAACGGGTGATTTTTTAAGAGCTTGAGAACTTTTTTTTTTTAAATTGCAAAATCTCATCGGTTCTTTATTTGAAACGTTAGATTGGTCCATGACATTTACTTTTTGAAGATAATTTCATTTAAATGTTGACCGCGGCTGCGTCTTAGGTGGTCCATTCGGAAAGTCCAATTTTGGGCAACTTTTTCGAGCATTTCGGCCGGAATAGCCCGAATTTCTTCGGAAATGTTGTCTTCCAAAGCTGGAATAGTTGCTGGCTTATTTCTGTAGACTTTAGACTTGACGTAGCCCCACAAAAAATAATCTAAAGGCGTCAAATCGCATGATCTTGGTGGCCAACTTACCGGTCCATTTCTTAAGATGAATTGTTCTCCGAAGTTTTCCCTCAAAATGGCCATAGAATCGCGAGCTGTGTGGCATGTAGCGCCATCTTGTTGAAACCACATGTCAACCAAGTTCAGTTCTTCCATTTTTGGCAACAAAAAGTTTGTTAGCATCGAACGATAGCGATCGCCATTCACCGTAACGTTGCGTCCAACAGCATCTTTGAAAAAATACGGTCCAATGATTCCACCAGCGTACAAACCACACCAAACAGTGCATTTTTCGGGATGCATGGGCAGTTCTTGAACGGCTTTTGGTTGCTCTTCACTCCAAATGCGGCAATTTTGCTTATTTACGTAGCCATTCAACCAGAAATGAGCCTCATCGCTGAACAAAATTTGTCGATAAAAAAGCGGATTTTCTGCCAACTTTTCTAGGGCACATTCACTGAAAATTCGACGTTGTGGCAGATCGTTCGGCTTCAGTTCTTGCACGAGCTGTATTTTATACGGTTTTACACCAAGATCTTTGCGTAAAATCTTCCATGTGGTCGAATAACACAAACCCAATTGCTGCGAACGGCGACGAATCGACATTTCACGTTCTTCAGCAACACTCTCAGAAACAGACGCAATATTCTCTTCTGTACGCACTGTACGCATTCGTGTGGTTGGTTTAATGTCCAATAAAGTAAACTGAGTGCGAAACTTGGTCACAATCGCATTAATTGTTTGCTCACTTGGTCGATTATGTAGACCATAAATCGGACGTAAAGCGCGAAACACATTTCGAACCGAACACTGATTTTGGTAATAAAATTCAATGATTTGCAAGCGTTGCTCGTTAGTAAGTCTATTCATGATGAAATGTCAAAGCATACTGAGCATCTTTCTCTTTGACACCATGTCTGAAATCCCGCGTGATCTGTCAAATACTAATGCATGAAAATCCTAACCTCAAAAAAATCACCCGTTACAAATAATTATTACTTTTACATAATTAGTGACGATTTAAATTGAATATAAGTATAGTTTGTTTAAATTTCAATTAAGTAAGATTAAAATCTACGAAGGAATTATAATTATTGAACTGTTTACATAAGAGAGAGAACGGTTTATTATTTAAGTAGTTTAAAGTAGTTTCATGTGTTCGCAAAAAAAAATGGCACATTTATTTTTATTAAGGAAAGCAAATAAGGACAATTTAAATCACCGTTTGAAAGTTTAAATATGAATGCAGCATTGAGTGATGACCTCCAAGACAAATCAGTAAAAGTCGCGAACGATATGGTGGAAGATGGTGATGATTATCCGAGTTAAGATGACGAAGAGCAAATAATTGAAACTGTTTTTGAATGGATTCAATGCGGGCAACGTGACAGGAGTAATATGGGCACCAAACTTGGCAACCATATTCCAAGATCGAACGAACCAGTTCAACAAATAGGCTCTTTGTCACATAAGGGTCGTTGAATTCTTTTGACCATCGTTTAATCATTCCTAGACGAACAGAAGCTTTTGCAGTTATAGAATCGATGTACATTCTGAAGTCTTATTTTGAAACAAATATTACTCCCAAGTCTATAAAATAATTAACTCTTTCGAGTTTTGAATTATTTAAAGAAAACATTTTTAACTCTAGCATTTCTTAGAGTTCAGTGTGAGATCATTCTTATTACACCATTCCTGCACATGATCAATATCAGATTGCATTTGAAGGTAATCAGCATTATTTTAATATGAATATGAAATTTTGCGCATCGTCAGCATAGAGATGTATATCACAGTATTTTATCACAGAGGGTAAATCGTTCGGCGGCTTCCTTGAGGCACGCCAGTCAGAAGTTTCAATTGGTAAAAATATTTTTGGGACAGGTGTAATCAAAGCTGATTTACACAAGGTTGGAAAGATAGAAGACACAATGCAGTGATTATAAATATGTGTTAGTGGATTAGCAACATAGGAAAAAATAAGTTTTATAAATCGCAGCGGGATTCCGTCTTCTCCAATAGCATCTGATTTAAGAATATTAAAAATGTTTATAACTTCATCTTCGGAGACGACATCGAAGTCAAAATGATGTATATGTTCATAAATTAACTCATCTTTAGGACTAAAATCAGTTGTAGTTTAAGTATCATTAGTAAACTGTGCGTTTAGATCATTTGGGTTAAGTACACATTTCAATATCTGTCTCTTACCAACACCAACTTTTTGGAGAAAGATTAGTGTCAAGCTTGGAGGCGAAGAAATTCCGCGTGAATGAAGTTGCTTGGTTGCGCACTAAGCAGTATGATCGCCAAAATTCAGGACTGGGAGATTTTCTCCAATTTATATAATATTTTCTACGTTTCTAATGGCAAACCGGACATCAGTAGTAAACCATGGACATTTTTTATTTTTAATGGAAACGGTTTTTAAAGGGACATGCTTATCAAACAATTCTTTTATGAAATTTAGAACGAGACAGAGCTTATTATCCACGTTAGCAATGTTTAAGCAATCATACCATGGTAAACAACTTGCATCCAAGCATAGCGAATCAAGATAGACGGAATTAAAATTTCTGTATGTAAAAGAGAGTGGAGTTGGCGAGTGGGATAAATCTATATCATACGTACAGAAAATCAGATCATGATCTGAAATGCCATCAAGACACAATTGATCATTGAGAAGGACATTTGTTGTATCGGACACAATAATTAAATCAAGTAAACTAGGTGAACTGTTTGGTGCATATCTGGTTGGGTAGGAATTTACAACTTTGAGACCGAAAGCAGCGACAGCATCAAGAAGCTGAAATGAACGAGAGTCCACTTTTAGAAGGTCAGCAATAAAATCACCACAAATAATAATGTGTTCATGCGTTATTAAAAAGTGTTCTAATGCTGTGAAAAAAGGGACAGGGGAATTCATTCTATTAGGGTTGTATACGCAAGCAACCATACAATTGGCAATTCGGTCAAAAAATTCAAGAATGATATATTCAATGCCATTTGCAGCTGATTTGCGTAAGATCATATATTTGAGAGTTTGTTTACAATAAATTGCAACACCCCCACCAGTTGTCGTAGAACATCTATCATTCCTTATAAGGTTATAATTAGGTAAACTGCGAATATAATCAGGAATATCAGGGATAAACCACGTTTCACTCACACAAATAACGGCAATCAATATTCACGCCATTAAAAATATCCTTCACATCATCAAACTTAGAACTATTAAGACTTCTGGCATTAAAAAGACATACTTTGCAAGCGTTAAGTTTAGAAGAATTAGAAAGACGCGAACATTTTTTGTCGGCGCAGTAGATCG
The DNA here is from genome assembly GCA_963971375.1 of Platycheirus rosarum. Taxonomy (NCBI): domain Eukaryota; kingdom Metazoa; phylum Arthropoda; class Insecta; order Diptera; family Syrphidae; genus Platycheirus; species Platycheirus rosarum. Next base: position 2,364,379 of record OZ020511.1, read on the forward strand.
AGAATTAGATGACTATTTTCTCATTTAAAATTCGTGAAAGGCTCCAGCTTATACTAGAAGTTAGAAAAATTGCTTCCCACTTAGTATCGAACTGACGACCTTTGGGTCAGAAGCAAGTATCTTTTTTTTTACTTGCGATTATAGGTACTATAATACAAGTTATGGATTCATGCAAAAAAAAATTTTTTTTCTAACATTCAAACATGACATTACGATGATAGAGAAGTCGAAAAAATGTGGGTCTGGAAATTCCGTCCGTCTGTCTGTCTGTTCGCGCCTCTACAGCCTAAACGGCTGAGCCGATTTGCTTCAAACTTGGTATTTAGTTTTTCATTTTTGCTCTAAGTCGAAAAATAACGGTACCTGCCATACAATTTGAAACAAAAAGTTTGATTTTCTCAAAAACGGCTGTAACGATTTTGATAAAACTTTCAGGGTGCTATTTTTTTTTACAACAATACATCTTTCAGTCAGAATGAATTTTTCGAAATTTGTTCTATAACGTTACCTCTCATATAACCGGTTATTTTCAAATGCGGTTTTTTATCGTTAACTACTATCTCGATTTCAATTAAATTTTGCACACAGAAAGTCACTTATAATTCAATGAATATTGCATTTCAAAATTTTCAAAAACTTTTTTGATTTTTTTTAATTTTTTCCAAAAAAAAATTGGTTTTCGAAATATTTTGAAAACGGGTTGATTGAATTTTCTTTAAATAATTTTCCCAAATGAAAACTACAGATTTCCTTATAATGACATCTAAAAAAAAATTAAAATATTTTTTCGAAAAGTTTAAAAAAAAACGACTTTAAAAAAACTGGTCGAACGATTTTCAATATTTTTTTTCCGCGAGACATTTAGTTTTCAAATTTTATTGCAAACTTAGTTTTTCCGAGAAAACAAACTAATTAAAAAAAATGAAAGAATTTTCTAAAAAAAAAATTTTTTTTATTTTAATAGACATGTGGTTTTCAATCTGGCAATACTTTTTTCGGAGTTGGTCTTTTTGACAGCTGTCACTTGATTTATGCTCAGTTTGGTTTGCCATTTCATAATGAAAAGACTTACTCCTGTAGAAGTTTGCAAATTGTGCAAATTTATTACCAAAATAATGGTTCGTTCGGTGGAGCAGAGTATCGAAGAAAACCCCCGAATGAGTGAGAGATGTGCCCATTCACTTTATGGAAGATTTTGCGGAAGAATCTTGGTTTTCAGGCTTACAAAATCCAATTCGTGCAAGAATTTAAGCCGAACGACCATCAAGCTCGTCACACGTTCGGTAAATGGGTCCAAAACGAGATGGCCACCGATTCCGATTTTCACAAAATTGGGCCTCGGCTGGAATTTATTCGAGCCAGCCGTGGCGGCCACTTCCCCGAAATCATTTTTAAACCATAATGCAAACCCTTATCTTTATAATCAAGCTTAATTCTTGAATACAATATTAAACTATATGCGTTTTATTTCTTCTTGAAAACCGCACGTCTAAAAAAACACAAAATATGCAGCCTCTTAGCAATTCTCTAACATAAGAACAAGTTCGTGCGACCCAGTCGTGCATTTTTTTAAATATATTCGACGATGTGACCGCACATATGAGCAATTGCGTGCGATCCAGTCGTGCAATTGTATATACATTTTCTTTAGAGACATTGGTGTGACTAGGATAGGACATGTTTTGAATTTTCTTGTGTGAATAGCCTGGACATAGTCGGATGTCTGCTTTCAAATAAAGTCAAATGAATTCATCCTAAATTTGTCAAAATAATTCTTCCGGCACTGTTACATATTTTCAATTTTATTTTAACAACCGGTAACTACCCACCTCAGTGGAAGAAATCAAAAAATCATACCTGTTCAAAAGAGTTCCACCAGGAAACAATTTAGACCGATTTCTATACTTCCTTTCTTGTCTAAGGTGTTTGAAAAAATCCTCCAAAGACAAATAAACCAATACATAAGTGCAAACAATTTACTTTCTGCTATGCAATCGGGGTTTAGAAAACACCATAGTTGTACTTCAGCCGTTATAAAAATAGTAGATGATATCAGAGAATCTGTTGACGAAGACAAAATAACTTTTTTGATACTTTTGGATTTCTCCAAAGCTTTCGATACGGTTTATCACACAAACATCTGGATTCTCAATTTCAGCAGTGACACTTTACATCTCGAGGTCATAAGCGGTCTCTGTAGCCAATAACACGTCTAAATTACCTTAACAACAGCAGAGGGGTGCCACAGGGTTCTGTTCTTGGGCCCCTGTTGTTCTCAATGTATGTAAATGAAATTCCAAAACCACCCAACTTCGGCTTAAGGACAATTTACCGGGGTTTATCGCCGCTGAAGATTGGCCCTCGGGCAGCCCGGATCTTAATCCGCTGGACTACCGTCTATGGAATGTCTTGCTGTAAGCCTCACCAAAATATTGAGTCTCTTTAAGCTGATTTGGTGAAGACAGCAGCTTTGCTACCTGGAAGTCGTGCGTGCGGCCATAGACGAGTGGCCGGATCGTTTAAGAAAGTGTTTTAAGGATAAGAGTGGCCACTTTGAATAATTTCCTACAAATTTTTAACGTCAATTTAATACATAATAAATGTCGTAAAAAGAATTTTGATAACTTGTTTATTATTTGAATAAGACGTGTTTTTGTGAGGAACAGAACTTATGGCAGGACTACGTATTCTGAGCTCCTAGTGTGCCGTGTGCGTTCTGAGCATGCTCTGAACAAATAAAAATTTAATGAATATTCATATAATATATAAAAATTAAAAAAATTGGTTTATTTTATGATAGAATATCGTTAAGTAAACGAGCCCATTGAGTACCAACTATTCAAATGTCTAGCTAATAACATAATAAATTCATGTAGAATAAAATCCTCTTCTCGAGACAAACTCATGCTGCCATAACTAAATGTCCATTTGTTGCAAGCATAAGTCGTTTGCAAATTGAGCAGCGAGACCTGACTCTGTCTCTGTGAAATTTTCCAATCTTACTGAAATTACAAAACAAGAAATTTCTGGATGAACTAAACAGCTGAATCATCAATTCAGTTTTAATTTAATACATTGAACATCCCAAATTTTGCTGGAACCATAAAAAAACGCACACTAAGAAATTTGTGTTTGGAACTCTCCAACTTGGTGTAACAAATTGCATATTGTCTAATCCGCTGTTGCATGGGTGCGATGCAAACAATTCAGGTTTCTTTCAATTTCTTTGTTTTCTTTCGCCGAATAATTTAACGAACAAAATTGTCTGGATTTCGATTGTGGATTCTGGAATGAGATTTGATGCCACACCGAGAAAAGAGAAAAACATTGTTTGCGTGAAGGCGTAAAAAAAGAATGTCTTACTCTTTATCCGTTCTTGATTCGGATCATGTTTTCTTAAAAATAAAGGATACGATCTTATATACGAGAAAGTATTTTTATTGTTTTTATTTTTTGGTTCAATTTTAAAGAGACAAGGACTGGGAAGTAGCTTCTTGTATATTCATTAATTCCAGTTTGACAATTGATCGAAGAGGTGAATTTTAATGTCATGATTGTATAATATGGGCATTTATTTAACGTTGGTTAACCTATTTTGCACTCTGGGCATTAAGAAACATTTTGTAATAATTATTTTTGAGTTGCGATAGTTATAGACAGGTACCGTTATCTTAAGCCATAAATATAAAATTAGGAAACCCCTTTAAGGAATGCCGAAAGAATGTCATCACTTTAACGGTCTTAGCAAATCGTTTTACATATACAGATAGATAGGCAGACCCAGATTTTTCCGCTAACTACATTTTCTCTACTATCGTTCAGTCATGTTTGAGTGTTACATCTTATTTTTGACTTGCGATTATAGGTACTATAATGCAAGTTATGGATGCGCAAAAAAAATTCTAACAATCAAACATGACATTACGATGATAGAGAAGTCGAAAAAGTGGGTCCGGAAATTCCGTCCATCTGTCTGTCTGTCTGTTCGCTCCTCTACAGCCTAACGGATGGGCCGATTTGTTTCAAACTTGGTATTTAGTATTATTTGGTAGTATATCTGGGGGTGTTTTTCATTTTTGCTCTAGGTCGAAAAATAACGGTACCTGCCATACAATTTTTAACAAAAAAAGTTTGATTTTGTCGAAAACGGATGTAACGATTTTGATAAAACTTTCGGGTGGATTTTTTTTTTTATAACAATACATCTTTCAGTTCGAATAATTTTTTCGAAATTTGTTCTATAACGGTGCCTCTCATAGAACCGGTTTTTTTCAAATGCGGTCCTATCGTAAACCATTATCCCGATTTCAATAAAATTTTGCACACAGGAAATCATTTTATAATTCAATTAATATTGCATTTCAAAATTTTCAAAAACTTCTTTTTAAATTTAATTTTAATAAAAAAATAAAATACTTTGAAAACGGGTTGATTGAATTTTTTTAAATAAATTTCTCAGATGAAAATTATAGATTTCCCTATAATTAAAAAAAAAAAACACTAAAAAAACTGGTTTTCAATATTTTTTTTCCTCGATAGACATTTATTTTTCAAATTTTATTGCATACTTAGTTTTTCCGAGAAAACTTTTGAAGAATTTTTTTTTGATTTTTTTTTAATTTTAGTTTTTTTTTCAAAAACGGTTTGTTAAAAATTAAATTTTTTTTGTTTTCTGATAATAAATACCAGCTGCTAGATGTTGGCATACTCAAAAATAAATTGAAATATGTTTTCGAAGTTTTTCAAAAAAAAAAGGTTTTTTGAAAAAAACTGGAAAAACGTTTTTGAAAACATGTTTCCTTAAAATTCAAAACTGTAAAAGGTATTAAATATCTTACTTAATTTTTTTTTTTTTTCAAAACAACGTTTAACAAGTGATTTTTAAGTGATTAACAAAATTTCAAATAATTTTTTTTTTTTTTCAAAAATCTCAAGCCCAAGACCACTGTCGCACATTAGAGCAAGTTCGTGCGACCCAGTCGTGCAAAGTCACTTCCACATCAAACAAAATAAATTGCACGACTGGATCGCACGTACTTGCTCATATATGCGGTCACTTGTAGAATAAAATTTAAGAAAATTAAAGTTAACATCAAAGAATTTATTCGATTTTTGTGACTTGATTGTTCGATAAAATACGTTAAATAATTTAAACGCCATTTTAAGGTATATTTAACAATAATTTACTTTTTGAAATAAAATTAATTTAAATAGGTAGCTTTCATGGTATTCATGGAATTTATTTAGGATATTATGTACCTACCTATAGTAAGGTTGGAAGGAAGGGTAGGTACTAAAATTAAGATACCTATTATTTTTCATAGGCGTCTTTATTATTTATTCTGTATGCTGTTATGATCATGAAATGCTTTAAAATAAATAATAATAAAAATAACGAAGTTTGCTTTCATTAGACCAATGACTAGGGCTCAACCGAATAATATAAAACAAAATTTGGGGGAAAATATTAAACAAATAAATTTTTTATGAAATCAAAAAAACACTATTCATAACGTTTTTTTGGAAAAATGTTGTGAGCAATCTTATTTCTTTTGCTGTTTTCAATTTTATGAATTTTCATTTTAAAATCGTTCGATTAGTTTTTTTCAAAATAATGTTTTTTTTTTTGAAAAATTTAAAGAAATCTATTGTTTATACTAGGAGAAAAATAAAAAAAATTCTATAGATTTGTTTTCAAAATATTCAAAAAAACAAAATAAGTTTTTTAAAAAAATATTAAAAATTAAAAAAAAAAAAGCAATATTTTTTAAATCATAAAACACAATATATTTTGAAAATTTCATCAAAATCCATCAATTAGTAAACGAGAAAGTCTGATTTTAAAAAAAAACCGGTCATATGGGAGGTACCGTTATAAAACTTTTTCTGAAAAATCCATTTAACTAAAAGATAGATTTTGCATAGAAAACATCATTCAGAAAGTTTTATCAAAATCGTAGGAGCCGTTTTCGATAAAAATAAGTTTTTCATTAAAATTTATATGGCAGATACCGTTAGTTTTGGAGCTAGGATGCCAATTTGAAAAACAGTGAGGTAGAGTACTCTAAAAATATACCAAGTTTGAATTAAATCGGCGCAACCGTTTAGGCTGTTGGAATCGATACGGACAGACAGACAGACAGACGGACGGAATTTCCGGACCCACATTTTTGACTTCTCTATCATCGCAATGTCATGTTTGATTGTTATGTTAGAATTTTTTTTTACGAATGCATAACTTACCCTAGTTCCTATAAATCGCAAGTAAAAATTACCGACTTTCTTTGAATCTGACAGATCCAAGCCGAACTCACAATTAGTATTTTACTGATTTCTGTTCGTAAACAATCCTTGAAGCCGTTTTCGAGAAAAATAAGCTTTTACTTAATGGTTATAATGCAGATACCGTTAATATTTGAGCTGAAAAAAAACCTTCTGTAGAATGTCAAAATAACGCTATGTTTCAAATTTGAAGACGATTGGCCCAACCGTACAGGCTGTAGTCCAAAATACATACGCACAGACAGACAGACCAGCAGAATTTTGCCAGTAACCCAAATATGTTTCTCTATCGTCGTAATGTCATGTTTGATTGTTATCTCAAATATTTTTATCCGCACGAATGCATAACTTGCATTATATAGGTAGTACCTATAATCGCAAGTAAACAAGCTGAAGTAGCAAAAATGTAAGGAAACCAAGTCGCAAAGGCTCAATTAATTGACGGCGTGCGATTGTCATTGCTAAAAATTACTATTATCATTGCAGTTTCAGCTCACCGTCAACAAACAGCTGATATTTGTCATTGTCCTGACACCGAGACACAAAAATCACGCTGAAACACTGACGGATTACAAGTACCGTCTACTACTAGCTATAGTTTTTAGTACTTATATTATCACTGATCAACGTAACCCCCCTCCCCCCTCAAACTGAGTTCCTGGACCTGTCACTGTGTTGATAGTAGTTAATTAGAAGTTAGATAACAGTTTGGTATTCATAGAAACCACGATTTGAAATGTTGTCTTTCTAAAACATAGAACTATTAAAATTAAGATTTCATTTTAGTGAAAAAAAGTTAATATTAACTGCATTTTTCGATGGTGTGGCTGATACCGCAGGTTCTTCGGCTAAATAAAATCCCTTTTCTACCTGGAAACATTTCTACCCTAACATGCAAATTATCCTTATAGCGGCAACACTTGCAATCAAAAAACATCGATAGGTCCAACTCCAGAACAACAACACCAGCATACAGCCTCTTAACTCACACCATACACTCCACTCTATACACACGTTATTATACGTTTTGTAATTACATGACAATAAGGAAAAAAAAATCAGTAAAATATCCCCATTCCATTTCTCCTTTCATTTCAACGATGATCAACCAAACCATCACGAAAACAACCTTAAAAGCAAACTATATGCAGTGCATATACCAAGACTCCAACTAACATTAATAAAATGGTAGCTTTACAAAAAGGTTGTTGCATTAAATACACAATACAATGCCATCTGTGGGAATACGTATAAAGTCTCGTGTACATCTATCAAATCCTCTTAGTTGTTATAAAAAGTATTCAATTCACAAACCACACATTCTGCTTAGGCCGTTCCGCGGAACGTGAGCATGAGTCATGCTTTTTCGTGTGTACAGCCGCTGTCATCGATTTATATCATATGTACCGTTAATGGTTTAAGTTTTTTTTGTGAAGCTTCTTTGACTATTTTCATAGAGATGGCAATGCTTCTGGAAGGGTTATTATCCAAAAAGAGAATTCAACATTTACTTTACTAATGCAACTGCGCTACGGATTGCTTTGCCAAAAAAAGCACGGCTAGTTTCTTCTCCAGCTGTTTGAAATACTAGGTGTGCCAGAAATTATATATTTACTTATTGCTTCTGGACTCGGATGTTCAATTTGCTACTGAAATCTTTTTACTAATGGCCATCTCCATAAAGGCCCTGACCAAGACCACTGATTTCATCGACATCAATTAAAAAGTTTGACTATTGAATGTTTCAAGAAGTATTACTTTCCTCTTACAGCATTCGTTAGAATTTTTCCAAGCCTTTAGCTTTGTTACTAGATAACCATTTCCTGTTTAACTTCATCATTAACATTTTAACTTTTTTTTTTACTCATTTTAGATGTCAACTATCATCAAGCTGTCAAGGTTCAGTAGCACACATTTTTTTAGAAAAACCACCTCAACTCCAACAATAATCATATTCTAATATGTCAACTGAAAGATATCTTATATAGATAAGGAACCGACTTTTCAAAGTTTATGTTCAAAATATGCATCTAAAATATAAAATCTTTAAAGGAAACTCATTGCCACAAATTGGCACCATCATCGAATCCATTGCCGGAAAGAAGCAGCACCATAATAGTCCTTCCTCGAAGGAAATTTGTGATTCTTTGGCCATTACTAATGCCATCACTGAAGGTAAATGCAATGCAACGACGAAAATAAGATTAAGATTCAAAAAGTCATTTGCACGATAAGTTAAGAAAAAAGTGTGACATTAAATTGAAGAAAACTACACTTTAAATACAAAAAAAAAAAAAAAAAGAAGAAGAAGAAAATAAAAATCTACAACATACAAAAAACTAAAAAATAGTAAATTTGAAAAATGTCGATTATTAAAATCAACTGTGATCTAAACAATTATTATAGTACTACTAGTGGTATAAGTCAGCGGAGAGATGTGGCTAAAAAACGCCTCAGACTGTTGGTAGTGAAAAATGGAGAAGACAATGATACAACGTCACCCAACATCAGAATGCAATCCATAATGCAAAACAGAAATGAACCAGCAACAACAGTGGCCCCGCGTCTGCAGCCATTATTATTTGCCGCCGCCGCCAGTGCTGTTTTTCCCGATGGAAGCCAATCAACGCAATCATCATCAACAGCAACAGCGACATCAATATTAAAAACAAATTTTGCAACAGCAAAGGTTGTTAGCAGCAAAATTAAAAACACATTTCGTTTGCAAATCTTAAGATATCTAGGCAAGATGAATTTGTTCTTTATAATATTTATCCTAATCGAATTGTATGCCGTGCGACCGGTGTGTGGACTGCTAGTTGTGGATCCGATTAGCTTAGATGGCGTTGCGAATTCAAATAGTGATATTGTTAGCAGTAGTATGAGTTACAGCAACAGCAATCATCATCATCATTCACACAGCAATAACAGTGGTAGCAGTAGTAGCAGTAGCAGTAACAACGGGGGAGGTGGTGGGCACTATTTAGACAAACTAGACAATTTGGAACGCAGCGTGGCAGCAGTGCTTATAAAAGTAGCATATGGTACAACATCGACTACAAAACGTAGTATACCCGACAACAGCTACGTGCCGAGTCTAACAACAATTGCAACCCCGCCATTAACAACCTTACGGTAATTGCAACTTTTTTGGTAGTTTCGTAATATCGAATTTTTGATTAAAATCACATGTTTTTTCAACAGTTATTTAGAAAAGTCTGCACACCAACAGCAGATCAATTTACATCATCGGAACTATGAATTGGATCTGGAGCGGGATCATGCTCTTCCGACATCAGCGCCAAACGCCGATATCTTGAAAAGCAACAGTAATCCAACGTATCCAAATCCTAACCGGCACCATAACCATGATCGTGATAGGCATCGACACTTGCTGAATTCAACACCTTCACCGTCACGTAAGTATTCAATATCATACAAAACATATACATTAAGTGTCTATATTATTCAAAAAACTGAATATATAAATATGTGTAAATACATATACATTTGCGCAGGTCTTTCTTATCATATAAGTACATTTCTTCAAAAGCCGAATCATCCAAGATTCGTTAAAAATACCTGTGGAAAGTTCTAAGTATATACAACTTAACGTCGTTTTCCAGCTTGCATATTTCTTAGTCTTAATACATTACGGACAGTATTACTAGATAAATGTAAAGCAATCTGATGCATAATTTGAACACCTTTTCGAATAAATAAAATTTGAAGTTCACAGTGTGTCGCTTAGTACGGTTCTGTATAAAATAGCAAAGTGCTATTTATATATATAAAGTCTATTAGCCGTTTTTTATACACTGAATTTGAAACATAATCGTGATTTGTTTTATGTCTCATATTTTTTTTTATAAAATTGACATTTGAATAACTTTTAAAGAGTTGAACTTTGATTTTAATTTGGCAATATATATTTTTTTCTATTCTAAGTGCCAAACATTCTGAAAAAGAGCCAACCAACAATTCCAATGTATCCAGGAGATATGCCATCGTATTCGCCTCCAGCTAGGTCATTCTTCACGCCGCCCTTACCTCCAGAATATCAAAATCCGTTTGCTGATAAACCTACTCTTCGTGGAACTAATAATGAAGGTGTGATTGTTAATACAGGGACTTATATCAATCGTCGTCCGATACCACCACCAAGCCTAATGCCTGGGCACGAGCGAATACCTTTTAGACCACCCGATTTGGGTGGTGGTTCAATAGTTATGCCTAGCAATTCAGGTGGGGGTGATTTTCCAGCCACTAGTCATAAGCCACAACTACCATTAGACCAAGAAGGCCAGCGGAAAAAAGCTTTGAATACCCCTTCACAAAAAGGCGGCAACAACCGTCTTGGAAGTGGAGTTGACAGTTATGGGGATGGTGTAGTTAATACAGTTCCGTTATCTGAGATAAGCGATACAATTCACAATCCCAGACAAGAACACCTGCCAAGTATACGACGCATTTTATCTGGATCCAATGGTCGAAAGGAAGATATCCCAGAAGTTCTCTTGAAACAGGTCACATCGAGGCCAGCATACAATCCTCAACCACCATCTTCGCCAGTGGTTGTTGTTCAAACCTCTCCTGAGAACATTCCAGACGATGGTAGAGGTGGTAATAATCAAAATCCGAATATAAACCAGAGCAAAAACTTTGACTTGGCCAGCGGTAGTATTGGCGGTGGTGAAAGTGACACAAGTGATAATATTGAAGATTCCAATGAACCCGAAGACCTCGAACAAGATCAAGATGAGCCCAAGACTCAACCCAAAATAAAAATGAGTACGAAATCAACTGACACGCCAAATGCAGGTGGTAAGTAAAAATTAATCTTTTTGATTTAATTCAATAACTTTGTCACATATCTTATCGCAGGTGGTGGCAGTAAACAACCACAGCAGAAGCAACATCACCTTCATCAAAATGGACAGCCCTCATCGTCATCGTCTTCATCGACATCTTCTACAACTATGTCATCAGCAACAGCATCTTCGTCTTCTTCATCATCCTCCTCATCTTCAAAACATAACACCGCTACGTGGTCAGTGGCATGGAACATACACGTCTATCTCTCAGTTATTCTCTTCACAATCCTGGGAGTTTATTCAATATTTAAGATGATCTTTTACAACAAACTCACACATCTCTTTAGTCAATCCTACTTCATTTGCATCCATTTGATATTAATAACTATTTGTAGCTCGCGCATTTTTTACCTCTGTTACGACGCATATAACATCCACTCCACGTTCCACATTTTTGTGTCAGAAATCTTGCTCAATTTGCCGGCAACTTTTTTGACAATCTCATTTTCCGTTTTGATTTTGTTCCTACTCATTAAGAGTCTCAATCACAAGAATAATCGTTACTCGGCTCTGATTCGGCCACTGACTGTGGTCGTTGGTAGTGGCGTTCATGTCGTCCTCTGCATTACACTACATTATGTCGAAAGCTACACGACCAGTCATAGCCAGCAGTTTTACTACCAGCAGTTGTATCGCAACGGGCTATATCACCGCGTAGCAACAAACAACAACATGGTATTGCAACAACATCATTTGCAGCAACCACTACTGCATCACCATCATCAGCTGACCATTCCGCCGCCTCCACCACCGAGGGTGCTCTCACTGATATGTCAAATAATTTACATTTTCATTTGTCTAAGCCTGGGGTTGCTTTATTTGTACATCTATAGAATTCTTAAGCGGATTCTCAGAAGCAAAAGCCAAAATTATATACATGGATTTCAAAATCTCTCATATGCCATTCACATAACGATAGCAACAGCTTTGCTGTTTGTATTGTTGGCAGCTTTGCAGATATTTGGTGCAATAAGTATTTCAACAACCCGCCCGCTAATCACATCGTCATCTGATATGGATTGGCTTCAGTGGGGCTATCAGTTTTCTTTGCGATTGATTGAAATCGCTATTATCACCCTGATGTCATGGGTAGCTGGTCTGAAAACTAGCGGCGGTGGTGGCGGAGCAGGTGTTGGGGTCGGCGGAATGGGTCCAGGTAGTGGCGGTATGCAGCGTGAAAAAAATGCTGACAATGGTCATAATGTGGCTGGATTTTTCTTGCCGTGTACGTCAAGTTCTAGCCAGGAACAATTTGAAACGGACTATCCAGCTATTTGTAATGCCAATACGAATCTGCATACATACACTCTACGTACGGGAAAACCCATATACGACGACACATTTGCGTTGAACTCTTTGGGTGGCGGTGGCGGTCAAGGATCAATGAGTGGAGGATCGCAGCGCAACGACTTTCAACTGCAGTCAACTAACAATTTTGTACGCCCTTATGACACTGGATCGCTGCAGTCCGGTAGCGGAATAGGCAGTCACATGCACTCACGTCAGCAAATTGATGCCCAGAGTGCCCACCATTCTGATTTCTTGACGGAGACACAAACCGATCATTACGAGAATCCGAACTTTGAACTGCGATCCACAAGCAATCGAGTCCCTGAGCAGCACCAATATTCGGATAATTGTTATTCCGAACCGTTGAATGGGGGTGGCAGTAGCACGAGCGGCTACGATTTCTCTAATTTTGAGAGACCCAAATTTGTCGGCAGTGTCCGCGAAGCCAATGTCCCAGTCGATATGATGCTTGACCGTCCTATGTCAAGGAACAATGACCGTACTTCAAATTCTAGCCGTAATCACCATCGTCCAAATCTGGATCGAACGAATTATGAAAATCCCGAGCGGCGAAGTTCTAACTCTACACATTCCTGTACAAGTGCGCGTTATGCAACATATAACTCGTTCGATCGACATGGTGTTGTGCGAAAAAGTGGAACATTGAACAACATTGGTGGGATAATAAACGGCCGCAATGGTAGCTCATCCTCAGCTGCCTCTACTTCATCACGTCCCTCTGGTGTACAGACGCTAAGCACTGCAAATCATCATCCCCGAGGAGGTGTTATAAATGGTTCAGCACGCATCATGCGAACTGGTGTTGGCGGGGCGCCCGAGCTAATGATGATTGATCCGAGCCACCCGCCACATCATCACCATCAACGGGACTCTTCCGATGATCAGCGAGAAATTCCAACGCATCCCCATCGTGGAGGCGGTGGTGGTGCTCCAATAAAAGCATTAAACTATTACCGCGAGTGTCAACTGGAGCGTAGCAATAGTGCCGCCATGCAGCAGTACATTCTACAATCTGACGACGACATGGTGATTGGTAGTAATGCAGAGCGTACGAATTTGATAAACAGCAGTGGTTCGCGGAACGGTGGGGTGGATGGCATGAGTGGCCCAGTGGGCGGAGGCGGCTGCTCATCATCCGGCATAACAAGTAGCACTAGTGGGGGTAATTTAACTGACAATGGCAGTGGTAATGGTGGTGTCGGCTTAATTACAGGCGACCGTGTTGGTAATACTAACTGTTGTACCGGCACTACTGGCAGTTCCGGCATGGGAAGCAGTAGTGGTGAAAGTGCCAACAGTGGCAGTATGCTTGTTGCTGAGCATGGTTTTGTTCGTTTTAGAGCGTTGGATGATATTAATAACGCTCAGGGTGTTGGCATTCATAATGCTTCAATTCGAACAACAAAGACTGGCGGTAGGAGTAAAGAAAAACAACGCTACGCTAGTAACACATAGTCGGAGTTAGTAGTTTTTAGTTATTAGTTTTAGGAGCAACTTTATCCATTAGTTCTTTTTACACAGAATATGATTTTTTTCTTTCGTTCAAACAGTGAATATTATTGTATTTATAAAAAAAAAAAAAAAAAACAAAAACAAAAAAAATAGTATGAGGCCGTGATAGCGAAGACTGTTGAGTAAAAGCGAGGCGACTGGAATGAGGTTATTGTTAAAAAATAGTTTTTGAGTCAGAATTTCTAGGTTTCATGTATTTCTTAGACATTAACAAAATATTTTTTTCAATTTCTTTATTTTATTTCATTGATACTTCTCAAAAGAATCCAAAAAGTAGACATTTTGTTAGACAGAATAAGAAAAGGTACACATCTTCTATCAATTATGAAAGTTATTAAACAAAATGTGAACAATGAAATTATTTAAGATTTTCGTAACGAATAAAACCGTTGATATCTAAAAGAATTTCCGTAAAGTAGACAAAGTATGTTTATCTCATAATTTTTCAATATACATTGTTATACTCTAAATCATATACTGGCACTTTAAAACACTGCAGTACGTGAAAAACATTTATTTAACACAGCTTACCCACCCGGCGTAGCTCGGGTGTACCTAGTATTTTCAAAAAAAACGACCCCGGCGTGGCACCACCTAGTAATAAAAACAGCCTTAGTTACTTATAAAATTAGCTATCTGCTTGTTGAACGACCCCAGCGGCACCAGGGGTGCTTAAAACAGCCTTAGTTAATAGTTACTCCTGCCAACATCAGTTATCTGCCAGTGAAAGTCCCGTCAAAATCGGTGCTTTCATATGCATCTTCTAAAAAAAACTGTTATTCTGGTATTAAAAACTGACACTTGAATTTGTATTTATATGTATAGATTAAAAAAAAATATATAATGTTTATCTTATTGAGTTAGATCGAAATACAAAATTGAAATAATTCTCATCAAAGACGTTTTTAGTGAGACGACTCGTTCAACCTGCATGCAATATTTTGAACTCCTAATTAAAAGTTATTAAATCTCTCTATTAAAAACTTTTCTATTAAAAAAGTCATCTTCTTTTCTGTTTTTTTTTGTTTTGTTTTTTGAAATTTAAAAAATAGTTTCAGAAATTAAATTTCTTTAATGTTTACTCTGTGTTTATCTGCAAAATGCTTTTTATTGGACGCACAAACGATAATCATCAAATGTAGCTAAGTTACTGTATTTCTATATCCTTTTAAGCTTCATTCAGTTTCTACCATTTTAACAGTTTTCAGATGTGTTGAAACACCTATCTCCGAAATTAAATTAAATTAACATTTTTTGGAATGCGTTTTAAACTGTCTACTATTTTTTCGTACAACTGTTTTTTTACTTCTTTAGCTTTTGATGTGGGCGGTTTATAAAGCATGCCAATTTTTCTTTTGAAAACTTAAGTTATATTTTTTTTATCCGCCACAAAGGGAAAACTGTTTTAGTTTTTTTTTTTTTTATGGGAAAAGCAATAAGCTTATATAGAAAGGTCCTACCAAAATAAATTGCATTCTTCGCTCAACTCAATCGTTCACGTCTTCTTTATAAACAAAATCGTATTTTATATTTTTATTAGCACCTATTGTAAATAAATTGTATATAACTGCCATTAACAAATAATAAAAAAATCTCTTATTTAAAAAAAGGAAATCGTATCTTAACAAAAAATCTTGCTAAATTATATTGCAATGCAGTGTTTAAAAGTATATTATAGTTATGTACCTAGAAATGGTATCATTGCAGTATTAACAGCCACAACGTACCCGTTATATGAACTTTATATTTGTCCACCTACAGAAAAATAAAACAGAAGAAACATACAAAAGTGAGACAGGGAATAGATCATTCACGAAAAAAGCAAGGTGGATACAATATTGGTGGAAAAAAAAACGAACTGATTAGTTAAGTCATCGTCGGTATTAACGCCTCTATATCCATTGCTTTTCAAAAAATGCACACTTAAAGAAAACACAAATGGATGCAATTGACTAATTTAGTTTGTAGTAATAAATACAAATTATGGACTTTTATACTTATATTTTACACACTTGAATTAATATTTGTTGTAATCTTAAACTGTGTTGTTCTTATTTTTATTATTAAAGTGCATTTATACGTATTGATAATAATATACAAAAGAAAACTATTGCAAGTGTAAGAAAAAAATTATAGCATTAAGCAAAAAAAAAAAAATCAATTTTTAGTACACAATTCGCTTTAGAGATAATATATACATATAAATAACTAACACAAACATAAGACAAATATATATAGCTATTTAGATCTAAAAAAAAAATAATATTTATATATAGAAAACAAAATTAAATAAATCAAGCTAATTAGTATATAAAAAAATCATTCATTAATTAAAGAGTCATTTCTCTACAAACATTTTTTTTGTGTTTAATTATTTTTTTTATTTTGCTATGCTGTTTTATTAAAGATAAAGAGTAATTCTTTTTATTATTTAAACATTATGTTTCCAATTTACATTTTTTATGTAGTATGTGTATAAAACCACTAAAAAAAAACTACAAAATAAATATTTTATAATTTTTTTTCAAATGAGTTATTTTTATTTTAATCATTGTTGACAAATGTTAGCCTGCGACAATGCAGTCAGTATTTTTTTCAGATTTTTTAATGTCACCATATATTAAAAATGTGTGAATATAGTACACTGCCGTATGTAAAATGCTTACATTATTGTTTTTATTTTAAACTAGGTCACCCTTATACTACAACTCTTTTCTCAATGGTCTTAAACATCTAATTTAGTGACTGTGATAGATTAACAACAGTGTTTAGTAAAACTGCAACTTTCTTCGAAATTTTGACAAACTAGTGAAATTGTACATTTTATTAAACATGTAATTGACAGTCTAGCTGACTTCAAAAGATGGCACATGGCAGTGTCGCACTAATGGGATAGTGCATGAAATAAACTGCAAAAAGCAACATCAAAAAGGCACATGCTGAAGCTTTTAAATGAACCTTATACAACAACCTAATAAATAAAACTGGCATTACTATTAAATTTTTTATTTATTATTCTAGAATTTAAACATTCTTTACTAAATTTTTGTTGCCTATCTTCATTTCTTAATTGTAACATTTTCTCTATCATAGGGCACAATTGTAGTTTTACAGTTGTGAATTTGCTTTGCGAATATTATGTTAGAAGGTAATTAATTTTTATTAAAAATGTATAAAATTATTTTTCTGGATTTTATCACGAAATATAGAAAAAAAACAGCTATTTAAAATTTTGAAATTCATCCAACAAAAAATAAATTTCACAATGAGCAATCAAAGTATCCAACTTGGCAATAGTTCGTTGAAATGTTTTTTTTTTTTTAATTTGAACAACGGACACATTTACTTGACAAGTTTTAAGGTTACAAATAATTCAATTATCCGATATTATTCTTATAATACAAGATAAAATCATACAAATTTGCGGTTGTAGATTCGTATTACATTGTCTTCTTTATGGATAAATGATTTCTTAAATCATTGTATACGCATTCCATAGCACTATCATGACTGATATTTGGCTTCTCCCCATATTCAAGCAAACCTCAATCTGACTTAAAAGATGAGAAGAGAACTTTGGCGGCATGTAATAAACTTCTTATTCTTACCCCTATCATGGTAACCGATGGGAACGGAATTTTCTCCGATTTTTAAGAAATACAACTTATTTCGAATAAAATTCTTTTTTTTTTTTTTGTTTTAATTTTGAATATTCTTTGAAAAAGATTTGTATTATTATAATGAGGAATACAAAAAAACGTTTTGTATGAGTCGGGGAAAATTCCGTTCCGATCGGTTATCTATATTCACACCAAATGAGTTTCAGCGCCATACATTGCGGTTAAACAGTGCTTTAAAAAAATGCTGCCTCATGATAGTACTGTAAGATTCATATGCAATGCTCAAAGGATATTTTAATCTTCTATTGCTCTCGTACAGATGTGATCCTAGATATTTATTTTCATCATTCACTTACAGCTTTTTTTTTTTTTTGATTGTTCATTGTTTGTTGAGGTAACCGAGTTCATTGTTTATGTTGTAGGATTATAAACTATCTACTCATTTGGCAACATTCGCACTACGTTAACACAAAACTCTATTTAAAGTGCATACCTTTGGAATTATTTTATGATATATCATGAGAGGAAATGTATAACTGCCTTTTGGCATACTTTTAAGCCAAGTGTTACAATTCATTAAGTGGAAGCATTTAACAGAAATTTTCCCAAAACGACAACTGTCTAATATAATGGTTTTATTTTAATATTTAAGACTCAAAATATTCCAACAAATTTATACATACAAACATGTTTTTTTATGTATAAAAAAGTCTAAATTAATAGTGCTGAGAGAAAAAAAAAAGAAATAACAAATGTTATGGATAAAAGAAATTCAACAAATAACATTTTATTCATATTTTTTTTTATCGTCCACGATTTTATTCACACGCATTAGAAAAGTAACAAAAACATTAAAAAAAGATCTCGTACAATAAATAATGAAATTTACATACATATTGTACATTTAAAAAATTAAGCCAACACAACATAAAATAAAAATATTTTTTAAAAGCCATGCATTTCATTTATTTCTTCAATAAAATATAATAAAAAGGAAACAACAAACAGTAGATATATACATAATTATATATATATATATATATATATCTAACAAATATGCGCTTTTAATATAATAATATAAGAAATATTTTATTTACATATATTCTTGCATAAAATATATATCTACATTTTTATTTATTTTTTCACTAATAAATATTAAAAAAAAAAAATAATTGTAAACGAGTTTACATTAAAAAAAATACTATACGGAATTTTATATGATGAAAGCCTAAGTACCTACACTAAACTCTTAAAACTATATTTACTTATTTTTAGGTGTACAAAACTGAGTAGTTCTAACTTCACATTTAGCATTCAATAAAATTATATAAAATAAAATGTAAATACAAACAAATTATCAACTCAATTTAAAAAAAAGTGAAAAATAAACAAGTTGAACACACAACACGTTCAGAATTAAAATAAAACGAAGAAAAATTCAAAGTTACAATTAATTAACAATAATGTAAAAATAATATAAACGCATAAGACAACAAAAAATATTTCTTATCCCTGTCTCTCTTTCTTTATTTCTCAATCTTAAATAAACAAAATAAAATTTATACATATAAACAAATAAAAAAACTGAAACGATTTCTTTTTTTCTTCCTATATTAAATATGTATATAGAATAATGTATGTAATGAACTATATAAATATAAACTTTGATACATCAAATATTAAAAAAAAAAAAAACAAGACAAAAAAACCTTTAAATTTTAAAGTTGAAATATATTTAGGTAATATTATATAAACACATAAACTAAGAATACGCTACAAAAAACAAAATTGTTTCATAGATAATGAAAAAGAATATTTACCATTACATAGGTATTTGCATTATTTTAGTTATTATCATTAAAATTAATTATCCATAAACACTTAACAAATAAGATAATTATTGAATTACATCAAAAAGTGAATACAAAACTTCAAGTTTAATAAAGAAAAAGAAAAAAACAAAGAAAAGAACGTGAGGACAAAACAAATCAAGAAACACATTAAAACCAATCATGGAAAAGAAAAATAAATAAAAAAAAAAAACAAATATGTAAATTCGCGCATAACTGTTTTCTTCTAAAGATTTTATGTTATTTGTATGTATTGAAGATGGTCTTCTATATCGTACTCTACTGATCATGCAGAACTTTTGTCAGCATCCAAACGCAGTAAAAAATCTCTGAAAAAACAACACAGCAGCAAAAAATTCGTTTATATAAAAAAAAATTATTTAATAACGATCAAACATGACATTACGATGATAGAGAATCAGTGGAAAATCTTTTTTTTTGACGTGTGGTTTTCAATAAGAAATAAAACGCATATAATTTAGTGTTATGGCCAAGAATGTAGCTTTATTATAAAGATAAGGGTTGGCCATTATATTTTAAAAACGATTTCGGGCAAGTGGCTGGCTCGAATAAATTCCAGACGAGGGGTCAAATTCTCCCAATTTTGTGAAAATCGGGATCGGTGGCCATCTTGTTTTGGATCCTTCCGCAATATCTTTGATAAAGTGGATGGGAACAGCTCCAATCGTTGCGCGCGATGGCGAATGGACTCATTCGGGTCTTCTTTGATACTCTGATCCACCCAACCGAACCATTATTTTGGTAATAAATTTGCACGAATTGCAAGCGTTGTTCAGAAGTAAGTCTATTCATTATAAAATGGCAGACCAAACTGAGCATAAATCAAGTGACAGCTGTCAAAAGACCAACTTTGAAAAAAGAACTGCCAGATTAGAAACCACACGTCTAAAAAAAACACCCTTTACTTGCGTTCTTTACCATTATGTGTGGGTTATTTAGCTTCTGCAGCGTCCCTTATATGGATTTGTGTGTAATTTATGTACATGTTTCTTTTTTTTTTAATCAGCCCTATCACAGGTTCCATCGTAATAGAATCGTACTACGAATCCCGAAAAAAAGTATCACTGCTCCCGTCGCAACGAAAATTTTCGTAAGAATTTCGGAGTTCGGGAAAATTGGTATCACTAAACCCGAACGAATAGGAAATTTTATTGATTTTTCTACGAACAATTATTTTGCTCGGATGTCGTGTGAAACAGTTTGTTAACACGCATTTAATAGAAAAATGTAAGTATTTTCAGTCTAAAGAAGAACAAAATATAAAACTTTAAACAAATATTTAACAAAAGGTGAAAAGTGAATACGAACAGAGCCCAATTCCACAGGCTTTTGGATATTCTCCAAGAGAAGCCATAAATTGTCCAGGGATTGTGGTCAAGTGGATTAAGAGCGTCTCTTAAAATACGACGTTGTAATTTTAATTTGACAGTGACATTTTGTTTTGCTTTTCACATTTTGACACAAATCAACTGATTCCGAAAGTCCGAAAAGAGGTTTGGATAATGGCTGATTCCGTTCGGGGTTTGTGATTTGAATTTGTTCGTATTCGGGGAGTAGCGTTTCGTTAGGAAATTTTCTACGAGGGAATCTGTGATAGGGCTGAATGTTTGCACGTAAACGACAAATCGTTTTTTATCTATGTACATTTGTCGGCCTGCCGAAGTGAAAAGAAAAGAACAGCTTCTCTAAAAAAGAAAATGGACGTACAATATATTTTTTTTAATGATTTTTTATTTAATTTAAACTTATAACTAAAAAAATCTTAAAATTAGCTAAAACTATCAACTTAGGGCCCTGTTATGACTCGCGATTCGCCAGAAATATTTGGCGAATGCGAATATTCGGTATTACTGTTTTCGAATCGCCTAATTAAATTACATATGTCAAAAAACGTGACGAATTGTAAACATTCGTCTCTCATCCGTCAGAATCGGTCGAACTGGTGACTAAATAATAAAGAAAAGCGCGTTTTTTTCAGAACTGTTTAAATAATGATTTCTTTTTTTTAAATTAGCGCGCGCACAAGGGATTATTTGTTGGAGGGAAAGGACATGAAGTGTCGATTAACATTGGTGTTGAATGCTTGCCGATCAGAATGGCAAGGGAAAATCTCACCGGGTAAACTATTCCAAATTCGCGTAGTTCGGCTAAAAAAAGAATCCATATATTTTACGGTACGTCCGAAATTCGGCTCAAG
The DNA here is from genome assembly GCA_963971375.1 of Platycheirus rosarum. Taxonomy (NCBI): domain Eukaryota; kingdom Metazoa; phylum Arthropoda; class Insecta; order Diptera; family Syrphidae; genus Platycheirus; species Platycheirus rosarum. The sequence continues at coordinate 2,386,046 of OZ020511.1, forward strand.
GGTGAATTGATGGGCATTCCTGGTGAGACGAGTATTACGGGAGAAACTTTGAAGAGGATTAATGCAGCTGGCTACTTCGAGTGAACATTTCTTATGAAGGAAACGGTAAAATAAGGAAAGGCATGAAACATTGCGCCGGTGTTCGAGAGGGACAATTGTTTCAGCGGCAGTTTTATTTCCTATCAATCTTACCGCTCTGTTTTGCATTCTATCAAGCAGGTGAAGCGATGTTTGCGAACCACCTGCCCAGATGTGGGAGTTATAATCGAGTTAAAGGGGAATAAACGCTTTTATAAATTGTGGCCATATCGGAAGGGGAAAAATACTTCCAACACCGATACAAAAAACCTAAGCACTTAGCAGCATTCTTAGCGATCTCAAATATATGGTCGTTCTAACGGAGGTCGTCGTTGACACACATACCGAGTACTGAGAGCTTATCGGTTTCTTCGATGTAAGTGCCATTCATGGACAATGGCATTGGGGGAATGTTTAGCTTTAACGACAGAAGACAGCATTGAGTTTTCGAAGCACGATTTCTATTACCCCATTTGACAATGCTGTATAAATCGGAGTTTAATGAGCTTGACATACGGCACCTTTGCAATTGTACGTCCGAAGGCGAAGGACGTGAATTATCGAACGAATATGAAAAGCTGAGGGTAGAGTCGTCAGCAAAACAGTTAAGTGGATTAGAAGTAACAGACAGAAGATCATTTATAAAAATGAGGAAAAGAGTCGGAGAAAGAACAGAGCCCTGGGGCACACCAGCATTTATTTTATGGGAATCAGACTTGAATCCGTCCAATACAACTTGTATTGAACGGTCCAGGAGATAGCTTCTAATCCAACGAACAAGAGTATTATCGATCCCAAAAGCACGCATTTTCGATAAGAGAGCTTCATGCCAAACTCTATCAAATGCCTTGGAGATATCAAGAGCAATAATCTTACTTTCACCAAAGCGATCTAAAGATTTGTTCCATTGTTCGGTGAGATATGCCATCAGATCACCAGTGGAACGGTTGCTGCGGAAGCCATACTGACGGTCATGGAGAAGCTTACGATCTTCGAGATATTCCTTAAGCTGACGGTTAATCAGTGTTTCCATGACCTTAGAAAGAAGGGATGTGAGTGCTATGGGTCTGCCAGTGTGGAAGAACACCTCTTCAGAAGAATCGGGTGTATACCATCCGGGCCAGGGGATTTGTGTATATCGAGATCTTTTTGAACTCTTGCTACTGTACGAGTGCGGAAAAAAATTTGTCCCATGGAAAAAATTACATTCTCAAGTACAGGAGGGGCAACGTTGCTTTGAGGCAGCGTGGAGCTGGCAGCGAAATGGGCGGCGAGCAAGTTTGCCTTCTCTGAAGAGTAAACAATTGGTTTGTTACTGTCGATGAGCTTTGGAACCGAAGGTGTCGAGGAGTTTTTTATATTTTTTACAAATGACCAAAAATTTTTACTGCCTTTGGGACACTGCAGAATTTTTTGCCGTAATTTTTGGTCATGCAAAAATTTGGTTCTTTCTATAACGGAGTTGCATGAGTTCCTTGCTTGTTTGTGCTTTTTCCGATTTTCCTCTGTAGGGTTGGCTTTGTAAGATCGGAAACTTACTTCTTTGAGCCTGATAGCTTCTTTACACTCAGAATTAAACCAAGACTTTTCTTTAGGTTTGATGCTTTTTACTCTGTTAGGAATAAAAGCACGCATCCCTAGAAGAATCACATTTGTGATCATTTCAGCACTGGCATCAATGTCACTATCGAGGAAGCATAGTGACCAGTTAAAGTTACGGAAAAAGAAATTCAGGCCGTCCCAGTTGGCTTTCTTCTATTGCCAAACGGTCCTGGTGGGAAGTTTTTCTTTAACTGGATGGGTGGGGGATGAGAAATTAGCTGAAATGATACAATGGTCTGAAGAGCCAAATGGAGAAGTTACACTAATAGTATATTTATCAGGGTGAGAAGTAAGAAACAAGTCAAGAGTATGGGCGGCTTGCCCAGGAACATCCGGTATACGCGTTGGCACATCGATCAGTTGGTTAAGGTGGTGTAACCCGGCAAAGAGCTCGACATACCTTCCTTCGGGTGTTGTCTGACCAGAATAGCGGAGCCAGTTGGAATTGTGTACATTGAAATCGCCCGCAATAACGATTTCAGTGCGAGGACAAAGGGAAACAATTTTCGAGATGGAATCAGACAGTGCATCAAACTCATTACAAGTCGAATTACTGTCAAGATTTGGACTCCTGTAAATAAAACAATAATGAATGACATGCTTGCGGACAGTGAATTTGAGCCATAAGAAGTTAAAGTCCGTGTTGGAACATTGCCCATATTGGAGAAGGCTCTGGCAAGCAATATCATTCCTAACATAGACCACGAGACCATGATGAGAAAAGAGTAATGGCACCAAGCTATACCCATGTAGAGCAAATTCTGATAAATCAGTATTTGCTCCAACCTGAGTTTCACTTAATGCCAAAACAGCTGGCCTGTGTTGAACAGTGTAGACGTACACGTGAAAGAAATTCTTTCTTAAACCACGGACATACAGCATGGATTCGTCAAGGGCAAATCTACCATTACAAATCTGTTGGAAATTACATCATGCATAACAAAAGGATTCTTGAATGGTCATCAAACGGATGTGGTATACACTGACTTCTCCAAAGCCTTCGATCAACTTAATCACCAGCTGCTTGTTAGAAAACTTTTACTTTTCGGTTGGTCCCCAAAACTTGTGTAATGGATTGCAAGTTATTTATCATCTCGTACTCATTATGTTAAATTCAAGTCTCATTTATCCAACGCAATATATGTCAAATCTGGCGTCCCTCAAGGAAGCCACCTGGGGCCACTGTTATTCGTAATTTTTATAAATGAGTAATATTTGATTCAAAATTAGACTTCAGAATGCACATCGATTCTATAACTTCAAAAGCAAACGATGGTCAAAAAGAATTCAACGACCCTTATGTGACAAAGAGCCTATTTGTTGGACTGGTTCGTTCGATCTTGGAATATGGTTGCCAAGTTTGGTGTCACATTGCCCGCATTCAATCCATTTAAAAACAGTTTCTATTATTTGCTCTTCGTCATCTTAACTGGGATAATCATCACCATCTTCCACCATATCTTTCGCGACTTTAACTGATTGGTCTTAATACGTTCGAGGACAGGAGGTCATCACTTAATGCTGCATTCATATTTAAAATTTTGAACGGTGATATAGATTCTCCTTATTTGCTTTCCTTAATAACACATGAAACTACTTAACTACTTATATAATGAACCGTTCCCTCTCTTATCTTAACAGTTCAATAATTATAATTCCTTCGTAGATTTTAATCTTACTTCATTGAAATTTAAACAAATTATACTTATATTCAATTTATGTAAATGTAATATTATTTGTATAATCCAAATAACTGTGATCAATTATGTATCTGTAGTTATAGTCAAAAAACGCACATATTGGAGTAAAGGACACTAAACCTTTGAATTGAATTTTATTCAACAAAACTCCACAAAATAAACAACAACAAACAACTAGCAATAGTTGTTGGTGTTACAACATATTGTTATAGTAAAAATAAAAATAAAATTCTGAACTTAAAAACAATTGTCAATTGGACAACTGGGACTGAACAACCCGAGGACGATGAATCAACGAAATTGTATAAATATAAATATAAATAAATTTATTGGCGTGATCTATACTCTCAACCATTCCTGTGTGTGTGTTGGTAATCTGCAAGAATGGAAGGGACCTACAGTTTACCGCCGAGTCCGAAAGTCACCATGAGATGCACTTTTTCGAGACAAATTTCACTCTTGGAGGTTTTGTCAGTTCCTCGCAAGAGGCAGTACCCCGGAAAAGAAGGTGGCTATGAGCGGGATTCGAACCCAGGCTCTTCGCTTAGCAGTCCCACACACAAACCACAAAGCACTACATTTTTGTAATTGTATTAATTAAACCTATTTTTCGAGACACAAATTTTTTTTAAATCTCATTACATAGAATTAAACTTAGTTTCGTAAGCCAATTGAATATAACGGGTCCTCCAAATAACTTTTTTTTTTGGAAAATGCTTTATCAACATCGAGTGTAGCTTCGGCTGTGTGGCACGTAGCGCCGTCCTGTTGAAACCAAATGTTGCCAATATCCTCTTCTTCAATTTTTGTGAACAAAAATTCGTTCAACATGGCCCGATAACGATCGCCATTGACTGTAACGGCCACTCCTTGCTCATTTTCGAAAAATGGCCAACTATGCCTCTGAACCAAAATCCGCACCAAACAGTGACTCGTCTTGGGTCTATCGGCTTTTCAATGTATGCGTGCGGGTTTTCTGTGCCCCAAATGCGACAATTTTGCTTGTTTACATACCCGCCAAGATCAAAATGAGCTTCATCTGAAAAGATGATTTTTTGTGGCAAAATCGGCAAAATTCTCTAAGTCGATCGCAGGCAGTAATGTCGCAACATTTCCCAGCGAATACACAACCATATTCGTTCAGCGGAAGGATAAAACTAATTATCTGTCAGACATGAGCTAAGTGTTACCACGAAATAAGCACTAGTTGAAAAAAAAACGTTAGATGGCGGACCCTTTATTTTTAAATGATCAATAAAACTTAATTGAAAATATTTTACTAACTTCTAATCTAAAACAAATCGAAAAACTTGCTATACCTAATTTAGTAGACACATTAAATAAATTAATAAAAAAATAGATATAAACTAATTTCTTCAGACAGACAGACGCAGATTTTTTTCCACTTACTCAAATATGTATCTCCATCATCGTAATGCCATGTTCTACAGCTACACCATCTACACCAGAGCATAACTTACCTTATAGAACCTAACGTAAGTAAAAATAGGTCAGTATAATAATTCTAAAAGTTATTCTTTTTTGTTTTTGTACTCAAATGGTAGCACAAACTGAAAGAAATACTGGTTCGCAGGTGCCTATGTTGTGAGGTGTACCAAAGGAATACTAAACCAAAGCCGGCTCTTAAAATATGCGAGAAATCTAGAAACTTAAAAAAAAAAAAGACTCTTTAGAACAACCTACTAAGAAGAAACAGCCATCCGAGTTAAGTTCTTTTTTTTCTTCGTTGTTTCCTTTATTATAGGGGAAATCAAGGCATTCCCGCGTGCCCGCGTTAGAATAACCATCGTCGCGACGACGCGACGACCGTCGCTGGGAATAGAGTGGTTCATATGCATTGCTTTTTCTTAGCTTTAAGATTCTGATTCAAGTATTAAGATACAATGTGATACCAAATCTTAATGTTAAAACAAGACAAGGAAAATGCAAAAAAAGAGTCAACCAAAGTAACCGCGGTAGGTGGACTCAAAAAGCTCAATTCATGGAAATATCTAACCGATACTATTAGGTGACTTGAGTAAAGCAGAATACCCAAAAGGCCAAAAACCTGATGAGGGCTTGGTCTGAATAAAAGTAGAGAGCTCTTCTCCAGCAACGCAACATACAAAATAAAATAATAAAAATCTTGTTTCTGTATAACTTTTTCGCAGTTCTGCTATGTATCTTGGATAGACTTCTTGAATTCACTGCGATCATCAGAATACGACAACGCGGCACTGTGCTTCAAACAGTGGGAAAGAATGGCTTCAAAAAAGGGAAAAATTTTGATTTCAGTTGGGTTTTGAACATGACTATCATTCTCGGAGAAAAATCAAAGATCAGAGACATTTCACATGAAAACAATAAATATTTAGTTTAGTTTAGTTTATTTTTGTCAGAATTTCTCTTATAGACTAGAATACATAATTGAATTACATTAACAGAGTTTAACAATTTATTTATTTATTTATTTGTTAAGCTTAGTACAAGCTTTAACTTAAAAACTAAGACTTTTTTTGGTTCTTGTTATCGGAGCAGTGGGGTTTTTGAAATGGGCCAATGGACCCACCCACGGCTCTTTTTACAAAAAAAAAAAACAAAAGAAGGGTATTTCGAATGGCTAATTTAAGTGCGGTCGAGAGAATGGGAGAGAGGTTCGATGAAGGGGAGGGGGGGGGGTACAAAAAATTGTCGGGAATGGAGATTTCGGGTATTAGTGTTTTTGTATAACATGCGCGCCCAAAAGGGATTTGTGTGTTGCCCTTATAGTGTTAAAACGCACTGCGCGAGCATAGGAAGATTAGAGAGGGAGGGAATGAAGGTGTCGATTAACATTGGTTTTGAATGCTTGCAAATCGAAATGGCAAGGGAAAATCCCGCCGGGTAAACTATTCCAAATTCGTGTTGTTGGCTAAAAAAGAACCTCTATATTTCACGGTACGTCCGAAATTGGGCTCAAGGGTGAACTGATGAGCATTCCTAGCAATACGATTATTACGGGCGAAACTTTTAAGGGGAGGAAAGCAGCTGGCTATTACCCCATTTGACAAGCTGTATAAATCGGAGTTTAATGAGCTTGACATACGGTACCGCTGCAATTGTACGCCCGAGGGCGAAGAACGTGAATAATCGAACGAATATGAAAAGCTGAGGGTAGAGTCGGCAGCAGAACAGTTAGTGGATTAGAAGTAACAGACAGAAGATCATTTATAAAAATGAGGACAAGAGTCGGAGACAGAACGGAGCCCTGGGGCACACCAGCATTTATTTTGTGGGAATCAGACTTGAATCCGTCCAATACAACTTGTATTGAACGATCCAGAAGATAGCTTCTAATCCAACGAGCAAGAGTATCATCGATCCCAAAAGCACGCATTTTCGATAAGAGAGCTTCATGCCAAACTCTATCAAATGCCTTGGAGATATCAAGAGCAATAATCTTACTTTCACCAAAGCAATGTAAAGATTTGTTCCACTGTTCGGTGAGATATGCCATCAGATCATCAGTGGAGGTTGCTGCGGAAGCCATACTGACGGTCATGGAGAAGCTTTTGATCTTCGAAATATTCATTAATATAAACGGATTTAAATTAGCAAATAGATTGCATATTTCTGAAATTTCGTTTGATATTGTCCCTGAGTGACTCATACAATTCGGAAGACCAGTATTTTTGCGTTTGGATTTAATAAATTTCCAGGAATGACCACTATTGTTTTGGAACAAATCGTTTAATCGTAGTTCTTATAACCTCTTTGAAGGAGTCGTACGCAATGTTTAAATCAGGTACATTCATGATATCCCCCCAACGCCACGTAGTAAGACTACGACATTAAATTGTTTGTCGACAAAAACTAGGTCAAGTATATGACCCAAATCATAATGACAGTTATTGGTCTGAATGATATCAAATTGGCTGAAAAATTCTGCTAACAGAATATTGAAAGGAACTAAATATTTATTTTCCAGATCAAAAATCAACAAAACTGCTGGACCCGACGGACTACCCGCCGAATTTTTTAAAGCGGCCGGAGATGACCTGGTGTAGTGCATACACCAACTCATCTCTAAAGTTTGGTCAGAAGAAAGTATGCCTGATGAATGGAACCTCAGCATCGTTTGCCCGATCCATAAGAAAGGAAACCCTCTAAACTGCACCAACTTTATAGAGGAATAAGTCTCCTGAATATCGCCTACAAGATCCTCTCCGCCGTACTAAGTGAATACCTGAAACCTTTTGTCAGCAACCTGATTGACTCCAATCAGTGTGGTTTCAAACCGGTCCGATCAAATGTTCACGCTACTGCAGTTCCTGGAGATACCCACATCCTCTTAATCGGTTTTAAGGACCGCATACGATAGCATTTATAGAGAAGATTTATACACAGCCTTGTCTGGTTTTGGCATCCCACAAAACCCGTCCCACTGTGCATGATGAAGATGGAGAACTCTCGCTGCTCCGTCAAGGTTGGTACTGACCTCACGGAAGCTTTTGATGTCAGGTGATGCGCTATCGTGCGGTTCCTTCAACTTAATACTTGACAAAATTATAAGAAACTTGCAAGTTTCTCGATGCAAGTACCACTCATGGATAGTGGCATGGAGGGTAGGTTATGCTTTAACGACAGAAGGCAGCATTGAGTATTTTGAAGCATTAAGAATTGGTCAGATCGGAATTTAATGAACTAATCATACGTTGCCGTTGCAGTTAGAAGTACAAGACAAGATATCATTGATAAAAATAAGAAAGAGTGTCGGAGACAGAACGGAGCCTTGGGGCACACCAGACAGGAAGGCATCCAAAACAACGCGAATTGAACAATAATTTTAGTTTTTTTATATGTAAAGTGATCAGAACTGACTAAACTCAGAAAACGAGTCACCCAAACGAATCAAACGTATCGTGCAGACGAAATGTTATTTAAATCAAAATGGACATTATCATGATTTCTCCTACTTCCCATAATCTTGTTTGATTGATTACCTATAATCACATAATCTACTTTATGAACGAAGTCTTTCAGAAACAAAGAAATGCATGATACAAGTCTTAAATCATGACAGAAATGATCAATTGTGAATGAAATGTTTTTATGTCAAATATTCTATCCCCAGCTGAATTCAAAATCGACGCGATGCGTTGCATGATGGTCGTTCGGCTTTAATTCTTGCACGAGTTGGATTTTGTAAGCCCGTAAGATCATTTCGCAAAATCTTCCATTAAGTGGATGGGCACAGCTCCAATTGTTGCGCACAATGGCGGATGGACTCATTCGGGTCTTCTTCGATACTCTGCTCCACAGCAGCAATAGCGTCTTCGGTGCGCACTCTACGGCGTCTCTGAGGATGCACATTATTCACTAGAGTAAACGTGGAGCGAAACCGATCGAGGGTTGCTCGAATTACCGACTCTGCTGGGCGATTATGTCGACCGGAAATTGGACGCAGCGCGCGAAATTAGAACAATTTGACAACGTTGTTCAGGAGTTTGTATATGTATTATAAAATGGCAGACCAAATTGAGCATAAATCAAGTGACAGCTGTCAAAAAGACCAGTAATCTCTCGATTTTGTGATTTGTCATGACCGGCTCATTTTCCTTCCATATTCCAGTACCAAAAGGTGCGTTTTAATGGCAGGTTACCGTTATTCGTTGAGTTATTAAAAAAAATGCCATTTTCTTTTCTACGGAAGCATTTAAGACCAAACCTTGAAGGAATCGCTTCAGTGGTTAAGGCTAAGGGTCAAGTTCGTTGTAGAGGCAGACAGTCAAACGGAATTGCAGAACCCATTCTTAACGTCTTTTCAATCATTGGCATATCAAGTTTGTTTGTTTATTTTTTTATTAAACAAATTCTTATTTTACATTACCAATATCGCAAGAATAAATAATAAGACAAACATTTATCTATTTTCTGTAATTTTAGAGTCCAAAGAAGCTAAACCTAAAATACCAGATTTTCGGCCAACTTTTATTTTAACTTAGACCAGTGTGAGGCTGCAAATAGGCGAGGGTAACCGGTAATGACGTTTCCATGATATTGCTTTTCTTCTATCCACTCCAAAGCCTGATCTCCCCTCTTGGAGTCCCACATTTTTTCCCATTGAAGTTAACTTACCTGTGTGGCCAGTTGTGGCCGCTGTGCAAGAACCGCTCACAATTTGGCCTGCTGGTCTTAACCAATATTTAGCTGAAATCAGTTGTTCGTCTATCACTCTAAATGAACGTTCGTCTGAGTGTGATTTTAAAGTGGGTGCACACGTCGTTTTGTCAAAAAAAAAAATAATTAGTGCACATGGGTACCCTAATCGTCGAGTAAACGAATGTCTATTTGTATTTTTTTTCATGCTTTTCTAATTTGAAATTAATTAAAAATTAAAAAAAAAATTATCTAACGATTTCTACCTTAATTGGTCTTTTTTCGTTTTTTTTTTTTTGAATATTTATGTGTAAATTATGTTGAAAAAACAATGACGATATATTTCATACCGCGGTGATTTAATATTCTCTAAAAAAATAAGAAAGTGTATCTTGCAGTACAAATATTTGCCTTTAAGTTTTTAGCATTTTGTATTGCAAACTTTTTTTTTTTTTTTTTTGTTGCAATTTTCTTTGTACGAAAAATAAGAAAATAACTCTGCGAATCGGTAGCCGTTTCACGCTGCATTATGAGACCAGGACGTGTTGCGGGGCTAAGGATTACGTATCAGCCCCATTTATTTGCAATTATCGCCCTGCTAACTCTCCCCTCACTTGGGCTAGCACAACATTCAGGTAGGTTAATACTAGTTCGTTGCTACCAAGTTTTTGTGACTAGAAATGTAATAATGCGAAGAGTTTGGTTTATGGCTGGAAGAAAAGTCGTTTATTTCAAAATATCACAAATAGTGTTGTTAAGGATTCCAACTAACAACTGATACTTATTGGTCTCGTGAAAGATGGACAGTTTTTCCCATTAAGCTCTATTTATACGAAACTTACAAAAATTTCCAGTTATTGCATCCGGGAAGGATGACTATGTATGTAATGCTGTTTTTAATACAACATTTTATTGGAATCCTTAGAACAATTTAATTTAATTTTTTTTTATTTTCGAGATTCTCTGTAACGAGTTTTTTTGATTTCCACGATTTTTCTATTTGAAGAAACACCAAGATGCCAAACAAATCTGAATACTAACATCCGGGAATTTTTGTTTTTCGTTTATAATATACTAGCTTACCCTTCCGGCGTTGCTCGGGTATACCCTACATTTTCGCCACCTAGTAATCAAAATAGCTTTAGTTACTTCTAACAAAATAAGCTATATGCTCGTGAAACGACCTCAGCCGCACCAAAGGGTGATTTGAATAACTTAGTTACACCAGTTTTCTGCCTGTGAAAGTCCCGTCAAAATTGGGGCATACATAAGAATTTCCAAAAAAAAGCTTCCAGCGCCACCAAGGTGTAATTAAAAATAGCCTTACTTAATTTTAACAATATCAGCTTTCTGCCTGTGAAAATTCCGACAAAATCGGTCGGTTAGTCTTACTAGAACCAAATTGACGTTTACGTTAGGGAAAAAGGGAAGGATGCAAAAGGAGGCAACGATGCACATTTGTTTTTAAGTTCTGCAAGTCAAAACTGGAGGGAAAAACAGAGTCTGGCAAAGCTTTCCACATTCGCGTGGTACGGCTAAGGAAAGAATCCCTATACTTGACGGTACGTCAAAAGTTGGGATCAAGGGTATATTGATGGGCATTTCTTGTAGCGAGAGTATGACGGTTGAATTGTTTCAGGGGAGGAATGCAGCTGGCTATTTCGCTATGGAATTAGCGATAAAATAATGAAAGGCAAGAAACATTACGTCTGTGCTCAAGAGATGTAAATGCTTCACTCAAAACGGTGGAGAGATTGGTTCCACTTTTTTTGGTGAGATATACCATCAAATCACTTGTGGACCTGTTGCTACAAAAGCCGTACTGCTCGTCATTAAGAAGCTTTCGGTTTTCAAGATATTTCTTAAGTTGAAAATTAATCAGCGTTTCATTGGATTTTTTATCAAATTTTATATTTGAAAAGATATACATAGATAGCCAAAATAATTCTGCATACCAAAATTTAGAATAATTGTTTTTTCCTATTTAGATATAATTCTTTTTTTAATTATTTTTTTTTTTTGAAAATTCAATATTTTTTTAAAGCTATAATAATAACGGTTCTTTTATAAAATATAAAATTTTATTGAAATCCAATAAGCCGTTACCGAGAACGGTGAAAATTAAAAAAAAAAAACATTTATATGAAATGTACTGTTAATAAATTTTCCCGTAAATTTGGTTTTAATAAAATGATAGCTAATACTTAAAAAAATTTCATCAAAATCGGTGGAGCATTTTTCGAAAAAATAAGCTTTTAAAAGATTATATGCTAGGTACCGTTATTTTTAGGCCTACAAACAAAATTTGTATTTCCCCTCTGAGGAATGCCAAAAGAACCACACAACAAATTTGAAGGTAATCATTTTAGCAATATACATACAGACTGACAGATTGACAGACTGACAGACTAACAGACTGACAGACTGATAGACTGAAAGACTGACAGACTGGCAGATTGACAGACTGATAGACTGACAGACTAACATATTGACAGACTGACAGACTGACATATTGACAGACTGAAAGACTAACAGACTGAAAGACTGGCAGACTGACTGACTGACAGACAGACTGACATTTTTTGTAGCTAACCTTTTTAGGCTTAAATATGATCGTAATATCATGTTTGATTGTTATCTCAAATTTTCTAAAATAAATAAATTTATTGGCGCCAATGCCTAGTGACTTATACTCTCAACCATTCCTGTGTGTGTGTTGTTCATCTATGAGAATGGAAGGGACTTGTAATTTACCGCCGAGACAAATTTTTACTCTTTTAGATTTTTTCAGTTCCTCGCAAGAAGCAGTACCCCGGAAAAGAAGGTGGCTATGAGCGGGACTCGAACCCAGGCTCTTCGCTTAGCAGTCCGACACACTAACCACTAAGCCATGGGGCTACTTATATTCACCAATCCTACACTTGCCTTATAGTCCCCATTATCTGCACATGTATGTATGTATGAATGATGGCGAAGGGAGAAAAACTAATACCACCAAATAGCTGATAGTTTCACTCATGAAGAATGTTAACTTAAGAGGACCAGGGAAGATTATGTTTACGGTATATGAATAGTTTTACAGCCCCGCTGCAAAACTCCTGCTTTGGTTCACCATAGAATTTGTAACAGGTGCAAGCTTGGGTATGTATATGCTGTTTCTTTATACCCGAAAGATTCCTTAAATTCAAAAGTAATTTTGCACCTCCTCCAAAAGGGCAGCATGCCCCTCTAAACTTTAATACCTTTGTAAGGCGCATTGCACTTTCAAAAGTGTTAAATAGGATTTATGTCCCACTAACGTAAAACTGGGACTTATGTCCCTTCACCTGAGCTAACACCATATGGCGTTAGTTCACATTTAAGTATGAGTTTACTTTTTTGCTGGAGCATACATATTTTACGGATTTCTAGCAATTTTTGCTGCCAAATTAGTGCTTGCGATTTATTGTATTTACATGTCAAATATAAATATTATGGCTCATTTATGAATCAAATAAATGTCAATGATTCTACAGAAAAAAAACGTAGAACGCTTGTTTCGAAAAATCGAGTTATAAAACTTTCGCTAATCAAAAGAAAATAGCAAAAGTGATTAATTGGACTTGGACAAATGTTAGTTTTATATTTTTAGATATTTCAAATTTTATTCAAATTCAATAAAAAATGTTGCTGATTGCTTATATGGGCAAATACAAAATAAAATTGGGCGAACATACAATTTTTTTTTCGTAAGAACCAACCTGTTTCTTCCTCTCACAAGTCAAGAGCAAGTTTGGCCAGTTCAGTTACACAATCAAATAAAAAATCTTAATGCTATAGATACATTTTATAAAAATGTGCGATTGGAAAGCGATCTGATCTTGAAAGGAGGGGATAGACCAAACACAATTCAAAATTATAATAAAAAAAAAAATCGTCTTTTGTTAGTTGTTGTTTAATGGGTCATCATCGAATCTACATACTACAACTGGATCTCAATAAATTAATAATATTTGTTTCGCCGAAAAAAAAAATGTCAAGAGATGTCAGTCAGAATGGTGTTGAGTTAGTTAATGAATGATATGGAAATATCATGTAAGATTATTAACAGCTTACCGTTAATTTTGGGTGCAGTGCATTGCATCATGCGATAGCTTTTTTCGATTTAATAACTAAGCTTTTGAGATTTTTTATTTATATAAATAAATCAATAAATAAATATATATCTATTTAAAATAAATAGAAATAAAAGCAACTTAGTGGAAGACTAAGGCGCCAGTTATAGCGATCAGTAAAAATCTATCACTAAAAGTTGAAACAGCTGAAAACTGGAATTTTTTTGTGTACGAGTGGTTATATCAATCAGTAGAGTTATGTCAGAAATCAAATGCCAACCACACTAGCCATAACGTCAAATTTGTTTTAATAATGGAAAATGCTGCAGTGAATTTTTTGCCTGTTCAATTTATATTTTCAGTACAGGGAATATATGATATTTGCCTTTCACTCTTACTGTTATGGATTTCAATAAGCTATCTCCATTTTAAAGCTCTCAAAAGGTTGCCATACTGGGCATTCTCACACAAATGTAGGTATGATTGCCAACTGCTTATTTATTCAAACAAAAACTTGCTCAAATATTATCCAATAAAATTTGAAAAATATTAATTTTGATTGGTCGAAAAAAGTACGTAAAATAGTATTAGCGGAATAATTTGAACGCTATTTTATTTCCTTAAAAAATTGAAGGAGCAGGATTTTTTTTTCAAAATCGTAGGATCGGTTTTTAAATATAACGGTTTTTTAACAACAATATTCGAAAATATTTTGAAGTAAAATTACTTAGGGTACCTAAATCTTCCTGAATAACAATTTTGATTGTAACCACCAACTTATAATTTTTTCACCAAAATTTAAGCCACACCTCCAAAAGTACACAGATTTTTTTTTTTATACAAATCCTTGGAGCCGTTTTCGAGAAAATATAGCTTTAACTTAACGGTTATATGACAGGTAACATTAATATTTGAGCTAAAAAAAATTTAAATAATCTTATGTTATAAATTTGAAGACGATCACGCTGTAGCCTAAAATACATCCGTACAGACAGACAAACATAATTTTCCGGTAACTCAAATACGTTTCTCAATCGTAATGTCATGTTTGATTATTATCTCAATTTAATTTTGTGTACGAATGCAAATGCTATAATGGCAAGTAAAAAAAAAATTGCCAACAAATATTGCATTATGTATCTTTATTGTAATCGTTTTTTTTTAAGAAAACTAAAAAAAGCGAAAAGATGGAAGCAAGAAAAACATAGCGACAACACCTTCTTCTTTAAACTTAAAATATGCTCTCATTCGCTCTAAGAAAGCATCAATTCTGGAACTTTCATAACAGAAACCAAAGAAAAAGATATTATAATTTCAATTAATGGCGAATGGTAACTCTGCAATAGTGCTTTTTTTTTAAATAAACACAATACGCGAGAGGCAAATTGATAATCAGTCTCCTCTCCTCGCAGCCGGGGAGCAGACAAGTCTTGTTGGAATGTACGAAGGTTATATGAAATATTACAACAACAATTTCAATGTATTTAAGGGTTCTCTTTTATGTTTACGTGGCAATTTCGTAAGTTAAGTTGAGTGCGATGCAAACACTTGCAGGTGCCAGTCTGTTTGAAAGCTCTCTTCCATAAGGCCTGTACTGAAAATATAAATTGAACAGAGTATAGGCGTTTTTCTTTATTCACTCAGAAAAGGTCTCTGAACAGAATCAGAGCACTACTGACCTGTCAAAAAAAGATTCGTGTTTCTTGTTGTGTTTCTTTTTTCAATCGCAGCTAGCTCGGAGCGCGCTCTATGAGCTCAGAATAAAATGACCGAGCGCATGGAGTAAAAGGCTGAGCGCGGCCAACTTCATATATTTTGTGTTTTGACAAATGACAAAACTCAAAATGGCATCGGTTGAAGTAAAATATTAAAATGAATTTTTCTAAAGAAATAACATTTATTTAATTAAATTTTTGTATTGAAAGTGCAGTGTGTTTCTTAATTAAATCGGAGAGCTCTGATCATACTCTGCTCAGAGCGTAATCGACTTGCTCAAACTCTATTCCGTGCCCTGCTCAGAGCTTAAAAAGAAAAACGAGAATGGTCTGAGCGCTCAGATGCATTTTTACTTGCGATTATAGGGACAATAAGGCAGGTTTAGGATTCGTGAATATAAAAAAAATCGAAATAACAATCAAACATGACACTACGATCATAGAGAAGTCTATAAAAAATGTCTGTCTGTCTGTCTGTCAGTATCAGTCTGTATAACGAGCTGCAGCCTAAATGGCTTAGGCGATTATCTTCAAACTTGGTGTGTGTGATTATTTTGGCATTCCCCAGAGGGTAAATTGAAATTTTATTTTTAGGCCTGGGAAAAGCTTATTTTTTTGAAAACGGCTCCAACGATTTTGATGAGAATTTTTTTGTTGGTATTGGCTATGATCTGATTAGAACAAAATTTACGGGAAAAGACTATTAACGTTGCCTTTCATATAAGGTTTTTTTTTTTAATTTTTGGCTTTCTCGGTAACGGCTCTTTGGATTGCTGTCAAATTTTATATTTGAGAAGATCTAGGTAGCCAAATTAATTCTACATATCAACATTTTTAATAACTTTTTTTCTAATTAAAATTAATTTTTGAAAAATCAATATTTGGAAAACTCATGAAATTACATTATTTTAAATTTTATAGTCACATGTATATTAATAAATTCTAAAAAACCAACATATAAAAAAAAGTTTTTTTTTTCAAAAAACTAAAAATAAAAAACAGGATTTCATCAAAACTGGTCCTACACTTTTCGAAATAAATTTTTCATAAATTCCTTGTTATTTAAGACGTGTGATGGCATACTTCATTTTTACTAAAAACCGTTAAGTATTGTGGTTTTTAATATTTTTTATAAGTTCAAACTGTGTTATTTTTACCGTAAAAGTAACTCGTTTTTGTCAAAGATCTTGTTTTCCAATGTGTTAAGGCACATAAGAGCAAGTACGTGCGACCCAGTCGTGCAAAATTTGTTTTTTATGCATTTTTTTAGAATTTATTAATTTACATCTCATTTTAAGATTTTAAATATTTTTTTTGATAAGTTTTAAAAATATTAAAAAAAAATCCAAAATTTATTAAAAATAGAAAAAAATAATTATTCAAGAATCAATTTGGATACTTTTCAAATATAAAATTATATTGAAATCCATTGAGCCGTTACTGAGAAAGTCGACAGTAAAAAAAAGTCGTTTTATGAAAGGTTCCGTTAATAGAGTTTTCCGGTAAATTGGGTTCTAATTAGCTGATAGCTACTGCCAACAAAAAAATCTCAAAAATTTTCATCTAAATCGTTGCAGCCGTTTTTGAGAAAAATAAGCTTTTTCTTAATCGTTATATGCCAGGTACCGTTATTTTTAACCCTAAATATAATATTTCAATTTCCCCTCTGAGGAATGCCAAGGGGAAATCGCTTAACCCGTATAGACAGCAAGTCGATTTACACCTGGACAAACAGACAGACGGACATTTTCTTATTTGTCAATGACTTTCTTAGGCTTCTCTATGATCGTAATGTCATGTTTGATTATTAATCCTAAACTTGCCCCATAGTCGCAAGTAAAAATGATAATCTCAAGGTGTCAAAGTCAAATAATCATAAATTAAGTGATCTATTTTCAAAAAATAAGACAAGTCAAAAAATATAACATTTGTATATACAAATAAACATAAGTATCTACATAAATAAAGATTTAATTAACTAATTGTCCTTCATATTACCGGCAAAATGAAAACAAAAATAATTAAGACATTTTCCCGGATATAAACATGGTTTGAATATTGTTTTTATCTTTTGTGAATCATGAATCTAACATGTCATGTTTTTAACACTTAACATTTTCAATCATATTGTTATGAAAGGGGAAACTTTCTGTGTAGCTGGTTTTATTTAAATTTATTTATTTTTTCAATAGATTAAATGCAATTAATTCTCTTGGAAAACGTACATTAATTGTTTTAAATACATATATACTCACATTAGCATTAATTGTTCAGAGGGATACAATTTATACAAATTCCATGCAAGGAGTCTATCATTTAGGTATTCATGATGTTTCATCATCGTGGGAGTCCATGCTATGCCCAATTATTATCTTTGAATGGTGTTGATACTGCGGTCAAGTTTAGGTTACGTGAAAAATGCTAATATGTAAATATACCTTTATTGCAGCTACAGCTTGACCATTTATTGGACGACGTTTAAATTGATTCATGAATTTTGCAATATAGTTGGTAACAATCATAAGGAGGGTAAACAAAATTTAATAATGTTTTTGAAACACATGTTGGCAGTTGCAACATCAGATGCAGAATCAGGTTTTCAAAAAGAAATATTGTTGCATTCAATAAATTCAAATCATCATTAAAATTGCTATGTTAAACAAGTTGGAATTACTGGTGAAGCGATGGAGATAGATACAGTGGTGTAGCTAGGTGGATTAGGGCCTTAGTGCATCAACAGAAAATCAGCCCCAGTCCCTTTTTTCATTAAGCTTAAACTTAAATTAGCTCTCAAGCTTAGCGATAGGTACAAGATAAGAATATACTGACTTTTATTTATTCCTATGAAAATATATACACACGTCATAGTTTAGTAAAGAAAATGTCAATAAATAAACAACAATCCCGACCTTTTTTTTTTATAACATGCGCGCGCGAAAAGGAATTGTGTGTTGCCCTTATAGTGTTAAAACGCACTACGCATACGAAGACTAGGGAGGGAGGCAAAGAAGGTGTCGATTAACATTGGTTTTGCTTGCAAATGGAAATGGCAAGGGAAAATCTCGCCGGGTAAACCATTCCAAAGTCGTGTTGTACGGCTAAAAAAAGAATCTCTATATTTCACGGTACGTCCGAAATTGGGCTCAAGGGTGAACTGATGAGCATTCCTAGCAATACGATTATTACGGGCGAAACTTTTAAGGGGAGGAATGTAGCTGGCTACCTCGAGTGAACATTTTTTATGAAAGAAACGGTAAAATAAGGAAAGACTTGAAACATGGGGAGGGGAGCGGAGGGGAGCAATTGTTTCAGCGGCAATTATATTTCCTATCAATCTTAACTCGATTTTTTATCGATGTTTGCGAGGCACCTGCCCAGAGGTGGGAGTTATACTCGAGTTTAGGGCGTATAATAGCTTTTTTAAATTGTAGCCAGATCAGAAGAAGAAAAAAACTTCTTACACCGATCAGAGCTTTTTGGTTTCTTCGATGTAAGTGCCATTCATGGACAATGGCATGGGGGGTATGTTTAGCCTTAACGACATAAGACAGCAATATGATTTCGAAGCATCAAACTTCACTCGATTCCTATTACCCCATTTGACACTGCTGTATAGATCGGAGTTTAATGAGCTTAACATACGGTACCGTTGCAATTGTACGTCCGAGGGCGAAGGACGTGAATCATCGAACGAATATGAAAAGCTGAGGGTAGAGTCGTCAGCAAAACAATTAAGTGGATTAGAAGTAACAGACAGAAGATTATTTATAAAAATGAGGAAAAGAGTCGGAGACAGAACGGAGCCCTGGGGCACACCAGCATATATTTTGTGGGAATCAGACTTGACTTCTTCCAATACAACTTGTATTGAACGGTCCAGAAGTTAGCTTCTAATCCACCGAACAAGAATATCATCGATCCGAAATGCACGCATTTTCGATAAGAGAGCTTCATGCCAAACTCTATCAAATGCCTTGGAGATATCAAGACAATAATCTTACTTTTACCAAAGCGATGTAAACATTTGTTTCTCTGCTGCGGAAGCCATACTGACGGTCATGGAGAAGCTTTCGATCTTCAAGATATTCCTTTATCTGACGGTTAATCAGCGTTTCCATGACCTTAGAAAGAAGGGATGTTAGTGCTATGGGTCGGTAGGAGGAGGGGGAGGATGAGTTACTTATTTGCTTGTTTGTGCTTTTCCGATTTTCCTCAATAGGGTTGGCTTTGTAAGATCGGAAACTTACTTCTTTGAGCCTAATAGCTTCTTTACACTCAGAATTAAACCAGGACTTTTCTTTAGGCTTAATGCTTTTTACTCTGCTAGGAATAAAAGCATCCAAGAAGAATCACATTTGTGACCATTTCAGCACTGGCATCAATGTCACTATCGAGGAAGTATAGTGACCAGTTAAAGTTTCGGAAAATTAATCAGGCCGTCCCAGTTGGCTTTCTCGTATTGCCAAACGGTCCTGGTGGGAAGTTTTTCATTAACTCGACGGGTGGAGGACGAGAAATTAGCTGAAATGACACAATGGTCCGAAGTGCCAAATGGAGCAGTTACACCCATGGTATATTTATCAGGCTGAGAAGTAAGAAACAAGTCAGGAGTATGGGCGGCTTGGCCAGGAACATCTGGTATTCGTGTAGGCTCATCGACGAGTTAGATGGTGTAACCCAGCAAAAATCTTAATTTTTTTTAATCTGCACGAATGCATAACCTTTGTATATACACTGCATATAGTACTATCATGGAGCATCGTTTTTTAGTTCTGAATCAGGTCGCGATGAGGCGTGCTGAAATTGCCAATTGGTGTGAATATGGAATAAGTACAGACAACAAAAGTTTATTAAATACTGGTAATATATCGGTGAAGGTTCTAGTCTCCACTAGTTAGAGTTAGTTCTGAATCAACCAGGAAGATGGCCAGACGAAAAATGACCACCATGAGAGTACTATACAATGGCATAACTTGCATTTTACTTCCTATAATCGCAAGTTAAAAAAAAAATAGGCGGAATCTTGTTTAAGTAGAAAGTAGGTGTAGATATTGGGGTGTGTGTGTGGATTTAATGAGAGGTATTGTGGGTGGGAGTTAACAGGCTGTATGTTGGCAACAACCATCAATGTTTTCTTATGACGTTATCACGTAAAATTATAGTCCGTAAACCGACCTGACAGACAACCAAATCTTTTTTTTTTGTTCAAATTTATCGTTTTGCATTACCTGCTAATTCTTTCCTATTTATTCTTTTTTATTGTTATTATTATGTATATGTATATTTAATGACTGTATTAATTTTAAAAGACAAGTTCTTAATGTACAAAAGATTATAAATAAAAAAAATTGGCTACCCAAAACCCTAATGTGTGGGCTTTTTATAAAAAAAAAAACTTAACAAATAATAATAATTTATCTTAATGTTTTAGAGGAGTTCTTTATATAATTTGACTTAAATTGGATTCATTGTTTGCTCAAATAAAATCACGGAAATTAAACGTGGAAGGTGATACAATTTAGGTTGACATCTTTCCGTTATTCCTCAAGTAATGGATATAAAAATATATCAACCCAAAAATAAAGAATGTTTTTGATTTTTTTTAAATTAATGAAAGTAAATAAGGGATGACTTTAATTATTTTTTCTTATTAGATATTCATCTATGCATTATATAAAGTCTTCCTTAACTAGCATCTGACAGATTTTATCCGAGAGAAAGTTGGCGTCGTGTTATGTAAGTAGGTACATAATTACATAGGTATCTCAAAGGCATGTGTTAAAAAAGGGAAATCAGAAAATATTTCCCGCTTGGAAAAACCAAAACAGACTGTAGAAAGTTATTATGGTTTTAAAGATTTACATCCTATCCAGGAGCATATGGGTAAAAAATCAGGCTTGTTGAAATGGTCGACGGCCGCTAATTTACCTTTATATAAAGTTATATGATTTCACACATATCATTGAATAAATAATGAAGCAAGGTTCAAAATGACATATAAATTAATAAATTTTATTTGCAAATCATTTTGACCAACCTTAACGTATATACTTAACTTTTGTTTGTCAGAAAAAAAGAAAATGTAAATAAAAACAAATCCATTCAAAAATACTTTCACTATTAACAGCACACTTACCCAGAGCTTGGGATACCTTCATACCTTTGGCTTTAATATCAAGAAAAATAAAAAAAAAGACGACGATATCTTAACTGGTGAGATTCGTTTCGACTTAATTGAAATAAAAAAAAAAAAAAACAGGTATAGCCGTTATAACTTCAAAAGAGTGTGTTCATGTGTATCTGAAAGCAACAATTCCGGCTTTTGGTCAAAAAAAAAGATAGTATAGCATTGCAAGGAGTCTTACCATGACATTTGAATGACGATATGACATTTTTATTTCTTTTTTTTTTGTATAGAATTTTTAGCACACTATAAATTAAATTAGCTTAGCCTTCCTATTGTTTAAGTTTTTTAATATCTTATTCTAAGTTTTATAAGGCGGAAATAATTCAGACAAAAAAAAATCCTGTTGCAATGGCTTTGTCTGTGGCCGAATACAAATTACAAATGATACAAATACAAATACGTTTTTAACTTGTTCTCAAATATCTTTGTAAATAAACTCTTTATCATGGAAGTAGTGCATTTAAAAAATAGTAGAATTTTATCCTGCGTTTTTGAAATTGAAAGCTAGGGAGTAGGTCGATAGCACCAGCGGCTGAGGAGCTATTAGCAATTAAAAGGGCGAGAGTCGGGGCGAATCAAGAACCTTTCATTCATTTCGCTCCTGGGGCCTATTTCACCAACTACCGGGTTTTCCAATAGGGACTTGACAACTTTGAATTTAATTTCTGAACGCACCCTTTAACTGCTCATCGAACTGTCATTGTCAATTTATTCAGTAAACTCAACATTCTCATCATGGTAAAATACACGAGCGAGCAACGTTTGCAAATTATAAAAAAATTTTACCGCAACTTTAAGAGCGCGTTGAATTGTTGCAAAATCATGGGCTCAATGGGTTCGTCAATAAGCAAAATATTAGTTATTGGTCAGGTGAAAATCCACATTTGCTTCAGGAATCAATCATTCACAAAAAATAACTGTTTGGTGCGGTTTTCATGCCGGCGTCGTTATTGGGCCATATTTTTTCGTCGACGTTACTATGAATGGTCAACGTTATCGCGCCATGATTACCTCACTTAGGACCTCAAAATAACGGCGGTATTTTCTGGCGAGCGACTTCTCAACCCGCTCCGGGAGGCGCAGTTATATCTTCAAGAGAGTTCTGGTGTACCTATAGGACAATGTAAAACATACTGAGCTAGGACTTTAATTTTTTTTATAATTAACGTGCGCATTAGAGACTATTGTATGTTAAGTACAATTCGTGAGCATTAGGTTAATAGGGAGGGGATGGACAGAAAGTGTCGATTAACATTGATTTCGAATGCTTGCAAATAAAAATGGCAAGGGAAAATATCGCAGGGTAAACTATTCCAAATTCGTGTTGTTCGGCTAAAAAAAGAATTCCTATATTAAACAGTATGTCCGAAATTGTGCTCAAGGGTGAACTGATGAGCATTCCTTCCTAGACGATGATTACGGGAGAAAGTTTTAAGAAGAGGAACGCAGCTGGCTACTTCGAGTTATCATATTTTATAAAAGAAACGATCAAATAAGGAAAGAAAAGAGAAAATTGCGTCGGTTTCCGAGGGGGAAATTGTTTTTTTGCATTTTTACGATAAAAATATTTAAAATCACACATAGATATATCGATTCAAGAAATTGCTACTAGGTGTCTGGAATATTCGTTTTTCCTGCCGTATTAATTTTTTACTTGCGATTAAGGTACTCTAATGCAAGTTATGCATTCGTACAGATTAAAAATTTTGAGATAGCAATCAAACATGACATTACGATGGTAGAGAAACATATTTGTGTTACTGGCAAAATTCTGTCCGTCTGTCTGTCTGTCTGTCTGTACGG
Source organism: Platycheirus rosarum (assembly GCA_963971375.1). Classification (NCBI taxonomy): domain Eukaryota; kingdom Metazoa; phylum Arthropoda; class Insecta; order Diptera; family Syrphidae; genus Platycheirus; species Platycheirus rosarum. The sequence continues at coordinate 2,409,363 of OZ020511.1, forward strand.
ATGTATTTTGGACTGTAGCCTAAACGGTTGGGCAAATCGTCTTCAAATTTCGAACTAAGGGTTATTTTGAAATTCTACAGAAGAGTTTTTTCAATTTTTTTAGCTCAAAAATTAACGGTATACCTATCATATAACCGTTACCCATATAAAAGCTTATTTTTCTCGAAAACGGCTCCAAGAATTTTTATGAAAAACAATCATTGTACTGTAGGTAAGCATTATATTTTGGTGAAATAAAAATTAATATGGTGGGCTAAGAACGGTACCTCCCATAGGACCGTTTTCTTTTCTTCGACTTTTTCGAAAACTGATGATCCGATTACTATAAAAATTGATATTCAAGAAGATGTAGGTAGCCTAAGTAATTTCGCATTAATTTGATTTTATAAAACTTTTTTTTTGCAGTTTTAATAATTTAAAAAAAAAATTTGCGGAAACAAATCTGACCCTAGGAGATATGTACATTCTCAAGTACAGGAGGGGCAACGTTGCTGTGAGGCAGCGTAGAACTGAACTGGCAGTGAAATGTGTGAGCAAGTTTGCCTTCTCTGAAGAGTAACTGGGCGAACACAATGCAAAAACGGACCTGGAATACGGAGCTGCATGCGTATCATGATACACAGAATACAAGGTATGCTCACTTTGGCTGATTATGCGCGTGACGTCACATTCTTCTGATTTTTGTTCTTAGAGAGTGTAAATAAATGTATTAATTTGCCGATTTTGTTATTGTTTTTTTATGTTTAAAATCGTTTAAGCCGTCAGTTTTAAAAAATAATCTTCACTTAACAAATAAAATAATAGTAAAAGAAGAATGTGACGTCATAAAATATCAAGATGGCGATTTGTATGAGTCTAGTGAGCATACCTTGTATTCTGTGTATCATGCATGCGTATTAGCTGTCAAACGAGTACGTACGTCCCAGCTTGCAACTGCCCACAATGGCGCTGTGCAGTTTTTTGACATAAGTCAGATATCAGCCCATTTATTATAATACCTTGTTTACATCGCTTCTTTGTTTCTTCTTTTTTTGGCACAAAAACGAATTGAATGAAAATTTAAAAGTATGTTAGGGTTGAGCTTTGGCATTTCTCGTTCGCGAAAGAAAATGCTAGCACGGACTAAAAACAAGAGTTTTTATACTCCCAATGGGCCTTCGCACACGAGACTAGTTCTGCCGAAATGAAAACCAGTTTCACTTCACTGTTCGACTGCGCACGGGATGAATTATGCTGGAAGAAAATTTTGTATACATGAACCATATTTCAATGTGTATGTATTTCTGTGCAGTCCTCAAAATGAAAAGTTGTGTGTGTATTAGTTTACCTGTTCCTTCTTCTACTCCAAACCAGGTAGGAGATTTTCTGCCGTCCCGCCTGGACACTGTGCTGTCTCGTGTGCGGAGGCCTAATCATATTTTTCTTTTGTGGTAATGGATAATTTTTGAAACAACGCAGTTTATATAGATATATGAAAGTATTGGAAATCGTGATAATCAAGATCAGTGTAAACATCAACGTACGTGTCTGTCCTGTTTCCATATGTTCTACAATCAATTTTTAAAGTTCTTATTTTTAGACCATGTCAAACATTTTCTTTTTCAAACGAGAAACATCAAAGCTCAACCCTTAAAATATTAAAACTTTCTTTCTTCCATTCGTTACTTCTTTCCCCTACTTATATACACCTTTTACAATTTTTGTAAAAATAAGAATGAAAAAACTACCGAAAATAGGAATGATGTAAGCGTACCTTATCAAAGATCTTTCAAAAAAATTGCGCCACTGTTGTGTCCATTTGTTTCTTTGTGAAATGTCAAAAAACTGCACGTCTTTATTAAAAGTTGACCAACCTTTCCGTCTCCGTATTGCAGCTGCGTCCAATTGTGTTCGCAACATTGAATTTGTGTATATTCAACATTTTTGACATCTATTCCAGCTTCAGCTCCGTCTTCCGTTCCAGCTCATTGTGTTCAGCCGGTAAAGCTGAAAACAGATGTGCAGCTGTTCTCACGCATAACTGCGCGCAGAACCGCACCTAAAACAGATGTGCATATTTTTTGACATTTATTTATTGCTGTATTGATGCCAAAATGCAGCGTTACCACTGGACATTATTAAAAAAAAATGCAAAAAAATGTTTTACTGAAGAAAAAAATTTGACTTAAAAATAATATAAATCAAATTTGTGTGAAAACTATGATGAAGTATTTTCTTAAAAGTGTTGGCAATAGTGTCACAGCTGTAACGCTGCTTAACAAGTGTGGTAAATATCAGTAATGCCAGATAGCTTTTATTTAAATTTTTTCGTTTTGTTGTGGTGGCAGCAATGAAACTACACATGGAATTTAGAAATAGAGACATCGTGCAGATTCTGCAACCCTACAGAATTTTGTGTTTACATCCCCATAAGAGCCTGTGTAATTTTTTTTCTGCACGAAATTATCTGCACATCTTTTTCGACCATAAACAATTGGTTTGGTATTGTCGATGAGCGTTGAAACCTAAGATGTTGGTTATTGTTTTTTTTTAATTTGGATCTTTACATAACAGAGTTGCATGAGTTTCTTTTTTGAGCTTTTTCTGATTTTCCTCTGTAGGGTTGGCTTTGTAAGATCGGAAGCTTACTTTTTTTAGCCTAATAGCTTCTTTACACTCAGAGTTAAACTAGGACTTTTCTTTAGGATTTATGCTTTTTACTAGCACGCATCCCTAGATCATCATTGTCACTATCGAGGAAGCATAGAGACACTGACAAGTTAAAAATACTAAAAAAAATATTCAGGCCATCCCAGTTGGCTTTCTCGTATTGCCAAACGTTCCTGGCGGGAAGTTTTTCTTTAACTGGATGCGTGGAGGACGAGAAATTTGCTGAAATGACACAATAATGGTCCGAAGTGCCAAATGAAGAAGTTACACTTATGGTATACTTATCATGTTGAGAAGTAAGAAACAAGTCAAGAGTATACGCGGCTTGCCCAGCAACATCCGGTATATGCGTTGGCACATCGATCAGTTTGGTAAGATGATGTAACCCGGCAAAGAGCTCGACATAATGTACCTTCCTTCGGGTGTTGTCTGACCAGAATAGCGGAGCCAATTGGAATTGTGTACATTGAAATCACCCGCAATAACGATTTCAGTGTGAGGACAAAGGAAAACAGTTTCCAAAACGGAATAAGACAGCGCATCAGACTTGTCACGAGTCGAATAACTGACGAGATTTGGACCCCTATAAATAAAGTTGCGTTCCAATTTAAGCTTTCTGTTAAGTTTAACCAATAATTGGAAGTATTTACACAAACTTTAATTGTAAATCAACATCATCTGGAAATTTAATGGATTCATAACATGACACATGACATATCATTCTTTTTACCCAGGAACGAAGCTAGGTCAAAGACATTTAGCCGAGTTTAACAAAAGGCTATTTTCTTGAAATTATTGTTTGTAGGAAAAATGCTTCACCCTTCTATTACTTAAACAAAAATATATAATTTTTACCATTTTTATCCGTTCATAAAAAAACTTTTCCTGTCTATGTACAGTTGGTTTGTCTTAACTTACCTGATTCATAAATCCACCCAGAGTTACATTATCCCATTGTGCTATGCCATGCTAGTTTAAATATTTTTTGCAATTCGGTTTTCCCACGAGCACAATATTATTTATTATTACAACAATCGTACAACATTACATATTTTAAATTAAGCTTGGTGCTGACTAATTAATTTTCTAACGAAAAACGAACCTACTACGCGACGCTCACTTCGGCTTAATGCATTTGGATTGGATGGAGATTCTAGTATATGATTGCAATACCTTAGATGTAAGATTTCCAAACATTGCTTATTACAACGCTGAAACATGAACTAACTAATATGATGCTCTACCTGTGGATGTGTAATAGCTCACCTTATTGTTTTGTATAGCGAAATTTGAAAATGGTCTTGTGAATAAAACTCAGATAAGGCTTCTTGCGAGGAATGAAAAATTCTGCAATAGTAAAAATTGTCTCGAAAAAGTGCATCTCAGATAGCCATTCGGAATCGGCGGTAAATTGTAGGTCCCTTCCTTCACAACATACACAGTGGAATGGTAGAGAGTATGAGTCACTTGGGTGGGCTCGGCCCCTAAGGAGCTGTTGCGCCAATTTATTTCATATTAAGATAATCAATTTTATTAATACCTAGCTAGTGCTGTTGGTAGTTTTATTAAATTCTTCGTTTAATCTTCGTCATTTCATAAACTTTTAAGTGGCCATTTTATTTTTTTTAATTCGCTGCGCTGGTTTTCTTCTAGGTCGGTCTTGTTATGGTTTAATTTGGTTGAATCTTTTGAAATAATGGATTATTTAATACAAAGCTATATAACTTCTTCCAATATCCTTTCCTGATATAAAATAAATAAATTTATTTATTATTTATATTATAAAATATATAACATAAAATATAAAACATAAAATATAAAATATAAAATATAAAACATAAAATATAAAATATTAAATATAAAATATAAAATATAAAACATAAAATATAAAATATAAAATATAAAATATAAAATATTAAACATAAAATATAAAATATAAAACATAAAATATAAAATATAAAATATAAAATATAAAATATAAAATATAAAATATAAAATATAAAATATAAAATATAAAACATAAAATATAAACTATAAAATATAAAATATAAAACATAAAATATAAAATATAAAATATAAAATATAAAATATAAAATATAAAATATAAAATATAAAATATAAAATATTAAATGTAAAATATAAAATATAAAATATAAAATATAAAATATAAAATATAAAACATAAAATATAAACTATCAAATATAAAATATAAAATATAAAACAAAATATAAAATATAAAATATAAAAAAATATAAAATATAAAATATAAAACATAAATTATAAAACATAAAATATAAAATTTAAAATATAAAACAAAAAATATAAAATATAAACTATAAAATATAAAATATAAAACATAAAATATTAAATGTAAAAATATAAACTATAAAATATAAAATATAAAACATAAAATATTAAATGTAAAAATATAAACTATAAAATATAAAATATAAAATATAAAATATAAAATATAAAATATAAAACATAAAATATAAAATATAAAATATAAAATATAAACTATAAAATATAAAATATAAAATATAAAACATAAAATATAAAATATAAAATATAAAATATAAAATATAAAATATAAAATATAAAATATAAAATATAAAATATAAAATATAAAATATAAAATATTAAACATAAAATATAAAATATAAAACATAAAATATAAAATATAAAATATAAAATATAAAATATAAAATATAAAATATAAAACATAAAATATAAACTATAAAATATAAAATATAAAATATAAAATATAAAATATAAAACATAAAATATAAACTATAAAATATAAAATATAAAATATAAAATATAAAATATAAAATATAAAATATAAAATATAAAATATAAAATATAAATTATAAAATATAAAATATAAAATATAAAACATAAAACATAAAATATAAAATATAAAATATAAAATATAAAATATAAAATATAAAATATAAAATATAAAATATAAATTATAAAATATAAAATATAAAATATAAAACATAAAATATAAAATATAAAATATAAAATATAAAATATGAAATATAAAATATAAAATATAAAATATAAAATATAAAATATAAAATATAAAATATAAAATATAAAATATAAAATATAAAATATAAAATATAAAACATAAAATATAAAATATAAAATATAAAATATAAACTATAAAATATAAAATATAAAATATAAAACATAAAATATAAAATATAAAATATAAAATATAAAATATAAAATATAAAATATAAAATATAAAATATAAAATATAAAATATAAAATATTAAACATAAAATATAAACTATAAAATATAAAATATAAAATATAAAATATAAAATATAAAATATAAAATATAAAATATAAATTATAAAATATAAAATATAAAATATAAAACATAAAACATAAAATATAAAATATAAAATATAAAATATAAAATATAAAATATAAAATATAAAATATAAATTATAAAATATAAAATATAAAACATAAAACATAAAATATAAAATATAAAATATAAAATATAAAATATAAAATATAAAATATAAAATATAAAATATAAATTATAAAATATAAAATATAAAATATAAAACATAAAATATAAAATATAAAATATAAAATATAAAATATAAAATATAAAATATAAAACATAAAATATAAAATATAAAATATAAAATATAAACTATAAAATATAAAATATAAAATATAAAACATAAAATATAAAATATAAAATATAAAATATAAAATATAAAATATAAAATATAAAATATAAAATATAAAATATAAAATATTAAACATAAAATATAAACTATAAAATATAAAATATAAAATATAAAATATAAAATATAAAATATAAAATATAAAATATAAATTATAAAATATAAAATATAAAATATAAAACATAAAACATAAAATATAAAATATAAAATATAAAATATAAAATATAAAATATAAAATATAAAATATAAAACATAAAATATAAAATATAAAATATAAAATATAAACTATAAAATATAAAATATAAAACATAAAATATAAAATATAAAATATAAAATATAAAATATAAAATATAAAATATAAAATATAAAATATAAAATATAAAATATAAAATATAAAATATTAAACATAAAATATAAAATATAAAACATAAAATATAAAATATAAAATATAAAATATAAAATATAAAATATAAAATATAAAATATAAAATATAAAACATAAAATATAAACTATAAAATATAAAATATAAAATATAAAATATAAAATATAAAACATAAAATATAAACTATAAAATATAAAATATAAAATATAAAATATAAAATATAAAATATAAAATATAAAATATAAAATATAAAATATAAAATATAAAATATAAAATATAAATTATAAAATATAAAATATAAAATATAAAACATAAAACATAAAATATAAAATATAAAATATAAAATATAAAATATAAAATATAAAATATAAAATATAAAATATAAAATATAAATTATAAAATATAAAATATAAAATATAAAACATAAAATATAAAATATAAAATATAAAATATAAAATATAAAATATAAAATATGAAATATAAAATATAAAATATAAAATATAAAACATAAAATATAAAATATAAAATATAAAATATTAAACATAAAATATAAAATATAAAACATAAAATATAAAATATAAAATATAAAATATAAAATATAAAATATAAAATATAAAATATGAAATATAAAACATAAAATATAAATTCAAATAAAATAAAATATTTAATAGAGTTTGCCTCTAAAATTATCTGGATTTCCTTGCCACTTACAAGGTGTTGCAAACCAGTGCATTTGTAATACAAAATGTATCTCTTCAAACCGCAATTGCATTATAAAAATGGCAACTTCTCAAGGCCTGTTTTTTCTTTATTTTTCTCCTCACTCAAGACTTATTGAGAAGAGAACGCAAGTTTGGGTTTATTTACAAAAAAAAAAAGACTTTTAAAGTGCAAAGGAAAAATGTTGTGGAAAGTCTCATAACGAATGACCTTAAAATGAAGGGTAGAAACAAATCCTCTAGACTTAATAGCATTCTAGTCGTGTCGTCTGTATACATATACATAATATTATGTAGTACGGGAATGGAACGTGATGTGGATGCCTTCGTCATTCCACTGAGTAAAATCTTTACGAAAAGTGTTTAGCTTAGCTTATAAAGTGCTGGCTTTAAGGAATTTTGTGTAATTGAGCCGCATGTGGCACCGGTTGGGAATTTTCATTACTTCGTGATCCAGTTCATTGGGTCGACCTAATAGCTGGTTCTTGTATGTTGACTTGTTGGAATTTAAATTTTATAACAAGTGGATTTGAGAAACGACTGTATTTTTCGTTTACAAACTAAGCATTGTTTTGCTATTTAAAACTTAACTAGTTCTTTTCGGCTGAATTAATTCGTATGGTTGCATTAAACGTAAACTGTAGGAGTGGAAGCTGTAAAATTATGTTTAAAATGTCATCTTTTTGTTGAAAAAATAGATTTTATCCTATCGTTTACTAAATTTAGTAAAGATGTGAAGGTATTTTCGAAAAAATCAAAGAAACAAATCCAATTATAAATGCATAATACAATAATGCCCAAGATTTTATTAAATAAAAATTAATTTTTTTTTTCTAATTACTTATATTTATATATTACGTTTTAACAATAATACATAATATTAATTTATATTGAATGTAGCACTGTAGGCTTTCGACTTTGGAAAATGAAAATGAACTAGAAATGTATTTAATTTTAGGTATTTTTTTTATATTATTACTGTTTTGGATTAGTTTTAAAAAGATTTACTTTGGTTTCAAGATGTTTATAAGTGATGTGTGACAAGATTGTGGATAAACAAAGAAATAACAAAGCCAAAGTATGAATTAAGAAAAAGAATTGAAATATGTTTTTTTAATATGTTTTCGAAAAAACTATGGAAAAAATCTTTCCCCAGTTTTACTTTCAAAAAATAAGAAGACCCCCACCACCATTGTAAAGGGTGTTTTTTTAGACGTGTGTGTTTCAATCTGGCAATACTTTTTTTCGGAGTTGGTCTTTTTGACAGCTGTCAAAGTCCTGAAGAACGTTTGCAAATCGTGCAAATTTATTACAAAAATAATGGTTCAGTTCGGTGGAGGAGAGTATCGAAGAAGACCCGAATGAATCCATCCGCCATCGCGCGCAACAATTGGAGCTGTTCCCATCTATTTTATGGAAGATTTTGCGGAAGGATCTTGGTTTGCTGGCTTTACAAAACTCAACTCGTGCAAGAATTGAAACCGAACGACCATCAAGCGCGTCGCACGTTCGGTGAATGGGCCCAAAACACAAAAGTGAAAATTGGGAAAATTGGGCCTCTCGGCTGGCATTTATTCGAGCCAGCCACGGCGGCGGTCACTTGCCCAACATCATTTTTAAAACATAATGGCAAACCCTTATATTTATAATAGAGCTAAATTCTTGGCCATAACATTGAATTATATGCGTTTTATTTCTTTTTGAAAACCACACGTCTAAAAAAAACTCCCTTTATTAGAAAATCTCAGGGGAAAATCGTAAGGTCTAAAAGCAGACAAAGCAGACTATGAATGTCTTTCGTTTGTAAATATATGTACTTCTAAATCAGTATAGAAGTAGGGTAAAATAGGGTAAACGTACATTGACATTCTAGATTTGGGATAATAATGGGGTTTGACAAGGACCTTTTTTGTATTCGGTGGTGTGAAACCCTAGATGGCCCATAAAGCTCTTAGCTATCTTTTAGCTTTCCTAAGTACACACCGAATTATTGGTATATCATTCCAATTTAATGTCCTGTTGAAAGTTTATGGTTTACTTGTGAACTTTAATCGAGTCATTAGGATTAGGATTCGGGGGTAAATTGTTTGTTTCTTCCGCTGCTGCAGATTTAGCACACGCACTGGGCCTTGGCTTCTTTAGGAGCGCCAATCAATTTTTACTTGCAATCTAACAATCAAACATGACATTACGATGATAGGGAAGTCGGGAAAAGTTGGTCCGGCAATTCTGTCTGTCTGCTTGTCTGTTTGTCTGTACCTAGAGCCTAAAGATTCTTCAGTTAATAGTGACCACCTTTGTCAAGACGCAACTTTCGACATATATGAAGTTTTTTACAAAAACCTAATGTGGATTCATGAATAAATCCAACACAATTAAATCTGCAATCATTAGGTTGGAAAGAAAGAGGTTTAGTCCAGGACCAGGCTAAGTCAAATTAATTGAATGTTTTAATACCAACTCTACATACTTCGTTGTAAGAAAAATAAAATTTAAAAAACAACTCAGTAGAAGATCTTGCACTAATTTTGGACTTTGTTAAATTATTGATTCAAAAAAGCTTTTAACGACCTTAAAGTCCACTAAAAATTGACGTTTCGCCCCGGTAACTCAATTTGACTCTTCAGTTGATAGTGAGTACCTTTGTCACCACGCAACATTCGATTTGTTAAGTCCAACAAATAAAATTATAAACTTAATATAAGTTCCTCCAACGTCACAGTTGGCTTGTGAAACCAAATTAAATACTACATATATGTAGGGTAAAAGCGGGTGAGATGGCGCACATTAAAGATCTAATTTATTTATCAGCTGAAACATTTATAAAAATCATTTTTGAAATCGCTTAAGCATACTCAATTCTTCCTATTATCTGTTTTACTGTCACTGGTAAAGAGTTTCAGAGTCTAATGGCATACACAAAAAAAAGTCTAGACGAATTTAAATAATTGGAAGAGTGCGTTATGAGGTTTAGGGTTCGTGAGGACCGCGCGAAGCGAAGCTTATCAAACAGATATATTGGTATCTTTTCTTGAATGATCTTATGGAAGAACATACAACATCTGGAATTGAGAAATTGCTCAAATGAGCAACCAAGAACCACTTGATGATACTGTGAAACATGGTCAAACCTACGAAGACCAAAAACGTACCTTACCATATCATTAAAAGGAACAGACAGTGAGTCAGGCCAGCAGTAAACTACAGCAGCATATTCAATAATAGGCAGCAGCAGGGATTTTATTAATCTCAACTTGGTGTTAACAGGAGTTAAGTTAGAAACAAAGGCAAGACTGGGTCGCACGTACTTGCTCTTATGTGCCTAATTACATTGGAAAGCAAGATCTTTGAAAGAAACAAGTAACTGTAACAAGAAACAAACTGTTTTTTTCAATGTAAATGAAAATAACACAATGTGAACTTATAAAAAAGATCAAAACCACAATACTTAACGGTTTTTAGTAAAAATGAAGTACGCCATCTCACGTCTTAAATAACAAAGAATTTATGAAAAAATTATTTCGAAAATTGTAGGACCAGTTTTGATAAAATCCTGTTTTTTATTTTTAGTTTTTTGAAAAATCTTTTTTTTTGAAATTTTGGTATGCAGTTTCTTAGAGTTTATTAATATACATTTAATTATAAAAATTAAAATATTTTTTTTGGATTAGTTTTAAAAATTGATTTTTCAAAAAAAAAAAATTTCAAAAATAAATTTTAATTATTAAAAATTGTTATTAAAAATTTTGATATGCAGAATTCATTGAGCTATCTAGATCTTCTCAAATATAAAATTTGACAGAAATCCAAAGAGCGGTTACCGAGAAAGCCCAAAATTAACAAAACCGTTATATGAAAGGTACCGTTAATAAAATTTTCACGGAAATTTAGTTCTAATCAAATGATAGCCAATTCCAACAAAAAAAATCTTAATTTTTTTTTATCAAAATCGTTGGAGCCGTTTTCGAAAAAAATATTTTTTTTCCTAAACGGTCATATGGCAGGTACCGTTATTTTTAGGCCTAAAAATAAAATTTCAATTTCCTCTCTGGGGAATGCCAAAATAATCACACACACCAAGTTTGAAGATAATCGCTTAACCCGTTTAGGCTACAGCTCCAAGTAAAGTTTTTAATGCAGAAAACGAATTACCCACTTCAGCTCTTTGACTACGATTTTGCAAGTAGTTTTCAATCAAACTAACTGATCTGCTACTTAAACCAAAATATAAACTCAACTTTCTACACAGAATGTGTAGAATGTGACTTTTCAAATGCCTTTGAAAAGTCAAGCAAACACAATAACGTAAGTTGGGCTTGGTCATACTGAATTCTAATATCATCGAGTACCTTAATCACTCAGAAAAGGTCTCTGAACAGAGTCTGAGCATTCTGAGATATATTTTTGAAATACGTTTGAGCACTTTTCTGTCACAAATGGTCATTTTTGATATGGCTCTTTCACAGGCGGCAATATTATGCATATAATACTATTGTCTCTTTCACTTTAGCTTATATTTTTCAAAGAGTGTTGTAGGCAATATGTGCATGGAATAAAGTGAAATAGCCTACAACTCTAAAGTGACGTTAATTGCGTTCAGCATTTTCTCAGAATGTTCAGTCAATTTATCCTAAGCACGCTCTGATCATTCTTTGAACTAAAAAAGAAATGCAACATTGAAGATCTGAACGCTCTGAGCGAAAAAAGAAATACAATTTTTTTTTTTGACAATTCAGACTCTGCTCTGAACGAAAAAAGAAAAACGCCTTTTATTAGCCCCGAGCGCTCGGGTCACGCTCGATTCGGAGCGAGCTCTATTCGCTCTGACCCCGCTCTGTGCCCCGCTCGGGGCTAAAAAAGAAAAACGCCTATTGTATGCGTAGCATTAATTTGTACAGAAATTTATGCGATGAGTCTATTGTTTGTTTACTAAACAAATCCATAATATGCCTCACAGTACGTAGCAAGTAAAAATAAGGGAATCATGGACGTATTATATATGGACTGCTAGTCTAATGTCAGCTTCATACAACAATTGTCAAAAAAAATTTCGCCAAAATTGAGAATGCGATGCTAGCTCTCCTGAACCCACTTCAGGAAAAAGAAATAACTTCTTAAAATGTTGACATAGAAGCTCGCGACGTCTGTTTTTAAAAATTCAAAAAGCCGCATTTACCGGTAAAATATAACTGACACTTATGAATTCTATCCATAGAAGTGTGCGACATCTTTGGTTTTTTGCCTCTTGTTTTTTAGATCGTGGACAACTTCCTTTTTTTATTGGTTTGTGCCTAAGACAAGCTAAAAGCACTAGAAGGAAAAAAAGGGATTTTTTATTAATTAACTGTGGGAGAAAAAAGGAAATTTTTAAAATGCCAACGTGGGAAAACCTGCTGCCAAAGTCTGGGATTACTGGATGAAATGTCAAAATTGAGGTTTAATTTTTTTTTTCCCCGCTAGTGTACTCAGGAGGGCTAGTGTCACCCAAAATAACTGAAACTAAAATGGAACCAACTTGAGGTAGGCAACTAGCAGTCCATATATTATACGTCCATGAAGGGACAAATCTGGAAAAACATTACACATTATTGGATTAATGCACTGAACTACCAACACTGATGGCCAAGTTCCAAGCTTGAGTCTGTTGCAAGAAACCATTCAAACTAAGAAGCAGTACTGAATGTTTGGTGTTAATTTCTCTTTTTTCTTCCCAGAAATGAATAAAATCGGATATTACGTGTGGTTGCAACTTTAAATATGATAAAACAACAACGTTTTATAAAAACCTACACCAAAATACCTCAAAGTTTAAAAAATAGCTTAAAAGTTTTCTCATTAAAAATAAAACAACAAAAATATGGCATTCAAGAAAAATGCAACTATTGGACAAACAACATTGTTTTTGCCTTGGGTTTTATATAATTCCCAAGTCTCAAACTGTTATTATTAACTATAATAGCATGTTTAATATCTTAATTTCATACTAAGAGTATGATAAGCCGGTTCACCTGTGTCTGTCGAATATAAAATAGTTAAACAAAAAAAAAAACAACAAAATATGAAGGTATCATGAGTTGTCGATGTCGATATCGTGGTCGTGAGAAAAGTGAAAGCGTCCTCTCACAATTCAAATGGAATTCGTCTTTCGAAAGTGGCAAGGTTATTGGGTGCTTGGTGGTAGGTGCTTTGCAGCATTACAGCAGCCAACACGGCCGGCCTAAATGAATTACTTGAATATTTTTCATGTATTAAACAACCTGCGAATGGGTTGTCAAAGGCAAATATATTTATTTTTTACTTGCGCTATAAGTAAGTACTGTGAGGTAAGATTATGCATTCAGACAAATGAAATTGAGGCAACAAGTATTTATGACATTACGACTATAAAGAAGATTATTTGAGTTATAGTATTATTATTGATTTTAATAGAACTTAATATTAAGATTTACACCTTTTAGATAATTAAGCCTTGTAGTATTGTATGTATCTTAAGAATCCGTTGGTCCGTTGCGTTACCGCATACAACTGACAGCTCGATTAAATACACGTGTTCTTATGAGAGGTGACCCATTGGAATCGCATGTGCTGGACGCACCGAATCAAGTAGACCAACTTTTAACTTTTCTCTCGGGTAAATCCGATGACATTAGGCGTTTTTCTTTTTTCGTTCAGAGCGTTCAGATCTTTAAAATTGTATTTCTTTTTTCGTTCAGAGAATGATCAGAGCATGCTTTGAGAAGGCTGTATGCGCTCAGAATAAATTGACTGAGCATTCTGAGAAAATGCTGAACGAAATTAACGTCACTTTAGAGTTGTAGGCTTTTTCACTCTATCCCATGAACATTGCCTACACCATTCTTCGAGAAATAGATGCTAAAACGAAAGAGACAATTATTGCCGCCTGTGAACAAGCAATATGAGAAGTGTCGATTTGTGACAGCCAAGTGCTAGAACGTTATTCAAAATTATATCTGAGCGCTCAGATCACTTTTATTTCAGAGAATAATCAGAGTATGCTCAGAATGCTCAGACTCTGTTCAGATTCCTTTTCTGAGTGAATAAAGAAAAACGCCTACTGAATGTCAAAAGCAATTTGAAGTTTCAATTGTTTTCTAGTCATGGGTTGTTACTTAGCTAAAAATTTAATTAAAACATCAATATGAATATTGAAACAAATTGTTTATTAATAAATATTTTGAGAATGGATGTCGTCATAATTATTAATATCATAGATATGTAACTCCATGAATCTACAAAGTGAACTTTAATATTGTTAATTTAAAAATCACACCTATAATCTTAGCACCATATTTTATTTGTTTTAGTCTTATATTGAAGCGTATTTAATTTTGTGCCGGATTTTAAGAACTCGTTCAACATTTTTAGCTATTCATTCATTTTTTTTTTTACTTTTATTATGACAAAACTTTTCAAAACCAAAACAAAATCCAAATAAAATGCAAACTTCGGTCATATTTGGGAAATGTCATAAATATTTTAGTGCAAACCGGTGTAAATCTAGCTAAAAACCAAGAATTCTAAAGTGATCTAGATAAAAAAGTTTTTTTTTTACTACTTCCAAATGCAAAATCACCAAAATAGCGAAAAAAATATTTTCTGCAATTCGTTAGAAAACGAATATGTAAATCCACATTCATGTATTTCCTATAATCTTCATGCATTAATATCGCTATCGAACAAGTACGATTTTAATATTTTGTATCCTCTTTACCAGTTACCAAATCACACTATTACTCTTAACTCACCCATCGACCCATCGCTAGCTCGTTTTTCATTTGGTCACCTCTTTTCATCGCATGCGGCAATGTCACCGAATTCGTTGCCGCAAACGAATGCAATAGACTCTATGATAAACCAAAGTGTTTTAATCGTTAAAATATTTTATCAAAATCAATCATCGATTACTGTGACGATGAGAAAGTTACACTATTTATCGTGTAGTGAATGATTTCGAAGAAAGAGGGTCTGTCTCAGGAGCTTGGTCTTCAGAGAACAACTTTGGCCACAATTTTGCACAAGGATTTGCATTTGTTACAGCTAGCCCATGAAAAAAAAATCATAATGAGTGAGGAGGATCATTTTCATTTGAATGGATATGTGAATAAATAGAATAGTCGGTTCTGGGCAATGGAAAACCCTCAAATTATTCATCAGTCACCTTTGCATCCATTAAAAGTTACAGTCTGGTGTGCAATTTGGTCAGGAGGAATCATTGGACCTTGATTCTTTGAAAATTAAAACGGCGTAGCGGTAACTGTGAATGGGAAGCGATATCGTGATATGATTGAAAACTTTTTAACGCCACAACTTCATGCTTTGAGCCAGGATTATAATGGAATTACTGCGAGACCTCTATCCACAACAAGTTATGTCAAGAAATGGTGATGTTGACTGCTCCGGACTTCTTTTTGTGGGGATATCTGAAAAGCAAGGTTTATGCAAACAAACCAGAAACGCTTGAGCAACTCAAATTTCGTGATGAAATTAATGAAATACCGCGTGAAATATGTGAGAATGTAATGAAAAATGTGCTCAAAAGGGCTCGCATTTGTGAGACTAAAAGAGGCGGAGATTTACCTGATATTTTATTCCATACATAGTTGCAGACATTAAATAAAACATTTATCAATATAAGATCTATTCTCTTTTATTTAATCAAACATTTTAAACAAACAAAATATTATATCTTCCCGGCGGACACCCTGTATATACAAAAGTAGCAAAAGGCAAAGAAAGAAAAAAAGGAAAATAGGAGAAAAATAAAAAAGAAAGAAGAGAAAGAGAGAAGAAGGAAAAATTGCAATTTTAATATATTAAAAAGAATAATGATTGAAGACCAAACCTGCACAAGCAGCAAAAGACTCAGGTTCAAAGAAGCAGGATTATCAATTTAAAGATATATTTACGTGTTAAAAATTTCGGACGTACCGTGAAATATAGGGATTCTTTTTTAAGCCGAACAACACGAATTTGGAATAGTTTACCCGGCGAGAATTTCCGTTGATCTGCTAACATTAAAAACCTATCTCTCCCCTCCCTATTTTCCTAATGCCCGCGCAGTGTATTCTACACTAAAAGGCAAACAAATAGTCCCTTGTGCGCGCGTTGCCAACTTAAAGTTCTATACCTGTAAAAAAAAACGCCAAAAAACACAAAAAAAGGTCCAATTATCGATGACTTTTCCACCATTTTATTTTTGAAAATGGCGAAACAAACTGAGCAGCTGCCAAAAAGATCAACTCCGAAAAAAGTATTGCCAGATTAAAAATCACACGTCTTAAAAAACACCCGATACTTCTACTACTAGTGTGTCCGCTACTGTATATATGAAAATAAAAAATTTATTTTTTTTTCGAAAACTCTTTAATTTTTTTTTAATTAGTTTTAGAGTTTTCTTGGAAAAACTAAGTATGCAATACAATTTGAAAACTAAATATCTATCGAGGAAAAAAAATATTAAAAATCGTTCGATCAGTTTTTTTTTTTTAAACTTTTAGAAAAATTATAAGAAATTCTGTAGTTTTCATCTGGAAAAATTATTAAAAAAATCCAATCAACCCATTTTCAAAATATTTCGAAAACAATTTTTTTAGGGAAAATTTAAAAAAATCGAAAAAAAGTTTTTGAAAATTTTGAAATGCAATAATTAATTGAATTATAAACAAATTCCTGTGTGCGAAATTTTATTGAAATCGGGACAATGGTTTACGATAAAACCGTATTTAAAAAAGACGGTTCTCTTAGAGGTACCGTTATAGAACAAATTTCGAAAAATGCATTCTAACTGAAAAATGTATTGTTGTAAAAAAAATAGCAACCTAAGAGTTTTATCAAAATCGTTAGAGCCGTTTTCGACAAAATATAACATTTTTGTTAAAGATTGTATGGCAGTTACCGTTATTTTTCGACCTAGAAGAAAAATGAAAAATTACCAATGGGATACTACTAAATAAGTACTAAATACCAAGTTTCAAGCAAATCGGCACATCCGTTAAGGCTGTAGAGATGCGAATAGACAGACAGACGGACGGAATTTCCGGACCCACTTTTTTCGACTTCTCTATCATCGTAATGTCATGTTTGATTGTTGATTTTTTTCGCACGGATTGGATTCGTGCAAAAAAAAAAGAGTTGGTTGTCTGTATAGTCGGTTCACGGACGATAATTTTACGTCATAAGAAAACGTTGATAGCAGCGATACCAAAATACAGCCCGTTAACTCACAGCCACAAACACTCTCGTCAAATCCACACCCACACACCCCAATATCTACATCTACTTTCTAATTTAACAAAACTCCGCCTATTTTATATTTCTTTTCCTCTTCTTTTTCTTTTTGAATTTCAGTGGAATTATTTTGGAAATTTGTGCCGCATTTTTCACTTTTCTTATCAGCATTAGTCTTATTAACATGATGCATGAGTCATGTTATTTCGTATGTGTTGAGTGTCATCGATTTATTAGATGTCAATACGTCAAAAAATATGGCTGGCACAAAGTAGGTACCTAGTAGTCACAGTCAGCCCTTAGTACCGTATATACTCAATACTGTACGACACTGTACCTACTCCTTTCTCATTTCAAATTAAACATTAGAAATCAGAAATGATTTTTTGGGATTAATTAACCAATTATTTTAATGCAGTACAAAAAAACATTTGGAACGAACGAAAACCAGAGACGAAATTGAAGCTTCCATGCACGCACCTCTGTCTGGCAACCCTTGCCACAAGCAAGCCAACTGTTAGAAAATGGTCCAACAATGCCACAACCCACAAGCCACCACAGAAAAAAATTATTTAAGTTCATTACATTACATTTTTATTCGCGGTAAACGAAGTTTACAAGTTGGAATTTTCAGATAGGGAAAGTATGTAACTAACCAGACCAGGGGTATTGAGGACGCAACGTCACATGGAATCATAAATCCATTCCTTTTAACATCCTTCTGGTCGGACTTGTTACAACCGGGAGCGACAATCTTTCTAGAATGCACAAAATACCAGATACAGACATCATCATTGCAACAGAAAACTACAAACAACATCATTAGCGTAACTGGTTAACAACAAAAGCAGTAAGTTGCTGTAAATGGAATTTTGATGTGGAATACAAGAAGAACCATCCATCTACTACATTTCCTGATGATGACGACTTAACTGAAAAAGGCAAAGCGACGCGACGCACCAAACTTGTTCTCTGTCGGAAATTACAATTTTAAGTTGTGCTTGTGGCATGAGTGTTGTCGAAGTTGCACATAAGCTCGGAGAGTCTTATGTAATTTCATATATATTAATGCTGGTGGATCCGCCTTCTGGAAGTTGGAAATTCACCAAAAAATCTTTAAAAACAAAAAGTGTGATATGAATATGAATAGCTGTCTTAGCTTTTAGTGTCAAACACACAATATAAATATACGATTGTTCCATCAACTTGGCAGAATTACTATTTCAGACCAGAGGCGCCCGCAGGAAATTTCCTAGGGGAGGGCAATTTTTTTTTTTTTTTTTAAAGAAGATTGGTCCCATAAAATCTTTTACGCTCTGAATTGACAATCCTCATTATTTTCAATGTACAAATATATATCTTCCATTGCAGTTTTTACGTCTTCATTTTCAGGACGACCTACCTTACTATCTGCAGTATTTAGTTTCTTGTAGTGCCCCGTGGCTTAGTGGTTAGTGTGTCGGACTGCTAAGCGAATCCAGCTCATAGCCCCCTTCTTTTCCGGGGTACTGCCTCTTGCGTGGAACTGACAAAACCTCCAAGAGTAAAATTTGTCTCGAAAAAGCGCATCTCATGTAGCCGTTCGGACTCGGCGGTAAACTGTAGGTCCCTTCCATTCTTGCAGATTATCAACACACACACAGGAATGGTTGAGAGTATAAGTCACTAGGCCTTGGCTCCTTCAGGAGCTGTCACACCAATAAATTAATTTTATTTATTATTAGTATATAGTGGTTGCTAAATCGTCACCACGCTTCTTACCGTATTCTAAAATCGACTTTTGAAATGAGGATGTCGAAACATGGTGAATAGTGCGACGAACTTCAATTTTCTTTTTTGTTCACTTTCATCAGAAGCTTCATCGCCACATACTCCCACATACTTCCCATTGAGCCAAAAATGATCATTTTGGCGCATCTTACTCAGAGCCCAATCGGAGGAAGTGCGTCGGCTTCAATTCTTGAGTCAACTTGATCTTGTAGGGGTGTAACCAGGATCCTTACGCAAAATACGTCATAATGTGGTCTGATGCCCAATTCTTGAGAACGCCGTGGAATTGACTGATTTGGATCGTTTGCTACGGACGCCTGAACGGCAGCGATATTTTCGACACTTTGATCAACCTGTTGTCTCACTGACACGGCAACATCAAACAAAGAATATGTAGACTCACTAAACTTGTTATTGCCTGTCTTGGAAATCTTGGAGTTAATGCTCTTAAAGCTGCGGTCACGGTCACCGACTCCGAATTTCAGTAGAAAAGTTTTATAATTTACAGACGTTGCTCGTTCGTGTACTTTACCACGATGAGAATGTTGAGTTTACTGAATAAATTGACAATGACAGTTCGATGATTAGTAAAAGGGTGCGTTCACAAATTAAATTCAAAGTTGTCAAGTCCCTATCGAAAAATCCGATATATAACTACATTCTCTGTAGTACTCTCATGGTGTCATTTTTCGTCTGGCCATCTTCCTGGTTGATTCGTAACTAATTCGAAATAGTGGAGACGAGAACATATACCGATATTTTACCATATTTAATACACTTTTGTTTTTTGTTCTTATTTTATATCCATACCAATTGGCGATTTCAGCGCGTCTCATTGCGACTTGATTCGCAATTAAAAAATGATCCTTTATGATAGAACTATATGCAGTGTATATACAAAGCAGTTACGTAGAAAAATAGAACGCACGGAACTAATAAAGTATCAAACCCACAACATTTAACAATTTAATGTAAAAACGGAGTACGCCATTATATACATTTATTTTATTTTTAAGTGTTTTGAACAAAAATTTTAAATTCAAAACAACAAAATCACGAATTAATACAATACAAACAAAATAATTAATGATAATGCTGATAAGACTCATGCTGATAATGCCGATAAGAAAAGTGACGCACACTGCGATAATGTGATTCTTTCAACCAAAACCGATCGCAAGCACCAGGCGAACATGAAAAAGAACAGGCGCAAATTTCCAAAATAATTTCACTCAAATTCAAAAAGAACAATAAGAGAAAAAAAAATAAAAAATAGGCGGAGTTTTGTTAATGTAGATGTAGATATTGAGGTGTGTGTGTGTGGGTTTAACGAGAGGGTTTGTGGATGTGAGTTAACGGACTGTAGGTTGGTGTTGCTGCCATCAACGTTACGTTATCACGTAAAATTATCTTGCGTAAACCAATCAATTTGGTCTTTAATTCCTTAAGGACGGATGCAAATGCGTAGGTTTTTGTTAAACTTCGTTCCTTAAATAAACAGAATTGCCTTCTATTTTTATTTAACATTATTTTTACAAAATGCTTATTTTCTGTTTCCATTTAATTTTCAGATGAACCCTATATTGTGGAACCAACACCTGCCCTTAAGCTAGGAGATGAAGGTATCTTTTCTCATACACTTACAAAACAAATTGTTTTATAAATATTTTTTCTGTAAATATGCTTTTTAAGTTTTGTTATATATATATGCTAACGCTATTTTCTTAATTTTTTTTCTAATTTTGTGTATTTTATTTCTTTTTTTCTCTATCAAAACTGTACTCTTCTTACTACTCTACACTTCAACTATCTCTCAAATTATACAAAAAAAAACTTGTAAATAAAACAAATGTATATTCTACGAACAAATGGATTCAAAAATAAAAATAAATATACTAGAATTGACTACCGTCCTTTTGGTAAGCAATGACAACCGCACAGCCGCTCATGGACGTTTTCTGAATGTTCGGCCAAACGTGGGCCTCCTTACGTCCACAGCTCGAACATTTATCCAGGAAGGTGTTACCACTGAATACGCAACTCAGGTACTTGGAACAACCCTTGAGAATGGACGTATTTACGCTCAGCTATTGAAGAAAAGTTCACGGGTACTTTACGACAAGGATAGTATCAGTGCTTCCAGTTCAACAAATGGGGGCTTGGTTCACACGAGTATTATTGGTGAGCAGATTCCTCAAATCTTGTATCCTCAGCCAAGATCACTGCTGCAAAGCCATAATGATTTGGTAGCTGACAAGGACTGGCAAGATGTTGATGATAGGATTATTTTGGAAAAGAACTCATTTGTAGGCAATACTGATTTTGTTGGTAGTATTCCAAGACGATCGCAAATAGTTTTTCCCATTAAAGCAGTTAGTGAAAACAAAAATGAAGAAACACGGTTCAAAAGTTCTAACTGGAATTCATCAACAGGAGATAGTTCTAAGTCAACTGAAGATTTGAAAATTATGGCAAATAAAGTGCTCCCAGCTGTTGACTTACCAACCTATACGATTAAGAATATGTTTTCTCCAAGTGGATTTTCGTGGGAATCTTCATTACAAAAAGAAAACCAAAAGAACTTGGAAACTTACTCGAAGAGCACTTTTTCGGAACAAAGATCTCCGAAACTCCTTTATAAGAATATAATGAAAGAAGAACAAAGAACTTTATCGACGATAACCTACTACGGCTTTGCTGATTTTACAACTGTTGTGGGTGATAGTGTTATAGTGTTTTCACCGAGCACGTCGGCTGAAAAAATGCCCGTTGGACAAGTAACATCAATTAAAGGAAAAGCTACTTTGGGACGTCAGGATGCATCATATGTTTCCCAGGTTCCTATAACTATTACCCAAGATTTGATTGAGCCAACATTTGTGATTCCTATGCTTTCAACTGACGTTAACGACTTAAGGGTTTTACCAACAGATATGAGAGAAAAGAATAAAAACGAAGAAAGTGAATTACGTTCAGAACATCAAGAAAACGATGATGAAGAAATCGATACTACGACTATTCCTGTTTCTCAGCAACAGGAAGACAATATAGTAACTTCAGATTATTCATCTGAATATGACGGATTAAAAGATGCTGAAACGACTACCCTTTCTCCAGAAAATGATGAGGAAAATTCATTACCAACTCTTTCCCCAACGGAAGAAAATGCTACTGACGCTGAAAAAGAATTGGACAATCAAGTCGAACGCGTTGTTTTAGTACCTTCAATGTCTGATGTTATATCGACTTTGTCTGAAAACATTAATACTGCACCAGAAACCACTTCGCGTGTTATGCTCTCGAGGCCCTCTGATGAAGATGTACTTCGAATTTTTTCATCTCTTGCTATGGCAGAAGCCGCTAAAAAAGCAAGCGATCTATCTAAAATGAATTCAGCTTTAGTTGCCCCTCAAACTGCAACTGAGAGCATGCAAGATACTACACCAGAAGAAGAAGAAACAGAAGAAGAACCTACAAAATCGTCTATTAGTTCCACGACCCCAAAAGAAGAACAAATTCAACCTAACATTCAGATTCAAGGTGGTGCCACAACAATTTTCTTTGAAGACGATCCATTTTTAGAATTTCTGTCACCAAGCTCTACGCAAACAGAAACAGTTCAAAAAACTCAATCTATCAAAACTCCCGAACTAGTGACTGAAAAAACAAGCACTTTCGAAGATGAATCGGAGACAGAAGCTACTACAGATTCTTTTACGACGGAAGATTTAATGGATGAGACCACTAGTATGCCCAATACTGATACAGAAGAAAACAAAACAGACCAACTCGAAAATGTTAACGTCGATTTCAAACCAATAATTAAGGAAATAGAAGAAAACGAAGAAGTCGAAAATTGCATTCGAAGATCACAGGTGTATTTGACACAACTTCCTAAAACTCTTACATACTATACAACATTCTTTATTCCAAATGAAAATTCTGAAACATCAACATCGATTGAAACTAATGTCATTCCAAGTTATGACATTGTCGAAACTACCAGGTATTATTGCATTCAACCAACAGCAATAATTCAAATTGCATCAACTACTCAAATACCAGTATTGGAACGTCCTTTGGAATCCGAAAAAACCGCCACAATCGATGAGAATATAAAAGAACCTGATGAAGCACTAGAAATAACAACTCCAATGATAATAGTTCGTGAAAATGCTGAAATAACCGAAACGTCGGCTGAAGGCTATAATAATGAACATGCAGAAGAAGAAGAGGAAGAGAATGAAAGTGAAGATGAACAAGAGTCTGGTGAAGAAATCGAGCTTATTTATAAGACCTTGTATACAACATACACTTACCTTACAACTTTTTTCCATGACTCAACAACTAGTGTATCGAGTCACAAAGAAGTTGTAACAAATATTATTACATCCAGCATGAGTCCTGAGAGCATTAGTTCAACTGAAGATGCAGAAATTGAGCCAACAGCAACAGAACCTATTCAAATACAAACATCCTCTTCTAAGTTTGATCTGCAATCATCAGATCTTGTGAAAATTGACGGCTTTTTGCGGGAAGATATAGACACTACCAGCTCAACTGATCAGTTAGATGATAGTAAGATACCCAAAACATATTTTACAACCTACACCTATTATACGACAATTTTTGTTGATGGCGAAACAGAAATAATGAGCCGCACTGAAGTCCATACCAATATTGTTGGAAAGTCGTCAGCGGATCTAGGAATCAGTATCTCGGCTAGAAATCTCCAAGTCGATGACACTGTTTCTGACGAAGATAACGCTGTTATAGATATACGTTCTACGGCTACTTATGACACTATAAAAAGAACTTCGACAATCACCAATCAAATTTCTTCGTTAGATGCTAAGCTGGAAAGCAATAAGTCTAAACCTAATGCCGTTGTGCAAGAACTAGAATCTTCCGCCAGCAGTTCATCATCAAGGTCAGAGAAAAAAATTGTTCCAATCGTAAGTGAACGAGTAAGAATGATAACCGATGCGAAATCAAGTAGTTCCAACGGGCAGCAACAAATATTTGAAAACGGTGTTCTCGAAGATCAAATCAGTTCGGAAAGCAATACAGATGAAATTATTCCATCAGCCACTCTTCTTCTACAAACAAGTTTTACTACATTTACTTACTATACCACAATGTATAGTAATGAAGCAACCAATGTTATTAGCCGCCTGGAAACTATAACCAATGTCGTAACGGAGACATTGCAACCCACTAAGTCCCTTAGTTTGGATGAAGCCACCTTGCCCATTACATATTTCACAACATTTACCTACTGGACAAAGCTCGCAAAAGAAGGTGAAATAACAACTCTTAGTCGCGAAGAAACTATTTCTAATGTTGTCACACCAACCATTGCTGAACTGAGCGACAGTAACATAATTACAGCTTCCACAGTTAACCCAGTTTTCATCAGTTCTTCAACAACAAGCCCCATCGAATCTGAGCTCTCATCAGTGGTTCTAAACCAAGAGACAGAACCATCTCAAATCGAACCAACAACCTTTTATACAACTTATACTTACTACACAACATCATATGCAGGTGACCAAACAATCACGGACAGTCGTTTTGAGACCGTCACTAATGTAGTAACACCGTCCCACATCGAGAGCTCGACAGCTTTAATTCAGCTCAATAGCGACGATATTTCAAATAAGACTGATTCCGAAACCAATGTTGCCACAGTGGTTGAGCCACCTCAAACTGTTTCATACGATTTCAAGACAATTGTTGATGCTGAAGGAATCAGTACGCTTTATTTCAGAACAGAGGTTCTCGAAACAACCATTGACGGAACTCCAACAGAAATTGCATCGAGCACGTCAACTATTAATATAGATGAAGTGAAAAAAGCCCAGTCGACAAAAGTCATACAGGAAGGCAGTGAGTCAACTCGAACTTATAAAACCGGTTTGGTACGCTTGATTGAAGGAACAAAACTTGCAAACCATACGACCACCATTTACCAATCGAAAGTTATCGGAACTATTATTGACCAGCGATATGCACAGATAATAGAAAGTACTTCAAGTTTCATATTTGAAAAAACCTCTGCCACAAACTTGGGAATAAGTGCCTCATCGACTTTTTCTGCGACATCAGTCGAGCCGACTATTATTCTTTCGGCAGTATCAGACAAGGTTCTTGAAAGTTCAATCAATGATGCCGAAAACGAAAGCCACCAAGAGGAAGGTGAAGAAGTTGAAGATGATAATGAAGATGGGAACGAAGAAGGAGAGGATGATGGTGGCCGACCAAGAAGTCGGTTATCATTCAAAACTAAGAAAAAAACCTTCACGCCTGTCATTCGGCCTTTTGCATCGAGAAATCGACCCCAATTTGCTCCAAAACGTAAGAACATTCTTCAAAGTAGTGCGACAATTATCACAAGATCAGATCTTACACCTACAATAACGGCAACACCGGCAATCAAAACAGATTCACGAGGACGTTTCAGCAGCTCTAGAAAGTCAAATATCGCGTTTTCAAACTCTGGAATAAATAGTATAAGTGTACAAGGGGGAAAGCGATTTAGTCGACCCAGTAAATCATCACAGTTCGGAGGATATGGTTCTTCTTCTAGTTTTCCAGGATCGTCCCGCAATCGGTTGCAATCGTCAAGAATACAAGGATCGTCATCGAGTTATAGTGGTGGTTTTCCGAACTCTCGTCGGGGTGGTGGCAATTTAAGAGGCTCCTCTACAAACATTCGCTCGTTTTCAAGCGCATATCCTGGAAATTCACGATTAAGAATACGACCAACATCGTCGTTACCATACGACAGTTATTCAAGTACGGGCGATTATACCACTTTGCCAGCGGATAGCGCTGAAGAAGATGGAGTGACTCAAAGGTATGAAAGCGAAGAAGAGTCTGATTTCACGACTGAAAACTTGAGAAAAAATAATAATAACCTAGTGCGCTTCCGTAGACCCCAATTAAATCGTCCAGCCTATCAACCTGGTCAGCGAAATTCGGCATCTGGCGGTCAATTTCCACCCCGTCGTAATCAAATAAATCAAAAGGCACGAACAACAACCACAACTAGTACCACAACTACAACTCAACGTCCAAGACCACGTGCTTTCCAGCGGCCATCACTAGGACAAATACAAAATAGATCAAGGCCACCAAACTCTCTATTCCCGCCGCGACGACTATTCCAAGGTCAATTATCCAACCAAGCTTTAGACGAGACTCAAAAAAATGTCGACGATCTCGATAATGAAAAGGATGAAAACGATTCTTCGGAGTATGAAAATGATGACGAAGGAACGGAAGACGAGGACCAGGAAGATATCAATCGTCGTCGAAGAGAAAGTTTTCCAAAAACGATTGAAAAGAAAAGATCCAAACGCCAAGCTAGCAATTTTCGAAATAGGTTCCGTCGCCCGTCTACTTCAAAGCCAGTAGCAGAAGAAAGAGCTGACGACCCCATTGAAAACGAACCAAGCACAACTCGTTCGCGAGCTTCTTCCCGCTTCACTCCTCGTACTCACGCCCTTCCTACATCTTCTCACTCCAGCAGCAAAGCACAGCATAAAAATCGAGCCATACGTCCAACGAAACCTAACTCAAACAATCGAGCTCAATTTACACTTCGTGAAAAAGACACCACTCCTAAACATCCTTCACGTATATCAACAAATTTTAGACGTCCCACACCTAATGGAGGCTCATCAAGGCGTACAACAACAGCAGCTTCACGTCCTAAGGCACCGAGGATTAAAAGTTTTGGCAACGCTATAACTGAAACAACTCACAGCAGTAGTACCAGAGGTCGCACTCCGTCCAGCCGATCAAGATCAACAGCACGCAGTAGAAGTCGTAGTGATTTTACAACTGATCCAATTATACCAGTTTTTGATGGAACAATAACCGTCACTCATACAACACCAACTGAAATAACAATTCCTGTTGTCAATGGCAAAGTCACAGAATATAAAAACGTACTTACAACAACCACAAGTACGGAAGTTGTGTTGCCAAATCAGTATACCTCAATAATCGGTCAACTTGGTAGTACAACTCTTGTGCTTAACAGAGAAGAAACTGCCCTCAACTTGAATGGAGCTACCGAAATCACTCAGTTCATACTGCATGAACTACCTACTACTACCGTTATTTTCACACCTACAACTATTAGGGGACGCAAAACTTCTTTCGCCCATATGATACCATCAACGGCCTACCAGGTAGAAAATGTCGTGTCCACCATGCAAGCACAAATCGCAGCAAATGCTCCCTTAGCCAATATACTTCTTTCCCAGTTGCTGCTTGGAAATCTGGGAAGCCTGAACCAACCCAATATTAATCCTTTATTGGCCCTTGGTGGTGCAACACAAACTGTTTCACAAACTCCAGGTGTCCCAGCCACAGAATATAAAACACGATCTTCAACGTACATCACAACTGTAACCAACGGAATGTCAACTATTGTTTCCCTCACTTTTCACGGCAAGGAAATCTTAACTACTATCTATGATAGTTCTTCAGATGTCATCACTGCTACGGAATATTTTACTGAAACAATTATAGTTACACCAACTCAACAAGCTCAGCAAGTTCAGCAAGTCAACAGTCTCCTGCTGCCATATCTTCTTCAACAACAACTCCAAGGGCAGCAAACTTCCCAACCAACTCTGCCAATTCAAAACTCCATTCCATCCCAGCTTTTGTTTTCTGACAATCTTCAAGACTTAGACCACAATGGAATTCAAAAATACAATGACTATAGCCAGGATATTGAAGACTACCCTACCAACCCGGATGAGCTGGTAGAATCTCCCCAAAACACCAATACACACGTTACACAACGACCCAACAGCCGCAAAAAAGGTGGTCGCAAATTCCACAAGCAGCATTCTGCAGCAGCTCCTGTCATTGAATCAAGTGTGATCACGTTGTATGTATCCGGACGGCGTCCCGGTGAATTTAGTACTGTTTTGTCAACAGTGCAAATAGGTACAGATCCTTCCCAGCACAAACGACAAATCAATCGCGTCCAACCTCTCTTTCGATCAAATGCACCCAACGACTATGAAGACTTTTACAGCTCAGACGGCAGTGAAATAGAAGAATACCTACTGCCAGCCACAAAGGATATCATATCTAGTCATAATTTAAAGAGCAACTTTTTGTCCGAAGAAACACAAAGCCTTGAGAGCATAGTGGGTGATGTTGACCTTTGGTACACCAAATCATCTGCTCTTTTAGAAGACAATTCAAGCAAGGAATCCACAATCGTCCATAATGCTCTAAATAGTGACAGTGATAGCACGAAATATGAGTCATCTATGGAGGAGATCTTGTATTCTTCGACGAATGAGGACTCCAGCTCACAGTCAAATTATTTTTTAGTCTAGTTGACCTTACTGAGCCCTCTCCACTCAAGTCTAAGGTCAAAAGTTGTATGACATTAGTAGCTATTGATGAGAGTTGTGATGATCATTATTTTGGGGCCGCAAATGATAATTATTTAACTAGAATAAGAAAAAAACGCACTGCTGTAGAATTAGGCACTTATACTAATATTAATGAAGAAAACACTGGAGCGGATTCCAACAATACATTAGCCTTAAGGCGAAAAATTAAAAAAACTCTCATACGGCGAATTCGACCATTGGGGAAACCAAATCAAAAAATGCCAACTGGGGGCGGTTGGCATGTTGTTGTACGTAAACGAAAACCCCTTCAAAGCACAATCCAGTCCGTATTGTCATCGACATCAATATCGGCATCCGTATTAACAACACAAGAACAAAATCCAGTCAATAACGAAACAAATACGTCGACATCGACATCGATTATACAAACACAAATATCAGCCTCTCCGATAGTCAAAACAACAACAACAACAATGACATTACCATCAACATTCAACACTCAAGAGCTGGCCTTGAATACAACGCTAGAACAAATAAAGTTGACGACAATCTCCCCGAAACGAATGGGAAGAAGATGCAACACAAAAAAATGCAGTCGTCGACGTAAAATTAAAAAAACACTTAAAAATTCAAATACACAAACACAAATAATCCAACCTAATTCGGAAACAATCACAGTTATCGAAACGTCAACAATAGAACAAACATCATTGTCCATTGAAACACAAATTGTCCCAAAAACATATACGTACATTGTTGACCGTGTTCATGATAACGAACACCAAATCCAATCTTCAACGCTCATCCGGAATAAGACCCAAACCTTAACTCACACTTTAGTACAAACGAACTTAGTACTCCTTACAAATACTCTTACCATAGCGCCAACACGAACTTCAATTGTTAATGTTAATGTGAACACATCATAATTTGGGACAAAACATTATAAACTGTCACATCAGTCAAATTGAGTTCTTCGAATGCTCGTGCTCCTCTGACATAATGTCTAGGAACAAACTTATTTATAATAAAAATTTTCAAAACAATGAGAAGTTTCAAAATCAAAAGTAATTGTAGCAAAGACAACTACCAAAAACTTTCAAACAGCTTCTCTGTTGAAGTTTTTGACATAAGTTGGCTGGAAATGTCAAAAATTTCAACCATTTTTCGTTCGCCGGTTATAAGCATTGCTTACCAATCGACCCAACAAAACCAACTCAACAATATTATTGAACGACAAAAACACCAAGGAGTCCAATTTAACGGTAAGTTTGCCTAAGGCAATCAATCATCCAAAAAAAGTATTGTAAGCCATTTGTTTTGGTGTAATAATTTCAGAAAATGGACGCCCATATTTAGCAGCGCCATCATGTACAGTGACTTCTCTTTTAACCGGCACTTCTATTTAAAAAAAAAATTATATATTATATATTCTTTAATATATAAGTGTGGTAGAAATATTCGACTAAAAACTGTTATATCAGCAACTTAAGATTATGTATCATAATCATTTCTAAGAGAACTTTTTGTATGTAAATATTTTTTTTTTCTTAGAATGAAAGCCTGTTAAAATTTTCTTATCTTATCTATGTTTTATGTAAAATATTTTTATTTAATTTTTTATATATCTTTTGCCATAATTAAGTTTCGCCAAAAATTATTTCCAACTTTATGTTTACTAAAAAAAAATATAATTAAATGTACATACAATTTTTACATGAGGAGTTATTTTTTGATAAATATATATATACATATGTCTTAAGATAATAACGTTTTCCTTTTATTTTAATAATAATACATTTTCTTCCTCTTTATTTAATTGAAATGTTAACCATTAAACTGTTTTTCTTTTGTCTATGTTTTTTTATTTGTTTTGTTTTATGTATAGTTTATAATGTTATTTTTTGTTTTTGTTTACAAAATGGTCTATTATTAAAAATAAATATATAGTAATAATTTTAACATACTTTAAACAAGCATGTGTGCAGTTTGTGAATTTTCTCAAAAACAAAAATATATTAAGGTAAACACAATTCTTCCTTCTTTTTTATTAATTTGAAATCGTACATCAAAAGATTAATTGATTAAAGGAGTTAAGTATGGATCGGGTAAGACAGTTGATTGTTAAAATAATTTACTGGTGGTATTTAAAATTTGAATATTTTTGCTGTGATAATTTTTTTTAAAAAATAAATTTAAATCTTTGCTGAGATTAAATATTCTGGCAATTAAAGTTTATTTCCAATTAACAAATTATTGCAGCAAATGAACGATGTTTGTACACTTAACTAAGGGTTGTCAGGTTTCAAAAATCAGAATCGCCAAACTTAACCCATTAGAGACCAAGGATCTTAAATCTAGAGATGCATAAAAAATCTTTGAAATGCTGTTTATTAAGCTTCATTTTTAGACAAAAATACAATTTTTAACAAAAAAAAGTTTTTTTAAGTTTGGTAGTTAAGGAGGTGTACACTGGCCAGATATGGGTACATTCTCTACCTAATTTTGAAAGATTTTGAAGCGTTCTTTTTCAATGCAAAGAGTGGTTTGACATCGCTCACAAATCCATCGAACTCTGCTGTGACAAATGTCAAATGTGGCACCGTAATTGATTTATTAATTTTTTGGGGGAAATGTCCCACGTAGCTGCGAACAATATTTTCAGGTATATTTGGCTTATTTGGAGCTTTTTTTGACGACTCTGAGCTCTTCTGGAATCATTGCTAGAAGATGGAAAACAGCATTTGTCCAGCCTGTCCCTAAGAAAGGTGACTCATCCAACAGTGGAACAAATCTTTACATCACTTTGGTGAAAGTAAGATTATTATTGCTCTTAATATCTCTAAGGCATTTGATAGAGTTTGGCATGAAGCTCTCTTATCGAAAATGCGTGCTTTTGGGATCGATAATACTCTTGTTTGTTAGATTAGAAGCTATCTTCTGGACCGTTCAATACAAGTTGTATTGGACGGTATCAAGTCTGATTCCCATAAAATAAATGCTGGTGTGCCTCAGGGCTCTGTTTTGTCTCCGACTCTTTTCCTCATTTTTATAAATGATCTTCTGTCTGTTAATTCTAATGCACTTGACTGTTTTGCTGACGACTCTACCCTCAGCTTTTCATATTCGTTCGATAATTCACGTCCTTCGCCTTTGGACGTACAATTGCAACGGTGCCGTATGTCAAGCTCATTAAACTCCGATCTATACAGCATTGTCAAATGGGGTAATAGGAATCGTGTGGAGTTTAATGCTTCGAAAACTCAATGCTGTCTTTTGTCGTTAAAGCTAAACATACTCCCAATGCCATTGTCCATGAATAGAACTTACATCGAAGAAACCGAACAGCTCTCAGTACTCGGTATGTGTGTTAACGATGACCTCCGTTGGAACGATCATATATTTGAGATCGTTAGGAATGCTGCTAAGTGCTTAGGTTTTCTGTATCGGTGTAAGAAGTACTTTTTCCCATCTGATCTGGCTACAATTTATAAAGCGTTTATACGCCCTAAACTCGATTATAACTCCCACCTCTGGGCAGGTGCTTCGCAAACATGGCTTGATTTGCTTGATAGAATACAAAATCGAGCGTTAAGATTGATAGGAAATATAACTGTTCCTGAAACAATTGCCCCTCTCGAACGCCGAGGCAATGTTTCATGTATTTCCTTATTTTATCGTTTTTGTTTACAAAAATGTTCACTCATAGTAGCCAGTTGCATTCCTTCCCTTAAAAGTTTCTCCATTATTACTCGTCTCGCAAGGAATGCTCATCAGTTCACCCTTGAGCCCAATTTCGGACGTACCGTGAAATATAGGGATTCTTTTTTTAGCCGAACAACACGAATTTGGAATAGTTTACCCGGCGAGATTTTTTTTTACAAATTGGTCATGAAGGTCGACCCCACCCATGTCTTTGTTGTATGCAACTAGAGGCTTTGGCTGAAGAATGACAACTTTTTCTTTTTCTGTTGCTGACTGTCTTTTTACATTTCCGGTTAGAACAGCATTATCTTTCAAACGAGCGAACAAGATGTTATTATTTGTGTCGAATTTGTGATGAAAGTAACCACGATTTGCTTTCATTACCGTTTTCAATGACTTTAGTGGACATTTGTTCGTTCTATTGTCCCGAATCACGAAATTCTTTTCTGCCTAAAGTAGCCATAAAATCATGGCTGGTAAAGTAATTGTCGAAAAAACACTTTTTGGTAACTTGGTGTACTTACTACTTAAAACAAATCAAGAACCACCCGAGATCCAAGAGATATAAAATATTTCATAGAATATTTTGTAATTGTTAAGTAATTTATGTGTTTAAAGACGAAGTATCACTTTAATTGGTTGTTTTATGGACTTATATTTATTTGTCAATGCTAAAAAAATTGATAAATTCATATGGAAGAAAACTCAAAAAGATTAGAGATATGGTGTACGGAGCTGTTCGATGCTAAAACAGAAGCTATGCCGTGTTTTGACAATTAAACGTAATGCACTAACTTTTCCCAGTGCGGATTGGAGCAGGGAACATCGAACACACCTAATAATTTCATTGTTTTGGTTTGACGTTTTGACGTATATCCTTTATTTAAGGGAGGAGAAAGAAATCAGGCACGTTCAATGCGTACACTGACTTTTAGGGCTGTTGTGTTTAGTCAAAGTTGAACATAACTTGAGGATTTTTATTTCCTACTTCTGAATTTGCTTTTTTTCACTCGAAGTTGACAGTTTTAGCTTTCGGTTTTCAACTCGAGAGTTAATAAACTTCCGGATTTCTAAACTTCCCGAAACAGTAAAAGTTGAGGGGAAAACTTTGGGATATGTACATTATTCCCTTTTAAATTGTTTTTTAATTCTTTTTTTTTTTAACAAATATGGTAAAAAGTGTAGAAAAGTAGGAGGAGTTTTGACGTTCCTCGTTTTAAAAGAAAAAGCTATTCACAGACTAAAAATAAGAACTATTCCCAATCATGTTTTTTAAAGGTTATAAAAATTGTTTGATTGTTTTTTGTTGCATTTTTCATTGGATTCGGGATAATTCAAATTAGTGTAAACACCGACGCCAACGTTCGTGTCTGTTCAAAATTAGAATGAAGAAACAACCGTATAGAATCATCAAACAAGGTTTTTTACTTGCGATTATAGGGACAATCAGGCAAGTTTAGGATTCGTGAATATTAAAAAAATTGAGATAACAATCAAACATGACATTACGATCATAAAGAAATCTAAAAAAATTATCGAGAAAAAATGTCTGTCTGTCTGTCTGTCAGTATGTATAACGAGCTGCAGCCTAAACGGCTTAAGCGATTATCTTTATACTTGGGGTGTGTGATTATTTTGGCATTCCTCAGGGGGGAAATTTAAATTTTATTTTTAGCCCTAAAA
This sequence comes from Platycheirus rosarum, assembly GCA_963971375.1. Lineage (NCBI taxonomy): Eukaryota > Metazoa > Arthropoda > Insecta > Diptera > Syrphidae > Platycheirus > Platycheirus rosarum. Next base: position 2,443,627 of record OZ020511.1, read on the forward strand.
ATAACGGTACCTATCATATGACCGTTTAGGAAAACCTTATTTTTCTCGAAAACGGCTCCATTTGATTAGAACCACATATGCGGGAAAAATCCACTAACGGAACCTTTCATATAACGTTTTTTTTTTTAATTTTTGGCTTTCTCGATCATGGCTCTTTGGATCTCTGTCAAATTTTATATTTAAGAAGATCTAGATAGCCAAATTAATTTTGCATATCAAAATATTGAACAACTTTTTTTTTCTAATAAAAATTAATTTTTGAATTTTTTTTTTGAAAAATCTATATTTTGAAAACTAATCAAAAAAAATTGTTTTAAATTTTATAATCACATGTATTTTAATAAATTCTAAAAAAAACTGCATACCAACATTTAAACATTAATTTCTTTTAAAAAAACTAAAAATAAAAAACAGGATTTTATGGAAACCAGTCCTACAATTTTCGAAATACATTTTTCATAAATTCCTTGTTATTTAAGACGTGTGATGGCATACTTCATTGTTACTAAAAACCGTTAAGTATTGTGGTTTTTAATGCATTTTATAAGTTCAAACTGTGTTATTTTCAACGCAAATGTTACTTTTTTCTGTCAAAGATCTTGCTTTCCAATGTAATTATGCACATAAGAGCAAGTACGTGCGACCCAGTCGTGCCCATTTTTTTGATCAACACATGTTTTTATCTGACATTTTTGTTCGCAGTCGCTTTTCGTTATTAATAAATAGTGTTTTGTTTCAAAGAAAATAGCAAAATAATGACTAAAAAATAATAAATTATCAATTTTCAGAAAAAAAAATCTGTCAGATATTTTCTTTTTCAGATGATAGTGACGTAAGACGCAGTTATTCAAAGTCAGCATACCTTATTACAGTTCATTGTATCAAATGTGTTGTGGAATTTGGCATTACAAATATCTACTTTCAAGCAAAAAATAATGGCCCAAGATTATAGACAACCTATTTTTAATATTTTAACTTGATAATACTTAAAATATTTAGTTTTGCAATAAATTGTCATCAAATTATAAACATAAACCCTGTACTAGTTAATATCAAATTTGGAAGTGAGAACTTTAGGGAATTTAGTTGTTATTGAATTTAGTTAGTGTTTGTGTGTAGTTTTAGTATCTACCATACCATATGATCTAGTGTCAGTTTTTGAACCTTTCACTCGTTCATTAATCCTGCCTATTCTTGTACTCAATCTAACTAATTACTTTTTAAAAACAAACCGTACAACCTACTCTTTCATTACCTTCTTTTTTTCTACTCTCCAAAACCCATCCAAATGTATATCATATTCACAGAAAAAGCTATTCCAGCGACGTTGCGTCGGTTCTACCTCGCAAAACTAGATGCTCCCTGATGATACTACTATAAATTTCATATACAAGGATGTCAGGTAAAAGTCAACTAAAACTTTTAGAGCCAATTCACCAATCAGAAACGAGTTGAGTGACTTTTAGTGGACGCAATGAATGAATGAAAGCGTTCAGAGAATCATCGTCAAACCGATTTTCATGTTGGCAAAATAAATTTCAAATCGCCCATTTGGCGATAAATTGAAACATCTGACAAGCTTGAATATATTGCGCCGGTTGTCAAAATCTCATCTGTCATTAAAAATTAAAAATGGTGGTTGTTAGAGTACTAGATCAAAAAAAAAATATGACACAAAACTGCACACCTCACATTTGTTTTCTTTTTTTTCTTTTTTTCTTGTTATTTAAAAAGCTTATTAATGAATTTATATGCCAAAAACAATTTAAAATATGGCCAAGATATCTATTTTTTTAGAACAAATAAACAAACTAATGGTCTCTGGCGGCCGCCATTTTACTTTGATTTTGACAGATGCGCATAAGATTGCAAAACTCTAATGATATTTTAATTTAGATATGTGTACTGTGATTAGAGATACAGCAGTAGATATAGCAAGAAGAAACAACTTTTTCCCCGAAGCTTTCGATATAATTTTTTTACTAGGTAAAGGTACTATAGGAAATTAGATACAAATTACATTACAATTATAGAGGACTCTACAAAAGTTAATGGAAACAAATTTCTGTCTGTCTGTCTGTACCTCGAAGTACACCTGCTGAAAATGTGGGCCTAGGTTATGTTATTTTCTAGTGAGGATGTTGAAGTTTTCCTTTTGAATTTCTCTTTAAACTTAATTCAAAAGGAAACGCGAACAAAATATTTACAAATTAGAAATCAATGGAAACTTTGTTAAGAGAACCAAAATTCTAACTTGGCCAGAAGTTTAAACAGAAAATGATGCATAATATCCTTGTCCAGATTAACCGACAGCTTGACCAAGCTCAACCAAAAGCTCACAAATTGAGATAGTTCACATATAAGCTATGCTCTGTTCAATTTATATTTTCAGTACAGGACTTAAGGAAGAGAGTTTTCAGACACACTGGTACCTGCTAGTGTTTGCACCGCACTCAACATAAGAAAATGCCACTGAAATATAAACAGAACCGCTGAGGTACATTACAATTGTTTTTGTAATCCATAATCTTTGTACCATAAATCCACGTGCATTCCACCATGACCTATTGCTCCAAGGCTGTGAGGAGACTGATATTGATTGTCAATTGGCCTCTCGTATTTTTTTTAAACTTTTTTGACGTGATGATGTCTTATATGATATGAGGACGCTACACATACGAAATACATGTGTGGATTTAACGAGAGGGTTTGTGGGTCATATTTTTGGTGACTGAGGCTCGGTGCACACATACGTCATTTTGATGCAGCGGTGACGCTTACGCGTCTTACATTACTCACAAATGACGCGGTGGCATCTGACGAGTGTGTTCACCACTCTATTTATTTGTGCGTACTGTAAGACGTAAAAGGGTCCCCAGTGCGGCGCCGCCGCGTGCACGCAAGTGTGCACAGGGCCTGAATTGTGACAAAAATCGATCGCAAACGTATTCTGAGCACCAGGCGACATGAAAAAGAACAGGCGCAAATTCCCAAAATAATTCCACTCATATTCAAAAAGTACAAAAAGAGAAAAAGAAATACAAAATAGGCGGAGTTTTGTTAAAGTAAAAAGAAGATGTAGATATTGAGGTGTGTGTATGTGTGGATTCAACGAAAAGGTTTGTGGGTATGAGTTAACGGCCTGTATGTTGGTGTTGCTGCCATCAATGTTTTCTTATGGCGTTATCGCCGTAAACCGACTTTACTGAAATACTAACTTTTTCTTATTATATTTTAACTTCAATTGTTAAATAGTTTTAATCTTTGTTGTCTTTTTTGACAAAAATAAACGAATAAAAAATGTAGGCGTGGAAAAAGATAGATTTAATTTTATTTAAATTTAATTTATTTTTTTTTAGATTAACTTTACGGTCTACATATTTCTCTTCATAAAATCTGAATAAACAGTTGGTAATTCTACCCACATTTGCCTGAGAAGTATACGAATTTATAATGCTGAGTACCGCAACCATATGGGAACTTTAAAATGGAGATAGCTTATTGAATTCCTTAATAGTAAGGGTGAAAGGCAAATATTCTATATTTTCTGTACTGAAAATATAAATTGAACAGATTATAGGTTGAAATCACAGACAATAGACGAGTTTTTTTTTTTTTTTTTTGGAAAGCTATGGTCAGTGAGGTTGGATTTCCTAAAAAAACGTATCGGCAACCGTCTGTTATTTTATGTCAAAATTGACATTTCGACTACTAAAGACATCGTAGAATCAGGTATTTGCAATAAACTTTAACAAAATGGCAATTGTGCTTGGTGGTTGGGATTTGTTACAAAAATTCATTTTAATAATGTAGCTATGTACGTTCAAAGCTGTGAAATTGCAACAGTAAATAGTAAATAATAGCTGCTTTTTATTTTCCACCAAGATCCATATGGCATATGGATCTTTGTCAATTTGCCAAAAAAAACGCACCTAATTATACCCAGATGTCTCGTCTTTATTTTAAGAACTGACATATGACACCGAAAAGTTAATTTTAAACAGCTTTTTAGAAAGCTCATCCAATAAAATTATTTAAAAATATGTATGGGTTGGTTTTTCTCCTTAGATCTCTTAAGGTCTTCGGCAATAAAGCAAAACTAAAGAAAGTTCAGTTTAGTGCTGCTTAATTTCTTATTCTTATTTTGTGTGTGCGGTGACGTGACACGACAGACTCGATGGGTATAGGTTGAACCAATTCACTTGGACATTCTACTGCGCAGCTATTTTCAAATATCTCTGCTCATCTCATGAATTTTGAAAGAAACACACAATCAATTTCCAGCGAACTGACACGAGCTATGATCATAACTAATTGGCATATGTTTTCAAAAAAAGTATTTCATCTCTGGCATTGTAATTATTATCTCTTGCGCAACATTTTTTGTTCTCTTAATCCTCTCTCTGCGCAATCGACAGTTGGCCAAGTAATTTGGTTCAAGCTATATCTATTTTATAGATCTTTGGCGTTATTCTCTTTATAGTAAAACATTCTCTTTGCTTAACAAAAGCTTTGTGTCGGCTGTTGGGAAAGCTCATGTCGGCTGTTTTGTTTTGGCTGTTGGAAATTTCGATATAGCTTGAACCAATTCACTTGGCCATTCTACTGCGCAGCTTGTTTCTAATTTCTCTGCTCATCTCATGAATTTTGAAAGCTTTTCACTAGATCATTCTACTGCGCAGCTCTCTTAAAATTTCACTACTTATCTCATGAATTTTGAATGATACACTCAATCAAGTTCCATCGATGGGCTTTTTTTACATGATTTTTACATAACTTTTGGTTTTCATGGTTTCAAAAAAGTATTTTATCTCTGGCATTATACTCATTGAATCTCTTTCGCAACATGTTTTGTTCTCTTAATCCTCTCTCTGCGCAACCGATCGTTGGCCAATTGATACCATATTTTTCTATTGGAATGAGATATCTGTATATAGTTGTCTGTGTTGAAATGTAATCTAAGCTTATTGCATCTCTAAATGTCCCCAAATACAGGTGTGAAAAAAGTAGAGAATTCCTAGCAATTTTCCTTCGTTGACAGGCAGCAATATTGCTCTCCTGTACTTGAAGATGTTATCCATTCCATGGGGCCAAACGAAATAAGGCCAAATTTAAATCGTTTTCGAAAACGAAATAAGATCAAATTTTTGGAATTTGGTTTTATTTCAAAACATCTTCCGCAGTCCTGCAGTTGCAGAGTCTTTCGAGATCTTGATGTAAAGAAATTATTTTGGTCCAGAAGGTATACCTCTTATATTTGTGTTCTTTTTAACTGGAAATCAACAAGCTTTTCCATTGCGTCTACTGCTTCGATTTTTTTTTCCTGGAGGCATCCAGCGAACAGATCTGCTTTATCTTTATCTTTTTCAGCCCATACATAATCATTTCATGGAATTTTAAAAGCTTTCCGCAGAGAATCATATCTAATTTTGTCGAGATAAATAGAAACACCACGTTTTCTTAAATTTCGGATAGAATTTTTGAGTTTACCCGCGAGTCGATTCATTTCTTTTGTGATTTTCTTTTTTCGAGTTCGAAGTTCTTTAATTCCAGGCAGCGTTTTGAGCAACTATTACAATTTTTTCAAATTCTTCTAATTCAAACTTGTATGATTGTATGACACTTAGACAAATGAAAAAAAAACTAAATATCGAATCAGATACCCAAACTGCAATTTACAGTTAATGCTTTATAATACTTGAGAAATAAAAAACATTACTACCCTTTACCATAGAAATGTTTGTATATGTCTTACTAAAATTAGATTTTATAAATTAAACAACTTACTACATCAAGTCCTAATTTTCCCATTATGCTGAATGTATAATATTAAGTCAATGGTTTTAGTTTGAAACTTGAATAAAAACACAGTCTTTTCATACTTAAATGTGACATTTATACACTTTACCCAAAACTCAAAGAACTATACTCACCATAATATGTGTACACAGAACCCGATTTAAACACAAACCATCATCAACTTCAAGACCAAAACACACACAATTTGAACTCAATATTTGACAGCCAGAATGAAGCGCCCAACATTCAGCTTTCACCTATTAGCAAGCTTGAGTCCATTACTGAGAATGGGCGTTTTTTTCATTTCGAATCAATTGACATTGGTCCAAATGTCAAATCGGAAGGCATTGATGATGATGGTGATCATGATTATGAGAAATTATCAAAGATAGAAGAAGAAGCGGTAGGCATAACAGATGAAGCGAGACACAACTTAGCTACTCGTGTCATGTCAAATGGTGTTGAAGTGATCATAGCTGGCGATAAAAATGGCAAGACTTCCTTAAAACCCAATGTCCTCAGATTAATCCCAAGTTTGTCCAGGAAGCCCATGACACTTGCACCAAGCACATTAAAAGATCAAATGATTTTGGTTGTGCCATCAAATGATCAGGTAATTCTTTTCAGGATTTTAATCAGATACTAGAATTAAAATATTATTTAAGGCAAAGTATACAATACCGATCAACTCAAAGCATTTTATCACAAAAACCTGCCTCACAACGTACACATATCGGACGACATACCTTCAAGATGGTAAGACAACAGTGGAGAGTCGTGAAAAAGTAGTTTCCAACACAGCAACCGAGGAGAGAAATTACTTGAAAATTAGTCCAACAGAAACTTTGGGGGTCACCTTATCTAGAGTAATTTTTTTTTCTTTAATTTTTAAACTGATAGTATAATTGTTTGATATCAAATTTTCCAGACCCCTGAACTGGCCGTGGGAGTTTTCCATACCACATACACTTATTATAACACAATACTAGATGGAGAAGTTTCGCTGGTGGTATCATCCCAACATATTTTAACAAACACAATTACTGGACCAGATGACTACATATCCTTCCTTCAGCCATCGGAAGAAGCTACTCCAGTTCTGGAGACAAACACATACTTCAGTAAAATAAGCCTAACGAAAACCCTCAAAGAATCTGATCTAGAGAAAATTGTCAGTACTTCGAATATCCTTACACAAGTTATAATTACAGAATCACTTCAACCACCTCAAAGTACTTCAATAATGACATCGTATGTTGCTTTCGATATTGACGAGACGACCACAAAAGATAGCTCGATAATAAGGTCCAACGCAACAAGCTCTCTTAGCTTTAACAGCCAAGCATCATTTCATACGTATTCCTATTACAACGCTGATAAGGGAACCACCATTGATCCAAAAGATTCTCAGAAGATACAAAATGATAAATTGTATCTATACATAAAAAAAGATTCCGCAGAATCTATTAAGGGTCCAGATGTGGAAATAACAAGCAAACAAGCTGATTCATTACAACAAACTGCGGAATCAAAACTTCATGGAACACATCAAAGCGATATGCATATCTATGCGACGAAAACATATCTCACAACATTTACCTACTTCACGACAATGATAAACACAGCAGGAGCTGTTGACTCATCGACAATCGTTAACTTCCACACGAGGGTGATTGAAAACGTCATTACCGAGTCCATTCCTAGCTTTATTATAAACACAGATATTCTATCGTCGTTCGAGACCCAGTTGAAAAATCCACTAAATCACAATAGCTTTGTAACGATGGTCACCCTGACAGGTGGCCAGTCTTTAGAAATAACCGCCATGAACATGCTGCACCCATCGCTTTTGTATGAAAAGACTCAAATCCGAGATAAAGTCGATAGCTCAATCGAATTGAACTCGAATACCTTGAGTACTTTAGCTGCTGCTCCGACAATCATGTCCAATACTCAACTACAATTAGAGAATTCCAATGAAATTCTTGATTCCGATGTAGCAAGTTCAGAAAACGAAGAAGTTGTAGCAGATAATTTTCTAATAGCAGAGTCAGATTCGAGCGTTACTCAAAATAATACAAAAACTACTGAAGGAACTGACCTTCCTTCGGTTAATCAATTAATTGGATCCTTGAACTTGAATCGTCTACAAGCATTGGGACCGGTATTTAATGCCATGGCCGGTCTTATACAAAATAATTTTGGAACCAATCACAACTATGAATTAAGACAAAAGAACACCTCCATTTTGAACCTAGAAGGCAAACAAATATCTAAGAACATATCAGCATACGGTGTTGGCAATACGGCACTTTCCCACGATGGACATATTTACATACCAGTTCAAAGTTTATCCAGTGATAACGATTATCAGAATACAGAAAATATAAAGGGCGTTGGTTTCAGCAGTCCGCAGAGTCTACACATATCTCCTCCTACTTCAGAAACAGGATGGTTCATGGACGATAAACTAAAGCGTGTCAAACCTGAAAATTCACTTGGCAAGCCAAAGTATGAGACGCCTTTGTTGAATGCCGGAATACCGATAAGCCCGGGTGAGGTCATTACCGCCAATTCAGATATTATTGTTGGCAAGCCCAATGGAATCCAGCCAAGAATTCCCCTAAACAACAAACTTTCTGATAACGTCAATCCTTTACTTCCACCGCCACCATATTCTTATCAGTTTCAATATCAGCAACATATGAAAGCTAATCCTAGTTCTTTAATGCTAGATCCATCCTACGATAAACAAATGAACTTTGACGGAATTCTTAAGCCGCCTTCCTTGCAACCACACTCATTGCAACATCACCACAACAATCAAAAGAAAATCGCACCACCTAATGGTTTTAAGAATTCAAACTTTCGAGCCCATTATGCAACAAGTCACATGCACCAACCACCAACACATTATTCACAACAAATGCACCAATCCCGCATTCCATTACCTCTTGTGCATAAACCACAGCAGAATAACATTTGGCCAAATTTGCGGCGTCCTTATAATCCATCATACGAACCCAATAACAGTAATCCTAGATTTGCGTCACCAAAACCCAACTACATTCCATATACTCCATACGATTACGATCAACAACAACCTCCACCACATGATAAAAACAATAACTACGATCTAAACAAGAATCTAAACAACAATGAAATCCTTGAAATCAAGCGCATACCCGAAGTATATAGCACAGATCTGCCGGCTTTCGAATCATCATCTAATAATAGCCTGAAGAACCCCAATGGAATATATAAGGCACTGGTGAAAAAAATCATTAACTCCGATAAGCCCATGTTAGTTGACATTCAGCCATCAAAGATCACAAACATTGTTATTCCACGCGATAATTCAGCATCGATCTTGGTTGTCCAGAGTTCGGTTGAACTTCATAAAAACGGTCAATATTACGATGAACCAACAACCTATTCGGATTCCTATGTGACAGGAGGTATTGCTAATGCCCCTGCATCTATTCGTAAGCCGATACTGTCAAATCAACAAATCAATCTCGATACTAACGTTCTCAGTCATAACGTTGATATAAATGTACCACCATTAACATTTAACAAGGATTCTGATTTCCCACACTCTACACCAGTTAGGGGACAAATTCAAAAGAATGAACCATTTGCATTTAAGATGCCACATGTTACGATTCCCATTACAGATAATCAAATTCAGGTGAATCTAACACCACAGACTACGATAACACAAAACCTATCTGGGCATTTCGTAAACGATGTCGAACTTGTTAATGGAAAAGGTGACCAAAACGTCGCTGGCGCTGGTGAAACTCTACAGAACTTAGAGCCGCCAAGTTATCAAAACATATTTGCACGGCCCACTCAGAACTCTAATCAAATTTATTTCCACCCAATGATAAACATGAGCATGAGACCAATTTTTAACAATCAGCAACGGCCTGTAGAAACATTGAAGCCTCTAGAAAGTAATTTCCACTTTGGCCATACACTTCGACCGAAGTTAAAAGGAAACGTGCCTGTTTCTAAATATTCATTTGGTCATTTTAATAAAACCTTGCCCTACCCGAATGTTATTCCAATTAGCGCTGATAATATTGGTCTTTCGATCTATCAAAAGCCCTTGCACATGCATTCTAATCAGTCAGCAGTCCAGCCGAAACCTTCATCACAACAGGGGGAGCCCCTTCAAATATTTGCCAAAATTGAGGATAATTTGCCAGCTGAAAAACCGGCTTCTAACCATTTACCTCTTCTTAACCTTTTTTACGACTCCCCAAATCTAGAAAACAGTTATGTCACAAGTGACTTATCTGGCAAACCTCCGACAATCAATTACAATTTTGCAACCGAGTACACGAATCGAGTTGAAGATCAAAAGCCTTCCTCATCCTTAAATATTATAGTACCTGCAAAGGGCAACCTTGATTTAGAATTCGAAGATGATAAAACAATTTCAGAGCAACAAGTTAAAGAAGCAACACCCATTACTACTCCAAGCCCTCATCGCTCAACTAAAACAGAACCATCACCCACTACACAAAAACCAATTCTCCACGAACCTTCTATTACCAAAATCAATCATATGAATGAGCTAGCAGCAAGTCTCCAACCTGCACCATTACCACCATCAATGGCGAATTTGACCATTCATTATAAGCCTTTTCCAGGCAGACCCTTTACACAAACTCGGACTAGTACGAAATCGCCACCAATAAAAACCAATGTTCCTAAATTAGTTTTTCAACCTGGACAAGAGTTTAAATTAAGACCGCATGAAAAGGATCCAAATCAGCTAAATGAAAAATCAGTTGGTTCATCCGACGATGAAGACAGAAAAGACCAAAAAGTTCAAAAACATAGTATTGGCCTTCAAACAGAAGCCCCATTCAATCCTAAATACACTAAGCGAACCAAGAAGCCTAAGACCAACTCCACAACATCACCACCGACTTCTTCTCATATAAACCTTAACCGAATGGAGGTTCTAAACAATCCAAACAATAACATGACATACAACAAGGAATCAGGAGAGATTTTTGACTACCACGAGAGCATGAATCCACATAATTTTAAATTTGTTCACACTGAAGAGGGGACAACAATTAAGGAAAGCTCATTTTTCACAGACCTAATGACTCCAGTAACCATGCATAATACTAATAGATATCAATTTGTTTCGGAGCCTTCAACTGATATGCAACCTCCACAAGTGTCAATCAAACCCCAAACTGAGAAGGTCATGGGATTGAATCCACCTCCACTACCAACCAAGCCAATATCGGTGGCACCCGTATTGATTCCATCTATCACTCAATCTCTACCTCCGTCGACCAATACTCTAAATAATAAAAACATCACAGAAACAAACCGAAATTTGCTTTTGACGCACATGGGTACAACTGTGCGTCCGATTAAAAAGCCAGTTAAACCAATGACCAATTCAAAATATTACGAGAATACATCAAAACCACAAACCAAACAAACCGTGAGTATGAATGTCAAAAAAAATCCTTCCAGTTATGCCAATTTTTCCGACAAGTATATGTCAACGACATCACCTATCGATTCCCCAACAAAGAAAGTTACTCATCACAAATCAACTCCGCTTTTAATCAAACCAGAGGAAGATCTAAGAGTTACATCGCCAAAAAATCATTCCAGCATAAAAAAATCAGAAGCAAAAGATAAGCTGCAACCTGCACAGACAGTGGCTCCAGCAGTGACTATAGAACCAAAAAGAGGTTCGTATGACATGTCAATGATATTTTCAAGTCAAAAAATCCCCGAGGAAATCCTAATCGAGGGATCAGAAAAACATGACACTAGACAGACTTCTATAAGCTCTTTGAATAACCAAACGCAGGTGACCTCAATGACCAGTCGAAAACCAATATTGACAGAAAACCATCGACAGCAGTCGAAATTCAAGCTGCACACATCCGCAGAACCAGTGAACTTAGGAACTCATATGACAAGTCCAGTTATAATACCCACAAAGTACATTACAGAACCACATTTCCTTACTGTAACTACCACCAAAGTATATGTTGCAACAAGTCTTGGAATCCCAGTTACCCAAACCCTAACACTGACAGAAACAAAGACTTCCACTTTAGTTGATACTGTTACCGAGACCCATACACTTCTGCAGCCGACACGAGTGACAGAAAGCCATACGACAACATCTACGCAGATAATTCACATTGAACCGACGAAAGAAGTTCTGACAACCAAAGAATTCCCCGAGGAAACCCGTACTTCATCACCAGTTGTAACTTCAACAACAAGCAATGTTGATCCAATATGGAATCAAACGCAAGATAGCGAGAAAAACAGTATTTTTGTTGTGATGACCGACAAACACAGTCAAGGCGGTGTTTTCAGTATAAGGCCGTCCATGATGGATACGCCACAAAATATCAATGCCATCGGAGGAACAGTAAGCGGCCCCGATAGCCCCAGCTCCATTGAACTAGACTACGATTATAACATCACATTTGATTATCTGCCAACAAGAGATGAGGAAGCCGAAACAAACGAAGTAAACCATGTGCTTCTTGGCGGTGTTCTCATTGCTACTCCTCCAAAAGCTAGTGACAGTCTAAACATTGACGGTAGTACTTCTTTCGGCACATGCAGGCCATCTTGTAAGGCATCACGAAATGAACTCTGCCAGCAAATTGATAATCGAATGCAATGTCTATGTCGTCCTGGTTTCGCCCGAATGTTCCCCGATCGACCATGCAGGCGTAAGATCAGCTCATTCTCTATCTAAGCTTTAAACATTATATTTTCCCGTTTTATCTTTCCAGCCACATATACATATGCTCTTCACATACCAATTCATAGGATAAGCAAGCAGATCCTCCATTTTAAGGACCAATATCGCATGAGAGACTCAAACGAGTTCAAGCATCTGGCTGATATTACTCACAATGCTGTCGATCGAATGGTTATGCAATCAGATCTTCGAGATGTCTACCATGGGGTGCATATAACATCTTTCGAAGTATCCAATTCCGAAGACGGAGTTTTGGGCAAATTCTTGATTCAGGTAAATTTTGGTTAAGATTTGTTCCAATTGTCGGCTCTTATTTGTTTTGTTTGATTTTAGTTGTCAGACAATAGCGATGAAAAGAGATTGGTTGATGTTTTCAAGAAGTATCTGCGGCAGAACAATTTTAGCTTGGGTGGAACAGATATATTTACTACAAAGGCTGGCGTCAATTCACTAGAAGTTCATGGTAAGTGTTAGTGTAGGTATGTGCTGATGCATTATGGTCAAAACAGATGTGCAGATAGTTTCATGCAGGAAAAACCCAAAATTCTGCAAGGTTGCAGAATCTGCACGATGTCTATTTCTAAATTTCATGCTTAGTTTCATTGCTGCCACAACAACAAACGAAAAAAATGTAAATAAAAGGTTACCGCTGTGTCACTTTTGCTGCCACTTTTAAGAAAATATTTCACCATAGTTCTGATGGTTATAATATATTTTTCGTTCACCTATGTACATTTATGTATAAAAAAATCAAATTTTTGCTGGATTGGAATTTTTATTCTCTAAATTCAATATTCACACAAATTTGATTTTATTTACATTATTTTTAAGTGACATATTTTATTCTTCAGTATAGCTATTTTTTCCATTTTTTTTAGTAATGCCCAGTGGTAACGCTGCATTTTGGCATTAATACAGCAACTGTCAAAAAACATGCACATCTGTTTAAGGTGCGGTTCTGCACACGTAGTTATGCGTGAATACAACTGCACATCTATTTTCGGCCTTAGAACCAGAAGTGGAATCAGCTAAGGTGATATATGATAAGTAATTGTCACAATCGAAATATTCAGGGGTGACGTGACAGCCACATTTGTGATAGTCACATGTGATCACATTAAATTTTCAGTCTGCGTAAAGTGATCACCGGAAAATTACAAGTTCTGGCATCATTTTATGCAGACTGAATTTTTTGATTGTGACAATCACTTATCATATATCATCTTAGCCGATTCCACCCCCAGAATGCCTTAAGGCATAACACATATACTTTTATCATAAGTAATGGCAATGCTTGTTCTGCGGCCAAAGTATTTATCACTAATGATTCCTGCTTGGGGTACCTAATGGACTAGTTCTTGTTCTAAAAATCAGCCTTATCGGCAACTCCGGGAGAAAAATGTTTCCCTCTATCGTGAATCTCCATCGGAATTCCATTTCCGAGAAAGCAGTTCATCCAACTTAAAAAAAAAAAATTAAACATGTATTCCAATATTTTGACAATTTTTGATTACGTTTTGTGCAAGTGGGTGTGGCAGTGTTAAAAAAATGTTTAAAAAGTGCGGTTTTATAATTGCTGATGGGGGGGAGGACATTCAAAGGACAATGCGAAGAACTCTGAGAGATACCTGGAAACCACTTGATTTGTCAGTCGATAGCTGGGCAAATTAATTTTAAAATTAATATCACTAATTGATGTCTTTTAATTCAGATTTAAAAAATATTATAGACTAAGGGACTATTTGTTTCCTTTTTAATATATGTAAGTACACAGCGCGAGCATTAGGATAATAGTGAGGGGAAGGATAGGAGGTGTCGATTAACATTGGTTTTGAATGCTTGCAGATCAAAATGGCTACGCCGAGTAAACTATTCCAAATTCGTGTTGTTCCGCTAAAAAGAGATTCCATATATTTCGCGGTACGTCCGAAATTCGGCTCAAGGGTGAACTGATGAGCATTTCCAGCGAGACGGGTATTGCGGGAGAAACTTTAAAGGGGAGGAATGCAACTGGCTACTTCGAGTGAACATTTTTTTGTAAAAGAAACGATAAAATAAGGAAAGATATGAAACATTGCGTCGGTGTTCGAGAGGGGCAATTGCTTCAGCGGCAGTTCTATTTCCTATCAATCTTAACGCTCGATTTTGTATTCTATCAAGCAGGTGAAGCGATGTTTGCGAAGCACCTGCCCAGAGGTGGGAGTTATACTCGAGTTTAGGGCGTATAAACGCTTTATAAATTGTAGCCAGATCAGATGGGAAAAAGTACTTCTTACACCGATACAGAAAACCTAAGCAATTAGCAGCATTCTTAACGATCTCAAATATATGGTCGTTCCTACAGAGGAAAAGGGTCGGAGACAGAACAGAGCCCTGGGGCACACCAGCATTTATTTTATGGGAATCAGACTTGAATCCGTCCAATACAACTTGTATTGCAATAATCTTACTTTCACCACAGCGATGTAAAGATTTGTTGCACTGTTCAGTGGGATATGCTATCAGTTCACCAGTGGCACGGTTGCTGCGGAAGCCATACTGACGGTCATGGAGAAGCTTTCGATCTTCAAGATGTTCCTTAAGCTGAAGGTTAATCAGAGTTTCTATGACTTAAGAAAGAAGACACGTAAGTGTTCTGGGTCAGTAGAAGGAGGGGGAGTATGGGTCACCTTTCTCAAGGAACAGGCTGGACAAATGCTGTTTTCCATCTTCTAGGAAAGATTGGTAGAAGAGTGGCTTCTTTTGGTCTTGCAAAAATTTGGTTCTTTCAATAACGAAGTTGCATGTGTTGGATATTCTGGTTGAATCGTTACCAGAGTCAAACAAATCTCATGCTATTCCTAATATTGTGAAGCTTAGTGCATGCTTGCGGTTTTTTGGCGTGGAAATTTCTCGTCCTTTTCAGAAAGCTGACGGAAGTTCTTAACATATTTGAATTCAAATTATGTGCGATTTTAACAAATATGGAAATGACACCGAAGGAAAAAGTATTATAGGGTGTATAGACGGCACCCACGTCCGGATAATCGCACCTTCACAGAAAAAGCATCTGTTCTATAACCGGAAAGGATTTTTTAGTCTAAATGTCTTGCTGGTAAAAATAATTATGTCTATATTTAATATTTTTATAATATGTATTTAACTACTTTTATTTTAAAACAAAATCGATTTACTTCGGAGATGCTGGATATCCACTAGAACCATGGCTTTTAACTGCTCAGAGGAATTATCCACGGAGAGCATAAACAGTGTCGCAAGTTGCAACATCATTGAAATTGCATTCCTCCCCTTAAACAGTTTCACCGGAATACTCGCGCTTCCAAGATGCGCCCACCAATTTACCCTTGAGCCCAATTTCGATCGTTAGGTCAAGTACAGAGATCTGTTCTTTTTCCGTACAACTCGAATGTGGAATCTCTTGCCTGACTCTGTTACCCCTCCTATTATGATGTTCAGAAGTTTAAAACCAATGTGTATCGGCAACTCCTATTTAACCCTCTCCTTTTTTCCTAAGCTCGCGCTGTGTCCACAGACGTCAAAAGGGTAGCCCAAATCCCTTTAGCGTATGCAAATTATATATAAAAAAAAATCTTTGCTTAAATAACGTCACGTCTCACATCTCCGAACATTTTCCGTTTCAAAGTTGTGGCTTTTTTTCTAAGGTTTACTTTTATTTCATCAATTTTTTTAGTTAATTCGCCAAAATTGTTACAAAGCTCCTGATGCAGTTCGAGTTCTCTTTCCAGGAGTTCGTAAGTACTATCTTTTTTTATTTCATCTTTAGGAGTATAGAACTATCATTTTTAGTTCAATTTTTAGAGAAGTCACTGGAATTAAGGTAATCGTTAGTGACAGATAATAACAATTCCAACTCTTCATCGGTGGGCATGGTTGCAGAACTTTTTTTTTTTGGTAGAGATGCCGAAACGTTTTCTTTGTCAGCTTCTTGGTCCTTATTATTCCTTCCACATACTGAGTCATTCCGCATAATTTATTGCTTCTTCCAAAGAGGAAAATTTGTACTCTCGGAATGGCCCTCCTTCTCCGGTCGCATTCTTCGTTTTAATGTTTTTCGAGACTTTATTTTTGACATTTTTCCACTTCCTCTTTGCTTCTTTTGCAAAATGTTGAAGCAATATCTGGATTTTTTCCATCAACTTAAATAGAGGTTTCCATCCGCTTTTTAATCGTTGCCCTTAAAATAAATAGTTTTTTATGTTTTTGTCGAAAATAACAAAAACGGACTCACATTCTCTCTTCTATCAACCTGTTCCCCAGCAAAGCAATACCGGAATAAATTCCAGAGAAAAAGTTCATTGTCGATTCGGGTTTTTTATGGGAAATTTCTCCCTGGAAATATTTAAAAAAAAAAATTTGGAATAAGAGAAATAATTGCAGGGAAACAATATTGCCGAGAGGGCAGAATTTGTTCTCTCTTCTCTTGTTATTTTATAACTTAAGAGAGTGAGACCAAAATAAAGCCGTTCTGATACTTACTCTTCCATGAACTCTTTCATGGCCTTAAAATATTAAGATTAATGTAAACTCTCACTAGTCCTAAAAATAATCGTATTTTAATTTACAAACAGATTTCAATGAGTGCACACATAACCAATTTCATGATTGTTCCGAAAACTCGAGATGTTTCAACCTGCAAGGCACATACACTTGCAGTTGCCAAGAGGGATATGCAGATCTTTCTGAGAACTCAATATATCCAGGGCGAATTTGCTCAGCAGAAGTCATTGGCTGCGAAAAATGTCACTATCATGGCAAATGTGTTCTCAACAATAGGACCGGCCCACCTGTTTGCGAATGCTTCTCATGGTATACAGGTGCATCGTGCCAGTTAAATCTGAAATTTTTTTTGATAACATTGATAACTATCGGAACAATACTCTTTATTCTGTTACTATTTTGTGTTCTTGTCACATGTACCCGAAGAAGAGAAAACCACAATATGCAATCGTTTATGTCTGGCATGCACATCATTCCTCCGAAGAGCTCATGTTCTTCATCGAAGAACCTCACAATGGACAAATGTGTAATGATCAAGGATTCCAGCAGTGAAGGTAGTCAGAACTCCCTGCCGTATGTCTTAAAGGTATGTATCATATCGACTTGATGATAAATCTCTTATAAATATCAAATCCTTTTAGAGAAATGTCAAAAAGCAAAACATTGTTCTAAATACTAACCACCACGCACAGAGCATGCAGCAACCGACCAAAATAATCAACCAACGTGGCCATCCATCATTGACATTGATTCCGTCCTTTTCTGAAATCGACAAGCAGACAAACATCTATCCTGAACAAAACGATCGATCCCTGACTGTGATGATTCCCAGGGCCAAATACCACCATTCGGTGCTGTCGCAATCAACCAGCAATTCGAATGCGCAAATTAATGAAGCACAGTTTAAAATCGGTTCTTCCGATGCAGGTTCCAAGGCGTCCATATTTAATTACAATAATGACAAAGTAAGGAAAATTTGTTGATATCTAACATCAGAATGTCAGGGTTATTGAAATTCTTTTTTTTTTTTTTTTTTTTTTTTGTTAAGATACCAAGCAGTCCATCCAAACAAATTTTGGCAGTCAATAATAGTGTGACCAACAAAAATCATGGAGCTCTTCATACTACATCAACGGGAGCATTAGTCTCAGCTGGTTTTGAAGTTTCTGCGACAGTGGGAAATGTATCAAATCATCAACAACATACTGCGAGTGGGTCAAATGTGAATCTTTCATCAAATGAAAATAGGGGTAACAAAACGCTGAACACAGCTGGAGAGATGCATTTCCAAAAATTCAACCACAAGGACCCCCACTTACAATACAACACATACAAGGAGGGCGAAAAGTAGGTGTTTTCTTTCGAAATTAGTCTTAATAAGGTATAAAGCTTTTGCGGATTATTCTTGCACGGCTTCGAATAAAATATATGTAAATTTTGCTTTGATTACCACAAATTTAATACTCCAAGGCGCGCACTGAAGTGTTGACGAAATGGAGTGGTAGTTGCGTGGCAAGGGGCAGTGGAGCCGTAAACAAGATAAGAAGCAATTTAATTAAATGGTGCCGTATATTCATCAGTTAGCAATGTCTCCCTTCATGAATATTTTCACACGGCAGTAGTGAAACTTCAAAAAATTATTTTAATATTCACGAATCCTAACCGAATGTACCTACATTTATATGTATGACACAAATACCTAGTCTGTTGAACAAAAATTGTCAATAAGATAGAACGTTTGCCTCTCAGTCTGGTTGCATGTGCTTGCATAGCTCTGTTTCAACTAAAGCTCTAAAAAGGGTTTTCGTACTTATCATTATAATTCGTCGCAAATGGAAGAGCAGTGTGCTGATAACAATACAATACATTACTATTAATTAAAAAAAATATATACCTTCAGTTTTTATTAAAAACATTAGCACTTTACAGTTTAAAAACAATTTAAAATAATTTCAGTTCACAGTACTATTAATATACAAATACGACAACATCTACTCTCTCACACTACTAAATTTGTTCTCAAAAGCTCCAAAACCGAAAGCCCAAAAAGCCCAACTCCAATATGATGAAAAGCAGTGACAAAGCTATATAGTAGTGTTTTCAATTAGCAAAGGTAACTCTTTTGGTTATACCTTTGTTCAATTCACACAGAAGGGGTAGGGATGAAGTGAGTAAACCATCATTATTCATTATTCTGCTCCATTAACGTTGATGGTGATCGGTTAGGGTGGAGTGTAGTTTTTTTTTTTTTAAGATATACACAGAATTCATGTACGTTTGTCAGTGGCTTTGTATCTTTTTCCATGCCAATGCCACATTCCACTCAGTATCCATGTCACTACCAACTACCACTACCACGCGGTCTCCACTTCGGTGCGCGTCTTGCTTAAGGGTGCCAGGACGTAACTTTTTGTTTGATAAAATAGAGCAGTTACAACAAATAATCCTGTAAATATTTTCTTATTCTCGTCACTCTCAAGGGACCGGACGGTTTCATCTAATTTTCAGATGGGTTGTTCTGTTCACGGTGTCGTCGTTGGGATCTCACAAAGTGATGGGGCTGGTGCGGTTGTTTGAATACTTAACGCGGATATTCCGTAATGTAATCCCAATGTGAGCTAACTACTCTAAGAAAAGTGAAAAATGACAGGTCGAACATTTTTCAAATAAAACTAAAAAAAAATTAAAAAAATTTCCCAAATATTTCAAAAAAAAATATCTTTTTTCAGTAAAAAATTCAAAATATGTATGAATTTGGTCGAAATCACTTAAAATTTTTTCAAAAAAAAAATTCAATTTTTTTCAAAAAAAATTCAAAATTTTTTACTCAGCATCTTCAGAAACATCCTCAGAATCCTTAACATATTTAGCACTTTCTTCATTCTCTTCTTTGTACCACATTAAAGTCAGAACTATAAATTATTATTTTTTTTAATGGCAGGTCGAAAATTTTTCAAAAAGAATTCAATATTAAAATTTTTTTCAAAAATATATTCAAATTTTTTTCCAAAAAAAAATTATTTTTTTTCACAAAAATTAAAAAAAAATTAAATATTTCAAAAAAAAAATAATTAAACAAAAATTCGAATTTTTCAAAAAAAAAAATTATTTTTTTCAGAAAAAAAAATTCAGTTTTTCAAAAAATATTCAACAAAAAAAATCAATTTTTTCAAAAGAATCAAAATTTTTCAAAAAAATATTCAAATTTTTGTATGACAGGTCAAATAGTATTTAAAAAAAATTTAATTCAGAAAAAATAATTTTTTCAAAAAAAAAATTATTTTTTTCAGAAAAAAATCAAAAAAAATTCAATAAATAGTCAAAAAAAACATCAAAAAAAATTATTTTTGTATGACAGGTCGAATTTTTTTCAAAATAAATTCAAAATTTGTCAAATTTTATTTTTTTACAAAAATCCACATTTTTCAAAAAAAAAAAAATATAAATATTTCAAAAAAAAATATATTATTTATAAATATATATATATATATATATTTTTTGAAAAAAAAAATCCAAAAAAATTCAAAAAAAATAAGAAAAATCTTAAAAGAACTTAATTCTCAAAAAAAAAACCATTCATCTTTCCAATATAATTTTTTTAATTCAATACGAATTTTTGAACATTAAAACTAAAATCCATTAAAAAAAATTATTAATTATCATTTTATCAATTTTTTACCCCACGCTGATGCCGCTTCAAAAATCTAGTCATCCACTGCAGACCGAGAAGTTTTTCAAAAAGGAAATCGACTTAAATTTTTTGATTTGATGAAGAATTTTGTAAGCGTGCTTCTTGGTGATTCTCATGCAATTGTGCGACCAAAAGTAAGAGTAGTGATATACCCAATATAGTGCTGTTTTCTACATAATAAAATAAAAGGAGGATTAGTTCTTGTTGATTTTCATTAATTTATGTTATCTACTCTATAAAAAAATTCAAATGATTGTTCTGAGGACGTTTTACAACAAACTACGGGATAACGTATCCAGCCCCATACTAGTTCATTGGCAAACTCTGTATAACACATAAAACAATGAAATTCGTTTCAAATTCCAAAATCTACATTTATTTCGTTATGCACCCCTGATAATAACCATTTATTTGATTTATGCAATTTCCAACCAATTTCCTTTCAAGGTTTATTGATTCTATGGACGTGTGGTTAGACACAATTCAACAAAACGAGCTGTAAGCATAAAAGCTATAGAAAACCATATTTATACATTTCAATTTGAACTTTTCTTTTAGAACGGCTGAAGCCCGATCCTTCGATGAAACCACGATTCAGGCGCCAACGAAGTCACTTCGCAGTGTCTACGAGAGACAGCTGTCACAAAGTAATGGGAATGATGTAAGTTGGAACAAATGTATGAATTTGTCCAGGGGAGTTACAATTTTGTAATTTTAGGAAGCAAATACAATGGCTGAACGAGATATAGGTTCAACATTTTTACTGCCCCACACGCATCTTTACAAGCCGGATAGAGTAAGTTAACATAGAAGATTGAGTTGCCTTTCAAAAAAAAAAATACCTCAGAGCCTCCCTATTTTTTCTAATTATAAAAATTGACGAACAATTAAGTCAAAAATCGGTCTTGACACAAAGCAGTTAATATTAAATACAGAATTCGACTTATAGGTTATAGCATTGCATCAATAAATAGTTCTCTCAGATGCAAGCTAGAGAAAAAAGGTTTCATAAGATCACCTCTTGAGAATCAAAATGAATATCAAGAAGAGAAAGACAACTTGTCAGAGCTTCCTGTGTTGACGCCTTCTCGCCTGAAAAACAACATGCTAGCCTAGCAACTCAATTGTTTTATCCCAAAACAATTAAATAACTTAAACATAGATCAAGGAAAGTTTTAATATTCCCATTAATTGTTCAGCAGTATGATAACAGTAAGCGGAAGCTTTTTTTGGAAAAAAAAATATTTCTCTTTCTTCTTTTAATCGGATCGGTTCATGCGAACCGTGCGAATATGATTGTATTTGATTGTGTGAACGTTAAATTGCCGTAGCATCAAGGCCCAATACACACGGAGCAACTGAAAAAAAGTGATCAGCGATGAGGATTGGCAACTAGTTTGGTTTGAGTCATACCCTGTGTAATCAAATAGGACGATGCATATGACGCTACTGGTTGAAAACTCGTTGGCGAATCACAAATACCAGTTTGTAACCAGTCGTCTAGTGATTTCAGTTTCTAGTTTGCCAGAGATGAGAGAACTCAGAAACACTTAACGAACTAGAGATTTTGATTGGTGATGAGTTTTTTTGTGTATGGAGTCAAGTCACCGCTGAGTTTGTAACTGGTCTGTAACCCGAGTTGCCAACCGGTTGAGTTTTTTTCTAGTTGCTCCGTGTGCATTGGGCCTAACTTTTAGTGGTACTACAAAGTGTGGTGCCCCTGGGCCGGGTTTAATATGCCCTTAAAGCCGGCTCGATTTCTAGCCTGCCATCTCCAATTTTGCACTTAAGCCATTGGAGATTTTCTGACTCCTTTGCAAAAGCCTAAGACCGTTCATCGAAGTCTTCCTCTGATAGCAAAATCTCATTCAAACAAGTGCAAACTCCCATAAATGACATTTCTCATAACAAATATCGCAGTTTTCAGCTCTTCTAGGGCCCGTTCCAAAATATCGTATGTCCTGGAGTGCTCTTTCATGCAGGCTTTGAAACTGGCGAGAGTCTCGGCTATCTGTCTTTCTATTGTTTTTCAATACAATACTTTCTGAAAAGGGCAGCTTGTTAAGCCGGTGCATAAACATATAATACTTGTAAGGGTTGGATCTTCCGAGCGTATCTTCTCTCCTGCTCCTAGTTCCTGAGAAGGCAACTCAGGTATCTACAATCCATGGGTCCGATGGAACCAACACTCGTCATTAGTTCATCTTTCAACTATCTAGTGGGCACTGTGTGGAGGTGAAGATGCGATTTGCCGAATAACTAAGGGGATCACATATTTTCATATTTGTCTTCTCATATTTTCAAATAAGTTAAGTTTTGTTGTTTTTTTTCTTACAGGATAGCGATATATCTGGCTTTGATTCGTTTTAGGATATCTTGAAGCATTGTTACAAAAACGAAAAATTGTGCCAATAATATTATTTAGTCTTAAAATGACTATTCGAAATAAAATATATATACATATAAGCGTGGGTTCATAGAAAGGAAGTAATAACGGCTCCAGGAAATAACCCCCCCCCCCCCCCCAATGAAATGAACCCCTAAAATGAAAGTGAAATAATCCTCCAAAATTTGGGATATATTTCATACTACAAATGAAACATGATTTAACAGATCACCAAATTCAACTATGAAATAAGTCACCAAATTTTTGGTTTAAATAGTGAGATAGATATGGGAGGGCATGCTGCCCACTGCAACCCCCCTGCCTGTCCAACTTAGAATTTAGCTTGTATATGGTCCAATTTTTTTTTAATTTGGCAAGCAATAATTTGTATAGAGCTTGTATAAGGCAAACTTTCGCAAGCCACACACTTCAAACTTTGACAATTAAAAAAATAGCTGTTGTAAGGCCTTAAAAAAGTTAGTTTGGTGAGCTCTAAAGAAGGCTTGCAGATAAAGATTAAAAATGGCCTGTATAAGGTCTTCCAAAGATGTTTACTGGAAATTAAAGTGCAAACAGTTTGTTTAAGTCTTCCCTGTAAAGGTATTATACAAACCAATTTATTATTTGTTTGTCGATGTTTTAGGTTAATTTTCTAAACGATTTCAAAACTCAGGTAAATACGAATTTTTCACTGTTATAATTAAAATAAAATTTCAATGTTTATAGTATACAGTAGAAAAATTTTCGAGGACTGATTGGAGAAATAAAATATGCAAAAAAAAATAACAAAATAAAATAAAACAAAAATTATATATTTTGTTTAAGCAAATCCTTAATCTGCTTTTTTGTACTATAAATTTACTTTTTTTCCTTTAAAATAAAATATTGTATGCCAGCTGGTACTTTTTGTTCTTAGCAAAACATAAATATAAGGCATGATTTTACCAAAAGCTGTCATTAAATGGCTTGGGTTAGGCCTTTTTATGACATCCAGAGCAGGCTTTTAGCAATAGCTGTCATTGAAAGGCTTGCTCGGGCAAGCTAATAACATTTCAACAAGTCTTATAGCAGTTAAATAGCTTGTGGCGTTGTTTTGAAAATCATCAGCGAATTTACAGTTTTCTAGTAAATTAATCAAAATGAAAGTGATCCCGGCAAGGATGCATGCTCCTCCTTTCACATGCTAGTAATAAAATATTTATTATAATTTCAAATTTAAAAAAATTCTTTTCGTAAATCTAGTTGTTTTATTAAAAAAAAACCCTTTAAAAAAACAAAAACAGGATCATAAGAAACGGAATTATTAGAGACAGGGTTATAAACAAGAAACGATATTATAAGAAGCGGATTAAAAAAGGTTTTAAAAACGACATTTGAAAAAAATGGGAATATAAAAGCCTTTAGGGGGTTATTTCATCTTCGATTTGGGAATAATTTCACTGTGAAATTTTTGGGAGTTATTTAATTTTTTTTATTTGGGGGGTTATTTCCTGAAGCCAGTAATAACATACACCAAACAAGCTGTAAAAGCTACGAGATAAAACATTTTTTTTTAGATAACATTCCTGTACAGTTTCTTAGACAAAATATTATATTTATTTATTTACTTAATTATTTATTATTTATTATTGTTATGTTTTTTTCTTAATTTTGTTTAAATTATTTAAAAAATAAATGCATTAAAAAATCATTTAATACAAAATAAATTTATTAAAAAATTAAAATTATCTAATGAAAGATAATTAAAAATTAGAAAGACTTGGCGACTATTTAAACAAATTATTCTATAGAGTTCTAAGAGTATTTGCAGCATTATTTCCTATATGAGCTTGTTTTAGTTTTCGAAAAGACTTACTAGTATCTAGTTACATTTCATTTTTAATATTTCTATTGCTAAAGCCTTAAAGAAGTGAAGCAGTAAAATATCTATCATTGGCTCATTGCTGTTAGATGTTTAACAAAGTCAAATAACTTATATACTTCAAATACCTGGAGCTTTGCAAACCAAACCATTTAGTATAAAACTACTCCATTTCATAATCAAAAACATAAAAATTTAATTTAATTGATGTTTGATAAAACAACTCAAAACATAAGGAATTTTTGCAAATACAGTTAGAACTTTTTTTTTTATTTTATTTTTGTAGGGGTCAGGAAACCCAAAGCTGTCTTACATACATATGTAGCTCTAATATATGATTATCAAAATAAAACTGGGCATCCATTTGTTGACACATTAACACAAATTAATATTTGGCTTCATGCTTATACATTTTTTGTAATTCAATTTTATTTATTCTGTGTCAGGTGAGGTGTTTTTTAAATAATGTAAAATTAACATATTTATCTTAGCCATACTAAAGTTAAGTTAAAAAAAAATTAATATTTCTAACGATAATAAAAATTTATACGATTTCTCATGAAATCTGGAAGTTGTTGTTGTTTTGTTTCTTATTATTTTACAATAGCTGCCCCACCGAGCGTTGCTCGGGTATATGATACGTTTTCTGAAAGTGGACAACAGAGTGACCTATGTATCTGGTCCAATTATAACTAAAAACCACAAAGGTAATATTGTTAATACTCATACAAAAAAAAAAATCTCTTCAAAATCATTCAGGCCATTTTTAAATTCTTCAGCACTACCGGGTCAAAATTTGTCCAAAGGCTTTCTTATAATTATCTATTATTATTTAAATACTATTAGGTGTTGTTTTGAGTCAAATTGGTAAGATATTTAGAAAAAAAAGACCAACCTCTATACAGAAACAAGTAACATTTAAATAGAAAAGTCACACGGCCTGAACCTATAAAAAGTGCCAAAACCACAACAATAATTTACGATGTTTGGTGAAAATGGAGTACGCCATCACACATATTAAATATTATTGAATTTATTAAGAAAGTATTTCACAAATTGTAGGACGGATTTTGATAAAATCCTTTTATTTTATTTTAAGTTTCTTGAAAACAATATTTTTTGTAAATTTTTTGTATGCATATATATATATATAATTAATATGCAGCTGATAATACAACTTAAAATAATCGTTTTAAAAATATTGAATTTTCAAAAAAAAAAAATAGTACTATCATCACACGCACAGAGGGGCCAAGGCGGAAAAAAATCGATTTTCCGAAAGTGCTGATTTCGATTAAGTGATTCATGTGTCTCACAGTTAATTAGCCAGAGAATTTGGATGCACTAATAACTTGGGCCAAAACTTTAGTCTTTACACCTAAATAGATGCCGAAAATCAAAACATTTGAAAATGTGTGTAAAATCAATGTACTATTGTAGGTGTAAGTTATGTTTTGGTGAAAAACACAAGATAGTGGGCTAAAAACGGTACCTCCAATAGACCGATTTTTTTCTTCGACTTTCTCGAAAACTGGTAATCTGATTTCAATCAAAATTGATATTCAAGAAAATGCTGGTAGCCTTAGTAATTTTATTTTTAAAAAAATATTTTCGAGAACTTTTTTTTTAATTTTTAATAATTTTCTTAATGTTTTTTTTTTTTTTTTCATAAATCAATATTTTGAAAACAGGTAGATGGATTTTTTCTTAATAGATTATTTTTTTGCTTTCTTTAATTAATTTTTTTTAATTTTTTGAATTATTAAAATAAAATCGTTTTATTTAAAAACCGCTCCTTAAATTTTGAAAAAAATAATCACACTTTTGCACATTTTTTTAAAGAAATAAAATGGCGTTTAATTGTACGTACTTTTTTCAAACAATCACATCAGAAAAATCGAATAAGAACTTTGAAGTTCCTTTAATATTTTTCGAATTTTATTCCAAGCTATGACCGCACATAAGAGCATGTACGTGCAATCCATTCGTGCAATTTATTTAAATTGCTTTGAAAAGACGAAATTAATGTAAAAATGGGTCACACGTACTTGCTCTTATGTTAGACGTCAATATATATGACAGAAACAAGCAGCATTTACGTAGAAAAATCACACGGTCAGAAGCTATAAAAAGTGCCAGAACGATAACACTTAACGGTTATTTATTTGGACTTTCACTGCACAGTTCGACTTAGTCAGAGTTGTGTTTTATATGTATGTAAGTATTTTTAAATGGTAAGTGATTTTTGTGTCGTGTATTCTAATGTTCGCGGTTTAAGAAAGAATTTCTTTCACGTGTACGTCTACACTGTCCAATACAGGCCAGCTGTTTTGGCATTAAGTGAAACTCAGGTTGGAGTAAATACTGATTTATCAGAATTTGCTCTACATGAGTACAGCTTGGTGCCATTACTCTTTTCCCATCATGGTCTCATGGTGACATTGATGCCAATGCTGAAATGATCACAAATGTGATTCTTCTAGGGATGCGTGCTTTTATTCCTAACAGAGTAAAGAGAATCTATACTAAATAAAAAGTCTTGGTTCAACTCTGAGTGTAAAGAAGCTATCAGGCTCAAAGAAGTAAGTTTCCGATCTTACAAAGCCAACCCTATTGAGGAAGCAAGGAACTCATGCAACTCCGTTATTGAAGGAACCAAATTTTCGCATGACCAAAAATTACGGCAAAAAATTCTGAAGTGTCCCAAAGGCAGTACAAAATTTTGTCACTTGTAAAAAAATATTAAAAACTCCTCAACATCTTCGGTTCCAACGCTCATCGACTATAACAAACCAATTGTTTACTCTTTCGAGAAGGCAAACTTGCTCGCCTCCCTGCCAGCTCCACGCTGCCTCATAGCAACGTTGCCCCTCCTGTACTTGAGAATGTAAATTTTTCCATGGGACAGGTTTTTTCCGCACTCGTACAGTAGCAAGAGTTCTCAAAGATCTCGATATACACAAATCCGCTGGCCCTGATGGTATACCCCCGATTCTTCTGAAGAGGTGTTCTTCCACACTGGCAAAGCCACTGCGTAAGCTTTTCCATCGCTCCTACTCTTTTGGAATCTTTCCTAGAAGATGGAAAACAGCATTTGTCCAGCCTGTCCCTAAGAAAGTAACCCATCCTCCCCCTCCTCCTACCGACCCTAAGCACTAACATCCCTTCTTTCTAGGATCATGAGAACGGTGATTAACCGTCAGCTTAAGGAATATTTCGAAGATCGAAAGCTTCTGCATGACCGTCAGTATGGCTTCCGCAGCAACCGTTCCACTGGTGATCATATCTCACTGAACAGTGGAACAAATCTTTACATCGCTTTGGTGAAAGCAAGATTATTGCTCTTGATATCTCCAAGGCTTTTGATAAAGTTTGGCATGAAGCTTTCTTATCGATAATGCGTGCTTTTGGGATCGATGATTGGATTAGAAGCTATCTTCTGGACCGTTCAATACAAGTTGTATTGGGCGGATTCAAGTCTTATTCCGAAAAAATAAATGCTGGTGTGCCCCAGGGCTCTGTTCTGTCTCCGATTCTTTGCTATAAAAAATCTAAATTAGAGCCATATTTATTCACAAAAATTGAAAAAGATTCTAAAACTATTGTGGCATTATATGTTGATGAGTTTTTTTATTTTCGCAAATAATTCAAGTCAAGAAACAAATAATTTAAAAAAATGTTTTGAATACAAAATTTTACATACGCTGTTTCTATGGGCTTGGAAGGCAATTGAGTAGCAAAGCCCTCCCTCGAAAGAAAAAGGAGACTCTGTGTAAGACCGTAATCATCCCAGTTCTGCTCTATGGCGCCGAGGCATGGACTCTATCTAAAGTGGATGCAGATATCCTTAGTCGTTTCGAGCGATTCTTCGGAGGATTTTTGGACCTATCTGCGTTAACGGGCTTTGGAGGAGAAGCTTCAACCAAGAACTATACGAGCTGTACAGCGACATTGACCTGGTCAAAAAAAAATACGCATATCAAGTTTAAGATGGCTAGGTCTGGTAGAGCGAATGGAGAACAATGCTCCGGCTCGCAGGATCTTCGATTCCATCCCAGAGGGTAGACGCAGTCAAGGAAGACCTCGCCTTAGGTGGAGCGCTCAAGTGGAGGACGACCTCAACCAACTTGGAGTGCGAAACTGGAGGCAGCTAGCCAAAGACCGAGCTGGCTGAAGAGGCATCTTGGTTTAGGCCCAGGTTCGTCCCGAACTGTAGCGCCCCCTTAGTAAGTAAGTAAGGAGCGGTTTTTAAATAAAACAGTTTTTTTCTACAACTTTTTTTAAATAAATTTAAAAAAATTTTAAATAAATTTAAAAAAATAGTTCAAGATTACAAACCAAAATTTAAAAAAAAATCACTTACCCGTTTTCAAAATATTGATTTTTCAAAAAAAAAATTTAATTATTAAAAATACAAAAAAAAAGTTTTCGAGTACTTAGGCTCCCTACGTCTTCCTGAATATTAATTTTGATAGTAATCGGATTACCAGTTTTCGAGAAAGACGAAGAAAAAAAACCGTCCCATGGGGGTACTGTTTTTAGCCCACCATATTAATTTTTTTTTTTCACCAAAATATAATGCTTACCTAGATTACTAAACAGATTTTTTTTCATAAAAATTCTTGGAGCCGTTTTGGAGAAAAATAAGTTACATAACGGACAAAATTCCTCTCTAGAATGTCAAAATAACCTTAAGTTCTAAATTTGAAGACAATTGGCCCAACCGTTTAGGCTACAGTCCAAAATACATCCGTTCAGACAGACAGACAGACGGACGGAATTTCGCCAGTAATTCAAATATGTTTCTCTATCATTGTAATGTCATGTTTGATTGTTATCTCAAATTTTTGTTTTGCACGATAGTACCTAGAAAATCGTAAATAAAAAAGAAAAATTAAATCATCACTTCCTCCTCTCTTATGTTAATAAAAAATAAATTTAAATAAAATTTGAGGCTTAGTTTATCCTTTCTGGTTTCTCTATCACAGCAATATCGAACTTTTTTCTGCTTAAGAACTCTGTCCCATAGCCGGGGTCAATTGGGGATGAAACAATGAGGTACTTTGAAGCATAAATGACAATCCTTGGGGTCTTTTCAATATTGTTTGTAAGAGGAAACCACTTAACTTGTTGTAACTTTTTTTTTATATTATAAATGAACCAACACTATTAATTTACAAAATATTAATTGGAATATACAAAATCCTGAAATTTAGTTTTCTAAAATATCTTTGCCATAGTTAGCAGGTATCCTAAAAACCAGGACCAGAATTTTTATTAAATGAAATGGCCTGATCAAAATTATAGCCAATTGCTATTGACAAAAAATTCTTTAGACTTTCTTTCTATGTTACACTGACGAGCTCTTTTCACGGAATCCTTTATTCCATTAATTTTCCCACGCTTAATTGCATTCACCGACCCCTTAGATGTCCCAGAGGAAAACTTTAACTCACGCACACCTGCAACGATTGGCTAGAACACAATGTACTAATTGTGTGGTGGTTGGTGGACAATTTTGTACAAAAGTGCCCCTATACATGCAATGATCACTTGAGTAGTGTAGTTGGATTGACGTCGTGCATGAGTGATTTTTCCTAGTCCAGTCATCAGGTCCTGTATAGAAATGACATAAGTTGGCATTTGTTGTTATTGTTGTTTTTTTTATGTTTTTTATTTGTATTTCTTCGTATTGGTTTAATGACAATTAGGTGTCCTTTTCGTGTACATTATTAGGTGTAGTGCACCTGCTGCGCCGCGATAATCAACCTTTGAATATAGAAAATATAATATGGGGGGGGGGGTGAACCCTTGTGGTATACCAAAGGATACGCAAGTGAAAGTCAGATTTGTAGGGTATGATAATATTGTATTCGAATTTAATATATCAGTGAAAAAGGATGAAAACAAGAGTTTATTTACTAAGTTTGTGACAAAAAAATGTCTGTCTGTACCTCGCCACCGAAGCATTTTTCTTCAAACTTTGAACTTAAGATTTTTAGAACCATTAAAAGCTTATTTTCTGAAAACGTCTCTAAAGATTTTGACGATTTTTTTACTTGCGATGTATTCGTAAGAAAAATGGACACGACTGGGTCGCACGTACTTGCTCTTATGTGCCTAATTACATTGAAAAGCAAGATCTTTAACAGAAACAAGTAACATTTACGTTGAAAACAACACAGTTTGAACTTTTAAAAAAGTATTAAAACCACAATACTTAACGGTTTTTAGTAAAACTAAGGTACGCCATCACATGTCTTAAATAACAAAGAATTTATGAAAAAAGTAGGACCGGTTTTGATAAAATCCTGGTTTTTATTTTTAGTTTTTTGAAATTTTTTTTTTTTTTCAAATTTATGTATGCAATTTTTTAGAGTTTATTAATATACATGTGAATATAAAATTTTAAATAGTTTTTTTGATTAGTTTTAGAAATATTGATTTTTCAAAAAAAAAATCAAAAATTAATTTTAATTAGAAATAAAAAGTTATTAAAAATTTTGATACGCAGAGTTAAACTATCTAGATCTTCTCAAATATAAAATTTGACAGACATCCAAAGAGAAAGCCAACAATAAAAAAAAAACCGGTGCCCTTAATAGACTTTTCCCGGAAATTTGGTTCTAATCAAATGATAGCCAATACTAACAGAAAAATTCTCAAAAATGTTCATCAAAATCGTTGGAGCCGTTTTCGAGAAAAAGCTTTTCCTAAACGGTCATATGGCAGGTACCATTATTTTTAGGCCTAAAAATTAAATTTCAATTTCCCTTCTGTGGAATGCCAAAATAATCATACACACCAAAATTGAAGATAATCGGTTTAGCGAGCTGCAGCCTAAACAGCTTAAGGGATTGCCTTAAATTTTTTTTTAAATATTTTTGTAGGCATTGGCTTTCATTTCATCAAAACCGAAAAAGTCTACGGAAAACGGTTCCTTTCATATAACATTTTTACTTCCGATTATAGGTACTATAAGGCAAGTTTTGGAATCGTGCAGAAAAAAATTCTAAAAATCAAAAATGACATTACGATGATAGAGAAGTCGAAAAAAGTGGGTCCGGAAATTTTGTCCGAATGTCTGTCTGTCTGTTCGCACATCTACAGACTAAAAAGATGCTTCAAACTTGGTATTTAGTATTTATTTGGTAATATCCCGAGGGGTGTTTTTCATTCTTGCTTTAGGTCCAAAAGTAACGGTATCTGCCATACAATATTTTCTGTAACGGTACCCCCTATAGGACCGTTTTTTTTCGACTTTCTCCAGAACTGCTTAACCGACTATAATCAAATTTGACTTCAGCAAGATGTAGAAAGCCAAACCAATTTGGCATTCAAATATTTTCGAATAACTTTTTTTTGTATTTTTAATAATTTTTTTAAGTATTTTTTTT
The DNA here is from genome assembly GCA_963971375.1 of Platycheirus rosarum. Taxonomy (NCBI): domain Eukaryota; kingdom Metazoa; phylum Arthropoda; class Insecta; order Diptera; family Syrphidae; genus Platycheirus; species Platycheirus rosarum. Next base: position 2,476,054 of record OZ020511.1, read on the forward strand.
TTTTTTTTTTGAAAAGTCGATATTTTAAAACGGGTATTTTATTTTTTTTTTTTATTTTTTTTTAAATGTAAGTAATTTTGTGTTTAAGTTTGCATTCTTGAATTATTTTTTTTTATTTTTAAAAAAAGTTGTTAAATAAAAACCGTTTTACACTTTACACTTTTTCACATTTTCTAAAGAAATAAATCAAACAATCAAAAATCAGAAAAAAAACTTTGAAATTCCTTTAATACTTTTCAAATTTTATTCGAAGCTGTGACCGCACATAAGAGCAATTACGTGCGATCCAGTTGTGCAATTATTTTTTTATGGACTTTCTCGGTAACGGCTCAATGGATTTTCCTAAGATTTTATATTTGCATACCAAAATTGTCAATAACTTTTTTTGATATTTAAAATTAATTTTTTTTTTTTTTTTTGAAAACGCAATATTTTTCGAACTAATCTAGAAATTTTATTTCAAATTATATAATCTAAAAAAACTGAATACCAAAACTTTAAAAAGAATTGTTTTCAAAAAACTAAAATTAAAAAAAACAGGACTCGGCGGAAAATTGTAGGTCCCTTCGATTCTTGCAGATTAACAACACGAACACACACACAGGAATGTTTGAGAGCATAAGTCAATTGGCCTTGGCTTGGAGCTGTCGTGCCAATAAAAAACAATTATAAGACCTTTGATTGCGTACTCCATTTTTATTAAAAGCCGTTAAGTGTTGTGGTTTTTAACACTTTTTATAAGTTCAGATCGTATTATTTTTCTACGTAAATGTTTCTTTCAAAGTTAAGCCTACCAAGGGTATCAGGCACATAAACTTTTTTTTTGTATTTTTATTTTTTTTTTTTTCAAAAATCAATATTTTGAAAACGGGTTGTTTTTTACAGAACTCTTAATGCCCTTGTATCATTTAAATCAATCTAGTTGATATGCTGTGTTCCTTCATTTCCATAAATTATTTTATTTTTAGTTCTACCTTCCAACTTCCTTATGCCGTATTTCTTGTATTTATATATCATTCATTAAAATTTACCGATGATGAGAAAACTTCCTTAAGTTTTATTCAGATACTAAAAGAACCATCAAGAATGCAATATCCAACTACGTGAGAGCACGGTTGTCATATTGATAATTCTGTTCATTAAATTGATAAAAAAATTGTTATTTTTCAACCAACGACCTTGGTTCTCAATATGAAAATTTGCAATCATCAATAATTTTGAAGTGGAAAACCGCTGTCATCATATTGACAACCGCGATCATCGTTATTGACTAGCGCGATTATGATAATATCAACCGCGATTGTCGCATTGAACATCGAGATTGTCAGTGCGATAATCGCGGTTGTCAATACGATGATAGCAGTTGTCAATACGATTATTTTCAATACAAAGGATTTCGGTTGATAATATAACGATTGCAGTTGTTAATACGATGATCGCATTTATCAATACTATGATTTCGATTGTCATATTAACAACCATGATTATCACATCCACAACGACGATTTTCACATTGTATTTGGATTTTCATATTGATGATCGTTATTGTAAATACGACAAATGCAAATAAGTGATCATCATATTGAAAGTCGCAATTGCCCATATAATAACCGCAAAGAAGCGATCACCATATTGACAATCGGAATTGTTAATATAAAAACTATTATAACGGAATTTTTTTTGTCTTTAGGTTTGCCGTTTCTCTTTGGTCTTATAATTTTTTCTTTGCCATCATATTGACAATCGTGATTACTAATACAACAACTTCTAAAAAGTTGATCATCATATTGACTATCACGATCATCACATTGACAATCAAAATTGACGTTCACGATTATCAAATGTGTAAAACAAGTTATCATATTAATCATTTCATTTTTCAATATGACAATTTTCAGTTAACAACCAGCGATTGTCTGTATGATAACCGATATTTTTTTCTGTGTTAATTGATATAATTGATATAAGAAAAGATATAGACTTGAACGACATTTGGTTTAAACAGGATGGTGCCACAAGTCCACCTTACAATCGATTTATTGAAGAGTAAGTTTGATGAGCGTGTTATCTCAAGCAATGGGCCAGCCGATTGGCTGCCTCTAGACAATTTTCTTTGGGGCTACGTTAAGTCATTGGTTTATACCAACAAGCTGACAACGTTGGAAGAGCTCAGAGACAACATTAAACGCGAAATAGCAGCCGTTTCGGCCGAAATGTGTGGCCGAGTCATCGAAAATTAGGTCCAACGAATCGACCGCTGCAAACGTGCCCGCGGTGGCCATATGAACGAAGTCAAGTTCCATTCATAAGTGTTTTGATTGTACTTCAAGCCGATAATAGGGTTTTTGAAATATCTCAAATGGTTTGCGTTTTTTTTTAAAAAAAAGTAGTCAAGTCCTTATTAGAAAACCCTTTATTTTAATATTTGATTTCAGTGGTTGGCTTTTAAAATATGTTGGTCCATATCTCTGATTCTTAATACGTAAAAAGGTCTTCAAGCAAATTAATATACCAGCAACATCCAATAAAGAAAAGTCCGATGATCGACACAACCCCAACCGTTATGTACTTTTGAGCCTTATTAACTTAAATAGCTAATTAACTAAGTTTTTTTTTCTAAATACCAAATCCAAGTTGCAGTTACTTATGTCAAATAAATAAATTTATAATAATTTAATAGTCGACGAGGAAGGACAAAACATACCCTATTTATCTTCAAAAAAAAAAAAACTACACAAGAAGGGTTGTTTCTTGAAACTATCCACCGACTGACCAAAAGAAGACAACCAGTACCATTACCACAGTAGGGTTCCATTTGAAAATTGTTTCACTTGTATTTCACCTGTAAACTATGACCCCTGTGTACCTGCAATGTATATGGTATGAACTATATGGAAAAACCTATGCTAAGGCAATTAATGGAAGTATACAGGAATACTTAAGTGTATATGCATCGATATATAATTTTTTTTTTTTAGGGAAAAACTATACCCCTCATTGTTCCATGCCGGACAATCACTTGAACAAAATATCAAAAGAGTGAACGGAAAAACCATACAGTCCTACTTGCTAGGTTTAAAAAAGTTCTAAGGACCATGAGAGTTATCCTCACAATTTTTTCTGCGCGTAACTTCATAACGGCTAAGCCCTAGTTTAAATAAGTTGTTTTAACAAAAGATGTAACCAACTCTTGGGGCTGTATGACCTTCAAAACAACTCAAAAATAATAAGTTTTGAAAAAGAAGACTCAACGTTTTGAAGTTTAGTTAAAAAAAAAAAAAATCCTTCAAGTGGGCGGTGGTCAGCCTTTTTAGTTTCGGACTCGATTGTGTTAGTGTATGCTCCTCTCTAGAGAGCCTAAAAGACCTTAGTTGCTTACGTGTCAGAGGAGAAAACTCTTTGTCCAGTTGTCGTGATACGCAAAAAAAAAGGAAAAATTAAATATTCTCTCCGTGATGTTACGTTTTTGTGAATCGAAATGAACGAGGTTTTTTGTAAAAAACATAAAAATAATAATCTCGAGTATATTTTTAATGTTGTCCAACTTATGTAACTGCAGAACATTAGAATTAGGGTAAGTAAAAGACTCTAGGTACGAAATAGTCCTAGATTGTAGATAATTAAGTCCGACCTCTGTATTTCGCAACCAATCATTTCGCCTCGAAAAGGAATATAAAGTTCATGATCTTTTTTTTTAGGATTTTGTAAGACTAGTGTAGTCCATAGTTACTTTTAATAACTAGCCTTTAGCTTAAAATCATCAAATCCAAATGCTTCGAAATCCAAGCCATGGCTAGATTCATTGTGTTAATTTCGGAAATTATTTAATATAGTTCGAATCATGATATAACTACTTTTTTTTACACTATTCCTCGATTCTCCTTGTGCTAAGCGTAAGTTTTTTATCACTAGATTCCAAGTTACTAATTGAAATTAGCGGGCGCTAACTGTCTACAATTTTTATCCTGGTTTAACGCAGTGTGTTTTAGATTTAAACATTTTTGACCACATTGATGTTCGCCAGCTGTATGTCACCTATCTTGGTCAATTCTTCATTATACCTGGTTATCCAATATTGTCATATAGTTGATTTAAAATCCCCAGAAAAATGTTCCTTTCCTCAAAGTGACCTTATAATTTAAAGCATGACATTACTAATGTCTGATTGCCTTGTCAAAATAATTTTGTATCTACTCCGTAGATAAATCTACTAAGAAGACACACTTATTAGCACTGCCTACTAAGGCCATCGGCTTAGTTTTAGTTAATCATTATCATTCTGCTACAAAGTTTTTGGCGTGGAACCTTGGACTCAATATAACTTCTAATGGCTCATCCAAGCCAGAACTAGACCTCGCCATTTTAGGTCATAATTAAGGCGAATTTCTTTGGAACTAAGCGATAGGGTTATTGACAAAAATAACCAAATCATTGGCAAACTCTTTGAAGAGCTAGGACGTTCGCAAGTCAAGTAGATTCGTTGGTATTAACCAGGATATTGATGTCGGGTCGCATCACTTTTGTTTTGGACAGGGATGGGATTGAATATTCCTGCAGCGCCTCCTCGCTTGTTGTAAGAGAAATCAAGTCTATGCAATGAACATCAAGGTTAGCCTAACGGCACTTTAATACCCTGGGTTTACATGTCTGGAGATCACAGATGCCTTTATAACGAAATCAAACACAAACAAAAAATGGTTGTGTACGTTGCTGGTTCTCTCGTAGAAATCGGCTCCACCATTGCTCATTATATCCTCGAATCCGTCGTCTGTGATGGATCGAATGTTGAGGCAGCGTTGGTTGGGCTCTAGTTGTTGTTGGAATAGTTGCAGGATTTCCATGTTGGGTCGGTCCTCCAAGTTCCTCAAAATATTTTCGGAGAGCTTTGTCATGGACTGATTTATGGGGATCAGTTTGGAGTCTTCATATGGCTTGTTTGGGAAATATTTTCTTAAAATGGGGTTTCGGTGTAGACCTGTACAGCTATGGAGTATCTTCGTTTCAAAAACTTCGATCATCTTCATATATGTTGGTGATAATGGTGAACCAAATAGGATAAGCGTACGTCAGCTGTTTATAGATGAGGAGCTTAGTATTTGTGCTTGGTCCGTTTCGTCTCCTATGAAGCGGGTGGACCAGATATAGGGAATAAGTTAGCTCTCTTAAGCATAAATCAAGCGTTCTTGTTGAATTTGAAGCGGTTCGTGAAATTTACTCCAAGGTATTTTGCTGTTGTCCTTGTCCTTATCACTGTGTTGCCTGGTATCTTGATACTGATATTATCACTGCGTGATGCGAAACCTCTGCGACCTTTTGTTGCTGTTATTGGGGTTATAATCTCGCTCTTATCGCTATTTCTATGTTTACTCTGGTTTGTCGTGGGGTGCACTTATCAAAGTAAATTGCACACAGTTTTTTTTCATTTACTTGTTATTTTTATCCTAGATAAAAACAAATTATATGACAAGCTTGTAGAAAATTTAATTTTCTACAAGTATGTTAGATGAATTTTTTCGCTAAATGCTTTTGTTTAAAAGTTATAGCACATTTTGTCAAAAAAAAACAGCTGCAGCTTCTCAAGACCAAAATTCGTCCTCAGCAACAAAGATAATATAGGGCCAAATCAATCTATTCTCTTCTCTCGATATATTCAAGAAAAAAAATGCGTCACCAAACACCTTGGCAGATATCGACGGACAGTTTCTCATAGCTGTGTACGGAGGCAATCCTGCTACCAAAATGTCATTGGATTCCTTTCGACACAAATGTTTCCTCAAATATGCAACCAAAACGACACCAAATCTGCGACCCTTCCTCCAACTTAAGCTGCAACCAAGCAATATCTTCTTAGATGTTACCATCAAGTTCAATTATGGCTGAATATAAGACTTGATGCTGAGGATTGGGGATGGAAAAAGACAGTGCTTGGTTTGGTTCCAATTCGTGTAACCATGGAAATGGATTCTGCACCACAGTGACTTATAAAACTAGTTTCTCGCACATGTAAGACGGGATGTGGAGGAGCCTGTTGTTGTCGAAAGGCTGAGCTGCATTGCTCAGCTGTTTGTAAGAATTGTGAAGGAGAGCTCTGTGAAAACGTTCCTGCAATTGTTGCTGATTTCGATGATGAAGATGTAGAAGCTGACAACAATCAACAAGAAGATTTTGAAAAATGTTCGTAATATCTTTTCTGAAGATAGTAATAGGGTTTACCTAAAAGAAGATAAAATATCCGCTTCAGGGCCTTCCAAAAATATGATGAAGATGTAACTCGAAAAATAAAGACTTGTGGATTAGGCCTACTGGGGAAACCACGCAAAAAAACGCGTAGTCAGTCACTGATTTTTGCAGCGAAAAAACTCTACCTCATGGGTGGTGTGGAAAAGAGTTATACTGGCAATCAGTCAGCTAGTTTTTTTTTAAACAAAACATGCTTTAACTTTTAAACAAAGGTATTTATCGAAAAAAGTCATTTAACATATTTTATAGAAAATTTAATTTGCTACAAGTTTGTCATATAACTTCTTTATATCGGATAAAAATTACGAGAGTTGCGAGTGAAAATATAAATAAACCTTAAAAACAAAATGGCGGCTTACTGACAAGCAGGTGTGCAAAATGTGTTTATTGGATCGCGTACTAGTACTCTTTCGAATACCAAAGACAAATGTCATGCCCCGGACTATAAGACGTCGTTCTGGTCTTGTGACTGCGCCGCAGACTACAAATAAGTCCATGGAAGGCAACAGCATTATTAATAATTTTAAAAATTGGATGATTAGTTCATAAAAATATCAATGACAACAACTGCAGCAGTAAGAGAACTAGCACCGGGTATTTGCTGGCGAAACAGCTCTTCCACGTGGCGTTGATTGCTGTTTTTGCAGTTGCAAGTTTCATCTTCAGATGTTTTTCCATTTTAACGTTACTTGTATAGGTCACACCTAGGTCCTAGATATTTGTATTCACTGACCACTTCAATTCTTTCCTCATTGTAGAACCATTTTTCATTTGTTCAAATTCGTCGTCCTACTCGTTTTTGAATCATGACTTTTGACTTATCTAGGTTGACTATTAAATTCCATGTGGCACAGTAATCGAACTACCGGTTGATTATAAGCTGGAGGGTTTCTAGGAGAGTAGGATAGGATCATTATATCGTCTATCGATGCTTACCTCGAGGAAGCAATCGTTTAAATCATCAATAAATAATGAAAACATCAAGGGGCTCAAAGTGCATCCTTGCCTCACTTCCGTCCGCGTTTGAAAACACTCGGAGATTTTTTCTCCATTCCACACCGGGCCCATGTTTCTTCTAGGAGATTTTCAATTACTCTTCCGAACATTCCCTTGCAATATAATTTGCACATCAAGGACTTCCGATCTACTGTATCGAAAGCGGCCATAAAATCTACAAAGGACGCATTTAATTTCCTATTGATTCTGCGACAATACAAATATGTGGTTAACTGTTGAGCAACCTGCTCTGAAGCCAGCTTGGTATTCCTTATTGCTTTAGTTAATCCAAGTTGTGAGTCGTCGTTGTAATAAGATTTTTTGCGATACATTTAGAAAGGAGATGCCTCTATAATTATTTGGATCTGCTTTGTGGCCTTTCTTGTAGATAGGAAAAATCAAAGTTTTTTTGAACTCTCGTTGGACAACACCATTTGCCAGGATACTGTTGCACAGGGTTGTGACTGTTTTCATCAGCTCAATAGAGCCGTATCGATAGAATTCTGAAGGAATACGATCCAAATCTAGTGCCGAGTTACCTCATCAATTATCGAGCAATAAGTGACTTAATTATAAAGGGATTTCCAATGAAATAAAAAGACAACTTTTTTTTAAATAAAACGCAAACCATTTGAGATATTTCAAAAACTTTATTATCGGCTTGAAGCACAATCAAAACACTTATGAATGGAACTTGACTTCGTTTGCACCGGTCGATTCGTTGGACCCAATTTTCGATGACTCGGCAACACATTTCGACCGAAACGGCCGCTATTTCGCATTCAATGTTGGCTCTGAGCTCTTGTCACCTCGTTGGCTTGTTGGCATAAACCAATGACTTAACGTAGCTGCAAAGAAAAAAGTCTAGAGGCGTTAAATCGCACGATTTAACTGCCAATCGACTGGCCCATTTCTTGAGATAACACGCTCATCAAAATTACTCTTCAATAAATCGATTGTAAGGTGTACTGTATGACTTGTGGCACCATCCTGTTTAAACCACTTGTCATCCAAGTCCATATCTTCCAATTCGGGCCAAAAATAATCGGTAATCATGGTGCGATAACGCTGGCCATTCACAGTAACGTGACGATTGTTATCGCCGACGAAAAAATATGGCCCAATGCATGCAAACTGCACCAAACAGTTATTTTTTGTGGATGAAGTGGTGATTCATGAAGCAAATCTGGATTTTCACCCGACCAACAACGCATATTTTGGTTAATGACGAACCTATTGAGCCAAAAATGAGCTTCGTCACTGAAAATGAAATTCAACAATTCAACGCTCTTAAAATTGCGGTCACCGACTCCGAATTTCGGTAAAAATTTCTTATAATTTGCAGACGTTGCTCGCTCGTGTACTTTACCATGATGAAAATGTTGAGTTTACTGAATAAATTGACAATGACAGTGAAAGGGTGCGTTCACAAATTAAATTCAAAGTTGTAAAGTTCTTATTGTGTTTGGAATTACCGCTTACGCTATCGAGCATTCTAGTAGGATTTTTTGACATTTTCATTTCAGTCATCGAGCAGATTTTCATTCAATAGATAAAGTGCTCACTGAACGAAAATATATGAACTTTTAGTATGTAGTTTGTTTAAATAAATAAATAAATTTATTGGCGCGACAGCTCCTTAAGGAGCCAAGGCCTAGTGACTTATACTCTCAACCATTCCTGTGTGTGTGTTGTTACTCTGCAAGAATGGAAGGGACCTACAGTTTACCGCCGAGTCCGAACGGCTACATGAGATGCACTTTTTCGAGACAAATTTTACTCTTGGAGGTTTTGTCAGTTCCTCGCAAGAGGCAGTACCCCAGAAAAAAAGGCGGCTATGAGCTGGATTTGAACCCAGGTTCTTTCGCTTAGCAGTCCGACACACTAACCACTAAGCCACGGGGCACTAGTTTAGTGTAGTTTGTTTGTTGTTAGAAATTTTCTCTCAAAATATGATGAATATGAATCGTTTTTACTTGCGATTATAGGGACTAATAAGGCAAGTTTAGGATTCGTGAATATAAAAAATAATGAGATAACAATCAAACATGACATTACGGTCATAGAGAAGCCTAAAATAGTCATTGCCAAAAAATGCCCGTTTGTGTTGTCCGGGTGTATATCGATCTGCAGCCAGTGGCGAATTAGCAGAGCAGCAAATTTTGGCAAACAATAATTATTTGCTAAGAAAATTATTGTAGATTTAAACAACCGAAAAATAGATTCATATGCGGCAAGGTTTTCCAAAATTTATATGTGTACATTCATTCAACATATTTAAAAACAAACACAATTTAATGCATACAGACCAGAAGGACCAGTTAAAGATCCAATTTTTTAAGATGTTTTTAAGTAGTTACTATCTACTAAAAAAACTGTAATTTTGTAGATAAAATTTGTACTTTTAAGAGTTAATGTTGTGATGAAGAAATCATCGACTCGGGGTTTGGCTTTTAGAGGCAATGATGAGAAGTTTGGGTCATTGCACAGTTTTGTAATGTCCCTAGAGCTCATTGCTGAATTTGATCCTTTTTTAGAGTTCATCGAAATAATGGCGAAAAAAGTTTTTAACAATATAATAGCTGAAGTAAAAAGTAGTATGTAAATATTATTCCATCAGAATCGATTCATCGCCAGACTTTTTTTATACTTACTTACTTAGGGGGCCCTACAGTTCGGGACGAACCTGGGCCTCAACCAACATGCCTCTCCAGCCAGCACGGTGTTTGGCTAGCTGCTTCGAGTTTCGCACTCCAAGTTGGTTGAGGTCGTCCTCCACTTGAGCGCTCCACTTAAGGCGAGGTCTTCCTTGACTGCGTCTACCCTCTGGGATGGAATCGAAGATCCTGCGAGCCGGAGCATTGTTCTCCATTCGCTCTACCAGACCTAGCCATCTTAAACTTGATATGCGTATTTTTTGGACCAGGTCAATGTCGCTGTACAGCTCGTATAGTTCTTGGTTGAAGCTTCTCCTCCAAAGCCCGTTAACGCAGATAGGGCCAAAAATCCTCCGAAGAATCGCTCGAAACGACTAAGGATATCTGCATCCGCTTTATATAGAGTCCATGCCTCGGCGCCATAGAGCAGGACTGGGATGATTAGGGTCTTATGCAGAGTCTAATTTGTCTTTCGAGAGAGGGCTTTGCTACTCAATTGCTTTCCAAGCCCATAGAAACAGCGATTGGCAAGAGTAATTCTTCGCTTTATTTCTGACGAGATATTGTTTTCAGATGTTAAAGCGGATCCGAGGTATACAAAGTCCCTAACTACCTCAAAGTTGTACTTGTCTATCCGCCGGTGTTGTGTCCCTTTTTGTGGACAGCAGGTACTTCGTTTTGGCCTTATTGACTGCTAGTCCCATCTTAGCCGCTTCAGCTTCAATGCTAGCGAACGTTCCAGTGACAGCTCGCCGAGTTCTGCCAATGGTGTCTATGTCGTCAGCGTATGCTAACAATTGCACAGACTTGAAAAAAATTGTCCCACTTTAATTGACTTGCGAGTTTCTTATAATTTTTTCAAGTATTAAGTTGAAGAAATCGCACGATAGCGCATCACCTTGTCGAAATCCTTTTATGACGTCAAAAGCTTCTGTGAGGTCAGTACCAACCTTGACGGAGCAGCGAGCGTTCTCCATCGTCAATCAGGCCAATCAGGTTGCTGACGAAAGGTTTCAGGCGTTCACATAGTACGGCAGAGAGGATCTTGTAGGCGATATTCAGGAGACTTATTCCTCTATAGTTGGCGCAGTTTAGAGGGTCTCCTTTCTTGTGGATCGGGCAAACTATGCTGAGGTTCCATTCATCAAACATATCTTCTGTACAAACTTTAAGAATGAGTTAGTGTAGGCACTCCACCAGGTCATCTACGGATTTAACTGATATTGAATATATCTAATAGTAAGTTTAGTAATAAAGTTTAACGCTTCTTCTTCGCCAGGATAACCAAAAAAAAACTATGTCAGCAGTAGAACAAAACCAAACAGCACTTCTTCAAAACAACATCAAATATGTTTTCAATCTGTTTAACATTCCTCAACCATATGCAAATAATAACAATACCAACAGCAATATTGTTACAGATCAAAGGAGTAAGTTAAATCACTGGCTGGTTTGGCATCATATTGTTTGTCAATATAATTTTTCTTATCTACGCAGGCCCCACCCCGTCGGTAGTGTCAGAAAATTCTGCAGAATGCTCACTTTCAGGACACAATATTGCGAGTGATGCAGCTTCAAGCTGCAGCGAAGAGTCCGAAGAGGAACTTACCAGCCTTATTTGGTTGACTGAACTACGAAACCAATTATTAAAGCCAATTATTGATGACGATGGTTTGGATACAAAATTCAATGAGAAGGCTGGTCCTGGTGCTAAGGCAAATGACGAAAATTCAGCTTCTCAACAAAAGAGGCCAACACCTTCGGAGCGATATGAAACCTTCTTGGAAAAAGTTAAAAAGTGAGAGAGTTTCCAATAAAGGAGACACATATTCAATGATTGCATTATTTTCTTATTACTAACATTTATTTATTTTGTATTCTAGAGACATCGTGCAATATGATCTTACAGCTCATATTTACCAAACTCATGTCGATGAGAAACCACCTTTCAATTATTCACATATCATAGGAATGGCGATGGTGGAAAATGGGCGAATGACATTAAAGGAAATATGCTCGTGGATCGAGTCGAAGTTTGCTTTTTTTCGAGTTCGAAAGAAATGGAATGTAAGCCCAAAACTTTATTATGTCAAAGCTTTCACTTCTTTTATATTTTCCTTGAACATCCAGAACTCTATTCGACATAATTTGTCTTTACATCACTGCTTCCGTAAAATTGATCGGAGCAAATATGAAAAAGGTAAAGGTGGCTACTGGGAACTGGGCATTGATCCGAAGAAATGCGACCGCAAACGTATACGAAATCGAAAGTCATCGAACAGAAATCGACCGATTACAGGGGGAGAAATGAAGGAAACAAGACAGGCCAATGAAACTTATATCGATATTCAGACTACGACAACGACCCCAAGTACGGGAATGGATAACGAAATTGAAGAATTCGTTTTAGATGAACTCGATGTGCAACAAAATATAGTCATTTCAAAGGATACGTTGCCAATGAACTCAGAATCTCTGACAACCGCTTCAAACCAAATACTGAATGATAGTCAAATGTGCCAGTATGATATAAATGGGTCAATTCAGTTAGAAGATGTTTTTATAGCAAATGGCAGCAATACATGCGGGAAAATTGGAAATTCATCGAATTTATCTGCAGATGCTGAGTATGAATTGAGTAAGATTGTTGTGAATTCTACAACAGCCGATCTCGGGTGTGTACCTGGCATGAATATTTGCGACATGGGACAGCAAATAAATGTAAGTATTTGTTTCTGTTTAATGGTAGTTCGCAGTCAAACATAAGATTAAGTTTACCGCTTTCCTTGCTTGCGCAAGTCTACTTAACTTACTTTACCTTAAGTAAGATGGCGCTATAGTTGGGCCTCAACCAACAGATTGTTAGTAAGCTTTACCTGCCGATTATGGCTTAGTTCCACGATGAAAGCACTCACGACTGGAAGCTAGCCAGTGTAGGGTTTCCAGAACATCTCTTTTAAAGAGAACATGTTCTCTTTTTCGATTTAGATCACTCTTTTTTTAATACACTTCTTGTTGTCCTCTTTTTTCATATGTCATCTTTTTAGTCTCTTTTTCTATCTTCCTCTACTGAATTTCTAGAATATAACAAAATATTTTCTCTTCCTTACTTCAATTTTCAAATTTCAACATCAAAACCAATAATTTTTTATACAAAACTACATTAAAACGATTAAAAAGAGTTTCATGAGTCGAAAGTCAAACCCTTATTGTGAGAGGTATAGAACTAGAGATAATTAATTGTCCAACTGTCATACTAATGAAAAGTGTTTGACTTTTTTGGCGTGATAACGTCATATAAATCGATGACAGGCTACACGTACAAAATAACATGACTCGTGCTGATAAGAGTTATGACTCATGCTAACCGCGATACTGTGATTCTTTCAACCAAAATCTAGGAACGCCCAACAGTTTATTCTAGAACCTTATGTTAAGTTTACTATCTACTGTACTGTTTAGTTTAGAGATTCCTTCTTCAGTCGCACGGCACGAATGTGAAATACTTTGCCTGGACCACTTTTCCCTCCGAATTAGAAAGAACAGAAAAGAATTTTTTTTCGGTGCACCCGGGCAGTGCATAGAAAATTAGATGACTATTTTTCTCATTTAAAACTCACGGACGGCTGTAGCTTGAACTAGAAGTTAGAAAAATAGCTTCCCAAACTGAGTATCGAACTGACGGCCTCGAATCAGAAGCTAACATCTTATCTACTGCCGCCCGTGGCTTTGACGCGACGCGACGACGTTACGTTTGGTTCATGTGCAAAATAACGTAACGTAAAACGTGATACAAACTCAATTCTAAAAGCAGAAATTGGTTGAACTTTTGCTCGGTTTAGCAGAAAAAAAGTACACAGACAAAAGCTGAAATTAAAAAAAAACTGTCACTTAAAGCGAACTCAAAGCGTGTGGACCCGTTTCACTGAAACGTAACGTGGACTGTCATACCTCCTTTTTTGAGTTAGTTTCCCAGGCAGATATTTCGCAAAAATGTGCGATGACTTTGTTTTTTAACATCCTCAATTGATGGAAGGATTATACAAAACATTCAAAAGCATTGTTGGGTCCATAAAAAAAGAGTTGGTTGTCTTTAAATCGGTTTACGGACGATACTTTTACGTGATAACGTCATGAGAAAACATTAATGGCAGCAACACCAACACACAGCCCATTAAATCACACCCACCATCCCTCTCGTTAAATCCACACACACACCCCAATATCTAAGTACATCTACTTACTACTTTCTACTTTAACAATTCCGTCTATTTTGTATTGCTTTATCTCTTGTTCTTTTTGAATTTGAATGGAATTAATTTGGGAACTTGCGCCTGTTCTTTTTCATGTTCGCCTGGTGCTCAGAATACGTTTGCGATCGATTTTGGTTGAAAAAAATTACCCACAAACCGTCTGGTTAAATCCACATACACACATTACATTATTACATCTACTTTCTACTTTAACAAAACTCCGCCTATTTTGTATTTCTTTTTCTTTTTGAATTTGAATGGAATTATTTTAGGAACTTGCGCCTGTTCTTTTTCATGTTCGCCTGGTACTCAAAACCGCATTATTACATCTACTTTCTACTTTAACAAAACTCCGCCTATTTTGTATTTGATTTTGTAGATGAAAATGTGTTAATATTATTTTTTTTTAAACCAACCACAGGTGTTCGTACATGACGAAATACCAGAACCATGTGAAAATGTTGTTATATCATCGTACCTAAACAATGAAACAGACGGAAATCAAAGTCAGCCAAATGTTATTGTTGAGCAAATGGAGCCCCACTATACAATTTCGACATCTGAAAGCAATTTCCGGCCATATATTGACGGCATTGACGAGGCTTTTCAATATTTGCGAAGTATTGATAGCCGATGCGATGATCTATTCGATAATCTTCTAGATATATCGGTTAGTGATTACTAGAAAATGAACAGTTTCTTGATCAAGTAAGGCATATATATTTAAATGGATATTTATTTAATATTATTAATTAACCACTTAAGTTAATTACGACGTATGTTTGTTATTTTTTTTATAGTAAACATGTGTAGGTATGTATTTGGATACAACATTTTCTTGGAATTAAATGGTGTGTGAAAACAATATTTTGATATATTTCGATCAACTTAAACTATAAATGTTTTCATTGCAATTCTCGTGGAGTTGCCAACGTATTTTATGATTATTTACTGTATATTTTTTTTCTAATCAATGTTCTAAGTTTCAGTGAGATTTAATTAAGACTCACATTAAATAAGATTAATACAATGTATGTTAAATATATTAAAATGATTCACAAAAATGTTAATTTAATTATAAAGCAAGTTAACAATTATAAAACTATTTTGCCATTAAAAATGGTGAGAAGACCTTTTCCTAAAATAACTTGGAAAAAACGTAAAATAAAGAAAAAGCTCAAACATCGTATATACATTAGTTTTTTTTAATTAATTTTTAGTTACTGAAATTACTTGAGAGAGTTTTTAAAGCTTTGAATTTTACCATCACATGAGTATGCAGCTTGGGACAAACTTAAAGTTACTATTACTCTTCACATAAGAAGGGGGAGTTGTAAGAAGAGAGAAAGAGAGTAAGACTGCGAAAAGTGAATTAAAAGATGTTTGTTTTTAGAGGTACTCAGATAGAACAAGAAGGGTTAATATACATATAATTCATGTATATATGTATATAATATGTATAAGTCTATGATAAACCTGAATACATTACACAATGACATCGAATTATATACATATATTATATGTATACGAAACATGTACTAAACGATAAACAACTGCATTGCTATTAATATGTCGTATTTATATACTGTGAGCGTCAAAAGAAAGTGTACAGCTATGAACTGCATTTTTACAAACCTGTTAAAACAAGGGGGTTCGATCTTTTAGTAAAATACTTATATGTTATTATTTAAGGTAGTTTATTTTCAATGAATTGCCATATAAATTTTAACAGAAAATATTGAAGTAAAAAAGACAATAAAAAAATAAAAAAAATATTTCAGTTTTAAAGCGTCAAAAAAAAGTGTACATTATCCAATTAAAGTAAAAAACTTAAAACTAGTACTTTGTCTGCTTCCCTTTCGCCTTTAGAACAGCATCAATGCGTCTGGACATTGATTCTACCAGCTTCCTTGTCAATTCGGTTGGGATTTTTTGCCACTCTTCAACTAGAATTGACTTTAGTGACTCTCTGTTTGAAATGTTCCTCTTTCGGATCTGCTTATCTAGATACTCCCACAAATGCTCGATGGGGTTTAAATCTGGGGATTGCGGAGGGTGATCCAGTTGCTTAGGTGTACGGTAAAGTAACCATTCCTTGACTATTTTCGATGTGTGCTTGGGATCGTTGTCTTGTTGGAAGACCCATGAATCACTTAAACCCAGTTTTGCAACACTACTTGGCAAATTTTCTCTTAAAATATTAAGATAATCTTCTTTTCTCATTGTACTGTCAATAAAGACGAGGTTCCCAACTCCAGATGAAGCCATACATCCCCAGACCATTACCGAACCGCCTCCGTGCTTAATTGTTGAATTTAAATATTTTTGTTCAAATTCAGTTTTTTTCGTTCTCTATATTTTTGGTGGTTTTCTTGAACCAAAAATCTCAAATTTGCTCTCGTCACTAAAGAGAACATTTCCCCAGAATGAAGAACTTTCTTTTTGATACTTCTTGGCAAAAAGAAGTCTTCGCTTCTGATTTTTTTCAGAAATGTATGGTTTTTTGCGAGGAACTCTTCCGTGTAGCCCGCTACTATGAAGGGTCCGCCGAATAGTGCTCGCGCTAACGTTGACTCCAGAAGATTGGGTAATATTTTCAGCAATCTTTACTGCACTAGACGTGGGATTTTTTCGCACTTCCCTGACAATAGCACGTTCATCACTTACGGACAGCCTTTTTGGCCTTCCGGAACGAGGTCGATCTTTAACATCCTTGAACTTTTGAAATTTGTCCAAAATTTTTTTCACCGTGTTATGGCATCTGCCCACTGTTTTGGCTATTTCGCGGTAAGATTTTCGTTCCTTTCTTAATTTAATAATAAGTTCTCGTATTTCTACTGTACTTTGTTTACCCATTTTGAAGTAATTTAAAAAAATAATTTAAGCAACAAGCAACTTTCGATAGAAATGAACTCAATAACACTTTTAATCAATTAGTTATGAGTTGAAAAGAAAAAAAAATAAATTTAACGGTTGTTTTCCCGATAAGCGGAAAGTTGCACAGTATGTGTTGCAAGTTGTACACCTTTTTTTGACGCTTGAAAACTGAAATATTTTTTTTATTTTTTTATTGTTTTTTTTACTTCATTATTTTCTGTTAAGTTTTATATGGCAATTCATTGAAAATAAACTACCTTAAATAATAACATATAAGTATTTTACTAAAAGATCGAACCCCCTTGTTTTAACAGGTTTGTAAAAATGCAGTTCATAGCTGTACACTTTCTTTTGACGCTCACAGTATGTCTATTATACGTGTTTTTTCTACATATCTCAGTGCAATATTGTACATCCCATATACATAATATTTGTTATCTTACGACTTCCATTCTTAAATCTGAAGTAATTCCATGAACGGATAATTTACATATATTTACCGTCAAAGAGTCTTATATTACAAAACATTTGACATGGAATTATATAGATTTATTGTATGTTTACGAAACATGTACAAAACGATATCGATGAAAACAACTGTTTTGCTGTCAACATGACGTATTTATATATTTTTATTGTTCGTGTTTTTTCGACATATCTCGGTGGAATATTTTACATCTCATATTCATAAATAATATTTGTTAATTATCTTACGACTTCAGTTCTTAGATGTGAAGTTATTCAATGAAAGTATAATATACGTATATTAAAAATCAAAGATTCCATCTATTAGATGAAAGTGATACAGATTTATTGCTACGAATTCTACAACGAGATTTGCCGGTTAGTGATCCAGACTATTGGTGCCAACGGACCCGGTTTCGATTCCGACATGAGGTAAGTACTTTTATTTAATATATTGTAGTTTTGGCCATATTGCAAATATGTAGCATACTTTAAGGTGCATGGTTGTTATACACAATAAATGTTGGTAGTTGTACACGATGAATCCCACAGATGTCGTTAATTTACAAAAATGTATCCTCCGAATATTTTATCATTTTCTTGCCTCATCACAATATGTATAAATAATAAATAATCAACACAAATAAGATATCATAAAGCAATTATAGAATGCGCAAGATAATGTAAAATACAAAAAATAAAAACCAAAAAAAAATATTTTTTTTTTAATTTTTCACCTATGTAGATACATACAAACGTATATGGTGACGTCGTTTTTATGTTTAATATACGTCAATGTGCTATCTATAATATGTCAAATACACGATGTATAAGATGTATTTAGTACGTATAACGAAGAGCTAAATATTTGGCTAGTATCTGTATAATATATATATATTCTACTTTTATGTATGTACATATGTATAATATATTTTATACGGATATTAGCTCTTCAGGATACGTCTTACAGAAGTATATGGCGACGTCGTTTTTATGTTTAATTTACGTCAATGTTCTATCTGGGTATCTTTCTATCTTTTAGTTTGGTTTGCCATTTCATCAGGAATCGCATAATCTTTATTTATTTTATTTCGAAAAACATGGTTCTGTTCGTAAAACCCATCACGCACTATGTCCATTTTATGGTCGACACAATCGGGCTTCTAGGGATACGAGAAAGAACTGGTGCAAGTGCAGGCTAGTGATCGCTGGGCCACATGGATATCCATTGGCAAGTAAAAGTGTAGTACCTTGGCAAGTGATTTGCTACATTGCCCTCATTAGGCCGATGATTGCCTATGGATGCCCTGTGTGCTTCAACGTTGCACCATCTCTAATGGAAAAGATGTTTAAGAGATAGTGTCTTCGCACTTGTCTCGGACTTTACAGAACACCAGATTCGGAGTTCAAACACTAGGACACTTTTTAGTTAAGCTCATTCGCGGACACATTGCAAGGGCGATGACCTCAACTAATGTACAAATCTTCGGGGCTTACTACGTCCAAGATCAATATTTCGAAAGTACACGTTCGAGTGGTTTTATCCCGCCCGAGGCTTTCATATACCTTGATAGTCGAGGACTGATTCAGGATACATCGGCGATTCCGTTGATCTACCACGTCGGCCGCAGAACACTCGATAGGCGGCAGAGCGTCTCCGGTTCAGTAGGGCCGTACCCGACCGGGATCGCAAAGAAGCGATAAATCAGGTTCACCAATTTTGGTAACTTGATGCAAATGGTTACATTCAGTTGACATATCGCATATGGTCGACTTACATGTGTCTAAGGTATCTTTAAATTAGTTAGTTTAAAAAAAATCCAAGGAAAGGTTCTTAATTTAAGTATTTTAAGTTATTTTAAGTTATTTTTTAGTTAATTTTAAGATTATTTTAAGTAGTTTAAGATAGGTTAGGAGAAAAAAATTGATCAGAATTAATTTTTTCTGGGTGAAAAATAAAAACCCTTTTAATTTTCATATAAATTCAAGTTATTTTTAGGCCGAAAGGCAATTAAAATTAAGATATAAAATAATTTAAGCCGCAACTCAAATTAAATATTTGCAGACTAAAAAAATTGATATAATAATCAAACATGGCAACCATTTATTTGCAATCCAGCTAATTCTTCCAACAAATCCATACCAAACATACAAATTGTGTATACATTTATACATGTATGTATACATACAGTGTAAGTGATGTATATTGCTAGCGAAGCTGCATAAGAAAAAAAGCATTTATTTCTTTTTTGTCTAATGACAGAGTGAAATCATGAGCGGATTATTTTTCAAAAAATGGGGCGCCCGTAATAAGGACTTTTTTATTAAGAAGTTTTTTGGTCGATCCCTTAGTTTTTTTTAATTCAATATTGAAAGACTATATAAAAAATTGCCTTGTTTGTCGGTATTAATTATATTGTTGTTTAGTTGAGTTAATGGTACATATCTCGCATTTATTGTGTAAAATGAACAAACTCAAAAAATTTATTTTGCAAATACTCCCTTCTACAAATTTGGAAAATGTTAAGAAGGTATGTAAGAATTTTATTTTATCTTTTTGTTTGCATTTTTCAAATTTTCCTTGGCAACAAAAATCAAAATCTTTTCCCTTAAGGCGCTTAATGCAATGTCAATCATTCTGCACTCCTTCCCTGTGTGAATATTTCGTCTTCCCTAAATACCAGTTTTCAGCAATACGCAACTGATTTAAAAATAACTCGAATAAGTGTCGATGGTTTGTTTTCTTCTGACTGCTAACACTTTAAATACATCTTTCCCGTTCTGTCTCTTTCTAACATTGCATATGTGTTGAGTTCATTTCCCCGACTAAAAGTCTACACTGAGAAGTAGCGAGATAGCGAAACTAGATGACGCTAGGTGAAACACCCATCTTGATGGTTCTATAGAATAGATATACAATTGTAAAATATAACTGACACTTTTGAATTCCATCCATTGAAATGTGCGACATCTTTGGTATTTTGCCTCTTGTTTTTTCAGATCGTAGACAACTTCCTTTTGTATTGGTTTGTGCCTAAGACAAACTAAAAGCACTAGAAGGAAAAAAGGGATTTTTTAAAATCTCGTAGAAAAAAGGGGTTTTAGTTTATGTTCAAATCTTTTCAAATATTGCTGATTTTATTAAGATTTTAAAAGAAACTAATGAATTATGATCAACTTAAACACTATTAAGGCAATAGATAAGGCGTTTTGACATTTTTTCCTATCATTCTTATTCTGCAAACAGGCAATGTGTCTTTTAAAACCAACGTTCCTTTTTATTTATTTCTTCTAACTATTTGTTCATTAATAATGGTAAAAGACAAAGTTAATAAAAATCCTGACAAAATACCAGAGGTTGAGACCTATTCCTTGTGACAACTATAAAGGTGTGTCCACACCAAAAAAAAAACATTTGTTTAAAAAAACTTTTCTGAAATGTCTCCCCTTTGCTTAAATATCATTTCAGAAATTTCTTAAATGTTTATGTTTCCCATTTTATGTATCCAGTTCTGTACTTCATCATGAACAAAACACAAACAAATAAAAACAACCAAACCTGTCAACTAGACTTAAATGCATGAAAATAAAGAAAGATTTTCGTTCGGAAGGGAAAACATATAGACATTCCAGAAATGTTTCTCCAAACTTAAATAAACATTTCAGAAACATTTAAAAAACATTTCAGAAAGAAAAAAAACATTTCTGAAAGGTTTTTTAAATGTTTCTGAAATGTTTAAAAAAATGTTTCTTTGGTGTGGACACACCTTAAGACTTTTTGTTAAGTTTGCAGTATGACAGTCGAAAATCGCAACAAAGTTTAGGTTCTAAAGATTTTACGAACTTGTAATTTACCAAGCTATAAAAAAAATAATTTCAATAAATCCATGAGTGTTTTTTGTATTTATTACTTGGTGGATTAATTTTGGGATATTCTAAGTAACACATGGAGAAAAAAGGAAATTTTAACATGCCAACCTGATGCCAAAGTCTGGGATTACTGGATGAAATGTCAAAATTGAGGTTTAATTTTTTTTCCCGCTTGTGTACTCAGGAGGGCTAGTGTCGCCCAAAATAACTGACACTAAAATGGAACCAACGTGATGTAGGCAACTAGCAGTCCATATATAATACGTCCATGAAATTTCCTATTCGATAAAAGTAATTATTCAAAAATATTTGTAATACAATGAAGAAAAATAGGTTTTTATATTGACTTAGATTTTTGTTGGAAGAGATAACAGATCCGATGCATCTATTAGTGCTCTTCTTATTTGTAGATATTATTCGAATTTCGATTTCCTCCATTTCATTTCTTATAATATTTAGTTACTTTTAATAAATACAAGACACAACTTAAAGATTTCTAATTAGCTATCGTGCAATTGCTATCGTCGAGACGATAAAAAAGTTTGACAACTTTTAGTGTTACGTGAAGCAAAGATCAAATCGTTCAGTCGATATCGCTAAGACGATAGGGGATGTTTATTGTGACATGAAGCTTATCTATTGTTCTCGATATCGCAGAATAGACGCAGACGGCACAGGTTAAAAACGTGGGTAAGAAGTGGTAAACTAAAAATAACCGTAGTTTGGTCCAACTTGAGGTATAGGATTGTTTTTTTTATCTCGATTAATGAACTCAATATATTTTATATTGCAAAATAAATGTTTATTAACAGGCCAAAGGCTATATTTATTTGGAAGTTCCATTTATTTTTTCGAACACTCAAAACTCACGAAAATCGAATAGAACTTTGAAATGCCCAATATATTTAACATAAGCAAGTTTGTGCGATTCAATCGCACAATTTATACATCTTGCATAAGTTTTTTTCTAAACAAAAAATGAGCATGAAAAAGTTAAAAAAAAAACACACAAAAAGGAAAAAACATAATTGAAAAGAATAACGTATCGGTAACGGTGACGAGTATAGCCGCCGCCTTCCATTCTACCTACAAATCCTGTAGGTATGTACCTCAGCCTCATCCTTCCATACGATTTGTTTTCCTATATGAAAACAAAGGCAATTTGTATTGCAATGATACAACGACAAAGGTCAAGTCCAAATAAGATCATTGGTATAGCTTGAACTTGAACCACATCACTTGCTAAAAAAAGAAAACATTGATGACAATAACACCGACATACAGCCCGTTAACTCACACCACATACAATTGCACTTACTCCACTCCATACACACAATGAATTATACGTTTTGTAATTACACGCCAATTAGGGAAAAAATAGTAAAATACCCATAGCCCCATTCCTTTCCTTTTCCTTTTATTTCAACGATGATCAACCAAACCACCACGAAAACAATCTCAAAAGCAAATTCAAGAACAGACCAGAAAGACGAAGCCGCAGCACAAAGAATGACAGGCGGACGTTACAACTTCAAATGGCATAATAAGCCATCATACCTCTTGTATAAAAAGTCTACCGCTGGAACGTGATTGCGTGTATCTTTCAAAATAAATAAGATGAGCCGAGAAATTTGAAGAGCTTCGCAGTAGAATGGACAATTTGGTAAGATTTCGCTTTAGAAAGGCAGATTCGAGGGAAATGGAAAAAGGAGCTATGTTGAATTTTGTATGCAACCGTGCAACGACAAAATTTGTGTGTTTAAGGCACAATCGGGTCACTTCGGCAACGCTTAGCAAAAGACATTTTTAAATATAAAATAATTTTGGTAAAAGAGAATATGCCTAATGAAGAGAAACACATCTACAGCCGTTCCTCTCTTGATTTAGTGATATTTACTTTAAATATTTTTTTGTAAACTAATGATTTGTCTGTTAAGAAAAAAGTGTACCCATGCTTTTCTGTAGGGTTGAAACATCTGTATAAGTTTATTATCTATGCTTGAACTTCAACTACCGTCATGATTCACTATTTATTATTCTTTCCATACAAACCTTGACAGACCGGGAATGATCCTTTAAACAAAACAAAAAAACAAGTTACCAATAAGCATTAAGTAGTTTAACTATTATTTTATCTTTTAATTTAAAAAAATGCTAAGTTAAAACAAGATCTGGTAGCAGTTATGAGTATCATATCATTTTTATCATTATATATTTGTTTATACAAAGTTTCAATTTTTTTTTAAATTTATTTGGAAGGCTTAAAACACACAAAATAATACAATATTTTGTTCGATTTGTTTCGTTCGTTTTCCTTATATTCAGTTTACTAGCCCTGCTAAACAATAATATACTTTTATATAAATCCGCAAGTTTTTTTTTTTTGTTAAATATTTATAGATTGCATGTTTTCTTTGTTCTTATTTCTTTATAAATATAATGTCTTTTGTTTATGTATTTGTTTGCTTTTCTTAAATGTATTTCGACAAAAAAAAAACAAAAAAAAAAAACAACTTAATAATGTATAAAAAAAGAAAATAATTTAAATGATTACCAGATTTAAATTACTTAAGGCTATTTGAAACATTTTTTTCTTATTTTTTCTTATTTACTCTTCGTATATTAATTAACTTAATTCATATAATTTATTTTATAATTAAGACATACTTGAATAATTGCTAAATATATGGAATTATATACAGTTTTGTTTTTTTAAATATAAGTCTAATTAATTTAAAATATATATATATATAAAAGATATATTCAATACAAACGCTATATTATGGTGTCCAACTGTCTGGCTTGATGCAAAATTTTCTTTTGATGTCCTACTAAGGTGATACCCATATCAGATAGCTGTTGGGCAGTTAGTCTTGAAATCTAAAATACAAAAACAAAAAATTAAAAAATAAACGAGCAGTTTCTAAATATAAAAACAAAATAGTTTAATGAAAATGGAAAATTAAATTCCTACCTGTTGCGCTGTCACTAAATTAGCTTCCTTAAAATGCTGTGAATAGCGCGACATTTTAATGCTTTCCAGCCATAGATCAGTACTAATAAATATATTGTGACCACGTTGTGTATCGATGATATGTGTTCCATCATTATCAGGTGAATTTCTTGTTGTTAAAAGAGCTTGTGGCTGTCGTGCTAAATTATCTAACGTTGAAACTATACTGGCAAATGTTGGCCTATGCGTGCGCTGCTTCTGCCAGCAGTCTAACATGAGCTGGTAGAGTGCTTCTGGACAGTCCATCGGTGCTGGTAATCGGTAACCTTTCTCTATACTCTTTATAACATCCTTTTTTAATAGACAAAATATTTGAGTTTAAAACAATACATTTTGTAACAGATTAATGAAAGCTTACTTGATTCGACCAATTCCAGTATGGACGTTCACCATACGACATAACTTCCCACAAAACTACACCATATGACCACACATCAGAAGCCGATGTGAATTTTCTGAAAGCAATCGCTTCAGGAGCCGTCCAGCGGACCGGAATTTTACCTCCCTAAAAACAAACCGTATTAAAATAAGCAATACATACAAAAAAAAAAAACAGATATGAACTAACTCTTGTTGTGTATGCATCGCTAGCATTTTCAATCTCACGTGATAAACCGAAGTCGGCGATTTTGCACACCAGCTGTGCATTAACCAAAACATTTCTTGCTGCTAAATCACGATGGACATAGTTCATGTCACTTAAGTAAGACATTCCGCTAGCAATGCCCCGTAGCATTCCTATAAGTTGTAAGGTCTGGAATTTCCCATCGTTGGCACGAAGGAACGTATCTAAGCTGCCGTTTTCCATATATTCGGTTATGATCATAACAGGATTTGATCTTGTTACAACCCCTTGTAGATATATAACATTTGGGTGATCGAATTGCCCCATTATAGAGGCTTCGGTTAGAAAGTCGCAACGAGCTTTTTCTGATGAACCTGTTTGAGATACAGCTTTTAATGTTTCTATATCAAAAATAACTGTTAAATACTATCACATAGTGTATATGTAAATGTTTTGTTTTATGAATGTTATGATTTTGACGTCTGTTGTCTTCCTGATAAATTGCTTTGGGTTTTAAACGATATCTAGCTAATTTATTTTTTAAGACTTCCAGTCGGGTTACTTAATAGGAAAGCAACATTTTGATGTGAAGATTTAAAACAAAATATAGAATTTGAGCATGTTATATAATTTCGAATGCTTATGCCAGTCAAACACTGAATGCGCAACGCTTCCAACCAACTTTATTTGATTGTACATTCAACTAGCACAAATTTCAATTCGTACAGAAACTCACATTGCATGTAATATAAATCAATGCCATTCGATTAATAATTGAACAGTATAACTTTCGACATATTTTTTTTCCTCTTCTAGACTGAAATTAATTTAAAAGTCATTTTAGACATACAACTTTTTTTTCTAATTTCGACCTCTTGCTTCATTTTATCGTCATGCAATTCCTTAAGGACAATGCCAAATGAATGAAAACAAAACATCAAAATTCACATGTACAATGCAATATGAATCGATCGAAATCGCACAGGAACGCGAATTTAATCAGTTTCAATCTATCAACACAACTCACTGAAAGGATAATTAAAAAAGACTAGCAACACGATTAAATAATAATATGCAGCACATTATTTTGAAATTTTTGCTCAAAGCATTGCACACGGATGTTTAACGTGCAACTCAGGCTCGAAAACTTGCCCGAAGCTGAGCATAGCACTAAGCAACGTCATCTAACCATATCCAACGCCATGGTTTGACAGTCGGGTCTCGTAAATTAGAATTGAATGTAAATTGATTGGTTGGACACGCAGTGTAAGACCGGCATTATAAATCCTTCGCATCATTATCTCAATCATTGTGATATTCAGTTTTAAAATTCAGACGTCAAAAGTGTAAGCTTTGTGAATAATTTAACTACAAATATATAATCCTCACCTGGCTTCAGTGTTTTAATTGCAACATCAATGTCTTGAACAAAATTGGGTGGTATTTTGAGGCGTCCTCTGCAAACATCTCCAAATTCTCCGCCCCCTGAAGAACATTAATAGAACAATATAATTCAAGCGATGTTCGCTTGTTTGTTTTTGTTTTTAAAACCCACCAATGATAGCCTCGATAGTAATGTAACTAGCATCAATTTCTCGAGCAAATTCACGTATTGCTTGGTTTGGATCTTCATAAGTATGGGGATCAACATAACTTCTACTTGTTCCAAAAAGAGGCGTGGTCACTAAAATATATAATATACATTAACGTTATCTTAATCTGTTGGCATTTTACCACACAAATTTGTTAAAACCAGATTAATATGAGTAAAACAATTATTATAAGTGTTTGATATCGTATAATTATGTACCAAAAACACACCAAACTTATGATAAAAATGTAATGTGTTTATTTTTTTAGTAGGGGAACATAAATATACAATTCCAATTTTAGTAAGCAGTTGAAGTTGAGAAACATGAAATTATATGAAATTCTAAAGATGAAAATAGTTTTTTTTTTTAATAGAAACAAAAGAAAACAACTAACAAATACAAAAATAAGAATTAAATTTACCGTTCGATTGAATAGTCTTAACAATTGGTGTAGTATCCATGGCATGAACTAAAAATTTAAAATAAAATCATAAATACATACAAACAAAATTCAAATGAGGAAAATTTTTAACAGATAGCGAATAGTAATCTAGACAATATATTTATCTATCAGTGACAACTTACTTAAGTTCATTAAATTTTTAATCTCAAAAAATCTAGTTTATTTTATCAAGAGACAACAAGGAAAACGAATTGATCAATTTCAGGTTTATGCAGCATATCGAGTTTTCCAATAGGAACTTGACAACTTTGAATTTAATTTGTGAACGCACCCTTTCACTAATCATCGAACTGTCATTGTCAATTTATTGAGGAAACTCAACATTTTCATCATGGTAAAGTACACGAGCGAGCAACAACATCTGCAAATTATAAATATTTTCTACCGAAATTCGGAGTCTGTGAACGCAACTTTAAGAGCGTTAACTCCAATTTTCGGTCGTAATTCTCGCCCTCGTAACAAGTTTAGTGCAAACATTTGAGTCTACATATTTGTTGTGTAATGTTGCCGTGTCAGGTTGGTCGAAGTGTCTAAAATATCGCTGCCGTTCAGGCGTCCGTAGCTAACGATCCAAATCAGTCAATTCCACGGCGTGCTCAAGAATTGGGCATCGCTCACACCACATTATGGCGTATTTTGCGTAACGATCTTGGTTTACACCCATACAAGATCAAGCTGACTCAAGAATTTAAGCCGATGGAGCATTTGAAGCGATGAACGTTCTCACCAAGATGATATTTTTTCATCGCAAAATTATCTTCAGTGACGAAGCTCATTTTTGGCTCAATGAGTTCGTCAATAAGCAAAATATGCCTTATTGGTCGGGTGAAAATCCACATTTGGTTCACGAATCACCACTTCATCCACAAAAAATAACTGTTTGGTTCGGTTTGCATGCCGGCGGCGTTATTGGGCCTTATTTTTTCGATGAGGATAATGATCATCAAGTTACTGTGAAGGGCCAGCGTTATCGCGCCTTGATTAGCGATTATTGTTGGCCCGAATGGGAAGATATGGACTTGGAAGACAGGTCCAATTTCAATTTAGTAAGTTTGAGTAAGTTTGATGAGCGTGTTATCTCAAGAAATGGGTTAGTCTATTGGCCGCTTCGTTCGTACGATTTAACGCCTCTCGACTATTTTCTTTGGGGCTACGTTAAGTCATTGGTTTAAGCCAACAACCCGACGACGTTGGAAGAGCTCAGAGCCAACATTGAACGCGAAATCGCAGCCGTTTCGGCCGTAATGTGTGGCCGAGTCATCGAAAATTAGGTCCAACGAATCGACCGCTGCAAACGTGCCCGCGGTGGCCAAATGAACGAAGTCGAGTTCCATTCATAAATGTTTTGATTGTACTTCAAGCCGATAATAAACATTTTGAAATATCTCAAATGATTTGCGTTTTATTAAAAAAAAGTTGGATGAGAACTATAATAATTGACTACGAAATTGTGCATAAACTTTTATCATCTAGATTTAGTTAGATTAATTTTTTTGAATTTCCTGAACAAATCAACTCTCAACAGCTCATCCATTTTGAAAAACAAGATAAAGAGGGAATACAGAACTCAATGGACTTAACCGATACTGCCTTTTATTTTTATTTAAATCAATTGACACATACAATATATTTCTTTATTCCATGCGATCTGGTAACATTTTTAGTATCAGACTTTTTTCAAACCAAGCGATTCAATGAAATAAAGCCTTAGCTCTTTGAATAACGGAATTTTTTTCAAGCACAAATCTTATTCCAAAGATTAATTACGAACAGAGCTCAAGAACCAATATATAATGAATTGTATTTTATGTGTGTATTTTATGAAGTGTATTTTATGACAAAACGTGTATTTTTTATGGAAGAACTGAAAGCCAGAAAGAAACAAGCGCAGCTAAAAGCCCAAAACACTTCTTAGAAAAAACACGCAATACTACAACAACCTAAAATAACAATGAAAAAAGTCCTTACGTAGAAGTTATAAATAAAATAATTCAACACCAAAAACGTCTGGGTTCTCAAGTAATATCAAAAATCTTTGTTTAGCTGTATATGTATTTTACAGGCAAAATTGCTGATGTTAAAAGCAAACAAATTTATTTCATCTTTCTAATTTCAATGGTCATTAGAGTACCTCATGGGGAAACATTTTAAAAACTCCGTGGATTTACCAAGTGAAAAGTACTATCAAACTTATATAATGGTATTCCACAAGGTTCTCATCCTTTTTAATTGCATACAACTCATACACAGACTCATTGATATTTGAATTCAAGAAACGAGCACACAGCCAAGATTTCATAAGAATATACGCAAACAACATTAACGTTTACTTACAGGTTTTCCAAAACTCAACGCCTCAACAATATCGCCCTTGGCCCATAAGGTGGGAACACTCATACGTCGAAAAAAGGTAGAAAACTTGTATGTACGCAATCAGAGATACCTCGCCTGCTGGATAACCTTATTCTCTACAATTAACAAACATTAAATAAAGGGTATTTTTTTAGACGTGTGGTTTTCAATCCGGCAATACTTTTTTCGGAATTGGTCTTTTTGACAGCTGTCACTTGATTTATGCTCAGTTTGGTTTGCCATTTCATAATGAATAGACTTACTCCTGAACAACGTTTGCATATCTTGCAAATTTATTACCAAAATAATGGGTTGATTGGGTGGAGCAGAGTATCGAAGAAAACCTGAATGAGTCCATCCGCCATTACGCGCAACAATTGGACTGTGCTCATCCACTTTATGGAAGATTTTGCGGAAGGATCTTGGTTTGCGGGTTTAGAAAATCCAACTCGTGCAAGAATTTTTCACAAAATTGGGCAAAATTGGTGTACATTTAACCCACATTTCAAATGAGAAGGAAAACTTTAAGCAAACAAAATTTTAGATCGTCTAAAGGGCGATAATACACTCAATATATTTCATTCGTGTAAAAATTGTCCAAAATAAAAGCTGACGAAAAAATCCAACAGGGCATTACTACTTATATACCGGCCAAGCCGAGATCCTAGGAAACGAGCCACCAGAAGAAGCCACACCACTTGCAAAAATTTCCATTAATAATTGAATAGCCGAATCTTTCCATCTCATATTAAAGACGAAAAAGGAAAATCTCTCAAGGCTTGAGTCAATTCAAAATATTAAAAACGAGTTGTCTGCATAATAGTTTCAGAAGTTTTCGAATTTAGTTAAAACTTTTATCCATAAACATCCAGAAACCTTCGAAAACTTAAAATTTCTCAATGTTTTTTGCCACCCTTTATATAACTATGGCATGTGAATGACGGTGACCAAAGAGCAAGGACAGTGAGATATGCAAGATTCAAGTTCTCGCCAATTATCTATATGCTCTCAGGTGATTTGACATTTGTTTAACGGCTTCACCTGACTTTGCAAGCGCTGATAGATAATACATCACTCAATTTTCCGAAGCGTTGGCTCCACTTCGCAAATCTAATGTTTTAGCTTATTCCAATATGCCACTTTCCAAGTGGGTGGATAGCATTATTTTATCGAGTAATGTGAATTTTGATAATTTACACTTGAATTTTGAATGCACTTAAAGAGGGAAACTTTTGTTAATATAAAAGTATACCTTTCAATCTGTTAGGGCATACCAGTTCACCACTTATGTTGACGGTAAGCGAAAGCTACTTAAAACGGAAACTTCGCCTTGTCTGGCAAACAGCAAAAGTAATAAGGAAAGGTTTCGTGCAGATTAAAAAAAAAAAACTATTGCTTTTGAATTTTAATTGATTCTGTTCGAATCAGAAGAAGTTGACATATTTAAGACTCATCCTGAAAAATGTTGTCTAACCATAAAAATCTCCCATCAGAAATTACAGAACTTCCACTCAATACAAAAAGAGCACGAAAATGACAGTAATATCGCGCTCCTAGACACCAATATGAACTATTTTTAATTGTCAAACCAGAACCGTTGTATTCGATCAGAGTATATCTTTTTGGAAAAGATAAGATTTTATAAGCAGATTTTTTTTTGTATAGCTAGATGTCCTTAAACAAAGGATTTATGTGTTGCCTTTATAGTGTTAAAACATACTGCGCGAGCATTGGGAAGTTAGGGAGGGTGGGACAGATGGTGTCGATTAACATTGGTTTTGAATGCTTTCAAATTTAATTGAGAAGAAAACTGTTGCAAATTCGTGTTGTTTGGCTCAAAAAAGAATCTCTTTATTTAACGGTACGTCCGAAATTAGGCTCAAATGTGAATTGATGAACATTACTTGGCTACCTCGGGTGAATATAAAACAAGAAAAGACATGAAACATTGCGTCGGTGTTCAAGAGTATCAATTGTTTTAGAAAAATTCTATTTCCTTTCAATATTAACGTTTTCTTTTTTGAAAATATGCATTCATGTTTATCCAACTCAGGCTCATGCCACATGTTGGAAATCAGCTTATTCGCTTTGGGATAAGGGTGCGATGATGGATATTATTTTCAATGTATAAATCAGAATTGCAAAATGGATTTAATTTCATTTTGAAATACAGGAAGTTGTGTCATCTTAAAATTTTTTCTTATATTCAAAAGAAATATATATTTCCTGATTTTAAAAATTATTTTTAATTAATTTTCTAATACAAATAAAACTTTATGAGCTAGGAAAAAACATTTTCAACGACAATCTACTGATAGTATTTACTCTTTTTATATGATGATGTATGCCGTTTATATTGTAGCAAAATAATAGTTCTTTCAAAATGGATCAACACGAAAAAGAACGAATTAGTTTTCTTGTCCCTATTCCTTTTTGGGTGCGCTTTATGCGAGCGACGTTGTATTTGAATGTCTGCCATAAAATGTTGGGTTTATTTTTAAAATGTTCAAATAGGTTTTTTTTATTAACTAAACTAAAACATGCAAAAACACAAAGTTCAATACAATTTTATGAAAATACAAAATCATACACGTTAAATTAAAACAAAAATTGTGAACTACAAATAGAAATAGAAATAAATTACACATACATACATATAACTTATGTTTATACCCCACCGTAAGTGTGTGTTATGTTTATATATAAATTCGTAATTTTCCAAAAGCAAAAAAGCTTAAGCCCAAAAAATTAACCATAAAAAGCGAAACAAATGAATATTGTTTCAGCAACAAAGAATTTTGAATTTAAAATTTTGTTTATATTTATTTGTATAACACTTACTATAGGTGACGACGAGTCCTGGATATGTAATAAATATATATCATAATTTGTTGGTTTATAGATATATTTCAATATTTTTTTTTGGGGATATGGGAGAAGAGAAAAAAATTGATATTGAAACATATTTTTGATATTTGATAAAACGAAGTGCATTAAATATTTTGTTTTCTTTAGAATTATATATTGAATTTTTTTAACGAATGTTTAAATAACTTCAATTACTTACCCTCATTGCTGGCATAGTCCAATGGTAATGGTAAATGATTGTTTGTCTTTTTGTCCAATTCATCTTGATTTTTCGATCGCAAGAATAGGACTGTCGCTACAATGACTAAAACGAGAATAAAAACCACAGCCACAGTGGCTCCGGCCACTATTCTCATTTGCATTGAATCGTCATAGACTGGAAACAATAAAACAATATATATTAGTTAATGCTTTCAGAGTAATCTGTACAAAAAAAAAACATGCTTACCTGGACTTACACTTTGATGTGTCTGAGCATAAACTATATTGCTATATGTTCCGTATCCGTTTAAAGTCTTGCAACGTACTTGAAATCCATATTCAACGTTTTCTTGCAATCCTTCAATATGAGCCTTGGTCTCTTTTGTGTTAAGAGCCGTCTTGTTGATAGCATCAAGCTCCGGCTTCGGAAACCATCTCACCTCATAGAACTCAATGGGCGAATCACTGTGAATTGGCTTATCCCAGACAAGATCTGCTTCTTTGCTAGTTATTGACATGATACGAACATTAAAAACAGTACTGAGAATAGCTGATTCAGTGGTAAAATTAATTTCTGTATATTCTGTTTTTATGTTCGAGCCATCGTCCGCTGAAGGTAAAGATGATGATGAAAATTTGTCAGAAACCGAGTCGCTAGCATTAGATGTTCCATTGTCTCCATCTGCCGTATCGTTGTCCGGACTAACTGTATAAGAAACTCCGTTCATTGAGTGAATTTGAATTGTATAAAAGGTAACTGGTTCTAAGTTTGTAAGTGTAAGCTTGGTTTCGTTGAATGTATCAGTTGATGGATTTAAAACAACATTGGACGAGCACGAGGAGCATTTGACTTTAAAAACTATATCACTACGAAATTTGCTGTCGAGAAGTTCATCGGGTGGTCGTGTTGGGGCATTCCACGATAATATTGCACTTGTTTGATCAACAAATAATAGAGTAAGATTCGTTGGTGGGCCTGGGGGCTTGTAGCATGGCATATGTTTTCCATCTCGGGGGTGACGATAGTAGCCTGATTGACATGGGCAGAACGCCACCCCTATCTTCGAAGATTTTGAATTTAGAGGGCAAGGTGTACATTTGCCTACATCTAAGGAACGGAATGTTCCAGCGGGACATTCTTTATTTAGAAAAAAATTGAAAAATGTTATATAAAAGAAAATCTATTTAATATAAAAAATATTTTGGTAAAGTGTTATTTCAGACAAACTCTTGTTTGTTTTGACTACTTTGAAAAGATTAATTGATTTATTTTACTAACCGTTGCAAGTCTTGTTGGCGAAATCTGGTTCAAACCCTACTTTACATCGGCAGCCTCCAGTAAGAATGGTCCATTTTCCATCACCTTTACAAAGGTACGTTGGTGGTTCGTAAGGTTCAGCATTGCTTACACAAGTACCATTTTGCTTTTCGATAATTGTTATTTCTCTGCCAGTTGGAGTTTCGTTGAAATGAGCAAAATTCTCTGTAACGCTTGGACACGTTATGTAATATACTTTTACAGCTAGCACACTAATACAAGCGCCCTGATCACGAAATGCAAAATAGACACCTTTTTTCGTCACAGCTATACTCTTTACTTCAGTGTTGATGTCAACATCTGAATTTTGATTGAATCGCCCTTCACCAGCAGCAATGCGAGCTTCAAATGGAAAAATCAATAATAAAAAAAGTGTATAGGATACGTAAAGATTTTAAGCTGAGTTTCAAAAAGAAAATATTAAATTGCTTGAAACCCTAAAAAAAAGATTGCCTCTGGCATACAATAAAAATTATTTATTCGCTTACCGATTAATTTATAACTTTCTGGCTGCCAAGGGGGTGGCTCTCTAGTTGCAGCATCAAATTCATAAAATAATAAACTAAACGTTTCTTTACACGACAACGCATTTCCTATAAAAAAAATTTGATTAATGCCAGTTAAAATTATTGATTTTGTACGACAAACCTGGAAACAATGAACAATCTCTAATTGTAAATTGAATTTCTATATATAAACGGTTCGCTGGGCCACGATCAATAAACGGTGACCATAGCCAATTGTTAACATTATGATAGGCAACATCACAGACAACATAGCTCCTCCAATTAATACCTTTAACGAAATCAGTAAACGATTCTTCCACCCACTAGAATGAATTTTTATTTGCCGTTATATAATTTTACACCTTAAAAATATATATAAACTTACGCCTGGCGTTTGTGCTTGAGGACCGTACGGGTATCTGGTCCACTCCAGTGTTGCCTCTCTCGTTGTGTCTAAAAGGATCACTGAAATAGAAAGACGTTAATTAAATAAATTGAAATAAAGTAGTTTATTATAAAACAAAAAAAAATCTACCACTTTTCAATTGTTATTAAAAATTGTGCTTAAAGACGTATCTTCTTTGGCATATATAACACGACTAATGTGGATGAGCAACCTAAACATGACTTTTTCCTTGCCCAGGGAAACTCTATGCGATGCGTAATTGTATACTGCGTTGAACAGGCCAAATATTTTAACGCTAAGTGAAACTCTAATAGGAGAAAAAAACGATAATTATAAAATAAGGCTATGTTGGTAACATTTTCGAAATCTACATCGAAGCAGATGTTATGGTCAGACTCTGGTGATGGGCACTTAGCTCGCATGAGCGAAGATGAACCAGGTAGAAGACAACGTGGCAGAACTTGCTTACGTTGTATGGATGACGTAGACCAGGACGCCCGAACCCGAATTGCCACAATCGTTTCAAATCCTAAATCGTTTTATAAGTTTATTAACTATAAAAAGAAAAACGATGGTTTCATTTACCATCGCCAATTTCTTCGCTAGCTACTTCGTCATTTGCCCCAAAAACCTTAGATCCTGACAAATCTTATTTTTCGTATTTTTCGTATTTTCCTCATTTTAATACTGGCCCTTAAAATTTGAATTATATGGATACTTCATTAGTCTTAAATGGCATCCTTGAACTTAAAGACGAGTATACTCCTGGTCCCGATGGTATGCCTGCCATTTTACTTAAAAAATGTTGCTTGAGTTTGGTCCTTCCTATTACTAACTTGTTCCACCTGTCGCATTCCACCGGATCTTTTCCCGATTTATGGAAAATATCCACTATCACAACAATCTATAAAAAGGTCCCAAAAACCAAGTTTTTAACTATCGGCCCATCGCCAAACTTTCTCGTATCCCCAAACTCTTCGAAAGCATTCTGTATTATTCACTCTCTTTCCAATGCAAATCTCTGATATCCTCAAATCAACACGATTTTGTAAGGGAAGATCTACTACAACAAATCTTGTTAAGTTCGTTACATTTTCACTCTCTGCCATGAAAAAAAGTTACGAAGTAGACCTCATCACTACAGATTTCAGAAAGGCTTTCGACAAAATCTCTCAACGTTTAATTCTTTTTAAGCTTTTTCAGTTTCAGTCCTAACCTTCTTAAATGGATATCCTCGTATCTTGACAACCGTCAATACAGAGTCCGCTTTCGTTCTGCTCTTTCAGTTCCTTTTGTGCCACCTCTGGGGTACCCCAGGTCCACCTTGGACCTCTCTTGTTTATCCTTGACATTAATGATATTTACAAGATAATTCAATCATATTCTATCTCCCTTTATGCTGATGATGCTAAAATTGTCAAGGTGATCTCCTCTGGTCGTGATTCTCTCCTGCTTCAAAAAAGACCTCAATTCATTTGTCAATTGGTGCAGTAAGATCTTATTATCTTCAGAACCTTTCTATTAACCGCGTACAAGTTATCCGCGACTAAGGCGTCCTCTGTGACTGCGAATTAAATTTTCGCTCTCATATCGACAATGCTATATCAAGAGCCCCGCACTTGGTTTTATCAAAAAGTGGTCCAAAGAGTTTCGGAACCCATTTGTAACCAAATCCCTTTATATTTCCAATGTTCGTCCTCTCCTTGAGTATGCATCGCAAGTATGGGCCCCCTATCACGCGGTTCATATCTCTAGAATTGAAAGCGTTCAAGGTCGTTTTCTGCTCTTTGCTCTTCGAAGTATTTATGACCCTAATAACTTCTCATCTCTGCCACTCTACCTTGACCGACTCAAAATTATAAATCTACATCAACTTGAAGTCCGAATGTGTTTGACGTCATTTCCATTCATCGGATTCTTACAGGTGCCACTGACTGTTCCTCACTTTTTGTTTAACACTAACCCACGCAACTTAAGATCATCCCGTCTTTTCTACCTTCCTCCCCATCGTACTTCCTATGGTCTCAATGAACGTTTAACCCGCATGTCATTCATTATTGTTTTATTTACAGTAGTCCAAATCTCGACAATTATTCGACTTATAATGAGTTTAATGCGCTGTCTGACTCCATCTCGGAAATTGTTTCCCTTTGCCCGCGCACTCAAATCGTTATTGCAGGCGATTTAATGTACACAATTCCAATTGGATCCGCTATTCTGGCCAGACAACACCCGAAGAAAGGTATGTCGAGCTCTTGGCCGGGTTACACGAACTTACCCAACTGATCGATGTGCGGATGTTGCTGGGCAAGCCGTCCATACTCCTGTATTGCTTCTTACTTCGCATCCTGATAAATATACCATTAGAGTAACTTCTTCATTTGGCATTTCGGACCATTGTGTCATTTCAGCTTATTTCTCGTCCGAGAAAGCCAACTGGGACGGCCTGAATATATTTGTCCGTATCTTTAACTGGTCACTATGCTTCCTCGATAGTGACATTGATGCCAGTGCTGAAATGATCACAAATGTGATTCTTCTAGGAGTGTGAGCTTTAATTCCTAACAGAGTATAAAGTATTTAGCCAAAAAAGTCCTGGTTTAGCTCTGAGTGTAAAAAAGCTATCAGACTCACAGAAGTAAGTTTCCGATCTTACAAAGCCAACCCTACAGAGGGAAATCGGAAAAACCACAAACAAGCAAGGAACTCATGCAACTCCGTTATTGAAAGAACCAAATTTTTGCATGACCAAATATTACGGCAAAAAATTCTGCAATGTTCAAAAGGCAGTTAAAATGTTTGGTCATTTGTAAAAAATATTAAAAACTCCTCAACATCTTCGGTTCCAACGCTCATCGACAATAACAAACCAATTGTTTACTCTTCAGAGAAAGACAACTCGCTCGCCGCCCATTTCGCTGCCTTACAACAATGTTGGCCCTCCTGTACTTGAGAATGAAATTTTGTCCATGGGACAGATTTTTTCCGCAATCGTACAGGAGCAAGAGTTCTCAAAGATTTCGATATACACAAATCCGCTGGCCCGGATGGTATACCCCCGATTCTTCTGAAGAGGTGTTCTTCCACACTGGCAAAGCCACAACGTAAGCTTTTCCATCGCTTCTACTGTCCTGGAATCTTTCCTAGAAGATGGAAAACAGCATTTGTCCAGCCTGTCCCTAAGAAAGGTGACCCATCCTCCCCCTCCTCCTACTGATCCATAGCACTAACATCCCTCCTTTCTAAGGCCATGAAAACCCTGATTAACCGTCGGATTAAGGAATACCTCGGAAATCGAAAGCTTCTCCATGACCGTCAGTATGGCTTCCGCAGCAACCGTTCCGCTGGTGATCTGATGGCATATCTCACCGAACAGTGGAGTGGAGCCCATCGCAAGTATGGTAGTGACGTAATTCCTTTGGTGAATGTTCCGGAATTTCTGGGATTTTAATTGGTTTGTTCTATCTGAGTTGGAGCTTTACAAATATGGAACTTTCGGCCACCCTATAGTTTTATAAACCAACCAAAACATTTTTCTCGTATTCTATTCGAGCTAATATACGTTTTTTTGCTAAGACTTGAAACAAAATTAGACACTTGAGAAGGCAGTTCATGAATTTTTGATTTTTTTTTTTGACAGTTTGTTCGATTTTTCAAGTAATGCCATAAAGTACTATACGTCTGATTCAACCCATTACCCCAAATAAAAGCCTCCAAACCAAAAACAAACATTTTAAATGGGCGATGTTTTTTGGAATATTTTAACTTCATACAAAAATTAAGTTTAGTAAGAAAAGATTTTTAGCTAACATAAAAGACAATAACAAAATAAAACAAAATTTAAGCCAACCTACACGATGATTTTTTATATAAACAAGTTTATATGTATGACACTCAGAAAAACAATTGGCCTAAAAATGGAATTTTCGAGGAATGAACTTTTAGTAAACATAATATTAACTCAAATGTGGATAAGAAAACATTATGAATGCGTGTATACGACCAGAGTTAAGATACTAATCTAACATGACATTAATATGATAGAGAAGTCTAAATTATTGTCTGCTGGATCATTTTCCTGAAAATTGTGATGATTTTAATAATTTAAGCATAAATTTGTCAAAAATATTTTTGCAAAATACCTAACTCTGCAAAGGTGGGTACAATTCCTATAACTTTTTTCTGAATCTGGTCTTGCAGCATGTTTTTTTTTGTTTAAACATAATTCCCATTTTGTTTTACAAGTTGCACTCAGAGAGGTAAACCACCTGTCTAAATACTTAAAAAAAAAAATTATAATTTTTTTTTGCCATCCCTGAGAATAAGTTGAATAAGGAAGATTAAAAAAGGCAGCAAAGGGATAAGCTTAGGCAAATAGGTAGGTAGTACTGGTAGTGAGTGATAGCAATGAGGATTCATTACACAAGTCGACTACATGAGACGACTTTTAAATTGAATCTCATCCAGAGGCTACAGGGGGGAAGGACCGGAATAAGATAAAAGAAAACAAAAATGTAACAAACCACTCTGACTCTCTTGCTCCTCGCTCATAACACAGACACAGCCCTTCCTTGCAATGAAGGGATACGTCAAATGTGTGCTGCTGATTGGTCTTTGGTTGAACAAGTTTGGATGATGATAGCAGCAATAGAAAAGGGGTCCTTTTTAAGTTTATTGTATTTTTTTTGTCTTTGTTTTTTTTTTTTTTTTGGGAAAAAGAGTAAAAGACCCAAAAAAACTTAAGCGTTGAATGAACTTGAAGAATGCCACGGAAAATAAAAAAGAAAGTGTTTCAGTATTTTATGGTTTGTTTTGATTAATTGCAGGAAGGAGTTCTTTGACTGTTATTTATTTTTTTTGGGGAATTGTGTCGCAGCAGAGTTGTTGGAGATTACTTTGTTTAAAATGCAACTGCATATGTGTTGCATCTATTTTTGTATTATTTTTGCATTTATTGTTTCATTTTTTTTTATTGAGAATATGGTTTTTATGTTAATTCATATCAAATTTTGTGATCGTACTGTTTGCTTTCTCTCTTTCCCGTTTGGTATCTAAAGCAAAAGACCGTTTAAGGATTTTTTCATGCCTTGTATTTTTTTTATTTGTATTATCAAATTATATATTAAAACATGTGCAGGATGACGATAGAGTACTCTCGCTGCTCCGTCAACAGGTTGGTAGGTATTGACCTCACAGAAGCTTTTGAGGTCAAAAAAGGATTCCGACAAGGTGATGCGCTATCGTGCGATTTCTTCAACTTAGAACTTGAAAAAATTATAAGAAATTCGCAAGTCAATTGTAGTGGGACAATTTTTTTCATACGCTGACGACATAGACATCATTGGCAGAACTCGGCGAGGATGTTACTGGAACGTTTGCTAGCATTGAAGCCGAAGCGGCTAAGATGGGACTAGCAGTCAATGACACACAACACCGGGGGATTGGACAAAAACATCACAATAGACAGGTACAACTTTGAGGTAGTTAGGGACTTTGTGTACATCTGACAACAACATCTCGTCAGAAATAAAGCGAAGAATTACTCTTGCCAATCGCTGTTTCTATGGGCTAGGAAGGCAATTGAGCAGCAAAGCCCTCTCTCGAAAAACAAAGGAGACTCTGTATAAGACCCCAATCATCCCAGTCCTGCTTTATGGCGCCGAGGCATGGACTCTATCTAAGGCGGATGAAAATATTTTTAGTCGTTTCGCGCGTAAGATTCTTCGGAGGATTTTTGGCCCTATCTGCGTTAACGGGCTTTGGAGGAGAAGGTTCAACCAAGAACTATACGAGCTGTATAGCGACATTGACCTGGTCAAAAAAATACGCATATCACGTTTAAGATGGCTAGGTCATGTAGAGCGAATGGACAACAATGCTCTGGCCCGCAGGATCTTCGATTCCATCCCAGAGGGTAGATGCAGTCAAGCCTTAGGTGGCGCGTTCAAGTGGAGGACGACCTCAACCAACTTGGAGTGCGAAACTGGAGGCAGCTAGCCAAAGACCGAGCTGGCTGGAGAGGCATGTTGGTTGAGGCCCAGGTTCGTCCCGAACTGTAGCGCCCCCCAAGTAAAACATATAATAGTCTTTTTTATAATACTTATCATGTTCGAATTTAAAGAGATTATTTGATAGGAATGTTATTTTTAAGACTTATACAGTAAAAATAAGCGAATTATGTATAAATAAAATTAAATAAAATTATGTAGGTGCATACTTAGAAAAATGACCATGCCAAGTGATTGTCCCACGATAGTGTTTGGTTAAAAATAACCCCAAGATTTTTTACTGTTTTAACATAGTTTAAAGTTTTCCCCTGAAGTTCAATACTTGGCAGGTATGAGCTTCGATAGCTCAAGTGAATTTGTACGTCATCTGCATACATATTAATTTTAAAATACTTGTTGAACAGCGTGAACAAGAGTGGGCCTAAAATCGATCCCTGGGGCACACCAGCAGTAGAGCAGTTCATAACAATCAGAATGTGATTTGCGACAACCAATTTGTTTTCTCAAATTTGTCTTCTTTCAGGAATTCTTCTTTTTTTTTAATAGGCCAGACGGGGTAAAGAATTTCTTGCATCTTCTAAGGAAACCTAAACACCTCTCAGCATTCTTGGCAACGTCAAATATGTGGTCATTCCACAGCAGGTAGTATGTAGTCCACATACCGAGAACTCAGAGGTGTTCGGTTTTCTTCGATGCAAGTGCAATGCTGTCCAGGTCAGAAATTAATGAACTTATCGAACGCTGCCGTTGCAGTTCTATATCCGAAGAACAGGGATGTAAATCTGGAAACGAATATAAAAAACTGATAGTACTGTCGTCAGCAAAACAATTTATTGGATTAGTTGTTTCAGATAATAAGTCGTTTATAAATATTGACTTGAATCTGTGCAACACAATTTCTATTGAGCGGTTCGAAAGGTAATTACTAATCCAACGAAGAAGAGGTTTAACGAGTCCAAATGCACGCATTTTAGACGCCAAATTCTATCAAGTGCAATACTTTTGCTTTCACCAAAACGGTGGAGAAATTGGTTCCACTTTTCTGTGAGATATACCAGATCACCATTGGGCCTGTTGCTACGAAAGCCGTAACTTCAGGTCATTAAGAAGCTTTCGTTCTTCGAGATATTTCTGAAGCTGAAAATTAATCAGCGTTTCTATGTCCTTCGAAAGAAGGGACGTTAGTGCAATTGGTCGATACTTTGAGGATGAAGAAGATTCGCTTTTTTTAAGGAAAGGCTGGACAAATGCTGTTTTGCATCCACTTTGAAAGAGCCCAGAAGAATAGGACTAATGGAAAAGCTTACGCAGATGTTTAGCCAGGGTTGAAGAACACCTTTTCAGAAAAAAAAGCGGGGATACTGTCCGGGCCAGCAGATTTGTATCTATTGAGATCTTTCAAGACTGCGACTGCACGAGTGAGAAAGAGGATTGGTCTCATAAAATCATTTACGCTCTCGAGTACAGGAGGAGCTCTCACACCTGCTAGCAGATCTGCCTTTTCTTGAGAACTGGCAACAGGAGTATCATTGAACACTAGCGTATAGGAACCAATGATGAATAAAACTTCTTTAATTTTTTTTACAAATAAACAAATAAATTTACTGCCTTTGGGATAATGCAGTACTTTTTGTCGAATTTTTTGTTTAAGCAAAATGTTGGTTTTATGTATATGAGAGCATCTAATATAAAAAAATATACAAATTACATTTCCATCATTTGGTTTTGAGTTTGTAAAGAATTTAGGTAAACAAAATGCTTTAAATATTATTACATTTATTTATTTATTCTGCGTTCTTTGATCGCTCTTATGTGAAAAGTCTTTGAGATGATGCAACTCAGAAAGAAATCTGCTTCCGGAGGTTTTTTTGCTAGAATAGCGGAGTCGACTTGAATAGTGTCCATGGAAATTGCCTCTCAATAAATTGTTCTTAGTTTTCGTGACTACCTACAGGTTTAAAAGCGTATAATTCCCATATTTGGTGCTCCCATAACCCCCTTGAGTTTTTTGGACAGAATTTTTAAAAATAGCTTTAAAAATGATAGACGACCTGATAATAACAGAAACGTTTACATCTCTTGAGCAATATCACTAGATTACATTTTTTTATATCACTATTATATCGTTATTTCTTTGAACGATGCTCTAGTGAAATAGTCAGTTGCATACCTACCTTTAAGAAGTTCAACTGCAGAGAATGACTATCATGACGTACAGTCAAATAAAGGGATTCTTTCAATAGTCGCACTACATGAATGTGGAACGCCTTGCCGGGCTCTGTTTTTCGCTCCCGTTTGAAATTAATGTGCATCCTCCTCCTCTTACATCCTTCCCTATTTACCTAACGCTCTCACTGTCTAACTAAACCCCTTGTGTGCAAGCTAGGTATAAAAAAAAGACCTTAGGATGGGTATTTATATTTTTATTTATTTCTAGAACCTAATTGAAAGCCCAAAACTCTTTTCTGTTGGAGGGCTTGGAAGAGGACGAATTATTAATTATTAATTATTAATATTAATTGTTCCACCAACATTCTAGACCTGTTAATTAGCTTTGGCAGTAGAGCTTTTTTAAAGAGTTTAGAAAACCTAATCCCAAAAGTCGTAAAAAGTTGGACAGGGAAATAAAGGTACTTACTGCATAGCACGTGAACTTTCCCTTACTACTGGTTTACAACTTTTTCGTACAAA
Organism: Platycheirus rosarum; assembly: GCA_963971375.1. Classification (NCBI taxonomy): domain Eukaryota; kingdom Metazoa; phylum Arthropoda; class Insecta; order Diptera; family Syrphidae; genus Platycheirus; species Platycheirus rosarum. The sequence continues at coordinate 2,519,395 of OZ020511.1, forward strand.
AAATAATGAAGTGGTGAGATTGTAAGAGCGCTTACTTCTACTTAGTATCTTTGTTTTTTAAAACCACTTACTGTTTTTGCCTTCTTTTTTGCCACCTAAGGAGGCACCGCTTAAAATGAAAACAATTTGGAAAGCACTCTATGAAAAGATGGTATACAAAAAAAAACCCACCAAAAACCTAGTTCAATGTTCGAAGAGGTGAATGCTTTTGTTAAGTGACACATGTTTAGTACCTAGGTTTGTATGAAGTAAAGCGCATATCCCAATCTGAATCTCAATTTCTCATCAGTCATTTCTATAAAATGGTTAACAACAGAGGGGTGAACATTTAAAAAAAATATTTTGCTCCACCTACACAAAAAAAAAACAGGCAAACGAAAAGAAAAGAGTAGGAACAGAACCTAAACCATCATTGACAAAAAGTTCACGACGTTCACAAGCAGAATTACAGTAGGGGCTGATTTTTAATAAATGTTGCTTTGCAAACAACAGGTTGAATTTCTCATTTGAAGGTGCGCTAAGATAGAAATGGTTATAAAGAATAATGCATTTGTAATTGAGGTATTATTACAAATTAAATTGGTTAAAGCCATCCACCTTCTGCCATTACTCAAAACGTTCGTAAGTGCCACAACCTACCGCAATTGATATGCGATTCGAACCCAAATACTGTTCGACTTGTTATTTTTAATTCAATGCTTTAACTTCGTTTTTATTTTTATTCACTTAATTAAATTAAAGTTTTGTAAGTTTGGAATTTCTTGTTGGTATCTCTTTTCAGTATCCTTGTTGAGTTAACAATCAAATATGACATTACGATGATAGAAAAACATAGTAGTGTCAGGAACAGGGTGGAATAATAATTGAGCAGCACCTGCCCGCTTATCAAAAATAACTAATGGAAAAATCAAATATAGGCAATGAAAAACTTTTTAAGATGTGTGCATACAAATACCAGTTATGAAAAGACTGTAGATCGCCGGTTTAGTTAAAAAAGATCAAGATAAACGGGAACAAAAACTTCTTGATCTAACAAATACAAAGAAACCTACTAACAGGACTGCCGACGTTTTCTGAAGTCAAATCGGGAAAACCCACAGGTGGAGCCTTGGAAAGTTTTGTTCTCAGTCGAGATCACAACTATCGCCCATTTAAGAAGAAGAAAAAGAAATAGCAAATGTCCTTCTGTCTATGCCTGTATGGATGTATTTACAACTGGAGCTGGAGCAATTGGCTCAAGGGTAAACTGATGGGCATTCCTAGCATTTCGAGTATTACGGTTGAATCGTTTCAGGGGAGGAATGCAGCTGGCTATTTCGCTAAGGTATTGTTTGTAAAAATAACGATACAATAACGAAAGGCACGAAACATTACGGCGGTGCTCAAGAGATGTAAATGTTTCTGTTCGGTCGCCTATCATTTTCAAAGCTCTTTTTTGAATTCTATCTAGAAAACTCAAGTGGGTTATAGGAGCACCTGCCCAAATATGGGAATTATACTCCAGTTTCGGTCGAATATATGCTTTATATACTGTAGCCAGATCAGACGGGGTGAAGAACTTCTTGCATTTTCGAAGGAAACCTAAACACCTCGCAGCATTCTTTGCGATGTCAAATATGTGGTCATTCCACAGAAGGTGGTCTGTAATGCACATACCGAGAACTGAGGTGTTTTGTTTCGCTCATGGATAGTGGATTTGGAAGTATGTTTTGCTTTAACGACAAAAGACAACATTGAGTTTTAGAAGCATTAAATTCTACGCGATTTCTCATTTACCATTGTACAATGCTGTCAAGATCAGAATTTAATAAAATTATCATACGCTGCCGTTGCAGTTCAACATCCAAAGAACATGGATGTGAATCTGGAAACGAATATGAAAATCTGAGAGTACTGTCGTCAGCAAAACAATTGATTGGATTAGTTGTTTCAGATAATAAGTCATTGATAAATATAAGGGAAAGAGTCTGAGACAAAACAGAGCCCTGGGGCACACCAGCATTTATTTTGTGAATATCAGATTTGAAACTGTCCAATACAACTTGAATTGAGCGGTTCGAATGGTAATTACTAATCCAACGAAGAAGAGATTCATCGAGTTCAAATGCACGCATTTTCGATAAAAGGGCTTGATGCCAAACTCTAACAAATGCTTTAGAAATATCAAGTGCAATAATTTTGCTTTCACCAAAACGATGGAGAGATTGGTTCCACTTTTCGGTGAGATAAACCATCAGATCACCAGTGAACTTGTTGCTACGAAAGCCGTACTGCCGGTCATTAAGAAGCTTTCGTTCTTCAAAATATTTCTTAAGCTGAAAATTAATCAGCGTTTCCATGACCTTAGAAAGAAGGGACGTTAGTGCAATTGGTCGGTAGTTTGAGGGTGCAGAAGATTCGCCTTTTTTAGGGATAGGCTGGACAAATGCTGTTTTACATGCACTCGGAAAGAGTTCAGAGGAATGGGATCGATGGAAAAGCTTACGCAAAGGTTTTGCCAGCGTTGAAGAACACCTCTTCAGAACAATAACGGGGATACAATCCAGGCCAGCATATTTATTTAATTTGAGATCTTTCAATACTCTTGCGACTGAACGAGTGCGAAAGAAGATTGTCCCATAAAATCATTTACGCTCTTGAGTACAAGAGGAGTTCTGACACCTGCGGCCAGTGTTGAGTTTGTCGCGAATTGGGCAGCAAGCAGATCTGCTTTTTCTTAAGATCTGATAGGAGGAGAATCGTTGAAGACGAGCGTAGGAACTGATGATGACGAAGAATTCTTTACTTTTTTTACAAATGACCAAAATTTGTACTGCCTTTGGGACATTGCAGTATTTTTTGCCGAATGTTTTGCTCATGTAAAAATTTGGTTTTTCGAATATGAACATTGCAGGTTTTTCTAGCTTGCTGAAACTTGTTCCGGTTATCCTCAGTGGTGTTGGCTTTGTAACAACGGAAACTTACATTTCTTAACCTGATAACCTCTCTACAGCTCGAATCAAAGCATGAGTTTTCCTTGGGTTTGATACTCTTCGTCCTATTTGGGATAAAATTTCTCATTCCTAAAAGAATTAAATTTGTGACCATGTCTGAGCTGGAATCAATGTCAACTGGGGTTTTTTTCTTTAATTGAATTGAGTTGGCACGAGAAATTTGCAGAGATGAAACAATGGTCAGATGTAAGAAACAAGTCTAGAGTGTTAGCGGTTTGACCTGCATGTCAGGAATTCGGGTTGGTTCATCAACGAGCTGAGTAAGATGGTTTGACTCAGCGAAAATCTCAACATACCTTCTTTCGGGTGTTGCCTGGCCAGAAAAGCGAAGTCAACTGGAATTGTGTACATTGAAATCGCCCGTAATAACGATTCCAGTGTGAGGATAACGGGAAACAATTCCTTGAATGGAGTCAGGCAAAGCATCAAATTCGCTAGAAGTTGAAACTCTGTCTAAATTTGGGCTTCTATAAAGGAAACATATATGAATGATGAGCTTATTAATCGCTAATTTTAACCACATAAAATTGAATTCCGTGTTTACACACAGACCGAATTGTGGTTGAAGTTGATATGCAACATCATTCCTTATGGCGAGGCCATGTTTGGCAAAGAATAAAGGCACCAGTGAATACCCATGCAAGGAAAATTCCGAATGTACGGTATTTTCTTCAACTTGTGTTTCACTATTTACCAATACAGATGGTCTGTTCATGACAGAGTGGACATAGGCAGAATAGAATTTTTTCCTAAGTCCACGAATGTTTGCATAGTCGACTATGAAATCAACTACCATTCTAAAACACAGAACTAAAAAAAACTAAGACGGACAATACCATATAATCAATACTCCACTAAATCCCAATTTGAGCTTCACAATACAAATTATAAACAGTGTTATACCTTGATAATAAAATGTATTTGATCCGCCCCTGGTCATTTAAATAAATAAATAAATAAACTTATTGGCGCGACAGCTCCTTAAGGAGCCAAGGCCTAGTGACTTATACTCTCAACCATTCCTGTGTGTGTCTTGTTACTCTGCAAGAATGGAAGGGACCTACAGTTTACCGCCGAGTCCGAACGGCTACATGAGATGCACTTTTTCGAGACAAATTTTACTCTTGGAGGTTTTGTCAGTTCCTCACAAGAGGCAGTACCCCAGAAAAAAAGGTGGCTATGAGCTGGATTTGAACCTAGGTTCTTTCGCTTAGCAGTCCGACACACTAACCACTAAGCCACGGGGCACTACCTCCCCTGGTCATTTAGGGAGCATTAATTATTAATCTATCCGATAACGATTAGACTTGTTTAGTCGGATTTACCGCAATGTTCAATTAAAATCGTCTGTGGGTGAGATAAGGAAAGGAAAAGTTGCAAGGAATGCTCACTTCGAGTATTTCTCCGTTGGTGGGTATTTTTTTTTTTTATTTGCGTGATTTTCGTAAAGATCATTTTCATGATCTTAATTCTATTTAAAATTAATTTATTTATTGTGTTCTATTATGAACGATATTTTCAATCTTTTAAACAGCAACCTTATCCTAAATACCACAAGTAGTTTTAGTGATAGCATTGTTTATAATACTGAGAGACAACACTTTTTTGTAATTCATCAAAATATAAAAAGTCTACGGCAAAATTTCGATTTATTGATCAGCATTCTTGAAGCTTTTGAGTATTTTCCGGAATCAATTTTTGTTTGCAAAATTTGGATATATTCTCATGAAATTAATGATTACAGTATTCCTGGTTACATTTTTTTATCCACACACAAACGATTCTTATTGTGCAGGAGGAGTGGGAGTTTTTGTTCGTGAATTGTATGATGTTTGTAAACAAAATTAATTTTCCCAACTGAATCATAATTTGCGTTATATTGATTGGAATGAGGTATATGCTGAAGAAAATGCAATCGAGGTTTATGACCTGTTTCTAAAAATTTTAAATAACTGTATCCTTTCTGCTAGCTACACTGCCATAAGAAGGAAACACTAGTGAGACTTAAGCTTTGGATGAGTTTGAATCTTCTTAAGCAGATAAAACTAAAAAACAAATTAGGAAAGCAATGCAAAAAACATCCGCAGAATTCTAGTTATATTTATTTGTGTAAAAAGATAAAGAAGGGAATTCAGACAAATGGAAATGACACAAGGAAACCTAAAAAAGAGTAGAAAGTAATCAATAAAATTGTCAATCGTAATTCAGTAATCAAACAGTTGCATTACAATAGCAAAAGACAATACCATTATATCGGATCCTGCTGCAGTTGCAAACGAATTCAATGATTATTTCGCTTCTATTGGTGTCCTTTCCAAATTATGCTATTTCGAACTGTTGTTGCTATAATGGGTTTGATTATGGTGTTGTAGATTCTACTATTAATAGAAATAGTTTTGTATTTTGAATCCAATTTCCGGGCTGGAAATATTAAAAATTAAAAATTCTCTAAATAATTCTAACTCATGTGGTATCGATGGTATTCCAAACCTTTTTCTAAAAAATATTGCTCTCAACATAATTGATGTTTTGGCACATCTATGTTATGTCTGGAAATTTCCCAGAGGAACTTAAGTATGCCAATGTAATACCTCTATTCAAAAAGGGAAGCAAAAAAGATTTAAATAATTATAGGCCAATTTCATTATTGCCTTCTATTTCAAAAGTATTTAAAAAAAAACCATTAAGACTGGGGTCCTGAAATACCTTGATAAAAGTAACTTTTTAGTTCGAAGCAGTTCGGCTTTAGGACTGGTCTTTCTACTGAAGATGCTCTTCTTGATTTTTGCTGTCTGCTACAGAAAGGCTTAGACGATAAAACATGTTGTGCTGGACTCTTTGTTGATATAACTAAGGCTTTTGACATGGTTGATCACAATATACTATTACAAAAAGAATATAATTTGGGTTTTCGTCGTTTTTTCTATGACTGGTTTGTTTCTTATTTGAGAGATAGAAAACAAAGAGTAAAGATTGGAAATAATCTGAGTAGCTCAAAAGTAATCCGTATTCCTCAAGGCGCAGTTCTTGGATCAATTTTGTTCTCCATACTTGAATTGCCTTTTGTTGGTAACGTAAAGGCTTTTGCTGATGATTTAGGCATAGCCTGAGTCAGGTAACCGATTAAATCTAGTGGCTGATCTAAATCATGACGTTAGTATTTTGAGAACATGGTTTGCACAACATAAACTAGTTATAAGCAGTAAAACAAAACTTTTGTTTTTTTAGCTTTAATAATGATACGATATTGTGTTCCATGTAGCAAATTGTGAAAAGTTCAAATAGTTTTACAGTATGTGTTCTGTTTCATGTCCCAAAAATCTTTTGAAGCTTATATTAACTGTAAAGTCAACTGCTTTAAGATAGAGATCGTAAAACAATTTAAATACCTAGGTGTAACAATAGACAAAAATCTGAGTTGGTCTGAACATTTCTCAAATTTAAAACAGTATCTACTTTCCACTATTCGGGTATACCCCCGATTCTTCTGAAGAGGTGTTCTTCCACACTGGCAAAGCCACTGCGTAAGCTTTTACATCGCTCCTACTCTTCTGGATGGAAGACAGCATTTGTCCAGCCTGTCCCTAAGAAAGGTGACCCACCCTCCCCCCCTCCTCCTACCGACCCATAGCACTGACATCCCTTCTTTCTAAGGTCATGAAAACGCTGATTAACCGTCAGCTTAAGGAATACTTCGAAGATCGAAAGCTTCTCCATATTAGAAGCTATATTCTGGACCGTTCAATACAAGTTGTATTGGACGGATTCAAGTCTGATTTCCACAAAATAAATGCTGGTGTGCCCCAGGGCTCTGTTCTGTCTCCTACTCTTTTCCTCATTTTTATAAATGATCTTCTGTCTGTTACTTCTAATCCAATTAACTGTTTTGCTGACGACTCTACCCTCAGCTTTTCATATTCGTTTAATGATTCACGTCCTTCGTCTTCGGACGTACAATTGCATCGGTACCGTATGTCAAGCTCATTAAACTCCGATTTATACAGCATTGTCAAATGGGGTAATAGAAATCGTGTGGAGTTTAATGCTTCGAAAACTCAATGCGGTCTTCTGTCGTTAAAGCTAAACATAACCCCAATGCCATTGTCCATACATGGCACTTACATCGAAGAAACCGAAAAGCTCTCAGTACTCGGTATGTGTGTCAACGACGACCTCCGTTGGAACGACCATATATTTGAGATCGCTAAGAATGCTGCTAAGTGTTTAGGTTTTCTGTATCGGTGTAAGAAATATTTTTCCCCATCTGATCTGGCTACAATTTATAAAGCGTATAAACTCGAGTATAACATCCACCTCTGGGCAGGTGCTTCACAAACATCGCTTCACCTGCTTGATACAATACAAAATCGAGCGTTAAGATTGATAGGAAATAGAACTGCCCCTCTCGAACAACGACGCAATGTTTCATATCCTTCCTTATTTTATCGTTTCTTTTACAAAAAAAAATTCACTCGAAGTAGCCAGCAGGGATTCCTTTTTTAGCCGAACAACACGAATTTGAGAATAGTTTACTCTACAAGATTTTCCCTTGCCATTTTCATTTGCTAACATTCAAAATCAATCTTAATCGGCACCTCATATCTCTCCCCTCCCTATCTTCCTAATGCCCGCGCAGTGTGTTCTACATTAACAGAGAAACTAATAATCGCTTGTGCGCGCGTTAATTATTAAAAAAAATGAGAAGATTCTATTCTAACAACACTTTAAAAACGATATTTTAATATTTCATTCAAAGTTACAGGATGCTATAAGCTGCTGGGGGGCTGCGAGTAAGAATAAAATTCAGCAGATACTTGTGTTGCAAAAATGTGTTATCAGAATGATTTATTTGAATTAGCTTAAATTGATTTAAAGTGGCATTATCTTTATTTTATAATTAATAAAAATGTCACTTACTCTTCTATTACTTGCTGTCATATAAGCTTAATTTAATATGTAGATCTAAAAACTTATAAACGTATTGCTTGTAATTATGAATAATGAATAAATAAATAAATAAAAATAAATAATAAATAAAATCAATTTATTTGTTAGCTCTAATATTTTAATTTATTTTAATTTAATTTAATTTATTTTTTAATTTGTTTATTTGTCAATCAGAAAAACTCTGAAAACATACTGAGTTTACCTCTTTGATGCAACGTGAAAATGGTTTGTTAGAAATTCGATGAAAATTTTCATGAAATAAGACGTTAACCCGAGTATTTCTCGGGGGAATATGGAAGCCAATTTTTTCCCTATAGAAATGGATACTTTATACGGAAGGTAAGATGATTTATGATTTATTTTTGTTATAAGTTAGTTTAAGACCAATTGTACATAAATTCTAACGAATATAATAAAAATAATCTAATCTAATCTAATCTACGGAAGGTTAGAACATTGCGGATAAACATGATTGAAAAATATTTTCTTTGGAATGAAAGGGTGTGAAAACCAATCAATAAACATCTAGCGTTGTAAGACGGGACTTCACACTACCAATTAAATTTATAGATAACATACCTTGAAAATCTTCTTTGCACTCTCTCAATTCTATCAACATCTGTAGTATAGTAAGGGTTCCAGATTACAGAACAATACTCAAAGTTCCAAGACAGACCTTACCTTCGAGAAGTAAAGCGATTTAAGTGTGCGAATGTGAGAGAACTCACGAGTACTCCCAATACCCCAGTATTGAATTAGCCTTATTGATAACTAGCTAACCCACCCGGCGTTGCTCGGGTATACCGTACAATCAAAATAACCTTAGTTATTTATTACAAAATAAGCTATCTGCTTGTGAAACAACCCCAGCGGCACCAACAGGCGATTAAAATAGCCTTAGTTATACCTTAACACATCATCCATTTGCCTGTGAAAGTCCCGTCAAAATCGGTCCATAAATAAGAATTTTAAAAAAAATCCCAGCGTTACTGAGTGGGTAATTTAAATAGCCTAAGTTACTTCAGCAATCTGCCAGTGAAAGTGCCGTCTAAGTCTTCAATTCTACAATAAATACCTGTTTGTGCAATGGTATTCAATCCTTTGGTCATGCTCAACTTGAATAGTTCGAAACGATAGATTTTTTTTTTAAAGATTGTCCAACGCAACACCTATGTATGTCATTCAAATTGATGAAAAAAATATATTTCTCTAGAAATATATAAACAAATCTAAGCTATTAGCTCCATCACATTTGAATTAATATTTTTCTCTTTTTCGTGTGCACATTATTTCGGAAGAAGCTACATCGTCAGTTGATTTTAATAATTGAAATTTTTTTAAAATTAATTTTTGCAAACACAGAAGATTACTTCACGTATTCAAGCTGCTCTGTTCTCCTTCGTTGATTTTTGCAGTTTTTTCCACGAACCACGAAAGTCTGACCTATCTTAAAATCTCCCCTATTTCAAGGTCTTATTAAAAGTATAAGGGTGGGAAAGTAGTGTATAAGGCTGCTTTTATCCTTTTTTTCTTCTTCGAAATGGTTGGGTTAATAACAAAGAAACAACTGATTTAATTTGATTTGATCATCAATATATCTCATTCTCTTTAATCTTTAATACATTGCAAATGCCCGCACTTTGTTTTAACATAGTCGAGGTAGACATCATAACCGCATTTCAAGTGCCCTTAAACTTTGTTATTTATACAAAGGTGCACGTCCGATTTTAAGAAGAGCAACAAAGGCAGGTTAAAAGTGTTTCCTTGGCATGTTTATTTTTTTTTTTTTGTATTAATACAAGTAAACGTATATTAGCATTCGTGCATAACTGATAAAACCGAAGGAAGGAGCTTGAAAAGGGTTATTTTTATCATAATCGAATCAAGATCCAAGCAACCGAAAGTTCGAAACCATTATAAATTGATTAACAATGTGAGTTTTTGTATTGTTTGGGCAAAGGAGCATTATCTAGGTGCATTTTTTATCTTTTTTTCTTCTGTCTGTTACTTCTAATCTACTCTACCCTCATATTTTTCATATTCGTTCGATGATTCACGTACTTCGCCTTCAGACGTACAATTGTCAAGCTCATTAAACTCCGATTAATACAGCATTGTCAAATGGAATAATAGGAATCGTGTGGAGTTTAATGCAAACTCAATGCTGTTTTCTGTCGTTAAAGCTAAATATACCCCCAATGCCATTGTCCATGAATGGGACTTGCAACGAGACCGCCAGAAATGCTGCTAAGTGCTTAGGTTTTCTGTATTCCCATTCTGATCTGGCTACAATTATAAAGCGTTTAAAAAGTGTCAAAAACATTCAACATTTGAAGGTTTTTCCTTAAGATTTATTTATCGTCACAGCAAAAGAAATCTTGACGGGGAACTGGGTCCTTTTAAACAAAAATGGTAAATCTGTTGGAATCATGAGAATTCGGGGAATAAGAACGATCTGTTCTACTGCTGATCCAGTCAATACCATTGCAACGATGACACTATTTCGCAGCGACTTTACTTGTAGTCTTGTTCCGTTACATAAATTTGGTGGGTATTATAGAAGTTCCGGGTTTTAGCTTGAGACAGTGCGAGGGAGTCCTGGTGGATTCAATGAGTAAAGAAATTCTTACGGATAGTGAACAGCGCCTTCTGAATCGGCAACATTATCAATAATTTACTTAAGATATTTTCATTAATCACATCCATAGTACTATTCCTTGCTGCTAAAATTGTCCTCTGACACAGCCATTGGTAATTTTTTGCTCAATATTCACGACATATGGATTTTCTCTTGCCATTTTGATCTGCAACCATTCAAAACCAATGTTAATCGACACCTCCTTTCTCTCTCCTCCCTATCTTCCTAATGCCCGCGCAGTGTGTTCTACATTAAAAGGGAAACAAATAGTCCCTTATGCGCGCGTTAATTATAAAAAAAAAAAAATATTATATTACCTAGGGAATCTACAATCGGAATTATATTATTCACTGCTTGTGTTTCCCCGTTGCCAAATCCGTTGAAAATTTTGTACCACCTCCACCTAAATGTGGTTAGTTTAAGGAATTCCGCATATTTCCAAAGTGAGGACGATTTTAAGCAGGATTTCAAAATATCTGCACGTGTTCCTCTAACAACGACCTGTAATGTTTGATCGAAATCACCTGCAAACAAAAACGTTATTTGACTTGAATTTTGTGTCTCTTAGGGTTTTATTAAGTGCCTCCACGTGAGCCCTATGAGTCATAGTGCACTCATCCCATATTATTAAAGCTGTTTCTAGTAGGACGTTTCCGAGTGGTCCATTCTTTCGGATAGAGCATACAGTGTCATGTTGAAACGTGACGGTCAGAGTTAGCTTAAAAGTCAAATGAGCGGTTCTTCCACCAACTAAAAGCGTTGCTGCAATGCCGGTCGATGCCACTGCTAGAGCAAGTTTTCTGGAAGATCTTACTTTTGCCAAAATCGAATTACTCAAAAACGTTTTTCCTGTTCCACCTGCAGCATTGAGAACAAATATTTTACTTTTGTTCTGATCAACGCTGGGTAAAACTAAATTATAAGCTTTTAGTTGTTTTAGTTTAGTTTCGATAGATTTTGGAATACATAGTCCCGAAGCTGTTGTTGGTCATATAGTTTACGTAGTGCTGCTGGGATACAGTGTAGCCTTGGTTCTATTTGGTGCTGGGAGACCAAAATCAGATAAAATGTTTTGACTATCGACATTATATCTAATTTTTCACTAAATCAATCCTTCATTGTTAATTTCTTCGGTGTATTATAAAGCCATGTCAAATATTTCGTTCCGAACTCTATTTAGAACATATTCACACATGTCATCTCGGAATTTCATCCATAGCCTTATGGGCTCTGATGAGTGGCAAAAAATTATAATAAAAATGGAAAAATATCCCCTTATCCCCTGACAATAATATTACCTCACCATGCTTAATTGTGCTCTTGGTGAATCGAGGATTTAGATGTTCGCCCTTTTGTGGTACATACGGTACGAATTTGAATTTTATTTCATCAGAAAAGAGAACCGTTTTCCATTTAACCATAGTACAGATAATGTTGGCCTTGGCAAACTCCATTCCTGCACTTTTTTTTTAGTGAAATCAATGGCTTATTTGCCTATGTATATCTTGATAAAATTGTAAGTCACATACACTGCTCTTCGCCGGATCGTCCTGCTGAGATTTTTTGCCCTAATTCCTTTTAAATATGTGATTATGATATGAAGGGATATTTTTTAATTAGCCTGATCTTTTGTCATCGCAAATGGTGGTTTTTTGGGGTCTACGGCCCCCAAGTTTACTTTGTATCAAATAGAAGCAAACGGTCATCTCAGATGGCTGGGTCATATAGGCCCGAAAAATCTTCGATTCCATCCCAGAGGGAAGGCGCCGGCGCAGTAGAGGAAGACCGAGACTCAGGTGGGGCACACAAGTGGAAGAGGACCTCAACCGACTCCACGTGCGAAACTGGAGGCAGTTAGCTAGGGGCCGATCTGGCTGGAAAAGCTTGTTGGTTGAGGCCCAGGTCCACCCGGACTGTAGAGCCGCCTAAGGTAAGAAGGTAACGTAAGAAGCAAACTGTAAAATTGACTAGACACAAATAGGGTACATTGTACTTTAGTTTATTCCACTCGTTTTTTTAATGAATTGTTTTGTTATTTTACAAATAATTGATTTAAAGGAGTATAAACAAATATGAATTTAACAGCATGATATTGTGATAAGAAAAAAAAAATAAGACAAATATATTCAGGCCGTCCCAGTTGGCTTTCTCGTATTGCCAAACGGTCCTGGTGGGGAGTTTTTCTTTAAAAGGATGGATCTATATATATATAGATACTAGCAGAACACTAATTTTTTAAGATTTAATTCTTACTGTGTATGTATTCAATAAATAAATAAATAAACTAAAAACTTACAACCGCGTGAAAACACAAGGAATTGTTGGTGTTTACTCACTTTAAGCGCTGAGTGTACATGTAACTTAAAATTAAAAAAAAAAAAAAAAAAAAAAAAAAAAAAAAAAAAACTGGCAAAATAAGCTTATAACAATTTCTTTAAATATAAATATTACTTACCCTGGTCTGCATTTAGGTATTGAATAGTTGTTAAAAGGCAAACACTGGTTATTAGTATCCGCAATCTAACGTTGCTTTCCATTTTCTATATTTTTGGGTAGAAGCAATTATTTTCTTATCCTGGCGTTTTGATTTGTATTAAATGGAAATCTTAATAACTTTATAAACAAAATTCTTAAAAACTTAAACAAATTTTGCATAGGAAAAACTAAATTAAAAATTAAAAAACTTAAAACAAAGCATTTATGTATAATATCCACACCAATTTGTTTCACTTTTTTTGATGGACATGCATTGATTTCAAACGTCATTGTTCATTAAATGAAGAACATCCGGATGTATCGAAAAATTTTATTTCTAAAAACATTTTGTTGTTTATTTTTTTGGTTTTCAAAACGGTACTGTTTGATTTAGTTTGTTTAAACTCACGATTCAGGTTCAATTATATCATAAAACAGTTTTTTTCAAAGCTGACAAAGTTACTTTTGACTTTTTTGATTTTAAAAACATTTTTTCATCACAATCACTCGTAGAGGTTTTGATGTTTGATGTCAGGTTTTTGTCATTTATGGTTTTCTGGAAAACATTAAAAAAAAATATTATTAAAATTATATAGTATATGCAAGACGTTTATTGTTATATTAGTAAAATCAATCATGACACTTATTGAAGAAATTGGAACTTAAATTCTAGCTGATCAGAAACTACTTACAGCCTATTACAAAAATTATGCTCTCCCCCAGCAGACAATATCTAAAACAAAGATGCTTGCCAATTGTGTCTTAAAAGGAAGACCAACCGGCGAATCTAACCATTCGGCAACAAGTATGAGACTGTAAGAAGTTTATGATGCCTTTGCGTTGTGTTGCTTCAAAGACTTGATAGTGTTTCTTTTTTTTTACATTCAAAATAACAAATCTCAGATTTCTAAAAAAAAAAAAATGCCTTCCCTTGGGAAGATTTTGATGCTCACTATCACATAGTATATACATAGGTACAACCTAGTGCACGCCACTTCTTAACACTAAACAATAAAAACATGCAAAAGTTCATAGTGACAAAAAAACGTTAGAATTCAATCGTTTTAGTAATGACTTTGAAATTAACAAAACAAATCAATAACGGCCATACCACATAACAAAACTTAAAGCCTATGCGGGCACACTTTACGTTGTATATCATCAGGTACATATGTTTCTGATTAATATCGTCAACTTTTATCCAACAATTTAAAAAACAAACTTCACAATGGCTTTTGATTGGACTTGTTGTTTTTGTTTTCGTTTTTGATAAAATATGTGCGCTTTTCACTTATCGCTTCGCCGATATTGCACCTTTCTGTGCAGAGAAACAAACATTTTTTTTGTTCGTCTGTTTCAATGAATGATATTGTTGTAATGTTAAGTTATGGAAAGGATAACTGCATTATTTAACAACGAATTTAGTAAGTATTCATCACAAGACAAACGAGAGTTTTTTGTTTTAAGGAAACAGAATTGTGTTGAAAGGTATGGCTGCTTTAAAGAAGAATTACCAAATGGAAGCTGTTTCACTTTGTCGCACATTGGATTCCAGATAGCTTACAGAAAAAATACTTGCGTTCTATATTGTAGGTGCATGTGCAGAGCGCACTCGTGTTTTCCTTGGTAACTTTGAATGTGTGAAACAGAGTTGAAAAAACTTAGCACAAACGTACTGATTTGCGATGATACAATAGGTTACTTTGTAAGAAAAAAAAAGGTGCTGGATTACGAAAATATGAGATTCAATGCACTTGGCAGAATTCACACATAATGAACATTTTATTTTCATTCAATAATTTTTTACTTTCACTATTATTTCAGTCGGCGGGTAGCTTGAGTGTACATCAATAAGCAGTGCCGTATTTGTATACAAACAAAAAATGCCCTTCGTACTTAGTTTCAGAAACTTGTGGATACAGAGATAGGATGTGATATTTTTTTTATTCATTTCAAGTTATATAAGCTAATTAACAATTTTTAAAAAGAAAAAAAATAATAGTGTTCATTCTTTTACTTTAGAAGTAAGTGGTAATATTTTTACATTTTATTGATATATGTTGTGGGGTGACAACCTGTGTTAATTCAATATTAATTTAAATAAAACAGATCAGCAAGATATATTATTATTAAAAGCAAATTAAAAAATAAGTAAATTAAAAAATAAAAGCAAGATATATTGTCATAAAACTTAACAATTTGTAGACAATACATTTTTGTTTTTTTAGAAAAACTCTCTTAATACTTTAAATACATACAAATGTCCCATTGGTAAAATTCGCAATCTTCTAAATAAAGGGAAAGTTTCAGAATATCGATGTTTATTGCATTTTTGAATGTGCAAGGCCGTTGCAAATAGTAGCTAAAACTTTTTGCGAACAAAAAAGGCTTAATGAGGTACAGTTTTCTTGTGACCAACAACATATATAGGATTTAATCGTTTGAATATGATATTTCCAAATCAAATTAAAATCAATGAAGACACCTAAATACTTAAAATGTGGCAGCGACTCAATTTTGAAACAATTTTCAGAACATTGTAAGCCCGATGAAAAATTACTTTTACCACACTTATGAATAGGTAGAAGAAACTGTTTACAATCGTGGTTTATAATCATGTAGGTTGTGTTGGCAGATATCTTGAAACACATTAATTTAGTTTTTTCACTGATAATTAACCTATGCATGGTGAACCACATCCTTAAGATTTCAAGATCTTCCTCAATCTTGGCGATACATTCAAATACCGTTCCATATTCATACGTAAGAACTATATCATCGGCAAATGCTGTTGAGTTACCATTTAGCTTAAGTTTGAAAATAGAGTTTATTTAGACAAGAAAAAACAATGGGCCAAGTACAGAACCCTGAGGAACACCATTTCTTAAAACCCTTGGTTCACTTAAATATCCATTTATATTTACAATTTGTTTCCTATTGCTTGAATACGATTTTAACAATTTAAAAAATTACCTCGAAAACCAGTATTATAAAGTTTGTCAAGTAAAAGGTCGTGGTTTACTATATCAAAAGCTTTCGTCATTTCGACAAACAAACCTATGGTTGATTTATTGCCATTTAAACTACCATAAAGTTGACTACACACTCTTAAAATTGCATCCTCTGCTGACATACCCGCTCTGAACCCAAACTGATTGTTGCAAAAGAATTTAAATTTATCTAAAAATGACACAATGCGAACTTTTATTAACTTTTCGAAAATCTTAGAAAACGTGGAAAGAAGAGATATTCGTCTATAATTTGAAAGCAGTTTTCTGTTTCCTTTTTTAAAGAGAGGAATAACTTCAGCACATTTCAAATGATCAGTAAAACAACCCATTTCAACACTACTGTTAAATAAGTAGGTCAATACATCCACGACATACAAGCAATATTTTTTAGTAGTACACTTGATATACGATCACTAGTGCAAGAATTTTTATTTTTAAGCGACATAATAACTTTGTATACTGCTCCCGATGTTATTGAATTAAAAACAAAGCTGTTTGGTTGTATATTTTCGATAAGAATATCTGGATCAATGGAGCAATTACAGTTTATACATGGTTCAAACATTGGCTTCAACTTTTCTGATATTTCTGTGAAATACTCGTTGAATTTATTTGAAATCCTACCTGTGTCAGATTCTGTAATTTCATCAATTTCAATGTTTTGAATTTCAATACGATTTTTAACTTTTCCCAAAATGTTATCAATAACTTTCCATTCTTCTCTAACATTTCCCTCAGCTCTAGCAAATAAATCAGCATAGTATACGTAGTTATTGCGAGTGTCTTCGATTTCTTTTTTTTATTTTTTTGCACATAATGTCGTAGTGCTTTTTAAGGATATTTTTTGCATTTTAAACTAAACTTCTTCTTTTTTCTAATCTTGTTTAGAAGATCATTTCTTGAACGGCTTCTGGTTGCTCTTCACTCCAAATGCGGCAATTTTGCTTATTTACGTAGCCATTCAACCAGAAATGAGCCTCATCGCTGTCGATAAAAAAGCGGATTTTCTGCCAACTTTTCTAGGGCACTGATTTTGGTAATAAAATTCAATGATTTGCAAGCGTTGCTCGTTAGTAAATCTATTCATGATGAAATGTCAAAGCATACTGAGCATCTTTCTCTTTGACACCATGTCTGAAATCCCGCGTGATCTGTCAAATACTAATGCATGAAAATCCTAACCTCAAAAAAATCACCCGTTATCAAGCAGGTGAAGCGATCTTTGTGAAGCACCTGCCCACAGGTGGGAGTTATACTCGAGTTTAGGGCGTATAAACGCTTTATAAATTGTAGCCAGATCAGATGGGGAAAAATACTTCTTACACCGATACAGAAAACCTAAGCACTTAGCAGCATTCTTAGCGATTTCAAATATATGGTCGTTCCAACGGAGGTCGTCGTTGACACACACACCGAGTACTGAGAGCTTTTCGGTCTCTTCGATGCAAGTGCCATTCACGGACAATGGCATTAGGGGTATGTTAAGCTTTAACGACAGAAGACAGCATTGAGTTTTCGAAGCATTAAACTCCACACGATTCCTATTACCCCATTTGACAATGCTGTATAAATCGGAGTTTAATGAGCTCGACATACGGCAACGTTGCAATTGTACATCCGAAGGCGAAGGACGTGAATTATCGAACGAATATGAAAAGCTGAGGGTAGAGTCGTCAGCAAAACAGTTAAGTGGATTAGAAGTAACAAACAGAAGATCATTTATAAAAATGAGGAAAAGAGTCGGGGACAGAACAGAGCCCTGGGGCGCACCAGCATTTATTTTATGGGAATCAGACTTGAATCCGTCCAATACAACTTGTATTGAACGGTCCAGAAGATAGCTTCTAATCCAACGAACAAGAGTATTATCGATCCCAAAAGCACGCATTTTCGATAAGAGAGCTTCATGCCAAACTCTATCAAATGCCTTGGAGATCTCAAGAGCAATAATCTTACTTTCACCAAAGCGATGTAAAGATTTGTTCCACTGTTCGGTGAGATATGCCATCAAATCACCAGTGGAACGGTTGCTGCGGAAGCCATACTGGCGGTCATGGAGAAGCTTACGATCTTCGAGATATTCCTTAAGCTGACGGTTAATCAGTGTTTCCATGACCTTAGAAAGAATGGATGTCAGTGCTATGGGTCGGTAGGAGGAGGGGGAGGATGGGTCACCTTTCTTAGGGACAGGCTGGACAAATGCTGTTTTCCATCTTCTAGGAAAGATTCCAGAAGAGTAGGAGCGATGGAAAAGCTTACGCAGTGGCTTTGCCAGTGTGGAAGAACACCTCTTCAGAAGAATCGGGGGTATACCATCAGGGCCAGCGGATTTGTGTATATAGAGATCTTTGAGAACTCTTGCTACTGTACGAGTGCGGAAAAAAATCTGTCTCATGGAAAAATTTACATTCTCAAGTACAGGAGGGGCAACGTTGCTAAGGAGTCCTTACCTGTGAAGCATACTCAAGGTGGGGGCGTACATAGCAATTGTACAAGGAAAGATTCACATATGGATCACTAAATTCCTTTGCCCAGCGTTTTATGAATCCTAGCATAGATAGAGCTAGCTTTATTCACAATAAAATTAACGTGTTGGGTAAATTCAAAGTTGGAGGTAAAATGGACACCCAAATCCTTAAAACTAAAGAAGCGACCACAGAGTTTGTGTTGGGAAATATGATAATCGAATGCACTTACGATACGTTTTCTAGAAAAGGTAATCGTCTGGCATTTTACAGGGTTATGGGATTTACCACTTTTTCTGCACTAAATAATAAAGCTATCAATATCTGCCTGCAGAAGACTGCGGTCATCGCTAGACTTTATTGTCTTAAATATCTTCATGTCATCAGCGAATATAAGAATGTCACTTAACTGTTTGCATAAAGTAACATCATTTATTGCCAAAATGAATAGTAAGGGACCAGGGTGGCTTCCTTGAGGTACGCCAGAGTGGGCTACAAAGGGGTCTGAAAGACAATTTCTAAATTTTACTTGGTAGGATCTATTCTCTAGGTATGATTTGATCCAAGCTAAGAAATCGGGAGGAAAACCAAAAGCTTTTAACTTGAACAAGATTATTTCGTGACTCAGTTAGTCAAATGCTTTTGAGAAATCAGTGTAAATGCAGCCAACTTCATAACCTTTTTCTAATGCATTTGAACATTTCTAGGAGAATGTTTCATAAATGCTTCATAAATCCATGTTGTTGCTCACAAATCAGATTTTTACTAAAAAAAAAAAAATACCCTAACTCTCACAGACAACTTGTTCAAAAAGTTTTGGAATTTAGAAATGGGCCTATAGTTTGCAATGTCTTTCTTTCTTATCTTCTTTTTTGAATATAGGAGTAAGAAAGGCCTTTTTCCATGTACTAGGACATTTTTTTCCTGCTTTAAGTGAAAGCTCAAACATAAACCTGAGAGGCTGAACTACAGAATGCTTATACTTTTTGAGTTTTTAATACAGCTTATTTGATGTCAATCAGAAGGTATAGCGAGGAGACCAAGATTCAACACAAGCGTTCTAAATGACCCTAATGTACGTCGTAATTTCGTCACAACACTCGACGAAAAAACCTCAAATTTACAAAACGCTGGGTTATCGATAGATGACATGTGGGTTCAAATTGAGAGCGCTTTCATGGAAGCTGGAACTGAAACTGTACCAAGACAATCAAGAGCGAGAGATTCATGGATATCCCAAGACACCTGGGACAAAATCACATATCGCAGATAACTTAAAGTAAGGATCAATTCAGAAAATGATGTTCAGCGTAAATTGATTCTATGGAACGAGTATAGAGCATGTGTGTGTGAGACGTGATAAGAGGGCAAGGGTGCAGAAATTTGCGGAAAATGCGGAACATGCTGCGGGAAAAGGAGACGCTAGAGAACTGTACAAAATCACTAAAAATATTGTGGGCCACAGAAGTAGCACTAACATTAACCATCCCGTGTTAGATTTGAACGGCTACCTCTTAGTGACGATAGAAGATCAGCTACAAAGATGGAAGGAACAATTTTATGCACTGCCAAAATGCAGTTTTTAATCCTCAATTGAACGACATGCGCAGATCTTCTAGGGGTTTTGACACCAGTCCCCCAACAAGTGCAGAGATCATGAACGCGATCCATCTTCTAAAGAAAAATAAAGCAGCTGGACTCGACGGTATTCCCGCAGAATTCCTAAAAGCAGATCCTGAATCAGCTTCCGTATTTTGCTTAAACTAGTGAAGGCTGTCTGGGAGAGTGAAACTTACCCACGGGAATGGAAGTATGGACTTATTGTGAAGTTACCAAAGAAAGGAAATCTCAAAAACTGCAATAACTGGCGCGGTATCACCATTCTGTCTGTTTTTTTTTCCGAAATTAATGGCAACTATTGTTCTCGAGAGGATAAAATCCAGGAGTCTATCCTTGGGAGGCACCAGGCGAGGTTTCGTAGTGGCCGATCGTGCGTCGACCACACAACACCTTGCGAATCATACTTAAACAATCGTCTGAGTACCAGGCACCGCTGTACCTCATGTTTGTAGACTTTGAGAAGGCATTTGATCGGGTTAATCGTGAATGCATCTGGAGATCACTTATTGCTAGAGGTATCCCTGAGAAAATTTTAGCTGTTATTAAAGAGCCTTGTCACGAATTCTGTTTTTGCTGGCAATTGACGATGTGATGACTGCCACTGTGGGTGCAACTGAAATACATGGTATCCAATAGAGTCTGTTTGACAAACTTAGCCACATAGACTATGTTGACGATATTTCTCTCATGGCAAACAATACGGCTGAGGTGTGGAAACTGCGCACTAACTCCTACAATATTTCGCCCGGTGGCAGACAATTAGTCTGTATCTGTTATCAGGTATAGTGTCATGCACCCAAAGTTTCCTGACTGTACCACCAAAAATTCTCTACCTATCTAGCTTGCCGTTAAAGTCGTCTACGACAGTTTTAATGTCATATTTGTCTAAGAGCTCGAAAAAGATTTTTGCACATGCGCGCATATATGGCTTATGTTGGCGAATTTAGCCATGATGAGCTCGTTCACAAATTTTTAGCTCAAGATTTCTTGCCTAAGTCGGCCTTTAACTTCGTATCCACGTCCAAATGAGAGCGACTTCTTGGCTGTAGTTCTTGCCATAGTAAAATTCAGTTTGTCGTCTTCCTTTTGTCCGAAATTTCCCATAGCATTTCTAGGATGGCAGTTATGTCTGTTTTGCAGCAGTCCAGAACCTCCGCACGTTGTCTGTATAACGGATAAACCGCTCATTAAGACTTAAACTTCGAAAACTTTTTAGTACCCCATATAAGGTGTTCACCAAGTAGTTCAGAAGTCATCATGTTTCGCCGCGCCGCCTAGTTGCAACAAAATGTGCCTTAGTGGTAACACTCCTTTCCCCTATCGTTTGCTGCCTTAAACAACCCACCAAACGAACTGAAACCAATCTTCCCTTGAGGCACTAGGCACCCGATGTTCCCAAGTGGAGGCGAGAGTAGAAATTGACAGACAGAGGTGGGTATTCCCTTGAATACCTAGCAGAAACTCGCCTTTAGTTAAGCGGTCAGTGGACAATGCCTCTGAGATTCTATAGGCTGCAAGGTGTTTACGTTGATATTATTGTTTATTTTCAGCAAACGGGTTCTATATTCTTCAAATATTATAATTTCATGTTTGATTGCCATATATAAATACAAAATTTGTCCAACTATCCACATATCTATGCAGAAAACATATTTGTGCACTAAAAGGTATGTACCTACATATATAAATAACACAGCATACATATATTATGTATAAATGTAACTTTATTTAGCAATTTGCAATCTACCTTAGCTACCTTTACACATGTGCATCTGGCAGGCATTTTTTTTTTATATTAATAGAAAAAAAACCAGTTCATTAGATATTCCTTGCTCCCAGTAAAAATCAAATATGAAAACTGCAGCCAAACAAATAAACAAAATACACACAAATCGTCTAATCACTTTCAGGAATTAAAAAAGATAATGAGTAGATAAAATACGGACTGAGGAAGCGCAAATTTTAACTCCCAAAAGGATACCAATGCAAGGAGAAGATATCCGACAAGCACGGATCCACTCTGAACAAAAAGAAAAATAAACCAGGAGGGACTTTATCTGCTGCAAATCAAACCAAAAAACCTTTTTTTCACAAAACATTCATGAAAATAAAAATAACCGTTCCACTTTAGATTTCCCCTGTTTCTGGTTACCTTACCTTTTTACTTTTTTTCTTTAGCAACAAGAGCGCACCACCATAAACGATCAACCAGGCAGCAGCAGGAGTAGCAGGAGTAGCAGGAGGAGTAGTAGCAGAATCACAGAAAAAAGGATTATAAATGAACCAATAATTTATTCAATATTGCTTCAAATCGTTGCAATATCATATTATTTGTTATTTTTAATTTGTATTTAACACTTGCACTATAGACCAACCAAAAACAATGTTTATTGTTTCCTTTTGCTTAATTTCTTTTATTTTTTTTATTGGAAAGAACTCCTCCAGAGGCACAGACGACAGCACATACACACGACGGGAATATACCAAAAAAATGTTTCTATTTTTTCTTCTTGACGACGATGGATGGTGAGGATTTTCTGTATAAAAGCGTTCTTGTTTTTTTGAATAGGCAAAATTGCAATATATTTAATGAATTTCTGGTGTTATTTGAATTGCAACTGGGATATTTATAAAAAAGGTGTATTTGTTGTTAATTTCTGATGGAATATTTATAGTTTTTAAGTTAAACATCACGAGAATTACTGCAAAGAAACGCCGGAGACACGACGAAAAGCAGCGCACAAGAGTTTATTGCGACATTCTTGGTCTTCTTTTACTTTTTTTTCTTCGTTTCGTTGCGATGCCATCGCCATGCCATTACCATGATACTTTGTTTTCTTCTTTTGTTATATCTGTCTCATGTGTATAAAAGGAAAGGTTTTATTTTATTTCGAGCTTCGAGGTGTCTTTGAGTGTGAGAGCTCTGAGATGAGTGCATTTTTGGAGAACAAAAAAAAAAGATTATGAATCAATGATTGTTTGTTAGAAAGAGATAACGCCTTAGTCAAGTTTAATGCTCAAATAGTTCGTTTCTTTTTACATTTGGCGTCCTTTGTGTAAAAACCATTCCACTCTGGAGTCTCGACTCCACTGCTTAAATTGTACCTTTCATACACAAATATGTTTGTCTCTCATTTCCTTTATATGAAATTATATACAAATCAGGGCTGCCAATTTACTTTATATGTACTAGATCTACTTCATATATTTATTTTTACGGATCGTAGCAACTTATTTCTACTTCGTTTAACTTGTTTTTATGAAATTTTAAAAATTTCATTTAAAAAGTGTTGTATTGATTTGTTTTTGTAAATGGAAAAGTCTCCGGATGTTTGTTCCAGCTAATCTCGGAAATGAATTGACTTATTTGGAAGATCGCTTACGTTGTAAGGAGTAACTTAGGCTAATGTAATTCACAGATATTATATTGCGCATGTTGTCAAAATCTGATGTGTCACTTTGTATTAAAAATGGTGGTTGTTAGAGACATACACCAAAAAAAAATGATGAACAAAACTGCACACCTCACGTTTGTTTTATATTTTTCTTATTTAATAAAAAGCATTTTTATAAATTAATTACCACAAATACTTTAAAATATAGCCACGAAATCTATTTTTCAGAACAAAGCTAAGCTAAGTCTCTGGCGGCCGCCATTTTACTTTGATTTTGGCAGATGCGCAGAAGATTGCAAGAAAACCTCTAATGATATTACCTTAAACATGTGTACTGTGAATTAATGTAATTATCCCTTTGGTGGCGCTGGGGTCTTTTACGAATCTTCTTATTTCTAGAACGATTTTTGTAACGCTTCGGTCTTCTTATAACGGGTGATTTTTTTAAGCTTGAGAACTTTTTTTTTTTAAAAAACGCATAAAATTTGCAAAATCTCATCGGTTCTTTATTTGAAACGTTAGATTGGTCCATGACATTTACTTTTTGAAGGTTATTTCATTTAAATGTTGACCGCGGCTGCGTCTTAGGTGGTCCATTCGGAAAGTCCAATTTTTGGCAACTTTTTCGAGCATTTCGGCCGGAATAGCCCGAATTTCTTCGGAAATGTTGTCTTCCAAAGCTGGAATAGTTGCTGGCTTATTTCTGTAGACTTTAGACTTGACATAGCCCCACAAAAAATAATCCAAAGGCGTCAAATCGCATGATCTTGGTGGCCAACTTACTGGTCCATTTCTTGAGATGAATTGTTCTCCGAAGTTTTCCCTCAAAATGGCCATAGAATCGCGAGCTGTGTGGCATGTAGCGCCATCTTGTTGAAACCACGTGTCAACCAAGTTCAGTTCTTCCATTTTTGGCAACAAAAAGTTTGTTAGCATCGAACGATAGCGATCGCCATTCACCGTAACGTTGCGTCCAACAGCATCTTTGAAAAAATACGGTCCAATGATTCCACCAGCGTACAAACCACACCAAATAGTGCATTTTTCGGGATGCATGGGCAGTTCTTGAACGGCTTCTGGTTGCTCTTCACTCCAAATGCGGCAATTTTGCTTATTTACGTAGCCATTCAACCAGAAATGAGCCTCATCGCTGAACAAAATTTGTCGATAAAAACCGAACACTGATTTTGGTAATAAAATTCAATGATTTGCAAGCGTTGCTCGTTAGTAAGTCTAAAAGCATACTGAGCATCTTTCTTTTTGACACCATGTCTGAAATCCCGCGTGATCTGTCAAATACTAATGCATGAAAATCCTAACCTCAAAAAAATCACCCGTTAGTTAAAGCATTTATACCATTTAAGTCATTTAAAAAAGAATTTTGTTTTAAAGCAAAAGAACTTTTGTAAATGTTTTAGAATTTTTGTTTCAAAGGACGTTTCGATTGACTTGACTGATTGACTGACATTTAAATGCAAATATGTCCTTACGCAGGCTCTAATCAACCTATACACTCATTTTATGCCTTTTTCATGTCTTTCCTTATTTTATCGTTTCTTTTATAACAAAATGTTCGCTTGAAGTAGCCAGCTGCATTCCTTCGCTTAAAAGTTTCTCCCGTAATACTCGTAACGCAAGGAATGCTCATCACTTCACCCTTGAGCCCAATTTCGGACGTACCGTGAAATATAGGGATTCTTTTTTTAGCCGAACAACACGAATTTGGAATAGTTTCCCCGGCGAGATTTTTCCTTGCCATTTTGATCTGCAAACATTCAAACCCAATGTTATTCGAAACCTCCTATCTCTCCCCTCCCTATCTTCCTTATGCCCACGCAGTGTGTTCTACATTAAAAGGGAAACAAATAGTCCCTTGTGCTCGCGTTAATTATAAAAAAAAAACCTCTAATCAACGTATTTTTTTATTAATAAGGATTTCTTGATTAGATGCATCTTAAAGGAGAGCGTAACTTTACTCAACCGTTAATATGAGTTTATAAATAAGGCTCTTAATATATATAATACTTAATAAGTCCATGGGCATACAGTAAAAATATTATAAAGAGGAAAATCTTTCGTACGTTCCATCCAAAACAGCCTCAATTTTCGTTGACTTCATTATTTTTTTTTTTGCAAGCATTGTGTTTTACTCACTTTTATCCGAAAAGGTAAATGAGATGAACTGTCACTAATACCTATGCGAAAAGGTCAATGAGATGACAGTTCAGCTTGTAGGCATTACCAAAAGAAGACAGTAGATTTCTCTCTTTATTTTTTTATTTGTTACTTCATAGGTCCATGGCATACTATTTAATAACTTTATATTTATTATGAATCTAAGGTGGCTGCATGGATCTTCAAATCTGTTTGCAAAAAAAGAAGATACGAAATACAAAAAACAAACTTGTTCAAAATAAAGGGAAGACCAAAATGTAGATATCTTCATTGATCTAGATTATAGGTTATACGAATCATAAAGGTTCCAAAATGTAGTAAAGACGAAAATGGTAATCGTTATAATAGCATTTCATTTGCACTATTGTTTTCGTTCGGTTAACTCAATTTTTTGTTTATTGTTTATGAGGTTTTTATTGTACACCATCCATCTTAATTACTAAATATAAAGCTAGGCATATGCCGCAATATAATATCGTGTGCTTGCAGGCTTCAAACTGAAATATTTTTGTTTTGGAATGAACATTTTACACCGCGTAGTTTTCTATTGAAATATGGGTGTAAAAAAATCGTTTTTTAAACTGCTGCTCAAAAATTTGTTTTCTTATTTCGACCATTTTTCATTTTGCATACAAGGAAATTTTTTAATGTGAAATGTTAAAAATGTGAAAAGTGGATAAAGGGCGCTAAAATTAGGATAATAAATTTCAAAGTGATTTATGGTCCCGCACGAATTACCAACAGTGGAATAGGATATACAATAAAGAACAGTATGCGCCGCACGTAAGTGGAACAGAACCTCGACTAGGCAAACTTGCAAAACTGGAAGCTGCTAGCTAGGGACCTAGCTGGCTAATGGAGAAGCTTGTTAGTTTTGTGACACAGGTCCACTGCGGACTGCGGTAGGGAAATGTGGTTTTCAGTCTGGCAATACTATACAGCTGTGACTTGATTTATGCTCAGTTTGGTTTGCAATTTCGTAATGAATAGACTTACTCCTGAACAACGTTTGCAAATCCTGCAAATTTATTACCAAAATAATTGTTCGGTTCAGTGGAGCAGAATATCGAAGAAGACCCGAATGATTCCATCCGCACAACAATTGGAATTGTGCCCATCCACTTTATGGAAGATTTTCGCGCTTACAAAATCCAACTCGTGCAAGAATTGAAGCCAAAAGACCATCAAGCGCGTCGCAAGTTCGGTGAGTGGGCTCAAAATCAGATGGCCACCGATCCCGATCTTCACAAAATTGGTAAAATTGGGCCTCTCAGCTGGAATTTATTCGAGCCAGCCACGGTGGCTATTTGTCCGAAATCATTTTTAAAACAATGGCAAACCATTATCTTTATAATAAAGCTAAAATCTTGGCCATAACATTAAACAATATGCATTTTATTGCTTCTTGAAAACCACACGTCTAAAAAAGACACCCTTTAGATTATAAGAACAAAATTGAAAAATGAATAAAAAAACAAAACAGTTTAGTAAAAAAAAAAACTAAACGTAAGTGATAAGACACATAGTGTCCCTATGTTTTATGTTATTTTAAATATTTAACTTTAAAATCGAAGACATCGGCCCAAAACTGCTCCGGCCAACATTATGCACATTATACAAGTCGGCCTTGTACCTTATCAGAAAAGTACTAGACTTGTTTCAAACAGCCGATCAAGTGCCATTTGCTTCAAAGATTAGTTAAAATATATTTATTTATTTTTTTTTGTACTTTTTAAAATAAACAACAAACAATAAAAAATAAGACTGAAAATGTTTTGGATTAGTTTTGTGTTTTGGTAAGAAAGTTTCGGTAGACTTCGGCTTCGGCACTCATTTCAGTGATGGTGCGGTTCTGAAGTTCTAATAGTTTTTCAAGTTGAGTGTATATCTTGTCATTGTGGTCAAAATCTCCAGGACGCCGAGGCATAACATGGAAGTGAACGTGCTGAAATAAAAATAAAACTAACAACAATGCAAAAGTTTTAAAACAACTGTTCTATAAGTGCAAAGAGTAGAGACTTGCTATAAAAGCTTAACACAAAATCTAGTATTTGATATATTTATATATCCAAAAATGAGAAAGTAAATGACAAACAAATCTAAATCACGTTGCAGTGTAATCGTAACCAACAAAAACATATTTTATACAAATTTAAGCACTAATGGGTGATACGTACTTGCTCTTATGTGCCTAATTACCTCGAAAACAAGCACTTTTGACAGAAAAAGAGCAATGTACATACATGTAGAATAATAACACGATACGAACTCATAAAAAAGTGTTTTAGAACCACAACACGCAACAGTTTCTAATGAAAAGTCTTTCGAAAATTCTAAGATCGATTTTAATAAAATAATTTATTTTTAGTTTTTTTTAATCAATATGCAGCTAATCATTTAATTAAAAAAAAATAAGTAATTATGTTTAAAAATATTAAAATGTCAGTTTAAAACAAAATATTATATAAAGAAAAAAAATATAAATGCTGGTATGTTTTTTTTCTTCTATTTTTAACTAAGTGTCTGTAAGGCACATTGCCTTTTTAGAATACAACATGACGTTGCACGACACTAGTTAGAAGAATTAGAAAGATAGGAAAGAATTTTTTGTCGCCGCAGTAGATCGAGAATTAGGTGACTATTTTCTCACTTAAAACTCACGGGCGGCTCTAGCTTGCACTAGGAGTTAGAAAAATTTCTTCTCAACCTGAGTATCGAACTGACGACATTCGGGTCAGAAGCAAACATCTTATCTAGTGCACCAATGCCGCCCGTACTTCGTAATTGTTTGTTCAAAAACATAATAGATTACCTACCAAAACTCTTGAAACATTTTCATCATTATCGTTAAATCCGTTTTCGAGAAAAATTAGCTTTTCCATTATAATTTTAAACACTAAGAATGAAATTTGAAAAACCTCTGTGGAATGTAAAATTTATGTTATCACTTCTGCCGTTTAGGCTGCAGGGAACAATGCTTACAGACGGACAAACAGAATTGTTCCTCTTACCATGTTTTATGCTTCTTTATCATCGTTGTCAGGTTTAATTGTTACTTACATCAATAGTTTGCCCAGCATCTGGACCATCTTGAACTGTAACGGTGGCCGATGATGTTTGGTAAATCTCTTCCAACATACGCTGAATTTTGCACACTGTTATAAATAAATCACTCATCTCATTACGGTTGAGATCTTTCAAACGTGACGCTCTACGCTTGGTTGTTACTAAAACATCTGTTAATTACAAACAAAAAAATAAAATCTAAACATTCTTTACGAATTTCTAAATTTAACCCCTACCACAGAGTCCCAAAAGGATATTAATAATTAAAAAAAGGTTTTCGAAAAAAAGAAGAAAATCTAGAGTCAAACCATATAACCATATAAGCCATGAATATTTCTGGACTCTGTGATAGCTTTCGATGTGTTCTACTTACGTCCTTTTACAACACAGCGAAGATTCGTGAATGCATAACAGTAAGGACTTTCAAAGAAAATCGTAGAGTATGGGATAGTTTGTGAGCCAAATGCTCGATCAACACTTTCTAATTCCTGTGTTTCAATTGCAGTCAAAGTGTAGACATCATCGCGACGATGTTCAAAACAGGGCATATTTTTACGAATTGTGTGTACCTTTTTTATGTCTATTTCAGCAGTTATAATATCAAGTTCTTTTTCCCCACTGCAGGCAATAATTTTTCCCCAGGGATCAATAATCTGAAAGAAATTTAACTATAGAAAAATAAATTATAATTTCCACTTACCATAGCATGTCCATAGCTCTGTCTTTTGGGATGGTGATGTCCTACCTGTGCTGGTGCTACAACGTAACATTGATTCTCGATTGCTCTAGAACGAAGCAATACTTCCCAATGAGCTTGTCCAGTTGAAAATGCAAATGCCGAAGGGTATGACAGAATTTCAGCGCCAAACTGTCTTAATATTTTTGAAACTTCAGGAAAACGAACATCATAGCACTATTAACACAACAAAAACCAAATTAGCGACATTATTTTGTATTCCCAAGCATTCCTATACTTACTATTTGCATTCCTAACTTCCCCACTGGAGTTTCTATAGGCTCAATAATTCGATCACCTTTAATCACGACATCAGATTCTCGGAAACGAAATTCTGGCGTCTCTACATCAAATAAGTGTAATTTGTGGTAAACCTTGACGGTTTCACCATCGGAATTAATTATCACATGGGAATTGTAAATTTTGTCGGTCTTGTTGTCAGACTGAAAATAAGAAAAACATTTAAATGTATATAATCGACGGTTAAACTTATATTTTTTATTTTTGAAATTCACTTTTTATAACCGAAATTAAAACACTGAAGAAAATATACTACATAGTAAATAAACCAAAAATATTCAACAAATATTTATATATATTAAGATTCTTACAGATTTCTTCTTCTTCTAAGGATTTATATGACATTTCTTTTTTATAAAGGGTCGGGCTAGTTTTTCGCTTACTTACCGAATCCATAATTGACTCATGGATGCCACCAAGTGAAAGCCAAATATTGTTTTTCTTAGCGATATCAGCGTATGCCGAAAAGGTTGCACCGCTTAAAGGCTCCGAAAGCGCAATAGTTTCTTGGCGATTTTCCCCAACAAAGTCACAGCATTCAGGTAAAAATAGAAACTTGGAATCGGAAATAAGATGCCATTACCAAGTACACATTTAAGATAATTTGTTAATAGTATGGTTCAGTGTACGAGACAGCGTAGGTACCTTTACATCCAAAGCGTTGGCTTTCTGGGCGAGCTTTTGCACTTGTTCAAGGTTTGCACCCTTATCATTTGTTGAACGCATTTGAGAAACCCCAACAAGCATATTGCGTTTTTCAGTAGTTGCCTCAGTTAAAATGGTTCTTTGAAAAATTGTTGCTTTTATATAAAAATAAAGTTCAATTAATATAAAAATGCTTTTATTTACCTGTCTGATTGACAAGCTGGTACTTACTTTTATTTTTTAATAACAAACACTTGTACTTCCCTGGAATGTTGTTGATTTTTAAAAGTTTTTGGACCAACATCTAATTGCTTTTGTTTGAGCTTATTTGTTGTAGGTACTTATGCCGAAATGCCCTGCAAATGAAACCTATAGGAGTACTATACAAGGGCAACTATGAGATGAGGAAGCTTTTTAAGAAAACTTATGTGCTGTTGGAGTGCTTTTTAAACTTTGCAACTCTTGCTTGCGATTGTGGGTAAAATAAATAATAGCGAATGAAAGACAACTAGAGCTCTGCGACTATCGTTGATTCTCTTTTGTTTTCTGTCCTTGTCGGAAAGATATTGGCCCCGTTCGGTTGCGTATAGCTTTAC
Source organism: Platycheirus rosarum (assembly GCA_963971375.1). Taxonomy (NCBI): domain Eukaryota; kingdom Metazoa; phylum Arthropoda; class Insecta; order Diptera; family Syrphidae; genus Platycheirus; species Platycheirus rosarum. The sequence continues at coordinate 2,550,457 of OZ020511.1, forward strand.
ACTACAATGCTATGGAAATATACTAAGCGTTTGTGAACGCATAAAACCCAATAGGTAAACGTACTACATTTGCACAAACAGCTGATTTCGTGGTCAACTGTTCCATACGATTCCAAAGTATACCAGAAATTTATCGCTACTTGTGTTTCGATTTGGAAGTCATATGTTTCGTTTTTTGTTATGGTCATCAGCTGTTGTTCAGCTGTCTTTTTACACGTATTACAACAACAATGCAATACTTTGGTAGCGCTTCTATGAGATACCGAACGGGGCCATTGTAATGAAATCTATAGTACTAACAGGGTTACCTTTGGGACTCTTGCGTCATTTTGACTCCTTTTACAAATTCACGACTCTTTAACAATTTAAATAATTTTGGAATAGTACACAATTTTCGTTAATTTCGTCAGCATTTGCCTGCATTCTTCTCTGAATTAAGCCATTTTTTGTTTAAAATCGGTGATTTGAAAAACCATTTGAAAGAGTTTTTGTTTCAACTTTTATATTATTTTACTAAAAAAAAATAACATTGCAGCGAAAAGTCGAAGTAGAAATAAGTTGTTACGATGCGTAAAAATAAATTAATGAAGTACATCTACTACATATAAAGTAAATTGGTAGCCCTGATTTGTATATAATTTGATAGTGCCTGTCCATACGGTGATTGTTAAGTGCACTCACGGAACAACAGCTGTGTCCATATTGTGTTGTGATAAACCATGTACAATTGCTTAAGTGTGACAAGGAAAAATAATATTAAAATATTCTTGGCTCTTTCACACCTACAAACTCAATAATAGAAAACGGAACAGTATAGAAATGGAACTGTACTATCCGCAGAAAATTCAGTTCGGTTCATGAGTATCTGCACCCTTCGATACTTCACCCTTCCTGTCCACAAACTCACCCGTGAGTGCACTCAACAATCACCGTATGGACAGGCACATATGTAATTATTAAAAGAAATGAGATAGAAACATATTTGCGTATGAAAGGTACAATGTAAGCAGTGGTATCGAGACTCGAGAGTGGAATGGTTTTTAAACAAAAGGACGCCATTGTAAATTAAAAAGAAACGAGCTATTTGAGCTTAGTTTTTCTAATCCGCCGCCTCCACAGGAGTTTTTTCTGTCTAACATTTGACGCTAACAACTAAAGACAGATATTTATGTCAGCGTTACTGGGCAAATTATGTTAAGTCGTTTCATTTTTTATTATTCATGATGGTTGGATGGGAAATTTTCTCGGACAAATCATTTTCAGGAATCGCAACGAAAAGTGAAACAATTTTTTTTCAATCTAATCAAAAATTAATTTTAATTAGAAAAAACAGATATTCAAAATTTTGGTACGCAGAATTAATTTGCAACCTAGATCTTCTTAAATATAAAATTTGACAGAAATCTAAAGAGCCGCTACCGAGAAAGCCAACAATTAAAAAAACCGTTATATGAAAAGTACCGTTAATAGACTTTTCCCGTAAATTTGGTTCTAATCAAATGATAGCCAATACCAACCAAACAATTTTCAAATATTTTCATCAAAATCTTTGGAACCGTTTTCGAGAAAAATAAGCTTTTCCTAAACGGTCACATGACAGGTACCGTTATTTTTAGGCCTAAAATTAAAATTTCAATTTCCCCTCAAGGGAATGCAAATTTTAAGATAATCGCTTAAGCGGTTTAGGCTGCAGCGCGTTATACATACTGACAGACAGACGGACAGACATTTTTTGTCGATCACTTTTTGAGACTTCTCTATAATCATAATGACGTGTTTCATTGTTATCTCAATTTGTTTATATTCACAAATCCTAAACTTGCCTTATAGTCCCTATAATCGCAAGTAAAAATATATAAATGTTGAAATACCATAATTTATTCCTTAATTAAAATTCTACTTGTCTACTTCAAACAAAAAAAATAAATTAGCGATTTAAATGATGCAAAAACATACGTTCTGAATCCTCAAAGAAGCTATTCCATCGACGCAACCTCTTTGAAAACCAAAAAAATAAGAGGACAACATGATATTTTACAGACGCACACGAAAAAAAGAGGCATCTGTCAAATTTTATATCAACGTTCTCTGTTAAAGCAAAATCGAACACAGAAATGGCAGTCGCCGCGACACAGCACGAGATAGCCCTCCTCCATTAGACATTTCATGTTAAGTCGATTCGACATGCAATGAATCATTCCCAGTGGAGGCGGGCTGTAACAAACAATAATTGATTCTTGATGTTTTTTTTTGTTCTCTACAAATGCACTCATCTCAGAGCTCTCACACTCAAACACACCTCGAAGCTCGAAATAATATAAAACCTTTCCTTTTATACACATGAAACAGATATATATATGGTGATGGCATCGCAACGAAACGAAGAAAATAAAGTAAAAGACCAAGAATGTCGCAATTCGCAATAAACTCTTGTGCGCTGCTTTTCGTCGTCTCCGGCGTTTCTTTGCAGTAATTCTCGTGATGTTTAACTTAAAAAATATAAATATTCCATCAGAAATTAACAAGAAATACACCTTTTTTAATAAATATCCCACTTGCAGATCAAATAACAGAATAAATTCATTAAATATATTGCAATTTTGCCTATTCAACGAAAACAAGAACGCTTTTATACATAAAATTCTCATCATCCATCGCCGTCAGGGAAGAAAAAAATGGAAACATTGTTTTGGTATATTCCCGCCGTGTCGCTGTCGGTTCGTTACTTTGTTTCATCACAGCAGACTGTTTTTAAATCTTGGACTTATTTTAGACCTTGCAAGAGTTTAGCTGCGATTCTCATTTGGTTCTCCTTCCAAACTCGAAACTCAAGCAAGGTGCATGCATCTAGTTTCATCGTCTAATAGCAGACTTTACGTTTACGTTCTGTATTTCCCCTTTATTTCGGACCAACCAACAACAACCCATAAATTCAAAACAAACAGCCGACCAGGCGACCACTACCGTACCTACAAATGGAGAATAGAGATAAAGCAGATTGATTTTGAAAATTCTTTGTGCAAACTTGTTTGTATCGTGTATGATAGAGTAGTAGTACTTTATGGCGAAGGCATGTTTGCAGCGACGTGCTTGTGTCGTGTGATTTTTCGTTCGACTCACGGGTGAGTTTGTCGACAGGAATGATGAGAAGCGTACTACTACACTACTAATGTAATAAACTGAATTTTCTCCGGATAGTACAGTTTCATTTCTATACTGTTCCGTTTCTTTATAATTCAGTTTGTAGGTGTGAAAGAACCAAGAATATTTTATTATTATTTTTCCTTGTCACACTTAAGCAATAGTATATGAATTATCACAACACAATATGGACACAACCGATGTGCTTTCAATCGATTAAAAAATCACCGTATGGACAGGCACTATCTCGAATCGCGCGATTATCGGTCTTCCTTCTTTGCACTTATTCGGGAAATCTTTAATTTTTGTCAATCCTTTTCATTGCTGTGTTGGCCTTGAACGAGCAATTTGATGTTTTTTGTAGCAGGTAGAACGTAACCACAGTCGATCAGCTGATAATGTTCACCCTTCAAACTTGAAATGAAAAAGAATTCAAGAAATGACATAGAGGAAGAGATGCAAACATAATTGCTACGTTTAAAAGTATCTCTGTGACAAAAACAGAAAACAAAAGAGAATCAACGATAGTCGCAGAGCTTGTTGCAAGGTTTAAGAACAGTTCTAACTGCATGTTTTCACTACACTATTTTTATTGTTTATTCGTAAGCAAACCAAGATGTATAGACTGTTTTTAGACCTTGCAACTAGAACTCTGCGACTATCGTTGATTTTCTTTTATTTTCTGTCCTTGTCGCAAAGATACTTTTAAACGTAGCGATTGTGCTTGCAACTCTTTCTCTATGTCATTTCTTGAATTCCTTTTCATTTCAAGTTTGCAGGGTGAACATTTTCAGCTGCTGTACTGTGCCTACTGCTACCTGTTACAAAAAAACATCACATTACTCGGAAAATTACTTTGGAAAAAATTAACTTAATACTCTACAACTTTTGGATAGGTTACCTTGCTTTTGCATGGTTAAAAACAGCTGTTTTCCAACTGATTGAATAACATAATGTAAACAGAGAGAAAATCCAAAGGTAGCCTAAAATTTGTTGGATAATTTTCTCAACACGTGAACAACTGATGAACATCTGACTGTGTTTCTCTTTTCCTCGAATTTCGAGAGGTAACCTATCTAGTTGCACAGTAACTAAGGTAATATTTTGGGCGGGTTGTCAAAATCAGATCTGTCACTTTGTATTAAAAATGGTGGTTGTTATGTATGAACAAAACTGCACACCTCACGTTTGTTTTATATTTTTCTTATTTTCTGGTTTATTAAAAAGCATTTTTATAAATTAATTACCACAAATACTTCAAAATATAGCCACGGGATCTATTTTTCAGAACAAATAAACAAGCTAATGTTCTCTGGCGGCCGCCATTTTACTTTGATTTTGACAGATGCGAAGAAAATTGCAAAAAAACCTCTAATATGTGAAGCTTAGATATTGTGTACTCTGATCTGGTTGGATTTCTTCGTTCATAAAAAACGAAACACAAGCAGGAACGTATCCAAAAGATACGTACGTGAACGTACACATTCTGTTTTACCTCTATTCGTCAATCGTAGAATGTGGTCGGTTGTTTATTGTTGTTCCGAATTTAAGGGTTGTTGTTGTTGGTTCGTCGGAAATCAAGGGGAAATACAGAACTTGGACCAAAAGAGAATCGCAGCAAAAATACTGCAAGATCTAAACGCAATCCAAAAACTGTCTGCTGAAACAAAGTAACGATTCGCAAGCATTGGTTGCAATATTGAAGATTTAAAAACAGTAATTCCAACAGCAACAGCAAAGACGCTACAGTCGCACTTGTACTAGTGTAGTATCGTACATATATATATAGGTTTCATTTGCAAAGCATTTCCGCATAAGTACAACAAATAAGCTAAAAAAAAATGTTGGTCCAAAAACTTTTAAAAATCAACAACATTCCAGGGAAGTACAAGTGTATGTTATTGAAAAATAAAGATAAGTACCAGCTTGTCAATCAGAGGTAAATAAAAGCATTTTTATAACGGGTGATTTTTTTGAGGTTAGGATTTTCATGCATTAGTATTTGACAGATCACGCGGGATTTCAGACATGGTGTCAAAGAGAAAGATGCTCAGTATGCTTTGACATTTCATCATGAATAGACTTACAACGTCGAATTTTCAGTGAATGGGCCCTAGAAAAGTTGGCAGAAAATCCGCTTTTTTATCGACAAATTTTGTTCAGCGATGAGGCTCATTTCTGGTTGAATGGCTACGTAAATAAGCAAAATTGCCGCATTTGGAGTGAAGAGCAACCAGAAGCCGTTCAAGAACTGCCCATGCATCCCGAAAAATGCACTGTTTGGTGTGGTTTGTACGCTGGTGGAATCATTGGACCGTATTTTTTCAAAGATGCTGTTGGACGCAACGTTACGGTGAATGGCGATCGCTATCGTTCGATGCTAACAAACTTTTTGTTGCCAAAAATGTAAGAACTGAACTTGGTTGACATGTGGTTTCAACAAGATGGTGCTACATGCCACACAGCTCGCGATTCTATGGCCATTTTGAGGGAAAACTTCGGTGAACAATTCATCCCAAGAAATGGACCGGTAAGTTGGCCACCAAGATCATGCGATTTGACGCCTTTAGATTATTTTTTGTGGGGCTACGTCAAGTCTAAAGTCTACAGAAATAAGCCAGCAACTATACCCAGCTTTGGAAGACAACATTTCCGAAGAAATTCGGGCTATTCCGGCCGAAATGCTCGAAAAAGTTGCCCAAAATTGGACTTTCCGAATGGACCACCTAAGACGCAGCCGCGGTCAACATTTAAATGAAATTATCTTTAAAAAGTAAATGTCATGGACCAATCTAACGTTTCAAATAAAGAACCGATGAGATTTTGCAAATTTTATGCGTTTTTTTTTAAAAAAAAGTTCTAACCTCAAAAAAATCACCCGTTATTAATTAAACTTTATTTTTATATAAAAGCAACAATTTTTCAAAGAACCATTTTAACTGAGGCAACTACTGAAAAACGCAAAATGCTTGTTGGGGTTTCTCAAATGCGTTCAACAAATGATAAGGGCGCAAACCTTGAACAAGTGCAAAAGCTCGCCCAGAGAGCCAACGCTTTGGATGTAAAGGTACCTACGTTGTTTCGTACACTGAACTATACTATTAACAAATTGTCTTAAATGTGAACTTGGTAATGGCATCTTATTTTCGGTTCTAAGATTCTATTTTTACCTGAATGCTGTGACTATATTGGGGAAAATCTGCAAGAAACTCTTGCGCTTTCAGAGCCTTTCAGCGGTGCAACCTTTTCGGCATACGCTGATATCGCTAAGAAAAACAAAATTTGGCTTTCACTTGGTGGCATCCATGAGTCAACTATGGATTCGGTAAGTAAACGAAAAACTAGCCCGACCCTTTATAAAAAAAGAAATTTAATATAAGTCTTTAAAAGGAGAAGAAATCTGTAAGAAACTTAATATATTTTTGTTTGAATTTTGGTTTATTTACTATGTAGTATATTTTCTTCGGTGTTTAAATTTTTAAAAAAGTGAATTTCAAAAATACATAATATTTAAACGTAAAATAAGTTTAACCGTCGATTATATACATATATTTAAAAAAAAAGCTGTGTCATTCGTGTTTGATTCGGTCTTTACGACCCGACCCGTTCATTGATAAGTATTGATGATTGCATCAATCATTCAATAATTTTCAAATGAACGATCCAAAACCAATCGGAACACGAAAATGGAACTCAATCATTGGGTACGTTCACGATCATAACTTTTGGATAGGTTACCTTGCTTTTGTTGTAACTGCGCACGTTCATGAACGTAACTTTTGGGTTGGTGACCTTGCTTGTGTTTGGGTTTTTTTGTGAGCGAACAAATCCAACCAGATAGGTTACCTCTCAAAATTCGAAGCAAAAGAGAAACACAGTCAGCTGTTCACGTGTTGAGAACAGTATCCAGCAAATTTTAGGATAACTAGATTTTCTCTCTGTTTCCATATGTTCTTCAATCAGCTGGAAAACAGCTGTTTTTACCCATGCTAATTACAACGAAAGCATAGTAACCTATCCAAAAGATATGTTCGTGAACGTACCCATTAGCATGGTTAAAAACAGCTGTTTTCCAGCTGATATGGATACTTTTCTCAACACGTGAACAGCCGACTGTGTTTCTCTTGCTTCGAATTTTGCGAGGTAACCTATCTGGTTGGATTTGTTCGTTCACAAAAAAACCCAAACACAAGCAAGGTAACCAACCCAAAAGTTATGTTCGTGAATACGCATTGTATTTTATTATGGTTTGTTTTTGAACATTTCATTGCAATTGTTTGGAAATTTAAAAATTATTTTTCATTTTATTCTCACATACCTTGCCATATCAACAACGATTTTGATGATTTTTTGAGAATTTTTTATAGGTTTTGAATACCATCTTAAGTGGCCAGTTATAGCTATCATTGAAAAGCATCATTGAAACAAATCATTGGAATTTTTTTGAGAGATCAGTTATAGCAATCATTGACATTTTCTGTCATTGGAAAAAATTTTCTGGTTGAAATACACACGAAAATATTTTTCGGATACAAATCTGTCATTGGAACTGAACGAAATTGGTACTCAAATCAGTGGAACGAGTTGTTCCATATTCTGTCAAAAAAACAATCAGTTGACACGAAAAACGAATTTGCATCAGGAAGACAGATATATACACTTTTAGTAAAAAATATTTGTGCAAATTGATTTGTTCTATCGAAAAAAATTCTTCGTATCATTTGCTATCGATTGGTATATCATTTGTGTTACTTATCAAAGGAAAACATATAAAAAAATCGGTTTAAAGTTTTTCAATGATGCATTTACTGGAAAAGTCTATTAACGGTACCTTTCATTTAACTTTTTTTTTTAATTTTCGACTTTCTCGGTAACAGCTCAATGGATTTCAATCAAATTTCATATTTGAAAAGATCCTAGTAGCCAAATTAATTCTGCATACCAATATTTTGAAAAATAATTTTTTTTGTATTTAAAATTAATTTTTGATTTTTTTTTTGCAAATTCAATATTTTTAAAACTATCCTTACAGCATTATTTTTAATTTTATGATCAGCTATATATTAATAAACTAAAAAACTGCATAGCAAAATCTCAAAAACATTTTTTGCTCAAAAAACTATATAAAAACTGGATTTTATCAAAATCCGTCATTTTAAGTTCAGACCGTGTTATTCTTCTAACCAAAATAATACACTGTCAAAAATCGTGTCATACATAAGAGCATTTGAGTGCAACTTACTCATTCCCCTTTTTTAATTTATTTTCACACTGGCCATTGGTGGAAGTCCCAAATAGCAATTTGCCAAATGTATGTTCCCACTGAAACGATATTTAGGATTTCAGCCTAAATGTAATATTTCAAACGAAAACTTCACATTTCCTCGGTTTTTCTTATGTGAGAACAGAACTGACTTTGAAATCTCATTTTAAATCCAACATTAATAAATTTTTTTTTGTATTCAGCAATCAAAAAATAAAATGATCTGGTACACCCCTCCGAGATTTCATTTTGGTACAAAACAGTATAACCAAAAAATTAACATGTAACCGTGCCATTATTAGAGATAATTATATTGTAATGTACTTGGAACGAAACAATCTTTTTCTCTCTTTCTATTCAGGTTTTAATTTTAGTTCCATAAAATTCACTCCTGTCAAGTTCGTTCTATTTCTATCCATCTTTCATAATGACAGTGAAATTTCAATGTTTTTAAATTTTTTTTATGATTTTCTTATAAAATTATATTTCTGTATATTGTGATTGTACTACTTCCGATAACTGATGCCGACCGCGATTATTTATTATATTTTAAGTTTATGTTAAATTAAGTAATAAAGTGTCAAAGGAAGTGACCAAGCTCCTAGAATCCAAGATTAATTTTGTTTCCATTCTTTATTTTCGACTTTGTAAATAACCATCAGACTTAAGATTTGGTTTTTATTTAAAAACAATTCCATAAGATAGGCAATTGCAATTGGCTTAGATATGTCAGCAAAGATGGTTTTTAACTTACGACGACGACAGGATTTGCCTGACCAGTGTTTTCATATTCATGTTCTTTTATATCTTTTCTTTTTCTAGTTTGAGTTATATTATAGGTTTAGGTGGCTAGAAATTGTTTCGAAGATACTTTCTTCACTGGCATGTTAATGGTTTAATTTGTCTCTATTTTCTTTTCTAAACTTTGTTAAACACGATAATCTAGCGCAGGAAAAGAAGGAATGTCAAGTGTATTCATTTTAATTTGATAGGCTTAATACATATGTCACTAAATATAAATAGAAATAGGTGGACTCTGTGTTGTCTGGATGGTATTTGACCTGGAGGTAGCAATCAAACTTTTGTGTTGTTGATGTGATGTTGGAAAATCCATGTTTTTTAAACCAACAAGATGTTCCAAATTTTTAAATTGGCTACTGATAGAATTTGTAAGTGCCATTAAAATCTGGTCTACTTCGATTATCTGGCCATTGTCTTGCACTTTTATTTTGTGCAGGTGTGTCTACGCATTGTTTTCGAAATGGAGAAATTTTTCTCAGCTGACATTTCTTCCGCCATGGCGTGAAAGATTTTAAATATCCCAGTTACATTTTCTAGCAATGACCATTCCTGAATCGACAAGCAATTGAGCTCATTTTCTATTACTAGGACGGCGGGTTTCACTTTAACAATTCTACCATGTAGTAAGTTGAATTTCACCGTGTAACACAAGACTGCTTTAGTTTCAACTCAGGAATCTTAAGCTCTTTTTGGATACTTGCAAGCTTAATTGTTGCTTTGGAGCTTCTTTTGAAAAAGGCAACTATATTTTTGACTTTTGTGAGCTGAGTGTCAAGGATACTCATCCGTTCAGTTTGAGGTAATTCAAACATCAGGAAATAAAAAAGTTCAAAATCGAAGAGTTCAAAAAATTGTTCAATTCAAATGTCGAAATGTTTCAGTCGCACGGGATTGAAATGATCGAAACAGAAACATTTTTCATTGAATGAATGATTGATTGAAAAGTCCGACTCTTTCAAATGATCCATATTTGATTGATTCGATCTTTTGAAATGAACGATTGACCCAAGTCTAATTTAAATGTTTTTCTTATCTTCAACAAGAGTGACAAATTTTACAATTCCCATGTGGTAATTAATTCCGTTGGTGAAACTGTCAAGGTTTACCACAAATTACACTTGTTTGACGTTGAGATGCCAGAACTTCGTTTCCGAGAATCTGATGTCGTGATTAAAGGTGATCGAATTATTGAGCCTATAGAAACTCCAGTGGGGAAGTTAGGAATGCAAATAGTAAGTATAGGAATGCTTGGGAATACAAAATAATGTCGCTAATTTGGTTTTTGTTGTGTTAATAGTGCTATGATGTTCGTTTTCCTGAAGTTTCAAAAATATTAAGACAGTTTGGCGCTGAAATTCTGTCATACCCTTCGGCATTTGCATTTTCAACTGGACAAGCTCATTGGGAAGTATTGCTTCGTTCTAGAGCAATCGAGAATCAATGTTACGTTGTAGCACCAGCACAGGTAGGACATCACCATCCCAAAAGACAGAGCTATGGACATGCTATGGTAAGTGGAAATTATAATTTATTTTTCTATAGTTAAATTTCTTTCAGATTATTGATCCCTGGGGAAAAATTATTGCCTGCAGTGGGGAAAAAGAACTTGATATTATAACTGCTGAAATAGACATCAAAAAGGTACACACAATTCGTAAAAATATGCCCTGTTTTGAACATCGTCGCGATGATGTCTACACTTTGACTGCAATTGAAACACAGGAATTAGAAAGTGTTGATCGAGCATTTGGCTCACAAACTATCCCATACTCTACGATTTTCTTTGAAAGTCCTTACTGTTATGCATTCACGAATCTTCGCTGTGTTGTAAAAGGACGTAAGTAGAACACATCGAAAGCTATCACAGAGTCCAGAAATATTCATGGCTTATATGGTTATATGGTTTGACTCTAGATTTTCTTCTTTTTTTCGAAAACCTTTTTTTTAATTATTAATATTCTTTTGGGACTCTGTGGTAGGGGTTAAATTTAGAAATTCGTAAAGAATGTGTAGATTTTATTTTTTTGTTTGTAATTAACAGATGTTTTAGTAACAACCAAGCGTAGAGCGTCACGTTTGAAAGATCTCAACCGTAATGAGATGAGTGATTTATTTATAACAGTGTGCAAAATTCAGCGTATGTTGGAAGAGATTTACCAAACATCATCGGCCACCGTTACAGTTCAAGATGGTCCAGATGCTGGGCAAACTATTGATGTAAGTAACAATTAAACCTGACAACGATGATAAGGAAGCATAAAACATGGTAAGAGGAACAATTCTGTTTGTCCGTCTGTAAGCATTGTTCTCTGCAGCCTAAACGGCAGAAGTGATAACATAAATTTTACATTCCACAGAGGTTTTTCAAATTTCATTCTTAGTGTTTAAAATTATAATGGCTGCTTAAGGAAAAGCTTATTTTTCTCGAAAACGGATTTAACGATAATGATGAAAATGTTTCAAGAGTTTTGGTAGGTAATCTATTATGTTTTTGAACAAACAATTACGAAATACGGGCGGCATTGGTGCACTAGATAAGATGTTTGCTTCTGACCCGAATGTCGTCAGTTCGATACTCAGGTTGAGAAGAAATTTTTCTAACTCCTAGTGCAAGCTAGAGCCGCCCGTGAGTTTTAAGTGAGAAAATAGTCACCTAATTCTCGATCTACTGCGGCGACAAAAAATTCTTTCCTATCTTTCTAATTCTTCTAACTAGTGTCGTGCAACGTCATGTTGTATTCTAAAAAGGCAATGTGCCTTACAGACACTTAGTTAAAAATAGAAGAAAAAAAACATACCAGCATTTATATTTTTTTTCTTTATATAATATTTTGTTTTAAACTGACATTTTAATATTTTTAAACATAATTACTTATTTTTTTTAATTAAATGATCAGCTGCATATTGATTAAAAAAAAACTAAAAATAAATTATTTTATTAAAATCGGTCTTAGAATTTTCGAAAGACTTTTCATTAGAAACTGTTGCGTGTTGTGGTTCTAAAACACTTTTTTATGAGTTTTGTTGTTTTCGAGGTAATTAGGCACATAAGAGCAAGTACGTATCACCCATTAGTGCTTAAATTTGTATAAAATATGTTTTTGTTGGTTACGATTACACTGCAACGTGATTTAGATTTGTTTGTCATTTACTTTCCCATTTTTGGATATATAAATATATCAAATACTAGATTTTGTGTTAAGCTTTTATAGCAAGTCTCTACTCTTTGCACTTATAGAACAGTTGTTTTAAAACTTTTGCATTGTTGTTAGTTTTATTTTTATTTCAGCACGTTCACTTCCATGTTATGCCTCGGCGTCCTGGAGATTTTGACCACAATGACAAGATATACACTCAACTTGAAAAACTATTAGAACTTCAGAACCGCACCATCACTGAAATGAGTGCCGAAGCCGAAGTCTACCGAAACTTTCTTACCAAAACACAAAACTAATCCAAAACATTTTCAGTCTTATTTTTTATTGTTTGTTGTTTATTTTAAAAAGTACAAAAAAAAATAAATAAATATATTTTAACTAATCTTTGAAGCAAATGGCACTTGATCGGCTGTTTGAAACAAGTCTAGTACTTTTCTGATAAGGTACAAGGCCGACTTGTATAATTTGCATTAATGTTGGCCGGAGCAGTTTTGGGCCGATGTCTTCGATATGAAAGCTATTTTTTTTAAAAGAACATAAAACATAGGGACATTGATTAACTAAATGAAAGGTTACCACTTACGTTTAGTTTTTTTATTGGGCTGTTTCGTTTTTTTATCCATTTTTCAATTTTGTTATCATTCTCTATGCGATGATTCAAATTCTTATAATCTATTAAAATATTAGCGGCTAACCATTCAATGCCATTCCAAAGGTTTTGTAATTCGCTTGGGTTGAAATGAATCGATTTCAAATTGGAAAAGTATTTATTTGCTGTGTCTTCAACAGCAAATCTATTTTCAATGTCATATAGTTGAATGGTGTCGCTAACTAGATCTGACTTTGTTCCAATCAAAAGAATAGCTTTACCACGCATAAATTTATGAGAGGCAATTTTATCGAGGAGTTGAAATGTGTTTTCCAGTTCTCGCAGACCAATTGACATGTCATAGCAAAATATAAGACCCATTGTCTAAGAAAAAAAAAATCGTGATTAAAACTTTTTAACTTACAACATGTGCATTGTACATATATACATTTTTAAAAACAATCATATGCGCCCTCGATATCTCCCTATCGTAATTTTAGGTTGAAGGCTTGGAGACAAGTTGGTCAAATTGGAGGGTAGTCCGAATGTCTGATTCGAATGTATTATGCTTTGTTAAACAACATTTTGAAGGTTGTAATTCATTTTGCATGCCTTAATCACTTGTTTATCTTATTAGTTTCTTGGATGTATTGATTATATAACCATACTTAAGCTGTCTACTATATATTTCTCAAATTAATTAAAATGTCTTATAAAATTAGGAATTCAATTATTAAGGCAGCTTCTTCAGAATAAATCGTACGAAAAAAGAACTTATGCAAACACACCCTTGTTATGGATATAATTGTGTTATTCGTGTGCAGCTTTTCTGCTTAAAATAGCTCAATGCTCAAAGAGCTTTAAAGTTCAAATTATGTTCTATCATTGAATAATTACAAATACAAGGGACACCCGGCAAAACTGCCACTAGAGCGTCCATCCAGAGCAACTTGCAAGTGTCCCTCACCGAATACAACAACCGAATCTAATTTGTTCCTCTTGGGATATTTTTTGCAATCTTATTCTAAATATGGTCGACCGGTTTAAAAGGTAAAAGGGATATTTGGTTGCAATAAGAGGAAGAAAACAACAAAAACAACAAAAATGAACAACGACGTATTATATATGGACTGCTAGTTGCCTACCTCAAGTTGGTTCCATTTTAGTTTCAGTTATTTTGGGCGACACTAGCCCTCCTGAGTACACTAGCGGGAAAAAAATTAAACCTCAATTTTGAAAATTCATCAGTAATCCCAGACTTTGGCAGCAGGTTTTCCCGTGTTGGCATTTTAAAATTTCCTTTTTTCTCCCCGTGTTATTTAGAATATCCCACAATTAATTAATAAAAAACCCTTTTTTTCTTTCTAGTACTTTAAGCTTGTCTCAGGCGCAAACCAAAAAAAGAGGAAGTTGTCCATTATCTTTTTTTCACGATTTTGATCTTAAAAAAACAAGAGGCAAAATACAAAATATGTCGCACACTTGTATCGTGGTATTCAAAAGTGTCAGTTATGTTTTACCGGTAAATTGGACTTTTTGAATTTTTAAACACAGAAGTCGCGAGCTTCTTTGTCAACATTTTAAGTAGTTATTCTTTTTTCCTGAAGTGGGTTCAGGAGAGCTAGCATCGCATTCTCAATTTTGGCGACATTTTTTTTGACAATTGTTGTATGAAGCTGACATTAGACTAGCAGTCCATATATAATACGTCCATGTGTATGAAGGTCAGCTACACTTACCTCAACACAGGTTCGGCTGGCTAAATAGGGTTGTATTTTTGTTTTTAAATTTTTTTGTGCCATTAAAATATTTGTTGTTTGGTTGAAATTTGGAATGACAAAGATAATGGTTGGTACAATTTTCTTTTCATAAGTTTTGGTAAGTCATTTATTTTGTTAGTATAGAAGTTTCTTTAACTATGCGACATTTATTTTGCACCTCCCATTGAATGATTTGTATCTATCCCTGCCAAACTCGTCCGCCTGTGCAAAATGACGATTGAAAACGCACGCTGTTCCGTCAAGGTCGGTAAAGACCTCACCGACACCTTTGAAGTCAAAAAAGGATTTAGACAAGGCGATGCGCTGTCATGCGACTTTTTCAACATCATACTTGAAAGAATAGTGCAGAACTCTCACACCAACACCAGAGGCACGATCTTTCAAAAGTCCGTTCAATTACTCGCATACGCCGACGATATTGACATAATTGGACGAACGCAGCGTGATGTCAGTCAGTCTTGTGAGTATTGAGACGGAAGCGGCGAAGATGGGTTTAGCAGTCAATGAGGGCAAAACCAAGTATATGCTGTCATCGTCATCAAGAAGAGACACCCAACATCGACGTCTTGGACAAAACATCACCATAGACAACTATAACTTGGAGGTAGTTAGGGACTTTGTCTACATGGGCTCCGCTATTAACTCAGACAACAAATCGCTGCTTCTTCGGACTTAGTAGGCAATTAAGTAGCAAAGCCCTCTATCGGGCAACTAAACTTTCCCTTGATAAGACCCTCATCATCCCAGTGCTGCTCTATGGTGCAGACGCATGGACGCTGTCAAAAGCGGATGAAGACACTTTAGGCTGTTTCGAGAGAAAGATTCTCCGGGTGATTTTTTAGCCCGTATGCATAAACGGAGAGTGAAGAAGAAGATACAATGAAGAACTTTACCGGCTGTACAGCGACACTGACCTAGCCAAAAGAGTAAAAATTCAACGTCTCAGATGGCTGGGTCATATAGAGCGGATGGACATCAATGTTCCGGCCCGGAAAATCTTCGAATCCATCCCAGAGGGACGGCGCAGTAGAGGAAGACCGAGACTCAGGTGGCGCTTACAAGTGGAAGAGGACCTCAACCTCCACGTGCGAAACTGGAGACAGATAGCTAGGGACCGAGCTGGCTGGAGAAGCTTGTTGGTTGAGGCCCAGGTCCACCCCGGACTGTAGCGCCACCTAAGAGAAGAGAAATGAAAGTATACATATTGTGATTTTCGAGACTCGAAATAGTACCGAAAGCTTAGATTGTGCCAGAACCAGACAGAAGCTTCCAGAAGCTTGTAAATTTGTATAAATACAAGAGTAGAAGGCATTAAAAGTTTAGTTTAGTTTATTTTCGAAAGTGGAATTGTTAACAACTAGAAGCGTTAGTAAAAAGTGATTGAATTGAGATTAAATAAAAAGTGTTGAATTATAAAAACGTATTTGAATTGTGAATAAGTGGAAAAAGTTAAATTTGCTGTTATTTAAACTGAAAGACGTTGTATTTCATAAAATAAAGAGATTTGTTGTATTATTTTGGAATTTTGATTGAGTTTTATTTGTCGAATCCCAGGCCAAACTTCACAATATGTATACGGTGCATACAATAAGAAAAAAAAGAACAATTAAACAATTTTTTCTGCATATTCGTCTGCCTGTTCCGGCTTATCCCGGAAACTGTCACACCGATTTTGATGAAACATTCACAGGCTGGCGATTGGGCCATTATTTTTTTTTTAAATTCATTACGGATCCGAGAATTGGGTGCTTATTGTGCGAGCGTGGACGATTCCGGAGAAGATATATGAATTGTGTGAAATTTACCTAGAAGTAGATTTTTGTTGTAAAAATAAAGCTCGGTAGACTGTGGTGATTTAGGCACCTAGCTCGAATGAGCGAAGAGAAACCACCTCGTTAAGCCGTTTGCAATTCTTTTTATGGCAGAAAGAGAAGCTTTGAGGTGCGCGACTGGATGACGTCGCCAGCAATAGGGATATATGGAAGAATTTGTTGAACGACGCCCCGACTGGATCCCGGTTGTTATGCTGATGATGATGATGTACCCAAAATATGTAAGCTATTCCTCGGAAGAAAACCAGAACAACCCTTTGTTGACTATTGGTTCAACTAATAAGGTGCAGTTCTAATATGTACATCCGAATATAGTACCCAGACACACTAAGTTATAAAGATTTGTCCAGCTTCATGCGGAGTTCAACAAAGAAAACTACTAAATAGAAGTGTGTCTTTTATATACCATACCCTGGAGTAATAATTATGCCACAGCTTTTGTGTTTTTCTTTTTCCGTCAACTTCAGTTATAGACAACGAGCACCTTGCCATTTTCACCTCGAAGACTTGTACGTCATTTGTTGAATTATGTGTGGTCCTGCGTTTGCCAGCAAGAACACAACCAATTTCGGTTTTCCCAACATTTTCCAAGCCCAAAAGAAGAATCTTGAGTTCTCGACTAGCATATACCAAAAAAAAAAAAAAAAATAAGTTTAAAAATGTTTTTTTAAATTAATGGCTTAAGAACCTGTCTGAATCGGCTGCGTTTCGTTTTGACAAACAACAACATTTGCAAAGATTCACCCCCATCTAGTGTTTCTGTTTGACATTGTTTCCAATTTAGTTCCTCGACATGTTGAAGGAATTACCATTTCTAAGTTCTTAACCTATTATTTATCAGGTTGATTGAAACCACTTACTACATAGATTAGAAATTGATTTACTACTACAACTTTTTCAAGAAGAAATTAATGAAAAAAAACTCAATAGATAAATAAACAAGCAAACAAATCGTTGCCATGGATGTTTTTGTCGATTTAAAGTTAAATTTGCAGCTTTTATTGTAGCTTTTAAGCTCAAAATTTGTCCCATTCATGACGTTGAAAATGGACAAGTTGGATTAACTTTTATATATGTATTGTCGGAAAATTTATGACAATTATTGTCAATATTTTGATCATAAAACAAGGTCATGAGGTCATGACAATTAGTTGACAATTTGCAGATTTGTCGGTATATTTTTGACAATTGTGATAAGTGTAGAATTTGTAGTGAAGTGACAAGTGCATAACCTTTAACATTTTAGGTCTGTTTCCGTACTCACAAGAATCTTCCCAAATCTACTCAAATCTAACCAAAAATAGATTTCTTTACTTTTTTCTGGTACAAAAATGCCAGAGTTTTTGTTATTTTTTCATTTCCCCTCCAGCAAGAATCTACCCGAACTAGTGTTACCTCTGCAAATTTTGAAAAAAGTGTTCAAAATTCAGAAAAAGTGTCCCATACAAAAAATATTACATAAATATATACAAAATACTAGCCGATCCACCCGGCGTTGCTCGGGCGTACCTTTGATTTTTCTGGATACCAAAGAAAGTGCTCGAATCATAGATAAAAACCGCAAATGTAACCGTGGTTAGGTTAGTGGGCTGATGATGATGTGGTGTCCATCACATTTAGATCAATGTAGATCCATTGTGATACCTAGGGGTTTGGGTCCAATAACCATGGGACCTATGCAAAACCTATACATTCTCAAGCCATTTTGAACTATTAATAAATCTGAGCAGGTTTGTACCCGTTTGTTCAGATAGTTCTTCTAAGTCCTGGGAAAAATGACTTCCTAGAACTTCATTTCTTAAGCAAAATAATATGTCTGTTCCCAATCTGCGAATTTTCACGAATTACTGCTAATTCCTGTTCCCGTACACCAAAAATTTGTAGAAATTCGTAGAAGAGAGAGCTCGTGTGAGAGAAAATAATTTCCTCACCCTGCGAATTTCTGCTCAAGAAATTTTTGAAGGCAGAAAAAAGTAACAGCCAAACGTCAGTTTGACAATTGAAAAAAGACAATAAATAAATCAAATTTACGGCACCTTTGATAAAGATTGCAGAGTTATTTTTAAAAGTTTATAAAAAACCGGTGGTTCTATGAACTTTTCCATGAATATTGTGGGCGAAGTTCAGGTACCTGATTTAGTTCAAGGTTCAGGCAATTGTTACAGAGCAGTGTGACTTGTGTCCTCTGATGCCAATGCCAGCTGTTTGCAAGAAGAAGTAGAGAAGAATTGTTGCTGGAAGCGTGGAAGCACCTACAAAACTACTAATTGTGTAGCTGATGCAACAAATAGGCAAAACGTTTTCCTTGAAATAATAAAAAAAAACATTTTAAAAATCGTTTCGTTAGTTTCCACCAATCTTTTGACATTTAAGTAGTAATGCTCGAACATCCGACAGTTTATCGATAGTGAAAAATATCGGCTACATCGATAGTTTAAAAAACAATCGAATGACTATCGAATAGTTTAAATAATTAAAACTTACCTTCACATTTCGAGCTTGAACTTATTCAAGAGATGGAAACCTGTTGGAAAAGCTCATACTATATGCTTAAACGATTATCAGATTTTCGATGTGAGCTTGTTAAAGTTATGAGAGTGAGAGTGTCCAAAACATTTTCAGGCAATAGATAAAAACTTGCAGTTTCCGGAGTGCTTTGAAATTTTGAGCACAACAATATCCAGCGAAAAATACGTAACAATTTCCTATTACACGGGGAATTTCCGCAGTTGATATGTGAAGGTTTTAACTGTTGAAGGCAGGGATGTACTTAAAAAGTTAACTGATACTGTTAATAAGCTAATAAAACCTATTACACAAGAACGCCACTCGTGCTCTCTGATATTTTCGATTATAACTTTTTACAATTTTATTGAAAGACATTAACAGCCTTATTAATAAAAAAACGCTTATTCCACCTTTATTCCACGAGATAACCATGGAATAAGACTTAATCTACGGACTTAAATTACTCATTAATAAAAAACTAAATGTACGAGATATAGTAAAATGAGGTTTACCAAAAATCCCATAAGAAAATCTACTACAATAAGCAAGATGCCTGTTCAGTAACTTGAAATTTTCCTCAAGTTTCTCAAAACAAAAATAAAGCTCACATTATTGAACGCACCTAATAATTCATTTCAGAACAAATTTGAAACATCTGTTTCTTATTCCTTCGCTAATCCACCTTCTTCGGTGGACTAACTTAGGAAACGTCGATTAGTGAAATTTTGTTTTATTAATAACATTTTGAATTTACTCCACGGAATATGGCCTTACCTTCCGCTATTCCACGTTTATTAATATGCCTGTAAGGGTATTCATAAAAAGTGGTAAGCTTTACTTTTGTTGTAAGGATAGGCGGTCATAAATCTATAAAATCCCGTACTTTTTTCGTAGAAATCTCTCAAAGAGAGACAGCTGCTAAAAATTATCGGGAACACAACTAATATACTTGATATTGCGCCTGAATGTCTAGACTTCAATAGCGAATTTCTAGAACGTGCTGTCAGCGCTGGATAGATATAAGTATATTGAACATTCTGCACAGCAAAACAACTCAAGAGCTAATTCCTCTAACTTATGTTGCTTAAGAAGGATTTTTTACTTGTTACTTGTTTGTTTATTTTTTACTTGTTACTTGTTTGTTTTTTTATTATTCTTGTTGTTATGATTTTATAATCAATCAAATTAAAATTCTTGAAACAAAAATTATTATAAAATACGAAGCACGTTGAGAAGACAGAAAATTTCGTTTTCTAGAAAATAAAAGAATTAAAAATATATATTTGGATTGATTTTTTTGGCTGTAAACTTTGAAGGGAATTATTATGGCCCCAAAGATAGAAAGGGTAAGTTTTCTAATAGAGCCAATTGTCTCTACCAGCTGAACTATCGACAAATATAAATAAGCAAAAACTTACGAACTTAATAAATAATTATTTTGCACGCTTGTAACCATTTCAACAATTACTTAATAAACCGCATTATTCTCAAAATACAAAGAATTGTCTTTATTTCAATGAAACAATGACTAAAAAATAACGATTTAAACTAACTATAGCTTTGTTCGATGTCGGCACTGGGGCGCACTGGTGTACCCTGAAATCGCACTGGAGTGTTTTATAGGCGTTTTTCTTTATTCGTTCAGAGCAGAGTCTGAGTTTGACGTTTTCCTTCTTTATTTTTTTTTTCATCAAAACCTCAGTTTTTACTTCAATATCCAGTTCCATGGACTTCCTCTTTATCTCTGCAGTTTGGCTAACTCTATTTTAATTCTCGAAAGTTCCGAATACTGTTCAGTGATTTTGTTGCTTAGTAGACTTAAACCGACGGGTCTTCTTCTAGAAGTCCAACGCATATTCACCTCTGATTCGATTTTTTTTCATTTTCAAAATATTTTATTAAACCTTTTGAAGAACAACTGTTGGTGTTTCTTATTTTTCGGGTTCAGGTGAGGCATTGAACGTACTACGGTTTTCAACATTAGGATGAACAACTTTCCTGAGCATAGCAGGTTTGCAGCTGCTCCAATCGTTGTCGTGGTTCGAGTTTTCGTCAATCTAAACAGAGCATCTTAAAAAGCATGCAATTGATTTACGTGATCAACTTACTATTAACTTACGTTTTCGATTTGTCGTTCTTCAACTTGATAACAACCATCAAAATCGTTCTCCAAGCCATGGACAGTTTTTGGGTTCATAATCGAGATAGTGAGTTCGAAATTTGGATTTTCGGATTAAACTGCTTTCCACCCCCCCAGTGTGCATGCTGAACAATTTTTCTTGAGCAGCGTCCTTCCGTGTTTCAGCTTTGTAATTGTAACAGAACCTTTTCAGAGAATCGCTACTCCTATTGACTATTGAAATTTTGCTCAATACGGCGCCATGAATTTTCTTTATCCTTCCATGTAGCAGAATCCGTTTTTTTGTTTGTTTTAAATCACTTCCTTTTGTTCATAAATACACTCAAAATTTTAAAACAAAAATCAAAGATTTAAAAATAAAATAACACAATGAGTACCACTAATAACCAAACACAACGTTTTGAATTCAAATTTTGACATTTCGCGTAGATAGAAGTGAACTAAGATGTATTCTAAATCTGCTTCTTTGCTAAGTTCAACATAAATTTGTATGTGCAACATAAATAAATTTATGTATGAATTAAAAGATATGTAGAACATAGCTATTAATCAAATTTATGTTTCGTCATCAGCATTCCTGTGTGTTTGTTGTTAATTTGCATGAATGGAAGGGACCTACAAGTTACCGCCGAGTCCGAACGGCTACATGAGATGCACTTTTTCGAGACAAATTTTCCTCTTGGACGATTTGTCAGTTCCACGCAAGACGAAAAAAGGTGGCTCTGAGCCAGGCTCTTCGCTTAGCAGTCCCACACACTAACCACTAATCAACGGGGCACTACCTGTGCTAGCTATAGATTACCAATAAAACAGGACTTATAAAAACTAAGCTGGTTCCACCAATATTGATACTAAAACGCACTCTGATCTCTTGACCACACGTATAAGAAGAGAATTGTTGGCCCTGTGTGCGAGGTACCAAGTGGAAACAGCATCCGTTTGGTGTGGATTTTTTCAGCTCAAACTTAGTATTTACTCAACAAATAAATTTTATTTAATTGTGCAATAATCCAACCAACGGATATCCCTTGTGATCTCCCACTGATCTTCTGAAAAATAATGAAAAAGAAGGATTTTTATTTCCATTTAAAAAAATTATAAACTTCAATTTTATTATTCATCAAGAAAGTAGCTAATGGTTTTTATTATAGAAAGTGCTGGCAAAAACATTGCGTCCATTAAACCCTGAATTCCCGACACGAATCCATTTATAAACTCGACAGCAATCTTGTAGAATTTCCCTTCATGCTGTGGTAAAATATACCCTTCATCATCGTATTCAAACTCTTCTTCTTCGCACTTAACCGTTTCTTGTAAAAGCACTACAATGCTTAAAAAATGCATTTATTGTTTAAACAATTTAAATGCAAACTCACATCCTGCCAATAGAACTAAAACTAATTTTGACATTATCCTTTTGTTAAATGAAAAATTCTTCACTATTTAGTATGGAGGTGTGAACCGAAAATTCTGTGTCAAGAACCACAATTTACAAGTAAATGTAAATTGTATTTCGTGAAATAAATAGAAGATATTCGACAACATTTTCGTAAACACATTATCTGTGAATAGGAGATATAATTATCATGAAATTGTAATAAAACAGCTCTGTTGGAAAAACTTAAAGATAAGGCTTTTAAATAGGAAGTTACAAACTTAAAAAAGAAACAAAACAATAAATAATAATAGCTAGTGAAATAATATTCTAAGCTCGTGCTTTAATAATTGAATTGTAATATTTTTCTAGGTTTTCTAATTAGTTCGTAATAGTTTACTTTAGCAAAATCAAACTGCGTTCCCCCAATCTCGAGTTTGAAACGTAGGCTTAAACTATAACCATAACCCATTCCCTTTTAATGTAGAGCATTCTGCGCGGGCATTAGGAAGATAGGGAAGGGAAAGATAGGAGGTGTCGATTAACATTGGTTTTGAATGTTTGCAGATCAAAATGGCAAGGGACAATCTCGCCGGGTAAACTATTTCAAATTCGTGTTGTTCGGCTAAAAAAAAGAATCCCTTTATTTCACGGTACGTCCGAAATTGGGCTCCAGGGTGAACTGATGAGCATTCCTTGCGAGACGAGTATTACGGGAGAAACTTTTAAGGGGAGGAATGCAACTGGCTACTTCGAGTGAACATTTTTTGTAAAAGAAACGATAAAATAAGGAAAGACATGAAACATTGCGTCGGTGTTCGAGTGGGGCAATTGTTTCAGCGGCAGTTCTATTTCCTATCAATCTTAACGTTCGATTTTGTATTCTATCAAGCAGGTGAAGCGATGTTTGCGAAGCACCTGTGCTTAGCGATCTCATCATCTTCTTTCTACTTCAACAAAACTCCGCCTATTTGGTATTTTTTTCTCTTCTTGTTCCTTTTGATTTGAGTGGAATTATTTTGGGAATTTGCGCCTGTATTTTTCATGTTCGCGATCGATTTTGGTTGGAAGAACCCAAGTAGCGGTTAGCATGAGTCATGAGTCTTATCAGCATGAGTCTTTTCAGCATGAGTCATGTTATTTCGATAAATGTGAACAGCAAAAATTATGCGAACATGATCACATATTATTATTTTTTACCGCACATCCGTCGTACTCGTCACACACGTGGTTACAACTAGATAAAGCTACTCTGCATAGCGCTAGAACAACCATGAGTTTGTTAAGTTGAAAGTTTCCAGGTAAACTGATGAGCCGACTTGGAAACGTCCTGTGGCCACCTATGGCTCCAGACCTAACCACTTTAAATTTTTGACATGATGACGTCTTATAAGTCGATGACAGGCTACACGTACGAAATAACATGACTCGTGCTGATAAGACTCATGACTCATGCTAACAGCAATACTGTGGTTCTTTCAACCAAAATCAATCACAAACACCAGGCGAACATGAAAAAGACAGGCGCAAATTAAAAAAAAAAAATCCACTCAAATTCAAAAAGTACAAGAAGAGAAAAAGAAATACAAAATGGGCGGAGTTTTGTTAAAGTAGATGTAATAATGAGGTGTGTGTGTGTGTGTGGATTTAACGAGAGGGTTTGTGGGTCAGTTTTTTCAACCAAAATCGATCGCAAACGTATTCTGAGTACCAGGCGAACATGAAAAAGTACAGGCGCAAATACCTAAAATAATAGGCGGAGTTTTGTTAAAGTAGAAAGTAGATGTAGATATTGGTGTGTTTGTGTGTGGTTTTAACGAGAGGGTTGTTGTATGTTTGGTGTTGCTGCCATCAATGTTTTCTTATGACGTTATAATGTAAAATTTTAGTCCGTAAACCGACTTTACAGACAACCAACTCTTTTTTTTTATGAGGGTACCTTCAAAGAAAAGTTTATAATAAAAATCCGAGGTCCCTGGCGGAGCTGAATTAAAATATCCGTCGTGAAATTATCGAAATTCAGGCTAGCTTGCTGCAGCGTATGGCACGAAATACGATGGACCGTTTCCAGCAGTGTGTGCGATAAATAAATATTTTCTATTAAATTTTCTGCACTTGATCCTGACTAGTAACATTGATGCCACGGTTGATTCTCTTAAAATAATATTTTTAGAATGTGACTGGGACTCTGATATTTAGAAGAAATAGAAAGATAGGGAGTAGATTGAGAATCAGGTCACTATTTTCTCACTTAAAATCCGACGTCGACTTCTAACTTGCACTTAGTTTAGCAGTATAACAAAATGCTACCCAACCTGAGTATCGAACTCACAATATCCAGGATAGCAAGTAAACGTACAGAATTCTTCCGCTGTTGCCTAAATGCAAGAATAAGTAAACTGAAAACCAAAGGCATTGAGGTACTCAACGTGGAGGTCATAGTAAGCAGTTGAGATACAAAGATATTTTTAGAATCAGGTTGAATAGACTAGGCCGACGAATTCTTGCCAGAAACATAGTAAACCTCCTATCTAACACCCAGTAACTAGTATTAGTATATTAATAATCCATAAAAGGCACCACAATGCGCACCTGAGAGCAATGAATTTAAATTTCAATCGAATTTACATTTTTCAATGATATTCAAATACTTGGGATTCAAATTCCTGTTTCCTGCGTTATGCCCTGCGTCGCATTGCCTTGCTTAACAATTTACCACGATGCAATGAGTTGAAGAAGTTTGTAAAAAAAACTTTTTGTTTTTTCCTTAATATATGTTATTCAAGAGTATACTTAATTGTACCCCTCTTGTCACCGATTTCCTAAAACTTTTATAGAAATGCAACGACAACCTTTGCTGCGTCATCTGCAGTGTGTGTAATCCTTGCTGCAAGTACAGGACATGCCTTCCTTGCCCGTATTAATTGTGTATGTTAATTTTTTTCCAGCTAACAAAAAAAAAATAAGTATAAACAGGCAGGGGGTTATTTTTTGTGCTTAAAACCATACTCCCCGTAAACAAGCTCAAAACTTCGTTTTTCTGCAACCCCTGAAAAGGCGAAAAAGTGCGTAACGCACTTTTTTAATTTTAATTGAATGCAATTCACACCTAAAATTGGCACACACACTGCACATGTATATTGCACACAGCACATGGAGTTTAAGTAGAAGGAAGGTACAGTAGGGCATCTAGAGCTACCACAACGCAACGATATATGAGGGAAGCATTAAAAGAATCAAGGATAAAGAATCCAGTTGCAGTTGCATACTGAGCTCTATGCACATATTGACTACACACAAAAAAAAATCAAAAAAAAAAAAAAAAAAACAAAGGAAAACTCAGCAAACTCAAAGGATAATGTACACCAGCAATGATGGAGGTAAGTCCATAGTCCATAGGAAGAAGGAGCAAAAAAAAAAAAAGGATTCAAAGAATTATTATATTATGGGCATGGCCGCCCCCCGGCCTTCCTGCCAACGTTCCTGCTGCACCACCAACGGCACCAGCTGCTCGCTCTTCCAGCACTTTCTCGGGTGGCGTGTATGCGCTTGGTAATTGGAGTATTTGCCTTCTTGTATGGGCTTATAATGTGTGCTTTTGCAACTTATATGATTCTTGACGCATACGGAGGTTTTCTTCTTGTTTTTTTTTTTATTATTTATATTTATTTATTTATTTTGTTCTTAAAAACATAAAAAAAAGTAAAACACTGTGTTGTTGTTTCTTGTTTTTTATTTTTACCCCCATAGCTCGGAGAATCTAGCTCAAAGCCATGTATGCTCTTTGGGTTGTCAAAGAACACCCCGTATGTAGAATTGTAGGAACATATATATGCAATGTATCTACAAAGAGAGCACCAGTCATAACAATAAAAACCATGGGGTAAAAATTATACCGGGGACGGTACTGTAATGGGGGCGGGCAATAGTGCCTAGGGGAGAATAGAGTCAAGAAAAAAGGAAGATTCATTTCAACGAACACTCAATGATCTACCTTTCGTTTACGCACTGTCAATTATAAATTTTAAACCTGTAAAGATCATTAAGGATATTTAAACTGTCGCCATCGACTGTGGAATTGTTAAGGTAACGTTTCATATGATGAGACACATCTCCCTGTAAATATAAGTATGAGTCTCCAACCACAAGTTATACAAACCAGATTATACTATAAGTTTTCTGCAGCAAATTGGAACTCATTTACTTCTTTTTTTAACAGAAACTTTAATCAGATTTCTACTAACCCGATAAACAGCACAACCGAAATTGATTCAATGTGCAGTATTTTTTTTTTTATAATTAACGCGCGCACAAGGGACTATTTGTTTCCCTTTTAATAGAGAGATAGGAGGTGTCGATTAACATTGGTTTTGAATGTTTGCAGATCAAAATGGCAAGGGAAAATCTCACCGGGCAAACTATTCCAAATTCGTGTTGTTCGGCTAAAAAAGAATCCCTATATTTCACGGTACGTCCGAAATTGGGCTGAAGGGTGAACTGATGAGCATTCCTTAAGGGTGTTCGAGAGGGGCAATTGATTCAGCGGCAGTTCTATTTCCTGTTAATCTTAAGGCTCGATTTTGTATTCTATCAAGCAGGTGAAGCGATGTTTGTGAAGCACCTGCCCAGAGGTGGGAGTTATACTCGAGTTTAGGGCGTATAAACGCTTTATAAATTGTAGCCAGATCAGATGGGGAAAAGTACTTCTTAAACCGATACAGAAAACCTAAGCCCTTAGCAGCATTCTTAGCGATCTCAAATATATGTTCGTTCCAACGGAGGTCGTCGGTTTCTTCGATGTAAGTGCCATTCATGGACAATGGCATTGGGGGTATTTTTAGCTTTAACGACAGAAGACAGCATTGAGTTTTCGAGGCATTAAACTCCACACGATTCCTATTACCCCATTTGACCGTTACAATTGTATGTACGTCCGACGGCAAAGGACGTGAATCATCGAACGAGTATGAAAAGCTAAGGGTAGAGTCGTCAGCAAAACCGTTAAGTGGATTAGAAGTAACAGATAGAAGATCATTTATAAAAATGAGGAAAAGAGTCGGAGACAGAACAGAGCCCTGGGGCACACCAGCATTTATTCTATGGGAATCAGAATTGAATCCGTCCAATACAACTTGTATTGAACGGTCCAGAAGATAGCTTCTGATCCAACGAACAAGAGTATTATCGATCCCAAAAGCACGCATTTTCGATAAGAGAGCTTCATGCCAAACTCTATCAAATGCCTTGGAGATATCAAGAGCAATAATCTTACTTTCACCAAAGCGATGTAAAGATTTGTTCCACTGTTCGGTGAGATATGCCATCAGATCACCAGTCGAACGGTTGCTGCGGAAGTCATACTGACGGTCATGGAGAAGTTTTCGATCTTCGAGATATTCCTTTATCTGACGGTTAATCAGCGTTTCCATGACCTTAGAAAGAAGGGATGTTGGTGCTATGGGTCGGTAAGAGGAGGGGGAGGATCTGTTACTTCTTTGCTTGTTTGTGCTTTTCCGATTTTCCTCAATAGGGTTGGCTTTGTAAGATCGGAAACTTACTTCTTTGAGCCTAATAGCTTCTTTACACTCAGACTTAAACCAGGACTTTTCTTTAGGCTTGATGCTTTTTACTCTTTTAGGAATAAAAGCACGCATCCCTAGAAGAATCACATGCGTGATCATTTCAGCACTGGCATATCGAGGAAGCATAGTGACCAGTTAAAGTTTCGGAAAAAAATATTCAGGCCGTCCCAGTTGGCTTTCTCGTATTGCCAAACGGTCCTTGTGGGGAGTTTTTCTTTAACTAGATTGGTGGAGGACGAGAACTTAGCTGAAGTGCCAAATGGAGAAGTTACACTAATGGTATATTTATCAGGGTGAGAAGTAAGAAATAAGTCAAGACTATGGGCGGCTTGCCCAGCAACATCCGGTATACGGTGTTTAATGTGTTTGATTTAAATTGTTTAGTTTCCATATTTCCTTAAGAATAAAGCACCTGGCCGGGTAATGGATCAAAAGTGGCCGGCTACTGAAATTTGGTCGCCGGGTACTGGTGAATATTGACTTTTTTTTAAATTAATTGATATTTAATAATATATTATACAAATTTGCAGTTTTTTTTCAATAGTAAACATGTTCCATAATTGATAAAAACAAATGACATATGTATATAATCAGATGACTTAGTTATCCAGCTTCAAAGTCCGAAAATGTGTTAGGTGGCCGGGTACTGGTACACTTACCCTAATCCATTTTTGCTCGCCACTGTAGATAGTACTTACAAATGCTACATATATTTTAACAATAAAACAAGTGAATGAAGTGAATATTATAAGGAGTGCGTTTTCAAGGACACGTCGAGTTACACGCGGCGGCAATACGCATCGTCTAAGCGCGGCGTTGAAATAAATTGCAAATTATTATTTTGACGCCGCGTTAGAACAGATTAAATTTTTAAATTGTTTTGAGAATTAAAGGCTTTGTCAAACAGAGCACGTTTTGACGCGTTATAAATGCGGTGTTAGAGAACGTCAAACAGAGAGCTATATGCGGCGCATTTCATATTTGA
Organism: Platycheirus rosarum; assembly: GCA_963971375.1. NCBI lineage: Eukaryota > Metazoa > Arthropoda > Insecta > Diptera > Syrphidae > Platycheirus > Platycheirus rosarum. Next base: position 2,579,612 of record OZ020511.1, read on the forward strand.
ATTTTGTTTTTCATTTTTTTCACTAAATGCCAATCAGGTTATTTTTTTTTCCATTTAAAACAATATTAAATGACACAAAATAAGTCAAAAATTTCTACAACAAATTCAAAATAACTTAATTCACCAGACACAAAATAATTTAAAAAAAAATCTTTCTAACGCGGCCTTTTAACGACGCGTTTTGAAGCCGTGTGGAACTTGACGCGGGTTTGAAAACGCGATCTATGTGACATGGATATCTATTACTGTATTTAAAAACGCGGCGTTAAAACGCGGCCTCAAAACGCGCTCTGTTTGACGAGGCCTTAAGTCATTTAAATTATTGTTTTGATATTTGTTTTTGTGTCATTTTCATTTTTAATATTGCTTATCATAGAAAAACTGATAGAATGTGTTAAAAAATAAGAAAAACAAGATATGGCAAAAAATCGGAAAAGAACTATTTCTCCAACGTTGCGTTAAAAGGCCGCGTCAAAATAATCTCAACGTCGCGTTAAATAACCTCAACGCCGCGTAAGAAACGCGCTCTGTTTGACAAAGCCTTTAGTTCTCAAAACAATTCAAAAAATAATCTATTCTAACGTGGCGTCAAAGTAATAACTTTGTAATTTATTTCAACGCCGCGCTTAAACGATGTGTATTGCCGCCGCGTTGAACTTAACGCGGCGTTGAAAACGCGCTCCTTATAATATGGGATATGTATTGCTGTAAAACTACAACGTGGCGTAAAAACATGCTCTGTTTGACGAGGCCTTCAAACTTTGACGTCGTTTGAGAATAAAAATTCTAGCAAAGAGCTTAAATATTTTAAAAAATTGAAAACAATTCACAAACATTTTTTTTCAGTGCAAATGCATTTTTTTCTTGATTTAGTTTAAATTTTGCAACGTCATCTCGACGTCAACTCGTATTTTGGGTATACGAAATTGCAAATCCGATAGCACCATCAAAGCTATTGAACAAAAGTGTGTTCAACTCCGAACGCCCAACCGCGACAAATAATGACATGGCAGAAATTCGTGCCTGTCACTGTTGGGACACCGTCCCTGCTGCGACAGGCTAAGTGCCACTGTGTCCCACCAACAGTGACAGGGCTATTACACGGTCCTTGTAATTTGTCACTGCAAGGACATAAAAGTGACGGGTCACGGTGCCTGTCATTGTTTTTATCTCTGCAAGGACATGCAAAACAATGACGATCAGGACAGAAAACTACGTCATAGTGACGTCAGAATGTCACTGCAGTGACAAATTACAAGGACCGTCTAATACTAGCTTTACTATTCAAAGTTGGGTGGCCATAGCTGGAAATCATTTATTTTATTCAGAATACAAATATCATCCAATTTTATGTTTGGTTAAAATACGTACAAACTATTGTTTAATCTTCTCCCCGACCGTACATTTTTCTATAGCAAACCTTTGGTCGAATATTTTTCTTTTTAGAAACACAATACCGACCCTGAAAACAATACCTACATAGGTACGGTATACAACTAAAGAAGACCCCAACAGAATGCGTTAAGTCATATTTTTTTATTGCGAATTTTTTGTTCGTTGCATTTAAAAAGAATATACTGCAGCCCTAACCAACCATCTTTAGCCATGGTATCATGATGTGTGAATAACAAGCACCAAAGCCAAAGAAGAGTGATATTGGTTTGAGTAGGTGTGAAGTGAAAGAACTGTATTTAGGGCAAACGATAAGTTTTTTTTTTTTTTTAAAGCAGCGTAAATAATACAAATACATACATATACATATAATATATGTATAATGTACAAAGAACACACAAAAGCCGATTGCGTTACGCACTTCCCTTCGAATGCACAGGTTTTGGGTTAGGGGGGTTTAAATGTGCCTTACCTTTGTTAAGGTTGTTTTGTCAGCTTTTTTTCACACTTCGAATTTTGCTGATACCGTAATAATGGATTATTTTCTTTACCACATCCAGTGGCGTAACTAAGTGTCCACAGGGCCCAACGGTGTCCCCTAAACTCTGAAAAATCTTTGAAATTCATTTAAATCCCCAACTTTACTGTTTTTTTTTAACACAGGCATTGTTTAAGCCAGTTTATAGAGGGTTGGAGAGAATTTCCGGGCCCGGGGGTGATTCTTAAAAAAAAAATGCAAAATCATAAAATCGATCTTATATTATAATTCATAGAAAACTTGGTTAAAATCAAATATGCATTTATATTAACAAAAAATCCTGTTTTCATTATTTTTTGTTTGTTAATTTTGTTTTACCCGAACAGTGCTGTAATTATTTTTTGCTAGTTTTTCAATGAAACTTGCAGGGATTATGCATTAGGCTTTCGTTAGCATAGATAAGGTAATTTTAGTTTGGAACATGTACCGTTAAACCAGGTAAGGCTATTTATGTAGTGTAACCATATGGTCCGTATAAAATTTTTTGAAAAATTTAATTTTTTTTAGAATGACATGAAACAAAACTGTATTTTTACACAAAATGGTGGTTTTATTTTATATTTATACAAAAATTATGATAGAGCGTGATATTGTTGGAAGCATTTTACACAAAGGCCAACATTACATTTTATACAACAGGTGCTTATAACACTTTTGCAGTTATCTCCTGCGCAGCGTCTTCTTTTGGCAAGTGGACTCACAAAATGGTCGGTCCTGTCAAAGCGAATATTATCTTCACGTCGATTTTCTTTTCTTTTTTCCCTCCCATTTTATTATGCAGAACTTCAGAGTTCAAAACTAATGTTCATTGACAACTCCTCTTACATCCTTCCCCATTTCCCCATTGCTCGGATGGATTTCAAACATTTTAAAGGTAAAAAAACAATCCTTTAAAGAATGCTTATATATGAATAGGAATTTTTGTTTTACTTGCTAAATTTTAACTAAAAATATAAATTAATCGAAATAATTTCAAGTGTTTTCAAAATTCCACCCTAATTCTTGCCTTTTAGTAATATTATTTTGCCGCACCACATGAATGTGGCTGGCTCTCATTTTTCCCTCCCATTTTATTATGCAGAACTTCAGAGTTCAAAACTAATGTTCATTGACAACTCCTCTTACATCCTTCCCCATTGCTCGGATGGATTTCAAACATTTTAAAGGTAAAAAACAATCCTTTAAAGAATTTTTATATATATGAATAGGAATTTTTGTTTTACTTGCTAAATTTTAACTAAAAATATAAATTAATCGAAATAATTTCAAGTGTTTTCAAAATTCCACCGTAATTCTCGCCTTTTAGTAATATTATTTTGCCGCACCACACGAATGTGGCTGGCTCTCTTTTTTCCCTCCCATTTTATTATGCAGAACTTCAGAGTTCAAAACTTATGTTCATTGACAACCCCTCTTACATCCTTCCCCATTGCTCGGATGGATTTCAAACATTTTAAAGGTAAAAAACAATCCTTTAAAGAATGCTTATATATATGAATAGGAATTTTTGTTTTACTTGCTAAATTTTAACTAAGATTGTTAACATTTTGATAATCTGGTACAATATAAAGGTCGAGGTTATCCTCTTCAGAAATCTCCTTCTTACAATCAAATCATAGTGCAAAAACATTCAATTAAAATCAAATCAATTTTCCCAAAAAAAAAAAAAAAAAAACTGGCAGCGTGTGTTGTTGGAGGATTCTTTTTGTGGGGGCTTCTTTCATTCGATTTGGCTATTTAAGCTTTTTTTTTTTTATTTAACAGTCTATTGCCATTGCCACGCATTGTAGTCTGCACTATAGACGTATTGATTGCAAATGTATCCTTGCTGAATTCGTTGGTTAGGTGACCGACGATTACGTTTGGAAGTCTAATATCATCATGCGAACAGGTCAGTCACATCGTCTATGTTTGTTAGGTGGGATTTGGTTTATCATCCTACATAAGGGTCAGAAAAAAAGTTCAATTTTGCCAAACAATAGGCATTGCAAGTATACGCTGAGCAATGCAAAAAAAAAAACACATAGGATTACTGTCAAACAAATAGCTCACTAAGTTGCTATTATACATGTAAATTTATTTGACATTTTGTTATTTACTTTTAACTGGGTTAACACAATGGTCAAAGATAAGGATGTACAGTACAGAGAGCTGTCAAAATTTTAATCGGTATGAAATCAGACTAGACAGACATAAAGGATGTGTGGTTAGTACTTTTTATCAATAAAGAAAAAAAGTGTAAGAAAAGAAGACATTCATACAACCTAAACCTAAACCAGTGACATTGCACTGCAGATTTGATGAAAAAAAGATGATGTATCTATATACTCATTTCTTTTCCTTAGGATAAGGCAACCAGTGTTGGGCATCATATTTGTAGGTGTTTTTTTTTTTTTTTTTTTTTGTTAATCGACGCGACGAATTTAATTGAAATGGATAGATACATATCAACGCAATGAGATAGGCAAAAAAAAATTTGTGTTTGTCAATTAAGCAGACTTTATACCAGCGAGCACAAGAAGTCATCTGCAGAAGCCTGAAGTCTTTTCATTTGCAACTAGAGTCGTTAAACATCGATGGTCTATCGATAGTATCGAATGTGTGGATATTTTTAAAATATAAACTATCGATAGTTTTAACCACACATATTACTAGTGGGGAATTTCATTAAATTTCTGCCACATAACCGCTAAGGAAAAGTTTTATTTGCTCGAAAACGGATCTAACGATTTTCATGAACATTTGTAAAAGTATTTTGGTAGGTATTGGTTATCATTTTATCAAAATTAAATTTACCACAAAATTCTGAAAACTGAAAAAAAAAACTGAAAGAATGAATGAATAAATTCGTTCGATAGTTCAAATCATTCAGTTACTAACTATCGATAGTTCCCAACACTAACAGCTAGCATATCAACACTAAATGAACGGTTGCAGCAATGTGAGAACGAAATCGCCGAACTTAAAAACGAAAACAAAAAAATAAGAGAACAACTTGAAGATCAACAGCGAGTACAACGTTTAGGTGATGGTATAGTCTGTGGCTTGCCAAAGGATGGCAGTGCAATTGAACTTGCCGCTAATCTCAACCATCCACTCACACCTTACTTCGATGCCTTCCGATTCCGATAAAGCACGAGAATAACGAACGGTGATCATCCACTTTTAATTCGACTTTCATCCGCAGCTGAAAAAAGGCCTTGATCTCTGCATTTCAGTCATTCAACGGGTTAACAGCATCACAACTGCTCTACGATCGGGAGTCAACCAACACACACTCCCGCACCACTGACAAAAGTTTGTCGCCGCTCAATAGCTCTTTGCTTTGACACCAGTGATGTGACTTTTTTAAAAAATGCCCGAGGTAGATTTGAGAAAAAAACGCAGTAGATTTTCATATTTTAAGGGGAACTTCAAAAATTATAAAATATATTTATGATATTCACTAATAAAATTTTTTAAATTCTTGAAATGGAAATATTTCCATAACATAATTTCAAACAGATGAATTTTGAACAAAATCTAGATTTTCAAAAAAAAAAATACATAGGAAAAAAAATTATAAAAGCAAAAACGATCCATTGAATTAATTCCACAAAAAATTGCATACACCTGCGCAAAAAAATAAATAAAAAAATTAGTTTCACTTTTTTTAACATTATTTTGAATATTTTACTTTTATGGTTAATACTTTGTGGGATATCCTTTCATCTTAATAACCTCCCTGAGACGCTTTTGCATAGATGCTACTAGCTTTTCTGTGCAGGAACTCCCAATTTCATTCCACTCCGACAATAGGGCTTCTTTGAGTTGAGCCTTGTTTCGTATTTCGTGAGTTCGGATATTTCTATCTAGTTCATCCCAGAGGTGCTCAATCGGGTTTTGTTCTAGGCTCTGCGGAGGTGTTCGCTACATGTGGGGAACGTTAAAGAGAAGCCACATACGCACATTATGAGCGGTATGCTTGGGGTCGTTGTCTTACTGAAAGAAGAAATTGTCCGGTATCCCCATCATTTCAGCACTAATTTTTAAATTTCTCTTCAGAATATTAATGTAGGCGAACTGATCCATAATTCCATCAATTATTTCCAGCTTTCCAACACCTGCTGCAGACATACAGCCCCATGCCATACAATCAAACCACCACCTCCGTGCCTTACTAACGGGTGATTTTTTTGAGGTTAGGATTTTCATGCATTAGTATTTGACAGATCACGCGGGATTTCAGACATGATGTCAAAGAGAAAGATGCTCAGTATGCTTTGACATTTCATCATAAATAGACTTACTTACGAGCAACGCTTGCAAATCATTGAATTTTATTACCAAAATCAGTGCCCTAGAAAAGTTGGCAGAAAATCCGCTTTTTTATCGACAAATTTTGTTCAGCGATGAGGCTCATTTCTGGTTGAATGGCTACGTAAATAAGCAAAATTGCCGCATTTGGAGTGAAGAGCAACCAGAAGCCGTTCAAGAACTGCCCATGCATCCCGAAAAATGCACTGTTTGGTGTGGTTTGTACGCTGGTGGAATCATTGGACCGTATTTTTTCAAAGATGTTGTTGGACGCAATGTTACGGTGAATGGCGATCGCTATCGTTCGATGCTAACAAACTTTTTGTTGCCAAAAATGGAAGAACTGAACTTGGTTGACATGTGGTTTCAACAAGATGGCGCTACATGCCACACAGCTCGCGATTCTATGGCCATTTTGAGGGAAAACTTCGGAGAACAATTCATCTCAAGAAATGGACCGGTAAGTTGGCCACCAAGATCATGCGATTTGACGCCTTTAGATTATTTTTTGTGGGGCTACGTCAAGTCTAAAGTCTACAGAAATAAGCCAGCAACTATTCCAGCTTTGGAAGACAACATTTCCGAAGAAATTCGGGCTATTCCGGCCGAAATGCTCGAAAAAGTTGCCCAAAATGGGACTTTCCGAATGGACCACCTAAGACGCAGCCGCGGTCAACATTTAAATGAAATTATCTTCAAAAAGTAAATTTCATGGATCAATCTAACGTTTCAAATAAAGAACCGATGAGATTTTGCAATTTTTAAAAAAAAAGTTCTCAAGCTCTTAAAAAATCACCCGTTATTTTTATCGTATTCTTGGGATTATACGCTTCATTTCGCTTCCTCAGACAGCCGTACGAGCCAAAAATATTATATTTCGACTCATCCGAGAATATAACCTGCCGCCAAAAAACAGGAGACTTCTTTATATGCGTCTAAGCAAACGCTAGCCTTTTTTTCTATTTATTTCATTGACGTAGGGTTTTTTTCTTGGTGTGTGGGATGTGAATCCCATGTCAATGATGGCTCTCCTCACTGTTTCTGGATGCACTGTGATGTTGTTGTGAGTTCCGAGATGGGAGCTTATCTTTCTAGCGCTAATGAAAGGTTCCTGATCCACAATTCTTTTTATTGTGCGCTTATCCCGTGCACTGAGTTTTGGTGGTCTTCCAGATCTTGGCTTAGATTCGATCTCACCATCATCTCTAAAGCGGCTAATAGTTCTTTGAATCGTTGACCGGCTTCTTGAAGTCAAATCTGATATTTGGGTGTACGATTTTTTTTTGTTTTATGAACAAATCAAAAATCAGCTTCCTTTCTGCTACACTTAATTCTTTATAAGCCATTTTAGGTGGTGTTAATCTTCACAAAATTGAAAGAAAACTGTTCTCGCTACCAAGCTATTCAACTAAATAACCAATAAACTTGGGGTTGTCTCAAGCGTTGAACATCTACATTTGTACGCAAACTTTTGTGGAATGAATTTTAAGAGAAAGTTTTTTTTTGAATGTTTTTTTTGAGTATTTAAAAAAAAATTGAATTGTTTATGAACTGAACTTATTGAAAATAACTGAAAGTACTTTTTTGAGATATTTTTAATTTGCTTGCATTGCCAGCATTATGGCGGCGGCGTTTAAAAAGTGAGATATGTATGTGGGGCAGCGTGCCCCCTGCTGTATAGTAAATTTCTTTTGCATTGTTGGGATATAGATTCAAAGAAACTTTATATTGGATATCAGCAGCTGTTTTCTAGCCCAAAACGGTAAATTTAATATTTTCATGCAGAAAAATCACATTACCTTGGACCTAGGTTCTACTGTACGACTGCAACAAATTAATATATGTATTACTTCATTATATTTATGTTTTTTATGTAAATGTATAAAGTCCATTCAACCAACATTTTTAAGAAAATCGCCCCTGCCTCCTAAACGGGGCGAGATAGACAGCCCTCCCGTAGTAAAAACCGTTATTAATTCTTGGCCCCGGAGTTATCGTACTCTCCCCAAAATAGTTTTCATTAAAATAATTTTATTTCTATAAAAAAAATTTCAAAAAGTGTGATTTTTTTCCAAATGTTTTTAAATAAAACAGTTTTCCTTGAATATATGTTTTTTTTTATAAAAAAAAAATAAATCAAAAATTAAGCACAAAAATAACTTAAATTTAAAAACAATATTAAAAAAAACATTCCACTTACCCGTTTTCAAAGTATTGATTTATCAAACAAAAAATTGAATTATTAAAACAGTTTTTTTTTTCGAAAAAAATTTAATTTAAAATTACTTTGGCTACATACGTCTTCCTGAACATGAAATTTGATTGTAATCGGTTAACCAGTTTTCGAAAAAGTGGAAAAAACAATATTTTTCAAACAATCGAAACTCATAAAAATCGAATAAAAAACTTTGAAATGTTCTTAATATATTTCTAATTTTATTCGACGATGTGACCGCACATAAGAGCAAGTACGTGTGATCCAGTCGTGCAATTTATTTTTTGTTTTATTGTTCGTCGATGAATGAAAACTGATTAAAATAATCTATAAGGCCCACAATTAATTTTCGTCGTTTTTTAGTGTAATTCACAAAATTTGCATCTAAATGTTGAAGAAGTTTTACATTTTTATATGATTTCATTCAGTGATATAATTAAAATATATATTTTTTGGATGATTTTTTTTCGTAAGACCAAAAGTGCAGTAGATTTTATTTAAAGGCTGTAGATTTATTTTTCGAAAAAAATGCAGTAGATCTACTGCAATTGCAGTAAAGTCACAACCCTGCTCGACATGCTGTACAACTGCGAAAAGAGGGAATTCTGTTTTCAGCGAGATGTGAGCAGTGATGATATAGAGGCAAAAATTGATTCTTCCTTTCTTGCCAAATCAACTTGAAGACAGGGATGTTATACGGAGCTGAATATATGTATATTGCTTATTACATTGGGTACTTTTTTAATTTTTTTTTATATATTTTCTCAATAATTTCTTATTTAAATTTGTAATGTATTTTTTTTTTATTTTAATTTTTATAATTATTTATTTTATTATTTACCTATTTATTTCTTGTTTAGTTTTTTTTTCTTTCTCTTTCTTAATATTTTTTTTCTCTTATTTAATTAAGTGCTTTTTAATACTTACTGTTTTAATAACTTTTTTTTTTCATTTCTGTTAACTTTTTCTTAGTAACTTTTTTTCTCCTTTCCATTAATTGTAGGAAGGAAAAGATTCTGTTTGCTTTTTGTTTGTGTGAAGCTGAACTTGAGGTGATTCTTGTCTTTGTTTCTGTTGATCTAGGAAGAGAGATTCATTTGACATGGTTAGTAGCACTTCTGTTAGATCCGTTATTAAAATACTATCAAGTGCCCGCGAGGGTTTCAAGATAGGTTGCATTAATGCACGTAGCCTTAACAAGGATAAGATGGATTTCATGAAATATGTGTTGTTGAATCATCGGAGTTGGATGTTATATGTGTTACTGAGACCATTGTATATACACGCCTATAGTACTTTCATGAAGCATCGTTTTTGCTGAAATTGCCAATTGGTGTGAATATAGAATAAGTACAGACAACAAAAGTGTATTAAATACTGGTAAAATATTGGTTAAGGTTCTCGGCTACACTATTTAGAGTTAGTTTCAAATCAAGCAGGAAGATGGCCAGACGAAAAATGACCACCATGAGAGTACTATAGAAAATGTATATACAATGCTGAGGCATGATTAAAACCAGATATTCCCAGTGACATATATGATATCAATAACTACAACTTAATACGTAACGATAGAATCACTGACAATTTTGGGGGTGGTATTGCAGTGTATTGCAATAAATCACTTAAAGGTAGAGTCTTAGGAACGTCGAATAATGGAGGAATTGAGTTTCTTATCTTGGAAATAACAGATGGTGCTAAGAAGACCATTTTAGGCGTTGATTACAATCCTAACAGAAGTTACTCCCCTGAACCATTTTTTTCTGCTCTTCAACATTTCTTTGCCTCATTTGAACACATTGTAATTAGCGGTGATTTCAATGCAGATCTTTTGCTATTTGATAGTTGGGAAAAAAAACTAAGGGATAAAATTGCGGCTAATGGACTTCATATCTCGAACTCTTTTGCTACACGTTTTGCACCTAACTGTACTCCGAGTCTCCTTGACCTCATGATTGTTTCTGACATTTCGAAAGTTATTCTACAAGATCAATTATCATTGGATAATTGATTTATTGTACATACGACATTAACTTTTCCCGTGTGTTAACCCCTTTGTCATTTCAGTTCAGAGATTTTAAGGCTATAAACAATATTACTTTACAAGCCGATGCAGTTAACTTCCCCTGGAATTTATGTCATAGATTCTCGGATTCAAATGACAAAGTTGATTATTTCCAATCATTGGTATTTGAATTGTTCGATAAACATGTTCCTCTTAAAACTGTTTCTGTACGAAACAAAAGTTGTCCGTGCTTTATATCTGATGTACACAGATCGAATAAAAATCGAAGAAAATCGTATGCTAGATGGAAACTTAACCCCTCAAATGTCAATTTGGAACTATTCTGCCGTTCTCGTAATGAAGCAACGTTTTTAACTCGTAGAGCTAAAAAAATGCTATTTTATGTCGAAATTTGACACTAATCAGTCCTTTCGAAAGCTATGGAGTAATTTACGTTCTATTGGAATTGTTAAGAAAGAGGCAACTCTAAATTTCCTTGATCCCAATGAACTAAACAACATCTTCGTTTTGAGTGACGTCCAAGAACTTTACTTTGTCCCCAACAACGAAATGTTTTTTGAACCTCCATCGGTTTTTGAGTTTGAAGTTGTATCTGAATATGATATCCTGGAAAGCATTCCTTCCATCAAATCTGATGCTCGTGGAGAAGATGGTGTTCCAATTAGTTTTTTCAAACGGATTCGTCCACATATCTCCAATACCTTGACACATTTGGTTAATTTTTGTATAGCGTCTTCATCGTTTCCTGAGAGCTGGAAAAAATCTAAGGTGGCTAAAAAACCGAGCGGTAGCTCTAGCTTAGACTTCCGACCCATTAGTATTCTTCCGTGTCTGTCAAAGGTCTTTAAGAAAATTCTAGCGTCGCAGATATCTAGTCACCTTACTAGATTTAATTTACTGGCCCCAGTGCAATCTGGTTTTCGTGAAAAGCATAGCTGTCAAACTGCCATGATAAAGGTCCTTGACGATATAAGGGTTCAATATGATCAAGACAATGTGACTGTTCTCTGTTTACTGGATTTCTCGAAGGCCATGATATACTTTTGCAAAAAGCTTGAATACTACTTTGGTTTTCATGAGAGAGCAGTGGAACTTATTAGGAATTATCTTTGTAGCCGTAGTCAAAGAGTTAATATTGGTCAGATTCAATCTCGGTCTTTGAATTTGCAAATGGGTGTACCTCAAGGTTCCATTCTTGGACCGATATTGTTTTGCCTTTATATTAACGACCTTTCTAGTGTGTATTCAAATGTGCTCTTGCATCTTTATGCTTAACCCTGCAAAGTCTCAACTTATTGCAATTTCCAAAAAGAAGATTGATACCTCTTCTCTGCCTCCAATTTTCCTCTCCCAACCCCAGCTTAGTTTTGTGGACACTGTAACCAGTCTTAGTATCAAGGTAAATAAATTGCTCTCTGCTGAAAATCATACCAACTATATAATAGGAAGGATTTACACTGGCCTGCGTAAGCTTTGGCTATTTTCTGCCATAAATCCAGTGAACACTAAATTACGGCTAATAAAAACATTACTTTTGCCTTTAATAATATATGGCAATACCGTGTATTGTAAACCAGATTCCCATTCCCAAATCCCAATCTCGTTGCTTTTAATGACATGGTTAGATACGTGCATGGTATTCGAAGATACGAACACATATCGCATTATCATCGGCTTGTCCTGGGATGTTCCCTTCAGGAATATCTTCACAAAATTATGCGGAGTAAAATATCTGGAATGCCACCACAGATACTAGATATATTTGAAAAGAGGCTCACCAATCATGCTTCTTCGAAATTTGGATCCACCAAAGCTATGCAACAGAATCAGACTTTCCGTTGAGAAATTAATGCCAAATGTTATTGAAGCAACAATTATTAGAGGTAAAAGCAAAAGAGAAGATGTGCTGATTCCAAGAATTCCGATGTTACCCACCGATCTACCGTTCAATTTCAAGCGATTGCAATTCCCTGTTCGCCTAGTGTTTGCGATTACACTCAATAAAGCTCAAGGACAATCGCTTACTGTTGCGGGATTGAATCTTGAGAATTCATATGTTGCTTGCTCCAGAATTGGAACGCTGAAAAAATTATTCATTTTCGCACCAAGAATATTTTATATCCCATTCGCAGTACATTTTCATTGTCATTTATAAAATAAACTCAGTTTTTTTCAATTTCGAAATAAAATACTTCATTCATTCTTTCTTGTTTGGGCGTTACAACGTACACCGGGTAAAATTAGTTTAGTATAAAATATTTTTTCAATACAAAAAAAAACCTTAAATTATGAACAAAATTGTTACTGTGGTCTACTATAGTAGGCCATGCGTGAACTCCAGTGTTGAAAACAAGCCACGGCGACTTGACTCGTACAAGTTAAAAATCCGTCCCCTATAACGGGTCCGCCAAATAACCTTTTTTTTTTGAAAATGCTTCATCAACATCGAGTGTAGCTTCGGCTGTGTGGCACGTAGCGCCGTCCTGTTGAAACCAAATGTTGCCAATATCCTCCTCTTCAATTTTTGTGAACAAAAATTCGTTCCACATGGCCCGATAACGATCGCCATTGACTGTAACGGCCACTCCTTGCTCATTTTCGAAAAAAAATTGCCCAATTATGCCTCTGGACCAAAATCCGCATCAAACAGTGACTCCTTTTGGTGTATCGTCGGCTTTTAAATGTATGCGTGCGGGTTTTCTGTGCCCCAAATGCGACAATTTTGCTTGTTCACATACCCGCCAAGATCAAAATGAGCTTCATCTGAAAAGATGATTTTTTTGGCAAAATCGGCATCGATCGCAGGCAGTAATGTCGCAATATTTCCCAGCGTTGTTCAAGCGTATACACTACACAACCATATTCGTTCAGCGGAAGGATAAAACTAATTATCTGTCAAATCAAACATGAGCTAAATAAGTACTAGTTGAAAAAAAAACGTTAGATGGCGGACCCTTTAGTTACACGAGCTAGTGAAGGATTAATTTACGATGCCCAAAATCTGAATCCGATGATAATCTAGTTGGTTTAGTAAGGAAGGAATCGGTTCAAGTTGAACTTACATAAAAAAAACTGTTTCACGACCTGCCTTCTCAAAAAAATACATCCATAAGATACTCTTTGTTCACTCATGACTAAAATCGAGAGGACAACTGCATTTTCTGTTCGCACAAAACCATTATATCTTGACCTAACCCAACGTTTTCACTTGCATTGCATTGGCTCAGATTACATTCTTTATTTTTTTTTTTTTTTGAATAAGTATATCCTTGTGCCACTTTTTTTTTTAACTGAACAGAAGGAAAGCATTTTTGTTTGCCTGAAATATTGTCATACCCAACATAGGGGCATCGTTCAAATCAAACACCAGTTAACCATCGGCAATTAGTGCAAGTACGTGCGACCTCGTCCTGCGCACAACATTTCTCCCTTTCATTTGTATGTTCTAAGGAATTTCAGAATAGTAAAACGCATTATTTAAAAAAACATTCCAGATGCAGTTGATTGGCAATGCATCAAAAACATGCATAAATAAATTTTTGTTTAAGGATTTTGTTAAGCAAAGCAATTAAGGGCGAAAAATTGTCGAGCAACTCATGTGAAATTGATTTTTTATTTCGCAGGACACACCAACTGCTTCTCTATATATATTTTTTTTTTTATATCGCATCTCATGTGTTCGTCAAGTTGTCGTTGACAATATGTGGTAATAACTACAGAAATATGCATATAACTAATTTTTTTTTTAATTATGTGTACTCGTATAGCATTGCGTGGTTTCTTACTTTTTTTTTACCCAAGTTTAATGCATTTAGGTGTTCAGGGGTGGAATCCATATTGCATATCGACTCTATATATATATATGTAAGTGTTCGAGGGGAAGGCTGCCATTGTATTGGTTTAATGGAAATTTTACATTTTGTGCTATTTTCACTACCTGGTCTTGCATTGAGCAGAAAATGATAAAAGCCCGAGATTGGGCGTAAGTACTTGCTTTTAATACCGATTTGTTGTGCAAAAGTGTTTTCTTTTCTTTGTCTGTTTCGATGATTGCTTAGACTTGACTCTTTGAAATAATGAGAGACCCCATGCAAAACTACTTAGTATAGCTTTGAGTTGCTTATGTCATTAAAACCACCCACCGTGTCGGCTGTTATTTTTCATATTTCTTTCGTGCAAATCTGACAAAAAACCTAGCTAAGACTTGCTTACCCACCCGGCGTCGCTCGGGTATACCTTACCCAATGCGGCGTGGCGGGGTGCCACCTTGTTATCAAAATAGCTTTAGAAACTCATGCAACTCCGTTATTGAAAGCAAAAAATTCTGCATTTTTTGAAATTTTTGGTCATTTGTAAAAAATATTAAAAACTCCTCAACATCTTCGGTTCCAACGCTCATCATCGGGCACGGACTTGTCCTTGGGTTGAAGAAAATCTCCCTAAAGGCGGAAGAACTGTAGATTGCGGTCAACGGCATGTTAGTCTGGTGGCGGATGAGCCTATTTAAAGTTGGCCAACGGTAGCAGCAAGTAGCGTCTGTACCCATAGTGGGCGGCTACAAAAGGCGTCTGTTTTCCCACAGTGGGCGGCCTTGTTTTATGTATGTGTTCGACCATCCAAAGGGCTGGTGGTGCCTGTCGAACTCCTGGCTTGAGAAAGATGACAACGAATGGAAATGATTTCCCAAGGGGTAACCATACTTTGGTGAATCCTCCTACGGCCCCGGCTGTAGTAAACCGCACATCGGTTTTGGGGGTGCGGCAAATTTCATGTACAAATGACGATCGGGACGTCACAAATAACGAATCAGCAACAGGATCAAGAAATCCTTCAGATTCAACAAAACGGACTTTGCTGCCCTATGCTCCAGAAGGAGTTGAAGCGCTGCATTGCAGCCGGATAACATATATATATATATACACATAAATAAAAATTAAGTGTCTGTTTCTAGAATCAAAATAACAGCCTTTTACTTGATGCATACGAAAGGATATACAGTACTTATAACTAAAACACCATTTGAAAAATGTGTGTGTGTCTGTCTTTCTTTCTGTCTGTTACTTCCGGGTAATATCGGGAACGGCTGCACCGATTTTGACGCTACTTTCACTGGCAAGTAGCTAAAATCCTAAGGAGTAACAGTCTATTTTAATTACTCACTAGGTGGCTCTGGTTTCGTTTTTTTTCGAAAATTCTTATTTATCAACCGATTTTGACGGAATAACTAAAGCTATTTGAATTACCCGCAGATGGCGCAGGGCTTGCTTATTTTTCGAAAAATATTATTTTAGAACGATTTGACTCAAAACCACACCATACAATATAAACTTTGCGAATTGAGTAAACAGTTTTTGATAAATTTAAGGCGGACAAAGTCGCGGGTAACAGCTAGTCTTAAATATAGCTTGAACCAATTCACTTGGCCATTCTACTGGGCAGCTCTCTTCAATCACGTTCCAGCGACCTTACATGAGGTATGAACATTGCTTATTATTCAGTTTTCAAAATGGTATTTCATCTCTGTTTTTTTACTCATTAAATCTGTTGAACACTATTTTTGTTCTCTTGAATCCTCTCTCTGCACAGTTGACCGTTGGTCAATTATTTTGGTTCAAGCTATACAAATTATACTCCAATCATGCTTTAACTATAGCTTTGGGATAGGATTTCCTTGAAAAGGATTAAAATCGAATATTTTCGTTGCAGTGAATGGCCTCGAAGAAAACAGGATTAATTAAAAAAAAAAAAAATAATAACGAGCCAAACAGCATTCAGATACACCATTCGGATGCAACCTTTTTTACTTGCGATTATAGGGACTATAAGGCAAGTTTAGTATTCGTGAATATAAAAAAATTGAGATAACAATCAAACATGACATTACGATCAAAGAGAAGCATAAAAAAGTCATTGTCAAAAAATGTCTGTCTGTCCGGGTGTATATCGAGCTGCAGCCTAAACCGGTTTAAGCGATTGCCTTCAAATTTGGTATGTGTGATTCTTTTGGCATTCCTCAGAGGGGAAATTGAAATTTTATTTGTAGGGCTAAAAATAACGGTACTTGCCATACGACCATTTAAGAAAAGCTTATTTTTCTCGAAAACGGCTCCAACGATTTTGATGAAAATGTTTGAGAATTTTTCTGTTGATTAGAGCCACATATATGGGAAAAGTCTATTAACGGTCATTAAAAGTCATATAACGGTTTTTTTTGAATTTTTGGCTTGCTCGGTAGCGGTTCTATGGATTTCTGTCAAATTTTATATTTGAGAAGATTTAGATAGCCAAATTAATTCTGCATATCAAAATTTTGATGAGCTTTTTTTTCTAATAAAAATTAATTTTTGAATTTTTTTTTTTTTGAAAAATCAATATTTTTAAAACTAATAAAATAAATTGCACAACTGGATCGCACGTACTTGCTCATATGTGAAGTCACATTGTAGAATAAAATTAGAAAAAGTTAAAGTGAACATCAAAGCATTTATTCGATTTTTGTTTGATTGATTGTTCGAATAAAGTACGTTAAAATGTATTGGCTGAAATAATTTAAACGCCATTTTATTTCTTTAGGAAATGTAGCGTTTTTTAAATAAAACGGTTTTTTTAACATTTTTTTTTTAAATTAAAAAAAATAATTCAAGAATAAAAATTAAGCACAAAAATAACGTACATTTAAAAAAAAATTAAAAAAAAAATTCACTTACCCGTTTTCAAAATATTGAAGTACCTAAACCTACCATAAGAAACGAAAACCGTTGTTTCCTAAACTGTTTTGATTAACTGTTACCTATATCTATACCTGATCGCATTATATAACTAACATCTACACCTAAAGAGCAACTACGTGCGACCCAGTCGTGCACCTTATTTGTAGTTAATAAAAAAAGTAGTTGTGTGAGGATAAATTCACATGTCCATCATCATTAGAACAATGATTGGCTTAAACCATGAAAATCGCTTCGCTTCGGTTAAGTGCTTCGCCTTCCTAGTTATAGGCCTCACCTGTGAGCTGTGACTACGTAACGTGCGACCTAGAGAATAAACTGGGTGGAAGTTCCTTCTTCCATTACCTACTGGTACACGAAGTTCGGGGCAACTACTACAAATGTCGGGCATAAGTAATATGGCTATGAATTTCAGTTGTGTATTTTTATCGATTTATAAACTAATTAAGTACTGATTGAACATTGAAGATACATTGATGAATGAAGGTTGGTATAATAAGGATTTAGGACAGGACTGATGTATGAATTCACAGAATTTGTGCAGTAGCTCTAGCTATGTATATCATTCTTTATGATTTAAGATTTTTTAGATTAGATTAGATTTATTTTTTATTACATTTAGTATATGAACGTAAATCATTAATGCATAGCTGTGCCGTCTGCCTGATTGACAACATATAAACATTAAGTATGAACATGGATTGTTCCACCGAACAGTGGAACAAATCTTTACATCGGTTTGGTGAAAGTACGATTAATACTCTTGATATCTCCAAGGCATTTGATAGAGTTTGGCATGAAGCTCTCTTATCGAAAATGCGTGCTTTTGGGATCGATAATACTCTTGTTCGTTGGATTAGAAGCTATCTTCTGGACCGTTCAATACAAGTTGTATTGGACGGATTCAAGTCTGACTCCCACAAAATAAATGCTGGTGTGCCCCAGGGCTCTGTTCTGTCTCCGACTCTTTTCCTCATTTTTATAAATGATCTTCTGCCTGTTACTTCTAATCCACTTAACTGTTTTGCTGACGACTCTACCCTCAGCTTTTCATATTCGTTCGATAATTCACGTCCTTCGCCTTCGGATGTACAATTGCAACGGTGCCGTATGTCAAGATCATTAAACTCCGATTTATACAGAATTGTCAAATGGGGTAATAGGAATCGTGTGGAGTTTAATGCTTCGAAAACTCAATGCTGTCTTCTGTCGTTAAAGCTAAACATACCCCCAATGCCATTGTCCATGAATGGCACTTACATCGAAGAAACCGAAAAGCTCTCAGTACTCGGTATGTGTGTCAATTCAACGCTTTTGAATTGTTCTCTACTTAAATGTAAGTTCATTACACCGCATGCAATATTAAATAAAGCACAAGATTGAGATACGGGAACACTTTTTCCATAGTTAGTGTGATGACGCGGGACACAAAAAAAGATTTGTCTTTCTCTAAGAGGTCTTGAAGGAGCATAAATTGGGTAAAGAGCGAGAAGCACAGAACAGTCAATATGATTAGATAGAACATCTCTGGCCAATAGAACAAGACTATGTTTTCTTCTTAATTCCAGGGTTTTCAGGCCTAAAAGTAAGCACCTCTGATGATAGGAGGGCATATTATTGTCAACCCAGTCCCAGTTCAATTTCCGAAGAGCACACCTAGTAAATTTACGTTGCACAGCCTCTATTCTCTTCACGCTTACTGCATAGATTGGAGACCAAATACAGCAAGCATATTCCATAGTAGACCTCACCAATGAGTAATATAGAAATTCTTTCTAATTTCTCATTAAAAATCCCAGCATTTTATTACCCTTTGAAATCATATAGTCATAGTGACAATTAAACGATAATTTAGTTTCAAAAACTACTCCTAATTCTTTATAAACTGAAACTTTCTCAAGAACTGTGTTATTTATCTTATAATCAAAAAGAATCGGATTTCGAGATCTAGTATACACTTCGAGATATCCAGGTGAAGGCAATTATACTCACACCACTGGAAAATACTATCAAGATCAACTTGTAAAAGACTGTAGTCCAGTGAACATTTGATATGTTTAAATAAATTTAAATCATCTGCAAATAAAAGGTTTTCAGAGTATTTTACGCATTCAGGAAGGTCATTAATAAACAAAATAAACAACAGTGGTCCTAAATGGCTTCCTTCGGGAACTCCTGACAGATTTTGGATTATCTTTGAATTTTTACAAACTGCGTACGTTCTCTCAGGTATTGATCTAACCATTTCAACAATTGAGAGTGAAAACCTAGGTATTCCAGCTTATTTATTAAAACATCGGGTTGCACTCTGTCAAAAGCTTTTGAAAAGTCTGTGTATATGACATCAACCTGGCTGCCACGTTCAATCCCTTTTGTACAAAAGTTTGAAAAGAGAGATAGGTTAGATGTGGTTGATCTTTGGCTAACAAACCCATGTTGTTTATCAGAAATCCCATGCTTGACATTTTCATAAATCCTTTTTTTAACAATGGCTTCAAATATTTTGGGAATGGTTTGAAGCTTTGAAATCGGTCGGTAGTTAAGAACATCCTGCTTAGAACCTGATTTATGAATTGGTGTAATAATTGAGGTTTTCCAAGCATTTAAGAATTGGCCCAGACTTAGAGATAAATTGAATAATTTCAAAAGGGGCTTCGAAAGACTATACCTGCATAGTTTTAAAAATATAGGAGCAATTTCATTACTGTCAGGTTTCTTATTGTCATCTAAAGATGAAAGTTCATCTAACGGGTGATTTTTTTGAGGTTAGGATTTTCATGCATTAGTATTTGACAGATCACGCGGGTTTTCAGACATGGTGTCAAAGAGAAAGATGCTCAGTATGCTTTGACATTTCATCATGAATAGACTTACTAACGAGCAACGCTTGCAAATCATTGAATTTTATTACCAAAATCAGTGTTCGGTTCGAAATGTGTTTCGCGCTTTACGTCCGATTTATGGTCTACATAATCGACCAAGTGAGCAAACAATTAATGCGATTGTGACCAAGTTTCGCACTCAGTTTACTTTATTGGACATTAAACCAACCACACGAATGCGTACAGTGCGTACAGAAGAGAATATTGCGTCTGTTTCTGAGAGTGTTGCTGAAGACCGTGAAATGTCGATTCGTCGCCGTTCGCAGCAATTGGGTTTGTATTATTCGACCACATGGAAGATTTTACGCAAAGATCTTGGTGTAAAACCGTATAAAATACAGCTCGTGCAAGAACTGAATCCGAACGATCTGCCACAACGTCGAATTTTCAGTGAATGGGCCCTAGAAAAGTTGGCAGAAAATCCGCTTTTTTATCGACAAATTTTGTTCAGCGATGAGGCTCATTTCTGGTTGAATGGCTACGTAAATAAGCAAAATTGCCGCATTTGGAGTGAAGAGCATGGTTGCCGTTCAAGAACTGCCCATGCATCCAGAAAAATGCACTGTTTGGTGTGGTTTGTACGCTGGTGGAATCATTGGACCGTATTTTTTCAAAGATGCTGTTGGACGCAACGTTACGGTGAATGGCGATCGCTATCGTTCGATGCTAACAAACTTTTTGTTGCCAAAAATGGAAGAACTGAACTTGGTTGACATGTGGTTTCAACAAGATGGCGCTACATGCCACACAGCTCGCGATTCTATGGCCATTTTGAGGGAAAACTTCGGAGAACAATTCATCTCAAGAAATGGACCGGTAAGTTGGCCACCAAGATCATGCGATTTGACGCCTTTAGATTATTTTTTGTGGGGCTAGTCAAGTCAAGTCAAGTCTAAAGTCTACAGAAATAAGCCAGCAACTATTCCAGCTTTGGAAGACAACATTTCCGAAGAAATTCGGGCTATTCCGGCCGAAATGCTCGAAAAAGTTGCCCAAAATTGGACTTTCCGAATGGACCACCTAAGACGCCTAAGCCGCGGTCAACATTTAAATGAAATTATCTTCAAAAGGTGTCATGGAACAATCTAACGTTTCAAATAAAGAACCGATGAGATTTTGCAAATTTTATGCGTTTTTTTTTTTAAAGTTCTCAAGCTCTTAAAAAATCACCCGTTAGATATTAGCAAATAATATTATAAACAGTAAACAACAAGTGGAAAGATGATACACTAAAAAACCCCAACGATTCTAAAGAAGTTGCACGTCAAAAAAACATTAAAACTAAATCTTTGTCAAAAAGACGCCGGCACTTAAAAAGGAGTCGTGCCTTTTATTTGTTATGAAAGTTTTTTTTTTTTTTTGGGAAACGTAAGCTTTAACTTGGTTTTCTTTAAACCTTTGTCGCAGTGTTCTTTCACTAATATTGGTCTCACGATTTTTATTAATGTTTTTTGGCACACCTCGGACTTTTCGAGAAGGGTTACATTTAAAATGTCGAACGATAAGTTTGTCTTCCCGACTCTTCCTCTTCCTTCCTTCCTTCCTTTTCCGATTTAATTTTTTAAACTGTTAATTTTTTTTTCTTTATCTATCAGATAATAAACTAAGCCCCGACTGCAGTGATATTTTTCAGCGATTTTTTCAGCCCGAATACAAAGATTAAATTCTGCAACAATCGCCGCAAGTGTTTCTAACGCAATTTCCCTAGTTTTATTGATTAATAAAACAAATAAATCAGATAAAGGGTGTTCTGAAAGGTACAAACTATTTTTTTGAGAAGTTCTAATTAGAAAATACATTGTGCAAATAATTTTGCTTATGACTGTATGTAGTTAATTTTTAAAAGAATGAATTATTAGTTTTTTAACTTTCATGTTGGTTATGTTTTGGCCAATACTGTATGTAACTACTATATACATAAAGTGAGTCTGCATTTGACTAAGGATATTTCAATCTACAGCTTGCTTAAACCATTTTGAATAAGTATCTCTAAAGTGTTGTAGAAATTCATTTATTAGTAACATTGTTTCCAAATCGACAAGTATGCAAAGGAGAACTTTTAAAGGGGTATCTGTAAAAAAATCTGAGTCTTTTATGCTCCAAAAGGAAATAAAACTCTTTAAGTTGGGTTTTTGAAAGAATCATCACGAATGCTGCAGTTTTTTTTTTTTTTTATTATTATTATTGTCAACCCTGCTTCTAACCCCAGGAATGAAATTCCAAACAAGCTGCAGCTATCGTCTGCCAGTGTATCAATCTGATTTTATAGTATAGCTCCCTAATGGTGTTTACCTTCGCAATCTCAGAGGGTTCACCACGTAAACACTGCGTTTCTTGGTCCTCTTAATAATTCAACGGAATTCATAATTATTGTGATATAGGTTGTGTGTCCATTTGGTCATTGTTTGTTGAATGAGGAATTACTTTTTATTTCAAGGAAGGGTTAATGGTTCACTTGCAGCTGCTGCTGTGGGAGTTTCAACTTTGCTAGGGACACAAAACAGAGACAAACCCTTCTTAAGGTCAGAAGAAATTTCAAATTATTCTTATACATCGATCAGTAAAGATAGCCCCATCTTTATGCCAAAATATAATAATGTTGGTTGATCTCATGTGTATGCATACATATATTTATGTCCACCCCTAGTCTTGACGTGCGTCGTTGAACACATGGACATTGTCCAACTTAGCTTAGTCAACTTTGTGCTCCCCATCAGCAGTTTCCTTTCGTCGCCATTCAGTTTTTGACCTCGCCAATTGTTTGCGTGAAGATTAGTTTCCTCTTCATTGTTGCATGTTTGTGCTTACCATCCCCTAAGGGGATACACATTCAGGTGCATCATCCATGCATCCATGGAAAAAGCTCCTCATTGTCGTCAGCCTCTGTCAAACGGAGCCGAGAATTCATAAAATATAGGACACTTATCGCTGTGTTCGCTTCACTCTTGTGTTCGTCCTTATAAACAGGCGTCCTTAATTTCTAGAATAATTTACAAAAAAAAAAAAAAAAAAAAGTATACGCTTAATCATAATCCTATCTTTTCCTCCTTTAAAATTATGCTGGGGGGTGTACAATGTACACTTTGTCACACAAGTAAGCACACAACGATTAAATAAAAATATTTTGGAGAAATAAATTAAATGATTTTTATTTCATTACTCTACCAACTTTGACGGAACAGCGAGCATTCTCCAACGTCATCCTGATAAGGCGTATCAGTTTAGCAGGGATTCCAAAGTTAGACATAGCACAATACAGTTCAGCTCGACGAACAGGTGGTGGGTGTCGATGTTATATTCTTGGGGTTTCTCTAGGATCTGGCGTAATGTGAATATCTGGTCGGTGGTAGATTTTCCAGGTCTGAAGCCGCATTGATAAGGACCTATTAGATCATCAGCAAACGGCTTTAGACGCTCACATAAAACGCTGGAAAGGATCTTATAGGCGATGTTCAAAAGGCTTATGCCTCTATAGTTGGCGCAGGTTTCACTGTTCTGTAGAAGTTTCGCACCTCTTTTCTGCAAAAACATCTCTACATCTCCTCGACTTCGCGTTGCTGGTGTTCTTTTTTCTTCCTCCTGAGTATGCGTTCCTCATCCTTCCTTCGCTCAACATAGAGATTTCTGGTGGTTCTCGTATCTCTCTGGAGCCACGACTTGTATGCCTCCGTTTTAGCTTTGTTTGCCTGAGCACATTCGGAGTCGAACCAAGGGTTTCTAGGGGGAGGCTGTGAGAAACCTAATACCTCTGACGCAGCATTTCTTATGGCTTGTTGACATAGCTGCCATTGGTCTTCCGGGTTCATATCATCAGTTGAAGGATTTCTCGCAAGCTCAAGGGATTCGCGGTCTGCATAGGCAGCGGCGGTCTCTTCCGATTGAAGTTTTCCAACATTGAATTTCCTCGGCGTAGTTGGTGTTCGCCTGAGAGCTTCCATTGAGATGCGTACTCTAAGCTTTGCACCGACTAGGTAGTAGTCCGAATCGATGTTTGCTCTTCGGAATGTACGGACATTCAAAATGCTGGAGGAGTGCCTTCCGTCAATCGCAACATGTTCAATTTGGTTGCAGGTTCGACCATCTGGGGATCGCCATGTGCCTTTGTGGATGTCGGGACGTGGGAATCGCGTGTGCTAATCAGCACCATGTTTTTTCCCGCTGCAAAATCGATGAGCCTGAGTCCGTTATCGGAAGTGGTGTCGTGCAGGCTGTGTTTTCCGATCGTCATACCAAAGATGTCCTCCCTCCCAATTTTGGCATTAAAGTCTCCTAAGAGGATTTTAATGTCATTTTTGGGGCATTGCTCATAAGTTTTGGCGAGGAGCTCGTAGAAACTTTCTTTGGTAGCGTTGTCTTTCTCTTCTGTAGGGGCATGGGCGCTTATGAGGCTCAGATGGTGGAATTTGGCTTTAATGCGGATCGTTGTCACTCTCTCGCTGACTTCGCGAAAGCTCAAGACTTTTTGCCTTAGTCTTCCTCTGACAGTGAATCCGCATCCAAACAAGCGCGATCTCCCATCAAGATAGCATTTCCCATAGTAGAAGTTACAGTCTTCTGTTTTTCTCAGGCCAGGTCCATCCCATCGCATCTCCTGAAGGGCTGTTACATCAGCTTGGAACCTGGCGAGGGTCTCGGCTAGCTGCTCGGCCTTGCGCGGCCTGTTCAACGTACGTTCCAAGTGCATATACGTAAATCGTTGTCAGTTTTTCGTTTGCGGGGGGGGGGTGTTGTCAACATTGTTGATTTGGTCATCCGAGGCATATCTTGCATTTTTCATCACAATAAATTTTCCCTTTCATGACCGGCTTGTGAGGCCTGTGCTTCACGTGTAGATCGTGTTGATGGTTGGATGTTCAGAGCGTATCTTTCCTCCTGCTCCTAGTTCCTGAGAAGAGAACTCAGGTATCTACAACCAATGGATCCGATGGATCGAACGCTCGTCGTTAGTTCACCTTTCGGCTATCCAGCGAGCACCGCAAGGAGGTGACGATGCGATTTTGCCCACCCTTTTTATTTATTTATTGCTTTTGAATGTTCTACCTGTTTTATTAACTAGTGGGCTTTGAGTTGTTATGGATGGTATGTCAGTAAGGTTTGTCATAAAAATACTTTCAAGTTCACGTGAGCGTTTCAAAGTATGTTGCATTAATGCTCGTAACCTTAATATTCAAAAATTGGATTTTTTATTATTTGCATTACTGAGACATAGTTTAGACCTGATGTCCCTAGTAGTGCGTATAATATTAAAAACTATAATTTAATCAGAAATGATAGAATTACCGATACCAATGGAGGTGGGGTAACAATTTATTGCAACACATCACTTAATCACTTAAGATTCTTAGTAAATCAGATAGTGGCGGCATAGAGTTTCTTATTCTAGAGGTAACTGATGGCAATACTAAATGTGTCATGGGCGTGGGTTATAATCCTAATAGAAGTTTTTCTCCTGATACTTTATTTTCAGCTCTACAACAATTCTTTGCCAATTATGAGCACATTGTTATCTGTGGAGATTTGAATGCTGATCTTAAGCTTCTGGACACTCGGGCCAATCAATTAAGAGATGTAATTGCGGCAAATGGACTTTATGTCTCGAATTGCTATGCCACTCGTTTTGCCCCTAATTCAACACCCAGTCTTCTCGATCTTATGATAGTATCTGAACTTTCGAATGTCTTCCTACAAGACTAAGTGGTCGTCCCGCAAGCTATAGAACAATCTTCGTCCAATTGGTATTAGGAAAAAGGAGATAGTCCGAAATTTTCCTGATCCTGATGATTTAAATACATCATTTATATTGAGAGACATCCAAAACGATCAAATTGCTTGTGATCCATCTACAGTGTTTGAGGTTAATTCTGTCTCTGAATCTGAGGTTATGGAGAGCATCTGATCTATTAATTGTGATGCTATTGGAGATGGTGGGGTGCCAATGTGTTTTATAAAAATGATTATACCTCATGTTTTGAGCGACCTGACGCAATTGATAAATGTTTGCATTGCGTCCTCATTATTCCCAGAAAACTGGAAAATAGCTAATTAGTATACTTCCTTGCCTGTCGAAAGTCTTTGAGAAAATTCTGGCCTCACAGATATCGACTTATCTTAAAAGGTTTAATTTACTGTCACCACTTCAGTCTGGTTACCGTGCGAATCACAGTTGCCAAACTGCACTGATCAAAGTCCTTGAAGATATTTGATGTCAATATGACTTGGACAATGTAACTGTTCTCTGTCTGTTGGCTTGTGACAGAGTAAACCATGAATTACTTTGCCAAAAACTGAAGTACTATTTTGGCTTTCATGATAGAGCTGTGCAACTGGTCAAGAGTTATCTGTGCAATCGCAGCCAAAAAGTCATGTGTATACCACAAGGTTCTATTTTAGGGCCTTTATTGTTCTGTACATTTATAAACGACCTTGCTAATGTTTGTTCTGATGTATCGCTGCATCTATATGCAGATTATGTACAATTTTACATGTTACAGGAGGATCTAATATATAGGTTCAATGAAGATCTTAGGGCAATTAACAAGTGGTCCATAGATAATGAATGGTCTTATTGCTATATCCAAAAAGCAGATTGACACCTCCAGTTTTTCTCTCCCAAATCCAGCTTCAGTTTGTTGAATGTGTTACTAGTCTAGGCTTTAAAATCAATCAATCAATCAATAGAGGAAAACACTTACTATTTTATATAAATATTAGCTTTAAGATTCATGTACACTCATCGCCACTTGAATGGGACACCCTGTACACTCTTTTTACTTTGCTTATAACTCAAAAGCGGAATGATAAAATAATGGTACTTTGCCCGTTATCTTTTTGCAACTCTTTTCTTCTTTCTCTATGACAAATTGCAAGTTCTGGAAAAAAGCCGTTATATTTTTTTTCTACTTTATGTTAACTTTGGTCTAAATTAAAGCAATATTTTTGCGCCACTTGAATAGGCCATGCATTTAGTTTAATCGTTATCTTTGTCACGCGGAATTGTAACTATTTTTCGTTGATCGAACTATTTTGTAAATTTCGATTATTTAATTTAAAAAAAACTTAAAATGGGCCGAGGAAAAGTGTTGACCGAGGCGGAAAAAGGACAAATCAAAGCATATAAGGACGCTATGTTATCTATTGCCAAAATAGCTAAAAAAGTCGAGAGGTAATGAGCTTAAATATGGAAAACATGAAAGGCCGCACACACAGTGTGCTTACTAATGCGGAAAGGCGACTTATATTAAGAAAAGCGTCAAATTCTCACGACTCTTTGGCAAAAATCAGGGAAAAATGTGGTCTTAAAGCAAGTCTAACAACCATGCGTCGTGTTATTTCGAAAGCTAAACACATAAAAAGACTTAAAATCAAGAAGAAGCCACCCCTTAACCCAGTTCGAAAAGAGCAACGCCTCAGTTTTTGCCGCGCACATGTTACCTGGACTTCTGAGTGGCATCGAGTGGTCTTCTCCGACGAAAAAAAATTTAATTTGGAAGGTCCCGATGGATATAGCTACTATTTCCATGACCTCCGCAAAGAAACTCATTATCTGGACCCCGGCTGCATAGCAGAGTTGGAGGTGTAATGGTTTGGGGAACTATTTCCTATTATGGCACCTGCAAACTACATTTTGTGTCAACAACAATGAATGCGTTGTCTTACAATGGTATATTGAAAGAGGCCTTTCCATACTTTCAAACCCTTTTTGGACCTCTGCCCTGGATTTATCAACATGATAATGCGCCAATACACACAGCCCGGGTAGTTAAATCGTATATACAGAACCAAAATGTGGAGCTATTAAGCTGGCCGCCCTACTCACCGGACTTGAATATCATAGAAAATGTTTGGGGATGGCTGACACGTCAAGTATACGGATCAGGAAAACAATATTCAACTATATCCGAACTAACCCAAGCCATCGAATTGGCTTGGAGCTCGATTTCGCTAAATTATTTGGGCAGTTTGTATGCATCCCTTCCAAACAGGATGTGTGAAGTTTTGGAGCAGAAAGGTGGCTCAACACACTATTAAAACATTTTTGTTTGTTAAATAAAATACTCCAGTTACCTCCAATTAAAGTAACGTTCGTAATAAAAAGAATAGTAATACTCTAAAATGGTTTTTTATTAAAGTGTCCTATTCAAGTGGTGCGAAATTTGGACCTCGCAGTTTGCCTGTTTTTGATCAATAATTTTTCATTAATACTTAAATCCTTAACATTAAATCTTTTTTCAGGTGAAATAAAAACAATTAACTGAACTTAAGATTAAAAAAAAAAATAGGTCTCTAGCATGTTTGGTTTGGGAACTATGGACTATAGAAAAAAAACCTAAGGGGTGTCCTATTCATGTGGCGAGGAGTGTATTATCATCATTATCTGTATTTTTAAGTACTATAAAAGACTATAAGTCTTATGTGTACATTGGTACAAAATGCAGTGAATATATTTTTACTGACTAGATCATTCTTTCCCTCAGTGTACGTATGTACGTAAATATTCACAAGACCATGTTGTTCAATTTAATTTATATAAAAAACCCTTTATATTACCAATATAGTTCATAAGAACACCTTAACGAAAATTGCTGAATTTAATTAAATTTGACCGACCGATCGTTCTATGGTTCAATACATTGTGAAACCAAGTAAAGATAAGGATAAGGATGCACATGATTCAAGCCAATGCATTTTTAAAATCTCAGAGGCATAAAAGTATCAAATTTAAAAAAAAAAAAACCTCACGCAATTAAAGGATAAAAAAAAGTGAACAAAATGCGGTACACACTACACACATCACATATGCATGTGCGATCGATGTAATTGGAGATGTTCTTCGAAAAAAGGTGATAAATTCAGGCCATTCACTATACATCTAAAATGAAAAGAAATGGACCTGCGCTCCTTATGGTTTGGTGCCCTTTTCACGCATCAAAAGAACTTTTAACAGGATCGAGTGCTAAATTAGAAAGCTTGTGCTTCTGAATTACGTCATTTTCCAGAGCATTTCAAGGGGCAAACATAAACATTTTATGAGTTATTATGCTAAGGAGGTGTTGCACTGATGCGTTCGGAAGGCTCCCTGAAATTAAGCTAAAAAAATGAAATGGAAAAAACGTCAAAAAAATGGTCACGGCTGGGTCGCACGTACTTGCTCTTATGTGCCTAATTACATTGGAAAGCAGGATATTTGACAGAAAGAAGTAACATTTGCGTTGAAAAAAAATAAATAAATAAAAAGTGTTAAAAACCACAATACTTAAGGGTTTTTAATAAAAATGAAGTACGCCATCACACGTCTTAAATAACAAGAAATTTATGAAAAATGTATTTCGAAAATTGTAGACCGGTTTTGATAAAATCCTGTTTTTTTTTTTTGAAATTTTGGTATGCAGTTTCTTAGAATTTATTAATATACATGTGATTATAAAATTTCAAATAATTGTTTTTGATTAGTTTTCAAAACATTGATTTTTGAAAAAAAAAAAATTAAAAATTAATTTTAATTAAAGAAAAGCTATTCAAAATGTTGATATACAGCATTAATTTGACTACCTCTAGATCTTCTTAAATATAAAATTTGACCGAAATCCAAGGAGCTGTTACCGATAAAGACAATAATTAAAAAAACCTTTATATGAAAGGTACCGTTAATAGAGCTTCCCGTAAATTTGGTTATAGCAAATACCAACAAAAAAATTCTCAACAATTTTCATTAAAATCGGCTCCAACCGTTTTCGAGAAAAATAAGCTTGCCGCCCATACTCTTGACTTGTTTCTTACTTCTCACCCTGATAAATATACCATTAGTGTAACTTCTCCATTTGGCACTTCGGACCATTGTGTCATTTCAGCAAATTTCTCGTCCTCCACACATCCAGTCAAAGAAAAACCTCCCACCAGAACCATTTGGCAATACGAGAAAGCCAACTCGGAGGGCCTGAATATTTTTTTCCGAAACTTTAACTGGTCACTATGCTTCCTCGATAGTGACATTGATGCCAGTGCTGAAATGATCACAAATGTGATTCTTCTAAGGATGCGTGCTTATATTCCCAACAGACTAAAAAGCATCAAACCTAAAGAAAAGTCTTGGGTTAATTCTGAGTGTAAAGAAGCTATCAGGCTCAAAGAAGTAAGTTTCCGATTCTACAAAGCCAACCCTACAGAGGAAAATCGGAAAAAGCACAAACAAGTAAGAAACTCATGCAACTCCGTTATTGAAAGAACAAAATTTTTGCATGACCACAAATTACGGCCAAAAATTCTGCAGTGTCCCAAAGGCAGTAAAAATTTTTGGTCATTTGTAAAAAATATTAAAAACATCTTCGGTTCCAACGCTCGTCGACAATAACAAACCATTTGTTTACTCTTCAGAAAAGGCAAACTTGTTCGCAGCACATTTCACTGCCAGTTCAGTTCTACGCTGCCTCACAGCAACGTTGCTCCTCCTGTACTTGAGAATGTAAATTTTTCCATGGGACAGATTTTTTCCGCACTCGTACAGTAGCAAGAGTTCTCAAAGATCTCGATATACACAAATCCGCTGGCCCGAATGGTATACCCTCGATTCTTCTGAAGAGGTGTTCTTCCACACTGGCAAAGCCACTTCGTAAGCTTTTCCATCGCTCCTACTCTTCTGGAATCTTTCCTAGAAGATTGAAAACAGCACTTGTCCAGCCTGTCTCTAAGAAAGGTGACCCATCCTCATCTTCCTCCTACCGACCCATACCAATGACATCCCTTCTTTCTAAGGTCATGGAAACACTGATTAACCGTCAGTTTAAGGAATTTTCTCGAAGATCGAAAGCTTCTCCATGACCGTCAGTATGGCTTCCCCAGCAACCGTTCCACTGGTGATCTGATGGCATATCTCACCGAACAGTGGAACAAATCTTTACATCGCTTTGGTGAAAGTAAGATTATTGCCCTTGATATCTTCATTTGATAGAGTTTGGCATGAAGCTCTCTTATCGAAAATGCGTTTTTTTGGGATCGATAATACTCTTGTTCGTTGGATTAGATGCTATCTTCTGGACGGTTCAATACCACTTGTATTGGACGGATTCAAGTCTGATTCCCATAAAATAAATGCTGGTGTGCCCCAGGGCTCCGTTCTGTCTCCGACTCTTCCTCATTTTTATAAATGATCTTCTGTCTGTTACTTCTAATCCACTTAACTGTTTTGCTGACGACTCTACCCTCAGCTTTCCTCCCCTTAAAAGTTTCTCCTGTAATACTTGTCTCGCAAGGAATGCCCATCATTTCACCCTTGAGCCCAATATCGGATGTACCGTGAAATACAGAGATTCTTTTTTTTAGCCGAACAACACGAATTTGGAATAGTTTCCCCGGCGGGATTTTCCCTTGCCATTTTGATCTGCAAACATTCAAAACCAATGTTAATCGACACCTCCTATCTCTCCCCTCACTATCTTCTAAAGCCCGCGCAGTGTGTTCTACATTAAAAGGGAAACAAATAGTCCCTTCTGCGGGTTAATTATAAAAAAAAAACTTTGACTGATCAAAACTACGCCCACGTCTCGGGTGTGTGGTGAATTTATCAAAGTCGGTGATAAGAAATAAGTATTGAGTATTGGCCGATTGACCTGATTGACCTACAATCTCTGCGAAAATTAATAGAACGTGACTACGTTTCTGTCCCTGGGTGCATCGTGGTATAGTGTTGTGTTTTTTTGTGATTGCTTTGCCGGCGGGTCCGGGGTTCGACTCCCCTTCAGATCCCACGGAAATGGTTGGGAGTGTAAGTCACTATTCACATACATCTGTATGTACAGAATTGAATGTTACTTCACATCTCAAAATCAAAATCAACTTTTAATTTGTATCCTCAGTGGCACGCAATTCCCATTACAAGCCAGCCAATGGGCAATTATTTAACAGCAAACAAATGGAGTCATGTAATATGCTAGAAAAAAGGACCATTTGACTTAACTCCTACTCGTATATAATTGTTTGTTGGTGTTTTGTTAACTGTTCCTTTTTTCAGTACCTGTATATATGCAGTGATCGGCATAGTTCATACGGTTGCAATAGTTATATCTATTTAGGAAATGAATAGAATAATCGCTTCAACACCCCTGAGAGAATAAAACTGAAGCTACACAGGAGCTATTGTCACAGAACGTTTACTCCAGCCAAACCACCCTCTTGTGCAACTATTTGCCTCTTCATGTACCGCCCAACACAAATTCGATGCATTCAAAGAGACTCTAAAAGCTTTTACGAGTCGTGGTGTTTACATGATGGACGTGTTGGAAAGGTTTCGAGCATGGGAATGTTTGCTGCTGGCCAGAAAGTACAGTAGTAACTAAAAACATTGGAGTAATATTATAGACAACCTATTTTTAAAAATGTTTAGCTCTGCACTAAGTTTTTCTCAATTATAAACAAAAAAAACCCTGCACTAGTTAAAATCAAATTTGAAAGTTTGAAAACCTTAGGGAATTTTGTTGTTATTGGATTTAGGCAGGGTTTGTGTTCATTTTTATTTTCAAAATGGCGTTTTGTGAGAGCGAATAGTCATTCTCTCTGAGAGTTTTTAGTTTCACACTAAAAACATAATACAGGGGACTCCTTCCTCTTATTAAAATTTTTGTTTCACAGTAAGGGAAAATAAATTTTCGAGTCGTCTATAGTTACGGTCACCATCCGTCCCGTATTTCCCGGGACTTACATACTTACTTAGGGGTCGCTACAGTTCGGGACGAACCTGTCTCCAGTTTCGCACTCCAAGATGGTTGAGGTCGTCCTAAGGCGATGTGTTCCTTGACTGCATCTACCCTCTGGGATGGAATCGAAGATCCTGCGAGCCGGAGCATTGTTGTCCATTCGCTCTACATGACCTAGCCATCTTAAACGTGATATGCGTATTTTTTTGACCAGGTCAATTTCGGTATACAGCTCGTATAGTTCTTGGTTGAACCTTCTCCTCCAAAGCCTGTTAACGCAGATAGGGCCGAAAATCTTCCGAAGACACTCGAAACGACTAAGGATATCTTCATCCGCTTTAGATAGAGTCCATGCCTCGGCGCCATAGAGCAGGGCTGGCATTTTTAAGGTCTAATACAGAGTCTCCTTTGTCTTTCTAGAGAGGGCTTTGCTAGTCAACTGCCTTCCTAGCCAAACAGCGATTGGCAAGAGTAATTCTTCGCTTTATTTCTGACGAGATGTTGTCAGATGTTATAGCGGATCCGCGGTAAACAAAGTCCCTAACTACCTCAAAGTTGTACCTGTCCCCAAAGGCGGGGATTGGTTTTGTCCGCGATTTTCATTTTAGTGATTTTCTTAGTTCTTACGATAAATCGATGGAATGACAGTTGCGGATCGAGTCCTGTTCTGCGTCTGGTTTTATATTTAGTATTTAAGTCATATCTTTAGGAATTCATAAAGAATTTTTTTTTCCAAATCTTCCTTGTTGATACAAAATTACAATAACCTGTAACGGCTTGCGACCGTATGTGAGTGACTTGTGACAATCCGTATCAAGGCTTAATTCGCTAACATTAGCCTTATATGCGCTCAAGCCCCCACAGAGGATATGACGCCACCAAAGATGACTTCTACGAGCTCCTCGACAAAACCTATGAGCAATGCCCTAAATACGACGTTAAGATCGTACTAGGCGATTTCAACGCCAAAATAGGTAATAGAAGAAATCTTTTGTTGGATTGTCGGAAAACATAGCCTACACGACACAACGTCTGAAAACGAACTTAGACTAATTGACTTTGCAGCGGCACATAACGTCACCATTGCAAGCACACGGTTTCCTCATCTTGATATACACAAAGGGACTTGGCGACACCCAGATCAAAGAACCGTCAACCACATTGATCACGTTACGATCGATGCAAGATACGCCTCCAGTATCTTGGATGGTCGCACCTTCCGAGCAGCTAACATCGATTCGGATCACTACCTTGTTGCAGCAAAGGTAAGAATGCGAATAACCCGAACTCCACAACAACGGAGTAATACTGTGAGGACGTATGACGTCGGAAAACTGCAATCGCAAGAAACCGCCAAAACCTATGCCGATCGAATATCCCGTAACCTCTCAAGAAATCCAGTACCGCCAGCATTAAGTGCCGAAGACCAGTGGCAACACTACCATCAGAGATGCCGCAACTGATGTGCTAGGTTTCACCAGAACACCACCACGGAACCTCTGGTTCGATGACGAATGCAGGCAGGCACATGCAGCCAAACAAGAGGCATATAAAGTGGCGCTGCAAAGAAAGACGAGAGCTGCTCGCGAGCTCTACGAGCAGAAAAGACGGGAAGAACACCGGCTTCTCCAAAAGAAAAAGAGTGAGCTTGAGATCGAAGATATTGAATTGGTGGAGTGCCTACTCCAACTCATCTCTAAAGTTTGGTCAGACGAAAGTATGCCTGATGAATGGAACCTCAGCATTGTTTGCCAGATCCACAAGAAAGTAGACACTCTAAACTGCGCCAACTATAGAGGAATTAGTCTCTTGAATATCGCCTACAAGATCCTCTCTGCCGTACTATGTGAACGCCTGAAACCTTTCGTCAGCAACCTGATTGGCCCCTATCAGTGTGGTTTCAGACCAGGAAGGTCCACAATCGATCAAATGTTCACGCTACGGCAGATCCTGGAAACTACCCAAGAATTCCAAATCGTCCGACTGTGCAGGATGACGATGGAGAACTCTCGCTCCTCCGTCAAGGTTGGTACTGACCTCACAGAAGCTTTTAACGTCAAGAAAGGATTCCGACTTATTACTTGAAAGAAACTCGCAAGTTTATTGTAGTGTGACAATTTTTTTCAAGTCTGTGCAATTGTTAGCTTACACTGACGACATAGACATCATTGGCAGAACTCGACGAGTTGTCACTGGAACGTTTGCTAGTATTGAAGCTGAAAAGGCTAAGATGGGACTAGCAGTCAATGAGGCCAAAACGAAGTACCTGCTGTCCACAAAAAGGGACACACAACACCGGCGGATTGGACAAAACATTACAATAGACGGGTACAACTTTGAGACAGTTAGGGACTTTCTTTACCTCGGATCCGCTATAACATCTGACAACAACATCTCGTCAAAAATAAAGCGAAGAATTAGTCTTGCCAATCGCTATTTCTATGGGCTAGGAAGGTAATTGAGTAGCAAAGCCCTCTCTCGAAAGACAATGGAGACTCTGTATAAGACCTTAATCATGCCAGTCCTGCTCTATGGCGCCGAGACATGGACTCTATCTAAAGCGGATAAAGATATCCTTAGTCGTTTCGAGCGTAAGATTCTTCGAAAGATATTTTGCCCTACCTGCGTTAACGGGCTTTGCAGGACTACACGAGCTGTATAGCGACATTGATCTGGTCAAAAAAAATACGCATATCACGTTTAAGATGGCTAGTAGAGCAAATGGACAACAATGCTGTAGCTAGCAGGATCTCCGATTCCACGATTCCATCTCAGAGGGTAGATGCAGTCCAGAAAGACCTCGCCTTAGGTGGCCCGCTCAAGTGGAGGACGACCTCAACCAACTGGCTCCAAAAAATTATGTTTTAAAATATTTATTAATTGGTTCCGAAACTTCTTGAAAATCATATCATTTTCAAAAACCCAAATCTCAGTTAGAACAATTTTTTTAGAGACTCAATGTGAGCAAGAAAAATGGAAAAAAAAATCTCTTAAACTTTGAATATTTCGTTGAATGCAAAAACAGTTGTCAGAAAAACTACGAAGTTCTCGAGAACTGCTTAACCGATTACAATCAAATTTGATATTCAGGACCAATTCGGCATAAAAATATTTTGGAAAAACTTTTTTTTTTGATTGTTAATAATTTTTTTTGAAAAATCGATATTTTGCATTTTTTTCTTAGTTTTGTTTTTAAATGTAATTAATTTTTGGGTTCAAGTTTGCATTCTTGAATAATTTTTTTTTTTAATTTTGAAAAAAAAAAATTGTTAAATTAAAACCATTCCCACAATTAAAAAAAAACAAATTCAGGCTTTTTCACATTTTCTTAAGAAATAAAATGGCGTTTAAATTTTTCCGCCAAACTGCTTAACCACACCCCAAGTGTCTTAAACCTTTTCTCTTGACAACTCAAGTTTCGCTCTACAGGTGCAGAGGCTTTTTGGTAGAGGACGCTATGAATTATAGTTTCAAACAAAACAATAACAACAAATCATACGCGCGCCTTAATACTTCTGACCACAACTGTTTACTTTATGTTTGTTATGTTAGGAATGTCTGCTAATTGAGTGGCATATCAAGTGCGTCTGCTTATAAAACAAGCAAAATGTTGAAAAAAAAACATCAAAATGAAAAAGGGCTTTTACAGCCCAACATCGTTTTTGTCCGAAATCTCAACTAATAGTTTAAATCTTCTTTAATGTTTCCCTCAAATTTCATGGGAAGCCGTATTGGAATAGGGCTTAAACGAATTTTCTATGGTGGGTTTGGCCTAATCGACACACTCTCGTCGGCCACTATAGTAGATTTAATATTGAATTGAGGATAGTGCAATATTAATGTTCAGATCAGACTACGTTTGTGGGCTAAGTGCAAATAGAGAATGACTGCAGTATTCCAAATAAAATTATAAAAACGTGTATTTAAATTAAGGCGCATTGTTTTACGTTAGTTTGGCTACTTGCGATTATAGGTACTATAAGGCAAGTTTAGGATTCTCAAACATGACGTACAAATATTAGTTAGGAAAAATGTCTGTCAATCTCTCAGTCTCTCAGTCTGTCAGTCTGTATGTATATTGATCTACAGCTAAAGCGATTACCATCAAATTTGGTACGTGGGGTTCTTTTGACATTCCTCAAAATCTAGCGATTTTTATGAACATTTTTTGTTGGTATTGGCCATCATTTGAATAGAACAAAATTTACGGGATAAGTCTATTAACGGTACCTTTCATATAACGGTTTTTTTAAATTTTGAGCTTTATCAGTAACGGCTGTTTGGATTTCTGTCAAATTTTATATTTGAGAAGATCTAGGTAGCCAAATTAATTCTGCATATCAAAATTTTGAATAACTTTATTTTTCTAATTAAAATAATTTTTTTTAATTTTTTTTTTTTTTGAAAAATCTATATTTTTATAATAACATGTATTTTATTTTATATTAGTAACCTCTTAAAAACTGCATACCAAAATATTTAAAATAAAAATTGTTAAAAAAAACTAAAAATAAAAAAACAGGATTTTATCAAAACCGGCCCTACAATTTTCGAGATACATTTTTCACAAATTCTTCATTTTTACTAAAAACCGTAGTATTGTGGTTTTGATACTTTTCATAAGTTCAAACTGTGTTATTTCCAACGAAAATGTTACTTGTTTCTGTCAAATATCTTGTTTTCGAACGTAATTAGGCACATAAGAGCAAGTACGTGCGACTAGGTCGTGCCCATTTTTTTTTTATAGACATTAGCTATCATCTTATTTAAAGCAAAATTGAGTGAAAAGCCTATTAACGGTACCTTCATATAATGGTTTTTTTAATTTTCGGCATTTTGGGTAACGGTTCATTGGATTTCAATAAAATTTTGTATTTGAAAAGATCTAAGTAGCCAAATTGATTCTGCATACCAATATTTTGAATAATTTAATTTTTTATGCAAAATTTTTTTTGAATTTTGTTTTTTTTTTTTTTTGAAAATTCAATATTTCTTAAAACTATTCCAAAAAAAAAAAATTTTTATTTTATGATGAGCTGTATATTAATAAACTCTAAAAAATTGCATGCCAAAATCTCGAAAAAAAATTTGTTTTCAAAAAACTAAAAATAAATAAACCCGTACTCCATTTTTAGTAGAAACCGTTAACTGCTGTAGTTTTGGCATTTATTTTATCGTTATTTTTTTAAACAATGCTCTAGCGAATTAGCCAGTTGCATTCCTCCCCTAAAATGATTCAACCTTAATACTCATACTGCAAGGAATGCCCATCAGTTTACCCTTGAGCTCAACTTCGGACGTCCTCTTAAATATAGAAATTATTTTTTCAGTCGCACCACACGAATGTGGTGTTTGTGTTTCCCTTCCATTTTCATATGCAGAACTTCAAAAGTAATGTGCATTGGTATGTCCTCTTTCATCCCTCCTCTTTTCCTTAATTCTCGTACGTTGTTCAAACATTTTAAGGATATATAAAAGCTGCGAAAGGGTTTCTTTTAAATATCTTGCCTTCCAATGTGATTAGGCACATAAAAGCAAGTACATGCGACCCAGTCGTGCCCATTTTTTTGTTCTGTAACAAACGCGTAAAATAAGAAGTATTAATGAATACAATGCGAGCACTAGAGAAGGAATTTTAAAGCTCGTCGCTTCAAGAAACTCAAATGAGTTATAATCGAACGTTGATTGAATATTGAATAAAGACGAGGTGAAAAATTTCTCGAATCTTTGGAGGAAATTTAAACGCTTCGCAGCATTTCTGGCAACCTTTGAATATGTTGTTATTGCACTGAAGAAGAAGAGATATTGATTAAGCATAGCGCAGGCTGTGAAAGGATCTAAAAGGAGGAGACACCGGAAGGACGGTAAAACAGAGTTTGACACGGCACTCCACATTCGCATGGTACAGGTAAAAAAAGAAACCCTGAATTGGACTGTATTTTCGAAGCTGGGCTTAATGGTAAACAGGATGAGCATTTCTTGCGAGTTTTTTTTTATAAAAGAAACCATAAAATAAGAAGAGACTTGAGAACTTGAGAGCAGGTGTAGCGATGCTTGAGATGCACCCGCTTAGAGCGTATAAACGCTTTATAAATTGTAGCCAGATCAGAAGGTAAAGAAAAATTCTTGTGTTGATGCAGAAAATCTAAGCACTAAGGTATTTCGTTGAGTATCGTGAAATATAGAAATTCTTCCTTTTTTAGCCGAACAACACGAATTTTGAATGGTTTACCCAGATAGATAGATTTTGATAGAAAAAGCGCTGAATGTCAAACTTTCTCAATCGGTTGTACCCTAAGTCGAAGGGAGCGGGTCAGAATTCCGATTTTTAAAATTCTGTAAGACCAAAATTCTTTTTTTTTATATTTTGAAAACACTGCATGACCAAAGAAATTGTTTTTGAGCTCCTGGACAAAACATTCGAGCAGTGCCCTAGCTAAAACATCAAAATTGTGCAGGCGACTTTAACGCCAAGCTAGGGATGTCTTTGGTGATGCAATCGGCCAATTGACTTTGCTGCGGGAAGAAATATTGTTATAGCTAGTACCAAGTTCTCGCACCTCAAAATTCACAAAGGGACATGGAGATTTCCTGATCAATCCGCTGTCAACCAGATTAACAACATTGCGATCGATGCAAGGCATTACTTCAGTATGAGTAGGGGGGCAAACATTGACTCGGACCACTATCCCGTTGTAGCCTTGGTCAGACTGAGGATATCCCAACGAACGCCAAGGTAATGCTGTGAGGAAGTTTTACGTCGTCGGACGGCTGCAATCGCAAAAAAAATCCAGGTCCTTTTCTGATCGAGTCTCAAATAACTTCCAAAGGAATCCTTTACCGCCAGCATCAAGTATTGAGAACCAGTGGCAATATTGCCAAAATGCAGGGAAGCCGCCACTGAAGTACTGGGTTTAACACGGCCACCACAACGAAACCCCTGGTTTGGTTATGAGTGTCGCTGAAAAGAAGGACCAGAACTGTTCGTGCGCTCTACGAGCAGTAGAGGAAAGAAGAACACCAGCTTCTCGGAAAGAAAAAAAGGGATCACCAGAAGCACGCGATCGAGGAAATGGAGAGCTGTTATTGCAGGAATAAAGCTCGAAAGTTTTACCAAAAGGTAAAAAAAACTGTCAAGGCTGCAGAGCTCGAACTGAAGACGATCAAGGGAACATCGTAGCGGAATCGCAGTCGATGTTGGGAATATGGAAAAACCACTTCTGCTGACTGTATAACGGCGGTGACGGAACGAGTTCCGCTGTCAGGCAGAATGGTCCGTCTTATCTGGGCGAAGTAGACCAACAATTCCGCCCACCACAATTGGATGAAGTAAAGCTAGCTTTTTTGTCAAAAAATTAATTAAACAAACATTGGTTGTCTGTAAAGTCGGTTTACGGGCGATAATTTTACGTGATAGTCATACAAAAACATTGATTTGTAACATTGTGTCGTCTATTTTAATGTTCGCGGTTTAAGGAAGAATTTCTTTCACTTGTATGTCTACACTTCAATACAGGCCAGCTGTTTTGGCATTAAGTGAAACTCAGGTTAGAATCAATGCTGTATTATCAGAATTTGCTCTACATGGGTATAGCTTGGTACCATTACTCTTTTCCCATCATGGTCTCGTGGTCTATGTTAGGAATTATATTGCTTGCCAGAGCCTTCCCCAATATGGGCAATGTTCCAACACGGAATTTAACTTCTTGTAGCTCAAATTTACTGTCCGCAAGCATGTCATTTATTATTGTTTTATTTACAGGAGTCCAAATCTCGACAGTTATTCGACTTGTAACGAGTGTGATGCGCTGTCTGATTCCATCTCGGAAATTGCTTGTCCTCGCACTGAAATCGTTATTGCAGGCGTTCTCCATCTGGTACTTCGAACCATTGTGTCATTTTAGCAAAGCATTTTCTGGCAAAGCCACTGCGTAAGCTTTTCCTAGTTGATGGAAAACAGCATTTGTCCAGCCTGTCCCTCTTCCTACTGACCCATAGCACTAGCATCCCTTCTTTCTAAGGTCTAGGAAACGCTGATTAACCTTCAGTTTAAGGAATATCTCGATCATCGAAAGCTGCACCGTTCCACTGGTGATCTGATAGTATATCTCACCGAACTGTGGAACAAATCTTTGCATCGCTTTGGTGAAAGTAATATTGAAATTTGCAAGGCATTCGATGGAGTTTGGCATTAAGCTCTCTTATCAAAAATCGTGCTTTTGGGATTGATGATACTCATGTTCGTTGGATTAGAAGCTATCTTCTGGACCGTTCAACACAAGTTGTATTGGACGGATTCAAGTCTGATTCCCATAAAATAAATGCTGATGTGCCCCAGGGCTCCGTTCTGTCTCCGACTCTTTTCCTCATTTATATAAATGATCTTGTGTCTGTTACTTCTAATCCACTTAACTGTTTTGCTGATGACTCTACCCTCAGCTTTTCGTATGTTCAATAATTCATTTCCTTCGCCTTCGGACGTACAATTGCAACGGTGCCGTATGTCAAGCTCATTAAATTCCGATTTATACAGCATTGTCAAATGGGGTAATCCAATGCCATTATCCATGAATGGCACTTGCATCGAAATAACCGAAAAGCTCTCAGTACTCGGTATGTGTGTCAACGACCTCCGTTGGAACGACCATATATTTGAGATCGCTTAAAATGCTGCTAAGTGCTTAGGTTTTCTGTATAGATGCAATAAGTTTTGTCGTCTCGCAAGGAATGCTCATCAGTTCACCCTTGAGCCCAATTTCGGACGTACCGTGAACAATAGGGATTCTCTTTTTAGGCGAACAAGACGAATTTGGAATAGTTTACACGGCGATATTTTCTATTGCATTTTGATTTGCAAGCATTCAAAACCTTCTGTCCTTCCCTCCCTATTATCCAAATGTTCGCGCAGTGTACTTACATACATTAAAAAGGAAACAAATACTAGTCTCTTGTGCGCGCGTTAATTATAAAAAAGAGCTCCCATAGCCCTGGCCAAAGCAGCCTCTACATGTCGATTGAAATACTGTTCTAGCCAGATACCAAGCTACTTTACCACACCTTTACTCGCCAGTGGATGGCCATGTGACCCAACGATGACTAGTTTGTCCCAGTTCTTTCTCGTATCCCTAGAGACCCTAGAAAAAGGGGTTCTAAACAGGACAGTTTGACGTTTCTAGAAGTTAATTTTCAGCCACAGTATTGTTGAATTTAATCGAAGTCACGTTCTGATAACCTCAACTTTTGGACCTGTTTTTTCTTATATAT
This sequence comes from Platycheirus rosarum, assembly GCA_963971375.1. Taxonomy (NCBI): domain Eukaryota; kingdom Metazoa; phylum Arthropoda; class Insecta; order Diptera; family Syrphidae; genus Platycheirus; species Platycheirus rosarum. The sequence goes on from OZ020511.1 coordinate 2,621,639, forward strand.
TGTCAGTGCAATTCCTTTTCCGACCAATTTCAATCAAAATTGAAAATATTAATTTTTGTTTGAAATTGATTTTAAAAGTTTTTTATATAAATGAAGTCTTGTTATGGGATACAACAACGAACTCCTGTCAAACGAAAATACTTTGATAACATACATTCAGGCTACTACTATACTTTGAGAAGGATAATACTTTCGTAAGAAAATGCCAAATTTCCTGTACCACTGTAGCATTTACTAGTACCAAACTACCAAGGTAAGGTACCGAACCAACCACGTTCTCTGGTTCTGGATTTCTGAATAAACAGAAACACTCAACTACTCATTACTCAACTCAACTCAATCCAACTGGAATTTGTGCGCATATGCACAACTATGAACACATTCAAAAAGCCAAGCAGTACACACATACAAATACAACATGACAAAGTTGTAGAAATTAGAGGAGTTCATATTCATTCTTTTCATATACAACCAATAAGAATAAACAGAGCAGAAGCAGAAGCAGACGTCAAGTTTAGAGCGAGAAAATTTGTTTAGGGTTCGTTTAATAAACAATAAAAATGAAAAGTTTTTACAAAATTAGTTAAAAAAGTACCTTCACACTAGTTATGTGACAAAGTGGAAGAACACTTCCAAATTAAAATACTTTCAAGGAGAAAATTGTGTTCGTAGTAAAAGGGTGACAATAATCTTCAAGTAACTCTTTAAGGGGCCTTTAATAATGTTAATTCTGTCCACATCAATTCACTACTGTACGATTGGGTTAAACTCTCAATCTATGCTCCAAACGTGAATTGTTAATTCAAAAACGGGTGGAAAGAAAGTTACATCGACACCGTTATAATGCCATCGGGTAAATTTATTGGTACCTTGTATGATCTTCTGCAAGCAGCTTTTGATGAGCTCAACTATTGGGCAAAATAGACATTTGCACATAAGTCTCAAGACGTTGATGTGGAAGAAGGCTCATATCACTTCCTTGATTAATTCCGCAGCCCAGCCCAGAGCAGGAAGGCAACCATTAGAGAATAATAAAATGGCACCAAAATAATTCTAAAATTCATCGCTTAGTCAAGATAGCAGTAAATTCCCATCGTTTTTTTCTCTCTCCAGGGGACCACAATGAATCCCTTGGGATCCGAATGAGATACACCAGCTAGTTTTATATAAAAGAAAACGGATCACTATTGTCATTACCGTAAGCTTTTTATATAATTGAATTGAAACTTAAAAAATTAAGTTATAAAATATCTGATATAAAGTTTAAAACAACTGGATCGCACGTACTTGCGAATAATTTTTTTAAAAATTAGTAACATTTACATAGAAAAATAACACCATCTGAACTTAAAAAAAAGTGTCAAAAACCACAGTACCTAACGGTTTTAATAAAAAGGAGTACGTCATCACACATCCTGTATAATAAGGAATTTATGAAAAAAAAAGTATTTCGAAAATTGTAGGACGGATTTTGATAAAATCCTGGGGTGCAATCGGCTAAGGTGATAGTTGATTGTTGATCATCAAAAATAATGCTTTTGCTCAAATTGAACATCACCTGTTTGCAATGGTTTACGGGTGACAGCTATTTAGTTGTCACTTTCATACATTTTGTGTATAAAATTTGTGAGAAAAATAAGTTGAATCGGCATCAGCTCTATTATATTTCGATTATGATGTCTGATGTATATTTTAATGCAAATTGTTTAAACGACTAATTCAGAAAGGAAGGAACTTAGGAACAAGCACTCGCATTTAAGGATCTTACCAACTGCTCCCATTGATACTTTTAAAATGTTCGCCCAGAGCTTGAGAAGCATTGAATTATCTGGCTAGCTGGGAATGCGTCATGAAATGTTTTGTTTTGTGGTCGTCCTAAATGAAAACAATTTTTTTTTTGAAATATACCTAAATATTTCAAGACAGGCACTTATGCTTAATTTTTTTGAGAAAGAAAAGTTTAGCCTAAAATAATTAAAACAAAAAAAAAACACAACAGCTGATCTAAATGACATTTTAATTTGTGAGTGCTGCCAAGTTTTGGCGATCACCTTACGCAGAACGAAGAAAAATTGATAATCAAAATTGACCATCAAAACAGTGACAATCATCTATTACCTTAGCCGATTCTACTTCTGTTTTGAATTTTTTAGTTTTTTGATTTTTTATTAAATTTTTGTATGCAGTTTTTTAGAGTTTATTAATGTGATTATAAAATTTAAAATAATTTGTTTAATTAGTTTTAAAAATATTGATTTTTCAAAAATTAATTTTGATTAGAAAAAAAAAATAGTTATTCAACATTTTGATAGAATCAATTTGGTTACATAGATCTTTTCAAATATAAAATTTGACAGAAATCCAAAAAGCCGTTACCGAGAAAAAAACAAAAATTTAAAAAAAAAAACTGTTATATGAAAGGTACTGTTAATAGACTTTTCCCGTAAATTTAGTTCTGATCAAGTGATAGGTACAAGCTATCCCAAATAAATTCTCAAAAAATTTCATCAAGATAATTGGAGACGTTTTTGAGAAAAATAAGCTTTTTCTTAACCGTTATATGGCAGGTACCGTCATTTTTAGGCCTACAAATTTAATTTCAAAAACCCCTTTAAGTAATGCCAAAAGAATCACACACATCGCTATAGATCAATGTACATACAGACGGACAGACATTTAACTTTGTTAGGCCTCTCTTAAGGTCATGTTTGATTGTTAGAAATTTTTTTACGAATGCATAACTTGCCTTACAAGTATTCCCTTTCATCGCAAGTAAAAATATATTGCACGACTGGATCGCACGTACTTGCTCATATGTGCGGGCACATCGTCAAATAAAATTTAAATCAAATGCACGACTGGGTCGCACCAACTTTTTCTTATGCTAGAAAATTGCTTAGTACCTGCATATATATGTATGTATATATTAAAATAAAAAAAAAATATTTTCGAAAATTCTTTCATTTTTCCAATTAGTTTAAAAGGTTTTCTAAATATGCAATAAAATTTGAAAACTAAATGTGTATTGAGGAAAAAAATACTGAAAATCGTTGGAACAATTTTTTTACGTCGTTTTTTTTGAAAAACTTTTCGAAAAAATATTTGAATTTTTTTTAATATGGCAATATAAGAAAATCTGTAGTTTTCATCTGGGAAAAATTAAAAAAAAAATCAATCAATCCGTTTTCAAAATATTTCGAAAACCAATTTTTTTTGGAAAATTTTAAAAAATCCAAAACAAGTTTTTGAAAATTTTGAAATGCAATGTTAATTGAATTATAAATGACTTCCTGTGTGCAAAATTGTTTCTATGAGAGGTACCGTTATAGAACAAATTTCGAGAATTTCATTCTAACTGAAAGATGTATTGTTGTAAAAACTTAGCACCCTGACAGTTTTATCAAAATCCTTAGAGCCGTTTTCGAGAAAATCAAACTTTTTGTTAAAAATTGTATGGCAGATACCGTTATTTTTGACCTAGAGCAAAAATGAACGTATATACAATGCTATTCCTACTTTAAATGCTTGTTTAGTTTAAAAGATAAAAATAAAAAAATAAAAAACAAAATATGAGTGGAATTAAATATCTTTCGAAAAACAACTCCAATTGAAGTAACTACCGAACCCATGCGCCGTACCATGAAACCAGTGTAGTCTATTCGACTCAATGTCGACAGCAACACCATACACGACCAAAAAGAGAAAATCCACTCTGCTCAACTCAAAGGACTCTATTTTAAATCAGATGTAATTTAGATATCTTGAAGTACGGTCACAGTTCTACGTCGTCGTTGTCGCGTGTGCATGAGAGAAAAAGAAAATAAATTGTGCTTCTTCCTATCTCTTTTTTATACACGTATTGACATACAAGATTCTTTAATTTTTTTTTTGTTTTACCTGAGCTGCACAATATCGCGTGCCTTACTGTGTGTAAACGGGGTTCCCGGAAGAACACAAAAAGGTAAAAACCACAGAGAATAAAAGGCCAACAAGAAAAAAAAAAAAGACGAAAAGGCGACGACGGAGACGTCAGTAACGTAGAAATGAAAGAAATTATACTGCACGAATATAAACTGAAAATATTACAAAATAATTTGTTATGTGAAAAATAAACAAAAGTTAAATTAACTTAAAACCCAAAATATCGTCCAAATAAGAAAAGAAACTTAAATAAAATATTTTCGTTGAAATTTTCCAAAGGAACAGAAAAAATCTGTGCATATTCGTTTTTTTTTTTTGTGTTTTCTCGAATCCTGTTCGCGCGTGTAAATGTATGTGTGTTATACTGAAAGAAAAGAAAAATGGATAAACTTGAACCAAACACCCCAAGGAATCAAAATCTCCATTAATAATACTTTTTATAATTTATAAACAAATGATTCGATAAAAGTTGCTGGAAAACACATGAACATTAATAGAATTGTGAAAATTTGTTTTCATATTGTCGCGATTACGTTGTAGCAGTAGCAGCAATTCTCTATTCTTCTCTTTCTCGTTTGTTTCGTCAAGTTTTTTGTTGTTTTTTTTTTCTTACTAAACATTTTTCGTCTTTTGTGTCTGCAACACTCCTCCGTGCTGCCAAGGTATATTTGAGTTGGAGTGGTTTTTCTTAACAACAACAAATAAATAAGAAAAATTGTTCCCTTGTTTTTTCTTCATTTTATGTGTATTATTTTAATTGCTTTGTCCTCCTCCTTCATCGTTTTGCGCTAGCTAGCACTACCGGGAATTTATATTCGTTTGTTTCTTTCGTGTGTATTTATATTGGGAATATGTAATTTTTTTGTTGTTGCTCCATTCCCACTCGTCTCGCCAATACTTACCTTCTATCGTCATCATCATCCACCATCGTGTCCCGTGTCATTTGTGTCTTGTGCGGTTTTCTTTTGGGGATTTTGTGGATAAATTAACTATACCACTAATAAAACCCGTATGAACCATCGACAGTAAATAGAAAATTTGGGGCTGGCGCTGGACGAAGCCACCGCGAAGAAAGAAGAAAAAAAAAAGTGTAAATAGTTTGCTTTTAAGATATAATTTCTGGGACTCAAGATACAATTCTACAAATTGAGTGAGACATATATGCAATTGGAAAAGCCAGGTATTATATTAAACAGCATTAAGTTGTTAAATTAAATAAAATACCATTGTTAACCTGAAATGGAGACTTTTCATTTTAGCCATTCTTTAATATTTTATCTTTCTCTCCCTTTTTAACCATTTTATGTTGTATCTCTGTCGCCGCCGCCGACGCCATCAAATGCGACGAAGTGGCGATGGTATTTTTATGGGGATTTCTTGGTTTTTTTTATATGTATTTGTGTTTTGGTGCGTGCGCTTCACATAACAAAAAATGCACTTAATTCCTTCTCCCTTTCAAAGAAAAAGAAAAACTGGATTCTTTTTGGTGTTGGGGAATTCTGGCTAGTTAAAAAAAAAAAATAGAGAAACAGCCTAAGAAAAAGGAAGTGAGCTGAAATTCCTCTGAAAACTTAAAAAAGCCAAAAAACCTTTGTACCTACACCTCCCTCCCACTTACAATTTTAACTTTTTTCCACAAAGACTTGGTTTATTTGTTATTTTCAAATAGATTTTTTTTTTTATTTTCATAAAAGTTGCCATAATTTTCTTTGGTAGAACCTAAACCTAGTGGTGGCCTCTTTTAAGGTTTGGCTTGTCCACTAATCTAGGTACCTATTTCAAGTTTCACAAATATTTTCTTTTTTTTTATTTTTATTTTACCCTAAAAAAGAAAAAAAAAACACCTATCGGTGTAGGTTGTAGGATAGATAGGGATTTATGCAAAGAAAAATACAAAATAATTGACGATAACCAGGAATACATATTTTTTAACGATTCCATTCTGTTGGCTTTTTCGTAGAAGTAGAAACTACAAAAAAAAAGTTCTTAAATATAAAAAAAGAAAACCAAATTGTAAAATAATTTATAGGTAATTCCTATAAGCTGGGTACCTACCTAGCCTATTTTTTTATTTGTTTGATACCTATCTGTAGACATTAGTGTTTTATTTGTTTACAGAGGCATTCATTGGAAAGTTGTGTTTGTATGGGTCAAAAGCCTATAAAATCTGAACTACTGAACGGATTTGAATGAAATTTGGTGCACTCGTTAAAATTAGCTTTTTACAAAAAAAAAACGGATTTTGATAAGATTTGGCACACAGATTGAGATTGGTTTTATACATATATTAATTGAGAATTGGATTTCCTTACTTTCTTAGGAGGCGCTACAGTTCGGGAGGTCGAATCTGGGCCTCAACCAACAAGCCTCTCCAGCCAGCTCGGTTTTTGGCTAGCTGCCTTCGGTTTCGCACTCCAAGTTGGTTGAGGTCGTCCTCCACTTGAGCGGGCCACCTAAGGCGAGGTCTTCCTGGACTGCGTCTACCCTCTGGGATGGAATCGAAGATCCTGCGAGCCGGAGCATTGTTGTCCATTCGCTCTACATGACCTAGCCATCTTAAACGTGATATGCGTATTTTTTTGACCAGGTCAATGTCGCTGTACATCTCGTATAGTACGGTTCGTACAGTCTTGGTTGAACCTTCTCCTCCAAAGCCCCTTAACGCAGATAGGGCCAAAAATCATCCGAAGAATCTTACGCTCGAAACGAATAAGGATATCTTCATCCGCTTTAGATAGAGTCCATGCCTCCGCGCCATAGAGCAAGACTGGGATGGTTAGGGTCTTATACAGAGTCTCCATTGTCTTTCGAGAGAGGGCTTTGCTACTCAATTGCCTTCCTAGCCCATAGAAACAGCGATTGGCAAGAGTAATTCTTCGCTTTATTTCTGACGAGATGTTGTCAGATGTTATAGCGGATCCGAGGTACCTCAAAGTTGTACCTGTCTATTGTGATGTTTTGTCCAATCCGCCGGTGTTGTGTGTCCCTTTTTGTGGACAGCAGGTACTTCGTTTTGGCCTCATTGACTGCTAGTCCCATCTTAGCCGCTTCAGCTTTAATGCTAGCAAACGTTCCAGTGACAACTCGTCGAGTTCTGCCAATGATGTCTATGTCGTCAGCGTATGCTAACATTTGCACAGACTTGAAGAAAATTGTCCCACTACAATTGACTTGCGATTTTCTTATAATTTTTTCAAGTATTAAGTTGAAGAAATCGCACGATAGCCCATCACTTTGCCGGAATCCTTTTTTTACATCAAAAGAGAGTACCAAACTTGACGGAGCAGCGAGAGTTCTTCATCGGCATCCTGCACAGTCGGACGAGTTTTGTGGGGATGCCAAAACCAGACATGGCTCTGTATAGCTCGTCTCTATAAATGCTATCTTACGCGGCCTTAAAATCGATGAAGAGGTGTTGGATATCGATTTGGAATTCTTGGTTAGTTTCCAGGACTGAAACCACACTGATAGGGGCCAATCAGGTTGCTGACGAAAGGTTTGAGGCGTTCACATAGTATAGTACGGCAGAGAGGATCTTGTAGGCGACTATCCACAAAAAACAGTACTGGCCGTTTGATGTTATTCTGTGTCAACCACCCATTGAAGTTATTTGCCACGTATTCGTAAAATGTTTCGGAACGCATCCAGCCACTTTCAGATCTTCCCAAAATCCACGTGCCCGGCATGCTCTTGACAACATCTAGAGGAGGGCGCACGTACGGAAAAACAACTAATGGAGATAAAGTTCTGCCATCGGCATTAAACAAAAACAAAACGGTTGGTCTCTTTTTCGTTTCCGTGTGTAACCTTATACAGATTTGTCACTGGGTCTAAAATAACCCTAGATTTTGGAGAAATTTTGAATGATGTTCTGGAAGGTTTTTCCAGAATATCTGCAGCACCAATCTCTTGAAGTTAACTTTTCAAGTCTCCGAACCGCTTTCTGAACGACTCCTCCATTATGATCGCTTTTGAAAATCCCTCTGGTGCTTTAAGAGACAATTCGGGATGTCGCTTAAGAAAACCGTAGTACCAAGTATTTCTCGGTAGGCCATCTTTGAACAGTGTCTTTCGTTTGTCGTCAATTATGATTTTCTTGCAAGAAGGTGGGTTTCTGTGGAAAATCGCCAAATTTAATAGCCAGTCCACTAAACTTTTCTCTTCAGCTGCACTTTAAATTGTATCAGGTCCCATTTGCCTCGGTTTTTCGGCAATTCTTCCATGAATACGATCTTGAATAGTTGTGCTAGGGACTCCGTATTCCTGACTTGCCTTTCTAATTGGCCAATTTTCCTTTCTCATCTTTTTTAGAGCTTCTTAAAGTGCCTGTTTGGAATAATTATGAAAAGAACGTCTTCGTCGACCTTTCAAATTTTCCATATTCCCGAATTCTAAACTAAGTATTATTTTAATTATAATCTTAATGTTAGGTTAACAAACAAATACATGTAATCCAAAATGTTGACGGCCGATATAACAATATCTGTCTTCTAAAGTCGGCCATCCATTCTTTCATTATATTGACAGGGGGCTGACTACTAAACAAAAGGAACAAATCATAAAAATATTGTCAAAAATCAATGGCGGCCGATATTGGCTTTCAGTTTGCATAACCGACTTCAGTAGTCGGCCAGAAGTGGCACTTGCATCAAATAAACCGAAAAGCTCTCAGTACTCGGTATGTGTGTCAACGACGACCTCCGTTGGAACGACCATATATTTGAGATCACTAAAAATGCTGCTAACTGCTTAGGTTTTCTGTATCGGTGTAAGAAGTATTTTTCCCCATCTGATCTGGCTACAATTTATAAACTCGAGTATAACTACCACCTCTGGGCAGGTGCTTCGCAAACATCGCTTCATCTGCTTGATATAATACAAATTCGAGCGTTAAGATTGATAGGGAATAGAACTGCCGCTGAAACAATTTCCCCTCTCGAACAACGACGCAATTTGTCATGCCTTTCCTTATTTTATCGTTTCTTTTACAAAAAATGTTCACTCGAAGTAGCCAGCTGCATTCCTCCCCTTAAAAGTTTCTCCTGTAATACTCGCCTCGCAAGGAATGCCCATCAGTTCACCCTTGAGCCCAATTTCGGACGTACCGTGATATATAGGGACTCTTTTTTTAGCCGAACAACACGAATGTGGAATAGTTTGATCTGCAAACATTCAAAACCAATGTCACACAAAATGACACCTCCTATCTCTCCCCTCCCTATCTTCCTAATGCCCGCGCGTTAATAATAAAAAAAAAAGTTCCGCATAAGTGAAATTGGACTAAAATAGGATATTTTTTTAATATGTCGGTCTATTACGCTGTGAACTGCATCAAGTTCCTGAATTCTGGAATGTCCCGAAGAAAACCGTTTTGGAATTTTGTACATCTATCACACTGATCTTTTTTGGGTTTGTGGAACGAGATGTTGTATTGTGCATTGAAAATTGTTCTATGCATGCAAAATTTAATTTCTGAAATTTTATGTGCTGGTGTTTTGTTGGCTGAGTTTTTCTGGGTCGCCACCAGTGACCTGATTATGATTATTAATTTAAGGTATTAATATACTCTGGACTTTGTTCCATCTAACGTCGCGAAAAAAAAAGATTGGCATACTTGAAATTGTTGTCCGTGACTTCAAACGAATATTCGAAAGTGGTGGTTCGTCTTGAATTTTCAATTTTCGAGCGTTGTCTTTTTTAGAAACAACTTTGACAAATTTTGCATAAAATACCTTTTTCTGTCCTTCACTTAGTGCCCAAAAATCGTAGGGTCTTAGAAAAATTTGTTGTGCAATCATAGCGACATTCAGATCCACAGTTTGATGATTTGACTTTTGTAGCACACACTTTTTCCCGCGTAATTTGTATATTCTTTCCCTTGTTCCCGTATTTTTTTTTTACTTGCGATTTAGGTACTAAAATGCAAGTTATGGATTCGTGGAAAAAAAATCTAACAATCCAACATGACATTACGATAATAGAGAAGTTGACAAAGCTGTCTGTCTGTCTGACAACCCCAAACCTGAGAGACATAGCAGGGAGTTGATTTAACAACAGCGTTAAAAATTTTATATTTTGCCGATAGAGCGACTCTCTTGTTGGAAAACACATTTTTTTAAGCTTTGAGAGCTTTTGCCTTTTCTGCAAGATGTATACTGAAATTCAATGTTGGATTCAGAATAACTCCCAAATATTTTACCGCTTTAACTGTTTGAAGAGGATGACCATTGTAGTTCCATTGCAAAACCATCATTTTCGACTTATCTGTCCCATCTCTTACAATAGCATGACAGACGATTGATGTCTGGAGATTCTGAAAGTATGACGAGTCCATCTGCATATAACAATACATTGATTGTGGTATTAGCAATTCTTACTCCTCCTGGAAGATCATCTACTACGTCGTTTATAAACAGGGAGAACAATAACGCACTGAGCAAACAGCCTTGTTTCAAACCATTCTGAATAGGTTTTACCATCCCAAACTGCTACATTGGTATGCGTGTACATTTCTTTGATTACCTTAATGAATTTTGAAGATATGCCAAGTTAAGACAGTTTATAGAAAAGGGCATTTCTGTTGACAAGGTCAAAAGCCGCTTTGGAGTCAACGAAAAAAAGAGTAAACTTTTTTATTCCGGGCATGAAACGCTTTGATAATAGATGTGAGAGTATATATCTGATCTACAGTTGAATAATCCTTTCTAAATCCAGCCTGCAGGTCAGTTAGAAGATTTTTCTGCTCGACCCATTTTTCCAATCTATTTACCAAAACTCCACAGAATATTTTTGCAATGGTATTCATAAAAGATACTCCTCTGTAATTTTGTACTATGTCTAATGGACCTTTTTATGTATTGGAAAAAATCACAGACTTTTTAAAGAATGAAGGTGTTGCATTTTTGAAAAACTCGTACGGTATTCCGTCTTCACCTGGAGCCTTTCTATTTTTTGCACTGGAGATAACATCATTTATTTCCTCAATTGTAACACCTACGTCAAGTGTCTCATCAACAGTAAGTGGCTCAGCGTATGAAAAATTTGAAAAAGAATCGCTTGTTCAAAGTGTGTTGCAAGGTCTCCAGCAGATACGCTTATACCAATTTTGTAATTTGATCCATTGATTTCTCTCGTGATTTTCCAAAAGTCTAGTGCTAAGGCTTGTCGGTTATAAAATTCAAATTTCGTTTCTAGACACAGATTTTTGTAGTGTGTGTTAGCTTCGATATACCAAGTCTTTATATGCTGATTGTTTGAAGATCGCATAGCTCGAAGAAGCGCAAATGATTTTCTACGTGCTTGCCAACAGTCTTTATCAAACCATTTTTGCTTAAAAGATGACTTCGTTTCTATCATTTTAGTCGGTGCCTACATAGTGAATCGGTGGACTGATCAGTCAAGTCATTTTGTAGTAAAAGATCATCCAAATTACGTTGGTACGCCTCTTTTTGTACGTTTTTCCAGCAAAGACGGGGTTAAGGTTTATTTCTGTAGGCGTAGATTCGCATGCGGCTTCAACCACGATTGGCATTTCACATTCAACTGCAAATTTTTTTTTACTAGACTAATCCAGCTGTTGCTTACAGCACAATAGTCGATGACGGATTTTCCTTGACCTCCGATAAAAGTGTAGTGTCCTTCATTATCTCCGTCCGTACAACCGTTCAAAATAATGCAATCGTACATTTAAAGTAACTGAAGAAGATCAACACCGTTCTTGTTGCAAATGCAGTCTTTTGTGTTTCTGAAGTTATTGTTTGTGCATCGCCAATTCTTGCGTTCAAGTCACCGATCAATAAAAAACTCTTGTTAGCTAAACTAAAAACTGCATTGTATTGTACATCTTTTCAAAATCATCTGTCGATTCTCCTCTTACAGACATTTGACTACTGTTGCATCTTCACAATCACTAAAAGCATAAGTATTTAAAAGCGATGTTTTTATGCCATACAGATTACCTCCGCTTGCACGACCTTTCGTAGAAGATTTAATGGCTTCACCCCACATAAGTTTGACACCACTAAAATATTTCTCAAATTTAGAATAAGATTCATAAGTAATATGCCTTTCAAACAAGAAAAATATTTCAAATTTTTTAACATAATTTGGCTGACGGCATTTAAATCTCTATTAGAAAATGTATTACAATTTTGGTTTAATTCAGGTCTCTAAAGTTGGCATGACCATTTTGAGCTGGACTAAAAACAAATATCCTATAATTTGCCGCGAAGTCGGATCATGTGATTTTCCATGTACCTTGATGTAAAGTTAGCATGACCAATCGCGTATCTTTCTATAAATGGCACCTACAATTACCTACATAGGCTTAAAATTTGCCGTAAATTGTATCGATATCGAGTTATATCGATATCAAAGATAAAATAGTTACATAGATACAAAAAAGTTGCAATTTTTTCTAATACTTCATGCGAAATGTCAGTCCATTATCTGTGGTCATATGTTACTATCTCATTATGTTCATGCTTGGGCGAAACGCACACTTTTTGGAGTAAAGGACATAAAACCTTTTTATTGAATTTAATTCAACAAAAACTCCACAAAAAAACAACAACAAACAACTAGCAATAGTTTTTGTTGTTGCAATATATTTTGTATTATGTACTAACGACATTATAATAAAAATAATGTCTTAATTTTTATTAATAACGGGTGATTTTTTAAGAGCTTGAGAACTTTAAAAAAAAAACGCATAAAATTTGCAAAATCTCATCGGTTCTTTATTTGAAACGTTAGATTGGTCCATGTCATTTACTTTTTGAAGATAATTTCATTTAAATGTTGACCGCGGCTGCGTCTTAGGTGGTCCACTCGGAAAGTCCAATTTTGGGCAACTTTTTCGAGCATTTCGGCCGGAATAGCCCGAATTTCTTCGGAAATGTTGTCTTCCAAAGCTGGAATAGTTGCTGGCTTATTTCTGTAGACTTTAGACTTGACGTAGCCCCACAAAAAATAATCTAAAGGCGTCAAATCGCATGATCTTGGTGGCCAACTTACCGGTCCATTTCTTGAGATGAATTGTTCTCCGAAGTTTTCCCTCAAAATGGCCATAGAATCGCGAGCTGTGTGGCATGTAGCGCCATCTTGTTGAAACCACATGTCAACCAAGTTCAGTTCTTCCATTTTTGGCAACAAAAAGTTTGTTAGCATCGAACGATAGCGATCGCCATTCACCGTAACGTTGCGTCCAACAGCATCTTTGAAAAAATACGGTCCAATGATTCCACCAGCGTACAAACCACACCAAACAGTGCATTTTTCGGGATGCATGGGCAGTTCTTGAACGGCTTCTGGTTGCTCTTCACTCCAAATGCGGCAATTTTGCTTATTTACGTAGCCATTCAACAAAATTTGTCGATAAAAAAGCGGATTTTCACATTTCGAACCGAACACTGATTTTGGTAATAAAATTCAATGATTTGAAAGCGTTGCTCGTTAGTAAGTCTATTCATGATGAAATGTCAAAGCATACTGAGCATCTTTCTCTTTGACACCATGTCTGAAATCCCGCGTGATCTGTCAAATACTAATGCATGAAAATCCTAACCTCAAAAAAATCACCCGTTACTATTTTTGATACATGAGACTCAAATAATCGAAGGGCCTAATATCTAGGATTTTAGTTTTATCCTTGCAAGAGGATTTAAGTGCCAAAACTAAATCAGATTTTTACTTGCGATTACAGGCCTATAATGCAAGTTATGCATTCATGTAGATAAAAAATGTTGAGGTAACAATTAAACATGACAATACGATGATAGAGAAACATATTTGAGTTACTGGCAAAATTCTGTCTGTACGTATGTATTTTGGACTTACAGCCTGAACGGTTGGGCCAATCGTCTTCAAATTTGGAATACAAGGTTGTTTTAACTTTCAACTTTTTTTTTTAGCTCAAAAATTAAACGTACCTGTCATATAACCGTTATGTAAAAGCTTATTTTTCTCAAAAACGGCTCCAAGAATTTTTATGAAAAAAAATCAGTGTGCTTTTGTGTCATATTTTGATGAAAAAAAAATTAAATGGTGGGCTAAAAACGGTACCTTTCATAGGACCGTTCTATGTAATTCTTGAACTGGTTAACGGATTACAAATAAAATTGATATTCAGGAAAATGTATGTAGGTAGCCTAAGTAATTTCAATTTAAAATATTTTTGAAAACTTCTTTTGTATTTTTAATAATTTTTTTTTTTTTGAAAAATCGATATTTTGAAAACGCGTAAGTGATTTTTTTAGGGTTATTTTTGTGCTAAAGCTTGCATTCTTTTATTATTTTTTTTAATTTTTAACAAATGTTAAATAAAAACCGTTTTACTTAAAAACTGACTTTTTTCACGGATAATTTACGGCAAATTTTAAGCCTATGTAAGTAGGTAATTGTAGGTGCCATTTATAGAAAGATACGCGATTGGTCATGTTAACTATATCAAGTTAGCAGTACATGGGAAATCATATGATCCGAGTTAGCGGCAATTTTTTTTCTCACGGATAATTTACGGCAAATTATAGGATATTTGTTTTTAGTCCAGCTCAAAATGGTCATGCCAACTTTAGAGACCTTTGCAATTGTATGTCCGAAGGCGGAGGACGTGAATTATCGAATGAATATGAAAAGCTGAGGTTAGAGTCGTCAGCAAAACAGCTTAGTGGATTAAAAGTAACAGTCAGAAGATCATTTATAAAAATGAGGAAAATAGTCGGAGACCGACGGAGCCCTGGGGCACACCAGCATTTATTTTGTGGGAATCAGACTTGAATCCGTCCAATACAACTCGTATTGAACGGTCAAGAAGATAGCTTCTAATCCAACGAACAAGAGTATCATGGATCCCAAAAGCACGCATTTTCGATAAGAGAGCTTCATGCCAAACTCTATCAAATGCCTTGGAGATATCAAGAGCAATAATCTTACTTTCACCAAAGCAATGTAAAAATTTATTTCCCTGTTGGGTGAGATATGCCATGAGATCACCAGTGGAACGGTTGCTTTAGAAGCGATACTGATGGTCATGGAGAAGCTTTCAATCTTCGAGATTTTCCTTAAGTTGATGGTTAATCAGCGTTTCCATGACTTAGAAATAAGGGATGTTAGTGCTATGGGTAGGTAGGAGAAGGGGGAGGATGCTGTTTTGAATATTCTAGAAAAGATTTCAGAAGAGTAGGAGCGATGGAAAAGCTTACGCATTGGTTTTGCCAGTATGGGAGAACACCTCTTCGGAAGATTCGTGGGTATACCATCCGGGCCAGCGGATTTTTGTATATCGAGATCTTTGAGAACTCGTTGCTTTAATGTTTCTACGTGGGGTGATGTTATTTTGCTTACCTGTTACATCCTTAATTACTTTTATCAAATCATCTGCCGTCCATAATTCATTGAGTGGGTCTTCGACTTCCACAGTTAATATCTTATGCCCCATTTCATTTATAAAATTTTCTTCAAGAAGAAGACATTGCGAGTTATTTAAACAAACCCTCGTCAGGTTTTTTAAAAGAGCTGTATTGGGCATCTACATATATTCTTAATATAATTAAAAAAGAGTTGGTTGTCTTTAAAGTCGATTAACGGACTATAATTTTACGTGATAACGTCATAGGAAAACATTGATGGCAGCAACACCAACTAACAGCCCGTTAACTCACACCCACAGACCCTCTCGTTAAATCCACACACACACACCCCAAATATCTACATCTACTTTCTACTTTAACAAAACTCCGCCTATTTTGTATTTCTTTTTCTCTTGTACTTTTTGAATTTGAGTGGAATTATTTTGGGAATTTGTGTCTGTTTTTTTTCGTGTCCGCGTGGTGCTTGCGATCGATTTTGGTTGAAAGAACCACAGTATCTTATCAGCATTATCAACAAAGTCTTGTCAGCATTGTCAGCATGAGTCATGTTTGTTCGTATGTGTAGCCTGTCATCGATTTATAAGACGTTATCACGTCAAAAAGGATCTAAAGTCATTTTCGACGAGATTATGTTGCCCTGCGAAATATTTCTTATTGAGAATTCGTAATCGTATATCGTACTATTCAAGTATTTTCCGTTTTGGAAAATACTTCATAATTTTCTATTGCTCTTTCAAACACATTTGCTGATATGCCATAAATATTACTATGCCCAAATCCTTACCGTAAGTGCAGGCAACGAAACGGCAACGTATGTTTATTAATTAAATTATGTGAATTGGGGATAATAATACATTACGGAGACGGTGTACGGAGCAGGTGTCAAATTTGTCGTACGTACCAATTTCAATCGGAACACAATGCACGTACAATAACTTTGAAATTTGCCTTTAAAATGGTTGGAATACCAAAAACAAATAATAAAAGAGAGAAGAAACTTTTGTGCAACGAATTGAAATATCACGAAGAATGGAATCATCTGGTGTTATTTCAGTTATACTAAAAAAAAGGGTTCGGGAGGGACAGACGTAAGAAAGATTATTCTCTTACTCATGATTTTTTTTCTGCGTCAGATGAAATGTCAAATTTACTGTAGGTAAAAGTTAAAAGTTAACCAATCGCCAGTTTACCTTAGATTCCCAAATCGGGTGTACTGTTAATACAAAAATATTCTTTCTTTAGTCGCACCACAAGAATGTGGAACGGTTTGCCTAGCTCTTCTCTTTTTTTTACATCCTTCCTTGCTTGCACGGGTTTTTAAACATTTTGTTAATATAATATAATAATCAATCAATATCTCAAAATAAAATATTAAACCACAATTTTTTTTATTTTCTATTTTCAGAAAGGACACTTAATGGACAAAGACGAATCAAGAAACAAAAAAAACCAAGAGCGACGTACTTATAATATGAATATTAATATTAAATTATGTAAATATCAATATTGAACAAATTATTTTTTAATATAAAAAAAGAACAAAAACAACAAAAGCAGATAGAAGCATAAAACTATGTCAAAGAAAAGTATTAAAAATATAAATAAGATGATAGTTAAAAATAATAATAACATGTTTGGTGGCAGTACAAAGCGTCCACCGCCACCATCTTTAACAACACAACCAATACGCTCACTATCAACGTCGTTACTAGGCAGAACAGAACAAAAATCACATAACCTACCATCTAGGGCGTTTTTACCACCTCTTCCACCATCAATTGCAACAATACCAACAACAAAACTATCCCCCTTAACCACATCGGCGTTACCATGCATTGGTGTTTCCACAATAACTAGTAAATCGGTGTCAGAGTCATTACCGCCACAAACTGCGTCATCACCAACGACGGCACAAGCAACTACTGGAAGAGCAGCGGAAATATCTTCCGCATCAACTCTAATATCAGGGAGAACTAAGTTATTACAACGCTCGCGCCACCGCCATATACATACACAACAGCAGCACCATCATCACCTCCACTATCATCACCATACACCACAATTTCGTTTTCGGATCTTACCGGGACTCAAAGCAACATCATTTTTTACAATTTTGACGTTAGTATGTTTAGAAACGGTGCTCTTGTCAACTGTATCGAATTGTGCCAAGACATTCTACATGCATTGGAATACATCAAATAGCATGTAAGTATTCTAGAATATCAAAGATAACATACGAATTTTTGACGAACCTGATATCTAACAAATATCCCACCTAAACGTGACAACTAAAAATTCCGTTAACACATATATTGTGAAAAAATAACTGTCAAATATTATTGAACAATATTGATTGCTAAGGTAACATTTTCTACTCGTTTCTCTTACACTTTATTGTCTGGGACACTCAGCCTTATAGTGCAATTTAGGCGTTGTTTTTTTTATCCGAAAACCCTTGGTTTCTGAGATGTGTCTTTAGAAATAGAATTCGGGTAACTGAAATGAAAGCAATCCCTCCACTTAAAGATTTCATAATGCTTTCTATTCGTGTAATATTTTATTTACACGTCGTTGGGGCAAATAGATCGCAAGGAAAAAAATTGATTCAAACACATTGTATTTAAATTTGAATATAAGATTTGAATCTTTCATCATTCTAGAATATCGGAATGAAATTCCAAGTTTTTTCAGCTTCAAATGTTAAATTCCACGGTTTATGCTAGCAAACGCTGCTACAAAATCAGTGTAAACTGGGTCACAATGGTGTTACCTTGCATAAAGGCATCAACTACATAGTTGCTGAAAACAGTTAAGTTAGTGGTAGTTACACCTTACAACGTCTTTTAAAAAAATGAAAAATTTGTTAAACACATTTTTTCAAAAAGTTTTACAATAGAGGAAATCTTACAACCTTACCTTACATTAGGTGGCGCTACAACCCGGAGTGGACTTAGGCCTCAACCAACAAGATTCTGCAGCCTTCTCGGTCCCTAGTTAGCTGCCTCCAGTCTCGTACGTGGAGTCGGTTGAGGTCCTCTTTCCCTTGTGTGCGCCACCTGAGTCTCGGTCTTCCTCTACTGCGCCCCGTCCCTCTGGGAAGCCATCTGAGACGTCGAATTTTTACTCTTTTGGTTGTCGCTGTACAGCCGATACAGTTCTTCATTGTATCTTCTTCTCCAATCTCCGTTAATGCATACTTTCTCTCGAAGCAGCCTAAAGCGTGTTTTTGTTATAAGTACTGTATATCCTTTCACATACATCAAGTAAAAAGCTGTTATTTTGATTTTAAAAACAGACCCTCCATTTTTATTTATGTGTATAGATATTAAAAAAGCTGTGATTGTTTGTTTGTTTGTTTGCATTGAATAGGCTCCAAAACTACTGAACCCATTTGAAAAATTCTTTCACTGTTGGCAGGTAACACTATCCCCGGGTGACAGGCTATATTATATTTAAAAAAAATAGGGGTCCTTACTTTGCAAATAAAATGGGCCACAGCAACGCGTGGCCGGCTCTGCTAGTATTTTATAAACTTTTGTATCTACATAAATACGTCCGTCTTGGGCCTTTGATGGCCTGAATATTATTTGGGACATTACTTTACAATTTTTTTGTTTGGTTTTATTTTCCTTTTAAAAAGCAGAGCTACAGTTCGCAAAAAATCTGGGCCCCAACCCAAAGACTTTCCCATATAGCTTGATCGTCATCTCGTTGTTTTCAAATGTTCCACATGGTGTGAGGTCTTCATTGACAGTATCGTCGATCTGGGATACAATCAAAAATCCTACCGACCCGGTGATATATTCAATTCCGTTTTGATATGCATTAGGGAGAGTAAATGTAGATTATCCCAGAGCCGGAACTACCTCTTAAACAAGCTAAATCAATATCCACTGAGCTTATATCATTCTTTCCACTTGATGGGTTCTCTTTGTTTGTTTGTGTTCCAATAATTACCCATCGCAATTTACTCAATTACCAAGAAACTTAAATGTTGTATCGTTACGTCCGACGGACTTCTTTGCGACCAAACATACGGACTAGCACATTGCAAAACTATTAGTGTCCTCAGTATGGGTACATTAGACATACATATATACGTCTACCCACTACAATGTTGTCTTGTTCCTCCCTTACAGAAAACAGTCTAGATAAAACTACTTTGTCCCTTCTATGAATAGATTATGCCGTGCAAGCGAATATTCTGTTCAAAACTAAAATAAAAGATAAATAATATCAATCACGTCCGCGTCCGCGTCCTCATCCCATCATTTCGTCCTCGCCATTTTCATACAAGCATATACTCCTTCATTCTGCTGTGTTTAATCGTTCAATTAACACTTAAATAATGTTTATGCACGGCCTAAAAGTATAAACACACCATCCATCTCAGGATCAATATTTATTGAATTTATTTCTTGTTTACCAGTGCTACCACTCTGTATAAAAGTGTCCATGTTTTCCGCTCGCTCTCTTTTCGGATGGGGACGACGACGATGGTTAAATGGGTGACGTTGAATGTTTCCTTGGAACTCTGAGAAATATAGATGTTTCTATATACTATGTGGTTTAGTCATATCTTTATTTTTGTTGTTGTGCTGTTTCAATAATTTTGTCCTTTACAAAAGGTTTGTAGAATGATGAAAACCTTGTTCGCTGTGATAGGAATGGAGAATCCTTTCAGTTGACATTGAGTTGAGTTGTGTTTTTTTTTTTGAAAAAAAAAAAATAGATACATATATTTTCAATGTTTGTGTTATGTCTACATTTAAAGGAAATAATGAAGAAAATATTCATTTCTTATAAAATTGTCCAATATATGGAACAATATATCCCTAAAAAAAAAATTAACAATGACATCTTAAAACTGCGGTTTTTATTGAAATTCTCCTCAAATCATACAAATAATAAAGCGGTTTTACCCTACAAAATGTCGGGTAGTTGTGAATTTTTAATATTTTGTTTGTGATGCCCTGTAGATACAAAAACTAAAATTTACTGAAAAATCGGCACTTTTTTCACTCCTAATTATAACTCCACTATAACTCCTTTTTGGTGCATTTGCCAAAAAAAAACAATCAAAAAATTCATAATGTCACCTTATTTCTCCTGTTTTACACGAGTAATAATGAAATGTTGTTGTTATTATGATGCCTGGCTAAAATTACTACCTGACAGTGCAAAACCACTCAGCCAGGACTTCTAAATAACAAGATATAGGCATGTCAATCTTTGAGTGAAAAAAATGTATTTTCTGACACGTGGTCCTGGAGTCGCAGTTATTTTTTTAAAAGAAATTTCTGGTACATGGATCTAGTAGCTGGACTTAGTACCTTTCTAACAGTGTTAAATATTCTCAGCTAAAAAATTCTAAATTATGAAATATAGCCATGTGAAAGCTTGAGTGAAAAAAATGTTTTTTTTTTTTTACTCAAACTTCACATGCCTAAATCTCGTTATGTAGAATTCTTATTTGCAAAATATTTTCCGTTGTCGCATGGGCAGAGCCCAGCTACTAGATCCATGTACCAGAAATTTCTTTAAAAAATAACTGCGTCTGCAGGAGCGGATTGAAGGGTCGCGTGTCAGAAAATACATATTTTCACTCAAACTTTCACATGTCTATATCTCGTAATATAAAATTTTTAGCTAAGTATTTATATTTTATACTGTCAGAAAATTACTGAGTCCAGCTACTAGATCCATGTACCAGAATTTCTTGAAAAAAAAACTGCTCTTCCAGGAGCGGATTCAAGGGCCGCGTGTCAGAAAATATATTTTTTCACTCAAAGCTTCACATGCCTACATCTCGTTATTTAACGGTCCTATGTGTGTGAGTGATTTTTGCAGTGTCAGATAGGTATTCAATTCAGCTATCCGGAGAATACACAACAAATCGCCCCAAAAAAACTGCGTCGCCAGGAGCGGATTGAAAAATGTCGTGTGTCAGAAAATACATTTTTTTCACTCAAAGCTTCACATGGTTATATCTCGTTATTTAACGGTCTTATGTGAGTGATTTTTGCAATGTCAGATAGGTATTCAATTCAGCTATCCGGAGAATACACCACAAATAGCCCCAAAAAAGTCGCGTGCCCGAAAATACATATTTCTCACGCCAATAACTTTTTTATTCGTGTACAACATAAGAAATAAGGTGAAATTATGATTTTTTTTTCAAAGCGCCATATCTCGGGAAAGAATTGACATAGAAACATGTTTGCATAGTCAAAATGTATTTCGAAAATTGAGGTACGGATTTTGATAAAATCCTGTTTTTTTATTTTTAGTTTTTTTTTTTTAATTTTTTGTGATCATAAAATTTAAAATATTTTTTTTTTGTTAAAAAATATAAATTTTTCAAAAAAAAAAAATTTCAAATTTATTTTATTTAGAAAAAAAGTTATTTAAAATTCTGATATGCAGAATTAATTTAGCTAGCTAAATCTTTTCAAGTATAAAATTTGAAAGAACTCCAAAGAGCCGTTATCGAGAAAGCCAAAAAAAAAAAAAGAAAAACCGTTACATGAAAGGTACCGTTAATAGAATCTTCCCGTAAATTTGGTTCTGATAGCTAGTACCAACAAAAAAAATCTCAAAAAATTTCATCAAATCGTTGGAGCCGTTTTCGAGAAAAATAAGCTTTTTCTTAATGGTTATATGACAGGTACCGTTATTCGTAGGGCCTAAAAATTAAATTTCAGTTTCCCTTCTGAGGAATGCCAAAAGAATCACTCATACCAAATTTGAAAGTAATCGCTTAAGCCGTTTAGGCTGCAGCTTAAATGAAGTACGCCAACACACGTCTTAAATGACGAAGAATTTATGAAAAAAATATTTCGAAAATTGTAGGACCGGTTTTGATGAAATCCTTTTTTTTATTTTTAGTTTTTTGAAAACAAAACAATTTTTTAAATTTTGGTATGCAGTTTTATTAGAGTTTAGTAATATACATCTAACCATAAAATTTAAAATAATATTTTTTGATTAGTTTTAAAAATAATGATTTTTCAAAAAAAAAAAATTCAAAAATTAATTTTTATTACAAAAAAAAAGTTATTCAAAATTTTGATATGCAGAGTTGATTTTGCTGGTAGATCTTTTTAAATAGAAAATTTTAAAGACATCCAAAGAGCCGTTACCGAGAAAGCCAAAAATTAAAAAAAAACCGGTAATAGAATCTTCCCGTAAATTTGGTTCTGATAGCCAATACCAACAAAAATATTCTCAGAAATGTTCATTAAAATCGTTGGAGCAGTTTTCGAGAAAAATAAGATTTTCTTAATCGGTCATATGGCAGGTACCGTTATTTTTAGGCCTAAAACAAAATTTCACGCACACCAAGTTTGAAGATAATCGCTTAAGCCGTTTAGGCTGCAGCTCGTTATACATACTGACAGACAGACAGACAGACATTTTTTCTCGATCACTTTTTAGACTTCTCTATGATCGTAATTCCATGTTTGATTGTTATCTCATTTTTTTTAATATTCACGAATCCTAAACTTGCCTTATAGTCCCTATAATCGTAAGTAAAAACTAAGATGGTGGGCTAAAAACGTTACCTCTCATAAAACCGTTTTTTTTTTCTTCGCCCTTTTCTAAAACTAATCATCCGATTTCAATCAAAATTGATATTCAGGAAGATGTTGGTAGCCTAAGTAATTTTATTTTAAAATATTTTGGAATTTTTTTTTTGTATTTTTAATAATTTTCTTATTATTTTTGAAAAATCAATATTTTGAAAGCGGGTAGATGGATTTTTTTTTTAATGTTGTTTTTAAATGTTCTTAAATTATTATTTTCTTAATTTTTGAAAAAAAGTTATTAAAATAAAATCGTTTTATTTAAAACGATTTTGTACCTATGTCACGTATGTTTAAAAAATTAAAATACGTTTTTTGTTTCCGAGGCTAACGCAAGCAAAGCCGCGGGCACAGCTAGCCTTCAATATTTCCGTATAACAAAAAAAAAAAAAAACATTCCACTATATTAAAAATTTGGTTTAATTTTCATTAAAATAGAATTTTTTCCAAAGAAAAGCTGAATGGTAACAATAATATAAGTTATTTTTCAACTGACATTAGTAATAGACATATATTTGTTCTGAGACTCAGCTCTGTTGACCCAAATCGCATTTCTTTCATATACTTTGGAAATTAAATTTTTCCTTGTCAATATTTTCGTACTTTTCACTCAGAAAACACGTAAAAAAGAAAATGTTAGTAGACTTCAAATAAAATTAATGCATTTATACCGGCGTCAAAGAAATAAAAAAATTATTCTGGCAAAGCTGAAAGCTGCTGGCACTTAGGAAGCGCCCATTCAATTACGCTTTTATTTTTTACTAGCGCTACCGCCTACCGGCCCTTGTTACGCAATAAAGCGACAATGCCAGAAGCTGGTTCACTGAGAGTTTTTAAAGATTAATTAACTTCCTTAATCTTCTTTGTGGTAATTTGATGATATCAAAAACGACAAAACGTCACTAGAAGAGTTCTTAACACTGCTCAATAAAATGTTTCTCGTATCCCTGCTTTAATTTTAAAGTAAAATTCTTTAATGTTTCACCTACAAATGGACAGAAGAACCGAAGCACTAGACAACTTTGAAGACGGAGAGGTTAGGCACCAACAATTTCAACCAAGGTGGCTCTGCTCTTTTGTATACTTTTTATGTTGTCTGAGGTTATTGACGTCATCTGATACGTAAAAATTATTTATTTGTGTCCTGCGTTCCTTTCGACGTGTGATCATAATCGCCTCGCATCTTCATTTTACTCTCAATATATGAATGTTTCTTCACTTCACACGTCAGCAGCCCTTAGAATCTCATTCTAAAAAAAAAAAAATTATTGTTCGTGTTCAGCTCGTTTGAGATGACATGACACGAGAGGAGTTGAATACTATTTAGCTGGTGTGTCATTTTCCTGGTATTGGTATTCCAAGAGTATTGAAGATATACAATTATAAAGGTTTTTCTTTTAACTCTTAATAGCCATAAAATATGGCCACCCACTTTTTTTAAGCTGTTTTAACTCTCGTTCAAATCGTAGGTATTGTGTTTTTTGTATCTGAAATAATATGAATATGATTTACAAAATTACTTGCACTGCTCCCACCATTTCAGCAAAGTCAGTTATTCATAGTTCTTTATAATTGCGGTCTAGAATAGATTGTTTGCCATTGAGTGAAACACAACAACGAAATTAAATAAGGAGAAGTCGATTTTGTTAGCTCTTACCCTTAAACTAAATAACTAAATATATGATGGCCATGCAGAAAACTTGTCTGAAATTTTCTTCAAACAGACGATGAGGAAGCATGAAAGATTTTTCCGGTTCAATACAAGGAACACAAAGCTCTGTCTCTCACCAATTTATGTTTCTTTATGCTCATATGGAACTTATGCACCTCCATTATTGAAAGAACCAAATTTTTGCAAAGTCCCAAAGGCAGTAAAAATGTTTGGTCATTAAAAACTCCTCAACATCTTCGGTTCCAACGCTGATCTCTAATGACAAACCTATTGTCTACTCTTCAAAAACGGTATACTTGTTCGCAGCCCATTCCGTTGCTTTACAGCAAAGTTGCCCCTCCTGTACTTGAGAATGTAAATTTTTCCATAAATTTTCCGCACTCGTACAGTAGCAAGAGTTCTCAAATATCTCGATATGCAGATAACCGCTGACCCGGATGGTATATGTTCTTTTAAAATCTCAACGCATCTGTCAGCGTTCCATCGATACGACAAATTGGACATACTTCAATCCAAGAGAAACAAGCCCAAATGTTAATTGATGCACCTCCATGTTTGATCACTGGCAAAACGTACTTTGGGTCAAAAGCTGCTCTCTTTGACCGCCTTACATATCGTGTCCCTACACAATATATTTCCATTGATTTGTTGTCCAGTAGACGTGTGACTTGGCAAACTTTATCCTAAGCCTACGTTGCCTGAGGTTTATTAATGACCTCTTCCGTGCAACACGACCAAGCAACCAAGCTTCAGCCAATCTTCGCCTAATTGTGCGAGCAGATATTGGAATATCAATTGCGCTTGAAATTTTCCGTTGTGTTTCAGTTGAAATAGCTTTTGGGTCTCTTTTCGATAGTCTAGCTATCGTTCGATCCACTCTTAAGGCAGTCTTTCGAGCTCGTTTTTTTCGCGGAACTTGTTGTCTCAAACATCTGAAAATACCTTATTGCTGTGATTGAATCATTCTTCACTTTTCTTAGAATTTCGGTTTTTATCTCAATGTCGAGTTCCAATGACCGTTTTCTTAAATCATGCTCAATAGATTTTGAATATTTTTGTTGAATGGCTTCCTCTTTAAGGGTGTCAAACTGAAAGCTTAGCAAGTTCAATTTTTTTAGCAGACTAGCTGTTACACGCGACTTCGTCCGCCTGAAATTTATCAAAAAACTATTTACTCAATTCGCAAAGTTTATATTGTACGGTGTGGTTTTGAGTCAAATCGTTCTTAAATAATATTTTTCGAAAAAAATACGCAAGCCCAGCTCCACCAATTTCAATTCAAATAGCTTTAGTTATTCCTTTCAAAATGAGCCCCCTGCCTGTGAAAGTCCCGTCAAAATCGGTCAATAAAATAAGATTTTTTTAAAACAAAAAAACCACACCAGCGCCACCTAGTGAGTAATTATAATATGAGTTACCTGCCAGTGAAAGTCCCGTCAATTTCGGTACAGCCGTTCCCGAGACTACCCGGAACAAACAGACAGAAAGACAGAGAGACAGACAGTGTTTTTTTTACTTTCATATACATCACGTAAAAAGTTGTTATTTTGATTTTTAAAACAGACACTTAATTTTTATTTAATATGTGTATAAATAGTTGCGAATATTGCTCAGTAATTTTACTGCTGGGCATTGGGCAACGTTGAGATAACCGGTCTGCACCCTCCACTCCACTCAAAAACTCAATATTTACAGCTTTGCTGTAAACACCTGTTACTGAAACAGTTCTTCCATGCCGCATTGATGGAAATTTTAAATTTTGAAAGCTTTCCTTTAAAAATGATGCTCCATACTAAGATTTTTGGTTATGTACACTATTATACTTCTTTACAATGTCAATTGGTTCTCTGTTATAAGTCCACCTTTCATTTCTGCTATTTCTTCCGCCACCTTCTTTATATATCATATTTTTTGATTTGGCCATGTTTACTTCAAGATTCCAAAGACTTGTATAACTCTGTAGACGGCTGATCATAAGCTGAAGTGCTTCTGGTGATTGTGCCAACAAAACAACATCATCCGCGAAAATTATGGCTTTAATCAGCATGCCTGCATATTCCACTCCTCCCAGCAAGCTATCGATAAGGTCCTCAATGAATAGGGAAAATAAGCTGGGACTTAAAGCACATCCCTGTCTTACGCCTAAACAAGTTTGAAACCACTCTGAATGTTGTTCTCCATCCGACACAGCAGATATGGTATTTTTATAAAGACTCGATTGTCGGTTAATCGTCCAAACTTCAGCGACATTCCAATGTTGTACAGCTTGTATAATAAAACACCCCTATCCACCGCGTCAAACGCTGCCTTAAAATCTACAAAAAAAACATATATCTTCTTTCCTCTTGTAATGAATGATTTCGCCACACTGTTTAGAACAAAAAATATGATCAATTATGGAATATCCGGGCCTAAATCCAGCTTGGAACTCTTCCAGAAGTTGGTTGACATCAATCCAATTCCTTAATCGGTTTTGCAGTATGTTGGTAAAAATTTTGTATGCAGCGTTCAGAAACGAAATTCCCCGATAGTTTTGAGGGTCCGATTCCTCTCTCAAAAACAATGTTAAACAAACACTTTTCGAAATACATTTTTCATAAATTCTTTGTTATTTAAGAAATGACGTACTTCATGTTTACTAAAAACCGTTAAGTAGGTATTGTGGTTTTGATACTTTTTTATAAGTTCAAACTGTGCTTTTTTGAGCGTAAATGTTACTTGTTTCTTTCAAAGATCTCGTTTTCCAATATAATTAGGCACACAAGAGCAAGTACGTGCGACCCAGTCGTGTGCCCTTTTTTATCTTCTATAGCCGTGTTTTATTGATAATCTATAGCTAGCGCAGTATTGGAAGTCCCAATAAAACGCTATATTCACTCCATAATTCACTTTTAATTTAACCCCCGAAGTGACAACTGACGTCTTGTTGAATAAATTTAGAAGGATGTGTTCCAAATTCAACTCAGTTCTTGGACAGAGACATCCGGATAGAATATGCAACCATGACGTTATCAGTGACCCTTGATGACAGAATTAAATTCGGTTTTAGAAACAAAACTGCAGTAATTTAAGTTTCAATTCATGCAGGTTTTGTCTAATGTCTTATTTGATTGATTCAATATACATTTTAAGTCAACTAACACTTTGGACCCTTTCCAAAAATTTAATTTAATTTAGTCAATTTGGGTCACTGATGACGTCAAAATATAGGAAGGCGCTGTCTTGTAATCTTGTATCAACGAACATATCCTTAAATAATAAAATCTTACCAACCTTCAAGTACATATTTTTTCTACATTCCAGTTGGTTGACATTTCTTTCCAAGATTTATCTCAACTTATTATATTCACTAATTATCGACACTTATTGTTTGTTGTTGTTTGCCGTATAAAATTTTACTGTGCTGGGTATACACGGCTTATAACAGATTTTTCATGAAAAACACATTCGAAAAGCATTTGGTGAGAAATTTGGAATTCTTCCTCTTTTTTTGTCAGCCATTACCAACAAAATGTTTAAAAATAATTTTTTCTTTGCACAGAACACAATTCAAAATACCGTTTTAAAATTTTTGCGGCAAACATTGACTTTTGCATGAAGTCCGTTTGACATTTAATAACTGAACGAAGTTAGATGCGTTTCAATTTAGGTGGAACTTACAATAAGTGTTGCTTAAAAATTTTCTAACAAACAAAAATAAATTAGGTTCTACTTAGAATTTAAGATGAACTTAGTTAAGTCACAGAAAACGGGCCTAAATATAATATTTTATTTTTAAGATGAAAAAAACTGGTTTTGATATAACGAATTGGCGAAACATTATATCTTTTCGTCCACGTCCAGTGTAGTTGAAAATAAACAGCGGTTTCAATATACACGTGAATTAAAACAAAACTGAATAACTTTACCAAAGTACCTGCATAAATAATCTTCACTCCATCAAGCCGAACACAAATCTAGCTATAAACGTTCCCATTCAGCCCGATATTGTTAAACCTGGTGGATTTATGCATTTTCGGTTTGCATTTCGGCTTCATTTAGAGACACCATTTCTAGGAAAATGGAGTTGCAAGGTATAAGCTTGTAATTCTTTCTTCGGGTTATTTTTATATTCATAACAAAAATGCGTGACATAATTCTCATTCTATGTTCACCACACGTTATAGTGTATTCCGGTGATATGGCAGGTATATAGTTTCAATATTTCCAACTCCTTCATGAAGTGGTTAGAATTTTCCTCAGTTTTTCGCCTTCTTTCTTATTTGAAAATGTTTTGAACTAAAAAACTCGGTTTATAGTGCAGAGAAGAACCTCTTGAAAAACATCCATCAACAAATTTTCCATTCCCCTATGCTCTCCGATCGATCTAACGTGCTGCAACTACAAAAAAAAAACTAAAATCCCTCGATACTTTTGTGACTGGCAGATGAGGACGACCTAAGAAGAAGCTGTTTTTTTTTGTCTATTTTTTGTTTTTATTTTCAATTTTTCGCTCCTCAGCCGCTGCTGCTATTTTCCTAGACGGGTACATCTACAGGGAGCCGACTAAAAAACTGAGACACTGAGGCTGCGGCACACCTCTTCATATTCGTAGTCGTTGTGGTCGTCGCCTTCGTGGTATTAATTAGAAAGTTGTTGATATTTTGCCCAGGTACCCCATTCTGGTTTTATTCATTCCAAACGAAAAATGGAAGTCTGCAGTAGCAGGAGAAATATCAGCCAGTTTTTTCTTCGTCCTCGAGCTTGTGGCACTCAATAGAGTGGGGTATGAGTATCTGCGTAGCCAGGTTGGATTGTCATCATCATCGTCATCATCGTCCTGGTGATATGATTTTATTTTGCCGTCGCCGCCGCCGCCGTGCCGCTGCTGTTTTACCGTTGCGTTGGTGCTTTGTGAATTGTGATGTCGTTTGATGGTGGTTGCTTCTGTCAGAAACATAAACACACACTTCTCCCATACACTGATGTGTGCACACACACATTAATACATGCACACGTACGTATACTGAATTCTATGAAGAGATTTGCTTTGATGGTTCCCAGTTGCCATTAAAAAAGGAAAAAAAAAACAGGACGCAGAAATAAGGTAGAAAAAAAAATTCCATTTGGAAGTGTGTATACGCCTCTTCACACTCCACTCGATCCACTCTTTCACTGGGGGAGTTGGTTGTCCTTCTTTGGGTTAGCTTCTTAAGGAGGAAAAAAGTGCGTTTTCGCTTCTGTTTTTGATGTCCTGTTTTTTTTCGCCATCTCGTCGATCGAATGTGTTCTTTCTTACGCTGTGTGCGCAACGTACACTAAGGGTCGGTATTTTTTTGTTTCCATTTTATTTTACTTAAAGAAATCCCAGAGTTAAGTTTTGAAACAATAATATAGTAAGGGTATTCATGGAACGAGATAAATTTAAACAGTGTAGAAAATTCTATCCTGATGCAAGCATTTGCATGAACGCCCCTTAGAAACAAATTGCGTAAATGTGGGAGAAGTCATTTAAAGCCAGAGTTGAGATTGAAGTACACTTACTAACAAAAGTGTACGTACACTAGTAGATCTAATTAATTAATTATTGTTTTTTTTTTTAAGAATATAAAACCAAAGTTTTAAGAAAATAGAAAAACAAAATATTTAGGATAGGTACTAAAGTCTACGTACACAAGAATGATGTTCTTAGACTTTTGTTAACAAGTGTATCTATATCACCTTCAGCTGTCACAAAAGACAGACAGCAAAAAAAAAAAGACATTCCTCTGTTTTACAAAGTTCATTTTTCACTTTACACGGCACGTCGCCTTATACGTCTGTAGAGCGTATACTGAAGAGCTAAATATCGGGCTACTATCCGTATAACATAATATATATGAACATAAACGTAGAATATATATATATTATACGGATACTAGCCAAACATTTAGCTCTTCTTTATACGTACTAAATACATCTTACAGACGTCAGCTCAGCGGCGACATCGTATTAACGTATATTTGCCATATTTTAGATAGAAC
Source organism: Platycheirus rosarum (assembly GCA_963971375.1). NCBI lineage: Eukaryota > Metazoa > Arthropoda > Insecta > Diptera > Syrphidae > Platycheirus > Platycheirus rosarum. The sequence continues at coordinate 2,652,189 of OZ020511.1, forward strand.
ATTGACGTACATATATTAAACATAAAAAACGACGTCGCCATATACATAAGATGTATGTACATAGGTAAAAAATTAAAAAAAAAAAAATTTTTTGGTTTATATTTTTTTATTTTATATTTTTTTGTGGTTTCTGTATTCTATAAACTATAAACTTTCCGAATGCAAATACAAAAATTACTTCATTCTTTCCGACGTTTCGTTGGCTTTTTCCATTTTTTTCAATTACAATTTTTGACGTGATAACGTAATCGATAACATGCTACACATACGAAATAACATGACTCATGCTGATAAGACTCAAGCTGATAATGCTGATAAGAAAAGTGACGCACGCTGCGATACTGTGGATCTTTCAATCAAAATCGATCGCAAGCACCAGGCGAACATGGAAAAGAAAAGGCGCCAATTCCCAAAATAATTTCACTCAAATTCAAAAAGTACAAGAAGAGAAAAAGAAATACAAAATAGGCGGAGTTTTGTTAAATAAGAAAGATAGATAGATAGGTATTGGGGTGTTTGTGTGTGGATTTGACGAGGGGCTTTGTGGGTGTGAGTTAACGGGCTGTATGTTGGTGTTGCTGCCATCAATGTTTTCTTATGACGTTATCACTTAAAATTATCGTCCCTAAACCGACTTTACATACAACATTTAATAATAGGAACTTATATTTTTTTTAATATAATATAACAAAAAACGAATTCAATTCATAAAAAAATAATGAATAATGCAGAATTCAAAAAAATTCGGTCCGAAAATTCCGTCCGTCTGCCTTGGTATTTAATATTTATTTGGTATCTCAGGGGGTGTTTTTCATTTTTTGCTCTAGGACCGTTTTTTTTTTCTTCGACTTTTTCGAGAACTGCTTAACCGATTACAATCAAATATGATATTCAGGAAGATGTAGATTGCCAAACCAATTCGGCATACAAATATTTTCGAAAAACTTTTTTTTTGTATTTTTAATAATTTTTTTTAAATATTTGTTTTTCTTTTTTTGAAAAATAGATATTTTGAAAACGAATATTTGAATTTTTTTCTTTGTTTTGTTTTTAAATGTAAGTAATATTGTGTTTAAAAAAAAAGTTGGTAAATAAAAACCGTTTTATTTAAAAAATTGTTACTACGATTAAATAAAAAATACACTTTTTTCACATTTCCCAAGGAAATAAAATGGTGTTTAAATTTTTCCGCTGAACACTATTTTACGTACTTTTTTTTCAAATTTTATTCGAAGCTGTGACCGCAAATAAGAGCAAGTACATACCTGCAATCCAGTCGTGCAATTTATTTCATTTTAGTAAACTTTTTGTGTTCTTTATCCATTAAGATATCCTTATTTGGTGTTGACGTAAGAATCGTTGCATACTGTTTCTCTCTGCCTCTGCAACGAGAATTGTATGTTGGGAATGGGAATCTAACCAATACACGGTATTGCCATATGTTATTAAAGGCAAAAGTAATGTTTTTATTATCAGTAATTTAGTGTTCACTGGAGTTATGGCAGAAAATAGCCAAAGCCTACACAGGCCAGTGTAAATCCTTCCTATTATATAGTTGGTATGATTTTCAGCAGAGAGCGATTTATTTACCTTGACACCAAGACTGGTTACAGTGTCCACAAAACTAAGCTGGAATTGGGAGAGGAAAATTGGAGGCAGAGAAGAGGTATCAATCTTCTTTTTGGAAATTGCAATAAGTTGAGACTTTGCAGGGTTAAGTGTAAGACCATTATGAAGCGACCAATTGGAAATTGCAATGAGATCCTCAATAAGTCTACACGCCAAATCTTCTTGCAAGCCAATTGGGCGAGATATATACAATTGAACATCATCCGCATAAAGATGCAAGAGCACATTTGAACAGACACTAGGAAGGTCGTTAATATAAAGGCAAAGCAATATCGGTCCAAGAATGGAACCTTGAGGTACACCCATTTGCAAATTCAAAGACCGAGATTGAATCTGACCAATATTAACTCTTTGACTACGGCTACAAAGATAATTCCTAATAAGTTGCACTGTTTTACTTCAAATTGAAAATTTTCTCGAGACGTTGATAGTCCAAGATCTGTCTGAAAAATTACATGGGAAATGATAAACTGACGAAACCTTTAGAAGTTGATGGTCCGGTATATTCTTCATTCGCAATCCATCTTATGGATATGCATTCGATTTTGCGTGTGGTTTTCAAGAAGAAATATAATTCAATCTTATGGCCAAGAATTTAGATTTATTATAAAAATAAGGGTTTGCCATTATGTTTTAAAAATTATTTCGGGCAAGTTGCTCGAACAAATTCCAGCCGAGAGGCCCAATTTTCTACCACATGTTGGAACCAAAGGTCGTCCACATTAACATCCTCCAATTCAGGCACGAAAAAAGTCATTAATCATGGTTCTATAGGGTTCCCCATTTATTGTAACATTTTTGAGGAAATATGGAACAATGATTCCCTCTGCCCACAAAGCACACCAAACAGTGACTTTTTGAGGATGTAACGGCGTCTCAACTTGGCTTCAACCAAAAGTGAGCTTCATCGCTGAACAAAACTTTCTTGTAAAAAAAATTGGGATCGGTGGCCATCTCATTTTGGGCTCGTTCACCGAACGTTCGACTCGCTTGATGGTAGTTCGGCTTTAATTCTTGACGAGTTGGATTTTGTATGCCCGCAAACTAAGATATTCCATAATCTGGATGGGCGTAGCTCCAATTGTTGCGCGCGGTGGCGGATGGACTCATTTGGGTCTTCTTCAATACTCTGCTCCACCGAACCGAACCATTATTTTGAATAAATTTGCAAGATTTGCAAACGTTTTCCAGGAGCACTGAGCAGAAATCTCCGAAAAAAGTATTGCCAGATTGAAAGCCACACGTCTAAAAAAAAACACCCTTTATTTACAATGATACACCAGCAATATCGGGTATGCTGAAGTTTAAATAAAAAGTGCCTATGTCACGTATGTTTAAGATATTAAAATACGATTTTTGTTTCTGAGTCTAACCACTTGTGTGAGAATAAGCAGCTGTCAAATCACATTATAAAAAATATGTATTTAATTTTTAAAGCACCTGTTACATTCCTTGATACGGGGATGGCCGGCATTGTACTTGTCTCCCCTACTAACATTTTTATCCTCTTTTGTAAATAATTTTTCAATTGCGCCAGTTCTTTTAAGAACTTAGAGATTTAATCTAGCAGCCCCACTGTGTTATATCTTCTACATGTCCTTAGATCAAGGTGTATTTTTCGATGAGTGGAAATATTCGTTTATCACTCCTTTACATAAATCTGGTTCAAAGTTTGATCGTGTTCAACATAATTTATTTTAGTGAAGAAACTAGAGGTTTGGTTTTCTCTCCTCTCGTCTATATTGGACAAAGAGTTATTTAGTTGGTAGAAAACAATTTGTCAAAATTTGCAATGTCTTATCTAATGAAATAATAAATCTCTGGTGTTCCTCAAGACAGTCATTTTGGGCCATAACTATTCATTATTTTTATAAATGATTTACCAAGTCTTCTTTCTTAATCAAAGGGTCTCTTGTATGCTGATGACTTTAAAACGTTCAGATGCGTTAAATCGGATGCAAGTTACTTCCAAGCTGACTAAAATAAAATTAATCAAAGGATTAAGTTAAACGTGCTCTATTTCAATATTAATGAATGTCATCTTTAACTCCAAAATTAATTTGTCTATTCGAATTTTTCTATCGATCATAAAATTTCATTCGAAACTGTGTTTTGAAGATCCTTATAAACTTAAAACCCCTTACACCAGCATTGTTAGACCGCTGTTGGAATATTGCAGCGTGATATGGAATCCTTATACTCAGTAAAGTATATGGCGAATAGAGAAAGTTAAAAAAAAATTACCACAAGACTCGGACATTTAGGCGTTATGTTATCAGAGCAGATGCATACTTACTGACCTTAAACCTCTCTTTTCAAGAAGAAAATAAAATTCGATACTTTTTACTTACGATGTCCTTAATCTATAAAATAAAATAAATTTACTGGCCCGACAGCTCCTTAAGGAGCCAAGGCTCACCATTTTTGTGTGTGTGTTTTGTTTATCTGCAAGAATGGAAGGGACCTACAGTTTACCGCCGAGTCCGAACAGCTACATGAGATGAACTTTTTGAGACAAATTTTACTCTTGGAGGTTTTGTCAGTTCCTCGCAAGAGGCAGTACTCCTCGAAAGAAGGTGACTATATGAGTGGGATTCGAACCCAGGCTCATTCGCCCACTAAGCCCATGGGGCACTACTTCTAATCTATACACATTTACACATAAATAAAAATGAAGTGTCTGTTTGTAATATCTTTCAAAATATTAAAGCACTGCATGTATTTATAACAAAAACAAATTTTAAATTTTTTGTCTTTCTGTCTGTTTGTTCCGGCATATCTCGAAAAAGGCTGCACCGATTTTGACTAGACTTTCGCTGGCAGATTTCTGATGTTCTAGGGAGTAACTTAGGCTATTTAAATTACACACTAGTGGCGCTGAACTGTTTTTTTTTTGACCGATTTTGATGGGATTTTCACAGGCAGAAAGCTGATATTGTAAGGATTAAGTACGGCATTTTTAATTACCCCTAAGTGGCGCCGGGGTTTTTTTTTTGACGGAACTTCTACAGACAGATAGGTAATGCTGTTTAAATCACCCGTTGGTGCCGCTGGGGTCGTTTTACAAGCAGATAACAGATATTTTGTAAGAAGTAACTAAGCCTGTTTTGATTAATATTGAAAATGTATGGTATACCCGAGCAACGCCGGGTAGGTAAGCTAGTTGTTATATAAAACTTGTCCGGTGCTTTTATCAATATATATTATATATTTTTTAATGTGTAAATTTGTTAAGTTAACAAGAATAAAATTAAGAAAAATGTATTAAGTTTTGCAGAAACATAATTATATTAATAAACCTTCGATATTTTCAATTAAAATCCAGCGTTTAAAACGCAACATTCACTTAGAAAATCTATGCGTAAAGATAGAGGTACAGTTAAAAAAAAAATAGATTAGGGCGGAAACAGGGAAGCAGTAAGTGTATATCACTAAAGATTTTAAATATATTTGTGTGGGGGAGGGTATGTCTAGTGTGTGACATTAGGGTGGAGTATTCTTCTACACCACGGTGGTTCTGTAAGGATGTTTCCCTTCATGTCCATATGTATGGATGTGAGCTCCTTGCTCGCATCTCATTAACCTAATTTTCAATAAATTCCGTCGCGCTGTATCCTTCCTTTTTTATTATTATTATTACGATATTCCTGTGGGTTGAAGGACGTGTAAAAGGTAAAACTGAAGAAAATTATATAAAAAAGTGTCAAGAAAGGGTATGGTCGGGACTATACTGGATAGGACAAAGTAGACGGCGGTTACTGTTATGTTTTTTTCTCTCCTTTTGTTCATTCCTTGTCAAAAGTTGAAAGAGAAAAGGTGGTTCTTATTTTTATGCATGCATAGCATATAGGCACAAGACTGTTTAGTGTTTAGGGAAAGTTATGAAGAGAAAAATGAAAATGCAATTTTTTGTGGTTGTGATAGGTATATGTATTAAAGCATTACATCAACTAAATAGTCCAAATAGTTTTGGAAAACTTATCTAAAGAATATATATATTTGCTTTTTATTATTATAATGCCCATTGGATCTAGTTAGTTACTTTTTTTTTTGTTTTATTTGCACACTTGCATATTCACTTGCAATTCTTATAAACTAGTACAAGTTTAAATATGAAATAATCTTAAGCTTACTTTAAAAAAAAATTAATATATTACCAAATGTTTTTTCATTCCTTTTATGTTCTTAATGTACTTTCTTTTATTGTTAAGGCTATTACACTGTTTTTACATTTATTCTATTATTTCAGAAAAGATCTTTGTAGAAAAAGGCTTTAATTGCGTGCTAAATGAACAGCTTAATTATTTTCCAAACTCCGGGGTTCAATTATGCGTCCATTCCTCCCGCGTTTCTTGGACTCCTATATTATTGAACAAAAATTAAATGACTAAATGATGAGTCTGTAGTCTAGTCAAATTAGCTAAAAAAACAGGCTTACCCTAAGTAGCTAACTAATTGCAAGAAAATTTCTGTGAATGATGTCTTTTTGAAAATTTTCCATAGAAACTGCAGATTTGTATTTTTTTCTTCCATTATAGTTGAATTATGATGAAATGTTCTTGTAATTATGATGTCTGAATAAAACCACAAACTTTTGACATCTCAAACAATTACCCAGCACCCCTTCCCTCCCCAACCAACTCCTGGGGGCGAATTTGTTTTATAGATGTGTGTGGTATATAGATCGGGTAGCTGGACTCAATACCTATCTTACAGTAAAAAAAATACTAAGCTAGGGCTAGGACCTCTACATAACGATATAAAGTCAACGCGACCCTTCAATCTGCTCCTGGAGGCGGAGTTTTGGTGCATGGATTAGGTAACTGGACTTAATAATTACCTATCTGACAGTCCAAGAAATAACGGGTCCGCCAAATAACTTTTTTTTTTTGAAAATGCTTCATCAACATCGAGTGTAGCTTCGGCTGTGTGGCACGTAGCGCCGTCCTGTTGAAACCAAATGTTGCCAATATCCTCCTCTTCAATTTTTGTGAACAAAAATTCGTTCAACATGGCCCGATAACGATCGCCATTGACTGTAACGGCCACTCCTTGCTCATTTTCGAAAAATGGCCCAATTATGCCTCTGGACCAAAATCCGCACCAAACAGTGACTCCTTTTGGGTGTATCGGCTTTTCAATGTATGCGTGCGGTTTTTCTGTGCCCCAAATGCGACAATTTTGCTTGTTTACATACCCGCCAAGATCAAAACGAGCTTCATCTGAAAAGATGATTTTTGGCAAAATCGGCATCTTCTCTAAGTCGATCGCAGGCAGTAATGTCGCAATATTTCAAGCGTATATACAACCATATTCGTTCAGCGGAAGGATAAAACTAATTATCTGTCAAATCAGACATGAGCTAAGTGTTACCATTGATACCATATGATTTCTACATAACGAGAAATAGGTGTGGGAAGGCCTTTTTTTCTTTTTTTTCCATGTGAACCATACGACGGACATGTCAAACCAGATGTCCTGCTTCCTATAGATGACGCTAATTTCACTGAATACTCATCTAGATAGTTTTCAGTGGGGATTTGAATGAAAGATGGAAGACTGGCTCCCAATATTATTAATAATGAGCCCAGCACTAGCAATATATAGTTTATACCTTGTGTCAAAAGTAGCAGCCGATAATAGTATTGAGAAAGAAAGGCTCTTTTAATCCAGAAACCTTACCATAAAAACCAAGCTGCTGCTGTACAAGATTATGGTCTTACCAGTACTCACATATGGATCCGAGACTTGGGTGCTTACAAAAAGGCACTCTGATCTCTTTTCCCCGTTGGGGAGGAAAGTGTAACTGAAAATTGTTGGGCCCGTGTTCAAGGGAGGACGATTTCGGAGAAGATACAAACATGAATTATACGAAATCTAGCTTGAAGCAGATGTTGTAGAAAGAATAAAGCTATGTAAACTCCGGTCGGCTATGGACCTAGGTGGCAAAATTTCCACGAGTAAAATTTGTCTCGAAAAAGTGCATCTCATGTAGCCGTTCTGACTCGGCGGTAAACTGTAGGTCCCTTCCATTCTTGCAGATTAACAACACACACACAGGAATGGTTGACGAGTATAAGTCACTAGGCCTTGGGTCCTTAAGGAGCTGTCGCGCCAATAAATTTATTTTTTTTATTTGTATTTTTCAGATATATTAAAATACTGCGAATTAAGTTTTCCAAAATGTTTATAAAAATAACCTTAAAACTATGATTTTTACATGTTATCGTTTTTCATTGTATTAATCCCTATTATTTGATTAAATAGTCATTAATGTCAATATTCAATGGTATTTTTGAATTTCCCGTCCTAAAAACATATAAAATGATACCCCACATGATCATATAAACATTTATATAATATAATGTTAAATAATGGGCAGCCATTTTGAAAAAATCCACCATATTGGATAAACTCGTCATCGTAGAGTGGTAGACTCGTGTTCTACGGAAAATTTCTAATAAGACCTCATTCACAGAAATTGTATTGGAATTAATTAGTTCTAGGTTCGTCACAATTTGACTAGACTACTCGCCCCGATGGTATTCCTTGCCATATTTCTAAAGAAATGTTTCTCGACTCTTTTTCATCCCCTCTCAATAATTTTTAGTCTATCCATATCCCAAGGAGTATTTCCTCAAGTATGGACAACCGCCTTTATAACTGCCATACACAAAAAATGTCCAAAGTGCGACGGCAAAAACTATCGTCCCATTGTTAAACTATCACATAATCCGTATTTTGTATGAAAATTTAATTTTTTATTGGAAATCCCTCATATCCCCTAGTCAACCTCGTTGACTTTGTGTCATTTTCCCTCTTAGCATTGGAGAGTGAAAAGGAGGTCGATGTTATTTCAACTGATTTTAGTAAAGCTTTCGATAAAATCTCCCACAAACTTATTCTTTCTAAACTATGGTAGGCTTTGAACACATTCTGTTGAGTTGGATTTCTTCTTATTTAGAAAACCGTTTTTATATAGTGTTCGGTTCAGATCCATCTTATCAAGCGGGTTTTTAGCTACATCTGGTGTTCCCCAAGGCAGTCATTTAGGCCCCCTCCTTTTCTTTCTTACAATTAACGACATTGAAATGGTCATCAAAAATTCCTGCATCTCATTGTACGCAGATGATACCAAGTTTTATAAGACCATTTCTTCAATTAAAGACTCTTCTCATTTCCAACAAGATCTCGATAATTTTTCAATTTGATGCTTCAAAACTGCTTGGAGCTTAATATTTCAAAATGCCAATCAATAACCTTCTCACGAGAACGCATCAAATCTCCTGCTCGTCTCTATCTTCTCCACAGTCAAACCATTTCCCCTGTTCAGGTGATCCGTGACATTGGCATTATTTGCGATCAACAGCTGAATTTTCTCGAAACATATCGATGATATGATGAAGCAAGATCGAAGAGAAATATTTCACATTCTCTTCATTCATCGAGTATTTTTAGGTACCGTTGACTGTACAGCCCTAAACGATTCCATCTTTCTCAACACACACCGGAATTACATACGTAATCCTCTCCTCTTTTATCTTCCTAATCATCGATCCTCTTATGGCTCCAATGAAACCATCTTCCGAATGTTGAGGAGTGTCGATTCAAACACTACTTGTTTTGACTTCAATATCAGTACCACTTGCCTAAAGCTTCGTCGCCTAAACCACTCAACCATATTAGTTTTCTTCTGCTATTATAGTCCCAATTGCAATAGATTTTACATCCGTTGATCAGTATTGGCATAATCAACGTTTTAGCAGGCATAAGGTTAGTTTTTAGGGGAGTATAGTTTTGAGCGACCCATAACATGCGGAAGACACCATATGCTCTTTCTAAACCTGCATTAATGTTCGTGTCCCAAGTTAGTTTTCGGTTAAATATCATACCCAGATTTTTTGCAGTCTCTACATATTCTACTACTGCTCCGTCAATAAAAACTTGTGGAAAGTATGAAAGATCTACTAATTTCTTGGAGATAATAAGACATTTGGACTTACTCGGATAAAAAAAAAAAAAAAAACATTTCTTTGGGCAAACTGTAAACTTTTTAATCCGAGGGGGCAACTTTTGTATAATTGAACGTCGTCTGCGTACATTTGAATTGTTGATTGAGAAACGATTTGTGGAAGTTGATTAATATAAAGGGAGAATAGCAGTGGGCGAAGAATCGATCCCTGGGAACACCTCCCTCTTATGATAGGAAGAAAACTAGACATTTGACCGTTTGCGTACACAGCTTGTTTCCTTCCAGTTAAATAAGAGTGCACTAACAGAACTGCAGAATTTGAAAAAGTTAAACAACCGTGACAGCTTGTTGCAAAGGTTGACATGATCCACTGTGTTAAAAGCTTCGGAAAAGTCAAGTAATATAATAATACTGCGAAAAACCGCGCCTATTGCACTACCTCATACTTTAGTAATTTTTAGAATCGCTACATCTACTTTCTACTTTAACAAAACTCCGCCTATTTTGTATATCTTTTTCTCTTTTTCTTTTTGAATTTGAGTGGAATTATTTTGAGAATTTGCGCCTGTTCTATTTCATGTTCGCCTGGTGCTTGCGGTCGATTTTGGTTGAAAGAACCACAGTATCGCGGTTAGCATGAGTCATAAGTCTTATCAGCATGAGTCACGTTATTTTGTCATCGATTTATAAGACGTTATCACGTCAAAAAAAACATTTTTGTGACCTTTGACCCGAACAACTTTTTTAGCACACATTGGATCTATGGGGACTTTTGACCATCCATTTCTAACGGTCTGTCCAAGGTCTCCACCAAAATTTACCTCTGTCGGAATAATTGTAATTTATTTTCAACATAATAGGATTCTTACATGACCTGCTTGTGATATAGATAGTTTTTGGGTTGGATTTTCAGAGTGTGTCTTTTTTTCAGCTTTTAGTTCCTGATATGGTGACGCAGGTATCTACAACTCATGGATCCGATGTATCCAACGCTCGTCGTTAGTTAACTTTTCAGCTATTCAGTGGGCAAATCATAGAGGTGACGATTATTTATTTATTTTATTTTACAATCTATACACCTACAAGTACTAGCAACTGAGTCCACCGGCTAATATAATACAACAATTAAAGATGAAATTAATATAAAACAGAAAGACACACAGTACATAAGAAAGAAAGAACAGTAAAGACATGTCAACAGCACGCAGTTGATTAGTTATTCTTCGCTTAATATCTCACGAGGTATTTATTATTATAAAACTAGCTTCTACGTGTGGACTTCAGATTAATTATTTATTATGTAAATATATATATATATATATATATATATATATATATATACATACGAAGTACATATTTCATATTTAAGCCTCTCTCATAGGAACGCCGGATACAATTGTACATATCTTCATATTTCTATATCTCAATGTCTATATCTTTATATCTCTATATCTCTTTATCCATATATCTCTATATCTCTAAATATATATCTATATCTCTGTATCTCCATATCTCTGTATCCTTATATATACCTAAATCTCTATATATCTAAATCTCTATATCTCTATATCATTATTTCTCCATATCTCCATATATCTTCATAGTGTAAGTGAATCCTGTAACTCTTCCGTCAACCAAACTTCACAAATTCGTGCAGTCAGCATATTTAACAACCTTCCAGAAATGCAGTATTTCACATTCAAGCCTCTCCCACAGGAACCGTGCATTTTTGCACACCTTTGTCGCAATCCAGCACATTATCCAATAACCTACCAAATTTCATCCAAATCCGCTAAGCCGTTGAGGCGTGATTAGGGAACAAACATACAAACGTTCACATTTATAATATAAGTAGGATATTAAAAAAAAAATTGCAACACCGCCGCTCGGCTCAAAAACTTTTGTGAAATCTGTACCAAGTATAATGAAGCAGCAAGAAATCCTAATCCAAAAGGTTCTAGCTCTATAAAGGCATTTCGTATCTGGATACTTTTTGCGCGCAATCTTAAAATATGTTCTAATAATCTGAACTCATAACAACTTACTAACAAAAATTATCAAACTTATTCAAGCTTTGGATAACGGTAATTTGAGAATTAGCGTATTAAAATTGAAAATTGAAAAAAAATGTCATGGTTTTTCTAAGGCAACCATGCATATCCAGTTTATTGTATTCGATTCAATTGCTTAATTCCAATAGGAGAGTATTATGTAGATATGTGTATACCAGCAGTCAGAATTTCGACATAACGTTCTTATGTTTACGAATCCATAACTTATCTTAACATATCGCTAGTAAACATTAATTAACATCGATTTTGTTTCCATTTACAGATTTCGTATAGACAACACGGACCACATTATCGATGTGAACAAAGGCAATCTGGCCTTTGAGTTCGATCAAGTGCACATAATATGTCCTGTTTATGAGCCTGGTACATTTGAAAATGAAACAGAGAAATACATCATCTATAATGTATCGAAAGTTGAATACGAAACATGCCGGATAACAAATGCAGATCCGCGTGTCATAGCCATTTGTGATAAGCCACAAAAACTAATGTTTTTTACAATAACGTTCCGGCCATTTACCCCGCAGCCAGGTGGTTTGGAGTTCCTTCCTGGAAATGATTACTATTTCATTTGTAAGTACATATATCTTGAATGTTTTTTTTTTTATTATTGTTTGAGTTCTTTTTTTTTGTTTATTCCATTTTAACCGTCACAATGAATGCTAGTTCGATTAATTAATATTTCATATTTGGCATGGACTAATGGATAAAGGAGACATTTAATTCCGATAAATATTTGTTTGGGGTGGGAAGGGTGGACTCCTGTCATCACCGAAAATGGAATGTGACAAATCGATTGGAATCGATTACGTAATTAGTAGAAGTTTTCCCAAATAGCGGAGGTGATACGAAATTGATTGAAAGATGAATGAGATTACTTAATATCAAGTTTTGATGTTAAGTGAATATATTTTGTATGAAATAAATTGTCGTACAGACAACAGTATTTACTTTACGTGAGGAAATGTTTTGTACTGCGAAAATATCTTTCCATTAGAAGATTTTTTAATTATTTGATGACAATAAGAAATCCCATGTTCTACAATTTTACCTTTTTCAAAAATTTTCCAAATATTTTATGCAAATTTCGATGCCACCGCTTTCCTCATATGCGCTTCTTAGAACATCGTTTCTAAACTAACCCATTGGGCGTTGGGACACCCAGAGAGTCTGTTTTAAAAATTATTTAATCTTTGTTCGTTTATAGTATGATTTAAGGCATTTTAATAGAGTTTGGCATCAAGCCGTTTTGAATCTTTTCTTCGGTGGATTAGTAATTTACCTTTCGAACCACTTGTATTGGTTGTGTTGGACGCATTCAAGTCTGATAATTACAATACAAATGCTGGTGTGCCCCAGGGCTCTGTTTTGTCTCCGACTCTTTTTCTTATATTTATCAACGATTTACTTACTATCTGAAACAACTAATCCAATAAATAGTTTTGCAGACGACAGTACTCTCAGCTTTTCATATTCGTTTCCAGAATTGAATGCTTCAAAAACTCAATTTTGTCGTTGAAGCGGAATATACCCTCAATGCCACTATCCATGACTTGCACTTGCACCGAAGAAACTGATCACCTCTCAGTTCTGGGTATGTGCATTACAGACCACCTTCTATTGAATGACCGTTCATATTTGACGTCGCCAAGAATGCTGCAAAGTGTTTAGGTTTCCTTCGAAGATGCAAGAAGTTCTTCAGCCCGCCTGATCTTGCCACAGTATCTAAAGCATATATTCGACCAAAACTCGAATATAATTCGCATCGTTGGGCGGGTGCTCTTAATAGAATTTAAAAAGAGCTTTGAATAACAGAAACATTTACATCTCTTAAACACAGGCGTAATTTTTCTTACCTTTCGTTAATTTATCGTTATTTTGATCATCAATGCTCTAGCGAAATAGCCAGTTGCATTCCTCTTCTTAAAACGATTCAATCGTAATACTCGCACTGTTAGGAACGTCCAACAGTTTACCCTTGAGCCCTACTACGGACGTATTGTTAAGTATAGAGATTCCTTCTTTAGTCGCACCACGCGAATGTGGAACGATTTGCCTACCTCGGTTTTTCCCTCTGGTTTTGAAATAAAATGTATATAAATGTAAGGAACTTACAAAATAGTCAGTCATATGATTAACGTGATTTTCTCACCCCTAAACAAGCTGCGATCTGAAGATTACTGATTTATCGAATCAACTAGCAGACACGTGCCAGCTTCGCTTTAATAAGTGCCATGGAATTATGTCTATAACTCAAAAAGAAATTAAAACCGGATCAGTGGCTCTACAATCAAGAGATTGATATAGAGAATCGTTTCTTGTAGTCTCCTGTTGCAATGTCTCTGTAAACATGTTTGAAACTTGAAATCAACACTTGTCGTTTCTTCCTCCACAGAAGTTAACATGCGTTGATTTGGACCTGTTTAGAACAACTCGATATGTCTGTCTCTACTTCTCAATTTTACTTAAGATGTTCTGCAGATTTCCGTTTCTCATTTTGTAATCTTCGTCTCAAGTAATAAGAACAAATAATATTTGGCGGAACACTTTATTGCTAAAACTCGGAACATATCGTTCCTAATGTCAAGTTCTATTATTTTCTTAACAGAACCATAATATGCTTAGCGCAAACAACAATCTTCTATCCTAGCCTCATAATCTAGTGCAAATGTTAGTATCTGGCTTGTAAATAACAGTAATGACCCAACACTTCGTTTAAATCGACGATTGATGATCTCTACTGGAAACACTACTCCCACTTCTCTGCTTAAATTTAAGGATCTCAAATCGTTTTGGCTAGCATGACTGTATTTCTTTTAATATTTTCGTTCAAATTCCATCTGGTCAGGTAAGGGGTCAATACTAGAACGTGTCAGTTGGCTGGGTCATTTTGGGGGACTAAAAAAATCTTCCATTTCGATGGAAAGAAGGACCCGTAGAGGAAGAAGACAAGAAGTGATATAAGTCCTCACTCAACTTCAGGTGCAAAGATTGATGCACTAGCTTAAAAAAACATCAAGTAAAGCACTTGCACATTATTGAACATACCTTTTTCCTTTCTGAGGCAAGGCGCGCACTAAGGTGTTGACGAAGCTTCTCGAACCTTCTCTAATATTTTGCACAATTTTGGCTCAGACCTGATTCGGTGATACATTGATGTGGCGCAAGTGTGTTTCTATTCCGAAATTTCAGCGATTTTGGTGTAATATAACTGTAGCTTTAAGGGCACACCTTACGAGCTCTTGTTTCGTTGGAGATAATTATAGTTTTAAAGATAAAATGAAGTCATTTATTTTACAATAACTTACAATTTCTCAAATCTTTACAGCGACGTCATCGAAAGACGATCTCTACCGTCGGATAGGAGGTCGATGTTCAACGAACAACATGAAAGTAGTTTTTAAAGTGTGTTGTGCACCAGAAGATAAAAACAATCGAACAAACATCAACATGGGTGGCAATAATGGCAGCGGCGGAGGAATTGGCAACAATGGCGGGAACATAGGCAATGGCAACAGCGGTAGCAGTAATAGCAATACTGCTATTCAACAACAGCACAATAATAATATCAACATAAACAGCGGTAATGGGGGTGGCCAACTACCATTGCCCAAATTACCAGGTATGGGTGGTGGTATGAATAACGGCGGTGGTGGTGGCCTAATGATAAACGGTAACAGTGGTACATCGATCAACACAAATATCGACCAATTCAATCGAATACCAATGCAACAACCAAATAACATTGGCGGCGGTAACAATATGGGCATGAACGGAATGGGAATCAATAATGGTGGTGTTAATGGACAACATCCGACTGGCATACGAATTAATAATGTACCGTCATCGCAGCAACATCCATCACAAAAGAATGGTATGCATGGGGGTTTTATTGCGCCAATGGCAAATATTAATACAAATAGCAGTAACGTTGTGCAAAGCACAATTAGTTGGCCCGACTGGGGTAATCATAATAATAATCATAATGGCAACCAAGACGGCAGCGACCAGGCCGGTAATAATGTGCAACAGCAAAGTACGCCAGTTTCTACAATTGGTATACATCCGCATTTCTATCCACCTCATAAAAACTCACCAAGTCCTAATACAAATATTGCTATTAATAACAATAGCAATTATTCACCGTCCCATAAGCCAACTAAGAAAACAAGTAAGTAGTAGCAACAAAAAAAGAAAAAAACAAAAAAAAATCAAAACAACTTCGAAAAATTGTTTTTCCTTTCATTTTCATTTACATTTTTCCTTATAAGTTTACTTTAAAAAAAAAATCAAAAAAATATTTTCACCTCCTACTTTGGTTAAAAATACAAAATTAAAAGCATGTAGGAGAAAAGACGAGAGGTAAAGTGAAAGAGAAATGATATCAAATGATCTTTGCTTAAATCACGAATTTTTAAATCCTCTTGATGATCTCTACATCACAACAGTTTAGTCTCACTTTACCTCTTAGAAACTCCTCTGTGCAGATATATAAATTAAATTGCTTTTGGACAGCATTTGTGGCTATGAATTTTGAATGCATCTTTTTTACTTTTCATTTAATTTTGCAAAAAGAAAAAATCTCTTTTGTTCTCTTTTAATTTTCTAAAAAAAAAAAAACAACAAAAAATCCTATTTTGGCTCTGTTCGATTTGACAATTTTGATACGTTTTATGAACACACGAATATAAATCTTTTGTTTTTTTTTTCTCTTGTTAACTCTTTTTTTCGACAGTGGGTGCTATGGGATGGGTAATATTTGCATTGGTTAAACATTGAATTTGCTTTTTTTTTCTTCATTTAAAATATCGAATTCGCGACAGTTTTGACACTTTCGCTGCTAACCAATTGTTAATACCCGTTCTTAAATAAAAAAAAATAATAAAAAATGTGGTAAGTTACTTAAAACAACAACAAACAAAAAATACACTGCATCACTGCCGTCTTGAATTTCTCAGCATTAAAAATAAAGCTTATAATATCTACTATAAAACGTGGTGCCATGAAGAAGCACTTGTAAACAAAATTAACATAAAACTGAGGAGAGCCATTATTATTAATATTATTGCTCGCAATTGGGGTGTAGAATTTATCAATCAATTTAACATATTTATACTTTTAAATTTTGATTTTATTCAACTTTTAATTAGTCATTTTACATAGTGGTATGCGTGTGTAAACGTGGCAATCATTTTAAATCTTATTTTGTGTAGTTTGGAGTCACGTGATATTAGTTTTGATTTTATCCAAGTAGTTCAATATATTTTGTTTAATACTATACCAGGACCATAGAGAGTAATATATACATTTAGTTTTATTTTTGTATTATAAACTAGCTAACCCCCTACGTTGCCCGGGTCTAAACGATAATAAACCAAACTGTGTTCAAACATTCCAAAAATAATAAAGAACAAGCATAAGTACGTCATTCCATATAAATTTGTCAGGCGAAATCTTTAAATTGTCTATGCTCAGTTGCCATCTAGCGGCGAGTAACAACAGATTGGAAAGCATTAAAAACTTCTTCTATGTGTCAACTTTCGTAAGAAATCAGACCGTGTCCAAGTGCATAACCCCCAGAAAAACACTCATTTGATTATATAAGAGGCCGCCGAGAGGTTAGATTGGATAAATTTGTAATATTGGCAATATATATATAAAACAATTCAAAATAAACTTAATCATTACCAAAATAAAACCTAATGCCTATAATATTTGATATGAAATTAATTATTCTCCTTTTGCTTTTCGAAAACATATAATCAAATCACAACGTTTAAGTCGTTAAACGCTGGCTAAGGCCTGCAAAGACTGACAATCAATATGTACATATTAGAACATCGTTCATTTTCAAAGATTCAATCGTTCATGATTCGGTCATTTCAAAGATTCGGTCTTTTCAATCAATCATTTTACCAATCAATCCCATATCTAACCTCTTTCTCTCGTTTCAATTTATACCCATGCCATACCGGTCATCGAAATGTTGTGTTGTGATTTTTGAATGTGATTGTGAATAAAACATTTTGCATGGTTTCCATATATGATATGTATCTCTGCATCATATCGACATCCGTGTTTCGTCAGTAAATCATTAGGTTGAGTGTATGTATCTCTCTCTAGCCTCACTCTCTTTGTAAAATAAATACTTAAATATCAGTTCAGTTTCAATTTGTTTCGTTCATTTATTTCAAATCATTCTCTATCTCTGGTCTGGTTCTTTGTGTATTTTGTATTCTGTATTGCATTCAATGATTGATTGAATTTCAGTTTTGTTTTCCGCATCGTATCGTTCTCGTTCATTTGAAAAGTATTGAAATTGTGAACGACCGAGATATGGAAGTGTGATTGCAATCATCAATACTTTTCAGTGAACGGGTCATAAAGACCGAATCAATCACGATTGACACAGTTCTAGTACATATATGAATTTATAAAGCATTGTTAGACCGCAAAGTGTGGTGCTTAAATCGTCAAATCATCATGAATTGTCACGAATTGCCATTTTATTCAAAAAATTGAATGTGAGTGTTTTCTCTGGACAATTAGTCTTTAATCGAATCGATGACAACGCCTTTTATCCCAAATATTGCCTATATTGCAATTAATTTTTATAATCAATGTCAATCAATGTGGACCTGGCAATCAAGTCAGTTAATGGAAACATAAAATATTCCAGCAATCATTCGGGAGTTTAATGCTTGTATCTAATCCAACGAAAGTTACTTGTACACAGATAAATGCAAACGCAATCTTTTTGTACGGAAAAGGTAATTTGGAACCCTATTTGTTTCTTAACACGAAAATGATTTAGGCCCAATGCTTACGGAGCAACTTACTGGAAAAAAACTGATCAGCGATGCGAATCAGCAACTAGTTTGCTTTGAGTCATACCCTGCGTAAGCAAATGGGACGACACACACACGACGCTACTGGTTGAAAATTCATTGGCGAAACACAAACGAGTTTTCAACCAATAGCGTCATGTGTATCGTCCCATTTGATTGCACAGGGTATGACTCAAAGCAAACTAGTTGCCAATTCGCATTGCTGATCATTTTTTTTTTCTAATTGCTCCATGTGCATTGGGCCTTAGTATAGATTTTAGAAAGCAACACATTTTTTTAAACTTTTTGCTTACTCAGTTAATATTTGTTCTTATTTATTCTGAGTATTTAAGTATATCTTTTATCTTTTCGTTGATTAATTTGCTATAGTTTTTTTTCATTTAAATGAAACAATAATGACGCCAACCATTATCCTTAATTAACGAAAATTATCATCGGCATTCATATGTCTTGTCACATATTATTTAAGGGAATGTTCTGCTATAAAATAAGCCTATATGATTTGGAGCTGATCTTCCTTATTAATAATTTTATTGTTGTAAATCTGCGTTTGGTTGGGTAAGTATAGGAACAATCTCAGCCCTAAATTAAAGAACTGGTAAAGACCATTACCCCACACCCCTTTTCATGTCATACTGTTTAAGTTATTTTATTTTTAGAATTTAGTTTGGTACTGTATTCTCTAGACCTTTTTAGCATTTTTATATTAAATAATATAGCTTGATATATTTGCCATGAATGTGCTAAAATTATTCGCGCCGTTATAAGAAACAACGTAACTTGCACAACTTGATTTAATATTTGCCACCAACAATAATATAAAAAAAAAATAAAAATAAAATGATAATATTATTTCAAAAGAATATTCTTAATAATCCTCAAATTGTTTCCCAATGTTTGTTTTTTTTTCTCTTTCTCTCTTCTCTTTCTCGAACACAACTCTTAATTTTCAATTAACTCATATAGATGATTACGATAAGCATCCAAATGAAGTGGTCAAGAATGAAGAACTCACCTACAATAGCGCAGCATCATCTTTGTACAAAATGAGGCGGCGAAGAGGAGAACCAACTGATTCAATAACACCAGCACCAAGCAAAAGCCAGCGCATAAATAAATCCTGTTACAGACGAATTTACCAGAAATTCAAATCATTGCTGCAATTATTGCTATTTACAAGCAATCATCGTAATCGTATTAATACAATCAATACTTTTATAAATTTTGTTTCTAATTGTAATCCTATTATTCTAACAACAACAGTCCTAGTTACTTTAATTAACTTATTTCAATATAAATTATCATCGTGGAGTATGCGGCTATGTAATTCATCAAAAGTGCCACCAACATCAACCGCAACAAGGACGCCTACTAAGCTTGTTACGCCTGAGCTTTCGTCATCGCCACCAAAAATACTCTCTTCACCTGTAGATTGCATTATTAGAAAAGAAGAGGCCGCACGGTGAACTTTAAATTAATTTTTTTTTTATTTATTATGAAACAACAAATTTTAACGTTAAATTGCGAACATTTGAAACAAACATACAGTTATAAAGAATTTTTTTCTTAGTTTAAAAGACGAACAACACATTTGATGAGAAGTTAAAAAAAATGAACAAATTTTTATTAATAACTATAAAATTTATTATCATTAATAATATTATAAATATTATCGTACATTTAAGAGATATATATATAAACATATGTATGTATACATATATATGAACATAATTATATATATTTAACAAAAAAAAATCATGTAAAAGAAAAAATGCATTTAAATGGAAACAAACAGAAAGTGAACAATTCTAGGCGAGTTTCTATAAAAATTATGGAAATTATAAAAAAAAAATTGTAAAAAAAATAAAATTCAACTCATCTCACGATCAACCTATGATTTAAGCACGTTAACTTGTGTCCCTTGCGTCTGTGTAAAATAGATAAATATAAAATTCAAATATAATCATGATAAGAGTACCAACTTAAGAAAAAAAAAATTGTAAATTAAGCAAAAATATAAAAAAAACTTACGAAAACTAAAAAAAACACTACTATTTCGATTGAGGAAACAAAAAAAAAACTTATTTTTTAATTGTTTTAAATTATCTTAAGGTCTAGGAAAAACCCGTTTTTGACTGAAACTAGAAAGTGATTGATATAAAAAAAATATCTATATATAAATAAATTTAATAAATAAGACACTAAACAAAACTAAAACAATAAAAAAAAACTGAATTTTATTGTAATGAGAACAAGTTTCTTTTTAATGAATGAACAAAAGAAAAACGCAAACATGATTAAAACGATAAATCAACTATAATTTATGCAGGATGCTGGACGTAAAATGCGAAAAAAAGCTAAAGCGTATGGGGAGATCTACTTCTTAAGGGTGGTATTCTGGGCAGACTTTAAAGATTACAAAAAAAAGAGGTAAAACACATAAAACTCAGTAAATTTGTTTCCCTTGCATTGAGTGAAAATTAATTTTCCAAACATTTTCTAACTTAATTTGAAAAGATAATTAAGGATCGCTGTTAAAGCTAAAAAAAAAAAAAAAAAAAAACTAATAACTAGGGCAATATCATACCGTTGTTTTGAAGTTTCTTATTTTAAAATTTTTGTTTTACAAAATTTTCCTGACTCAGCCCACTCTTATGCGTGTTCGATCTAAACTACACTCTAGCTTCTGTTCGCATTGTATATGATGCACCCTCATTGAGTACGATGTGTTTTACATGTATAAATCGAAAATAAAAAGTGTTGAAACAGAACAAAAAAAAAAAAGGAAAAAATTGTTGTGTCGTGATCGAAGTTAAACTAATTTACTTTTTAAGATAAAAATAAAAAATAAAATTTTTGTTAGGAAAAAAATATAAAATAAAAGAAAAACGATAGTATTCCTCTTAAAAGAAAATAACACCACACAAAAGAAAATAACGAAAAATAAAGAACAATAATTGAAAAAAAAAACAATATCTGTAAAAAATAATAAATCTTAACTTTCGTTAATTTTCTCAACAATAGCAGACATAGTATGATTTCTTAAATAAAAAAGAGCCATTATCACAATATTTTGTAATCCCCTAATGTATTTTAGTTTTTTAATCTTATTTATAAACAATATCATAAAATAAAGACAAATTGCGATGTGCATACATTGACAAAAATATTATGAAAAAAAAAGTATATAGATTGATCACAGTTTGATTATAATAACTAATTCAAAGGCATTTACTGTTAATCTATGTTGGAAACATATGGAAGGAAGCTTTTGAAAACTGGTGATTTTGCCGCAAACCTTGCCTGGTTGAAAAAGGAGAAGACTGTTTCAATTCGTTAAATTAAACAAAACGTATTCATAACATTACATAGTTTGAAACTTAAAGATGCTTCTCACTCTGAGGCCTTAATAATTAAATTAGTGTATTCGTCAAATTGTGCAAAATTAATTAAGAAAACGATACTCGTATTTTCTAAACAAGTGTCCAAGAGGCAGCAGAATTTTTTCGGTAAGCCGAAACTTTTTCGTGCTTAAATAAAATATTTTTTTTTTTTCAATTTTATCTGGCAATCCATTGCAATCTCATTTCTTATAATTACTAGATTGCTACCTATCATCGTAACCGATCGGATGTTTTCTCCGATCGGAGGATTTATTTGCTAAAGAATAATTAGCGATAAATACTAATAAAAACACGTTTACATAATAAGTGTGTTCCTTTAGGTTTTCAAGTAACTTCAAGCTGCCGAAAGTTATCTTGTTCCCTAACATAAAACTTTCGTAAAAAAAGAGACGATGAGAGAGTAAAATACTTCCCCTAAAGTAAGAGAGTTACGAATTTCTGCCCAAGAAATTTCTTTTTGCACTTTGTAGCAACTAAAAATTAGCTGTTATAAACAGCTGTTATTCATTTAAGTTTGAATTCAAATTGAAGGTGTTTTCATTGTTTTCGACTGAATTTCGCTAAAAGTCAATACAATTAGGCAAATGGACCAACTCAAAGGTAGTGCATTAAGCAGTGAATGTTCAGTAACTAATGTATACAATAAATATGCATTAAAAATGACCATTTACAATCATTTCAATATATATCTCGATCTCGGTTTATGTTGGTTTTTCATTTGACATTTCTGTCATATGCAGTTGGGTTACTAATAGGACTTTCCATTGGGATTTCAGATTTTGATCTAAAAATTGATCTCATTTTTGGTCCGAATGGAACACGATTTAGATTTAGCTTTCGCGATTGTTCGTCATAATTAGAAATGGTTTTCGGATTATACCGCGTATTTAAAAATTCTTTTGTACTCAC
The DNA here is from genome assembly GCA_963971375.1 of Platycheirus rosarum. Classification (NCBI taxonomy): domain Eukaryota; kingdom Metazoa; phylum Arthropoda; class Insecta; order Diptera; family Syrphidae; genus Platycheirus; species Platycheirus rosarum. The sequence continues at coordinate 2,675,023 of OZ020511.1, forward strand.
CCCAAACGTTTCGAAACAAATTGCATTGTGCGTGGTCACCGGTTAGAGATTATATTTAGTCAGTTGTTGTATCTGTGTTGTTGTTGAGGGGTAAGTTGTTGGGAACAAACTGTGCTTACTACATCACAGGGTGTTTTAAGTTTAAACTTGGAAGGCCCTAGGTTGTTTATTTCTAGATCCCAAGAACGTGCAAGTTTGAAACTGTCATCTCGATTGAAATTATTGTGACGTTTTTTTTCCAATCGCCTCGCGAACCAGTCTGGGGATGTAGTGAGCGTCGTGAGACAGCAACTTTGCTTCATCAAAATGTATCCAATGAGGTTCGTTTGGATTGCCCAAGATGTCTTCACAAATTGCTGAGTTTTCCCGCTGTTTTTTACGTACAAGTTACAGCATAAAGACCTGGTGTTTGAAGAGGAAAGTGATCTTTATGTGATTCCAAGAAACTTTTCACCTTTATGGGGATTTAACTCCATGACGTTTAAGTACTTTCCCAACTCTATCCTTTACACCTTTGACGTAAGGCAAGAAAGCTTTGTTTTCTAAGCTGCTTTTATCCTTTTCCGTTTTTCAGGCTTCCATATCTTTTTGTTTTTTGGAAAATAACCATTCGCTTTCAGAACGTTGTCAATATTGTTCAGCTCATTCTTAAGGTGTTCTTTGTCACATATTCTATGGGTGCGCTGAAAAAGTGTCGAAAAAACTTATCTTAGATTCGCTGTATTGAGAAGAAGCGTGTAGATATCTGTTTGTATGTGTTTCTTTTCTATACACTGTGTGTCCTGATGTACTGTTGGTTTTCCTTATAACTTTTATATCCAAAAACGAAATGGACTCATCTTTTTCTTTTTCAATTGTGAATCTCATTTTTGGTTATTGTGAGTTTAGATGTTCTAAGAAACTCTCAACTACAGAACTTTTTATTATACAGAAAGTGTCGTCCATATATCTCAGCCAGATTTTGGGTTTTGCTTCAAAACTATTCAGGGCTTTTGATTCGAACTTCTCCATTCAGAAATCAGCTACAAGCTCCACTAAGGGTAAACCCATATCAACGCCCTTAAATTGTAAGTAGAACTCTTTGTTGAAACAAAAATACCCCGACGACAGACAAAATTCGAAAACTGGCATAAAATGTTCGTTGATGCCAGAAGTTGAGATACGCTCACGGATTACAGCTAAAACATTGCTAAAAAGTGATTCGACGGAAAAGTTCACCATAACTTTATCATCATCAGGCTTTAAACTATCAATAATAGATACAAAATGTATAGAATCTTTAATATGATGTTCGGTTGACCCAACATCATAGTTGGAGTACAAAAATTGCACTCAAAATTTTCAATTACACGGTATAAACCGAAAACCGTTTCTAATTACGATTTAAATTGATATGGGTTTGTTTAGCGTTGCCATCAAAAAAAATTCTGCAGTTTTTCCAAAGGAGCGTGCCATTTCTATCCCTTAATAAAAAAAAAAAAACTATTTCTATATTTTTTATACAACCAAATCCAAAATGCTTTTGAATTTTTTTTTATCACTTGATTCTAAAAAAATTAATTATTTAAAATTATTTATTCAAAAATTAGCAATTTTGTTAAGAATTGAAATAAATTACAGAGCAAAAACACACTTGCCAAACTGACAGTTCAAAAATCTACTGGTAGGTATTAGTGAAAGGAGGGGTAAATCTCAGATCAAAAAAAAAAAAAAAAACAATTTTTCCCAATGGAAAGTCCTATAAAACTTACTAGAAAAGCATTCCTTTACTTTTTCGTAGTTTTTGCTTTATGAGAGAGAATTCATCCTCACTCCTCCAAATTTGAGGGTTTACTTGAAGTTACTTGATAAAGTAAAGGAACACAGACCGATGATAGATACCATTGTGATTTTCATTTCTTAGGGTTTAAATAGGGCCCCTAATTCGTCTGTAGTTGCTTTCCACTTTGCTTTAGAGTTCTTGACTAATCGACAAATTTGTGATTTATCGGTTACCATGATAGGGCTAATTGTAACTATTCTAAATTTAACGTAATTGGGCCCCGTGCCGAGCTCGCCGCAATAAATTACAATTTTTTCGACATAGTTCAACAGTAAAACCAACTATTTGCTTTTATTTGTATTCATGCTCCATTCATTCATTCCATGACGGGTTAGGACATTTCGCCAACCTAGGCAGAGCTGTAAATTGCCACTCTTCCCATATCTTCTTGTTAGTGTTCAGTTTCGTTCAGTTAGAAACTATTAGAATTGAGATTGTTTGGTTTGCTTTTGTTTGATTGCAAACATCAAAACGGGTCAAAAAGACCGAATCAATCAGGATTGACATAGTTTTAGTAAGATTTCAAATAAATTTACATTTAAAACATCCCAAGAAGCGTTAAAGTTAAAGTGTTAGCGTTGAAAATTCACCGCAGTTGCCTGTGTTCCTGAATACGAGTCGAGTAAGTTTTAATGTGAGATCGACACATTGGTATTCTCGAACTCGACTCACTAATTATTGGTATTCCCCAAATCGAATGTCGAACGTCAAATGTGACTCGAATGAAACATACCTATTCCTGAACTCGAAAGTGAAGCTTTTTTCTATGAGAAATCATTCATGTTTAAAAAGTGCTTGAGGTATTTAGCATAGACGACGATCTGGAATTTGTTATAAATGTGCGCTCCATTACTGGCAGCAAATATACAAAAATGGTTTGTTAAGGGGCCAGTTATAGAACAGTTGTTCTTTAAAATAATTTTTTTTATATTTTGATTTTTACACAAATATTTCTAAACTAAACTTTTTTCACTATCACTATCAGTGTTATAAAACATCTCTGTACCTATCATATTAATTTTTTGTGTACTTTTACGTTGTAAACTGATTAATTTACTATCTAATTGCATTAAACGATTAGCTCTCAAATCAAGTTTTTTTTTTGTGAAACGTCAAGTCAACATTTATTGAATTTAGCTACAGTTCAAAGGGTATGTTCAACATTTTCAGAGTCATGTCATGTTTTTGGCTCTCACTAGAGTTGTGGAATACCGATTGTTACTCGACTCGACTGTGAGCTCTCGAGTGACAGCCCACTCGACTCGTATTCAGGAATAGGCCCCCTGATTGGCTAATTTAGCACTGGCTATATTGATTGATTGACAATATAGCCAATTTCAATTTAGTCGAAATATTGCCAACAAAAAAAAGAGTTGGTTGTTTGTGAAGTCTGTTTACGGACGATAATTTTACGTGATAACGTCATAAGAAGACATTGTTGGCAGCAACACCAACATAAAGCCCATTAATTCGCACCCACAGACGATCTCGTTAAATCCACACGCACACACACACCAATCTACATCTTCTTTCTACTTTAACAAAACTCCGCCTATTTTTATTTATTTTTCTCTTGTACTTTTTAAATTTGAGTGGGGAATTTGCGCCTGTTCTGTTTTCATGTTCGCCTGGTGCTTGCGATCGATTTTGGTAGAAAGAACAACAGTATCGCGGTTAGCATGAGTCAGGAGTTATCAGCATGAGTGTCATGTTATTTCGTACGTGTAGCCTGTCATCGATTTATAAGACGTAATCACGTCAAAAATATATAATATATATATTAAATTTATATATATATATAAATATTTCCCATTTTACGTTTTCGTCGTTCTCGTTAAAGACAGCCGCCGGAGCCGTTTTCTAAGGCGTACCGTTTTTTTTTTTAACTGGACTTTTATAAGGGTGTATTATAGCTAATTGGTTAACGCAACGTCGCAATACCTTAAATATTTATTTCAAAGTACTTATGTCGTTTATTCGTCAATGTAAAATACTGTCAAATGATTGATGACTCCATTGAAACGAATTTTAAGGTAAACGCGTTGACCATTTCTGTTGACGATGCAATCACCCGGTCAATGTTACTGAACGGATTGACTCATTTTTGATCGGCTTGTCAAAGCATTGCATCGTATCCCAACGTTTACATGGCAGGAATTTCTGTTAAAACAACTTAGCATTCTTTGTAACATACATATGTATGTATTCGGTGTTATGATTTTGGATTTTTACATCAATAAGCATGTTACGACTGAAAGTTTTCTGGATTCTATATTTAATTATTGTTATTGGCAATTTTTATTGGTCTAAGAAAGTGTTATTTTGTGTCCGTGTTTATTAAACACGTACATACACACACACACCATAATTACGGACTAACTCATTTGCTCTGAACTGTCATCTTTGTCATATCCGTGTATGGAAATTGCACGGAAAATCAAAAACCGTGCGGAATTCATCCGTAGAAATCTTTGTCTTGGATTTCATCAGAGCGTTAGAAATCTGACATGGTATTTGACGGGTAGGTTTCTAGGTATCGCCTATATCTAAACTGTATTTCCTCATTGAATTCATTTATTGCTACGACCTCTGCCTCTGATTGCTCGATATCTTCTTAAGCGAGGTTCAAATGGGACAATGCAGAGGCCAAGACAATGAGACAAGACAATCATTGTTCCATGTGAACAATTGTTTCCAGGACAAGACAATTGTCATTATAATGTCCTCCGAGCTAGCCTGCCGAACTTTCTCTGAGGTCAATATCGACATCTTCCAATTCCGTTCAAGAAGCTCGGACAAGACAATTGAGTATATTCCCATTGTCTTGTCTGCGTGTGAACGCTGCTTTAAGGAGCCGTTAACTTTTATTGAATGAAGCTCGCTATTAGATATTAAGATGTCAGTTTGATAAATAAGTTATAAAAGCGAGTTTCTTTCTTTCTTTTTTTTATTTTTGAAAGTTTCATTGAAAATCTAGATCAAATCTCAACACGGAAGATTTCATCTCTGATAGGGGAAGGATTTGATCTGAATGCACACATACATGTAAATATTTGTTGGGAACTTTTGCCAGTCCGTGCTTAATGAAAAACAAACAAGTAATGAATAAAGAATTTGATGATCTGGTCATCTGATGATAAATATATTTGTCAACTGTTACAGGCCGACTCCACACGATATCTGTATTGCTAACCAGATCTCTGACATAAATATCAGACCATTTTCTTTTTTCTTCGCTGGGCAGTTCATGTCTTGATATTTCATTAAAGCAAGAGAGGCTTATGTGTTTGTTTCTCTGACAAAAGTCAAAAGATAGAAATTCTTCTTCTTATATTTGTTAATTTTATCATTTTAAAACATTTATTCCATTAAAAAAATATAGATGTTGTCTCATTTACTCTTGTTAATACACATAAACTATTAAAAATATTGTATTCAGGCTTTTTCACTGCAAACTAAATTTGTAAAGCGCACAAAAAGAGCAACTACCCGCATGAAAGACAAAAAATAATGAAATAAACCCTAAAAAAAGAAAGAAAAAACACAAACGTCAAATTGTTATCAAGACATCGATGTCAAGATAGAACCGCGGAGAGAGATGTCTAACATCCCAACAGACTCCGAAACAACGCGACTCCATTGGATATTTCATCTCATGTTGAAGATTATGAGAGAAATTATATCGTGTGGAGTCGGCCTGTTACAGTCCGACTCCACACGATATAATTTCTCTCAGGATCTTCAACATGAGATGAAATATCCAATGGAGTCGCGTTGTTTCGGAGTCTGTTGGGATGTTAGACATCTCTCTCCGCGGTTCTATCTTGACATCGATGTCTTGATAACAATTTGACGTTTGTGACATGAACTGCCCAGCGAAGAAAAAAGAAAATGGTCTGTTATTTATGTCAGAGATCTGGTTAGTAATCGTGTGGAGTCGGCCTGTTTAAGTACTTGGTATTTATGTGTGTGATGTAAAAACGCTATTTGTGCTCGTCAGTCAATCACCAAAACTACGATTCATTCATGAAACAAGTTTCTTTTCAATGAAACTTGAAAAGAGCAATTCTCGATTTCCAATGTTAGAATTGAGAATCGAACTCACCATAACGTATTCGCATCTGTAATATGTTTGGCTCACGTTGATGAAAACACGAAGCACATGTTAGAATCCATTGTATATTGTAATACATCCTCGATGTATTTATGTTACTGATCATGGACAAATTTCAACAAAGGAAGGCCTGCCTTATCTTAGGTTAGGTGACATTACAGTCCCGTATGCATTTAGCTTCAACCTGCAAGCATCTTCCAAGCATGTCTTGCGTGCGTTCTCCATATTCAGCACAAGCGGACGAGATTGTCAAATATATGTTGCTTTATATACCTTCTCTATAAATGCTGTCATTTTTTTGTATAAGAATATTGTAGTACTAATATGAAGTAAAATTTTTTTTTAGAGACATTTAACCGTGTCTTGGCGGTGAAATCAACATTTAGGTTTAAATATAAAATAGAATGTATTTGGACTGGTTTGGCAAAAACTTTAAGACTGGTTTGAAGAGTAGAATGAAGAATGTTGATGAATGGGTGGGTTGGTTAGTCTTTGGAGAGCGAATGAATAATTGATAGTTAAAGGTTTAGGGAGGAACCCTTGACACATGCTATAAACTAGAGTAGGGGAAAATGTGAAGTGCTACCACATCCAAAGGAATAAAAATTGTTTCATCCGAATAAAGTTTGATAGAATTATTTTTGTTTGTTTAGTTTTTGCGTACATTTTGTAAGGAACACGCAAGTGCATATTGAAAATTGAAAGCACCTCAGAGCGAATCCAGGGATGGAACCGGCTAAGGTGATAGTTGATTGTTGGTTATCAACCACGTAAGGTGATTATCAAAGTGACCATCACCTTTTTGCTGTGGTTGGCGGGTGAAAGTTATATAGTTGTCACCTTTATACATTTTGTGTATACAAATTGTGAATAAAATAAGTTGAGTCGGCTTCAGCTCTATTATATATCGAATTTTTAATGACAAATAGTGAAAAGTTATCAAATTTGAAGCCAAAACTATAAAAGTTAGCGATGTATACTTCAATAAATTTTTTGTATATGCCTAATACAACGAGAAAGTAAATAAACAACTATACTGTAGGATCTGGCTAGCTCGGGATGCGTATCCCATACACGCCGAGATCTTCAAAATTGGTTGATTTGTGATCGTCCTTGATGAAAACAAGACCCTCAAAACAGTGAGTTAACTATTACCTTCGTGGATTCCACGCCCGGGTAAACCAGTGCGCCCCAGTTCAAATAACGAACAACCCATTGGGTATCTCATAAAACTGCGTTTGTACTATTCATCTAAATGCAAGAGGACTATGAATAAGTAAGTGAATCGGCGACAAACGAACACAATTTTCAGGCTCAATTGTTATTTTTTTGATTTTTACACTCTTGTCTATAATGTGTCATTGTTTTTTTTTTAAATTATTCTAAATATATAATATTCTTGATCAAATTTTTTCCCCTTCTGATTTAGCTACAATTTATAAAACGTATAAACTCAAAACCAAAACTCGAGTATAACGAGCTCTGAGCATGTGCTTCGCATACATCGCTACACTTGCTCGATGGAATACAAAATAGAGCGTTAAAATTGATTAAGAATAGAACTGCTTCTGAAACAATTGCCCCTCTCGAACACCGACGCAATGTTTCATGCCTTTCCTTGTTTTATCGGTTCTTTTAAAAAAAAGGTTCACTCGAAGTAGCCACATGAGTTCCTCCCCTTAAAAGTTTCTCCCGTAATACTCCCGGAATGCTCACCAGTCCACCCTTGAGTCCAATTTCGGACGTACCGAGAATTATAGGGATTCTTTTTTAAGCCGAACAACATGAATTTGGAATATTTCACTCTTGACTCTAACGGAAACTGAAAATAGCCTAAAAATTGTCTACGGATAGATTTTCGCAAGGTGGTATTTCAGACGAAACTCACAATCGGCTCGGTAATTATACACTTTCGCGGTCAGCTGGTTTTTTGACTGTACAAAATTAAAAAATCAGTAGTGCCCTGCGGCTTAGTGGTTAGTGTGTCGGACTGCTAAGCGAATGAGCCTGGGTTCGAATCCCGCTCATAGCCACCTACTTGTCCGGCGTTCTGCCTCTTGCGAGGAACTGACAAAACCCCCAAGAGTAAAATTTGTCTCGAAAAAGTGCATATCATGTAGCCGTTCGGACTCGGCGGTAAACTGTAGGTCCCTTCCATTCTTGCAGATTAACAACACACACACAGGAATGGTTGAGAGTATAAGTCAGTAGGCCTTGGCTCCTTAAGGAGCTGTCAATTTAAACATTTTTTTATCGAAAATCCGCCAAATAATTTTTGAAATTAAACTTTACTTTGATTTAAGCTTCCAGACTTCCATCAAATCCTTCTGGACTACTAAACATAAATGCTACGGAAAATTTGGCATTTTTGTTAAGAATAGAATAATGAATCCTTTTATCGATATTGATCGAGCTTATATTCTGTGTTCTATTGGGATTTAGTTTTATAATCGAGGTACAATTAAATAAATTGTATAAAATGTTTATTTAATTTATTATATAAGCAAATATTTTGATCCATTTAAAAAAAATTAATTTTCCAACGATTCGCAAATGTGAAATTTTCGAAACTTGATAAAGTCAATTTAAAGTTTGGATTTCGGCGTGGCATTCGATTTATTAAATGCTAGCTAACAGAACTGGGCAAGGAAGATAGATAGCTTGATTGGTTCAGTCTTAATGATCAACTATATGTAAATACCCAACGTTTTTATATACAAGTTAGGATTTTGATATATACATATATTACGTCTAGTGTTGCTTTGCTAAAGAAGTAAACAAAATTAAAATGTAAACTCTTCTGCGCTCGAAAAAAAAAATTAAATATCGAATATACGAATTTCCCAAAAAAACATAAATATAAAGAAAGGAATACAATTAATTTCAATGTCAAGTCATCGCTTCGCACTGTGAGGACGGTTATACATCTATTATGTAGATAGGTAATTACAAGAACACAACTGAAGCTTATTCCGCTTCCAAATTTTGAGCTCTCAAAGACTCCTTTTTTCGCGAGAAAACAATGCTTGTAAAATCACTTTGATTATAAAATCAAAGTGATTTACAAGCATTGCAAATGTGGCATAAGATCAAATTACGTGTTTTCATTAAGTTTTTTATTACTTTTTTATGCTCAGGTCAAAATTTAAATCGAAGTGTTTAAAAATACTGACAAAATATAACTTCAATAAATTTGTCAATGAAAATAATTACGGCTCTACGATTTCATAAAACCGTAAGCCGTAGACTTGTTAAAAAGTATAATCTTGCTGAAAGTCTACAAACGCTTCATTTAATCCGTTGAAAATATTTGCTTTTTCTTTTGTTTTTTATACGAAACGGATTCTGTGAATTTCGAAATTCCGCGGCATTTCATTTGAACTGATGTTAGCATTTTAAAGATTCTTATAACGGATGAATGTGTTTAACTTCAGAACTGAAATTTAATATTTTTTAATACACTTTTATTTGTTTTATTACACAAACAGACTTATTTAAACTCTTAATACAATTAATAAACTTAAAACAGAAATATTATAGTTTGCAATAGAAATAAAGTTAAGCGAAACATTTTGTTAGGAAAAAAACAAACTGAAACAAAAAAAAAATTACAACAAAATAGAATACAAGCAATTTTTTTTTATTTTATTATCTTTCTTAGCTCTATAAACAAATATAATATCACTTTATTATAAAAAAAACATGAACAAACAAAAACATAGAAATAGAAAATAAATTGTTGTCTTTAAAAGTGTATTAAGAAACAGAAATTATCAAAGAATTTAAAATTTGCGTTTAATTACAATATTTAAATATCGTTGGTTTTATGTTTGAATTTTTCTGATACACCATTAAATTTAAAAAGAATTAGTAGACAAATTGTAAATATTTAAATAATTTTTTTACATCATAAGAAAAACGGCGAAAGTTAAGTAAAAAAAAAAAATACATGTAAAGAAGCCCAAAAAAGAAAACGTTTTTTTTTTAGGAGCGAAAGAAAACGAAAACATCATTTAAAAGAAAAACATTAACGATAAATTAATTCCCAGAAAAAGAGGAGAAAACAGTACACTTATATAAAAAATATAATATTTAAGTAAATTTATTAGGCGTAAGTATAGAGATTTTAAAGTTATTTGCAAGGATAAATAAAAAAAAATAATAATAAAAGAAAAATAGAACAAGAAATGAGATGTATGTACATTCCCGAAATACACCATCAACTTTGGCGATGTATGTCATTTTACCTATAAAAATAAAAAAAAATATTTCATATTATTAATATTTTTATTTGTTTTTTTAATTAATAAGGACTAGAATCGCAAATGCTCGAAATTCGAGCAGATTTGAGTTCTGTATAACGCGATGAACACTTAATTTTAAACTAAATAATTAATTTCGAATGAATTCGTACATATTACACCACGAATACTTTAAAATATTAAAGAAAAATACATTCTGCAAATCTAAGCGAGATCATTCATTTGATGAATATATCACGGAAGTTCCGTTTAATACGTACGGAGAAAAGCGTACGACAAAATTGGTGGTCACATACAGAGTTTAAGTCACTAGGCCTTGGCTCCTTGCCTCAAGGAGCTGTCGCGCCAATACATTTTAATACAGTATTGATACCGCTTATGCGAAATCCAGCAAATCGAGCTCGAATCGACCGTGAGGAGTTCAAGATAGGATTCCAAATTAAAGCTGTCGGTCGTCTTGATTGAAATTTCGCTGGCGTTTGATTTCAATCGCTTCGCGTACCAGGCGAGGAATGTAGTGCTCTTCGTTAGATAGAACAATTGAATAATTACGAAAAGATGCGACACAAATAGTGGCAAAACTGCCACTAGTGTCGCTCACCGAATACCACACCCGCATCTAATTTGTTCCTCTTGGGATATTTTTTTGCAATCTTATTCTTTACGGTCGACCGGTTTAAGAGGAATTCTTTATGATTTTTTTCTTGACTGACTGATTGATATGAGAGAGAACCACAGGTTCGGCTGGCTAAATAGGGTTGTTTTTTTTATTTTTCAATTTTTTTCGTGCCATGAGAATATTCGTTGTTTGGTTGAAATTTGGAATGACAACGATGATGGTTGGTACAAATTTTCTTTTCATAATTTTTGGTAAGTCATTTATTTTGTTAGTATAGACGCTTCTTTAATTATGTGGCATTTATTTTATAAACATTTTGTTGATCCTAGGTAAAAAAAGGTATTGAGGGTTTAAAATATAAAAACAAATGATTTGTATCTAGTTATTAAATGGTTAGCGTAATAGGTACATCGAGCCTTTACCGCTTTTTTTATCGTAACTGACAAAATGTAAATTTTAGAGGAAACACATTTTTTATTTTTTCCTAAGCTTCAAAACGAACCGAGCAGGATATATGAATGTCGGTTACGATAAACTCTACGTAACTCTTTGTTAAAAAAGTCTTATTGAAAAACTAATGATAAGGATAGACGCGTAAAAGCGTAAGCTATCGAATTGCATTATTAACTTGATGTTGTAAAAAAATGTCGCTTACGATAAAATGGCGGTTAGGGCTCGACATACTGACCACATTAATAAGAACCAGAATCGGTTTGGTTTTCTTAATGTTCATTGAAAATTGAAAATTGAGCTCAATATTAATTGCAAAATAATTAATTCAATGAATATTGACACTAAGCATTGATCGCTGTAATAGGTAGGTACCTACTTCCTTAATAAAAAGTCCAAAATAATGACGTAAAATAATTTTGCATGTTTTATTTATTTGTTATTTTTTCAACAATTTCTGCTCTATAGTAAAGTTTTTTAAATCTTTAAATATTAAAAAAGTAGAGTTTAAAACTCCAAAACTTAGAAAAAGAAAACAATAAAAATTATGTAGTTTATATTGATTTTTTTTTTTCAAAATATATATGACTAGACTAGACTAAACTAGAAAATTGAAATTTATCACATGCGTTTTTACTTGCGATTATAGGTATTATAATACAAGTTATGGATTCGTGCAAAAAAAAACTAAAAATCAAACATGATTTTACGATAATAGAGAAGTTGAAAAAGTGGGTCCGGAAATTCCGTCCGTCTGTCTGTCTGTTTGCGCTTCTACAGCGTAAACGGATAAGCCGATTTGATTTTAACTTGGTATTTTTTCTGTAAGTCGAAAAATAACGGTGCCTGCCATACAATTTTTAACAAAAAGTTTGATTTTCTCGAAAACGGCTTTAACGACTTTGATAAAACTTTACAACAATAGCCATGTTTTATTGGTAAGTGTATACCCAGCGCAGTAAAATTTTATACGGCAAACAACAACAAACAATAAGTGTCGATAATTAGGTTAGTGAAATTATTGAATATAATAAGTTGAGATAAATCTTGGAAAGAAATGTCAACCAACTGGAATGTAGAAAAAATATGTACTTGAAGGTTGGTAAGATTTTATTGTTTAAGGATATGTTCGTTGAGTATCATGATACAAGATTACAAGACAGCGCCTTCCTATATTTTGACGTCATCAGTGACTCAATATGATTAAATTAAATAAAATTTTGGATAGGATCCAAAGTGTTAGTTGACTTAAAATGTATATTGAATCAATCAAATAAGACATTAGACAAAACCTGCATCAATTGAAACTTAAATTACTGCAGTTTTTTTTTCCTAAACCGAATTTAAATCTGTCATCAAGGGTCACTGATGACGTCATGGTTGGATATTCTATCCGGATGTCTCTGTCCAAGAACAGAGTTGAATTTGGAACACACCCTTCTAAATTTATTCAACAAGTCGTCAGTTGTCACTTCGGGGGTTAAATTAAAAGTGAATTATAGAGTGAATATAGCGTTTTATTGGGACTTCCAATACTGCGCTAGCTATAGATTACCCATAAAACACGGCTAATATATCTTTCAGTTAGCATACATTTTTCGAAATTTGTTCTATAACGGTACCTCTCATATAACCGGTTTTTTCAAATGCGGTTTTATCGTAAACTATTGTCCCGGTTTCAATAAAATTTTGCACACAGACATTTTTTTTATAATTCAATTGATATTGCATTTCAAAATTTTCTAAAACTTTTTTTTTGAAAAAAAATATTTTGAAAATGTATGGATTGAATTTGTTTAAATAATTTTCCCAGATGAAAACTACAGATTTCCTTATAATGACATAGTAGAAAAGTTTTTCAAAAAAAAAAAACGACTAAAAAAAACTGGACGAACTATTTTCAATGTTTTTTTCCGCGATAGACATTTAGTTTTCAAATTTTATTGCATACTTAGTTTTTCCGAGAAAACTCTTAAACTAATAAAAAAAAATGATAGAATTTTCTAAAAAAAAAATATATATATTTTTTTTATTTTAATAGACGTGTGGTTTTCAATCTGGCAATACTTCTTTCGGAGTTGGTCTTTTTGAGAGCTGTCACTTGATTTATGCTCAGTTTGGTTTGCCATTTCATAGTAGACAGATAGTTTTATTTTTTAGCTCAAAAATTAACGGCACCTGTCATATAACCGTTAAGTTAAAGCTTATTAAATCTGTGTACTTTTGGAGGTGTGGTTTATATTTGGGTGAATAAAAATATATAAAGTTGGTGGGCTAATAACAGTACCTCGGAAACTTGCTGTCCGATTACAATCAACATTGTTATTCAGGAAGATGTAGGTAGCCTAAGTAATTTTCCTTCAAAATATTTTCGAAAATTGTTGTTAAAAGTCCGTTATATTTAAAAACCGTCCCTACGATTTTGAAAAAAAAATCCTGCTCTTTCAATTTTTTTAAGGAAATATTTTTTTTTTTAGATTTAGTTTACGGTCTACATGTTTCTGTTTTCATAAAAATTGAACAAACAGTTGGTAACAATACCTACATTTGTGTGAGAATTATACCAATTTATAATGCCCAGTATGGCAAGCAAATAGAGATAGCTTATTAAAATCCATAACAGTAAGAGTGAAAGGCAAATATCCTATCTTCCCTGTACTGAAAATATAAATTGAACAAGGTTTAAGCTACTATGTTTGCATAAGATGTAAACATCGTCTGCGTAAATACAGTGATCAATCTGTGGGTGTTTTGATAATTTATGTTTTTTGAATTTTTTTTTAGCAAATAGTTTTTGTTTTATTAGCCCATACAATATTAATTATTTATTAATTATTTGCAATGGGAAATTTGTTCAGCAAATTTATTTGTAAAATTAGGTTTTCTTTTACAAAGTGGTTATTTGGTCTTTCTCAGGGGGCGATCTATCAATTGTGATGAGTACAGTTGACAGTAGAGGGGTTTCACAGGTTGGCAGCTGTACAAATTTGAACAAAACAAGGACAATGTTGAAAGTTTATATATTTGTCATATTAATGCTCAAAGTTAACAAAAACATCTGAACGAATTCAAAAGCACTTTTATTGACACAAACATGGTTGAGTAAACAGGTAAATAATGGTTTTTTTAACATTGGTTACTATAGGATATTTCGTTCTGATCGTGTAGTCTCCAGGGAAGGAGGTGTAACTATTTTCATAAAAAAAAATTGTAAAAAGAAAATTTTTTAGAAGTGATGACAGATATAATGGAATGCAATACATATTTATAGAAGTCGCTTGTGCAACTGAAAATTTGCTGGTTGGTGTAATATAACTACAAACCCCCTAACATAAAGGACTCAAGCACCATTTCAGATGTCCTAGAAGAAGTAACACCTAATTACAACCACATTTTTATTGCAGGAGACCTAAACATTGACCTTCTTGATAAACAAAACAGTAGGATTAAAACTTTTAATGATAATCTGTTATCTCTCAATCTCTTTCGTATTAACAGTGATTACCTTGATGTGCTTCTGGTCAACCAACCTGATCTTGTCAATTACTATGGGCAGCTTGATGTTCCTGGTTTTTTTAAGCCTGACCGATTTCATCAATGGAAAGAATTTCGTTTAGAAATTTCTCTTCCATAGACATGCAGTCGCTTATAACCAATATTTACAGATCCAACCTTGAAAATATCTACGATCTCTTAGACATTGATGAACAAGTTCAGTTTCTTACAAACTTTTTGAAACTTACGTACCTATTAAAACTATACGAATTAAAAACCCTGACTTAGGATGGTATACCAGCAATATTGACAAGCTTATAGTCAAACGAAATACAGTTTTTAGACGATGGAAAAGGTTCAGACTACCACAATTATTGCTGCTTCAGTATAAAACTTTAAGAAACGCAGTAAATATTGAAATAAAAAATTCCAAACGCAGATTTTTCGCTACTAAATTTAATAACATGTCCTCCAGAAAACTATGGAGAAATATTAAATCTCTTGGTATCACAAAGCAAAATAGGAATGCTGAAGATGATTGTCATGTTAATGAGCTGAACAAACAGTTAGTGCATTCTGTCTCTGACATAAATGTTGGTGCTGAGTTTGACAGATATTTTAACAGAAGTGATGAATTTCTTTTCAGCTTCAGTTTTAAGAGAGTTTTTGAAGTAGACGTTTACAAAGCTGTAAAAGACATAAAATCCGAGGCTATTGGATTAGACAATATGCATCCTAAGTTTGTACCATTTTGACCAAGTCTTGCTATCCAAAATTATGAAGTTTCAAAAATAATCCCTATTTTAAAGAAGTCAAATAAGCAACAACAAGAATACCGACCGATTTCCATCCAAAGCATTTGAAAAAATTATGAGTCAACAAATTACGAAATTTTTGGAAACCCATAATCTGATAACACCTACACAATCTGGGTTTAGAACAAAACACAGCTGCACAACTGTGCTTCTAAAAATAACAGACGATATACAACAACAAATTGATAAAAAACATGTAACAACTTTGATTTTACTGGATTTCTCCAAAGCGTTCGCAACCGTTTCGCATGAAATAATTCTGAAAAAGCTTGAGTACTATTTCTTTTTTGAAAACTCAGCTTTATCACTCATAAAAAAGTACCTAAGCCATAGAACTCAAGCAGTTTATGCGAACTCCAAGCTATCTGATTTTCTTTCCACTTCTACTGGTGTGCCCCAGGGATCGATTTTAGGCCCACTCTTGTTCACGCTGTTCAACAATGACCTTCCTTCTATACTCAAGTATTGCAAAATCCATATGTATGCAGATGACGTACAAATTCACTTGAGCTATCGAATTGGTATGGTTGAAGATTCAACAGATAGAATAAATGAAGATCTTAAAGGTATAGGACAGTGGTCTAGTGAAAATCACTTAAGACTTAATGCAAACAAATGCCAGGTAATCGTTATAAGCAACTCTGTTATTGATATGTCATACCTGCCAAGTATTGAACTTCAGGGGAAAACTTAAAACTATGTTAAAACATTAAAAAATCTTGGGGTTATTTTTAACCAAACACTATCGTGGAAGCAAATAGTGCCTTTTGACAAATATATAGATTTTCTAAGTTTAACATTTCTTTTTAAAATTATTCATACTAAATCACCTGAATATCTTTTCGAAAAGCTTAGTTTCCCAGTATCTCAAAGAAGTATTATTCTAATAGCGAGTTTCATTCAAATTTCAAAGATTTGATCTGAAAATCGAGATTTGCTCTTTTCAATGAAACTTGTTTCATCATTTAATCCTAGTATTTGGTCATTCACTGACGAGCATACACAGTATTTGATATCACACACAAAAATACCAGGCATGCACAGTTGATATATTCAAAATGCCATATTTGTATTTCTCACTTCAAAAACAACTTTATTTGTTATTTTGTATATTTAATGGATATTTGTTGATAAGCACGGGCTGGCACAAGTTCACAACAAACAACAAATAACAAAATATTTTTCATTTGACGTTTGACCGAAAGACTATTTACATGTATGTGTGCATTCAGATCAAATCTGCCAACCCATCAGAGATCAAATCTTTCATTCTAAGATTTGATCTAGATTTGCTCTTTTTCTTGCAATGAAACTCTCGAAATTGAAAAAGATCAAATCTTTTGACAGAAAGAGCAAATCTCTTTCTTGAATGAAACTCGCTATAAGTGTCCCTACCTTTAAATACAGAAAATCTAAGCAACAATTCCTTGTACATGTACATGCTGTTGGTCTTTGAAACTCCTTACCGGCAAACCTGAGAGGACGAAATAACTACACTTGTTTTGAAAAATCCTTAAGAAACCTATATAAATGCTGAAACTATTTTTAAACATTGTTGAAAATTCTAAAACTTCATACATTTTAATTAATTTTCCTAAATATACCTACATGTAACTTAATTTTAACGATAGCTGTGAACCATGGACGTATTATATATGGACTGCTAGTCTAATGTCAGCTTCATACAACAATTGTCAAATAAATGTCGACAAAATTGAGAATGCGATGCTAGCTCTCCTGAACCCACTTCAGAAAAAAAAATAACTACTTAAAATGTTGACATAGAAGCTCGCGACATCTGTTTTTAAAAACTGACACTTTTGAATTGCATCCATAGAAGTGTGCGACATCTTTGGTATTTTGCCTCTTGTTTTTTTAGATCGTGGACAACTTCCTTTTTTTATTGGTTTGTGCCTAAGACAAGCTTAAAGGACTAGAAGGATTAATTGTGGGATATTCTAAATAACACGGGGAGAAAAAGGAAATTTTAATATGCCAACGTGGGAAAACCTGCTGCCAAAGTCTGGGATTACTGGATGAAATGTAAAAATTGAGGTTTAATTTTTTTCCCGCTAGTGTATTCAGGAGGGCTAGTGTCGCCCTAAATAACTGAAACTAAAATGGAGCCAACTTGAGGTAGGCAACTAGTAGTCCATATAGATAATACGTCCATGCTGTGAACATTTCCTTAAGCTTCATCCACAATGAAAAAATAATTACTACCAACATAAAGTCATAGTTTGGTGTTGTTTTTTTGTCTTATTCTTGTTTATCCAAGAAATAAATAGGATTCTGTTATTGTATATACATTTTCAGTGTATATACAATGATTCTGTGCGATGAGAAAAAATGCATGTGGGAAAAATTTTATTCTTCATTAGGCGTAATAAAGGGGTAAGTGATAGTGTTAGACCGATTAATTAATAATGGCACATAAAGAAATAAAAATTAATTGCACGACTGGATCGCACGTTCTTGCTCATATGTGCTGTCACATCGTCGAATAAATTTAAAGAAATGCACGACTGGGTCGCACGAACTTGTTCTTATGTTAGATAATTGCTTAGTGGTTGCATGTGTAGAAAGGATGTTTTTTTTAGACGTGTGGCTTTCAAGAAGAAATAAAACGCATATAGTTAAATGTTATGGCCAAGAATTTAGCTTGATTATGAAGATAAGGGTTTGCATTATGTTTTAAAAATAATTTCGGGGAAGTGACCGCCGCGGCTGGCTCGAAATCTCGAATAAATTCCATCCGAGGCCGAATTTTGTGAAAATCGGTATCGGTGGACATCTCTTTTTTGGCCCATTCACCGAACTTGTGACGCGCTTGATGGTCGTTCGGCTTAAATTCTTGCACGAGTTGGATTTTGTAAGCCTTCAAACCAAGATTCTTTCGCAAAATCTTCCATAAAGTGGATGGGCACATCTCCAATTGTTGCGTGCGATCGCGGATGGAATCATTCGGGTCTTCTTCGATACTTTGCTCTCCGAAACGAACCATTATTTTGGTAATAAATTTGCACAATTTGCAAACTTTGTCAGTAGTAAGTCTATTTATATGAAATGAAATGGCAAACCAAACTAAGCATAAATCAAGTGACAGCTGTCAAAACTCCGAAAGAAGTATTGCCAGATTGAAAACCACACTAAATGTCTATCGAGAGGAAACAAAAATATTGAAAATCGTTTGACCAGTTTTTTTAAAAAGTCGTTTTTTGAAAAAGTTTTAGAAAAAATATTTTAAATTTTTTTCTAGTATGTAATTATAAGGAAATCTGTAGTTATCATCTGGGAAAATTATTAAAAAAAAATTCAACCCACCCATTTTCCAAATAGTTGGGAAACCAATTTTTTATGTTTTAAAGATTTAAAAAAATCAAAAAAAAAAAAAGTTTTGAAAATTTTGAAATTCATTATTAATTGAATTATAAATGACTTTCTGTGTGTAAAATTTTATTTAAATCGGAATAATAGGTTACGATAAAACCGCATTTGAAAAATGAGATACCGTTATAGAACAAATTTCGAAAAATTCATTCTAAGTGAAATATGTATTGTTGTGAAAAATAGCACTCTGAAAGTTTTATCAAAATCGTTATAGCCGTGTTCGAGAAAATCAAACTTTTTATTAAAAATTGTATGGCAGGTACCGTTATTTTTTCGAAATAGAGTAAAAATGGAAAACACCCCCCGAGATACTACCTAATAAATACTAAATATTAAGTTTAAAGCAAATCGGCTTATCCTTTAAGGCTGTAGAGGCGCGAACAGACAGACTTTTTCAACTTCTCGATTATCGTAATGTCATGTCAGCAGATCACCACATCCTTTAGGCGACATTTTGCCCCTCCCTTTAGCACCATCAAAGAGCTCTCTGACGATAAATCCCGGGCTGGAAAATAAGGAGGACGGACGAGACATTCCCCCCTGTAAATATCAGTGGGGGTATTTGGCAAATCTCCTTTCCGATAATATTGGATCCTCAAATTGATTTAATTTCGTATTTATTTTTGACGTGGTAACGTCTTATAAATCGATGACAGACATACGAAATAACATGACTCATGCTGATAAGACTCTTGCTGATGTCATGCTGATCTTAACCGCGATACTATGGTTCTTTCAACCAAAATCGATTTCAAGCACCAGGCGAATATAAAAAAGATCAGGCCCAAAATAATTCCACTCAAATTTAAAAAGTACAAGAGAAAAAAGAAATACAAAATAGGCGGAGTTTGGTTAACGTATAAAGTAGATGTGTGTGTGTGGATTAAACGAGAGGGTTTGTGGGTGTGAGTTAACGGGCTGTATGTTGGTGTTGCTGAAAATTTGGGATTTTTTTCTGTGACGTAGCCTGTGACTTTTGCCATTTTGTGTGCTTTGATTTTTGCTCTCGGTTACGCTTTAATTTTTTTAAATTTTAGTTCTTGTGCCAATTTTTAACGATTTGGATAGGATATACATAGCATAAGAGATGGAAATAGTATAGGATAGGTTAGGAAGTAGTAGTGGAGTAAATGGAAAGAGAAGAGCAGGATAGGAATTGTTAGAGGATATACTATAGGAGAAGTAGGTAGGAGCTGGAAGGTAGATAGGCAGGTAATGACTGGGAGTACTCAATAGAGAAGAGCCTTCCTATCAAACGAGGGAACCGGATACTGTGGCAGGACGGAAAAATGGATACTGGAAAGATGTGGGAAGGGACAGGAAGGGATACATTGTCCGCTGTGGGAGCAGCCGCATGCTCGGAGGCATGGCTTTGCTTGCCGGAATAAGAGGTGATTTTGCCTTCACTTACGGACCTCGCCTCTTTCAAAATACAAAAAACATGCCTTATGTAAAGCAATAAAAAAAGTTCCCCTGATGACAGTACCACCGAAACTGAAAAACAAAGGATACCCTGCTGCTGACGATGCAGGGCAATGTGTTAAATCTTTCGCAAAAAGTCTGAAACGTATATTGTTTTCAAAGAAAAAAGAATCCTTTCAAATGAATTTATCGATTTTGTATATAATTAGACCTACGGCTTACAGAAAGTGATTTAACAGGAAGCCACATTGAGGTTAGAGGAATCTTATAAGATGCTTGAAAATGTAGCTGATTTTAATTTAATTACAGCTTATGAAACTGTAACTTTGAATGATGAACAGCAGAAAGCAGTGTAATATAGATCTTTCAAGACCGTTCGTAATGAGTTGTGGGAGTAACCATCTTTAGGAAGTTACTTTTAAAATGTATTTATCAACAAGTTTATTGAAAATGAAAGTCAAATTCAGTGAATAAACAAAGTGCAATAATACAAGATAAAACTAAAAGTAAAATGAATGTATACCATATTTGCTTTTCTTTCCTTATTTTTCTACATTATTTTCTGATAAACACTCAAATAAAATAAACACAGAACATTAAATTTCTGCTGCCACCACAAAATATTTGATTACTTCACAAAGTCTCCGCCTACGTCATAGCTCTCAAAAAAAAATTTAGGCAATGGTGGATTTTCGGACGGCGTAGTCTTGTATCCTATCATTTTTGGATTACCAACAAAATGGTTCAGTTTGCGCGAGTGGATCCAGATCGCACGTAAGGATTGTTGAACGATTATACGATAAAGAATCACTGGAAATTTTCCATTAAAGAGAAAACATGCGCACAATATGAACTGTGTTCTCTTACATCTCCATGGTAAGAGAACATAGTTCATCTTGTGTAGCAGATCACTTTGGTTGCTTGTACTTTCAGTATTTGCTTGGTTGTCGCCATAGAAAAAAAGAAAAAAGAACTGCGAGACTGCGACCCGTACTGACCATTCTCTGCAAACCCTGAAATTGTATTTTGTGTATGTGAATACGTGTGAGATTCGTAGAAGAAGCAGCCAATCAGCCATACGTTTCGTGCCCACAAAAATCTAGACGCATAAGTAGTCCCATAAGAAATGAACAGGGACCGGTTCACATTATGTCTCCGAACGGGGCATTTTTCAGTTTGTAGGCGAAGAGAGAATTATTCGCCCAGTTGTCAATCTTGTTTCTTTTTTCTATGGTTTAGGGTTTCACACACCTTATTAAATGAGGTATTGGTATTTTTTTAGTCATACAGTTTTCAATTTTAAGTCCTTTCATAAGTTCATGAACAAATTCAGGGGATTTTTGAAGTAGCTTTATTGGTGTGGTAGTGACCTTTGAAATGACTATTGACGTGGAAATGTCACCATCAACTTCAGCAGTGGCATCTCCCAAACATTAAGCTTGCAAAGGATGCCAGTAATTGTTAGAGAACTCTCCATGTTTGGAATTTTTGACCCTTGAACTTGAAGATCAAGGATCTTATTTGCTATTGCTTCGTTTACACTTCGGAATTTTGGACGGTTTCGAGAAACAATGGTCCAGCGAAATAGCCAGCTGCATTCTTCCCCCCCTGAAACGATTCAATCTTAATACTCGAACTGCTAATAATGCCCATAAATTTACCCTTGAGCCCAACTTCGGACGTAAATACAGAGATTCTTTCTTTAGCCGTACCACGTGAATGTGGAATGCTTTGCCAGACTCTTATAAGGGTAGCTAAAACCCCATAAATGTGAATTTATCCTGTTTAGAACCCCTGTTCTAGGGCTTTTCAGGATACGAGAAAGAACTGACGCAAGCTAGTGGTCGCTGGGCCACATGTACATCCAGTGGAGGGTAAAAGTGTGGTAAAGTACCTTGGTATCTGGCTAGATCAATTTCTATATTTCAATCGACATGTAGAGGCTGCACTGACCAGGGATAGGGGAGCTTCTGCCCTGACAAGACGGTTGTTTCATAGCAACCGCCTTGATAGCAGGGTAATTGTGATTTGCCCTGTGTGGTTCAACGTTGCACCATCTCTAATGGACTACACAGAACACCAGAGTCGGAGTACAAACACTATTATCCCATAGGTCCTATACAAGGATAGATACAAGATAGATAACTTTTTAATTAAGCTTATTCAAGGTCTCATTGCAAGGGTGATGTCCTCGACTCTTTATTTAGACAGTCGAGGTCTGATACAGGATAGATCGGCGATTCCGTTGATCTACCATATCGGCCGCAAACCTGTGGATAGGTGGCTCCTTTACGACCGAGACATTGTCGGAGGGAGCGAAACCGAGCGTCTCCATTTCAGTAGGGCTTTGCGCAATCAGAACCGGAGGGAATATTTTGATCAGGTGCACCAGTTTTGGAGGCTTAATAACCGACAATTGCAATCAATTTTTATTGCCTAAGGTCGGCTTACTTTGTTGGAAGGTAGTCGGAAAAAAAAAGAAATACAAAAAATGCTGCTGTTGGCTGTTCTAGCTTTAAGTAGATTATGTATATTATCAAAGTAGTTAAGGTAAGATTTAAGGTAGGTTAAGAAAAAACAGATATGTTTATCGGAGAACTAGTTTTTTTATTTTCTGGGTAAAAAATTAAACCTTTAAATTAAGTCAAATATTTACAAGTTAGATTTACGCCAGTAAGTTAGTTAAGTTAATATTTAAACTGGTTTTTTAATTTTTGTCTAGCATTAAGTCAGTTATAAGTAAAAGAAAAATCAAAAATTTATTATAAAATAAGAGTAGCTAAAACCCCTTTTGCGCAAGCTCATTAAAAAAAAGTTACGTCTTACTCTGCTAAGAGCGTCACGATGACTGCGCCTAGCCTATATAATAAATCATTGCAACTCTATTAAAACAATATTTCCAATTTTTGTTTGTTTCATTTTATTCTTCAACTTTTTCTATTCTATATTTAGTTCGTTTTGTTTTTATGTTAAGGGTTTTTTTTCTCTTGGATGTATATATAATTTAAATTTATTTTATAAATAACTTATATAGAAAATAACTTTGTTTTTGCTCATTCATCATTAAAATGCTTTAATAATATACTTACTATACAGAATTTTAGTTTATGGATTTTTTTCACTGTCGTATTTTTTATTTAAATTATTTTCTTTTAAAATGTTTTATATTTTAAAATGTGCACTTACATGAATCTATTTTTTTTTTTATTTAATACCAATAAAAGTGTTTCGATATATTTTGTAAGTCTTTACCAGAATTCATTTAAAATTTCTTTGTTTTTGGATTAAGCTGGCTAAGTTAAATTTTTCTTATACAAAATGTTTTAAGACTTTTACTTAAATTTTTTGTTTCTTTCGATTTCAGGATTAAAATAACATTAATATTGCGAAAGGAAAAATACATTTAAAAAAATTGAATTTCAATGGAAACTTCCGTACATTTTGAGAAAAATTGCGTAAAAAAATATTATATGCATATTATATTGCTTTGTCTTTGGTGATAGTAATAAATCATAATTATTAAGAATAATAAAAATAAAAATTGCAGAAAAAAAATATAATAAAACAGGAGAAAACTTAAAAAAGTTCTCTCAACTTAAATTAAACTTATTGATATGTATTGTGACAAAGTTGTCGTTTTTTTTTTATATAAGCATTTAAATATATATTTTAAGTAATTTAATTTTATCTTTAAGATTGAGTTTAATTTATTGTATCCATCTGAATTATAAATGAATAAGAAAAATAAGAAAACAATATATATTATTAAATAAAAAAAAAAAAACATTCTTTATTCTAAAGATAAATTAATATATCTCTTTGGTCATACTTATAACATATTCTTTTGAATATTTCGATTAATAAATAATGTGCTATTTTATTTGATGTTTTTTTGTTTATTATTATCAACTCACGAAAGGACGATCGAATGCAGTGAAATTAGTGTTTTCTATAATAGTAGCAATTACGAGTTCTCCCCTTCAGTAGTTATGCATTAACAATCAGTCTTAAAAAAAAAATATTTAAAAAAAGTTGAAAGAAATTTCTTCTTCGATTAACACAGCAAAATTGAAATTTACAAGGTAGTAGCGGTTAGTATTTTCGGTTGAGTATTTTTTAAATCCTTCGATATAAAGGAAACTACAGTACAAACAAAAATTCAACCCTTTCGTGTGTTGAGTCACTTATGTATTATTTAGTTTTTAGAATAGACATTTAGATAGAAAAAAAGTTAATTTGTTTTGTAAAAAAAAGGTAATGCTGTTTTGGCATAATTTCAATTGAAACTTAGTTTCAGATTTTCAAAAATGTTAAATGTCAAAAAATATTATGAAAGCAAGGACCCAACTCTTTTTAACACTGTTTCAAACAGTGACATTTCGTATAAAGTAGCAACTCTTTTTAAAAGTTCCATTTCTAAATTTTTTCCGATATTGTCTTTCTCAAAAACCACACATGTTCTTTTCATGCGAAATATGACATTTAACACAAAGAAACTTTTTTTTTTTAAATGTGGAACAAAATTATGAAAATTGTTTTATTTGATCATCTTAAAATAATTCTCTCCTAAGATGAACGTTGTTTAGGTTACTCTCTTGAAAAACTTTATCGTTTAATCTCTTAATTTGTTTTATTTCTCTTAACTTTTATGTTCCATTTTATATCTCGAAGAGTTATCACTGATCTATCCTCCGACTTAGATTGAATGAAGTGATGGAAAATTGTCACAATCAGAGAGAGGAAAAAGAAACGATAGGACAATATGGAAAAAAGCTGGATTGGAAAACATTTTTTCGTCAAAATAGATTACATTGATGGGATCCCTTAATATGAAACAAAGCCAAGGCTTATTTTTGTTAAAAAAATTGAAAATTAAATTAAAAATGTTGCATTTAATATGCCGGCTGAAGTATAATTTCAAAAATTGCGAAAGAAAGTAAACGGCCAACGCTCGGTTGCGCAGAGAGAGGATTAAGAGTACAAAAAATGTTGCGCAAGAGATTTAATGAGTATAATACCAGAGATGAAATACTTTTTTTTTGAAAACATGACAATAAGTTATAATCATACCTCATGTAAAGAAAGTCCATCGCTGGAACTTGATGGTGTGTATCTTTCAAAATTCATGAGATGAGCAGAGAAATTTGAAGAGAGCTGCGTAGTAGAATGGTCAAGTGAATTGGTTCAAACTATAACAGTTAACTGAGAGTACTTATGCAGAGTAAACATCGAACTTTAAATTGAGTTAAGGGTTTCCAAGTTAATGATTTTATAAATTAAAATAAATAAGGATGTTTGCATTGAAAAAGGGAAACTGGAAATTTTATTTCCATGTGCAACATTTCAATCAACACCGAGTAAGTATATTATTTGGTTAATTTCAAGAATAAATAAAAAAAATTAAAATAACTTCAAGCCCAAAACAAGAATCAATAATAATAATAATAAAAAAATAATAACGAGCAGATTTTAAACAACCTTAGTAATTCCTTTCGCGCTCTTTTTTTTGGGTCATTTTTAATCTCATTTGTCAATTTATTTATTAAATTGTTTGTCATTGATTTTTAAAAGCTAAATCTTATATTAAAAAAAAAAATTAGATATAATCATTAACTTTTCTTAACTTATGCCATCATTGATTTAAATTTTCTTACATTGTTGATGTCGTTTATGTTTTGTTTATAAATTTGTTTATATATATATTTAATTATAATAGATTTTGTCTTTTTTGTTTAATAATTTTAGATTGGAATTGTATTCAGAGCTTATTTAACGAATACTAAACAAGAAATAGGTCAGATGGTTCTGATTTTGTGCATGCGCTACCAGTTGGAGATGCAGCACTTACCAATGAATTGGCACGCGTTGCAGCTAATGGGGAGCGCATGTCCTGGTTTAGGGCAGTTGTTTGATTTTGTCCACTTTCGTAGTAATATGATGTATCTGTTAGGAGAACAAAAATAAAAGAAGGAACATTAAATATTTTTAAAACGATTTTTTGAGCATTTTTTTTTATTCTTCAAACAAACAAACAAACAAACAAACAAGCAAGTAAACATTTAGGAAAGTTAAATACGAAAACAGAAAATGAAAACATGCAAATTATTAAGCTTTAAAATTTCAAAAGGTAAAATCAATGTTTTCATTAGGGTAACTTAAAAAAACATTGTAGCAGCGTTTTGCTGCATATACCTCCTCATTTTTCTAACAAGCCCTTTGATAGTTTTCAATATTTCTATGAATTCAAAAAAGAAACATTGAATTGTGAAAAAAAAACGTTAGATAAACTAATCACCTGGTCTATTTCCCCCCATAAGGCATGAGGGATAATTTTCCAAAATATTGACTTAAAGTAAGAGCTTTTTTTCAGTCCCTTTTCATACGTTTTTGCCAGAAAGCAGTTTTTCAAAAAAATATTTTTAAACTCAAAATCTTAAGAACAAAAATTCAAACTTATTTCTTTTATTTTATACAGGCAGTTCTGACACGGTTACCAACATTAGTGGTTTTTAATTTCAGCTGTGATCCATATAGATCATTAATTTCCATGGCTTAAAACAACAACTCGTGATCTTACTATTTCATAAGATCATGTTTCATGATCTAAAAATAAGTTCTTACTATTCTCCACTACGTGTCACCACTCTTTCGAAATGCAAGATTTCGCCGAATTCTCATTAAATTCATTGTTCGAATTCGAGTTTGTCAAATCTAACAAAACTTTTTTTGTGATCAACAAAACCCCAGTGGCAAAAGAAAAGACGGAAAACAAAATAGTTTCAAGAAGAGACAGAGATTAATTCTCATAATAGCCGCCATTACTTTTTAAAATGACATGCGAAATGATTTTAAATCTCTGTTGAAATCTGAGATTTTGTTTTATTTAATGTATTATGCAGCATTTCATCCTTTTAGTACCATTGAAGCAGTGAAGATATAAGAAACTTTAAGGTAATCCTAGAAAATCTTATTTATCTTTATGTTTGCAGAGAACAGAGAGGTATGGAACGAGCTAGGCGATTCCTGTTTCTTCCTCGATTCTCCGACTGCTAGTTAATTTTTTTTTTTGTTTATTTTAAATTGTAATATTTGTTAAAAAAACTTCAGCAAGTAAATAAAATAGAAAAAGAAAATACACGGCTTATTCTTTTTCTTTTTAAAAAGATGAGATAACAAGAGACTAAGGCAACTCTACAATTGGCGCCCAACTTGTGGACTTTTTCATATCACAGAGGAAGTACGACGCATTAAACGATTACAAGAAAAGAGTTATGGCAAATTTATCCGCGGAGCAATTTCAGCATTTAATCGCAGCTCTCGCGGTAAATAACTATCGAGTTGGTTCAATTACTTCTTGTAGGACTCGATTCCGAGGGTATCAAGATACCAACAAATTTGATGAATTCATAGCAGCAATTTCAACGTTTAAAGAAATTCAAAAAATTTGCAATGAGGACACTATAAGGGCTATGCCCATGCTACTGGAAGACTATGCCGCATCATGGTGGGTAGGCGTAAAAGCGAAAGTTAACACGTTTGAATGACTACTACGGCTGTTTTTTCACCTCCTTAGCCAGCTTGTTTCGTGAAATTATTGACACAAAACAGCAGCCGAATGAACCCCTTGATGAAAAACGGATTTTATTCGCTCAAATTTAAAGTATCAAAGACGACAAAAGATATGATTTGCGGCTTGCTGACATTAAAAATACGAGAACGGGTATCTCGTGAGGCGCTGCTTCAATTAGGTAGAGAGGCAGAGGTGGTATCTGGTAAAACTCCAGAAGTCAAATTTTCCGAAATAGGAGATTTCAATCATGACAAGAACCTAGAAAAATGATGCACTAACTGGGGACGAGGAAAGCGTAGCGTGGAAAAAGTCTCCAGGAAAAAATTGCAAAACAAAAAAATTCAGACCCACTCTTGCTTGTTACGGATGTGGAACTCCTGGAACTACGCGAGCTTATTGTCAAAAATCTAGTCAAAATGTGAAAAAAAGGAAAGTCCAAATTACCTTTCGTTTAACTTGGTATCGACAACTACAATCGGCAAAACCGCCTCCAGTAGCTCATATCAAAATATTCGGCCTAGTTTGTGAGGCATATTTGGATACTGCTGCTCGGGCAAGCATAGCGCGTGTTCAAAAAGGTTAAAGCGAACGGAACAACAACAACGGTGGAAATGGTACATTGCACTATTTGTAACATGAAAATCGGTAGCAGAGAGATGAGAACTCGTTTTATATCTCTCCCGAATGCCACACAGAATAGGGCCCTAATTGACGCAGATTTTATGCAACAGGCTGGAATTGTCTTAAATATGGGCCAGAAATACTCGTATTTCGAGGATGGTCCTAAAATTAGATACGATTTTATGGACTCAATGCCAATAGAGTTAAATAGTATGCAACAGGCAAAAAAAAAAACACCTACATACATGTATATCAAACGAACCCTAAAGCATCTACCCCAAATCTTAAAAAAAAAGACAAATGCAACACAAGTGATTTAGATATCTCTACAAGTTTTTATTTAACAACTCTAATAAACAAATTAAAAAAAAAATAATTAAAGAATGCAAAATAAAGCACAAAAATAACCTTCAATAAAAAAAAATAAAAAAAAAATCCACTTACACGTTTTTTAAAACATTGATTTTTCATAAAAAAAATTATTAAAAAATTATTTAAAATTAAAAAAAAATTATTCGAAATTTTTTTATGTTAAATTACTATCTTTTTGAATATCAAATTTGATTGTAATCGATTGACCAGTTCTCGAGATACTCGAAAAAACGGTCCGTTTTGAGCCCTCCTACTTAAATTTTTGTCCACCAAAATATACCACACCTACAAAAGTACACTGATTTTCTTTCATTAAATTCTTGGAACCGTTGTCAAAAAAAAAAATAAATATGTTTCTCTATCATCGTAATGTCATGTTTGATTGTTATCACACATAAATAGCTTTGTTCTATTTTATGTTAACACAAAATGTATCTAAGGTTAGGATACTGTTATGAAATTTCATTCCGTAATAAGCTCAATGGCTGAAAGCATGCCATGAGTTAAAAATATTCTTTTTATCTATAAATTCAAATTTTTGAATGGAAATCATACTCCCATGCACCAACAGTTCCCTCTATGATTTCAAGCCGCAATAATTTTTTTTTAACAAATACATCAACCTATTGGAACATTGAGTCGAAATAAATTCATTGTGACCTGGCCTAGGTAACCTATCTGGTTGGATTTGTTCGTTCACAAAAAAAAACCAAACACAAGCAATACAGGGTTACAAGGTAACCTATCCAAAAGATACGTATGTAAACGTACCCATTTAGTCGTGTTTTTTTTGGTTAATGTATCCCATTTACGGTTTACGGTAGGTATTCCCAAAAAAAGTATAGGTGATACTCTTTTTTTTTATATTTCTGGGTTGCTGTTCTTGATCAGCTGTCAAATAATTAATTGAACAGAAAAAACGTAAACAAACAAATTATTTTTGCAAAGTCCACTGAAGAAAGAAACATTTTTTCCAGAGAAAATTACAATCAATTGAAATAAAATATAAAATATTTATCAAGAAATAGTTAAATTATATTAA
Organism: Platycheirus rosarum; assembly: GCA_963971375.1. Classification (NCBI taxonomy): domain Eukaryota; kingdom Metazoa; phylum Arthropoda; class Insecta; order Diptera; family Syrphidae; genus Platycheirus; species Platycheirus rosarum. The sequence goes on from OZ020511.1 coordinate 2,705,017, forward strand.
AATTTATTGGCGCAAAATTTTAAACAATTAAAACCTACTCTAAATCAATTTTACAAAAAAATTTAAAACCTACTCTAAAAACAAAATATAAAACGAAGGTCTGCTCTATGTTAATTTTAAACGACATAAAGTATACTTTAACCTTAAACAACTTTTCTAACCCTAAAACGAGCAAACCACTTGTTTATCTTTAACCAGACGACATTTTGTAATTTCGTACCAAAAAAAAATAAGAATATCTTATTCTGTCATTAGTAAGCCGTGTTGGGGTAGATTCTCAATCTGTGAGACTGTGAAATGAAAATTTTGTTGACGTTTTGAAGTTAAATTCGATTCTAGATGTATGAAAAAAGAAAAACAAGCGTCAAAAGCTTTTCAAAATGGTGAATTACTTTTCACAACCAAAAAATCCCATGAAGAGCTCCGCAGTTTTGAGATCTAGCAACGATGTATGGCGAAGCCAAATGATGGAGGACCGATTTATTCTACTGCAATTTACATTCTTTTTTTCTTTATTTACTTAATTATATTATTTCTTTAATTCTTTTACGACATTTGTTAATGTTTAATTACTAAATATTGATTAATAACACTTCCAACGCATTATGATAAGTTTTTATCTTTTCACATTTTCACAGATCGGGAATTGACCTCTTGAAAAAAAATGGTTTACATTACGTTACGTAACACACCACACTAGTTGTCAGGGTTGTTTATCTTGTTTAAAATTGAGAAAATGTTAAACAAGAGCTCGTTTCCAAAGAACTTCTTTAACTAAAATCGGTTCTATTGCTAAAATGAATAATGTTTAAAATTTTACTCCATTGTGTTTGCAGATGTTGGGTGATTAAAAGACTCTAGTGACGGTGATATTGAATTTGTGCTGGAAACATTCGAAATTCCGGGGGCCGATTCCTGAATACGATTCGAATGAGATATCCCACGAGAGTTTTCAGTCGAGTCGGTTAACAATCGGGATTCCACAACTCTAGTGAGAGCCATAAACATGACATGACTCTGAAAATGTTGAACACACCCTTTGAATTGTAGCTAACTTCACTGAAAGTTGACTTGACGTTTGAAAAATAAAATCTTTTGATTTAAGAATCCATCGAACAACGTACGGAAGTTTTACCAAAAGGTAAAGAGAACGTGCCAAGGAAAAAAATAACCCGCACAGAAGCCTGCAGAGACAGGAATGGAAACCTCGTAGTAGATTCGCAGTCGGTGCTGAGTACATGGAAGGACCATTTCTGCAGACTGTTAAATGGCGATGAAGAACGAAATCCCGCTGTCGGGCCGAATGAACCATTCAACATGAACGATGTCAGACAAAACTTGCGTCCAACTGACCAAAAAGAAGTGAGGGTAGCAATATCTAAACTAAAAAACAACAAAGCCTTCTGGCCCGACGGACTAACCGCCGAACTTTTTAAAGCGGCCGAATATGACCTGGTGGATTGCCTCATCTCTAAAGTTTGGTCAGACGAAAGTATGCCTGATGAATGGAACCTCAGCATCAGTTTGCCCGATCCACAAGAAAGGAGACCCTCTAAACTGCGCCTACTATAAAGGAATAAGTCTCCTGAATATCGCCTACAAGATCCTCGCTGCCGTACTATGTAAACGCCTGAAACCATTTGTTAGCAACCTGATTGGCCAATATCAGTGTGGTTTCAGATCAGGAAAGTCCACAATGGATAAAATGTTCACGCTACGGCAGATCCTGGAAACTTCCTAAGAATTCGAAATCAATACCTAAAACCTCATTATCGATTTTAAGGCAGCGGCGATAGCATTAATAGAGACGAGCTATACAGAGCCATGTCTGGATTTGGCATCCCCACAAAACTCGTTGGACTGTGCAGGATGAAGATAGAGAACTCTCGCTGCTCTGTCAAGTTTGGTACCCTCTTTTGATGTAAAAAAAGGATTCCGGCAAAGCGATGGGCTATCGTGCGATTTCTTCAATTTAATACTTGAAAAAATTATAAGAAACTCGCAAGTTAATTGTAGTGGGACAATTTTTTTCAATTCTGTGCAATTGCCAGTATACGCTGACGACATAGACATCATTTGCAGAACTCGGCGAGCTCTCACTGGAGCGCTTCCTAACATTGAAGCTGAAGCGGCTAAGATGGGACTTGTAGTCAATGAGGCCAAAACGAACTACCTGCTGTCCACAAAAAGGGACACACAACACCGGCGGATTGGACAAAACAATACACAGGTACAACTTTGAGATATTTAGGGACTTTGTTTACCTCGGATCCGCTATAACATCTGACAATAACATCTCGTCAGAAATAAAGCGAAGAATTACTCTTGCCAATCGTTTTTTCTATGGCCTAGGAAGGCATTTCAGTAGCAAAGCGCTCTCTCGAAAGAAAAGAGAGACTGTATAAGACCTTAATCGTCCTAGTCCTGCTCTATGGCGCCGAGGCCTGGACTCTATCTAAGGCGGATGAAGATATCCTTAGTCGTTTCGAGGGTAAAATTCTTCGGTAGATTTTTGGCCCTACCTGCGTTAACGGGTTTTGGAAGTAAGGGTTCAACCAAGAACTATACGAGCAGTACAGCGACATTGACCTGGTCAAAAATATACGCATATCACGCTTAAGATGGCTAGGTCATGTAGACCGAATGGATAAAAATGCTCCAGCTCGCAGGATCTTCGACTCCATCCCAGAGGGTAGACGCAGTCAAGGAAGACCTCGCCTTAAGTGGCGCGCTCAAGTGGAGGACGACCTCAACAAACTAGAAGTGCGAAACTGGAGGCAGCTAGCCAAAGACAAACACCTATTTTTTTGCACTTTTTCAAGGTTTCCCTATCATCATAATGTCATGTTTGATTACTATCGCACAAATTTGATTCGTATTTTTATCTCAAGTAAAAACAGTGATAACATTTTTGACTTTTGTCTATCGTCGTCTGTATGTGAAGTCAGTAGAGCTTAAACATATCATATAACCGTTAACGAAAGTGGCTCAAACGATTTTGATGATTTTTTTTATAATACATATCTTAGTAGCAACAATCTATCACTATTTTATCAAAAACTTCTTTAAAAAACTATACCACCTAAACAAATAAGGATAACCTATAGCTTGGGTTACTGTGTCCATATTCTATTCACTTAGGCAATATTTATTGTGTTTTATCAGAGTGAACCCTCCATCTCAAAGTTTGGGGTATATAATAAAAAAGCTGAGTTGTTTCAAGTGATTAGAATTTTTCATAAAAAAAGAAATATAGCCGTGTTTTATTGGTAAGTGTATACCCAGCGCAGTAAAGTTTTATTCGGCAAACAACAACAAACAAGAAGTGTCGATAATTAGGTTAGTTAAATTAGTGAATACAATAAGTTGAGATAAATCTTGGAAAGAAATGTCAACCAACTGGAATGTTGAAAAAAAAGGATATGTTCGTTGAGTATCATGATACAAGATTACAAGACAGCGCCTTCCTGGATTTTGACGTCATCAGTGACCCAAATTGACTAAATTAAATAAAACTTTTGGAAGGGATCCAAAGTGTTAGTTGACTTAAATTGTATATTGAATCAATCAAATAAGACATTAGACAAAACCTGCATCAAATGAAACTGAAATTACTGTAGTTTTGTTTCTAAAACCGAATTCAATTCTGTCATCAAGGGTCACTGATGACGTCATGGTTGGATATTCTATCCGGATGTCTCTGTCCAAGAACTGAGTTGAATTTGGAACACACCCTTCTAAATTTATTCAACAAGACGTCAGTTGTCACTTCGGGGGTTAAATTAAAAGTGAATTATGGAGTGAATATAGCGTTTTATTGGGACTTCCAATATTGCGCTAGCTAAAGATTACCAATAAAACAAAGCTTATGGTATATTTTTGCACAATATTTCAAAATACGAGAACTTTGTTAAATAGTTTTAATGAAAGCATCTTACAAGTAACGTGCATAGTAAATAAATACAATTCTAAATAAAAAAAAAACTTCACAGCAAGTATTAATGCCAAATACTCACTGTTTACTTACTGAGGAGTCCGCCAGTTGTGCTATATCCGTAGGACCCATAGGCGCTACCATATTGTGGATATGCTGGGCTATAGGCATAATCTGACGTCGGAACAACGGATCCACAACCTGTAAGTTTTCAAAGAATTACAAAAAAACATTAATTAACAATTTTTTTTGTTATATGTACGTGTGTGCCACCATCACCATCTTAAACAGAAAATACGTGCTTAGATTCCATAAAATAGAAAACCAAAAACAATAATAAATTAAGGCTCAACTTCAATAGGCATAGCCGAGAGAAACTGCTATTATCAAGTCTGCTTAGGTATAAGTAAAATGTATATTATATCTGACCCAGCAGTCTGTATCTTACCGATTATTTTTCCTTTACTAAGGAATTATTTGGAAATGATAACCATGATGTTTAGGAGTTATGAAATTTAAATTTTGGAATTTTATCTAATACAGTGGACCATAGAAAAAACAAAAAAGAACTGCGACTCGTACCGACCTGAAATTTAATTTTTTGTATGTGAATACGTGTGACATTCGTGTGAGCCAATAAGCCATATGTTTCGTGCCCACATAAATGCAAACGTATTAGTTGTCCCATAAGAAATGCACAGAGACCGGTACACAAATGTCGCTGAACGGGTATTTTTCAGTTTGTAGCATTGTATATACATACATTCTCTATAGTACTCTCATGGTGTCATTTTTCGTCTGGCCATCTTCTTGGTTGATTCGGAACTAACTCTAAATGCTGGAGACAAGAACATTTACCGATATTTTACCAGTATTAAATACACTTGTTGCTTTCTTATTATATATCCAAACCAATTGGCGATTTCAGCGCGCCTCATTGCGACTTGATTCGGTTATAAATTATGATGCTTCATGATAGTACTATCTGCAGTGTATATACAATGTTTGTAGACGAAGAGTGAATTATCCTCTCAGTTGTCGTTCTTGTTTCTTTTTTCTATGTATTGGACGCTAGTCAAATTGAACATACGATAACTTGAACATTCCAATAGCTTGAACAAATAAATTTTCCCCTTAGGCTTTCTAAAGGCTGTTTTTTTAGACATGTAATTTTCAAGAAGAAATAAAACGCATATAATTTAATGTTATGGCCAAGAATTTAGCTTTATTATAAAGCCGCCGCGGCTGGATCGGATTCCAGCCTAGAGGCCCCATTTTCGACCACCTTTTACAGTTGGGGCCGTATGTCAGCAATAACCCGGTTATGTTATCAGTCTGTTCACGTTGAAATGCCAAACCAAACTGAGCAAAAATCAAGTGACAGCTGTCATAAAGACTTGGCTAAAACACAATCACGCTTCAGCTTTGGCTTCGTCACGTTACATTTCACATGCTTTGTGTCCGCTTTGAATGACATTTTCTAAATTTCGGTTTTTGTTTTTGCTTTTTTCTGTCAAAGCGAGCAAAAGTTCAACCAGTTTCTACTTAAGCTTTACGTTTGAGTCACGTTACCTTATATTGTACAGGAACCAAACGTAACGTCAAAGCCAAAGCGATATTGTGTTAAGATGTTTTGATTTCCTATGGTTGAACTTGTAAACGTCAGGCGAAACCGAAGCTAAAGCGTGATTGTGTTTTAGTCATAACTCCGAAAAAAGTATTGTTAGATTGAAAACCCTTAACTTGAACAGACCCTTTTAGAGACTCGATAATTTGAATTTTTTCCTTGAGTACGCTTTACTGGCTGAACACAATGGTGAAGCTGAAGCTGAAGTTTGAAGCGGCAAAATGCGTAATGAAGCTGACTCGAACACAATGGTGAAGTACGGAATGTCAATTTTGCTTCTTGGCAGCAAAAAAACAAATATATATATATATCTTAAATGCTATCGAAATATTACTCTACACTCGAGCCTTCTTTTCAATATTTTTATAGTTGGGGTTGGTTAAATTCCATAAAATATCTCTTTTTTAATCAGTTCTATAAATAATTCCGTGTTTCCCTCACACATTTTTTGTTCGTTTGATTAAGCTTGTTAAAGTTTCTTTAGATTTTGGAGTGATCAATGAATTGTCTCAGTCATATTCAATGGATCTGAGAAAAAGAGATCTCGCATTGTTCAAAAACATTGAACTAGCCTATTTTTTCCTGTGAAATGTCAAAGATGAAGCTGAAGCGTAAAGACCAAGTTAAAGTTCAGTGAACTTGGGCTACATTTTCCCGTACCTTATTTTGCCGAGTTAAGTTTTCCGCAAACATTTTCCCGTCGCTCGTTGTCACGAATATCGTTTGCCCGAAAATTAATATCCCCCCGTGGGTCATTTGGTCTTGTATCGTTTACTCGCTAATTACTAGCTATTTTTGTTAAGCGACATCACAAAGGTTGTTTTCATCACTATATATAATAAAATTGAAGCAGTTTCGGCCTGACTGCGCATTACACGAAAACGACAAAACGAATTTGAACAAATCTTTTTTTTATTTAATAGGATATTTAACCGAGAAACACATATGACACATTAGGCGACTTTTACACAACGAACTTTAAGTGAAAGTGACAGCATTGAACGATAAGCTGTCATCAATTCATTACAAACGGGGAACACTGTAAATAGAAACTTAATAAAAAAATCTTGACGAAATGTCAACTAAAAGTCAACATTCTGCTAGACGCAACTGGCCTCTTGGCTGACATTTAGGCAACGCATTGAACGCCCTCTCATTAACTACTAAATGCTTATGCCTATGTTGAGCCTTAACCAAAAAGAAAACAAAACTTGCCTGCTGAATAATGACTAAAACTTGGCAACATCGAGGAATAACCGCCACCACTATGACTGCTTGGTTGCAGCAGAATTAGCGACGAGTTATCCTGGTGATGGCTTGGTGAGACATTTGAAGGTCCACCTTCGTTAGTATTCACACTTAAATTGTTACTATTATTATTATTTGGATTCGATGTTTGTGCAACACCTCCATCATCTCCGTTATTTGCATTCGATGTTGCGTCACCACCATTGCCGGTGCCATTTTGATCCGACTGATTGTTACTTGTTGAACTGTTCCGATTCGATGTGTGGCCGCCATTATTTTGTTGTATATCCTGTACAGTGTCTGAGGTGATTATAGTAATTGGCAGGCCTGGTGATGAAACAGTTTCTGTATGCGGTGAAACGACATTTCCGAGATTTGTAATTGTCGCATAGTGACCGTTTTCAACAACTATTTTGTTATATTTTTTTATTAAATTTGACAGAAGAAGGAGTGTTTTGTCAGTAATATTTAAATTTGTTTTTTTTTTTTTTTTTAATTTATAAGATGTTGTTGAATTTGTGCAGAATTTGTTGTTTGTGCAGTTTTTTGTTTAATTTAAAAAAAGTTTTTACCTGTGTGGTACGGCGAAAGGGATTGGTCAAGTATTCCTGTGCCAAGTTTCATGTCCTGCATGCTTATAGGGGCTAATGGTGTCAATGAGCCACCAGCTTTATATTATTTAAAACAAAAAAAAAATAAATAAATCATAAACATATAACAAAATAAAAACAAAATCAAAATAAATTAAAACTGGTTTTAAGATTATTCCCTAGGTGGCGTTTGAATTGAAAAAGTCTATTAGAAGAGTCATATATACTAACCAATTGATGTCCCAATTGGTGGTGTATAGAGCGAGCTTTGGGACTGCGAAATAGTTGTTATACTATCATAAAGTATAGACTCGGTGCAGGTTGATGTAGGAAAACCGTTATGTGTGTCGTAGTAAGTTGCGCCACCATTTGCTGTAACACTCCCCAATTCTGAGAGAAGTTTATGTTCGTCCTTTATGCACCATTTACCAGACCAAATCTGCTTAAGTTTAAAATTAATTATTTTTAAGAACACTTAATTTTGAAAAGAAAGAAAAAAAAATATTACTCACATTCGAATATAACTGATCACCGCTGTATGCTAATCTCTGACGTTTGATTTCTTCATCGGGATGAATGTTGATGTCACGATTTTCATCGTCTGAAAAGAAAATTGCTGTTTACTAAAATTTCAGTTTTCGGGTTGGAAAAGGTTGTGAGGTTAAAAACAAACGGAAGTTTCTTTACCAATCTATACAAAATCCATAAATCAAACTTAACCCGTTGGTCATCCCTTATTTTATATTGTACGTGATAGTGTTAGGGAGTAAGGCATGTGAGCATTCTAAACAACCCTAATTCAAATGGTTTTGTTTATAGAAAAGGGGTGGTTTTTATGATAAGTGGTGTGAAATATATTTGTTGCTTCGAAAATAAGGGTTAAATGCGATATTGATGACCGATTTGAATAATATAAGACTTTCGATCTGAATAAACTGAAATATTAGTGATAGTTTATTGAAACCTTAATATTATATTTATTTAAGTAAGCACACATAAGTCCTCCTGAACTTTGTTTCAAAGTTACTACTACTCTGACACTTCGCCATGATTAAAATACTTACTTATTTGGCCTAACTTCACAATATTTATTGAAGACTCTGTCTTTTAAATACTTTACGTAATTAACGTAAACTCCTTTATAGCTAAAACACAATCACGCTTCAGTTTTGGCTTTGTCACGTTACATATCACAACCTTTGTGTTCGCTTTAAGTGACGTTTTCCAAATTTCGGTTGTTGCTTTTGCTTTTTTCTGTCAAAGCGAGCAAAAGTTCAACCTATCCTATCCTATGTTTTATATAATACTCCTGTATTTTAAAAGAAAATCCTGTAAAAAACTGTCCTGTAATTTCGTGTAAGAACCTGTATTTATTTTTAATATATCCTGTAATTGTACAACATAATTCAAATGTCAAATCAAACGATGGCGATACGTAGTTTACCATTAATGGCTGCATTCACATTTGTAGCTTTTAGATTGAATTCAAATCTGGGGATTCAAATAGAGTACTTTCACATTTTTGCCGGCCATGATAAAAAATGGCTGAAAAGTTTTTTTTTTCTTTGGTATCTACTATCTTGTTTGAATTTCAAACCCACTCAATTTTGTTTATATGGTTACTATACTTTTGTAGTTTTTATTCTGTAGTCCATTCTTACGATCAAAACTAATTTAAAAATGCCATGCTTGAAATTTTATAAATTCATAAAATCAAATCCGGAGATGCTTAGCAAAATTGCATCGAAGGAAAAATAGAATGCAATCGGTCTTAGCACAGATCAGATCGATAACGACTCAGAGGATGAAAGCCATGATTTTAGCCTTGATGATACACCGGTATAATTAAAGTTTGATTATGCAAACAAATTACATTAATCAATGCATTTTAATGTGGATATATATTTAAGGCTCAGGAATATTAATCTCAAATTGTTTAATCTGCACGAATGCATTCTTGTATTTTTTCCTCAAATCAGTCTCTTCAAACTCTATCTGTCGATTGTCCATTAAGGAGAATCCAGAACAGTTTAATATTCACCGTCGCTGGATGCCGGGACACTTGAAGAATTTGTAAGCCTGATGAACTCACAAGAACCAAAACCAAACATAGGTGATACCCATCGCCACCGCTATATAGTAGGTGGACTAGTCATATATATATTTTATGATCCCAGCTTATTAAGCTAATCAAGCTCTGAATGGATTCTCCTTATATTTGTAACACATTGGGACCTTAGCAGGTGGTGGAAAAAAAGTTTGGAATATTATTCCAACCATCTTTTTCTAGATTTTAAGGCCGCCTACGATAGCATAGCCTGGGTAGAACTTTATGAGGCCATGTAAGAATTCGGCATATAAAGTAAATTACCACGACTATGCAGGCTGGCGATGTCAAACATTACAGGCCAGAAGCCAGTTTGCTGTCCAGGCCAATCAACATCTTTAATGCAATCCGATAAGGCGATGGCCCTGCTTGCATCACCTTCAACCTAGCGTTAGAGAAAGCAATATATTGGTTTACGCAGGCGACATCAAGAGCTGTTTTTCTTCATCAGCTGTGATCCATATAGATCATTTATTTACATGGCTTACAACAACTCGTGATCTTACTATTTCACAAGATCATGTTTACTATTCTCCACTACGTGTCACCACTCGTCTTATTTTGTTCATAAATGTTGCTATTAATTTCACTGATTGTCAAAAAGTTGTGCTGCCAGATTAGCATGAAAATTAAAAATATTAAGACAAAAACAAAAACTTGTTCATTTTTATTTTCTATTTAATTAATAAAGGATTTGTTCTAAATTAAAGCAATTTGGAGTTTAAACAGCAGCATAATATTTTAATCGAATCACATCTGTCTATCTAAAAAAATTTAAAACGGGTTCTTAAAATTTAGATTCAAAATTAAATGACAATTTCATTTGAATGGCAGCACCGTCCTAATTACTTAAAGTTGTTAGATGTGTTCAGAATTTGGAGATTCCAGACAAGAAGTATGAAGAAGGAGAAGAGAATCATCTGGGGCCGAATTACGGCTTCAGTGAGCGAGTGAATGCGTAAGTTCACGAACTTATCCTTCGGATAGGTTACCTTTGCTTTTGTTGCAATTAGCTGATTTCCAGTTGATTGAACAGCATATGTAAATCAGCGGTTTTTAACCATGCTAATTACAACAAAAGCAAGGTAACCTATTCGTGAACGTACGCAATGGTGCCATCAGTGATAGAATGCACGAATAACCACTTTGGGTCTGACGTATCGTTTAACTATTATAAATTGTACTAGTTTCTCTATGATGAACTTTGTCTTAGATAATATAAATTCATTGTTGCGATTCAGAAGAAAAATGAAAAAAATGTTTCATATTCATCAAACGAAGGTAATACTTATGAAATTTTTAGAGAAAAATGTCTAAAAAACAACAACAACATAATAAAAGCTCATATATTTTCCTTAAAGTATCCATCAGTGAGCACTTTATCTATCGAATGAAAATCTGCTCGATGGCTGAAGTGGAAATGTCAAAAAATGGTACTAGAATGCTCGATAACGTAAGTGGTAATGCCAAACACATATAATTCAGTCACTTATTGCTCGATAACTGATGCGGTAATTTGGCCCCAGTTATAAAGTGGAAATTCTCAATCAGATATGTGGAAAGTCACTATTTTCAAAGCTGTTTTAGAACAATATTATGTTCCCACAAAATATAAAATATCAAACAATGTTTGGGGAAATGTGATTTTGTAATTTCGAAATGCAAGATTTCTGACATATAAAAATTAGAATTCAGTACTACAGAGTTATGAACACGCCTATTATCAACCGCTACTTTGGCACAGAATAAAAAGTTTTCGTTGATCTCGGCTGATTTATTGTTAGCCGATCTATATTGATCACATTTCATAATAAAATACAGCTATTATCGGCAGAAGTTAAAAAGCTTCACAAGACTCCTTCATCCAGATCAAGCAGGTGACACAAAACCTGGAGGGAAAACCAAGTACATAGTGGCTACGTCTGCGAGAAGTGTTGGCCCAACAATCATAGAAGTGGAGCATGAATTTAAAGTAATGCAATTCTCCAACTACCATGAGTCAAAAGTAGCAGCCGAAATACCTACGTAGGTGGTGCTAAAATCGAACAGAAGCTTCTATAGACTGTCGAATTTCTTCAAATCCAAAAACCTAACCATAACAACTGAGCTATCTTGGGGTGCGAAACTGGATGGCGTCGTCCAGCAATCGGGCGATAAATGGAAGAACTTGTTGAATGAGGCCTGGACCGGATCCCGGTTGTTCCGCCGATGACGATGATGTCAAGTGTTCTTATGACAACCACCTTAACTTAACCTAACCTAGTTATGCAGTGCAAATCAGATTCTAATATTTCAACGACGACGCTCATGCCTTAAGGAAAATGTAAACATCTGTCATATAATATATTTGAGATAATGGAGTCCAAGTCCATTGAGTCCTTCAGAATTATCAAAGCTTCATAGTTGTGCATCGTTGATGTACAATGGCAAATCTGAGACTATGCTATCGTCATCGTGTTGTTATCAAGAATCTTGATTGACAGATTTATTTCTTCCGCAGCATATCTATTATACAAAACAAAATTAATTATTAAAAAATGTTGGAACTTAAAACCCCATTTATTTTACTCTTTGATCGCAAAAAAAAATGTTCTACACGTCAAAAGCCGTCCTCTAACAAAAAGCAATTTATAAGTTCCTAAAAGCAACTCCAGGAAATTATATTTATTAATTGAATTTGGATTTGAAATTCAATTCGAAATAGCTACCCACCACAATACATTAGGAAAACATTGTGCTACCCCTAAACAATATATTCCATCCCACAAAAACAACATAGTAATAACACGAAATAAGATCAAAATCTATGTGGCAAGTGCCGCAGCCGCAAAAATATTAAAATTTTACTTAACCACTTAATACAGTCTATCATTGCTAATCAGAGATAATGACGATGACGACGATGATGATGATGCTATTGCCAGCAACATCACTCCTCTTATTAGTAGCTGGACCAGCTTTTCTGGTGGTAAACATGGCTCAAGTGATTTTATCTCCCTTGTCGTCTTTGATGGTCGCTATGAAGAGATGACATTTCGGGGTGCATTTTCTAAATTAATATTCCATTCAAACAATATTAAGGGAGACACTCCACTGTTAGTGCGCCCAGTATAGAGAGCAATAAAATAATAAAGCATCTGTTTTGCGATACCAATCCAGATCCAGACAAGTCAGGGATAAATTTTTAGAGAACACAAACCCCCCTGCAGTGCTGGTGGTAAGCCACAGTTCTGTTACAAAAAATACTCCTGGAAAAATACTTTCACCACCCCTATAGCCCTTAAGGAAATTACAAATGAATTATGAACATTGTTTTTTTTTGTTGCTTTTCTTCCACCACCGCCATCGCTGCGCCCACTACAACCCCCAACTCTATATGATGAGAGTTATAGTGCCATAATCGTCATAATATGGTCACCCTAATCACAAAATTGCTGATGAAAGTTATTCGCAGACGAAAAAAAATTATTTTAATTTCTCAGCGAAGAGGCATCAAAAACCACTCATGCTTCCACTCCTTTCTCTTGAACTTTCCTGATGCGCATCAATTACAGTTACAGATGAACCCAAAAAGTCAATTTACGGCACGTGGCCGAGATAATGTTGGCGAATTGTTGCCACTGTAATGTGTTATTTTTTTTTCAAATGCACAACATCTCACCAAAAAATTAGAAGGGATATGCGATTTTGTGACGCGCACTCCATTTGTGGGATTAAGCAATCAAGGATCAATGGTAGTTGACATCAATGACGTTAGGTTGGTGTCGATGTAGTAATATTGTTAAAAAATGCTATGTTTTCATTGCGTTCACGTGCCAAATTTAAAACGCGCTCTTCACAGGAAATACACAGAGATATCTGTTGCGCTTAAGTAGTTTTTTTAGTTTTTCAGCAATAAGTATACATAATATACTAGCAGAGCCGGCCACGCGTTGCTGTGGCACAATTTGTTTGCAAAGTAAGGATCCAGATCTAATATAGTCTATATTACCCCGGGATAGTGTAGCTTCCCAACAGTGAACAAATTTTTCAAATCGGTTCAGTAGTTCCGGAGCCTAATGCAAACAAGATTAGTACGTATGTATTTGTTAAGGAAATTACTCCCTGCATACCCGCGACTTCGTCCGCCTGAAATTTATCAAAAGCGCCACCTACGGGTAATTCAAATAGTTTCAGTTATTCCTTTCAAAATGAGATCCCTGCCTGTGAAAAAAACGACACCAGCGCCACCTAATGCGTAATTAGCATAGCCTAAGTTACTCCTTAGGATGTCAATTACCTGCCAGTGAAAATCCCGTCAAAATCGGTGCAGCCGTTCCCGAGAATACAGAAGTCAAAACGCCACGGCGTTATTTTTAATACATTAACTTCACACTACTTAAAATGTTTAGTTCTGCACTAAGTTTTTGTAAATGCTGTTGCAGTTCAACATCGGAAGAACGTGGTTGGTAATCTGGAGGCGAATATAAAAAGTTGAGAATACAGCCGCTGGCAAAACAAATCATTGAAATATTTATTTCCGATAGGATATCGTTGATAAATATAAGGAAAAAAGAATCGAAAATAAAACGGAGCCCTGGGGTACTCCAGCATTTATTTTATGAATATTAGACTTGAATCTGTGTCCAACACAACTTTAATTCAGCGGTTCGAAAGGTAGTTTTTTTATCAATCCAACGAAGAAGATTTTCATCGAGTCTAAATTCATGAATTTTTGATAAAAGGAGTTTGAGGCCAAACACTTAATTTTGGACAAAACACTTAAAATCGCAACATGAACTATCTTCTTCATCTTTTTCGATATAGAGCATTAAGACGAAACTCACCTCGCTAAAGAAAGTACTCAAACTATTTCGAACACGAGGAAAAAAGAAATAAAATATCGAAATAAGTGAGCTGATATTGGAAAAAAGGAGAGCGCGAAGAAAATGGCAAGCTACGAGATTTCCAGATGATAAGGCAGTTCTTAACAGTCGAAACAACCAACTAAAAAAAATGAGTTGGTTATCTGTAAAGTCGGTTTACGGACGATAATTTTACGTCATAAGAAACATTGATTGCAGCAACACCAACATACAGCCCGTTAACTCACACCCACAAACCCTCTCGTTAAATCCACACACACACACACACACACCAACATCTACCTTCTACTTCTCCTTCTTCTTCTTGTTCTTCTTAAATTTGAGTGGAGTTATTTTGGGAATTTGCGCCTGTTCTTTTGCATGTTCGGCTGGTGCTCAGAATACGTTTGCGATCGATTTTGGTTGAAAAAAATGACCCACAAACTCTCTCGTTAAATCCACTTACACACACATACCAATATCAAGTTTCTACTTTAACAAAACTCCGCCTATTTTGTATTTCTTTTTCTCTTCTTGTACTTTTTGAATTTGAGTAGGAATTATTTTGAGAATTTGCGCCTGTTCTTTTTCATGTTCGCCTGGTGCTTGCGAAAGATCCAGAGTGTCGCGGTTAGCATCAGTCGTGAGTCTTATCAGCAGGAGTCTTATCAGCATGAGTAATGTTATCACGTCAAAAAAAAAATAGTTCAGATTCTAAGGATTTTTTCCACTCTCCCACTGTGCGCCGCCTCCTTTAGAAAACGTCGTTATTTTTTGCGGGCAAAATCTAGTGTTTGAATCCGATAGGTTTTTTTTTTACTTAAAAAAATAATTTTGAAATTCAAATTTAATTTGTGAAAATTAAATCAGTCGACAATGAAAGCAGTTCTTTACAGTTTGGCCATAAATTCTTCAATAAATGCACTTCATCCTGCTTTCTTAATACTAATTGAAAAATCCCGCTCTAGCAAATTGTTCCTTGCCAAAAATAACACACTTAACATCCTTCCCAAACAGGAAAATAATTACTTTCCAACCAAGTCCTTACCCTTAACCTCAACATACAGTTCATTCGTTAAATGTATCCAAAAAAAGAAAGAGCAGTGAGCCAAAAGGAAAATTGCAGTAAATATTTCCACTAACCGTCCGTCGGATGCCTGCAAAAAAATCTGCTCATATTAAAGGACGATTGTTTAATGTACATAGATACAAAATAAACGCATTTCTCTCACAAAATTTATGACAGTAGGCTTGGACTTTTTTAAGAGTCCTTTACTTTCTCTAAAAAAATCAACGGTACAAAAAAGGAAAAATTTAGACGGAACCATAACTTTGATTCGTAAGTTTGTGTGTCCTTTTATGTCGCTATGTAGATACATTATATGCTCGCATAAACAAAAGTTGAAAAATAGTAAAACAAAAATTACATATAATAAAAGGAGAGTCGGGACAGACCAAAAATACTCCGTTCTGCCTGGTTAAGAACAACAATGGTAACAACATCTACATCACTGTCGTAAAGTTTTATCTCCACATGGAGGTTATCTCGATACTCGCTCATGAGCAGTGCTTCGATATCCAAAAACAAGGGTTGACTGTAACGACAACGAGGAAGCGAAACATACGAAAAGACGTAATTATTTTTTGTTCTGTCCGTTTTCTATTTTCCTTTATGTTTTTGTTAGCCGACGGAAATGCTAAACGGATATTCACCCATTTGACCGGATATGATGTATGTCGTATGTGTTTTCGGGTGATTTTATAAAATGAAGTTAGATTCCTTTGTGTGTTGTTTTAACGATTTAATTTATATATATAAACGAATAAACGGGAAGAAAGCTTAATTTAGTTGGTGTACATGAAGCAGGAGACTTACCATGATCATCGATCCGTTTTCTTTTGATATTATTTCCATTGGGGTCGGTTGTATGGTGGATACCTAAAATTCCGTTTATACTATAACCAGCTGTCCTATGTTCACCTTGACCATCATTCCCATTAACAACATTACTACCACCACCACCGCCAGGATTTGAACCATTACCTGGGTTTATGAGCGCTTGTGGGGGCTGTTGTTGATTTTGTTGCATGGCTGGAGCATGAGCTATAACAGAAACATTTTGAACCGAACCAGAATTTGTACCGGTTGCACCAGCATTACCACCGACGCTGCTACCTCCGCCACCGCCACTGCTATTGCCATTAGCTCCAGATGTTCCAGTGCTGCCACCTACTGTACCAACTACAGCTGCCGAGGAATTAGATTGTTGCTGAGTTTGTTGCTGCTGCTGGTGATGAACATGTTTTGCCTTTTCCGCCGCCTTGTTGCGAACAATGCTGTAAGCAGAGATAAAGTTTTTTTAGAACTATTAGTGTTCATTTTGTTAATCCGAAATAATTTTATAAATAATTCAGCAAATTAAAACAGGGCTCCATATAAAATTGTAAAAAAATATTTAACGATACTTTAGTTTTTAGGTTTCATTATTTTTGACTTTAACTTTGGATATATAAAAGATTTAGAAACTATCTTTGTATGGGAAATTATCTGAGAATTTATGGTTATCACTATATATAATAAAGTTGAAGTAGTTTCGCTTGACGGCGCATCACGCGAAAACGACAAAACGAATTTCAACAAATCTTTTTTTAATTAGTAGGATATTCTCTCGACTAACATATAGAACACATTTTTTTAACATACATTAACTATAACTTTATAAATTGGCCAAAGAAAAAAATTGCTTAATCGAAGTGAGATATTTAAAAAAAAGTCATTGTGTCTCCTTTGTGTTGAAAAAAAAAACTTTTCTAATTTTTTGAAGATTACTTTCAGTAAAGAAAACCGGTTTCAGAATTATACAAAAAAAAAAAAATTGTTAACTGAGTTCTAGCAAAGTTTCAATCTGCGCTATGCTTCATTTTAAGTGATGATTCATGCGAACTACCTGAGATACGCGCCTTTATCTCGTTATTTAGAGGTGCACGGTGACATGGTAAAAAGTATCAAGCCTTAAGAAAAGTCCTGGTTTAACTCTGAGTGTAAAGAAGCTATCAGACTCAAAGAAGTAAGTTTCCGGTCTTACAAAGCCAGCCCTACAGAGGAAATTCGGAAAAAGCACACACAAGCAAGGAACTCATGCAACCCGGTTATTAAGAAAACCAAACTTTTGCATGACAGTTTATTAAAAACTCCTCAGCATCATCGTTATTGACAAACTTTTTGTCTACTCTTCAGAGAAAGCAAACTTGCTCGCACCCCTTTTCGCTGTCCGCTTTACGCTGCCTCACAGTAACGTTGCCCCTCCTGTACTTCAAAATATACATTTTTCCATGAGACAGGTTTTGGGATCGATGATACTCTTGTACCGTTCAATAAAAGTTGTATAGGACGGATTCAAGTCTGATTCCCACAAAATAAATGTTGGTGTGCCCCCAGGGCTCCGTATTGTCTCCGACTCTTTTCCTCATTTTTATAAATGATCTTCTGTTTGTTACTTCTAATCCACTTTACTGTTTTGCTGACGACTCTACCCTCAGCTATTCATAATCGTTCGATAATTTACGTCCTCCGCAATTGGAACCCAATACCATTGTCCATGAATGGCACTTGCATCGAAGAAACCGAGCGCTAAAATTGATAAGAAATAGAACTGTTCTGAATCAATTGCACCTCTCGAACACCGACGCAATGTTTCATGTCTTTCCTAACTTGATCGTTTCTTTTATAAAAAAAAAAATTCACTCGAAGTATAGCCAGCTGCATTCCTCCCCTTAAAAGTTTCTCCCATAATACTCGTCTCGCAAGGAATGCTCATCAGTTCACCCTTAAACCCAATTTCGGATGTACCGTGAAATATAGGGATTCTTTGTTTAGCCGAACAACACGAATTTGGAATAGTTTACACGGCGATATTTTCCCTTGCCATTTTGATTCGCAAGCTTTCAAAACCAATGTTAATCGACAGCTTCTAGCTAGTGCAAGCTAGAGGCATTCGTGGGTTTTAAGTGAGCAAATAGTCATCTTATTCTTAAACTACTGCGCCGTACAAAATTCATACTTATCTTTCTAATTCTTGTAACTAGTTTCGTCAAACATCAAAGGCACTGTGCCATACAGACACATAGTTAAAATACAAAAAAAAAAAATAGAACAACATTGTTTGAATTTTTTAGTTAGATAGAACCTTGTACCAAAGCAGATATCTCTCAGCTAACAATCTAAAGTTCCACTTAAATTTTATCAAAAAAAAAAAAAATTACTTAACTGTTTTGTACTATTTCACGATATCCCGAGCAGATCAGATTGATGATAAATGACTTTCCCTTATTGACTGTTAAACTTAAGAAAAATAAATGTTTAGATTTTGTAATATCTAAATGTCACATGAAACGGCACCCCAATGCTGTTTAATTAAACCAATCACTGAAAACCCTAATACTAACATTTGTTGGTATCTTTAATGTCAGCAAAGGGTATCTTAAATGTTAATTCTTAAATGTCATTATTAAAAAAAAAAAAAAAAACAAATTCAACGGCGAAATGGTATTTAAATAATCTTCTAATTTCTCCTCACAGCAATTGATAAAAAAATGTTGAAAAGGACATTGGTAGTAATTAAAAAATGTGTTTAACAGAAATATTAGAAATTACAACTTAAAATATTTGTAATTCTTCTAAAATTTAATAATAATAAAATTATTCATTCATAGATTTAGAATATATTGTTTTAATCAGAAATCTTCATAACATCTTGAGTCAACTTAAGGTCACCAAATTCATTCAAAGTTTGAGTGTGAAAATTAGTTCTATGTTCATATTTTTTACCAAATAACATAAAATGTAAAATTAAAGTCAATAGAAAATAAACAAATTTAGGCAAAACACCTAAATTTCCCCCAAACGCACTCTTCTCAACATAATCTCCTCGGTCATATTGAAACAGATATAAGTTTTGTTTCCTCACATTTACAACGGTTTACTGGCCAACAAATTACTAGAATTCTATTTTCTTCAGTTCACAGTAAACCATAAAAACCCCGCACAAAAGTTCCTCTAAAAAGCGGTTGACAACCGTTACCGCATAACGTTTTCCGCTTTCCAAAACCGCAAGGCTCTATTGCGAGAAGAGAGTGAAAATTTCTTACAACAAAAGTCATAATGGAAATCCAGGAACCACCCCACGAATTTCAAGTGTTTTGAATACCATATTATGACGTCTTGAGGGAGTAAAGGGCGGTTGTATGTATCTTAAAAACATTTTAGTGGTTTTCGCTCCATGTTATTGGCGAGGGAATGGGACAAAATGTTTATGCGCTTTGAGGTTGGCATGGTATACCTATTAATAAAACAAGGGTTTGCGCTCTAGAAAATCCAACCCAGAAAAAAAAAACACCCTCTTTGGTTATCCACAAGATGGGAATCTTAATAATACCCCCCGCTTAGAATGGCGCTATCGGAAAATTCTGTGCTTTTGAAATTACATATGAAAAACTTCTTAGATGCCTAGAAAAATACAGACAGACACACAGAAGAAAATGGTGATGGTATTATGCTCAGGCGCACAACGCATGACCTCCCATTATTGCGACCACCCACTTTTTTCTAAATTCACACACAAACACCTTCAAAGCAGAAAGGAACAGTATGAGTTCGGAAAAGTTAAGGATACTTGGCGGAACAATGCTATTTGCTGGCATTTTTTGTTCCTCGGTGATTTTTTTTTTTGTAAGAAAACATATTTTTAGTTCCCGGAGAAAATTGAGGTTTTTAATCACTTTAATACAAAAAAAAAACCTTTCATCAGCAAAATCATTTGAGAGATATGCATATGGAAAATTTGGCAGAAAAATTTATGGTATAGTTGATAAATGATTGAATTGAATAAAGGGAAAATGCAATTTTAATAAAACAAATGATTGTGCAAATTATTGAAATCTCAATGCTTCCCGACATATTGTCTTTGAGAATAAAATTAAATAAAGTTAATTTTGAAGTTCAAGTCATTAGCCGTGTTTTTTTGGGAAAGCTATGGGCAGTGAAGTTGGATTTCGCAAAAAAAAAGCCATCGGCAGTCATCTTATGTCAAAGTTGAAGTTTCGACTACTTGAGACAACGGGGTTTGTTCGTAGAATCAGGTATTTGACATAAACGTTTATATGGATGATGAAATGGCAATTGTGCTTGGTGGTTGGGATTTGTTACAAAAGTCCATTTTATTAACGCACTTCTGTACGTTCAGGGCTGCAAAATTGCAACAGTATTAGTAAATTGTAGTGGCCCTCTGCTTAGTGGTTAGTGTGTCGAACTGCTAAGCGAATGAGCCTGGGTTCGAGTGCCGCTCATAGCCACCTTCTTTTCCGGGGTACTGCCTCTTGGGAGGAACTGACAAAACCTTGAAGAGTAAAAAATTGTCTCGTCTCGAAAAATTGCATCTCATGTAACCGTTCGGAGTCGGCGGTAAACTGTAGGTTCCTTCCATTCATGCAGATTAACAACACATACACAGGAATGGTTGAGAGTATAAGTCACTAGGGTTTGGCTCCTTAAGGAGGTGTTGCGCCAATAAATTTAGTAAATAATATTTATAATATTTTTTTAAACTTATACTCATTTTAATTAAATAATTTCAAGATTGAAGTTCTTAGCAGAATTTTTGATTTGGAAATTACATATTACCTAATTCACATTTAAACTTTTAATTTTAAGAACTTAAAAGTGGAGACACCTTTTTTCCAAAAATAGTTTAGGTAGGTACATAATGTAGGTATGTAATTTAGTTTTATAAAAAAAACTTTATTCTTATTAGAACTTTAACTTGATGACTCGGCCACACATTTCAGCCGAAAGGGACGCTATATCGCGTTCAATGTTGGCTCTGAGCTCTTCCAACGTCGTAGGCTTGTTGGCATAAACCAATGACTTAACGTAGCCCAAAGAAAATAGTCTAGAGGCGTTAAATCGCACGGACGAGGCGGCCAATCGACACGCTCATCAAACTTACTCTTCAATAAATCGATTGAAAGGTGTGCTGTGTGGCTTGTGGTACCATCCTGTCGAAACCACATATCGTCCAAAACTATATCTTCCGATTCAGGCCAAAAATAATCGGTAATCATGGCGCGATAACGCTGGCCATTCACAGTAACGTGACGATCGTTAATCGTCGACGAAAAAATATGGCCCAATAACGCCGCCGGCATATAAACCGCACCAAACAGTTATTTTTTGTGGATGAAGTAGTGATTCATGAAGAAAATGTTGATTTTCACACGACCAATAACGCATATTTTGTTTGTTGACGAACCCATTGAGCCAAAAATGAGCTTCGTCACTGAAGATGATTTTGCGATGAAATTCAACAATTCAACGCTCTTAAAGTCACCGGTCACCGCCTCCGAATTTCGGTAAATTTTTTTATAATTTGCAGACGTTGCTCGCTTGTGTACTTTACTATGATGAAAATGTTGAGTTTACTGAATAAATTGACAATGACAGTTCGATGATTAGTGAAAGGGTGTGTTCATAAATTAAATTCAAAGTTGTCAAGTCTTTATTGGAAAACCCGAGATTTAACTTTTACATTCTTAAAAAGCTTTTCCTTCATCTGCTATCAACATCGGAATGAAAGGATACAAAATACAAAAATCATACTTATTATCTTCAAGATAATAGGAAATAGAAGTCATGAAGATTGCAGATTATAGTAAAGACGACCATGTTCTTCTGTTTGTAATAAAAGAGCGCAGTTTCTATGAAAGTAATGGACATTTTCAGGATAATTGAGATTAGTGTACGTCAATTTACGTGCGTCTGTCCAAAAGGAGAAACATACGAGAAGAAGAATCACGTTAACTAGGTCAAAATATATCAGAAATTCTGCACCATCTGGGTTTGGGATTAGACAACAAATATTTTGTTCATCATCAGTGGTGCGTTCTTTTATTAAAGATCGTTGATCAAAGCCACTATTTTTTTTTTGTGGGGTTACTGCCTCTTACGAAGAACTGACAAAACCTCCAAGAGTAAAATTTGTCTCGAAAAAGTCCATCTCATGTAGCCGTTTGGACTCGGCGGCAAATTGTAGGTCCCTTCCATTCTTGCAGATTAACAACGCACACACAGGGATGGTTGAGAGTATAAGTCACTAGGCCATGGCTCCTTAAGGAGCTGTCGCGCCAATAAATTTATTTATTTATTTATATTTTAACCCAATAGGTAAAAAATTCTTCCAAAACGTTCTACATTGGCTCAAATTAGCTATAATTTTGTTCTTTTTGTTTTTTTTTTATTTATTGTTTTCAATTTTAAAAGTTCTTATTTTTAGTCCGTGCCTTGCATTAATTCCTGCCGTGGATATGTTTTTGATACTCTTAAATTATTTTTGTTGGTTCTGGACATGACACCAGATGCTGCCGATTAACCCTCAAACGTCTTGTGCATTGTCCAACGCAAGGCGAACAAATACGATCTAAAAACAATTATTCGATCACTGTTACCGACAGAAGCAATGTAGCTATTTGTCAGCATTATTTAAAATAATTTTACATGCGTCAAACGGAAGCTTCCCTTCCGCCATTTGTATTAAATTAAGTTACATGTGTCAAAACGAAAGCTTCCCTTCCGCCATTACACACATGGAATAGTAAATCATTAAAGATCAAATAAGAGAAAAGACCGAGATAACAAAGAAAAATAAAAAAGAAAAGAAGAAAAAATTATAGTAATTTTAAAAGTAATTATTAAAATAAGTATTTTTTTTTTAACAATTGTAAATATTATATAGGAAATTAAAGCACTTTCGGCCTAAATAAAAAGAAATTTACAATGAAGCCGAAGCTAAAGATTTCAACTTTCTTTGGATTTGGTTGGGGCTACGCTGGTTTTAACAATCACGGAACATGAAAGCGTCCACCATCCATACCTAAGTGATGCTTGATTTCGGCATGAAACTTGATGTACAAACCTAACTGTATAAAATTCTATTACAATTTTTTAAACTCATTCCAGCTTTGCCATCTAGCTATCTAATTTGCTTACCCCTAACAACAAAATTATCCCTTCTGCATTTCACGTCTCTTTGTTTTGACTCCTATGCAATCTTCTGTTGCTTCCAATGTTACTAAACAATCCCAACATCCAATTGCAAGTTTATCAACTCAAAGGACGAACCAACATACATAGGTCCATCTATGTTTGATATTAATATTAAATTCGTATTCAATTGAAGTCGTATTTAAGCAACTGTTTGGTCTCCCTTCCGTTGATGATTATGGGTAAAAAAAAACTATTATTGCTACAATCGAATGAATTATTGCCTAATAAATATCCTGCAATCTCACACTCTTTCTCACCTAAAAGGGTCGTCCTTGCAACCAACCTCTGTGTCTGTGTGCCAAAAAATCGACAGGGAGGCGCGCAAACGTGTAGCCAACAAAATAATATAACCAACGACACACAAACGTTTGTTGTTTTCAACGAGAGTCTCATTCAACAACATTAATAATAATAAGGACAATTGTACTGTAAAATGTTCCTGCCGTTGACAAGTCTTCTTTGGGTGCAAACGCACAGGCCAGAAGTACTCTTCACAGGTACAAGAGGAATCGCTTGCATGTCCTTTGGTGTAAATAATTATTAATGTTTGTTTACATCCGAAGTGCACCTCTTTAAAGTCGAGTGGTTGGTTCTGTTGCAGATATATTAGGGAAGAAGAGAAGACCCTTGACAAAAATACAAAAACACAAAAACTCTCCTCACAACAATCAAAAGGTACTTCTACTTCCATTGTTATGGGTGATCATTGAAATACACAAAAGGACCAAACAGATGTGTTACGTGAGAAGATTGTGACACCGTTTTCATAGTTGATTAGGGATTATGATCATATTGTTTCAAATTTAAGATTTTTTTTTTTCTGTGGGGTTTTCGAATTTAACTTTGACATTTTCCTTTTATTGTCATTTATTGTATTGAGTCGGGGCTGTCAGCTGTCAAATGTATGTTAATGTTTAATCACAAAATCTGCCGCAAATCCTTGTGAATCTTGTGTTTTTACGTGGTTTATGTAATATTGGATTGTGTGATGAGGTAAGGATTTGCGAATATGTATTTTAAATTGATTGAATATGCGTCCAAGCATCTTTGGCAGACATCGCACAGAGAACTCCGTACCCCTACTTCATTTTATACCTGGACACGCAAACTTTGCTGAGTTTTAACTGAAGAACAGACGGCAACTTACCAAAAGTAAGAGAGACCTGTAATGCTCATATTCCAAAATAATTTTTTATATGAACAAAAAATTTGGCAACAAGACTGCAATTTAAATAAATTGCACGACTGGATTGCACGTAATGTGCGGTCACATCGTCGAATAAAATTTAAATCAAATGCACGACTTTGTCGCATAAACTTGTGCTTATGCAGGATAATTGCTTAGTGGCTGCGTATATATATAAAAATAAACAAAATTAACTTTTTTTCGAAAATTAAGAGTTTTCTCGGAAAAAAAACTAAGTGTCTATCGAGGAAAAAAAAAATATTGAAAATCGTTCGACCAGTTTTTTTTTTTTTTGAAAAAACTTTTTGAAAAAAATATTTTAATTTTTTTAAGCATGTCATAAGAAAATCTATAGTTTTCATCTGGGAAAATTTTTAAAAAAAATTCAATCAACCCGTTTTCAAAATATTTCGAAAACCAATTTTTTTTTTAAATTTAAAAAAATCGAAAAAAAAGTTTTTGAGATTTTTTAAATGCAATATTTATTGAATTATAAATGGCTTCCTGCGTGCAAGACTTTATTGAAATCGGGATATTGGTTTACGATAAAACCACATTTAAAAAAAAAAACCGGTTCTATGAGAGGTACCGTTATAGAACAAATTTCGAAAAATTCATTCTAACTGAAAGATGTATTGTTGTAAAAAAAAATAGCACCCTAAAAGTTTTATCAAAATCGTAAGAGCCGTTTTCGAGAAAATCTAACTTTTTGTTAAAGATTGTATGGCAGGTACCGTTATTTTTCGAACAAAAATGAAAAACACCCCCGAGATACTACGAAATAAGTACTAAAACCCTTATACACTACTTCGTCTGCGTGGACACTCTGGTTAAATAACGTTTTTTGTCAAATTATAATTTATTTTTATTTATATAGTCAATACCGTTTTTCTAATCAAAGTGATATTCTGCTATAACTGTATATTCTATATATTTCTATATTTTAATATCTCTGTACATATATCTACATCTCTATATCTTAATATCGCCGTTAATTTATATATCTCTATATCTCTTTGTCTCCATTTCTATATATTTATATCTCCATATCTCTATGTCTTTATATTTCTATATCTCTATATCTTTACAACTCTATTTCCCTATAACTCTAAATCTCTTAATAGTATAGTGAATCTGAATCCTCTCACTATTCCGTCTACCAAACTTCACAAATTCGTGCTGTCGTTAAGGCACAGAAGTATATCAAACAAATCTCCAGAAATAGAGTATTTCACATTTAACCCTCTCCCACGGGAACCTTGCATTTTTTTGTAGATACAAATTAGCTTATGTTTCAACCCAGCACATTATCCATTTACCTATAAAATTTCATCTAAATCCGTTGAGCCGTTGAGGCGTGATTGGGGAATAAACATCCAAACATTCACATCTATACACATAAATAAAAATGAAGTGTCTGTTTTTGATATCAAAATAACAGCTTTTTACAAGATGCATATGGAAGTATACACAGTACTTATAGCAAAAACACAATTTTAAAATATTTTGTCTGTCTGTCTATTTGTTCCGGGTTATCTCGGGAAAGGCTGCACCGATTTTGACGGGACTTTCACTGGCAGGTATCTGATATTTTAAGGAGTA
This sequence comes from Platycheirus rosarum, assembly GCA_963971375.1. Taxonomy (NCBI): domain Eukaryota; kingdom Metazoa; phylum Arthropoda; class Insecta; order Diptera; family Syrphidae; genus Platycheirus; species Platycheirus rosarum. The sequence continues at coordinate 2,731,252 of OZ020511.1, forward strand.
ACTAAGGCTATGTTAATTACTCACTAGGTGTCGTTTTTTATCGAAAATTCTTATTTATGAACCGATTTTGACGGGTCTTTCATAGGCAGAGAGCTCATTTTGAAAGGAATAACTAAAGCTATTTGAATTACCCCCGTAGGTGGCGCTCGGTTTTGCTTATTGTTCGAAAATTATTATTTTAGAACGATTTGACTCAAAACCACACCATACAATATAAAATTTGCGAATTGAGTTTGACAGTTTTTTGATAAATTTCAGGCAGACGAAGTCGCGGATAACAGCTAGTTTATAATATAAGTATGATTAGCACAGTGCGACCGTTATGTTTTAAAAGAATTCGAAAGACAGGAAAGATTTTCTACGGAGCATTAGATCGGAAGTTAGGTTGTTATCTCATTTAAAACTCATGGGCGTTTCTAGCTTGTACTAGGAGTTAGAAAAACTTTTGTCCAATCTGAGTATTGAAATCACGATCACTGGGCTTCGCAAGCAAACATCTTACCCACTGCGCCGCAACAACCCGCAATAATTTAAAAGCATTTGATAGAGTTTGGCACCAATCCCTTTTGTCGAAAATGTGTGCGTTTTGTATCTATGAAACTGTTCTTTCTTGAAATAGTGAAAAATGTTTAATACAACCTATGTTGGCGGATTGACAATCACAAAATAAATACTGGTGTGCCCCAGGGCTCCGTTTTGTCTCCAAATTTTACTGAAACAAATAATCCAATAATTCGTTTTATCCACCGACGACACTTCTCTCGGATTTTCATATTATTTTTCCAGATTCACAAACATGTTCCTTGGATGGGGAACTGCAACGCCAGCGTATGATACATTCATTTAATTCAGATCGGATTTATCCCTGATTCCAAAGAAAACAATAAGATTATTAAGGAAGGAAATGCGGCTACTTCGAAAAAGTATGTAAGTTGTATCTATTAAGATCCTGCAATGAGAATAATACATTTTCCCGATTCAAATGAAATTCGTATGCTCCTTTCGGTTTCGGTCTGGGCCAACAATAAGATTAAGATCATCATTTCTTCATCTTTAGTAGGTACTACATATGTATTTTTATAGACTTCAACCCGAAGTCAGACAGTAAAATTCAATTTGGGAAACATAATAGATTTGGGAATAAGAGACTAATATGTGAATTAATTAAATGCTGGAAAATCCCTTAGACAGATCATATATAAGCCGTTAACCACTGAGCAATTTTCAAAGTAATTAATAGTCGACGTTGAGTGTTAAATTTTATAACAAAACATCCGATTGAAGAATCCTTACCATTCGTTGTTTCCAAACCACAATACAAATTAATCTCATGGATACACCAGGCATCACCAAGAGCAAACACAAGCGGAACACAGCACATGGCAGGCAAATTGATTTGTAATCTAGCCCGCAAAGGATGAAAATAAATTTCCCAATCTACCCACACCAAAATGCATAAATAACATCAGTAGGTACTGAACGTATGGACGTAGTTCCAACCCGGCAAATAAAGCTAAAAAAAAATCCTTCCATTACAATTTGAAAGAGCGACTTTTGGGTCTGCCTGCATCACATACATCTGTATAAAACACCATCACCAACATTATCCTTTATTTTATATTTTAGGTCTGAGTATGTTTTTTTTTGTTTTGTTTTTTATATGTTAAATAGAAAAAAAAAATGTGAAAGCTTTTCCCAACAACGATATCCTGTTTGCACGCCATGTTGGTTGATATTCGCCTAGATGAAAGTGTATCTGTTGTTCTATTGGATGCAGGATACTTTCACCATTGAATGTATTTGTGGAAATGCAGTATAGCAAACAATTTGCTAATTTTTAATCACACAACACAAAAACAAAGGATTTCCTTTCGATTTTTTGGTTTTGGTATAGCATTTTGGTTTTTTTTTTTTTTTTTTTAATATTGGTGATGGTCCGGAGGATATCACTAATGTTTTTCGTGGACAATTTGATGACATCTGTTGTGTGTTTTGGTCTACTAATTGCTTTATAAATAAAAACCAACATACCTGCACATATTTTATTTTTATTTAATATAAAACGAGTACATATACATATTGATGCATAACAGGTGGACAGGACAACGAGGAAATTCGATGCAGGAATTGAAAATTTTGTGAAAATAATTTTATTTTTTTGTATGCCTATTAGAATTTTAACTGATTTTTTTTTTTGGATTGGAATTATAAAAAAAATTAATACCTTTATTTTGAGTTCGTGGATTAAATGCTTAAGCATCCTACGGCTATAACGATTGAGAACCATTTTAAGCGATTAAATATTTTGTTAACTTACTAGCTTATCCACTTGGCGTTGCTCGGGTATAGCGTACATTTAAAAAAAAAAATTAAACCGGCGTGGCGCCAGCTTGTAGGTAATCAAAATAGCCTTAGTTACTTCTTAGAAGCTTATGAAACGATGCCAGCGCCAGCGGTACCAACTGGTGATTAAAATAGCCTTAGTTACACCTTACGTCATCTATTTGCTTGTGAAAAATGCGGTCAAAATCGACGCATACAAAAAGTCTCCTTAAGCGCAAACCGTGGGTAATTAAAATAGCTTTACTTAATCTTTACAAAAATTCAGCTTTCTGTCTGTCTTCAAAATCGGTTAATAAATACGAGTTTTACTCCCTATAACATCAGCAATCTGCCAGTGAAAATCCCGTCAATTCGGTCCATAAATAAGAATTTTACAAAAAAAAAAAAAAAAAAAAACCCAGCGCCACCTAGTGGGAATTTCAAATAGCATAGCCTAAGTTACTCCCTAGAACATCAGCAATCTGACAGTGAAAGTCCCGTCAAAATCGGTGCAGTTGTTCTCGAGATAACCCGGAACAAACAGACAGAAAGACAGACAGACAGACAAACATTTTAAAAACGTGATCTTTTATTATAAGTACTGTGTATACTTTCATGTGCATCTTGTTAAAAGCTGTTATTTTGATATTAAAAAAACAGACACTTCGTGTTTTTTTTTCGATTTGATTAAGTAGCTTATGTACTTCATCTTAAACACATACGTATAGTTATCGTTCAATTTGTCCAAAACTATCGAATTCAAGGTTATTGTAATAAAATCATTAACGATTCCCCACAGACCTCACAAAATAATTATTCGTTGAATTGAACAATTGGATTATCAGATTTGATAACAATCAAACATATGACGAGATTTCAAGCATACCTACGCCAAATCAACATTAGTTGAACAGGGTGTTCCATTTATAACTGGACTGACGTTTGAAATGTGAATCATCTTGTTCTTACCAATTTTTAATTCTTTTTAATTTAAAAACTTCTTCATACCCTTTACTCATATTTTTTTTTATAATTCACGCGCGCAAAAGGGACTATTTATTTCCCTTTTAATGTATGTTAGTTCAATGCGCGACCATTAGGATAATAGGGAGGGAAGGACAGAAGGTGTCGATTAAAATTGGTTTTCAATGCTTGCCACATCAAAATGGCATGGGAAAATATCGCCGGGTAAACTATTACAAATTCGTGTTGTTCGGCTAAAAAAAGAATCCCTATATTTCACAGTACGTCCATAATTGGGCTCAAGGGTGAACTAATGGCCATTTCTGGCGAGTCGAGTACTACGCGAGAAACTTTTAAGGGGAGGAATGCAACTGGCTACTTCGAGTTAATATATTTTATTAAAGAACCGATACAATAAGGAAAGACGATGGCATTGGGGGTATGTTTTAGCTTTAACAACAGCATTGAGTTTTCGAAGCATTAAAATCCAAACGATTTGACAATGCTGTATAAATCGGAATTGAGTGAGCTGGACATACGGTACCGTTGAAATTGTACGGCCGACGGCGAAGGACGTGGATTATCGAACGAATATGAAAAGCTGAGGGTAGAGTCGTCAGTAAAACAGTTAAGTGGATTAGAAGTAACATTTAAAAAAAAATGAGGAAAAAAGTCAGAGACAGAACGGAGCCTTAGGGCACACCAGCATTTATTTTGTGGGAATCAGACTTGAATTCGTTCAATACAACTTATCCAGAAGATAACTTCTAAAAGTTCTAATCCAACGAACAAGAGTATCATCGATCCCAAAAGCACGCATTTTCGATAAGACAGCTTCTTGCCAAACTCTATCAAATGCCTTGGAGATATCACTGTTCGGTGAGATATGCCATCAGATCACCGGTTGCTGTTGAAGCCATACTGACGGTCATGGAAAAGCTTTTGATCTTCGAGATATTCCTTAAGCTGACCGTTAATCAGCGTTTCCATGAACTTAGAAAGAAGGGATGTAAGTGCTATGGGTCAGTAGGAGGAGGGGGACGATGGGTCACCTTTCTTAGGGACAGGCTGGACAAATAATGTTTTCCATCTTCTAGGAAAGATTCCAGAAGAGTAGGAGCGATGGAAAAGCTTACGCAGTGACTTTGACAGTGTGGAAGAACACCTCTATAGAGGAATCGGCGGTATACCATCAAGGCCAGCGGATTTGTGTATATCGAGATCTTTGAGAACTCTTGCTATTTAGATTCCCAAGTACAAGAGGGGCAATGTTGCTATGAGGTAGTGTAGAGCTGGGAGCGAAATCCGAGATTTCATTTTGGTAGGAAACTAGTGAGCCTAGCATCAACTAATAATTTTCTACAGCCAGGTCGGACCTAGCTAGCTGTCTCCAAATTTACCCGTGAAGTTGGTCGAGGCCCACTTTCACATCTCGGTCAAAGCATTGGTGTCCCTTTGCTGTATAGGACCCAGCCTGAGACGTTGGGTTTTTACTATTGTGGCTGGTCGGAGTATGTACACAGTGCTTAGTGGTATGACCTTCTCCAACGAACGTTTACTCAAAGCATTCGGAAGCGCGTCTTTATCCATTTTTGACAATGTTATAAAGGTTTTAAAAAAAACAGCTATAACCGATACTTACTCTTTATATCATCTGAGCATCCTAACTATCGTGATGTTTTGGTTAACCAAAACATGGTAATTCGTTGCAACATATGTACTTCTAAATCAAACACCCTGTATAGCTTTCAATATTATCCTTTGTACACGAACCAACTTTTACCTATACTTGCCGAAAAGGAGTGGTGGTTGGTTGGTGTTTATATAAATTCCATCTTAATGCGCACGCATTAAACCCCTAAATCTACCCTAATATGATGTCTTTTTTAAGTGGTTTAGTCGATTGCATTACAAGGACATGCAAGAGGGTGGGTTTTTTTCAACTCCCAATATTCCAATCCTTTTGGTTGTTATTATCGCTGGAATACTTGTATCCTTAGAGCAAAGTAACAATCGTAATAATATCACCAATAAAAAATATTGTCTCTCTACTTGCACCAAAGTGGGAATATAATCACATGAGCGTTATCCTGTTCTGGGTATAGGGTTGGGGTTGAGATTAAAATTGGGTGTGAGTTAAGTGTATACACTTTTGTTTGTTTCACTTGAATTAAGTTGTTTTTGAGGGTGGTAAAGTGTGGTAAATTATTGTTATTATATTCACGAAGACATAATTTCAATAAGGTTTTGTGTCTTTGTTGCCCCTTTTCAATGGCCCAAAAGGTTTTCGTTTTATTTTGGTTTTTATGGTACAATGTTAATAAATCTGTAATAGCAGGTAGGTGTATGTATATTTGCATGTATTTTAGACGAAGAAAGTGAGATTCGATTATAAATAAAACGGTGGGTGTAATTGGAGCAATTAGTATAGGATTTCCTAATTAAAAAAAGGTTAATTTATATCTGGCGAAGGGATCATCTTTCGGCCAGTTTTTGAGCTTAGATTAGATAAGATTAAGGTGGGAGCCTTTGAAAGATCGTTGGGTTCATTGTAGAAATATTCTCCTAAATGAAGTTTTCTTTTGTCAGGAAGAGCAGGGCAGTCGACTTTTTCAACCATGTAGCCCCTGCATAAGTCCTTTCGAAAACACGGCCAATAAGAGAGGTTCTTGTTAATGACACCTATAACAAAGCTTTTTTGAAATCTGCTAAAGAAGAGTAAGTCTTTTGGTGGGTCAGGACAGGTTTGCTTTTCCAAATAACAATTAAGTTTGTATAAGGTCTAATTTTTTTCAATTGGCAAGCAAAAGCTTGTATAGAGCTGGTATAAGGCAAAGTTTAGTAAGCCACACATTTCAAACTTTGGCAATTAAGAAAATATCTGTTAGAAGGTTTCAAAAGGTGAGTTGGGCGGGCTCTATACAAGGCATTGTGGATAAAGGTTAAAAATTGACTGAATATTAAACAAATGATAGCTGCTATAAGGCTTTCCACCTTGTGTAAGGCTTGCATATAAACGACTTATAAAAACTTAAAACATTTAAAAAAACAGAGTGAATGATATGAATTTAAATGATAACGTGAAGTGTATGGTTCCAAGCAATTCACCTTTGATTTAATTTTTCTCAACTAACTAAGTTTGATGTACAATTTTTACCCTTTTTTTAATATTAGATTGTAATGAGCTAATATGATGGACATTTTAGACAGCCAAACTTTGACTACTAAATTGAGTTTGGAAAGCTCTATTCAAGGCTTGTAGATAAAGGTTAAAAATGGCCTTCTAAAACAAAACAGATTGTGTAAGACTTACCTTCAAGGGCCTTATACAAACTAAAGTTTGTCGATGTTTGATGTTAATTTTTTCAACTGCGAATTGGTGTAAAGTACTAAAGTACAAATACAAATACAAATTTTTCACTTTTACAATTAAAATAAAATTTCAATTGTTACAGTATGCAGTAGAAAAGTTTTGGGGAACTGACTGAGGAGAAATAAAATATGCAATAAAAAACTGAACACAATAAAACACAACAAAAATAATGTATTTTTTTAGAGCTAATCTAAATCTGCGTTTTTGTGCTAAAAACTTATTTTTTTCCTTTAAAATTAAATATTGTAGGCTAACCAGTACTTTTTGTTCGGGGCAATACAAAATAGCGTCGTATGTTCACTTTTCAGCTATCCAGCTGTCACCGCGTAGAAGTGACGAAGCGATTTTACCTACCTAATTTATATAAACATAAGGCATGATATTTACAAAAGTTGTCATTAAATAGCTTGGGTAAGGCCTTTTTATAACATCCAGAGCAGGCTTTCAGCAATAGCTATCAATGCTTGTATAAGGCCTTTTTATAACATCCAAAGCAAGTTGTTAGCATTAAGCTGTCATAAAATACCTTGCTCGGGTAAGCTAATAACATTTCATAAAAAGCTATTTGCTGCTATAACACCTTTCACCCAAAGTCTTATAGCAGTTAAATAGCTTGCGTAATGTGCGTCAAAATAGCCTGTTTTTTGACATTTTTGGCTGTCATTGAGTTTGAAGAGATTAGCTGTTTGAGAAAATGCTCATTAAGGAAGGTTTCATCCACTTTATTTGACATAGCAGAAATCATCATCACCATTATGGCCGCAGCAACAGGGATCAGTTCACCATCAGACACTATTAATTTCCACGCGCGTTCAGGAGTTTCGGTTTTCCCATCATTAATATGCATAGTCCCAGGTTTTGTGGCGCCTGCCTGCTCGACCTGAATGAAGGAGTCTGGGTAAGGTAATATCTGGCTGGGTTTGGTTAAGATGGTCCCTCTTGCTGACGCAGCGATACTCAACCTTTTTTCATAAGGGCCACAAAGATGTTGGATTAAGTCATTTTTATTTGTTTTGTCTCCAACTGTGCGGTTTTTAACCGGTGTACTCAGTACACCCAAGCTTTCGCCTGATGATGTAATTTATTCCGAAACGCATTGTACTTATTTTTAAAAGATTTTTAATTAAAAGAAATTCTAATAATTTAAACCTTATATTTATTGATTTCCTAATTAAAAATAAATATTGGTTGATTTAAGTATAAAAAAAACAAAATTAAAATTTCATTTATTTAATTTAATTTAATTTCAACTTTTAAACAGGAAATTTATATTAATTTTTTATTAAATAAATAAATTAGTTATTTTAATACAAAAAATGACAAAATGTTAATGAGATTTCTGGAATTGTGAACAAATTTTTAAAATTTTGTCAAGATCTAGCTTGCTGCGGCATGTTAACCATATTTCATCGTCCAAATGATAATCCGTAATTTTATTTCTTTTTTCTTATAATTTTAAAAGAATTTGTGCACATTTTTGGATTGTTTTATATTTATTTTTGGAAAAAAATGCTCCAAAATTTTACGTATTCTCCTTTTTCCCTTTTTTCTTTGAACAGAACTTCTAGGTTAGTAGATTTACTACGTTTATATGCACGATTTAAAATTCGAGTTGAATAAGGTTTCGGATTTTCGAACACACACTAAAATGTCATGACTCGCGCCAAATCGTGGAATCTGTGTAGTTTTCAATACTTTAATTAAAAAAAAATAATTTTGATCTATTTTTTTTTCATGATTATTTTGTCTGCAACAGCAAATTCGAAGTGTTTCTTTTCATTTGTCAAAAAACGAGCGCAAAAGTAAAACGTAGAGATTCACGGTTTCAGCTCTGCTATCAACGCGCGTCTGTTGTGTTCAGTAAGTCAAGTTTTCTGTCAATAAAGCCCAATGCTCCATTTAGGGTTGAATTGAATTGGAAATGGAACGGGGTAAAAGTATTGATGACGTTTTTGGTCGTGTGATGTTTATCGATGTTTGGTGTCATTTGTTGGTAGTGCTTCTCAGCTCAGTATTTTAAAAGGCTTGGTTATTTATTTTTCGGTCTTCCATTTTTGGATCGGATTTTATTTATATACATAACTATGCCAAGTGAAAAAGAAGTATCGCTGAGTTAGAGTCACGGATTTCTTTCTTCAACGCCATGCCAGGATGAAGAAGATGCAAGCCAGACCATCCTCTTATATCAGGAATAGTTATTAATTTTTGATGTGATAATGTCTTATAAATCGATGAATGGCGGCTGCACGCACAAAAATTTATGACTTATTGTCACGTTCCGTTTCCAATGATCGTTCGGTCGCATTCGAAATTTGTTTGGTGTTGTGTGTCTCTTATTCTTTGTGCTTCGTCTTCGTCTTTCTGGTTTTTTGTTGAATTTGCTTTTGAGGTTGTTTTCGTGGTAGTTTGGTTGATCGTCGTGGAAATGAAAAGAAAGGGAAGGGATGGAAATTTCAAAGATTTTTTTCCTTATTATCATGTAATTACAAAACTTATAATGACGTGTGCATGGAGTGTATAAGTGAAATTGTTTTTGGTGTGAGTTCACGGGCTGTATGTTGGTGTTAGTTTTCTCGTCTTTTAAATCGATGAGCGCCGGCTGCACGCACGAAAAACCATAAATCATTGTCACGTTCCGCCTGAGCCGAGCGTGCAAGCGAGAGCACGGAACAAGCGATAGAGAGGCACGATTGGCCTAAAGCCTAAGTACAATGTTTTCTTATGACGTTATCACGTAAAATCGACTTTACAGGCAACAAATTTGTTTTTTTCAGAGTTTCTTCGGATTGATTTGAACAAGTTCAAAATAGTGGAGTGGCGAATTGAATTAGGTATTGGTCCACAGAGAAATGGCTTTAAGATAAAATTGATCTTTCATCAATAACAACTGTGAGCGCACATGTGCAAAATTGTTTATAGGTGTTAGAGTATGGTTAGTGTCCAAATGTGATCTCTCCCTTAACCGTCCTCCCTTGCAGGACGCAGAAATATTTATTTATCAGACAAAAAAAAATATTTCTAACCCTATTAACGATTATTACCCAAAACTTGTAAGAACTAAGAATTGTCGATAAATTTGGGTTAAGGGTATCCAAAGTGACAAATCACATTCAGAAGGTAACTTGCTTGATTAGGCTGTCAATGTCATGATAGAATTGATTTATCATCGTCATCATGGGCTACCTGAATTCCATTCCATTCCAATGATGCAAAATCACCAGACAGAGTTGCGAATTTGTTTTGTGTCTCAATCTATCTGTATCTGTATCTGTAGTTTCCAAAATGAAATTAAATCGATATTTTGTAACATTCTTTACAATTGGTTCACCGCCACAGCCCACCACGTCGTTTGCCATTTCGCCGACAAAATGTGCAACTTTTTTTGTTGGCCTCAACTAGACAATGGACAACACTGCGGATATACATCAAGAACTCCTGTCTGCTATGAATTTTCTTCCTCAACACCAACATTGGGCTCTTCTATCTTGTATTGTCAATGTGCGTTGTCCTTTGTGATTGACTACATTCCTCACTTCCAACGACATCTCATATATATTTCTTTTTTTCATTTGTAATTATTGGCAAGGGGACGAAATAGAGACCGGCCAGGCTACCATCATATAGGGTGGCATTGGAACAGTAGAAGTGAGAGTGACAGTAACATCAATGCATGCCGCAGGTAAGGATTCACAGAAGTCACAGTATTTGTTGCATATGTCTAAATTCTGTTCACTTTGTGTTTCGATTAAATTCAATTGCAAGGACAAAATTGTCAAAAGGGATCGTACAGGTTACACAAAATCATCCCAAAACTTGGCTAAGATTTAGAGTCAAGGGGCATGTGTGGCTCTTTTTTTTTAAGTTCGCAAGGACTTTGTTTATAATTGTTATCGCGCCCCTTTCTTTTTAAGCAATAGAGTTGTGTTTTATCGTCCCCGAAAGGGATTTGCTCCATTCATTTGGAAATAATTTGCTCCGACTTTTTGTAGCATATGTCTGGGAGGCATTCAAATAGAATTAAAATAATTGTGGCATCAAGCCATAAAGAAGAGAGCTGCTGCTAATTCCTAAAAAAAAACTGATCTCTTAGCTTCTGGAGCTCCTTGCTTGATAAAAAGTAGTTATGATATGTAGTTAGAGACACTCTCTTCATTATTGGCTTTCGGAGTTTACTTACGTACATACAACAGCACCTTTTATTTAGATTACCCTTCTAGAAAGATGAAAACAAACTCGACTGAAGGACTTTACCTCTATGGGACACTCAATGTGGGAGAGCGAAGTAGTGTTTTCTTATGTCGGAAGTAAACTAAGGGATCAGGCAAAAGGGTATGAGTAATTTATTCCTCCCAAAGGAGCACTCGACTTAAAATGGTACTTTAGAGGATGTTTTTTTTTATCTTTTCCTATCCTTTGATTTCGTGTACAATTCCTTCAGTTTTCAGCTTTTGTGAGCTCTGAAAGTTTTATGCAGTTTTCCGAAGTCCTTACTCTGGGTAAAAAAAAAATAACACAATCAAAGTTAGTCTTTTATCCTTTTTGTCATGGCTAAATGTATCTATATGGTTGGACGGATACAAATTTTCCGGTGTTTTTTTTTTTTGTTTCATGTTGAAAGCTTTTTTTTTTTTTTGGTGTTTTTTATGTTTTGTTTTATGGTGGTGTGTTCACGTTGTTTAATCTTGGAACATGTATTCAGTGTTGAGTCACTTTTTTACCTAAAATGGCGTTGATTTTTGTTTAAACATCAAATGCTCTTACGACATCTTGTTGAGTATAATTTGCTTTTTTTCCTATGAAAAACCTACCACTGTCCTTGGAACACGTTGTTTTTAAGTTAGTGCGACTTAAAACTTATCCAAGATTCGTTCAAAGATTTCGTTATTTATAAGAATTTCTGAGATCTTCAAGAGCTGAAAATCAAACAACAACAACCTTTTGTTAAGAAATTTCAAGAACTCCAGTATAATGAATCATCAAGTCATTTTGAAAACATTGATTAAAAAAATATTAGAAAATTAAAAACCAACTTGCTTATACATCTTGTTGAAAATCAATTTAAGTTGTAATCGGTAAAGTAGTTCCCGAAAAAGCAAAGGGTGTTTTTTTAGAAGTTTGGAAGTGGTTTTCAATCTGGCAATACTTTTTTCGGAAGTAGCCTTTTTGACAGCTGTCACATGATTTATGCTTAGTTTGGTTTGCCATTTCATAATTTATAATTTATTGCGAATATAATGGTTGGGTTCGGTGGAGCAGGGTATCGAAGAAGACCCGAATGAGTTTATCCGCAACAGCGCGCAACAATTGAAGCTGTGCCCATCCACTTTATGGAAGATTTTACGGAAGGATCTTGGTTTGCGGGCTTACAAAATCCAACTCGTGCAAGAATTGAAGCCGAACGACCATCAAACGCGCCGCACTTTCGGTGAATGGGTCCAAAACGAGATTTTATAATAAAGCAAAATTCTTGGCCATAACATTAAATTATATACGTTTTATTTTTTCTTGAAAACAACACGTCTCCTTCATAAGGAGTTTAATAAGGTTAGCAGGGTGCAAAACATGTGGAACTATCTGCAACTCTGCAACGAACTTGTACAGAAAGCGAAATCACTGCTAAAGAACTTACAAAAGACATAATACCAACGTGATGATGAGCGGAATGGCCTTTATTACGAAAAAATACGGCTTTCTGACGACCAATGCATTTTTGCTTCGGATTTTTGTATTTTGTGTTGGTTGATTTTAAAAAAAAGCATTCCATAGAAAACCAAAGATCTTAGCCAAGATGCAGAAATATATATGCGGATGACCAAGGTAAGAAGCCCCGTAATAGGAGTCCCCGAAGCATCTAGAATCCTTTGCTTTTCATTACAGTCTTTGACTTTCTGACAGAACCAAAAGTTGATCAATCACTTTTGCTGACAATGAAGCCATAATAAATGAGGATCCTACATCCCTGCATATAGGATCTTCATTTGATATTATGGGCAGATATTCGGGGAAGAAGTTTTTGTCCCCTTCTGATCTGGCTACAATTTATAAAGCGTTTATACGCCCTAAACTCGAGTATAACTCCCACCTCCTGGCAGGTGCTTCACTAACATCGCTTCACCTGCTTGATAGAATACAAAATCGAACGTTAAGATTGATAGGAAATAGAACTGCCGCTGAAACAATTGCCCCTCTCAAACACTGATGCAATGCTTCATGCCTTTCCTTATTTTATCGGTTCTTTTATAAGAAAATGTTCACTCGAAATAGCCAGCTGCATTTCTCCCCTTAAAAGTTTCTCCTGTAATACTCGTCTCGCAAGGAATGCCCATCAGTTCATCCATAGGGATTCTTTTTTTAGCCGAACAACACGAATTTGGAATAGTTTACCCTCGTTTACATTACGTTACGTAACCACACACCATACTAGTTGTCAGGGTTGTTTACCTTGTTTAAAATTGAGAATATGTTAAACAAGGGCCCGTATCTAAAGAACTTCTTTAACTAGAGTCGGTTTTACTGCTAAAATTAATGATGTTTAAAATTTTCCGCCATTGGCTCTAAAATAATGGCGGCCGCTGTTGCTGGTTCAATCTGTTTCGCGCATAAGTTTGACATATTCTGTGTCATCTGTCACAAATATCCAAATGGATTTTTCGAAACTGCAAGTTAGCCAACTTGAGGCCAACTCAGGAGTTCAAATGGTAAACAAAACCAATTTTTGATTTGCCGTTTAACTCTCGAATTCACCAGCGAGTTGAACGATATCTACAGCTCCGTTCCCATTTTCTAAAGTTCTCAAATTAATATCATTATTAAGTCATCGGAAATCAAATTTATTATAAAATACAAAATCCACTCAAGTTGTATAACCGCATATAATTGTAGCCAAATGCATATCGAATTGATTTGTATAACACGTGTCACTTTAACTTTTCCCAGTTGCTATTGCTTTTAATTTATTACCCTTTATTTCAGTCAGGATCTAAGACCCAGTATCAACCGCCACACGCTAACTTTACCGCACCGATATATAATACGCAATGTCATCACCACCATCATTGCCGGGATAAGCTATTTTGATTTTTTTTTTTTTTTTTTTTGAAACCACCTCCTACGGAAATAACTCCACAAGTCACGTGTCCTGCACGCGTCACAATTATATACGCGCGATGTGTCGTTCACTATCGAAAAAAAAAATACGGAAGTGAAATTTTTGTTGTCACATATAATAAAGTGAAAACGTCGCCAGCTATATGGATACACAAGACAACAATCCCTTCATCCACTCAAGGGCTCTGGAGGCCGATGTGTTTTCGGGTCAAGGAACAGAAAAAAAAGGATCAAAAATATTCACAAAAAATCAATCCTTTTGGGAATGGGTCTCTTATTACTGCGTCTATATCCAATAGAAATCGAAAAAAAAAAACACTTACCGATTTATTGATGATACACTAGGCACGTTATCCTGCGAGCATATCCCTTCTGCAAGCAATCTATCTCGGATCTCCCAGGCGAACATTGTTGGATTTTCCCGTTTATAGTTTGCTATCGCATCGACTACAGGTGGTGTGGCAACTTTTGGTTTCGATCCACCTATGACACCGGCCTTGAAACTTCCAGTCTCATAATATCTGAAAAGAAAGCAATAAAAGATTCAATGAATTTCTGTGTCCTTTTAGATATATTTTATCCTCGGAAATAGGGTTTAATTGCTCTTGTTTGTCTGTGGATGTCTATAGATGGGATAAATAAAGAGTCCTTGTAATCCTTTATCTATCTACGTGAACACATATTATTCTCCCGTAAGGAGAAATATCTTAATGAATGTGAATAGAGAACTCTTCCGTTTTGTCTTATTTCGAGTACGTTAGCTTTGTGGAGATACATTCTAAAGATACTTTTTTTTTCATAAAACTAGTGTTGTGAGTGCTCTTTTCCGGAGCTAAACGAAGAATATTTATCTGAATTAGCGGTAGAGGGTGCTGGTTGCGGGTGGGTCTGTATATTGTGGTTTAAAAGGCTAACACAGTAGGTATGAGATGGAAAAGAATAATTGCTTGTGCGGATATCGTAAATTACTGTGGCATGCGAATGTGTCTCTGCAGCGGTGTCAGATTCAATGTGTTTTGGCAAGCGTCAAGGAGAATGATTTTGTAGAAATAAATATATTGTGGAAGAGAAGTATACCTTCTCTAGGTTGCATGTGTTGGATTTTCAATTTGGTCCTTTTCCTAATGGCGGTTCACATTTTAACGTGTTAACTGCTGATTTTCCCAGTGAAATGACAGAATTTCGGTTGTCGTCAGAGTAAGTTGGACCAAAAGTTAGGATATGTGATTTTATTAACAAGTAAGTCATGGCAGTCTCTATAATTTTTAAGACGCCTACAAAAATACCCAGCAAACCTTTTTCTGAAGGTTCAGAATTTGTTCACCTCTATGGTGAAGAAAAATATTCGTTTAACCTTAAATTACGTGAAGGTTTTATAAACGTGTGTAAACAAATCTACGAAATTCTGTGTAAAAGAAGAAACAATTCTGTTTTTATTAATTTTTCTATGGACAAATCTGAGGATCGTGGTGGATCTTTCATATGGAGTTTTGTTCGTTCTTTTTTATTTATTCTTGCAGCTGCAGATGCAAAAGTTTCTTCAATCAAGACTTAAATAAGTAAAATCAGGATAACAGATATGTATGTATTGAAAAATTATTTTTTTTTACAATAATACCTAATAACAAAATATAATTCTGCAATGGTTCATAAAAAGACCATTTAACTTTATATAAACTCTTGTGAACACCCATTTTCCTGAATAAATCATTAAAACGATTCTAAGAGGTGTTCCGTTCCTAGGAATATGGATACGAATCGAATCTTGAATGAATTCATTTTTAGTTCACGTAATGGCCATTTAAATGAATATATAGGCCCTTGTGAGCGTCCATGTATATAAAGGATTTCTGAGTCATAAACAAATTATTAAAAAGGTTCAAAAAGGTATTTCGATGCCCAGGAATGGTGAATTATTTTTAATTCATTTATGAAGAGAAATGTTTGCTGGGTATTACAAATATTATTGGCTTAGTTGTGTTGGTACGATTGCACCTTGGATATGTAAGACTTACTATCCTAAGATTAAGACTTATATCAGATTATTTTCGGCGACAGTGGGGTTACAGAAAAAACTCCTGGATCAAACAAATTCAACGACACCTGCATTAGTTGGACTCAGATATGGAACAATCTTGAACCGGGAAAACGTTCCTAACATTTCACCAAACTTGGTTAAAAATATTATTAAAACAGATCTCGAAACAAAGAAAGCTCCGGGTTATGACAAGATATCTAACAAAAGACATTAAAAAACACTTAAAAAAAAAAAAAAAAAATTGGAATGGTATCCTTGGACATTGAAAAGGTTTTTAATTGCGTCTGGCATAGCATGACGGAATGGTTCACAAGCTCTAAGTAAATGGTCATCCTACTTATCTATTTAAGTTAATTCAAAGTTTTCTCCATGAAAGAAAGTTTTTTGTTGTTTTGTTTTATAAAGGTTATGGTGTTCCTCAAGGATCGATCCTTTTGCCTTTCACCTCAGCCTTGAAATTAAATTACTAATTTATAAAGTAGTTTTTTTCTTCCTGCTATGCTTTATGATCAAAACAGATGTGCAGATAAATTCGTGCAGGAAAAAAAAACTACGCAATCTCTTATGGGACATGTCAACCCAACATTCTGCAGGGTTGCAGAATCTGCACGATGTCCCTATTTCTAAATTTCATGCCTAATTTCATTGCTGCCACAACAACAAACGAAAAAATGGTTTCTGGTATTACTGGTAATTTTATGTTTTTCGTTCACTTACATTAATATGATACTTAAAAAGATCAAATTTTTGCCGGATTTGTTGGAATTTTTATTCTCTAAATTCAATATTCACACAAACTTGACATAAAGTGACATTTTTTCTTCAGTATAACAATTGTTTGCAACTTTTTAATGTCCAGTGGTAACGCTGCATTTTGGCATTAATACAGCAATACATTAATGTCAAAAAATATGCACATCTGTTTTAGGTGCGGTTCTGCGCGCAGTTATGCGTGAGAACCACTGCACATCTGTCTTCGGCTTTATGCGCGAAACAGATTGAACCAGCAACAGCGGCCGCCATTATTTTAGAACCTAGGTATGTGTTTCAATTGCGCAAGCTAGCATTGACCAGCAACAGCAAAGTCAACAGAGTCGCGTCGTTAAATCAAAGTCCCAAATTTGCTGCTGCTGTTCCATTGCTACCAACTTTACGCAAGTGAGGCACAAGCTGCAAAAAAAACTGACAGTGTTATTGTTCTAAGAAGACGATGCTGGTGGCAATGGCGCCAAATTATATACAGTTAAAGTTGACCTTATCCAAAACTTAGTGTGAAACTAGGATATATAGATTTTAACCCAGTTTCATACTAAATATGTTTTAGTGTCGAGTTAAATAACCATAATTTATTTATTTTTTTTGCTGGTCAACCTGCTGTTCGCTGTTGATGGAGCTGGTGCTGTTGCGGGTTCAATATGTTCCGCGCTTTATGCTTTACCGTGTTGGTTAACATAAACATGTGCAGATTGTCATTATAAGAAAATACAAATCTGTCAAAACAAAATCCTTAAAACTATTTCAAACCTTCCTTGGCATTTCTCAACGCTAGGACTACACGAAATTGCTAATATTCCTACAGTAAAAGGTAAATGTTACATAATACATACAAACTTTATAAACAAATGCTTAATTAATGAAAACCCAATATTAAAAAAACATTGCCAAATAATATGTACTAGCAGAACCGTGCTCGCGTTGCTTCGTTAAAGTTCAAAGACAAATTTCTGTTTACTATAAATATTATTACCTATAAATATGAAAACATTGCTCAATGGGGTTTACTCTAGTTTCTGCTATTAAATCAACCAAGTTTATATGTATATGTTTACGGTAGGTATACAGAATTCGATTCTGTTTCACGGGAAATACTTTTTAAAGAAATTGACTTTTTGATGTTTGTACATATTTTTATAGTTTTTTTATTTAATTTAAAGCCTCAGGATAAACAGTCCTATTATTTTCAGGAAGAAGAAGATACTGATTGTTTTTTGATCCCACTCTTAAAAGGACAACGTAAAGCTGAACATGTGAAAAAAAATTGGGTCGACCCCAATAAATGTCTCTGAGTCTTGTTAATCGTCCTCTGCAATAGAAACGTAAAGTATTCCCCACTTTCTATGGAGTGATGACCAGCTAATACACAAAATTATTGAGTTTTTTTTTTTACTCTGTTCAAGCCCATTGCAAGAGTGCAAGTGCAACTCACTTAAGTGAGAAAAAAATTAAACCTCGCAGCGATTATAAAATCGAAGAAAGAAGAAATACATCTGTCTGCCTGGCCACATTGACGGAAGGGCACATGCAACTTGAATCAAAATGTAAAAGAGAATGAATTATTTTTAATAAGAAGGAAAGAGATGGGCAAAATCTGCACGAATCTCATAATTTATTTTAAAACTTTGTGCAGTGACTGAAGTTTCCTTCTCATATCTATATATTCATTTTTGACAGATACATTCATTCATGATACACAGAAATACAAGGTATGCTCACTTTGGCTGATTTTGCGTGTGACGTCACATTCTTCTGATTTTTGTTTTGAGAGAGTGTAAATAAATGTATTGATTTGCCGATTTTGTTATTTTTTTATGTTTATTGTTCTTATAATCATAAAAAAAACGTTTAAACCTTCAATTTAAAAAAATAATATTCACTTAAAAAATAAAATAATAATAAAAGAGGAATGTGACGTCATAAAATATCAAGATGGCGATTTGTATGCCTTTACGAACATACTTTGTATTTCTGTGTATCATGCATTCATTTGCATTTTATCGCCGTGATGGAAGGTTCATACGATTCTCTTGAATTGTATTGATTTGAGTGCTTTTACTCATTAAAAAAATATATAATATTTTGAAATATAAGCTTATTAAACAAAACACATATAAAACACTTTTGCGAATAGATTCTTAGCACAGACACAACCTTTCTTTGGAGAAAAAAGCTGTGTTTTACTTTCCAGACGTTCCTCTCGTGTCAGTTTATCTCAGTGTGCAGCCCCGAGTTTGCTGCGATGCGATTGCGCGCTTCCGTCAATGTGGCCAGGCACTAATAATGCATAGTCTATACTCTATGCTTTATACACTATATTACAGTGTAGCATAAATTAAGAGAGCATTAGAGGAAAAGAAAAAGCAAACAAGTTGGAATAATAATGAAATGAAACAAAGCAGCTAGCTCGCGATTGCAATGAAATTAAATTTCTGAATAAAACAAATTTTAAAAGCTATTAAAAAAAAGTAGCCGTAAACAATCTTATAATAATAAAGAATAAATTTTAGATTATATTGAATATAGATGATGGAATTATTTTTATTATTAAAAATGTGTAAATCTTATATTTTTAAAAGATTTTTAATTTAAACAAATTCTAATAATTTAAATCTAAAATTTATTGATTTTGTTATTTCCTAATTAAAAATAAATATGCGTTTTAATATATCTTTTTTATGTTTTCATGGATTATTTCTCATGATTGAAGTTCAGATTTTGGAAATTTTTGATTTTAGAATTTGTTTGTGCAATTCCCTAAAATCATTCAGAATTTAGTAACTACGAGTGTACGTAGTCGTTTGAGGGGAACTTAAAATAAGCTTTCCAGAAGAATAATAAGGTCACCGAAGAATGGAAAAAAGGATAATACCTTCTTCATCTTGTTTAACCAAAAATTATTATGAACTCGACTGGAAGCACAATTTGGTCCACTTGTGCAGTTCGTCGAAAAAGGACAATACCTATCTATTTATGCAGAATTAGTAGCTATGAACGTACAATTACTAGATCCAGACAGTTTTTTTTAAGAAATTTTAAATTTAAACACTTTGCTCCATATCGATAAATAATACTTACCTCGATAATATTTTTGACACACAGCCATGACTAACACGTAACTGCCTAGAAATATCACATGGACGGACACCATTATGGGCCAATTCAACAATTCGCTGCCTTACGACGTCTGGTAATGGACGGCCGTTAACAAAAACACCACCTAGTTGGTTGACACCACCGTGACCTGAAAATAATACAAAAAAAAAATATATATATATATTAATGAATACTTTATTTATATGAAACCAACTTTTTGTGGTTAAAACATGTTCATAAAAAAACTCCCAAATAGTGTGCTGACAAAAATTTTGCCGCCCGCCGCAGCCTCCTACATTTCTTTTTGAAGTTGCAATATAAAATGGACCATCACCAGTTGAACCACGTAGCAACCGCACCTTTCTATTAAAATTGTATGGAAAGCAAAATCAGAGGGAAATAATTATGCATCACGCATTCGTGATGTTGCCGCAAAAAAAAATATTTTGAAGAACGCGCTATCATCACACTAATTAGTGCTGCGAAGAGTGTCAAATATTTTTTTTTTAATTACACTTGTAAACTATATTGCATCACACATTTGATGATGAATAAAATATACACTTTGTGTCGCATGTACTTGCTTTGAATTTTCCATATACAAATATTTGAAAAATTTATTTTTTTTTTTTTTGTTTTTGTAGCCGAAACCTTCTGGACCTTAGAAGGTTGGCTTAGCCAACTATATTGAGGTCTCCTTTCATATGGCACACAGCAGAGATTTACTAAAGCTTGGTTGATTTTTGAGCCGAAAATTCCAGGTTGAAAGTTCCATTACAAGTTTTGTATTTATAAGAAAATCACAAGAAGCGGATTGAAGCAATTCAAGGATCTTCTAACTTAATTAGGAAAAATAATAAAATCTACCTGATACACACTAACAAGGGATAAAACAACCCAATTTTTTAAGAAAGGTATATTTGATTTTATTTAATACTAGCTTACCAACCCGGCGCTGCTCGGGTATACCATACGTTTTGGAAATATTAACCCTGCGTGCAGCCACCTAGTAATCAAAACAGTCTTAGTTACTTCTTACGAAATAAGCTATCTGCTCGTGAAACGACCCCAGCGGCACCAATGGTTGATTAAAATAGTCTTAGTTACACCTTACAACATCAACTATATCTGCCTGTCAAATTGCCGTCCAATTCGGAGCATAAATAAGAATTAAAAAAGCGCCTCCAGCGCCAGATAGAGGTAATTAAAATTGCCTTACTTAATCCTTTCAATATCAGCTTTCTGCTTGTGAAAATCTCGTCAAAATCGGTCCATAAATAAGAATTTTCCAAAAAAATACCACCGAACGCCACCTATCGGGTAATTTAAATGGCCTAAGTTACTCCCTGGAACATCAGCAATCTGCCAGTGAAAGTCCGTCGAAATCGGTGCCGCCGTTCCTGAGATTACCCGGAACAACAATAGACAGAAAGACAGACAGACAGACAAAAAATTTAAAAATTGTGTTTTTGTTATAAGTACTGTTATACTGTTATACAAGATGCATTTTAAAAAAATAAAACAAAAAATGTCTATCTGTCGGTCTGTCAGTATGTATAACAAGCTGCAGCCTATACGACTTAAGCGATTATCTACAAAATTTGGTGTGTGTGATTCTTTTATCATTCGCCAGAGGGAAATTTGAAATTTTATTCTTATTTTATTCATATGACCGTTTAAGAAAAGTGTATTGTTCTCGAAAACGGCTGCAGCGATTTTGATGACATTTTTTGAGAATTTTTCTGTCGGTATTGGTATCATTTAATTGGAACCAAATTAACGGGTAAAGTCTATTAAAGGTACCTTTCATATAACGGCTTTTTTAATTTTTGGCTGTCTCGGTAACGGCTCTTTGGATTTCTTTTAAATTTTATATTTGAGAAGTAGCCAAATTAATTCTGCATATAAAATTTTTGAATAAATTTGTTTTCTAATTAAAATTAATTTTTGATTTTTTTTTTTGTTTTTAAAAATCAATATTATTAAATATTGAAATTTTTTTAAAATTATTTTAAATTTTATAATCACAGGTATATTAACAAATTCCTAAAAAACTACATACCGCAATTTCCAAAAAAATTTTTTTTTCAAAAACTAAAAATAAAAAAACAGGATTTTATCAAAACCGGTCATACAATTTTCGAAATACATACATGCCATGCCAGTTAGTCTGCATTGTGGCTCCGAATCCAAGTTTTTTTTATTATTGCTGAATTGCAAGTAACTGCGGTAATTTTTGACTTTCTGCTTGTTGCTGTATTGGCTCTCAAAATGTATTTAATTCCATCTCAAATAGTGGAAATAATAATTGCAACAGTCTATTCCTTCCAGACAAACATTTTTCTTAACTTCTTTCATTAAACTTTCAATAAAACAAAAACGTTTTCCAATTATCGTTTTTGAAACAAGCTCAGCATTTACTGGAGGACTTAAAAAAAATTCTTAAGACTGTGATACAGTCCTTACAAAAAAATTTAATTTTATTAAATGCAATTTATGCAATTCTTACACGATTCCAAAACCAGCCCTTTTTTTGCTAAAAGCAACAAGCCGATGAGGTTTGCCGCGCAATGAACATCCTCAAAGTTTTACGCTTCATTTATGTTTGTTTCACTTAAAAATCCCATTCTACACGGTGACATTAATTAGTGAAACGATTTGTTTTTCAAAAACGAACGAATGCAGCACTAGATTGAGCAATTAATGAGATGAAATTTTGGGAAGCATTCAAATATACGTGCGACGACGTATGTATACGGCAACCAAGCGAATCGTTACAAAAAAAAAATTAAATGTTTTTGAACTAACCATGTGGCGAGATGATGATGATGGTGTTGTTGCACGAGTAAATAAGTTTCTTTTAAGCTGGTTTGCATTTATCTTCTTTATCTTTTGAAAATAAATTGCCAACTACCTATACCAATATTTTATAAGTATTTATTATCATATTTTTGAAAATATTTATATTTTGGCGAAAAGAAAATATAACATTTGTTTCAATAAAACTAGTGATCACCCGGCTTTGTACGAGAAATAGTAATTATTTACAAGAACATATGGCTTTTGATTAATTGCTTATCCATTGGATGTAACCAAAAACGTAAACTATGTTTATTTTTAAATCTCAGTATTTTTGATAATATTGGGTTTTCCAATAGAGACTTGACAGCTTTGAAATTAATTTGTGAACGCACCCTTTCACTCATCATCGAACTGTCATTGTCAATTTATTCAGTAAACTCATTGTAAAGTACACGAGCGAGCAACGTCTGCAAATTATAAAAAAAAATTTCTACCGAAATTCTTCGGTGACCGAAACTTAAAGAGCTTTATAACTCCAATTTTAGGTCATAATTCTCGCCCTAGTAGATAGGCAATAACAATTTTAGTGCATAAATTTGAGTCTACATATTCGTTGTGTGATGTTGCGTGTGAGTGAGACAATGGGTTGTTCGAAGTGTCGAAAATATCGCTGCCGTTCAGGTGGCCGTAACTAACGATCCAAATCAGTCAATTCCACGGCGTTTTCAAGAAATCGGCATCGCTCAGACCACATTATGGCGTATTTAGCGTAAGGATCTTGGTTTACACCCACACAAGATCAAGCTGACTCAAGAATTGAAGCCGATGGAACCTGAAGCGACGTTCGTTCTCCGATTGGGCTCTGGGGAAGATGCACCAAGATGATGAATTTCATCGCAAAATCATCTTCAGTGACGAAGCTCATTTTTGGCTCAATGGGTTCGTCAATAAGCAAACTATGCGTTATTGATCGGGTGAAAATCCACATTTGCTTCATTAATCACCACTTCATCCACAAAAAATAACTGTTTGGTGCGGTTTGCATGCCGGCGGTGTTATTGAGCCATATTTTTTCGTCGACGATAACGATCGTCACGTTACTGTGAATGGCCAGCGTTGTCAACAGGATGGTGCCACAAGCCACACAGCACACCTTACAATCGATTTATTGATGAGCGTATTATCTCAAGAAATGGGCCTCGTTCGTGCGATTTAACGCCTCTAGACTATTTTCTTTGGGGCTACGTTAAGTCATTGGTTTATGCCAACAAGCCGACGACGTTGGAAGAGCTCAGAGCCAACATTGAACGCCAAATAGCGGTGGTTTCGGCCGAAATGTGTGGCCGATTTATCGAAAATTGGGTCCAACGAACCGACCGCTGCAAACGTGCCCGCGGTGGCCATATGAACGAAGTCGAGTTCCATTCATAAATGTTTTGATTGTACTTCAAGCCGATAATAAAGTTTTTGAAATATTTAAATCGTTTGCATTTTATTTAAAAAAAAAAAAGTTGTCAAGAAAACACTACGTTTTTCTAAATTTTATTCGACGATGTAGACTAGGGTCGATAATTTTGAAAACCAAAAAAAAAGTTATATTAGAATGAAACTCATTGGAAAAGGAAGATAATACAACAAAAATGAAACGAAAAATAAATTACGGGCGTTCTTAAGGCGGAAAGTAGGGCGAGGGTGGGGTTTAAAGCAAAAAAAGGTTTATCTCGATTTCGAGCAAGATTTCGCATAGTTGTTGGTAATACAGGGATCTACAACTTTTTGTTTTTTCACATAACCTCAAAATTTATGTGATAAATTGAAATTGGTTTTTACAACAAAAATTTTCACGAAATTTGGTAAAAACTTTCCTTTTTATGTCCCAAACATACTGTATTTTTACTTGCGATTTAGGTACTAAAATGCAAGTTATGGATTCGTGCAAAAAAAATCAAACATTCAGACATGACATTACGATAATAGAGAAGTAGAAAAAAGTGGGTCCGGAAATTCCGTCCGTCTGTCTGTCTGTCTGTCTGTTCGCACCTCTACAGCCTAAACGGATGGGCCGATTTGCTTCAAACTTGGTATTTAGTATTTATTTAGTAGTATCTCAAAGGATTTTTTTAATTTTGCTCTAGGTAGAAAAATTACGGTACCTTCCATACAATCTTTAACAAAAAGTTTGATTTTCTCGAAAACAGCTGTAAGGATTTTGATAAAACTTTTAGGTTTTCGAAATATTCTGAAAATGGGTTGATTGAATTTTTTTATATAATTTTCCCGGATGAAAACTACAGATTTCCTTATAATGACATATTAGAAAAAAAATTTAAATATTTTTTACCAAAAGTTTTTCAAAAAAAAAGACTAAAAAAACTGGTCGAACGATTTTCAATAATTTTTTTCCTCGATAGACATTTAGTTTTCAAATTTTATTGCACACTTAGTTTTTCCGGAAAAAACTTTTAAGCTAATTAAGAAAATTAAAGAATTTTCTAAAAAAAAAATATTTTTTTATTTTAATAGACGTGTGGTTTTCAATCTGGCAATACTTCTTTCGGAGTTGGTCTTTTTGTGTCAGCTGTCACTTGATTTATGCTTAGTTTGGTTTGCCATTTCATAATGAATAGACTTACTCCTGAAAAACGTTTGCAAATCGTGCAAATTTATTACAAAAATAATGGTTCGTTTCGGTGGAGCAGAAGCATCGAAGAAGTCCCGAATGAGTCCATCCGCCATCGCGCGCAACAATTGGAGATGTGCCCATCCACTTTATGGAAGATTTTGCGGAAGAATCTTGGTTTACAGGCTTACAAAATCCAACTCGTGCAAGCCACACGAGATGGCACCCATCCCGATTTTCACGTCAAAATATCTGTTTTTTTTTTAAGTTGGTGGGCTTTTTTACGCAGAGCCTTGTGTATATAAACGTTTGAAATTTGCTATCAAGTTAAAAATAGCTAATTTTCCCCACAAAAAATCTTAAATTAGATGATTTTCATAAATAAAAATTTAACCCAAAATTACACTCATGTAACTTTTCTGTTTTTTGAGGTGATTCAAATAATGCCCCTGTAAACTTGTTTAAGAAAATCTAAATGTCATATTGCATTGACGTTTCTCATTCAAAATCAAAATCATGTCTGTGTCACTTATACAAATATTGTGAGATAAAGTAAGTATTTACATTTATGTTTAAACAAATAGAAAAGGACTAACTTAGTTGATATCATAGTTAATGATACTTGTGAATGCCTTCAACATCCGGCAACAGCAAAAAGCAAAAACGAGAATGCAAGTTCACCACAGAAATGCAAAAAGAATTCCCTTTCATCCAGAAAACAAACGAAGAAAGTTCCGTTATTTGCAATTTTTGTAACAGTGAGTAAATATGATATCAGTAGAGACACCTTCAGTTCCAGAAGCATACATTTAAAATTCCAATCATCGATATCATCCACAAAAATAAACAATTTTTGTTCGCAAAACTGATTTATTTGGATGCTTAGATTTGCTGCTTTTCATTGAACGAATTTTGAAACTAAATGAAACGTTAAAGTCGTATTTCTTATCTCTCGAAAAATTCTTTATAAGACCATAATCATCCCAGTCCTGCTCTATGGAGCCGAGGTATGGACTCCATCTAAAGCGGATGAAGATATCCTAAGTCGTTTCGAGCGTAAGATTCTTCAAAAGATTTTTGGCCCTACCTGCGTTAACGGGCTTTGGAGGAGAAGGTTCAACCAAGAACTATACGAGCTGTACAGAGACGCATATCACGTTTAAGATGGTTAGGTCATGTAGAGCGAATGGACTTCAATGCTCCGGCTCGCAGGATCTTCGATTCCATCCCAGAGGGTAAACGCAGTCAACGAAGACCTCGCCTTAGGTGGCACGTTCAAGTGGAGGACGACCTCAACCAACTTGGAGTGCGTAACAGGAGGCAGCTAGCCAAAAACCGAGCTGTCTGGAGTGGCACCTTAGAAAAATATAATTTTTGATCAATCTGCGTAGAAAGTTAAAGACTGATGCATAATATAATGTAATGAATATTGCTGTTTTTTTTTTTATTCATAGACTGAAATATTTTTGTTAAGTTTCACTTATTTTCAATCAAAAAACATATGTTCCTATTTAGTTTTTATAACGGGTGATTTTTTAAGAGCTTGAGAACTTTTTTTTTTTTAAAAATGCATAAAATTTGGTCTATGACATTTACTTTTTGAAGATAATTTCATTAAAATGTTGACCGCGGCTGCGTCTTAGGTGGTCCATTCGGAAAGTCCAATTTTGGGCAACTTTTTCGAGCATTTCGGCCGGAATAGCCCGAATTT
The DNA here is from genome assembly GCA_963971375.1 of Platycheirus rosarum. NCBI lineage: Eukaryota > Metazoa > Arthropoda > Insecta > Diptera > Syrphidae > Platycheirus > Platycheirus rosarum. The sequence goes on from OZ020511.1 coordinate 2,758,058, forward strand.
CTTCGGAAATGTTGTCTTCCAAAGCTGGAATAGTTGCTGGCTTATTTCTGTAGACTTTAGACTTGACGTAGCCCCACAAAAAGTAATCTAAAGGCGTCAAATCGCATGATCTTGGTGGCCAACTTACCGGTCCATTTCTTGAGATGAATTGTTCTCCGAAGTTTTCCCTCAAAATGGCCATAGAATCGCGAGCTGTGTGGCATGTAGCGCCATCTTGTCAACCAAGTTCAGTTCTTCCATTTTTGGCAACAAAAAGTTTGTTAGCATCGAACGATAGCGATCGCCATTCACCGTAACGTTGCGTCCAACAGCATCTTTGAAAAAATACGGTCCAATGATTCCACCAGCGTACAAACCACACCAAACAGTGCATTTTTCGGGATGCATGGGCAGTTCTTGAACGGCTTCTGGTTGCTCTTCACTCCAAATGCGGCAATTTTGCTTATTTACGTAGCCATTCAACCAGAAATGAGCCTCATCGCTGAACAAAATTTGTCGAACCGAACATTTCGAACCGAACACTGGTTTTGGTAATAAAATTCAATGATTTGCAAGCGTTGCTCGTTAATAAGTCTATTCATGATAAAATGTCAAAGCATACTGAGCATCTTTCTCTTTGACACCATGTCTGAAATCCCGCGTGATCTGTCAAATACTAATGCATGAAAATCCTAACCTCAAAAAAATCACCCGTTATAAACAACATGAAATAAACTTAAATTAAATTTCATCAAACATTGTGTTCTTTTTTTTTCTCCAAAAAATGCCCGCATTGATTACAAAAATCTGGTCACTATACTCATAATAATAAAACCATCTTTGAAGATTAAATAGTTTTACATTAGATACATTTGTTGCAAGCTTTACCCTTACTACCTTACAACAAATTGTACAACTATGTATAAGGATCATCAATATCGATGAAGCAGTTCGATTTTTACAGAACTTCCAAATAGATACTTTAACAATGATGAACTTATCTCATTTAACCGGATCCCGTTATGTGTTTCGGCCTATAAAGGATATTTATTATTATTGCAAAAAGTGCAACCCCCTCGTTATAGAGGAGGTTCTAGCACAAAAGAATCTTTAAATTAGATCAATTTTTTTTATTATATATATTTTTACGACATAAGGTATGATTAGAAGTAATATCACCTTGTCAGACTTGAATCAAAGTCAGTAATACTTTTTTCAAAAAAAAAAAAAAAAACAACAACAAAGACTTTCAACCCATTTTTTGACCATTCCTGTGTTCGAGTTATCCGATGTTCAATAGCTCGCTTATAAAAACTCCCTTAACTGATATCTCTTTCATAAGCAACAGTGTAATGGACACAATAATAATGTAATCACTATTCAATTGCCCTCTATGTTTTCTCCGAATTATTTGATTTTATGGATGTTCTTTTTTCCTCCATTTGTACCTTCTTCAAACCTGCCGATTAAAAAAAAACCAACCCTCAGCATAAGATGGACAAAATAATATCAGATATCCTTACTGAGCCTCTGTAACAGTTACAAATCCAGAAAGTGTCCTTGCTTCTTTTTATCAGATTCCTACCATATGGGTAATTGACTTAAATTTTCCGAAACAGCAATTCGTACGCTAAGAGGGTGACAGTTGAGTTTTTAATCGAATCTATCACACAATCAAAATATTTCCCTTGGCTGTTATTCGAGAAGCTATGGGTTCATCATCCAGAGGAGTGTAAGTCTTTCAATTCGAATTCGGACTCCTAAAAGTGAATCAAGGAATCCTTCAGGACACACGTTTTTTGTTCGTGAGATTGAGATACTCCACAGACTTTGGAATATGTACTTTTTTGGATCCTTGCAACTTGGTCGATACAACACGGTATTACGTACATATTTGAATAATTCAATTAGAGGTCTGGAGGTGTGATTAAATTTAAATATATTTTTTTTTTAAGTTTTATTTCAATTTGCTGGGTTTTGGCTTTTTGTAATGGAGACCTGCAATCAGAGTGGGTATAAGTAAATTACGATGAAAAAAGTTTTATTTTGTTTGCCAGAAGTAGAATCTTCTTTTTCGATTGCCGATTAAAAATTTGCATATTTTGCTTGTGACACCTGGTATTGATATCAAGGAGAAGAAGATGAATGAATTAAATTATGGATAGGATACGATTGCTTTGTTAAACACTTATTTCTTCCATTGGGTGTGGAGTTCTAAGATTTCCATTCCAGAGTGCAGTGTTGTTTTGAAAGGTCGCATAAAAAGTCGAATTTAAAACAACGTACTTGCTCATATGTGCGGTCACATCGTCGAATAAAATTTAAATAAAATGCACGAGTGTGTTCTTATGCTAGATAGAGATAGTAAAAAAAAAATATTTTTTTTCGAAAATTCTTTAATTTTTTTAATTATTTTAAGAGTTTTCTCCCAAAAACTAAGTATGCAATAAAATCTGAAAACTAATTGTTATTGAAAATAGTTCGACCAGCTTGTTTTAAAAAATCTTTTTTTTTTGAAAAACTTTTTTTTAGTTAGTCAATATAAGAACATCTTCTGCGAAAATTATTTAAAAAAATTCAATGCGTTTTGAAAATATTTTGAAAACCAATTTTTTTTAAGAAAAATTAAAAAAAATCGAAAATAAAAGTTTTTGAGAATTTTGAAATGCAATTTCAATGACTTCCTGTGTGCAAAATTTGATTGAAATCGGGATAACGGTTTACAACAAAACCGCATTTGAAAAAAAAAACGGTTCTATGAGAGGTACCATTATAGAACAAATTACGAAAAATTCATTCAAACTGAAAGATGTATTGTTGTAAAAATATAGCACCCTAAAAGTTTTATCAAAATCGTTACAGCTGTTTTCGAGAAAATCAAACTTTTTGTTAAAGATTGTATGGAAGGTACCGTAATTTTTCGACCTAGAGCAAAAATTAAAAAAAACCTTTGAGATACTACCAAATAAATACTAAATACCAAATTTGAAGCAAATCGGCCCATCCGTTTAGGCTGTAGAGGTGCGAACAGACAGACAGACAGACAGACGGACGGAATTTCCGGACCCACTTTTTTCGGCTTCTCTATCATCGTTATGTCATATTTGATTGTTAGAATTTGTTTTCTTTCCACGAATCCATAACTTGCCTTTTAGTACCTATAATCGCAAGTAAAAATCACAAAGCAGTTTAAAATAAATTGCACGACTAGATCGCACGTACTTGCTCTTATGTGCGGTCACAGCTTCGAATAAAATTTAAAAAATATTTAAGCAACTTCTAAGTTTTTATTCGATTTTTCGACTTTTGTTTGTTTGAAAAAAGTATCTACGTAAAATAGTTTTCAGCGGAAAAAATTAAACGCCATTTTATTTCCGTAGAAAATATGAAGAAGTGTGATTTTTTTTTTAAATCGTAGGAACGGTTTTTATTTAGCAATTTTTTTTTTAATTAAAAAAAAATTATTCAAGAAAGCTAACTTAAACACAAAAAATTCATACATTTAATAACAAAATTTAAAATAAAAAAAATCCCTCTACCCGTAAAATATTGATTTTTGAAAAAAAAAAAATAAGAAGATTATTAAAAATCCAAAACGTTTTCAAACGATGAACGTCAAAACTCAAGCCTAAAAAATCATAAATTTTTCATTTCTCCTACTTTTCTACACCCTTTACCATTTTGTTAAAACAAAAAATTAAAAAAGCAACTTAAAAAGTATTAATGTAGTCAAAGCCTAAGAAAAAAATTAAACAAATCCCAAAGTTTCCTCCTCAACTCCTACTATTTCGGGAAGGTTGTAGAAATCCAGAAGTTAACTAAGTCTCGAGTTGAAAGCCGAAAGCTGAAACTGTCCACTTCGAGTGAAAAAATGGGCACGACTGGGTCGCACGTATTTGCTCTTATGTGCCTAATAACATTAGAAAGCAAGATCTTAGGTTGAAAATAACACAGTTTGAATTTATAAAAAATATTAAAAACCACAATACTTAACGGTTTTTAGTAAAAATGAAGTATGCCATCATACGTCTTAAATAACAAAGAATTTATGAAAAATGTATTTGAAAAATTGTAGGAACGGTTTTGATAAAATCCTGTTTTTTATTTTTAGTTTTTTGAAAAAAAAATTATTTTTTAAATTTTGGTATGTTATTTTTTAGAATTTATTAAAATACATGTGATTATAAAATTTAAAATAATTTTTTTTGATTAGTTTTCAAAATATTGATTTTTCACAAAAAAAAATAAAAAATTAATTTTCATTGGAAAATAAAAATTATTCACAATTCTGATGTGCAGAATTAATTCGGCTACCTAGATCTTCTTAAATGTAAAATTTGACAGAAATTAGAAGAGCCGTAACCGAGAAAGTCAAAAATTAAAAAAAAAAAACCGTTTTATGAAAGGTCAAGTTAACAGACTTTTCCCGTATATGTGGATCTAATCAAATGATAGCCAATACAAACAAAAAAATTCTTAAAAAATTTCATTAAAATCGTTGGAGCCGTTTTCAATAAAAATAAGCTTTTCCTAAATGGTCATATGGCAGGTACCGTTATGTTTAGGGGTAAAAATAAAATTCCATTTTCCCCTCTGGGGAATGCCAAAAGAATCACACACACCAAGTTTGAAGATATTAGCTTAAGCTATTAAGGCTGCAGCTCGTTTTACATACTGACAGACAGACAGACATTTTTTTCTATGATCGTAATGTCATGTTTGATTGTTATCTCAATTTTTTTAATATTCACGAATCCTAAACTTGCCTTATAGTCCCTCTAATCGCAAGTAAGAAGCAAATTCACAAGTTGGAAATAAAAATCCTCAAGTTATATTTTTAATGGAGACATAAACTCCATGTTGTCAAAAATGGAATAAAATTAAAAAAAAAAATGTTTAATTTTGATTGAATATAATCTAGAATTAAAATCAAAGATTTTAAAATAATTAACAACATTAAAAATGTGCGTTTCGGACTAAATAATAAATAAATTTAAATAAGTTCGATGATCGCTTTATTAAATTAATGTTGATAATTATTTTAAAATCTTTAAAATTAATTAAAATATTCAATTAAAATTGAATTCATTATCAAAACATCCAAGTTTCACTCAGTTTCGAAAATGTTTATAAAATATTATTAAAAAAGCTGAAAAAAAAATCTACACCCTTCTAGAACTACATTTACATATAGCAGGGCATATCAAATATCTTCCATGTGGTTGTTTTTACTTGCGAATGCGATGACGTTTCTCTTATCCCACTACGTCCTTAGCTTGCAGATATAATGTGATATCAAACCACGTATCGCGTTCAAAGCTTTATTTTTGCTAAGACTATTTGTATCTCTATACCTACAAGACTGAGGTAACTTTAACTATCTGATGTCAACTCATGTGAAAGCCATAGACATAGAATAATTTACACTATGTATTATATATTTATCTTATAAAATTATATGTATGAGGGTGTTATTAATACTTTTTTTTTGATATTCAATATCTGATATAAAGTTAGGTTAGTTAAGGTAGTTCTATATCTGAATGTATATACGCTTTTTGTAACTAAATATTGTTAAGAATGAAGTGCTAAGACGAGATATAGATTTATCTTTTTTTTTTAGGAAAAATGATAGTTGGTCTGGAAAAATCTCAATAACCGGCAAATGGAGTAGAGCCAGAGAATGAACCAACTGAGTTAAATTCGACTCGATAAACCTTTTCTTCACCTTCTACCTAGGATAGATAACAACTGTGAAAGTTGTATATATAAGGTCTTCCAATAGGGACTTCCGAACTTTGACATTTGATAGCGGCCATCTTGTTTTTTTTTATAATTAACTCGCCCAAAAGAGGCTTTTGTATACCCTTAAAACGTTTAAACACCGTACGATCATTAGGGAGATACCGATGCATCAATTTTTTGTATCTCTTAATTTTTTCTTTTTTTTTCATTATCTTCCTTCTTATTAACTATCTTATTCTTTGTAAATTATTGGTAAAACACTTGGTTATAACGGGTGATTTTTTAAGAGCTTGAGAACTTTAAAAAAAAACGCATAAAATTTGCAAAATCTCATCGGTTCTTTATTTGAAACGTTAGATTGGTCCATGACATTTACTTTTTGAAGATAATTTCATTTAAATGTTGACCGCGGCTGCGTCTTAGGTGGTCCATTCGGAAAGTCCAATTTTGGGCAACTTTTTCGAGCATTTCGGCCGGAATAGCCCGAATTTCTTCGGAAATGTTGTCTTCCAAAGCTGGAATAGTTGCTGGCTTATTTCTGTAGACTTTAGACTTGACGTAGCCCCACAAAAAATAATCTAAAGGCGTCAAATCGCATGATCTTGGTGGCCAACTTACCGGTCCATTTCTTGAGATGAATTGTTCTCCGAAGTTTTCCCTCAAAATGGCCATAGAATCGCGAGCTGTGTGGCATGTAGCGCCATCTTGTTGAAACCACATGTCAACCAAGTTCAGTTTTTCCATTTTTGGCAACAAAAAGTTTGTTAGCATCGAACGATAGCGATCGCCATTCACCGTAACGTTGCGTCCAACAGCATCTTTGAAAAAATACGGTCCAATGATTCCACCAGCGTACAAACCACACCAAACAGTGCATTTTTCGGGATGCATGGGCAGTTCTTGAACGGCTTCTGGTTGCTCTTCACTCCAAATGCGGCAATTTTGCTTATTTACGTAGCCATTCAACCAGAAATGAGCCTCATCGCTGAACAAAATTTGTCGAACCGAACATTTCGAACCGAACACTGATTTTGGTAATAAAATTCAATGATTTGCAAGCGTTGCTCGTTAATAAGTCTATTCATGATAAAATGTCAAAGCATACTGAGCATCTTTCTCTTTGACACCATGTCTGAAATCCCGCGTGATCTGTCAAATACCTAATGCATGAAAATCCTAACCTCAAAAAAATCACCCGTTATAAACATGAATTTTTCTAGTGTAGTGTTCTATCTTTTTTATTTCCACCATGAGGGTTGTCATATTGCCATAAAAGGTATTTTGTGAAGAAGTTTGTTCCTGCAACATAACCTTGCGCTCTTCTTGGAGTTTTTCACTTCTTGAGTACCTTTTAGGTAAGTTTTCTTTATTTTTTGAAGATTTGTTTTCTGCAATGGCCTCTGTTGCTTTACTACAATTCAGAACAACTGATCTTTGGTTTTGGGCAAAGCATTGAGATGAATCCATGTTATTCGAAGAAACGTTGGCGTCTAAACCGAATTCTTGACCGGGTGGATCAACACATGTATTTAACTCCAAAATTCGGATTATAGTTTCCTCTGTATCATTAAAGTGATGAAGTCTGTTGGGCCCTCCTCCAGTTGCTGAAATTTCAATCTTGTTTTCTGTTTTCTTCTTTTTATTCTTGCCAATCCAAACCTATTATGAAAATTGCCATTTATTCCATTCTCGTGCAGGAGGACCTAAACCATTTAAATTCACAGCAAACTGCTCCCATTTTCTTTGCGTCGCCACTTTTGAACACAAACCCTTTGCAACATCCAAATTCTCTTCCATCGTCAATTGCACTTTATTGCTAACTATTTCGTAATTCTTTGTATAGTGGCCAACTTTCATTAAAACGATTTTTGTTACAAATTATTCGAATGAGATGTTTTTGAGCAATCAATAAAGGTCTAAAAGTATTTGCATAGGAACCACCCCAGTTAGACAACCCGTATTGCAACTTAGAGTGCGCAAGACCATAGTATACCGAAGTTAAAAAAATTTTTAGAGCAGAATGGTTTTAAAAAATACAATTTTCGCGCTATGAGCATCAAATAATTTTTCATGTTTTGGCTTTGGTCTTTTCAGTTAAGATTAGCATCAATTTTAATTCCTAGATATTTGAAATTCTTTACTGAATCTATTCTGAAACAAGAATCGGAACAAGAGTTTTTATTTTGGAAATTTGGTTTACCACAATTGTGTATTGGAAAACAGAATTGTTTACACTTCGAATCATGAGTAACTAAATTGTAATTACAAACTATGTGAGCAACTGTTTTAAAATTCATGAACTTAGTTTTTTGACTTACAATTAATTTGTGGTTAGAAAACCAAGATCTTAGAGCTTCAGGGTCCTCTTCAATTTGCAAGATACAATTAAGATCTGAGTTTGAAGTGTAAGTAAATGAAAATGCCATTTAACCGTAGCTTAAATATCGAGTTAATGTACACCAAGAAAAGCATTGGGCCAAGTACGGATCCCTGTGGCACACCTGTTTTAAAAAAGCGAGATTCTCCATGTGTACTGTTTTCAATAACCTTTTGTACTCTTCCTTTTAAATATGATTGCAACCATTTAAAAATAATTCCTCTAAATCCTGCATTGTACAGCTTACTAAGCAATAAATCGTGATCAACCATATCAAATGCCTTTGTCATATCGATAAAGAGAGCCATTGTCGATTTATTTTTATTTAAGCCGCCGTAGAGCTGACTACAAAGCCTAAGAATTGCATCTTCAGTTGATTTTCCTGGGCGAAAACCAAATTGATTTTCGCTAAAAAAGGTGTATTTATTAAGGAAGCAAGTTATTTTATTAATCATAAGTTTTTCAAAAATTTTCGAAAATATAGGTCTGTAGTTTGTCATATAATTTTTGTCTCCTTTTTTGAAAAGTGGAATAACTTCGGCGCATTTGAATTGTTGGGGGAAACAACCTTGTTCAACACTCAGATTGAATAGATAACTTAAAACATCTGAAACATAAAAAGCAATTTTTTTTTAACTATACGTTACTAGATGCAGTGCCCCGTGGCTTAGTGGTTAGTGTGTTGGACTGCTAAGCAAAAGAACCTGGGTTCAAATCCAGCTCGTAGCCACCTTTTTTTCTGCGGTACTGCCTCTTGCGAGGAACTGACAAAACCTCCAAGAGTAAAACTTGTCTCGAAAAAGTGCATCGGCGGTAAACTGTAGGATTACGTGTTTCCCTTTTAATGTAGAACACACTGTGCGGGCATTAGGAAGATAGGAGGTGCCGATTAACATTGGTTTTGAATGTTAGCAGATCAAAATCGCAAGGGAAAATCCCGCCGGGTAAACTATTTCAAATTCGTGTTGTTCGGTTAAAAAAAGAATCCCTTTATTTCATGGTACGTCCGAAATTGGGCTCAAGGGTGAACTGATGGGCATTCCTTGCGAGACGAGTATTACGGGAGAAACTTTCAAGGGGAGGAATGCAACTGGCTACTTCGAGTGAACATTTTTTGTAAAAGAAACGGTAAAATAAGGAAAGACATGAAACATTGCGTCGGTGTTCGAGTGGGGCAATTGTTTCAGCGGCAGTTCTATTTCCTATCAATCTTAACGCTCGATTTTGTATTCTATCAAGCAGGTGAAGCGATGTTTGCGAAGCACCTGCCCAGAGGTGGGAGATATACTCGAGTTTAGGGCGTATAAATATAATAAAACAGTTAAGTGGATTAGAAGCAACAGACAGAAGATCATTTATAAAAATGAGGAAAAGAGTCAGAGACAGAACAGAGCCCTGGGGCACACCAGCAATTTTTTTGTAGGAATTAGACTTGAATCCGTCCAATACAACTTGTATTGAACGGTCTAGAAGATAGCTTCTAATCCAACGAACAAGAGTATTATCGATCCCAAAAGCACGCATTTTCGATAAGAGAGTTTCATGCCAAACTCTATCAAATGCTTTGGAGATATCAAGAGCAATAATCTTACTTTCACCAAAGCGATGTAAAGATTTGTTCAACTGTTCGGTGAGATATGCCATCAGATCACCGGTTGCTGTTGAAGCCATACTGACGGTCATGGAAAAGCTTTTGATCTTCGAGATATTCCTTAAGCTGACGGTTAATCAGTGTTTCCATGAGCTTAGAAAGAAGGGATGTCAGTGCTATGGGTCGGTAGGAGGAGGGGGAGGATGGGTCACCTTTATTAGGGACAGGCTGGACAAATGCTGTTTTCAATCTTCTAGAAAAGATTCCAGAAGAGTAGAAGCGATGGAAAAGCTTACGCAGTGGCTTTGCCAGTGTGGAAAAACACCTCTTCAGAAGAATCGGGGCTATACCATCCGGGCCAGCGGATTTGTGTATATCGAGAGTTTTTATATTTTTTACAAAGGACAACAAATAGTCGATATTTAAAGATAAAAAATGTGTAATACCTACTCCAGGCAACTCAATTTATAGTGATAACTCTTCTGAAGAATATCAAAAACCTTCGAAAATGAATGAATACAAAAAACGGTTGACTTTTGTTGAACTGTATTAAATTAATACTTTTTTTCATTAATAATTTAATATTTTACTCTAATTTTTGAAATAAGTGCACTTAAATCTATGAGAAAAGTTACTTCGCGTTAAAAATACCATTTTAAAGTCAATATGCAAAAATATAACTGTCAAATATTATTATTATTATGGAAGGTGAATCGTTCTCGAGATATTGGTTAAAACGCGTTTTTTAAAATACGGCACAACTCTTAGAGCCGCAGCGACAATTTTTCTGAAGAAGAAAGAACGGCTGGAGCTTGGCCAACTTTCAACGTCAAAAAGATTTTATTCTAAAACACGTCAAGCAAAATGAACCTCGAAAAAGAAAATGTGATGTCGCTGTCAAAAATCAAAGGAAAATGAGCAGGTCCTATTATTTTCAAAAGGAGGATGCGGAAATAAGAGTTTGCCAGACATTTTTTGAAAAAAAAAGTTTATGCATTAGTAATGGACCAATAAATGTGGCGTTTTTCTGGAAACTCTGATGGTGTGTTTACAGAAACGGATAAGAGAAGAAAGAAAACTCTTTAAAATAAAACAAAAGAAGAAGATTTGGCTTTCCCTGCTGTGGAGTCCCACTACTGCATAAGAAAAATGTTTCAGCTGTATGAAATTAAACGTGGAAATCAAAAAAATCAAGCAAGTTTCATCTGCGGTTTAGAGAAAATTTTTTGGCAAGGAATATAATTTATCTTTTTTTGTTCCACGGAAGGATCAATGTGCATTGTGCAATAGGTATAATGACCTTAAAAAAATGGTACCTTGACAACAGAAACGACCAAAATATTTCTAGATCACATCCAAAAGGAAGACTGAAGCCCAACATGCCGACAAAATAAGGTCGAATACTGATCCGGAGTTCTTATCAGCCACCGTTGACTTACAAAGTGTCAGGAGAGGAGGCCTTACTAAACTATACTCGAAAATTATGCTTGTACAACTTAACTATTTACGAGTCAAAGTTACCAAATGAGGCCCACTGTTTGCTGTGGACGGAGTTGGATGGCAAAAGAGGAAGTTGTGCAGTTGGGTCGGCCATAAAAATGTGGATTGATGAATTGCCAAAGACGGTGACGCATATTTCATTATATTCTGATACCTGTGCGGGTGAGAACAGGAACCAGCACCTTGCGGCTCTGTTTCAGTTTATTGAACAGAAATACGCCGAGTCTGGACATTCTCAAATAGAGGTTGACAGTATGCACTCAGCTATTGAAAATGAAAAAAATACAGGTCGTGTTACACAGTTACGGACTGGATGCAAATCATGAAATCAGCTAGAAGCTCAAGAAAAAGGCAGGATGCTAACTCTTACCATGTAAAGCAATTAAATCATACAGATTTTTATGATTTAAAAGCCTTGTCTGCAAAACTTATTACAAACAGACTTAAAGACGAGAACGGGCAGAAGGTTAACTGGCATCGTATAAAAAAGAACCTGAGGTTGAAGACGCTGAAGAAGATTTAATGGAAGAATAATTTTTTATTTGTTTTGCTAACAAATTTTAATAAAATGATTAAAAGAATTAAAAAGGAAAAGATTTTTGTTCAATTTTTAATTTTGTGTAATTAATAATTTATATAAAATAATAAAAAGAATTCAAAAATAAACGATTTTTCTCAATTTTGAATTTTATTTCTAATAAAATAATAAAAAGAACTTTATATAAACGATTTTTCTCATTCAATACTTTCTTTACAGGCGTATATTTTGTTGGTTTTTATTTTGTATGATTTTTCACTCTTTAAATATTAATAATTCTTGTCAACAGACTAGAAACATGGGTTAACACCTACAACATTTTATCGGACTATCAGGCTGGATTCAGAAAAACATTTTCAACAGTTGACCATATTTTCTCCCTAATTTCAATTATTAAAGCGTTTCAAGCCAGAAACAAGGCACCCTTTGATCTCATAAATCGTAATGCCCTCTTTTATAAGCAGTCTTCGAACTTCATCAATATAATAAAAGATTTATACACCGAGTCAAAAGCAGCTGTATGGGATGGTTCAATCTATTCCGAGTGGTTCGAGACGAATAGTGGCGTTAAACAAGGATGTCTTCTTAGTGCACTTTTGTTTGCACTCTTCATTAACGATGTTGTAGCTTGTCTTCCTGGAGGAATCCTAATTTCTGATTTAAACATCAATGTCCTTCTGTATGCCGATGATCTGGTGGTACTTTCAGAATCACCAGAAAGAAAGCCTTCAACTGATTAGCGGAATATTGTCTTAAATGGAGTCTTGTCATTAACTCAGACAAATCAAAAGTCATATGGTGTTTACAAGATCAGCAAGAAGTCGGAACACTTATAATTGGTCTTTTAATGGATCTAGATTAGAGTGAATCTGAACAGTACTCTTGATGTTAACAAACATCTTTCAGATAAATCAAAAAGTGCGCAAAGTCTAATCAATATCTCATGGAGAAACATATTCTTAAATGAACGGATCGAACTTTCAGCAAAATATTAAATATTTGATGCCGTGGTTAAGTCTAGTCTGTGTTACGCTGCTCAGGTGTGGGGAATTGACGAATACGAGGAGATTGAAAAATTTCAAAGAAATTTCATAAAAAAGCTGCTATCTTACCAAGATGAACGACTGAGTTCAGAAACGAGGATTGGTGGATGTCAAGATGGAAAAGTTTAGGAAACAACTACGGCGAAGTTCTCTCCATGGATCCAGGTGATTTTTACATTCTTAAAGAACAGCTATACCGTATTATTCAGCAATGTGAAAACTCTGTACGCGATAGTCTTATAGCGAAAGCACGCGAATCTGAAAGTAGAATCCTATATTCACAACTTAACACCACTCTATTGCAAAATAACTACTTAACGACCTGCTAAACTCATATTTAAAGTGAGATGTGAACTTTTAAGCCTAAACGGAAGCCCTTAAAATATAAAATTTTAACCAATTCTGTTCTTTGTGCATATGTCCCATATTCTCGTCACAACGCCTGTCATACTTCGGAAAGAAAACATTAACGTTGCAAGAAACTATCAACATCCTCCATGGTTTTGACTGGAAAACTCTTTACAAATTTTTGAAAGATACTTACAAATATAGAATGTTATTAATAACCGAATTCATTTAACTATTTTCACTATTTTATTAAATATTTAATTAAATTAGATAAAAATTGCTAACCGAGCTGACGACAAAGCCATAGCTTTTAAATTCATTGTTTTTGTTAAACTATGTTAAGAAAAGTAGAAATAAATGAATTAATTACTTACTTACTTATTAATAATTCTGTTAAAACTTAACTATTTAAGGTATAAAACATAAAACATTTCAAAAATCATAATTAAGTATTTTTTTTTTTTAGTATTTTTTCTAACACAAATCACAAATTTCAAATTCAATAAAATGTCACTTAATGACGAGATATTCTCGTCCTACTTCCTTTTTTAAGATCTACGCTTTTATAACATTTGTAAGTTCCTTTGAAGCATTCATTTTGGAATAGATCTTGACTAGGTTATTAGTGCGTTTATTGAGTTTTTTCTGTCGTCAATTTGTTTTTCAAGTTCATCAATAAAGTTATGTAGATATATTAATTGCCGGTGGCCGATACAGGGCAATCATATTTTTTGCTATTTCACCTCCTCTCAAAATTGGTCTGTTTAAAAACTCAGATTCGAATCCATTAATATCATAAAATATATTTTTATATTCTTTCCAATATGATATCAATTCCAGTTGAAGTTTTAGAAAATAGTGGAGTTTGAAATAAATTTCTCCCGCCAAGAACTATTCTAATTACATTACGTCAAACTTATTAATTTATCGTTTATGTCTAATGACTCCCGACTTGTCAAACAAATATGTATTTCAAATTAACTCGCAGTTGAAAAAAAGGCACCGACGCACTTATTCCCTTATTCTTTTAGGGATCAGTAGAGACATGGCAAGAATGCCCTATATTATCAATAGCAACTAATTAAGAAAACAAAAACTATAGCAAGTTTAAAGTTAAAAAAAAAAAAACATAACAAAATCAAAGTCGCTAGGTCCATAAAAAACTCATATCCTTTTGCATCGATTATAACATTTTTTTACGTAAGATACATTTTTAAATTAAATTCAAAAGAAAAGATACTAATATTAAAATATATATGAAGAGATAGATACGTCATAACGGTTAACAATTTTAGGATAGGTGAATATATCTTACATGTGTAATATTCCATCATGTTTTGATTGTATCGATATGCTGTAGATAAATCCATGATCACAAATAAAAACAAATCGTCTTGGACTAGATGATTTAATTTTGGTTTCTTTTAGAACTCCTTGGATAAGTATAACAACAATATAAGGGATATCAATCCCTTTATCCTTGACTAGATTTCACAACATAACACCGACAATGTCCTTTAAAGTTGAGGACTTGAAACAACACTTTCACTTCTTATGCTAGATAATATATATATGTATGTATATTTGAGTGCAATTTGAGTGAATACACTTTATTTTAAAAGAAACTTTAACAGTAAAAAGACTGCGTCATATAGAAAATTCGGCAAAGGGAAACTTAGGCGCGGGAACGACTTCGACTTTGACGACGGTATTTCAAAGATAGCTGTTTTGTATGGGAATTGCGTTAAGATGGCATTGCACAGAGAATTACGATGGATAAGTTAACAGTAGAACATCAGAACTTGCACCAAGCCTTTCTGCACAACCACCTCATAACCAAACAACAATGGTATGTGATTGGATGACAAAAACGACACACCGACGACGACCGCGACGGACAGGAAAAACATACAAAAAATATTGTATCTTTGTATCTAGCAGATAACGAAGAAGCTGCTGCTGCTGCTTCTGTTGCAGCAACGTGTGTGCCAGCTGGTGTCTAGAAGTTGCCAGTTGATGGTTGCAGCAACATTCAAACGTCAAATCAACACCTCTTCTTGAGAGACTTCAACATCGGGCGGGGGTGGATTGCAGAAACGGGATACCAGGCAGAGGCAGATATTATGATGCTTCACTTCTTGGCTTCGGATTGCAAAAATGTATCTCGAAATAGAAAAAAAAAAAAAAAAAAAACATTCGTTTGCGCAATAGAATGAATGGGGGTTGGAATCTTTGTATCTGCGAGTTTCTCTTGCAAAGGTTTGGTTGGCTAAGCCAATGGTGTGTGTAAGGGGTGGTATTCTCATATGATTGTGTGCTCATTTGGTGCCATGTGGCATGTGGGCTCCCAATTTAATGTCGCCCTTAAGGCTTATAATGCGGATGTGTCTCTTATGGTGCAAAAGGCCAACCCTCGCTTGTGTTGTTGTTTAGGGGTGTATCCTTGTTGGCATCCTTGCAAGGAATTCTTACAACAAATTTTGAACCAATCGCTGGACAATATGGAGCGGGGCGGTATTATGGAATGGATATGTTGAGATTGTTGAAAATAAAAACTTTGGGTTTAGCAATAGCAAGTTCATCTCTCTATTTTAGAACTTTAAGGGAGAGCTTGTGTTTTCTGTTTAAGTAAGGCATTGCTAACACGTAGATATCTGGTGGTATTTTTTTTTTTTTTTTTTTTATATAGGAAGATAGAGATTCTTTGGGATTTTTTCGAACTTTCGTATGTCACCTATGAGAGGAAGCCAGAAAACTGATGAAAAAATATGAGAAAACTCACTGATGTAAGACTGAATCGAAATACCTGTGTGGAAAATTTCTTGGCTTTTATTACAGTTTTTTTTTTTTGCTTGTATTTAGTTATCATACGGATACGGTTATTCGGATGTGTTGGGATACAGTAGAGGTGTCGGATAAACCTGTAGGCTTTATTTGTTATTGTGTCTCCAAGTGTTACTGGAGAACACATTTCATGAATGAATCATTGTGGTTGGTATTTTTAAACAAAGCATCTTGCATAGCCACCAATCTCGAATGAAAATGTACCTATACGTATGGCTAGGTAGGGGGTAGTAATTTGAGGAGTATCAGGAACATTATTGGAAATATCTATAAAGAATGTGGCTGTTAGATGATTCGGGTTGCACATGAGTTGATATAGTGTTTTTTCATTTGTAGTTCAAGTTCGTTATAGATAGGGGGTATGGGCACCAGTTATCTAAGGGTATGTCATGGATTCGTGAATGTTAAAAAAACAAACGGAAAACAATAAAATTTGACATTTTTATGATAGAGAGAAGTATATCTACCTCTAGCTTTAATATTTAGTTTTTGTGACAAAAATATGTCTGAATGTGCCTAAAAGGTTGTTCCGATTGACTTCAATGATTATCTTTTTGTTTATTCAATAAAGGAAGTCTTCTACTGCAGGTCAGAGGCGCGATCATAAAAATTGAAGTACAACATCTCTCCAGCGTTGTCGAGTAATTGGAGCTTTTGCGAATTCAAACATCGAATTCGTTACCTGATCGTCAGAAACAAAGAATTGGTTGTCTGTAAAGTTGGCTTACGGACGATAATTTTACGTGATAATGACATAAGAAAACATTGATGGCAACAACATACAGCCCGTTAACTAACACCCACAAACTCTCGCATTAAATCCCAACACACACAATATCTACATCTACTTTCTACTTTAACAAAACTCCGCCTATTTTGTATTTCTTTTTCTCTTCTTGTTCTTTTTGAATTAGAATAGAATTATTTGGGAATTTGCCGCCTATTCTTTTTCATCTTCGCCTGGTGCTTGCGATCGATTTTGGTTGAAAGAACCACAGTATCGCAGCATGCGTCACTTTTCCTATCAGCATTATCAGGATGAGTCTTATCAGCATGAGTCAGGAGGATTTCAGGGGGGCAGCATGCCCCTTCATACCTTCGTCATACTAACATTTATCAAAGTGGGACATATCTTTAAATTTGTTGTTTGTGTTTATGTTTATACTGGCCTAAATGGCTTTTATTGCCAATTTTTGTATTCGACATAATATTTGTGTGGGGTCTTATTTCATTCTTTGATATTAGGGGCTTTTTTTCATAATGAAATATAAACCCAATTCTAAAAATTGAATTAGGCCCCAAAAAGTGAAATTACACCCCAAAATAAGGATTTTTTTTGTTGTTTTTGTATTCTTAATACCTATACTTTTGGGGCTTTATTTCATTTTTGGTTTTGAGGCCGTTTTGTCTGGGGCCTTATTTCGCACCGCCGTATGGCGTAATTGTAAAAAAAAAAAAACAAACAAATGCAAGAACACCGTAGATCGTACATATACGTTCTGTCATTTTGCGTGATGTTTTAAGCATTTTTCTTTGGCCAATTAGCAAATATGTTCATATATTTTGCAAATATGTCTTCTATTATGTTTCTCGAGTAAATTACCTATTAATAAAAAAAATTTGTCCAATTTCCTTTTGTCGTTCTCGAGTGATGCGCGGTCACGAGTTTCGGCTTAATTTTTTTTTTTAATATAGTGATGATGGACTTTTTGTTATCAGTGGGTCCTGAGGCCGTTTTCAACTAATAAATATCTAAGACTCGGTAGGGCTTAACCGATGAGTGTTTTCAGTTAACGTAGTGAGATTCTGTTAAACTTCTTCACTCGTTAGATATATAAAAAATATATTAAACTTTGAAAAAGTTAGAGGGAGAAATACAAAATAGGCGGAGTTTTTTTTAGCGTAGAAAATAGATGTAGATATTGAGGGGTATGTGTGTGTATTTAACAAGAGGGTTTGTGGGTGTGAGATAACGGGCTGTATGTTGGTGTTGCTGCCATCAATAGTTTCTTATGACATTATCACGTAAAATTATCGTCCGTTATTTGCGTTGTTGTTGTTATTAGTAGATGTTTTACTGTCAATATGACTAATAACCCCTCCAAAACCTTTGGCTGCGACCGCACCTGGCCTGTTAATAACCAAATATTCGACGTTGCCAAAAATGCTGGGAGGTGTTTAGGCTTCATTGAAAGATGCGAACTATATTTGAAGTTAAACTCCACTTGATCTGGCTAGTTAGGTTTAAAAGTTTATAGGTAAGTATTTGGCTAAAACTTGAGAAAATCTTATTCCAAAAAAAAAAGAAACATTTCCATCTCTGTCGCTATGTTTTTGCCTTTTAGGGTTAGATCTTTATCGCCGCAAAAAAATAAAAAGACTGGATCGCACGTACTTGCTCATATGTGCGGTCACATCGTCGAATAAAATTTAATAAAATGCACGACTGGGTCGCACGAACTTGTTCTAATGCTAGATAATTGCTTAGTGGCTGTATATGTATGTATATATTAAAATAAAAAGTTTTTTACTTGCGATTATAATGACTATAAGCTTAAACGGCTTAAGCGATCATCTTCCAATTTGATGTGTGTGATTCTTTTGTCATTACCCAGAGGTGAAAATTGAAATTTTATTTTTAGGCCTAAAAATAACGGTACGAAAACGATTTTGATGAAAACTTTCGAGAATTTTTTTGTTGGATTTGGCTATCACTTGCTTATAACCAAATTTACGGGAAAATTCTATTAACGGTATCTTTCATATAACGGTTTTTTTTTAATTTTGGGTTTTCTCCGTATTGGTTTTTTGGATTTCTGTCAAATTTTATATTTAAGAAGATCTTGAAAGCCAAATTAATTCAGCATATCAACATTTTGAATAACTTTTTTTCTAATTAACATTAATTTTTTTTTTTTTTTGAAAAATCAATATTTTTAAAACTAATAAAAAAAATTATTTTAAATTTTATAACCACATGTATATTAATAAACTCTAAAAAACTGCATACCAACATTTCAAAAAAAGATTTTTTTCAAAAAACTAAAAATAAAAACCAGTCCCAGAATTTTCGAAATACATTTTTCATAAATTCTTTGTTATTTAAGACGTGTGATGGCGTACTTCATTTTTACTAAAAACCGTTAAGTATTGTAGTTTTCATACTTTTTATAAATTCAAACGTAAATGTTACTTGGTTCTGTTATAGACCTTGCTGTTTAATGTTATTAGGCACATAAGAGCAAGTACGTGGAACCCATTTTTTTTTTTGAAAATTTTTCATGTCATTATAAGAAACTACAGATTTTCTTTTCTTTCAGATTCTTTTTTTAGCCGAACAACACGAATTTGGAATAGTTTACCCGTCGGCATTTTCCTTGCAATTTTGATCTGCAAGTATTCAAAACCAATGTTAATCAACACATCCTACCTTTCCCCTCCCTATCTTCTTAATGCCCTAAGAAAATTATTAAAAATACAAAAAAAAAAGTTTAAAAAAAAAAAAATTAATGCGAAATTACTAAGGCTACCTACATCTTCTTGAATAAAAATGTTGATAGTAATCGGACCTCTAGTTTTCGAGAAAGTCGAAGAAAAAAAACCGGTCCTATGGGACCAGAATATAATGCTAACCTACAAGTAGTACACTGATTTTTTTTTCATAAAAATTCTTGGAGCCGTTTTTGAGAAAAATAAGCTTTTACATAACGGTTATATGAAAGGTACCGTTAATTTTTGAGATAAAAAAAAAATCTGTAGATTGTCTTAACTACCGTAAGTTCTTAATTTGACGTAGATTGGGCCAACCGTTTAGTCCAAAATACATCCGTACAAACAGACAGACAGACATCGTTATGTCATGTTTGATTGTTATCTCAACATTTTTAATCTGCACGAATGCATAACTTGCATTTGTGTACCTATAATCGGAAGTTAAGGCTAGGTTTAATGTATCTTTAAGTCAAAGCTCGTACTAAGCTCGAATAAATAAATTTCTTTAGTTGAAATATGGCAAAAGACGACGGCTGTTGGAAGCATGCGAAGCCGCAGTCTGGGACAGAAAACAGCTGTCAGGGTGGATCAACTCGACCATGGGTGTACGTCCTTTGCTATTCGCGCTCTACATCAATGGCCTTCATAATTTCATCGGAGGTGGCTTATTGCTAAATGGGATAAGGATAAGGCTGCTCATTAATGCAATGCAGACGATATAGTTCTGACAGCTGAATCCCCAATCATGCTAGAAGGTATGACTGACAAAATTGCCGAATACTACTAACGTTGGAACCTAGTTATAAATCTGGAAAAATCCAAGAAGAAGAGGTGGGAGGTTGAGTTAACAGTAGAATTGAAAACTGAACGGAGGTGGTCAACAAGTATAAGTATTTGGGGGTTTGGCATTTCAAAGAACGAGCGAAACAAGCAATGCAGAGCTTGAATTACACTTAGAAGTTGTTCATATCAAATCACTGGCGCATTTTCTGGGAGTCGGCCCTATCCTCAGGTGCATCTGGCGCTCGACTCTGGGGATTACTACAATGGATGCCAGTTTGCTCACCGAATATCTAAATGGTGAAAAAGACTGGAATGCCCTTATCAAATACTTGAAGTATGTGCGGTCAGAAAATAACTTATTGAGGAGTTCATTGATTTTAAAATAATGTGTATAATCTATCTGTAACTAAAGCTTAGGGTAGTGCACTATTAATTTATTTGATGAAAACAGACGACAAAATCATTAAAATAAAGAACATTACTTATTTACTTACTATAAGAGAAATATCCAGCTGCATTTCTCATCTTCAATGATTCAATCGCGATGATTGCCCATTTACCCTTGAGTCCATCTTCCGACGTTAAGTCAAATAAAAGTTTTTTTTTTCATCAACCACTCTGTTTTTTCCTCCCACTTTGAAATGCAGAGCTTTAAAACAAATGTGCTCAGCGATCTTCTCTTACTTCCTTACTTATTTCCCTACGCCCCCGCTGTGTTTAAAACCATTATAACCTAAAGGTGTCAAAACCCTTTTTGTGTGGGCTAACTATAAAAAAAACCTCACAGCCCTCTAAGACAAAATCCAAAAGTATAGGCTAAAATTAAACGGCAAGGAAAATTCAAATTTCATATACAAAAACGTGCATAAGGACATTCATGGCAATGCAAACGACAATCTAAAGGCTGATTCTAGTTCCATCATCGAAAAGGGTTAAAACAATTGATTTGTAACTTATCTGGTGGAAAACTCTTATTCTATAGTTCTGCCATACCATTCTGGGCTATTTCATGTTTTCTTATTTTCCATCCTCAGCATAAAAAAAATTTCATCGCGATAAACTGCCATTAAATTTCTGTGGTCTTAATACTCTTACCAGAGCAATATTCTCGCAGTCGTGCCACAATGAAGCAAGACTAATACACACAATGCTCAGGATGGAATTCCAGCAACACAATCATTACTTTCAGAATAAGGGTCCGATGTTGTAGCTAGATAGTGTCCGGTCTGGGGAATCAAATTTCACATGACCACACCAAGTCGTCATCATATTCATCATCGTCGTCGTAACAAAATAAAACAATAAAGGTGTGCGAATCCATGAATAAGATCCTCCACCCGTTGTGGTGGACGGCGTAGTTCCACTGCCCTCAACCGCCGCACTATAGTTAAGTCTTTGCTCATTTCTTTTATTAAAAAAAAAAAAACAATGTGAGATTTCTCAATCAAATTTTATCACACACAATTTTTTTTTACAACCTGTTCTCATCATACTATAACTTTATACGAACAAGAGTGGTCAGTTGGCTTTCATCACATTGTGGGCTAAAATGGGATCGGAAACCAAAATCAGGAAAACCGCAATAGAACAAGGCTTCAACGGAAACAAATATACTCAGGAATTTTTCATTCACAATATCTTTTTGCTGTCGCTGCTTTTCAGTTGTTTTTTTTTTTTTGTTAGCCAAGAAGGCTTTTAACAATGAAAGCAACAATTTTTCTCACACATCAAAGTGTGGGGCTGCAAGCCAGGGGGTATGATCCCTTTATTGCATTTCGACTTTGGTCTTTGTTCTTGGAATGGATATTTGGAGTAAAAGAATATGATTGCAAGGAAGCAGCTTATAAAAATGGTATGTTTTTGGCTTAGAAAGGCTTTTATATTTGGCTATTATAGTTTTTCCTATAAGGCGTCTGCCTGACCAGTAATTTATGAATAAAATACAGGACTTTAAAGTTTCATTGAAAAAACTTCAAAAAAAGATACAAATTTGGGCTTATAAGGAATCTATGGACGCGGCACAGTGCTGTCTGTCAAATAAACAGTATTTTGAAAGTAAAAAAGTTGAATAGAGAAAATACCGAAACTCAATTTTCCAAAAACTGTTCCGATAGGCAAGTGAATGGTCACAAACCTTAAAGGACATGTCCTTGCTGCCCACTTTACAATAATTTAACTTGTAACGGGTGATTTTTTAAGAGCTTGAGAACTTTTTTTTAAAAAAAAAACGCATAAAATTTGCAAAATCTCATCGGTTCTTTATTTGAAACGTTAGATTGGTCCATGACATTTACTTTTTAAAGATAATTTCATTTAAATGTTGACCGTGGCTGCGTCTTAGGTGGTCCATTCGGAAAGTCCAATTTTGGGCAACTTTTTCGAGCATTTCGGCCGGAATAGCCCGAATTTCTTCGGAAATGTTGTCTTCCAAAGCTGGAATAGTTGCTGGCTTATTTCTGTAGACTTTAGACTTGACGTAGCCTCACAAAAAATAATCTAAAGGCGTCAAATCGCATGATCTTGGTGGCCAACTTACCGGTCCATTTCTTGAGATGTTTTCCCTCAAAATGGCCATAGAATCGCGAGCTGTGTGGCATGTAGCGCCATCTTGTTATAAGGCTCTAAGCAATCCATTTTCAGACTGCTATATTAACATTAAAAGGCCTTATATATATAAGCTATTTTGGCGCACACTACGCAAGCTTTTTAACTGTTATAAGACTTTTGCTGAAAGGATTTATAGAAGCCAATAGCTTTTCATGAAAGGTTATGACAGCTGAATGTTAATAGCTTGTTTTGGATGTTATAAAAAGGCGTTACCTTTAATACCTTTAAATAGCGCTATTAATAATGGCCTGCTTTGGATGTTATAAAAAGGCCTTATACAAGGCTTTCAATGACAGCAATGATAGCTTTTTCTAATAACCAGCTCTGGCCTTTCAATGACAGCAATTGCTTATATCGTGCCTTATATTAATAAAACGGCTATTTTGTATTGCCATGAACGCATAGTACTTGCTAGCTAGCAATATTTAATTTTAAAAGAAAAGAAGTTAATTTTAAGCACAAAAAGAGTTTAAAAATAAATAAATTATTTTTGTGTTGAATTTGTATTGCATATTTTAGCTTTGTTTCTCTTAAATCAGTTCCCGAAATTTTTTTACTGCATGCTGTATCTATTGAAAAAATTTGGCTTTATGCATCAAGCTAAATTGTTAGTTGAGAAAAATAAAATCAAAGGTGAATTCCTTGAAATTATACACTTGACGTTACCATTTGCTTTTATTTACATATCTATGTAAGTTTATAATAATAATATTATATTTCCCAAATTCCCATACCTCCACCTGCACCTCTTATTTTCCCACGTTCTGCCACATTCTTATGCATTCTTCTCACATTTCCCACTTCCTGCACACGCTAGTATACTGTTCTTACAATAAGTAAGGCTCTCGATATTAGCAGATTAATTAATTAAGTTTCTAAGCAAGCCTTAAAAAAGCTGTTTGCATTGACTTGTCGCGGAAGGCCTTATAGCAGCTATTATTTGTTCAGTAAACATATTTGGAAGGCTTTATACAGTTAATTATTAACCTTTATCTACAAGCCTTCTATGAGCTCATGAAAAATAGAATAGGGCCAAGGACAGAGCCTTGTGGTACCCCTAATTTGATCACTTCTGACTTCATCCAATTTCATCTTTTGAGACCTATTCATCGAGTAAGATTTAAACCATTCTAACATGAATCCACGGAACCCTGCTTTTTCAAGTTTCTTCAAATGAATGACATGATCAACCATATCAAATGCTTTAGTTATGTCAATGAACAATCCAGTTGTCAAGGTTTGATATTACTGCACCACAAAACTGAAGAAGCGCATCTTCAGTGGATTTACCTCTTTGAAAACCAAATTGAAATGGATGAAAAAATTCATTTCTTTTAAGATAACATTCTATTTTTGACAAGCTTCTCGAAAACCTTGCTTATAACAGGAAGAAGCGATATTGGCCTGTAGTAAGATATATCAGCAGCATTCTTAAACAGTGGCACAATATCCGCGCACACAAGGGATTATTTGTTTCCCTTTTAATGTAGAACAAACTGCGCGGGCATTCGGAAGATAGGGAGGGGAGGAATAGGAGATGCCGATTAACATTGGTTTTGAATACTAGAAAATCAAAATGGCAAGGGAAAATCTCGCCGGGTAAACCATTCCAAATTCGTGTTGTTCGGCTAAAAAAAGAATCCCTATATTTCACGGTACGTCAGAAATTGGGCTCAAGGGTGAACTGATGAGCATTCCTTGCGAGACGAGTATTACGGGAGAAACTTTTAAGGGGAAGAATGCAGCTGGCTACTTCGAGTGAACGATAAAATAAGGAAAGACATGAAACATTTAATTTTTAAACAAAGATTTCGAGGGTTCTTACGATATTTAATTCTTAATTTGTTTGTTTTGTATTATTTTTTTTAAGTAATGACTTTGAAATCCAAGGCTTAAGCCTGTTAGGAGAACTGTTAGTCTTAATAGTATAACTACAAATTTCAATATGTTTCATAAACTTAACGTGGAACTTAGAAAAGGAAGTGGAAGCTTGAGTACATATATACACATCTTCCCAAAATTTATTAAACAGATTTTGTTTAAGTTGCCTATAGTTTATCTTTGTTATTTTATTTGAAGATTTAGGACTGAAAGTATTCTTTTTCGTATAGGGATGCCAAACAATAGGCCCGTCATATAACTGATTCTATTTTCAAATTCACTCAGTAAGAAATTACAAAACTTAATTTGGGCCAATTCTTTCCAAAGGAGCTTCTTACAAGTGATTCTATTTTCAATTTCACTTAATTCCCGTGACTTTCGTAAAAACAGCTTAGGTTGTATTAAAACTACATGTTTTGTGGCCTTTAATCTGATTTCTACAAGGAATAAGAGCTTATCTCAGGACTTAAGCCAGTTTTATTTGGGTTCAAGAGCTAGATAAGCCGTTGTGCAAATGCATTTTTTGTCCATATGAACATAAGCTCCATATGGATTTTTTTAAACTTAACTTGCCAATGGGACCCAGACTCAAATAAAGATAAACTAACTGGAAAGCCTGTGAACTTAAAAGAAAGATTTTAGCTTATCTCGACTTAAGCTCTTTCAATTTATTATTCCAGAATTATTTAAAATAATTTTCCTAAAAAAAACTTAATTTCAGTTATCAAGATTTGACTCTGTCACCTCATATCGGACACGATGAGATACTCCCAGGGAACTCAATTCATTAAAAGGTGGCGATTGTGTGCTCAGGAGGTGTGCATTATAGAATTGTGAAGACTTGCTCCTAGTTTTTTTCATTATCTTACCTTAGATTATATATATATATAAGATTAAATATATATAATAATAAGGCTGAGGCTTGAAAATGTAGCTGTAGCGCAAGTTCACTCAACTTCAACTTGCACTACACGCTACAGCTATATATTTTGACATTTCACAACAAAAATATACGCCAATTCGTGTTTCTGATCCCTCCGAGATCTCTTTTTTCTCAGATCCATTGAAAATGACTGAGAAAATTCCTTGATCACTTCGAAATCTCAAGAAGCTAATCCATATTTCATATACTTCACCATTGTGTTCGAGTTAGCTACATTACATTACATTACTTTTTGATGTGCTACATTTGTGCCCTGCTACAAGCTACACCATTATTGTTCAGCCAGTAAGGCAAAGCATATACCTCTAATATTTACCATCTATGAGCTCTGAGACAGTGTTGCCCCTGGTACATTTTAAAAGGTCACACAAAAAGGTCAACAGCGAAAAAAAAGTCACATAAGCACACATTTTTAATAATCAATTTAAATGTATGTAAAACGTAAGAAATTAAATAAGAAAATATTTTTTTTTATTTTTAAAAATTGACTATTTTAAAAATATCCTTTCTGACAAGCAGTCAGGTGATTTTTCATGCATCCAATTGGTGCAGGAGATAAGATGTTTGCATCTGACCCATAGGTCGTTAGTTCGATGCCCAGGTTGAGGCGGCTCTAGTCCAAGCTAGAGCCGCCCGTGAGTTTTAAGTGAGAAAATAGTCACCTAATTCTCGATCTATTGCGCCAAAAAAAAAAAATTCTTTCCTATCTCGCTAATT
Organism: Platycheirus rosarum; assembly: GCA_963971375.1. Taxonomy (NCBI): domain Eukaryota; kingdom Metazoa; phylum Arthropoda; class Insecta; order Diptera; family Syrphidae; genus Platycheirus; species Platycheirus rosarum. The sequence goes on from OZ020511.1 coordinate 2,784,446, forward strand.
CTTCTAACTAGTGTCGTGCAACGTCATGTGTGGCAATGTGCCTTTAAAGATTAACCTAAGAGCTAAATAAAAAGCTTTAAGCACAGATCTGAAGAACGTCTCTTAAAAGCATGGTTGCACCCCAAACTCTTAAAATAATTCCTGGCTTTAGTTTTAATTTGTTGCATAGAAGTTTTGATGTTGGTAAATAGTTGCTAGTGACTTTAAATTATTATGAGCCGAAAAACCGATAGGGTTTCAAAAATCAATGCTCTAACTCAACGCTTCAAACGCTTATAGCTCGCAAACTTGAAGAGTTAGATAAGAAATGTTGGCACTGGCAGATAGCTGTGGAAGTGACCTTTCTAACCAAACCAACACCTGACCACCCCAAACGCTTATTGCGCCCTCTGGAGCCTATGCATGTCAAAAAACACCAAATTTACACGCTGCTTTTACGTTTATATCTCGACCCTCTCCTGATCGCTAATAGCTCATCAGCCGTCGGTTATAGCGGCACTTGCCTTCCATTTTCAAGAAAAAAAAAATCGCAATATAGTCAGTTTTAAAGAAAGTCGTCTCATGGTCCCCAAAAAGGGGTCAAAATGCGACTAAGGGCGCATAACCCCAACCGTGCTATGAGAGGCACTTGCACTGACCACCACTCAGTTCTCGGAAGTTGCATTATAGACTACCTTCTGTGGAATGACCACATTTTCTATTTCGCCAAAAATGCTGCAAGGTGTTTAGATTTCAAAGATCAAAAAATGCTGAATAAATAAGATTTTGTTTTCGTCAACTCGTCAATGTGCAACAAAGTACATAAACGACCAAAAATTCCCCTAAAATTGAATAACATTATTTTCCGTACATCTGTCAACTATTAATTGTCATTCTAAGTGCAAAATTAACCTTGTTCCCTATTCAAAACTTGACAACATAAAAGTTAATTTCTTGCAATTTTCTCATCTTTTTCCCCCAAACCAAAATCCTCTCTGCTTAATGAATTGGGAAGTCTGATTTGTGGGAGTCATTGGCTTACAAGCTCCTCTAAGTCACATTGTATATAGTTCTCGAGTATCTGTTAGGTAGTTTTTTTTTTTACTTATGGGAAGAGTATCTATTGTCTTATTTTCAATGTATTCTGTGGTAGCGTTTGGACTTTTTTTTTTTTTTAATTTGCGTACCTTTGGTGGGTCACGTCATTGTCAAGACCCTCACCTTGAAACCTTGAAAAAAAAAACACTTACACATTATAAAATGGATGTTATACAACATACTGACATTTTTTTATTTGTAAATTATGTAATCTTAATGAGATAAGCTGAATGGCTGAATGAAACTGCATGAAATTAAATTATGTTTGAGTAGGTAACGAATTTATCTTATGTGTTAAACAGAGGGAGCGGGAGCTTTGTACGAAAGATACGAGTGTTCAAGGGAAATGGTTCTCACGCATTCGTATTCGATTTTAACTCGTCAGAAGTTACATATACCTATTCTTAATGTGATTTTGACTCTTTATACCTTACTAGCTGACCCACCCGGCGTTGCTCGTGTTTACCAAAGATTTTCTGAATACCGATCAAAGCGCCACATAACACGCATATAATTTAATGTTATGGCCAAGAATTTAGCTTTATTGTAAGGATAAGGGCTTGTCGCCGTGGCTGGCTCAAATAAATTCCAGCCGAGAGGCCCAATTTTCCTATTTTTTCTTTTGAAAATCGGGATCGGTGGCCATCTCGTTTTGGGCCCATTCATCGAACGTGCGACGAGCTTGATGGTCGTTCGGCTTCAATTCTTGCACGAGTTGGATTTTGTAAGCCCGCAAATCAAGATCCTTCCGCGAAATCTTCCATAAGGTGGATGGGCACAGCTTCAATTATTGCGCGCGATGGCGGATGGACTCATTCGGGTCTTATTCGATACTCTGCTCCGAACCGAACCATTATTTTGGTAATAAATTTGCACGATTTGCAAACGCTATTCAGGAGTAAGTCAAAAAGACCAACTCCGAAAAAAGTATTGCCAGATTGAAAACCACACGTCTAAAAAACACACCCTTTACTACTGAAGCATTGACGCGACCATGTGGTTGTCCATGTCCTAAGATCTCGAGCCGTAAAAAAGCATAATTTGGACTGTTCTTTATATATATATAGATTTAAAAAGAATATTTTTCCATATCAGATGTTATATCAGAAATAATAAATTTGAAAAAGAACCTAACACATGCAATGAATTGGTACGAAACATTGACCTTAGTTTATATTTGCTTACATTTTTAAGTCAATCATACAAGTATCATTTATGCCTGTGAGATGTTGGTTCAAACCATTTAGTTGGTTATTGTGGTGAGCATGATGCACCAGAACCACCATCAAAAGACCGCCGTGTTTGGTGCACTGCAAATACAACATCCCACTACGGATAAAAGCAGACGTTGAAATTCGGCTGCAGATAGATACCATATTTGCTTGTAAATTTTCATTTTATTCCATTTTATCTGTCACGGATAGCTTTCGACAGTAAAATACGACCAAGTCACCCGTCTTCGAAATAGAGGTTGGATCTGAGAGACTTAAATTCGGTGTTATTAAGGTGCGAAAGATTAACCCAAGGAAGCCTTTTTTAAGCAAAAGAAATTGTTAATACGGCTGAATTCAATGTACATAAATCTATATAGTTGGTCAGGTAACATCTGAAGAAAGCATTTTTTGCTGAACTAACTCAGCTCATTGTTGAGTCAACCCGACAGATTACACTGCCAACACTCTCGACTTGTTTCTTAACTCCGATCCGTTATACGCTATTCGTGTGACAAAAAATACTGCAATGCAGGGCTGCCAATTTACTTCATATATTGTAGATCTAATTTATTTATTTATGTTTTCGTTAAACTTGTTTTAATGAAATTATAAAAATTTCTATTGATTTATTTTTGCAAATCGAAAAGTAACTTTTTGTCTCTGGATGTTTGTTTATAATTATCCCTTCTGTGGCGCTGGGGTCTTTTACGAATCTTCTTATTTTAATAACGATTTTGCAAAAATTTTACTCGAAAGGTGGTGCTATGGTGCATATACATTGTCTTCCCTGTATATCTTTATAATTTCCATTTCAACAATATTATATTTAAATGGCATCGCCGATAAAAAAAGGGTTTTGTATTAACACGTTTAGCTTGGTAGATTGGGATCATGAAAACGATCCCCTATAACAAAACAAGAGTTGGTTGTCTGTAAATTCGGTTTACCGACAATAATTTTAAGTAATAACCTAATAAGAAAACATTGGTGACATCAACACCAACATACAGCCCGTCAACTCACACCTTGTGGGTGTTAAATCCACGCACAAACACCCCATTATCCACATCTACTTTCTACTTTAACAAAACTCCGCCTATTTTGTATTTCTTTTTCTCTTTCTCTCTGTAAAGTCGGTTAACGGACGATAATTTCATAAGAAAATATTGATGGGAGCAACACCAACAACCAACACCGTTAACTCACACCCACACACCCTCTCGTTAAATCCACGCACACACACCCAAATATCCACATCCGCCTATTTTGTATTTCGTTTTTTCTTCTTATATTTTTTGAATTTGAGAGGCATTATTTTGGGAATTAGCGCCTATTCTTTTTCATGTTCGCCTTGTGCTTGCGTTCGATTTTTGGTTGAAAGAATGATCCACTTATCATTACGAAAAAAATTGAGGTTATGGCTAATTTGGTTGGCATAAGAATTCTGACATAAAAAAAAATCCACTTTTCAGCTGTTTCATCTTTTACTGATAGATATTTACTGATCGCTTAGCGCAACTGGCGCCTTAGAAAAAAAGTTTTTAAAAATACCAAGTCTTTTCTTTCGAATATTGTAATTTATGTTTTCATTGCACTGTTCAACAGTACCCAAGAGAAAAATTCCTTCCTTATAGATTTCCATTTTAATATTCATACTGCAAGGAATGCTCCTCAGTTTACCCCATTGAATTTAATGAATTTCTAAGTACAGAAATCCTTTCTCAGTCGCACCACACGAATGTCGAACGCATTACTCGTCTCTATTTTACCCTCCCACTTTGATATCCTGGACTTTAAAATTAATGTCAATGTGCATCGGAATACCCTCAATCAAACCAAGTGGAATATCTTATTAGTCACATTGCATTAGTGCTCATTGCAACCATTCTTACTAACTCTTCATTTTTCCAATTAGAATCTATGAAGATTCAAATTTCTTTCTCATTAAGTATGTACATACACCTAATCTCAACCATTAACAAACTTTTTCTTTGCTTACATAAGTAAGCCTCTTCCATGCTTCCTTCATATACTTCCATCGAAAAGGACGGATTTAGATTTGACTTAACAGACAAATATTCTTACTTGATGATGCTCGAGTGTCAAGTCTGAATCACATGCAAATCACTAAGCACATGGTACCTAAGGAGATAGCTTCTAAACGCAGCCGGGGATCTTCATGGCCAAGGTAATTTGCTTCATTAATTGTGAGAGAATTATTCCAAAACCCTCAGCTGAACGCAAACGTTTTCATTCTTTCGTACCAACATTAGCCTCCATCAGACTCAGACCGACCTTGCGGCAATAAAAATACATTTCTGTATCTGTGGAAAGCAAAAGTTGTGGGGAGGGGGGGGGGGGGGGATTCAGTTTTCAGTTTTATCGTCGTCGTCAACGTCCGCACGATCGTAGGTGGATGCACTTTCGTTCTCTAAAAATGAATGTCTAACAAGAAAAAAAGAACATGGGAAACGAAAGTGGGCTACTATGGTGCAGCTCTAAAGAATCTTGCCACTTCCATTGCGGCATTTCAGTTGCAAGCATTACGATCGAGAATGAGCGTGGGTAAGTAAGAATATTCTTTTTTCAAACTTTACTCAAAGGAAGTCGTCAAATTGTCTGCCAACTGCAGTGCTAAGATGGCTTTAATATGGCCAGATGCTACCACCAACTAAGATGTTCTCAAACCGTAAATAATACATTTTGATTGCCTGTTAATGACATGAGTAGTCACATTGACGGTTGTAAATTTACAAACGAAATGCAACATATATCCTCAAGAGTGTTGATGGCCGCTTATTATAGATCTTACTGCGAGTGACAAGATTTTAGTCATGCAACTTGGTAATTTGTATCTTCTACTAAGTCGTGAATATGGGATGAGGTCATTTTCTGACGGATGGCAATTTTCTCAAAAAAAAAAAAAAACTAAGAAAAAAGATATGTAAAGTAAAACAGATGCATCTTCCGAAATGAGAAACAAACAAAATGTGTTGGCTTTTATGATCCGTAAAAGTGAACAAAGAAAATTTGTTTATCGTCGATAGCTCAGTAAAATGGGATATGAATTGTAGATGTATCCATATTTATGTTCCCATTGCATCGATAAAAATCGTCGGCTTTGAATAAGAAAATGGTGAAAACTATCTTTTTTATAATCGGCACGGGCGAAAGGGGTTATTTTTCTACCCTTATAATGTTAAAACATCGTGCAAGCATTAGAGAAGATGTCGATGGACATTAGTTTTGAAATTCTGCATATCGAAAGGAGAGGGAACAGCCGAACCAGGTAGAGCGTGCCACATTCGTGTGGTTCGACTTCTTGGCGACGACGTCAAATATGTGGTCATTCCACAGAAGGCGGTCTGTAATGCACATACCGAGAACTGAGAGGTGATCAGTGCCACTCATGGATGGTGGCATTGGGGGTATATTGAAAATGGTCGGACACAAAACAGAACCCTGGGGCACGACAGCATTTATTTTATGAATATCAGACTTAAATCCGTCCAACATATAACTTGAATTGAGCGATTCGAAAGGTAATTACTAATCCGATGAAGAAGAGATTCATCGAGTCCAAATGCACGCATATCTATCAAATACCTTAAGACCCAACCATAAATTGAAGAATTGGAACGTACGTTGCCGTACAAAACTGTCCGAATACATGTGATTTATATCGAGTTTTCCAATAGGGACTTGAATACTTTGAATTTAATTTCTGAACGCATCCTTTCACTAATCATCGAACTGTCATTGTCAATTTATTCAGTAAACTCAACATTTTCATCATGGTAAAGTACACGAGCGGTAAGCAAAATATGCGTTATTGGTCGGGTGAAAATCAACATTTGCTTCATTAATCCAGCTTCATGGCCAGCATTATCGCGCCGATTATTTTTGGCCCAAATTGGAAGATATGGACTTGGACGACATGTGGTTACAACAGGATGGTGCCACAAGCCACACAGCACACCTTACAATCGATTTATTGATGAGCGTATTATCTCAAGACATTCGATTGGCCGCCTCGTTCGTGCGATTTAACGCCTCTAGACTATTTTTTTTTTTTAGGCTACGTTGAGTCATTGGTTTATACCAACAAGCCGACATCCTTGGAAGAGCTCAGAACCAACATTGAACGCCAAATAGCGGGCGTTTCGGCCGAAATGTGTGACCCGATCATCAAAATTAAGCGCAACGAATCGACCGCTGCAAACGTGCCCGCGGTAGACATATGAACGAAGTCGAATTCCATTCATAAATGTTTTGATTGTACTTCAAGCCGATAATAAAGTTTTTGAAATATCTCAAATGGTTTGCGTTTTATTTAAAAAAAAAGTTGTCAACTCCTTATTCGAAAACTACCCAAAGCACTAGTTTTTAAACAACCCCAATTTTTCTATGCTGGCAATTGAAATCGCCTCCAATTAAATAAATATCTTAAAAAATTACTAATTTTCTTAAGTCATTATTTAAATCAAACCTTTTTTGAGGTGAAGTTGAGCCACCCGGAAAGTATGCAGCAAATTTTTTTTCAAACTAGAACCATTAGTAAATGGAATTTCGATGACAATATTTTGTATAATTTTAGTATTAAGAATAGGAATTAATTTATGCTGGATAATTTTTTTGGATTACTTAGTTCCAAACCTAATAAGACTTTTTGATAATGTTTAGGCTTAAAGCAAAACACCTTTATTCTCTTCGACTCATTTGGTTCCCAAGAGGACAAGCCCTTATGCCTAAATCTGTTAATTCATATAAATGTCAACAAAACTTTAAATACAATTGTACAATACCACCAATCCCTGTGCCTTCCAACCCATACCACCAACATGTGTTCATTATTTTGCAATCTCTTTGCTCTGCACCCTCGGGACTAATTTCCAAATCAAAACCATCAAAACATAATTCGTTATTACCCAAACTTGAGGTGGTTTCCTGATGGCTTTTTGTACCCACTTTCTCAAAAACGATTGGATAAAATGTTGTGTTATTATGATACCCAAAAAAAAAAAAAACAACCCAATAAAAAATCACCCGAAGAACATCTTCTGTGATTTATCTTTCATATTTTCCAGCTTCATTTTTTGTGGCTCTCTGTGCTTTTGCCTGCCAGCACATTTTCCACCCTCAAACTTGGTAGGAGTAGATACTATAGAATATGCGTTCCATCGTTAGTAATTGTCTCTTTGAAGGCAACCAACAACATTAAAAAAAAAAAACGTATAAAAAACGACTCCATTAACATAACTTGATTTCTAATTTGTGGGAATTTAATTTTCCCCAGCTTGTTTTTCTGAGTGTACATGAAAATCGCATAGAATGCCATTGCCGAAGAGCTCTCAGGGCTTTCCCTTGCCATGCCAACACACTGTCGTTTGGCGGAAAACTTTACAAACAAGGAGGGACCCTTGATGTTAAATGTAAATTTGTTCTGCGGATTAGGGTATACTTTTAGGGGATGTATATTATGGTGAAGTGAATATACCTTTTCCGAGAGTCTTACGTCCTTGGCGTCTTTATCGTCGTTCTTTATTTTCACTTGTTTTTTGAAAACAAATTCTCCCTCAGACAGAATATTTCCCTTTTCACCCTTAAAATATACTAAAAAAAAAAAAAAAGTTGGTGACACCTTATGGATAAACAACGGAATAGATACTTAACTGTGGCAAGGTGTGAGGATGCATACAACCCACCCATCACTCACAACAAAGGATAGGGAAAAAAGATACACATAAAAGCATCTATCTCAAAGATGAAGTCATATTTCACGGTGTTGTGGTTTCAAAGCTAATTTCAAACCCAGCCAGCAGGAAGAGAGAGTAAAAAATGGAAAAATAAGACAAAAAATTATACAAAAAAGTATTAAAAAAAGATGGGGCACCACACCCATGTTATTCTTATAAGAAGAAAAAAGTCTATTCGATAGATAGATTTTTTTCTTCCAATTTTGTTCTGATTGGGAATCATAAAGTTTTTTTTTGTGTGGAATTTAAAACATCGTTTTTTGCACTCTCCTTGTGAACCTGCAGGAATGGAAATTATAATTTCTGCGAAATAAAATATACCCCTTAGTCCTAGTAGAAACGGCGATGAGGAACCGTATTCCGCGGTCAGGCAGAATGGGGCATCTGGCCGTATAGTAGCACAACAATTCCACCCACCGGATCTGGACGAGGTAAAGCTAGGTTTCTCTAAGCCAAAGACCAATAAAGGCGCCGAAAGCGATGGCCTATCTGCCGATGACCTACTCTTCAAAGCTGCAGGCGATGACTTGGTCAGAAGTATGAACCAACTCATAAGCTAGATATGGTTAGAAGATTAATAAAATCTCAGAAAAGAGCTCTGCGACACCTTTGAACGCCAAAAAGGATTTACCAAACCGACAGGAGCGTATCGACATGGCCGTATTTCCGCCTAAGCTAACAAGGCTAGAGCCTTGGGTCGCGGCAGCCGTCAGGGTCCCCAATCTGAACAACAGTGAACTGCAACAAAAAAGGGTTCCCAACGATATAATCCCTCAAAATTAGGGAATAATTTCACTATGAAACTATTCCTCAAATCGAAGATGAAATAAGTCCCCAAAAAGGTATAAAATAATCCCCCAAATAGATATGAAATAAGTCCCCAAAGAGTTGGGTTCGATATCTCACATTTTATATTCGCTTTTTTAAATGCCGCTTTTTATAATATCGTTTCTTGTTTATAATCCCGCTTTAAAAAAATGTTTATTTTAATAAACCAACTAAATTTGATTGCAAAAGTGCGAAAAGAAGAAATTTAAAAACAAGTAAAATAAAAGCGATTTTTTAGTTTACTTACCTTTTTATTTTAAATTAATAATGGGCGAGTTTCCGTTATGCGCGTTGAGAATTTTTTATTTTTTTGATTTGAGCTTCAAATAGTCTAAAGAACATAAATATAAAAAAATTGGCGGGGAAATGAACATTTTTTCTTTTTATGCATTTTTATTTTGTTAATTTTTGTTTTAATTGGAATTTCTCATGGGATTAACAATTACGTAGGCAACGGGGCCAACTCCCCCCCCCCCCTTCGGGTCATTATTGGATTCGAAATAGGTACGAGGTTAGGTGTATACGCAATTTATTTGTTAATTCAGAATACTAAAAAACTAAAATTTAGATAGGTAATGGGGGCATGATGCCCCCTGCAACCCCCCTGAGTAGGGCCACTATAGGATTTGGAATAGGTGCGATGTTGAGTATATGCAGTTTTTTTTTAAATTCATAATACACAACAACAAATTTTTGGTATGTATTGGAAAGCTTGCACCCCTTACAGACCCCCTCTTGGGGACACTTTTGGATTAAGACAATGCAAGAGGATAACCCAGCCCTACTAAATTGGCTTCACTGAAACAAATAGAAATTTCAAAATAGCCAATCGTGCAGTGAGAAACCAAAACTTTGAAAATTGAAAAAAAAAATAGAAAATAAAGTTTCCTCGCGAAATTTTTTTTCCAAACATCTTAAAATAAGTCATATTAAATAATTAAAATAAAAAAAATTTATTTGCTTAATGCGCATAATGGATACATGAGCCTTAATAATAATTACATTACTAGCATGGTTAAGGGAAGACATGTTGCCCCCTGGAACCCCACTGCCAGCGATCACTTTCATTTTGGTTAGTTTACTAGAAAACTTAATTTTTTTAAAACAGTCCTCACATTGCTTAGATATTGTGGTTTTGAACAGAATAGTTGACAAAAATCGCGTGATTTTAAGAAAATAAAATGAATGAGAATTTAATTGAATCCTTTTTCATTGTAAATATGATAAAGGGTGTTTTTTTAGAGGTAAAGAAAAGACGTATAGAAATTTAAGTTGGCAACACTATTTTAACTGGCGGCCATTTTGTCAGCTGTTGAGTGATTTATTTTTAGTTTGGTTTGGCATTTCAACATGAATAGACTGACGCCTGAACAACGCTTCCAAATTGTGCAAATTTATTTTGAAAATCATGAATCTGTTCGAAATACGTACCGCGCCATACAGTGCGTACAGGAGAATTCATTGCTGCCGAATCAGACTATCCGCCATCGTCCACAGGAATTGGATATGTGTCCATTCAGTTTATGGAAGATTTTGCGGAAAGATCTTGGTTTATGTGCTTACAAAATCCCACTGGCCAGAACGTTACAGTCAATTGTGAACGCTATAGAGCCATGATTACTGCATTTTTCGTTCATCAATTGAACAACCATGATGTGCAGGAGCTGTGGTTTCAACAAGCTGTGGCGCAACATGTCACACAGCTCGTGCCACAATTGATTTATTGAAGGAAACCGCACAGTTTCACGTTACGGATCCGTGAATTGGCCTCCAGGATCTTGCGATTTAACGCCGCTTGACTATTTTCTGTGGGGATATGTGAAGTCACTAGTCTACGCCGATAAGCCCGAAACGATTGACCTCTTGGCGGATAACATTGGCCGCGTTATTGCCGATATACGGCCACAAATGTTGAAAAAATTCATCGAAAATTGGACCTCCCGATTAGATTATGTTCGAGCCAGTCAGGCGGTCATATGCCAGAAGTCATGTTTGAATTATAATGCCAGTAGATTATCTTTCGAATAAATTATATTTCGTGTCAATTTAAAAAACATTTTTATTTTTATTTCATTTCCAAGTTTTATACCTCTTAAAAAAACACAGAAGATTACCTCGAGAAATGGCGTACAAAATGCAACACTTGTACAGCTTTGAAAGCACCAAAACAATCACACTCTGGAATATTTTTTTATTAAAAAATTATTTAAAAAAAAATATACAACTAAAATATTTAATATTATTTTATTACCACCATACAAAAACTAAAAAAAAAAAACAATTTTTGTCTAAAAAATAAAAATCAAAAATTCACTTAAGAGCAGGTAAAGGGTGTTTTTTTTTATACGTGTGATTTTCAAGAAGAAATAAAATGCACATAATTAAATGTTATGGCGAAGAAATAGGCTTTATTATAAAGATAAGGGTTTTGCCATTATGTTTAAGAAAATGATTTCGGGCAAGTGGCCAAGCCGCGGTTGGCTCGAAAAAATTTCATGCGGGAGGGGCAATTTTCCCAGTTTTGTGAAAATCGGGATCGGTGGCCATCTCGTTTTGGGCCAATTCACCGAACGTGCGACGAGCGTGATGGTCGTTCGGCTTCAATTCTCACACCAGTTGGATTTTGTAAGCCCGCAAACCAGGATCCTTCCGCGAAATCTTCCATAAGGTGGATGGGCACAGCTTCAATTATTGTGCGCGATGATCTCTCTTCGATACTCTGATCCACTGAACGGAAGCTTTATTTTGTTAACAAATTTGCACGATTTGCAAACCTTGTTCAGGATTAAGTCTATTCATTATAAAATGACAACCTAAACTGAGCATAAATCAAGTGACAGCTGTCAAAAAACCACCTCCGAAAAAAGTGTTGCCAGATTGAAAACCACACGTCTAAAAAAAAACACCCTTTATATTCGATCCAACCGTGCCCAAATAATTAAATGTATCTAACTGCATGATAGTTATTTTGTTTGTGTCAACTCTAGTATGCTTTTATATTTATGGTCTAAATATATGTTAACCTCACCATTTTCTCAATCTTAGCCTCTGGACACTTATATCGGAAATCTTTTTTAGATATCTATCTCTGTGCATGCAGAGATATATAGGTTCCTACTACAGCAATGCTACAGCCTCGTAAAGTATCTATATAGGAGGTTAGTGTGATATAATAATGAAAAATATATAGAGTGCAGCGGATAAGAAGACTACCAATGTATCTGGTGCACCACAACAGTATCTACAACAAAATTCAAGGCATTTATACATTTTAGATTCAAAACATTTTTTTTTTGTGTTACTCTGTTTTTGATGCTTCACGGTTTGAGCAATTGATTGGAAATGAGCGCCTCCAGACACCTAAGCATTTTCTCAGATAGAACCTAATGTTATGTCAAAATATATGAATCAGCTTCCAAAATTTAACACATCCTATAGTTAAGTGTTTTAACGACCTTTCTCGAAGTCAGCCTTTTCATAACACCTTAACGTTGTAGTGGTTTTCCCAAAAAGTACAAACTATACTGCAACTGGCGTAATAAAAGGTAAAAAACTACTTGCACAGGCATTTATTTCCAGGTAAGATAGGAATACCTTCATGTAAGTCCGTCCGTCGTCCGCCTTCTTGCTGTTATTACCAATCCATTCATCTTACTTCTTGCTTGCGCCATATAGGAAAAATATGGGCAAGTTTAGGATTCGCGCATTTAAAAACAAAAAAAAGAATTAAATTATTTTTTTTTTATTATAATTTGCACACTTTTAATGTCACTGGGCAAAGCACGAGCTTAGGTAAAAGGAGATGCCGATGCACATTGGTCTTAAATTTGTGGACATCATAATGGGAAAAAAAACTGAGTTTGACAAAACAATCCACATTCGAGTTGTACGGCTGAAGAACGATTCTCTGTACTTAACTGAATGGCCGAAATTAGGTTCGAGGGTAAATTGGTGAGCATTCTTGGAAGCACGAGTATTACGGTGAAACTGTTTAAGGGGAGTAATGCAACTGGCTATTTCTCTAGAACATTGACCGTAGAATAACAGTAATGAATGAATTAAATTCGGGTTTTGTCTAATCTAATCTACTTCGACTTTAAAGATCCATTGTGCCGTTCTCATCTTGAACGCTCTCCTTTGGATACCATCCAGAAGACTCAAGTGAGTCGAAGGAACACCCGCTCAAATATGGGATGGGAAGGGGAAACAAAATTTTTGCATCGACGAAGCAATCCCAAACATCTTGCGTCATTTTTGGCGACATCATACATCGTTCCACAAGAGTTTGTTGGTGATGCATATAAAGAGAATTTCTAGATGATCAGCTTTCATGATGGAGGTGCCTCACAGGGATAATGGCAAGGAGGGTATATTTCGCTTTACTGACAGAAGACAGCATTGTTTTTTTGGTGCATTAAATTCTACACGATTTTTTGGCCTCCATTTGATAATGCTGTCAAGATCTGAATTTAATGAGCTTAACAAAGGTTGGCGTTGAAGAGCAGGGTTTTTAGTCCAAAAACGAATATGGATAGCTAAGTGTACCGTCGTCAGCAAAGCAGTTAAGTGGATTAGAAGTTTCAAACTGGAGATCATTTATAAAAATGAAAAAGAGAGTCGGACACAGGAAAGACCCTTGAGGCACACCAACATTTCCAAAACAGCTTGTATTTGAACTGTTTGAATGGTAATTTCTAATCAATCGAAGGAGAGAAGTATCGATATTGAAAGCACGCATTTTCTATCAAATAGCCTGATGCCAGATTCTATCAAATGTTTTAGAAACATCGAGTGCAATAATCTTACTTTCCCCGAAACGTTGTAAAGATTTGTTTCACTATTCGGTGAGATAAATCATAAGATCACCAGTTGACCTATTGCTACGAAAGCCATATTGCGAGTCTTGCCAGTCATTAACAAGCTTTCGGTCTTCGAGATTTTTTGAGTACCAAGAATCATAACACAGTAAGTGATCCAATTATGCCTTAAGTGAGCTTCTTCGCAGGTTTGGTATGGTGGGTTCTTTTAGAATTCCTCAAAAAGGTATTTAAAATTTAAATTAAATTTAAATCTCCTTGTACGATTTTGAAGAAATATTAAGAAGCACATATTTTGGTAGATTTATAGTTTCTATCAAAAAAATCTTACCAAAAAGTCTATTAGCTGTTCTTTTTTAATGTTTGATTTTCTCGGAATCAACTATTTCACATTCTGTACTAAACTGACCTTGGGCAACATTTCAAGCCGGATTGCTGTCCAGACCAATCAACATCTTTATAATGGACTTCAACAAGGGGCTGGTCTGTCTTGTATCCTCTTCTTTTTAGCGTTGGGGAAATTTTTTTTAGCAGATGTTCATCCCTGACAGGGACTAACGTCACCAAGTCCAGCCAGACATCGGCATATACACACGACATCCACACTATGGGTAGAAGTCAACAAACTGTACAAACTCCTTCAACCAGATCGAGCAGGCATCACAAATACCTGGGGCTGCATGATGGATGGAAAATGGTGGCTGCGTCGGCAAGAAGTGTTAGTCCAACAAACAGGCCATTCTACTACACAGCTCTCTTAAAATTTCTCTGCTCATCTAATGAATTTTGAAAGATACACACATTAAAGTTCCAGCGATGGACTTTCTTTACATATGAGGTATGAGTATGATCATAACTTATTGTCATGTTTTCCAAAAAATTATTTCTTCTCTGGCATTCTCTTCATAAAATCTCTTGCGCAACATTTTTTGTTCTCTTAATCCTCTCTCTGCGCAACCGCATGTTGGCTAAGTGATGTGGTTAAAGCTATACCAGTACTCACATAGGATTCGAGACTTTGATGCTAAGTAAAAGGCACTCTGATCTCTTAAACGATTTGGAGAGGAAAGCCTTATAGAGAAGTGTTTGCTCAAGGAGGACGCATGAATTGTATTGAATCTTCTTCGAAGCAGATGTTTTGGATAAAATAAAGCTTTGGGCTGGGCACAAGGCTGGAATGTCTTCTTAAAGTTGAAGGCAATGTGCCAGAACTTGCTTACGTGGGAAGAATGGCGTAGACCAACATGCCCGAAACCTTGGATTGTGAAACTGGAAATCATCGTCCAGCTATCGGCATGTATGGGTTAACTTGTTGGTGATGATCCGATCAAATTTCAAATATCAACATATAAAATTATTTTATTGAGTAATTTATTTAATTTATTTTTTAGTTAATAAATAAACTATGTTTATCTTTTTACTATATTTTTTTTTAACTCTCTATTAGTTTTTTTTTATAATGAAAATAAAACGATTTTATCAAAATTGCTCCTAACGTTCCTCAAGAAAAGTGACGATATACTTTATTTTTTATACAAACCGTTTTTTTTACCATTTTTTATTACCTGTTTTCTGTGCAAACATCTTGGCATATTAAAGCAAGTATATGCGACCCAGTCGGGTCCATATTTTTGTTAGCCTTAGGGAAAAAAAGAACACTGAATGAACTAGGATATATTTACAATAAGTGATATCGCCTGCGCGCGAACCTAAATATAGGTGAAACTATACATCAACTCTAGCTATAAAGAGATATATACCTATGTATAATATAGATATAGATACTCCGTTCAAATGGGGCCATGTGGTGTGGAACTGGACTATACACACAGATTCCGATAGCTTTTGGAATTAGCTAAGCTGCATAAGATACTCTCGGACAATGCATCGAAGTGGACCGACCACTGCACAGTGCTTCGACACAAAAAAAAAAAAAATAAAAAAAATAAGAAAGAAAAAGATAAAATTCCAAGCTATTGCGGTATCGGTTCGGTATCCGAGTCAAAACACACACGTGTATCTGTAGCATGTGCTGCTAAAATTCTTTAGATACAATTGTAAGAAATATATTACCACATAGTACGTAATTTTGTGTGTTAATTTATGATTAATTTATTTGTTATCGATGTGATTTTGAGAGCTGAAATAGGACTTAAAAGGTTTTGAGGTGTTCATGTCTAGATGTATATAGATATGCGTTTAGGCGGTTATTGCACTACGTTTGAACATCATTATTCAAATTATAGATACAAAGTTAAAAACAAGACCTCTTCTATAAAATTAAAATTGACCTGATTTTTGAGCCTGAGCCGGGTTTAATGTGAGACCATTATCTATGGACCACTTGTTAATTGCCATAATATCTTCATTGAACCTTCATATTAGATCAAGTAAATTTGTACATCATCTGCATATAGATGCAGCGATACATCAGAACAAACATTAGGAAGGTCTTTTATAACCTACGGAAAAAGATTTGGTTGTCTGTAAAATTGCTTTACGGACGATAATTTTACGCGATAACATCATAAGAAAACATTGATGGCAGCAACACCAACATACAGCCCGTTAACTCACACCATATACAATTCACCTTATCACGTAAAAAAATCTACAACTAAATCCACTACTAAGTACTAAATCTAGTACTAAGCCTAGTACCAAATCCAGTACCAAAAATATATTAGTACTAAATTATAGTACTAAATACTAAACATCTAGTACCAAAACTACTATTGTACCAACAACCTAGTACCAATGGTCACTAGTTTTATATTTAACTAGCGGTACCCGGCGCGCGTTGCTACGCCCTAGAAAAAACATGTTTTAATGTGAAATACGAAAATAATACTAGCGTCACCAAAATAATTACCCACAAACCCTCTCGTGAAATCCACATACATACACACACCCCATTATAACATCTACTTTCTACTTTAACAAAACTCCGCCTATTTTGTATATCATTTTCTCTTCTCGTTCCTTTGAATTTGAGTGGAATTATTATCGTGAAATTATTATCGCGATAAATCCATACGCACACACCTCGCAAGAGGCAGAACCTTGGAAAAGAAGGTGGCTATAAGCGGGATTCGAACCCAGGCTCATTCGCTTAGCAGTCCGACACACTAACCAATAAGCCACGGGGCACTACTAAAAATATGGACAAACATAAAAAAAGTCTCTATTTCCTTAAATTGTGTTTCCTTCCCGTGCAACAGAATAGAATTCTGTATACCTACTGTGTATAAACTTTTGGTTGATTTTATGATAGAAGCTAGGGTAAGCCCCATTGAGTAATGTTTTTATATACATACATAGGCTGTAATATTTATAGTAAAAACAAATTTGACTTTATACTTTGCGAAGCAACGCGAGCACGGGTCTGCTAGTACCTTTATAAAGAAAGTTTCTATCTCTATTATGTTACTGCAACCGAGATTTACTTGCAGACCATTTTTTTGTTAATGTTATCAGACAATTTTCCTGTTGTAATTCTATTAAATATTTAAAAAAAAAAAAATTCCCTTTCTACAATAAATCAAGGAAATTAAAAGAAAAAAGAAATAAAAATATATAAAACCTTGTACACCCTGTAGCCATTGAGCTGATGTAAATACAAAAAATACAGAAACCACTTACAAAAAAAAAATCACAAAAATTTTATTAAAATGCACAGCCGAATGTAGATACACATTGTGCTGCATATTTAACCGGAAAACCAACTTTTCCAAACACCATAAAATATAGCTTTTCTGCATCACGCTCTCCTACGCTATGGTCACTCCTTCAATGCGCGATGTACTCTTGGTTTTTTGTATGGCGTCGGCGTGGTCTTACAGTTATTTGTTATGATATGATTATTATTATTATTATTTAATAAGATATAGATACAGCTATACCGGCTTAGTAAATATTAGGTAATGCTACTATGGGAGCTTTTTAATTTCCTTATTATGTTATTGGAAAGTAATTAACGTTCTTTATGATTCAGCCAATCATGAGGCGTAACTATTTTTTTGCATTGCTTACAAGCTCTCCATTGGCGCATAGAGATACCCATACGCGCAGCATACGCACAAAATAATTAAGTATTGGGGGTGCGTGCGCTTACCATGTGGGAAAAAACGGGAAATATCACACGAATTGAAAGATAGATAGATAGATTGAAAACGCAAAGTTGTGTGGCTCTGTTGGAAGAGACAAAATCCGATATCTATCAATGTAGTTAACTAGCTGACCCACCCGGCTTTGCTTGGGTATATAATACATTTTCTTGATACCGATAATAGCGCCACATATTATTGAATCCAACTGTAACTAAAAATCTACGAACACAACCGTGTTAGTAAACACAAAAATGTCTTCAAAATCCCCCTATTAGTAGGTATTTAGTTCAACTTCTGACTGTTGCAAGTGGTTCATCGTATTGAGAACTGCGATCACCATTTTGACAACTGTGATCATCTTATTGACAACCACGATTATCGCACTGACAATCTCGATGATCAATGCGACAATCGCGGTTGTAAATATGACCATTGCAGTTGTCAATACGATGATCACAATTGTCAATATTATCATAATCGTGGGAGTCAATAAGATGATCGCGGTTGTCAATATGATGACAAATTTTCATATTGATAACCACGGTCGTAGTGCCCCGTAGCTTTGTGGTTAGTATGTCGGACTGCTAAGCAAACGAGCCTGGGTTCGAATCCCGCTCATAGCCACCTTCTTGTCATGGCTTCTGCCTCTTGCGAGGAACTGACAAAAACTCCAAGAGTAAAATTTGTCTCGAAAAAGTGCATCTCGGTAAACTGTAGGTCCCTTCCATTCTTGCAGATTAACAACACACACACAGGAATGGTTGAGAGTAAAAGCCACTAGGCCTTGGCTCCTTAAGGAACTGTCGCGTCAATAAATTTATTTATTTGAGTTGGTTGAAAAATAACAACTTTTTTCATCAATATGACAACCGTTTTTGGTTTAAACTACAAGGAATAACCTAAGGAAGAGAAGAATTGACAGAAGGCTTTCAACAAAATACCTACAATTTATTGTATTTTTCTGACCTCGGCCAATAACAATATAGAGAAGCTGCAAAGATCTAAATAACTCAGAAATCAATATTATACAATTATTTTCGATTAATTTGGATCATACATCTTAAAAAAAAAAACACCAGACTTTAGGTCTAAACAGTCCAACGAACCTGGCCGAAAAAAACCGACAAAAAACAATGCTCTGATGCACACACGAAGACGAGATTCAAGAAACGAAAATACAAATTCTCAGCAATCAGTCAGCGAGTGGTCTCATTATGTTCAACTCACTCCCTCGCCCCGATTTGGCCACACGGAAGTCAAGATCAATATTCCACTTACAAATGTATATGGATACTGCAAGACCCAAGAGCCAAGACCTAACACCAAACTATGCACAGCACTTTAAGGCACAATAATGTGCTATCCTTGCGCACAGGCGCACTTCGATATAAAATTCCAATATAGATGCTATTGTTTGTTACTTACTGCTGCAGCTCCTCGGTGTCTTCGGTCTTGGTATCGAAATAAGATATGATCGCTAGGTGATTACCACCGCAGCAAGCGCGCAAAACCTTCAGGATTAGCACTCCAAGTGCTATAACTCGAACTCTCCTCTATATAATAATCGGTAGTCAAACGCGTGCCACATTTTAAGACGCGCTAGGCCAGGCAAAGGAAATCAAGTAGGTACAACAACAAAACGTTTCGCAACACCGCCAGTTAGCGCGAGATGTTGCCTCCTCACAGTCCTCACTCAAGAGGCAATCGATCGATTACCTGCTGCTGTTGCTCGTTGCATCTTTTTTTGACAAGAAAAGAGGAAATCATCTTATAACCTGTTATATATGTAATAAGGATCACAATGTCGATGTCGAAGTCCAAGAGGAAGTGTGCAACGTGTTTACTTTCTTGAAAATATTTTTCACGCCCTATACCGACGGTTTTTGCCTCATAGTAGGTGAGCGGAGCGGTGTGGTTCAATGTGCGCGCAGCGCACCACAACAAGAAGTAGCTGAAAGAGATGCATCTTGGAGTTTCCATGCGGTGAAAAGGGATTTCAAACTGTTGACAGCTTAAAAGCCACTGCTTGCGCTTGTCTATATACTTTTTGAAAGAACTTTTCCAATAATGTGTGATAGGATCAAGACAGCCGGCGCGGCGCGTTATAGCTCTTTACATCAGTTTTTCAGCATCAATTTTTTTTTTTTTTTTTTTTTTTAGCCATCGGGATTTTACACTTGAACAACAAACTGGCATTTGGAAAGAACCAAGATGTATAGTTTTGTGTGGAATTATCTATGGTGCACCTCTGAGGCCAGAGTCCAATACATAACTAGGCACAATGGCTATAGCTATTCATATCTAACGGGGGAAACTGATTTTGCAATTTTAGCTTTGCTATTGGAAAATTCAATTCAATCCAACACCTGCTCTAGACTGAATGTGCTGCACTGACTGTGGGTTTTTATGACACATACTAACTAACCTGATACATACAGTGGGTCA
Organism: Platycheirus rosarum; assembly: GCA_963971375.1. NCBI lineage: Eukaryota > Metazoa > Arthropoda > Insecta > Diptera > Syrphidae > Platycheirus > Platycheirus rosarum. Next base: position 2,804,692 of record OZ020511.1, read on the forward strand.
CAATTGGAAAAAAGAATTGGCCGATAAACAAAGAGACTCATCTATTAAAATCGTTAAGCATGAAGTGGGGGACCAAATATGTTTGGATATTTTTAAACACTAGCTGACCCACCCGGCGTTGCTCTATCATAACTTGCATATTTCTTTCTGAATCCCAATAACAGCGCTACCTGTCGTAAAACAAGTAGAGCTGTGAACATAAAAAATAGCAGTCCTGTCACAGGTATTGTTGAATGCTTTCTTCTTTTTGGTTCTGGGCTCTACTTCTACTTCTACTTTAACAAAACTCCGCCTATAATGTATTTCTTTTTGAATTTGAGTAGAATTTTTTGGAAATTTGCGCCTGTTATTTTTCTGGTTCGCCTGGTGCTTGTGATCGATTTTGGTTGAAAGAACCACAGTATCGCGGTTAGCATGAGTCTTATCAGCATGAGTCATGTTATTTCGTACGTGTAGCCTGTCATCGATTTATAAGACGTTATCACGTCAAAAATAAAACAAGTAAGTGGTTGAATTGGAAATATTTTAAGGACATATGAACATTAAAAAGCGGTACCGCTTCCCGCCAATATGTGAGACGTCCGGCCCAAGACTGAACTTCAACCCCAGTATACCAGAAAAACGATCAAACATAGTGGATCAAAGATCATGGTATGAGGGTGTTTTTCTTTTTACGGCGTTGGTCCAATACACAAAATCGACGGCATAATGGACCAAAATCTGTACATGGATAACTTGCTAAATGTGATGTTACCCTACAGCCAAGAAGAAATGCCGCTCCGATGGGTATTTCTACAAGACAAATGACCCGAAGCATACTAGTAGGAGAGCTAAAGATTTTGCCAGAGGGTTTCTTTTTAATATTATTAATTAAAGGGCGAAACAGAGCAGTGGGAGAGTTATGGTTCCAGTCAAGATCATAACTGAGCTCCCTATCAACTCAGAAACCAAACCTGAAGTCAAACGAAGAATAATTTTTCACAATTGCTGCTTCTTTGGGCTAAGAAGGCAATTGAATAGCAAAGTGTCCCTTTATAATACCCTCGTTATCCCAGTCCTGCTGTAAGTGCAGAGAAGAATAAGGAACTGTACGGACTGTATAGCGACACAGCCCTAGCCAAAAGTAAAAGTGAAACGTCTCAGATGATTGGGTCATAAGAAGCGGATGGACATCAATGCTCCGGCCCGAAAAATCTTAGAGGCACAGTAGAAGAAGAGCGAGGCTAAAGTGGCGCACACAAATGGAAGAGGACCTGAAACAACCTTATGTGCAAAATTGGAGGCAGCTCGCCAGGAACTGAGCTGGCTGAAAAAGCTTTTTGGTTGATCATTTAAAAAAAAATTGCAATCACCTTGGGTCTGTATCCTATCCTACTAAGACTTTAAATGTGAATGTTTGTTTGCTTGGATTTTGGTATGTTAGGATCATGCTACTCATTCATATGAAGAAACCCGGTGTTAAAGAATTATATTTGTTACCATATCAGCACTGGAGTCTACGCCACATTTCAAGAAAGCATAGTGAAAAGATCTGATTCAATTGGCTCACACGATTTTTCGAGAAGTTTTTTGTTCCTTTACCTAGATTTTGTTTGTAAGCTAAAAATTTGCAGATTCGATTTGGGTATTAAGTGAGTTGAGTGGTTAATTTAAGAAATCGCTAGCATTTTTCAGTGTCATTTCCCATATAATCCAAGCACTCACCCCCATAACAGGATCCACCTAGTTCTGCCATTAGTTCTGTTTTTTTTTTCCAGCGCTTATCCTTTAAAAATTCTCGTGGGAATAGAACCGTTAACATTTTTTCAGAACACATGCATAATTTGTATTGGGCTATTGGTCGCTTCGGCGAGCCAAGAAGTGGTCGCCCGCGTGTCGTCCCTACGATTGCGGTAGTAGAGCCAGTGCGTGAACGTATTCGGAAGAATCCCCTTAGGAAGCAGAAGATCATGTCCAAGGAATTGGATAAATCAACCAGATCGATTTCTAGGCTGATTCGGGCTGATCTGCACATGAAAGCCTATCGTAGGTAAACGGTTCATCTTCTAACTCCACAACTAACAAAAATTAGGCTGGAAAGATGCAAGCGACTTTTGCATTGGCACGCGGAAAATGGTCATTTTGTTTAAGAATAAGAAAATTTTTAGAGTGGAAGAAGTTTTCAACAGACCAAATGACAATGCCACTTCGTCTAAGGAAGCGAAAAAAGGTGGTTCCAAGGGTTCAACGTGCCCATCATCCCGCTTCCTTTATGGTTTGGTGGAAGATCTCTCCCCATGCGGTGTCAAATCCCCAATTTCTGTGAAAAAGTGATGTGCTAGAGGGTGTTGTAAGGAGTTTGAACAATACCCGTTTCAATGAACACAGATGGATTTTCCTCCGGCGCACAGAGCCAAAACCACGCAGGAGTAGCTCATGGTCAATATTTCTGGCTTTATATCGGGTTTTTTTAACAGGGACGCTACAAAAGTAGAGCGACAGGGACAGCAAACGACGCCATATTTCTTGCCGTTCTTTTGACATTTCTCTTCACTAAGGTTTGCCATTTTATGATGGAAAGATATACAAGCCAACAACGAGTCGAAATTATTAAAATTTACTACCGAAATTCGGAGTCAGTGGCCTCAACGTTAAGAGCGCTACGTCCAATTCATGGTCGTTATAATCGTCCTAGCAGATCAACAATTGAGCGTCTAGTGGAAAAATTTTAATCCACAGGCACAGTACAAAATGTTCCTGTGCCAGTGATACAAAGAAGTGGCCGTAGTGTCTAGAATAATGCTGCCGCTGAGGCTTCAGTTGCAGAAAGCCCAAATGTGTCTCTCACACGTCGTTCTCAAGCGTTGGGCATCTCTGTGACGTCGTTGTGGCGAATTTTGCGAAAAGATCTTGTTCGGGAATTGGGCTGAGCAACAACTTGAAAATGATTCAGATTTTCATCGAAAAATCATCTTCAGCGATGAGGCTCATTTCTGGATGAATGGCTTCGTCAATAAACAAAATATGCGGTATTGGTCAGCCAGCAATCCACACGTACTCAATGAATCATCATTGCATCCCGAAAAAATTACGGTTTGGTGTGGTTTATGGGCCGGCGCGGCGGCGTCATTGGGCCGTACTTCTTCCGTGATGATCAAGACCGGGACGTTACTGTGAATGAGGATCGCTACCGTTCAATGATAACCGAATATTTTTGGCCCCAATTGGATGATATGGACTTGGAGGACATGTGATTCCAACAAGCCACACAGCGAATGTCACAATCAATTTATTGGAAATCAAGTTTGGAGAACGTCGTGCGATTTGACGCCGTTAGACTATTTCCTGTGTTTAAGCAAAAGGCAATCATTTCGAGTGAATCTACTTTTTTTCAATAATCAATATTGTGTTCTAGTAAATGAAATAATTGTGAATACAATTTTTATAGCGTTTTATATTTGTAACAGAACTTATGGCAACACTAGGTATATAGCTATACCTACGCATATACACAATTCAAGTTAAAAAAATTAATCCTCGTCTTCGAGAAGGTGCGTTGCCAATGGAATATCTAAGATGTATCTCACACCTCGAACCACTCGCCTATTTGCCAGAAGATCTCTTTGGAATGGTGTGAGGCGTGTTTCGCCGTATGCACACGCACATGTTGGATGCGTACACTTACCTGGATATTAAAGTTACTTCGTCTATTTACTTTTATACATCAATTCCCACTATATCTAAAACATACCCGATACAATCGCAATCCTATAGGAGCCCTGATGTCTCCCAATCCCGGTCACTCCCCATGCGTACTAATGCCTATAAGTCTTATGTTGCAACGCGACTCCACTATGCTATATGCGTGGTGCGTGCGATGCTAGCAACAGCAAGCGCCCAGTATGAAAAAATAATATCAGCATTCATTGGATCGTTGCTGATTCGTTGGCAAAGATACTTGTTTTTTGTTTTTCCTACACAAGGTGCATAGATAACTATTTTAATGTATCTTTAACGTGCGCGGCAAAAAAAATCAGACAAGACAAGGTGATACGATCAAGGAACACGATCAGCGACACATTTTTTAATGTCACGTTGATTTTGTTGTTGCTTTACATTCTGCAAATATTTTTTTGTGACAAATGATCCTGTTTTTCGTAAGTGTATGGAATTTTTCCTTGATTTTTCAGGTATTTCTATATCCGTATCCGGGAAAAATGAACTTAAATATTTGGCCTCATCTAACGTGCAATTTTTTGGTGGGCCTGGTTGGAAATAGGCGTTCGAAAAATAATTCCAAAATATATTATGCAAATGCGTGCTTCTTTGAAATATAGTTTCCTGTTGCACAATGTTACAATTAAATGCCTATGACTATTAAGATATGTCACTTCCAGAATGCTGTCATGAGCTCAATAACAGCCTTCATTTCAAACAGGTGCCCCTCCAAACGAAATGAAATTGTTGGCAAGATTAAACTTCCCCAGCACGTGTTAAACAAAAAATGGTACCATTAAAAAATGGCATACGCTGCTGACAGTAGACCATAAAAATGTCAAAACAGACAACAAACAAAAGATAGGTACCTACAAAAGTTCCAAACCTTTGACGATACAAGTAACAATTTAATCGTGGGCTTGGGCTTTAATTCGCTTTCAGAAGAACTATCTGGTGTGCACATTGGAGTCATTTTCAAAGTGTTCCTTTTTTTTGGTTGGTTACACTGACGTTGTCATCGTGGCCGGTGCCGCGTGTAGTGTGTAGAGTGTGTGTTTATTCGTATTGGGTGGGCAAATCTGACTTAGGAGACCATTCTTGCCCACTGTTCTAAGCTGGGATCAGCAGCGACGCCACCACCATCCAGTTTGCTCCTTCAACGACAGCACGTCTATCGATGAATGTTTAATTGTTCATACGTCCCGTGGACTAAGGCACTGCTTGCACTCTCAACATGGCACGATTATGTTCCACAGTAAGGATAGGTATGTTGTTCCAGTCAACCTAACGTTTTTTTTTTCTTCATTTTTCCTTGAATTCAATGTTTTATTCTTTTTATTTGTGCATTTTTGTTTTCTTCGCCAACGCTACCGGTCTTTGGGAAAAACGTTCCCAACCTTATGCCCAGTAAATGTACACGAATCGACTTTTCCAACGTTGGAATTAAGACTTCATATTGCTGGCTGAATGGACAACCCTTTGGTTTGGATAAATAGACGAAAATCCAAAGAAGGCCAACTCAGTTTTGAGGAAAAGAAAAATGTACTGAAAGTTAGCCTTTCAAAAGTCAAAACTAAAATATAATTTAATATTATGGCCAAGAATTTGCTTTATTATAAGGATAGAGGTTTGCCATTATGTTTTAAAAATGATTTCGGGCAAGTGGCCGTCGCGGCTGGCTCGGACAAATTCCAGCCGAGAGGCCCAATTTTCCCAATTTTGTGAAAATCGGTATCGGTGGCCATCTTGTTTTGGGCCCATTCACCGAACGTGCGACGAGCTTTTATAATCGTTCGGCTTCAATTCTTAAACAAGTTTGGATTTTGTAAGCACGCAAACCAAGATCCTTCCGCAAAATCTTCCATAAAGTGGATGGGCAGCGGGCACAGCTCCAATTGTTGGGCGCGATGGCGGATGGACTCATTCGGGTCTTCTTCGATACCCTGCTCCACCGAACTGAAACATTATTTTGGTAATAAATTTGCACGATTTGCAAACGTTGTTCAGGAGTTAAGTCTTTTTATTATGAAACGGCAAACCAAACTGAGCTTAAATCAAGTGACAGCTGATTGAAAACCACACGTCTAAAAAATACACCCTTTATAAGAGCTAAGAGCAATCAAATTACTATTTTTAAAGATTTGATCAATCAAATCAAGGAAAATGTCCAGTGGTGTTTTTTTTTCGGCCAAGTTATCTGCAGCGCAGTTGGATCTTACACGCATTACAAAAGCAACAACCACCTGCCGATAAAAGCACTTAGCTGCCCATTAAAATAGATGTAATTTGGCTGGGGATAGAATATTTGACATAAAAATATTTCATTCACAATAGATCATTTCTGTCATGATATAGGACTTGTATCATGCATTTCTTTGTATGTATCTGAAAGGCTTCGTTCATATTATCGATCGATTATGTGATTATTTATAGGTACTCAATCAAACAGAATTGTGTTCAGATTCTTTAGGACAGAAAAAAGTACGGGGACGCTTTAAACCAATAAATTTGCAGCATTCTTTCCTAGTGTTGCTTAAGCATAGATAGTATTTATTTTGGATATTTCGATGCTTTTAAAAAAAAATATCGATAGTACCAATACTATCGATAAGTGTATCAAATGTATAGGCAAAGGCAAATTATAAAGCATTGAAAACTCAATAATAAACAAAATAAAAATACAATTTAAATTATTCATAGTTTTTAGCACTCTGACGATGATAATGTCATCAGATGTTGTTTAGATTTTATAGATGAAGGTATAATATACGTATATTAAACATCAAAGATTCCATGTATAAGATGAAAGTGTTACCGATTTATTGCTACGAATTTCACAATGAAATTAAACGAGCGGTTAGCGATCCAGACTATTGGTGTCAATGGACACGAGTTTGATTCCGACTTGAGGTAAGCACTTTTATTTAATATAAATATTAATAATAAATAATCAAAAAAAAATAATAAATCACTAATAAATTAGAAAATGCAGAAAAACCACAAGAAAATGTAAAATGAAAAAAAAATATAAACCAACAAAAAAATTATTTTTTATTTTTCACCTACGTCTTACAAACGTATATGGTGACGTCGTTTTTATTTTATCTATAATATGCCAAAAATACGTTAGTACGATGTCACCGTAGACGGCTGTTAGATGCTTTTAGTACGTATAACTAAAAGCTATATGTTTGACTAGTATCCGTATAATACATATGTATTCTACGCTTATTTTTATGTATATTATACGGATATTAGCCGGACATTTAGCTCTTCATTACACGTTTTACAGACGTATATAGCGACGTCGTTTTTATGTTTAATTTACGTCAATGTTTTATATATCTGGGTACTCAATAAGAAGGAATAACAGGTAGGAAGCATACTTATTTTAACAAAAAAAAAAAAAAAATATATATGGTTGTAAAACAATTAAAATGAACTTATTCACTTATTTAGTTAATAAGGCCACAATAAACATCAAAGAAGCGCTAGATCGGCCGAGAACATCATCGCCGGCTACAAATAAACCCAATGCAGTTGATTTCTCGCTGTTCAAAAAAATTGGGCCTTTTGCGTCAAGGTTAAGATTATCTCTCACAGAGGTCACATGTATTGATCGCAAAGTTCATGTGATTTAACTCCGATAGATTTTTCTTGTGGGGTCTATGCGAATAGATCCCCATCAACCGATGGCCTTTAAGATGCACCTACACAAAACATGACATCACTCCAATTCAGCCGAATTACTCGAACCTGTGCTACCATCAGAAACCGAGGCGGCATATTCTCTTAAATAAAAAAAAGAGTTGTAAAGTCGGTTTACGGACGATAATTTTACGTAATAACATTGATTGCAGCAACACCAACATACAGCTCGTTAACTGACACCCACAAACCCTCTCTCGTTAAATTCACACATAAACATCCCATTTACATTTTCTTTCTACTTAAAATAAAACTCCGCCTATTTTGTACTTCTTTTTCTTTTCTTGTTCTTTTTTATTTTGTTTTTATTTATTATTTTGGGAATTTGCGTCTGTTCTTTATCATGTTCGCCTGGTGCTCAGAATACGTTTGCGATCGATTTTGGTTGAAACAACCACAACATCGCAGCGTACGTCATTTTTCTTATCAGCATTAACAGCATGAGTGATGTTATTGCGTATGTGTAACCTGTCATCGATTTATAAGACGTCAAAAAGAATTCGGTTAATACCCGCAATAACTAGAACAACATCGCTCGCCTTGAAGAGACTGGAACAACACGAGAAGTTGCCCGGCATGGCCCGCCGTGGAGCAGCTGTTCTGCTTAGAATTGTGTTGTTAAAGCCGACCACGGAATATGGACCAGACGATATCTTTTACCAAGTGCAGAGCGTGCATTAGCAGTTGGCTCTTAAGCATCAAACACGTGTAACTTACGATCAATTTATCCTGAATCCCAACCATGAGGAGGACGATATTTCATCGAAATTGGTGATTGAGCGATGAGGCCCACAGGAATGCGAGAACCTTCCGGCGGAAGTTCTGACACAAAAGATAGAAATGCCATAAATCGAGCCTGTAGCGCCACCTAAGTAAGTAAATATATGGTCATCAATTCTTACGGCTGACACTTGACTCGACTTGATGGAAAAAATTTAATTTATTCTATAAACACAATCTTGAAGCAGAACCAAGAAATCCTAAAAAAAAAATCAAATTTGCCGCAACTGTGAACCAACCCCAACCACTCTTCAATTTTATCTTAAAAGCTCATAATTAGAAAAAACATCTTTCACTTACCATCACCAGAAATGCTTCCCTGAGAACTGTGAGAATCTTCTGGAAAAAATGGCAACAACGATTTTATTAGCTTACTTTAGTCTAAATTTAATTTTTTTAATATTTATTTTTTTTTTGAAACACTTGTTTAAAAAAACACTGACCTGCATTGTTTTGATGTTCATTTATAGAAATCCACTCTGCTGCAGTTGTTGGTAGAAAATTCGAACCACCACTGCCACTTCCACAATATCCTTCTAATTTGTGAGCTGAAAGTTAAAGTTTAAAAAAAAATGTTTATTTTTTTATAAAGAAATACAGACTTTTCCGAAAATTGTTAGGCGGTATTGTATCTGTGCATTTGTATGACAAAAAAAAAAAAAACGACAATTGTTCCTTTGACAATAATGTGTATGGCGGTCAGTGGTTTGCTATAGCGGTGAGTCCCGCATGTTTGTTTTCATGCAGAGTGGGCTTTATTTGGAGAACGCAACTCTAAAGCATTGGCTCTTTAGCTTTTGGTATGGCAAAGGGTTTTATGGAACACCGACCTATTTGCGCTTGTGGCATCATTAGATCCGAGTTAGTTTAGATAAAATCAAGAGGACCAAAGAGACGACTTTCCTGAAACGACGACAACAGTGTTGCACACTACGATGTTATAAAAGTGGAAAGTAAACGCTTGGTTGCGCACAAAGCGATTTTTTCTTTCAGGATGGCTTTGAAGGGGGGTCGGGGGTGTTTAATTGGACGGAGACCCACTCGAGCTGCACAAGTGCATAGGAGACGAATGTTTGAATATTAAGTATGCCGGAATGTGTGCACACGAAAAAAAAAAAACAATGACGACTCCATTTAAGTCCTTTGTTGCAGCAGAAATGGAAACGGCATTCGCATATAGTGGCAGTAAGTGTAGCTTAATTCACCCTGAAATAGCATTGTTGTCGGCATTGGCTATAGCCATTTCAAAGGGTATAGGTAATAGGTAGATACACTTGTGCGAATATATTTGTACACCTAAGCTGGATTTTAACTTTTCTTACATGAATGTGCTTAAAAAGGAGTTTAATTTCACATAGATGATGGTGGTGAAGATACAAAAAGTTCAAAAATTCTTACTAATATAGAGGGAAATGATTTCTAACTTAATTTTGTATTTTAGTAGGTCTTTTTTTAGAATAAGCTCTCAAAAGCCTGAATCTCCCGGTTTAGCCTCTAGAGCCTAGTGAATAAGGAAAACAAAAATGGAGAGTACGCCAAAGCGTATCTTTGAGGTACACCAGATTTTTCCTAACCTCCATGAGGATTGAGGATCCTCGTTATAGCCAGTGTACGGCTGCGGACATTCCGACCAATACTGTGTCTAGAGTTGCTCTAATAACCTTCAAAGCATCAAGTATTGAGAACCCAATATTGCCTAAAACACGTTCCAGCACAAAGAAACTCCTGGTTTGATAATGAGTGCCGACAAACCACATGCAGCTAGACAGGAAGTATACAAAGATCCGCACCACTCCACAGAAGAACCAAAATTACGAGCAGAAGATGAAAGAGGAACAACGGCTTCTAAGTTCTAACTTCTCAGAAGGGATAAATAAATTGCACGACTGGATCGCACGTACTTGCTCTTATGTGCGGTCACAGCGTAGAATTAAATTTGAAAAATTTTAATAGTCCAGTCGGGTTAAACATTTGAAATGGAAAAAAAATGATTGTAATAGAAATTTCGGTTTTCGGGAAAATCGTGAACATTTTTGATTTCTGGCAAAAATAATAAAGGCAAAACTTGTAAGAAATAAAATTCTCTACAACTTTATACTTATTATTATTTTTTTTGTTCAGAAAAGTTACACTTCGTGAGATACTGTTTTGGGGCTTGCGACCCCCTTCTGAGATCATGAAAATATTAATTCGTGCAATTTTCTCGTACAGTTTGTTTGAGGGAGTCATTATTAGTCTAAATATCGATTTTCGGGAAAATCGTGCTGGAGCTTCAGCCGTCATCTTGAATTTAATGAAGAATTGCTTATCTTTTTTATTTAAACAAAACCCCTTTCCGCACCACCGAGTATAATTTGCGTTTTTGTTGATGTGGTTTCTCCTGTTGGCCCAGCCTAATCTACGAATTTCGTTACTTGAAAGAAAATTTTTTGCAGCTAATTATATTTCCTTACAAGTAATTTTTTTTTTGATGATGGTGACGCTAAATGAATGTCTTCGAACATGTCAAGTTTTTGTTGATATCTCGCCAATGGTAACTTTTTTGAAAAAAAAAAATATTAAGACTAAAGTTGTAAAAAGTTTAATTTCCTATAAGTTTGGTCTTCATTACTTTTGTCAGAAATGCAAAATAAGAAAGTTATTGACCAAAATGAAATTTTCATTAAATTCAAAATGGCGGCGAAATTTAGACTTTAGGTACTAATGACCCTTTTTTGACAATGCGAACTTTAAAGTTTTTATTCGATTTTTCTGACTTTTGATTGTTTGAAAAAAGCGGAAAAATTTAAACGCCATTTGGTCGAAAAGGTATGTAAAATAGTTTTTAGCGAAAAAATTTGATTACCATTTTATTTCTATTAAAAAAAATGATTTTTTTTTCAAAATCGTAGGAACTATTTTTAAAAGAAATGATTTTTAATTTAGGAACTTTTTTAAAAAAATTCAAAAAAAAAAAAATATATAAAAATGCAAACTTAAAAAACACAGCAATTACCTACATTTGAAAACAAAATTTAAAATATTGATTTTCCAAAAAAAAAACTTAAATACATATTATTAAAAATAAAAATTCGGAAATATGTATTTTTATGTAATTTAACATTTTGCTTTGGCTACTTATGAACATCTTTTTGAATATAAAATTTTGCTTAAATCAGTTAACCACTTCTTGAAAAAATTACAGAAATAAAAACGGTCCTATTGGGAGGTAACCTTTTTAGCCAACAAGTGAGAAAATAGTCACCTAATTCTCTATCTCCCTTCCTTTTTCTATAGTCCGGGGTGGACCTGGGCCTCAACCAACAACCTTCTCCAGGCATCTCGGTCCCTAGCTAACTGCCTCCAGTTTCGCACATGGAGTCGGTTGAGGTCCTCTTCCAAATGTGTGCGCCACCTGAGTCTCGGTCTTCCTCAACTGCGCCGTCCCAATGGGGTGTATTCGAAGATTTTCCGGGCCGGAGCATTGATGTCCATCCGCTCTATATGACCCAGCCATCTGAGACGTTCATTGTACCTTCTTATCCACTCTCCCTTAATGTACCTATACGGGACCAAAAATCACCCGGAGAATCTTTCCCTTGAAGCAGCCTAAAGCGTCCTCATCCGCTTTTGACAGCGTCCATGCGTCTGCACCAGTTTAGTTGCCCGAGTGAGGGCTTTGCTACTCAATTGTCCGAAGAAGCAGCGTTTGGCAAGAGTTATTCTTCGTTTGATTTCAGCGCTGGTGTTGTTGTCTGAGTTAACAGCGGAGCCCAGATAGAAAAAGTCCCTAAATACCTCAAAGTTATAGCTGTCTATGGTGATGCTATATCCAAGACGTCCATGTTGGATGTCTCTTCTTGATGACAGCATAAACTTGGTTTTGCCCTCATTTACTGCTAAACCCATCTTTGCCGCTTTCGTCTCAATACTCACAAAAGCGCTACTGACATCACGCTGCGTTCTTCCGATTATGTCAATATCGTCGGCAGATGCGATTAATTGGACGGATAGATCGTGCCTCTGGTGTTGGCGTGAGAATTCTGCACTATTCTTTTAAGTATGATGCTGAAAACGTCGCACGACAGTGCATCGCCTTGTCTGAATTCTTTTTTGACTTCAAAGGTGTCGGTGAGGTCTTTACCGACCTTCACGAAACAGCGTGCGTTTTTCATCGTCATTTTTTCACAGGCGACAGGGATGTTAAAACTGCACGTTGCTCTACAACTCGTCTCTATAAATGCTATCTTACGCTGCTTTGAAATTGATGAAAAGGTGGTGGGTATCGATTTAAAGTTCTTGGGTTTTTTTCAGGATCTGCCGTAATGTGAATTTTTGATCGATAGTGGACTTTCCTGGCTTAAAACCGCACTGATATGGACCTATCAGGTTGTTGACGAATGGCTTTAGGTGTTCACACAATACAAGAACTTGTAGGTGATGTTAAGGAGATTGATACCAATGTAGTTGGTGCAGTTCAGAGGGTGTCCTTTTTTAAGGACAGGGCAAATTAGGCTGATAATCCATTCATCGAGCATTCTTTCTTCTAACCATATCTTCGTGCATACTTATAGCCCAGTGATCGCCTGTAGCTTTGAAGAGCTCGGCAGCTAGGCCATTTGCTCCAATGATCTCCGCTAGCTGTTCGGCTGTACGTGGTCTGTTAAGGGACCTAACATTCCACGTACATATCCGAAATTCGTTGACCTTACTTCGTTTGCAGGATTCGTCATCAGTGAATCCGTCCGTATCCGAGGCTTGTGGTTGCTTAGAAACTAATAGTTTTTGACATGGCCGGGAAGCTACGCCGACGGGCACAACCCCCACCCTGGAGGACCAGGTCCTTTTTCTGACTCCAAGGACGAAGAGCCGGATAAACTGCTCCTCATAGACTTGAGCTCCAAAATCGTCGTAGTAGCCCATATAAGGTGTTCACTAAGTAGTTCAGCCTGACTAGAACTGTGGACGCCACCGTTGATGTCATCTTGAGAATTCTTCCGCTGCCGCTTTGATGCAAGGAGGAAAAACTTATTTTTCTCGAAAATGGCTCCAACGATTTTGATGATTTTTGAGAATTTTTTTGTTGGTATTGGCTATCATTTGATCAAAACCACATATACGGAAAAAGTCTATCAAACGAGACCTTTCATATAAGTCTTTTTTTATTTTTGGCTTTCTCGGTAACGGCTCTACGGATTTCTGTAAAATTGTATATTTAAAAAGATCTAGATAGTCAAATTAATTATACATATCAAAATTTTTCATAACTTATTTCTAATTAAAATTTATTTTTGATTTTTTTTTTTTTGAAAAATCAATATTTTTAAAATTAATCAAAAAAATTATTTTTATTTATTTTATCACATGTATATCAATAAACTCTAAAAAACTGCATACCAGAATTAAAAAAAAAAAAATCAAAAAACTAAAAATAAAAAACAGGATTTTATCAAAATCCGTCCTACAAATTTCGAAATACTTTTTCATAAATTCTTTGTTATTTAAGACGTGTGGTGGCGTACTTCATTTTTACTAAAAACCGTTAAGTATTGTGGTTTTGATAGGTTTTATAAATTCAAACTGTGTTACTTTCAACGTAAATGTTATTTCTTTTTATCAAAGATCTTGCCTTCCAATGTAATTAGGCACATAAGAGCAAGTACGTGCGACCCATTCGTGCCAATTTTTTAAATGGTTTTTCAGGTGTACGCAGACTTTTGTGGGGGAAGTTCATGAGAATTTTCCTTTTTTCTAACAAAATTAATATTATTATGTGGGAAGTCTCCATATTGTGTAGAATTTTTAAATTATAAATAAAAAAGAAAAACAAAATTAAAACTATAATTTTATTTATTAAAAAAAAAAAAAAAAAACGTTTAATATCACAAGCAAGTCGGAAACGCTTCGGGATATTTAGTTTTTAAGAATTTAACAAATATTGTTATAATTTTAATTTAGTTTTCTTTTTATTTATAAAATAAAAATTAATATAAAAATTGTGTTTAGTCTTTCATATTATTTATGAAAAATTCTCTATATTATTATCCTGGTCCACAAATTATGAGGGCATTTCCATTTTAAATGTTTGGATAAGAGTTCTTATGTTTGTTTTAAATGCCAGTTCCGCGGAATTCTTACAACTAATAAATTAATAGTCTATGTGATCACTGCAAGCTTTGAAATGTAATCGGAACTTTAGAAAAGTTCAAAATAACAATTTTTTTTTAAATGTAGAATGGAAGGCAGGAAATATCAATGATTATGAAGCTTTGTTGAGAACTATTGAAACTCAACTTACAGGCCACATGACCAGCTGTAGTTATGTTATTAACAATACAAAACATAAACATTTATTTAAATTAAATAATTGCCTAAACCTACAAAGCGTATATTTACCTTTTGGTGATTTTTCATCGTGTATATTTATTTGATGCTGATGATGGTGATGTGATTGCATGAAGCCGCTGTGATGATGGTGTTGATGTGATTGTAGTGTTGTCAATCCATGATTCAAGTGCTGAAGATGCACTGGCGATTGCAGTTCCATACTGAGCATATCACAGAAATCTGCAAATAAATAATTAAATTGTTTCAGTATCTTAAGCAACTTTTTTTTTATTAATGAGGAATTTATTTTGGGGAAAAAGTTTTCTTCAAAACTATATTAATTGCAAGTTTTAGTTTACAAATGTTTGTTGTATCGGAAGTTTTGATTTAGTTTTGAAAAGTTGTGACAGTTTGTTTCAAATGTTTACCGAATAATGTGCTTTAATTTTCCTGAATTTGTACACTCAGAGAAAAACGTCAGGTAAAAAATTTACAAGGCGCTTGTTATTTTAACAAAGTGTGTTATCTCATACAAATTAAGAAAAAAATCAGAAGCTTTTACGGTATCTTTTACATGGTACAAGATGTTGAATGAACACGGGTAAATAAGTTGATTATTAACAAGGTTATGAGTTGATTTAACAATATATCATGTTATATCAACATGATATGTTGTAAAATAAAATCGATAGGATTGTTAAATTTGCACTTGCACATGCTTATTTCGCTCTAAGATGATCCTGTTCCTATATAAAATTTAAATTTGGATCCATCCAACATTTACTTGGTAGCCATGTAAGATTAGTACTATATATTTTCATTTCAAGGCAAACAAGCTGGACGGAAAATGCGGAAGCAAAGTCCATCATTCGGGTGTGTCACCTGCCACCTGCCAGAAAGTAAGTGTTATTGTTTAAACCCTCTGTAAACAATAGTTTAAACTTTTTTTTTTTAAATAATCTATAGCTAGCGCAGCAATGGAATTCCCAACAAAATGCTATACTCACTCTAAAATTCACTTTTAATATAACCTACAAAAATGGTTCTACATTCCATGGGGTTAACATTTCTTTCCAAGCATTCTAGGCTTTGTCTCAACTTTTCATATTCACTCATTTTACTAACTTAATCATTGACACTTTTGGTCTGTTGTTGTTTGTCGTATAAAATTTTACTGCGCTGGTTTGGTTATACACTTACCCATAAAACACGCCTATTACTTAAAATCATGATTTTTTTTTATAATTAATTTTTTTCTGCCAGGAGTAAACGTTAACTTCATGTTAATTTTGTAGTTCGCCTCTTTGATTTACTAAAATTTCCATATAGGTTCAACATCATTACTTATATTAACTTGATATAGGGGCAGGCAGATCACACGTGTGAGCGCTTTTAATTTAATAGTGGATCATGTTGATTTATTGGATGTCCCGAGTAAATTCAACATGAACATTAATATTATGTAAATTTGACAATGGGTCATGTTGATTTCACAGGAGAGCATTGCTAATTTACAGTAGATCATGTTAATTCATTGAAGTTTCAGTCGACTCCGCTTAACTGAAACACCATAATTGCAGAAAATTTGTTTCAGTTAAGCGGAGTTTTTAGTTAACCGAACTTCGGATAACTGAAAACTGTTTCAAATAAGCGGAGTTTTGTCAAAATAAGTTCCTTAAATTAAAAAAAAGTGTGGGTATAATTTTTTGTAATGTGTCAAAATATTTGTATTTACAAAGTTACTCAAACGCTTCCTTTAGTGTTGGTTCCTTGGGCCCTACGACCGCTATTGTATCACCAGAACTGTTTTCAACGGGTTCAAAGGAAGATGTGGAAAGAACTTCAGCGATTATGTCTTCCTCCGTTATGTCTCCAAAGCAAGGTATTTCGCTATCCAAATCTGCGAGAGAAGCAATCTCTTGTCTTACAGCACTTGAAAATATATTAGTTTCTTGACCATCTTCGGAAACAATTTCAATATCGGCGAGACGGTGGCCGCAAGAAAACCTGCCGTTTTCTGTACGTTTTCTGTTGACATTTTTTGAGGATGAGCCAACAAATAAACTAATTTTAAAGAAACGATTGACACTTCACACTAAGAGGGAATGACAAGAATTAAGATTTTGACATTTCAGATTTGACATTTCAATTTCAAAGGGTGTGTTCGAATCCAAATTTGATGGCAGCGTTCAACGGTTGTTTCACTTATGCGGAGTTGAATAAGTGGAAAATGTTAATGTTAATTTGAATCAAAAAGGTTTGTTTCAATTAAACGCAGTTTGCAATTAAGCGAAGTTCAATTATGCGGGCCAGTTTTTGTGAAAAATGGTCAAAAAGGTTCCGTTATAAATTTATTGTTTCAGTTAACCGATGTTTTCAGTTAAGAGGAGTGCAGTAAAGCGAAGTTGACGTAACCTTAACATGGTTACCAAAATCAATTTGACAAAGGGTAGTGTTGATCTTACACGAGAGCATTGTGAATTTCACATGGAATTATGTTGGTTAATCAACGGTTTCGTGTTTGTTTGACATGGTTTACAGTTTTAACTGAACAGTGCCTATTCGTGTTATCTTAACACTTTTTAATATAAATAGAACCTATCATGTCCAATCAGATTATCAGATTAAATATTAACACCTTCAATACGTTTGAAAAATATCAACATGATAAATGGTAAGTTTCTGGTTGATTTAACGCGGTTTTTTCTCTGGGTGTACCTACAACTTTAATCCAGAATTCTCCAGATTCTTTGAATGTTTGGAAAATATTTGCTACTGCGATGTGGAAGCTCAATTTTAATCATTCTTTTTACATAAAAATACAATTTATCTTTTTTGTAATTGTTTTTTTTTTTTAACAATTATAAATATATAATTATAGATATTCGTTAAATACAAAATTATATTATTTTAATATTTCAATTGAAACTAAGTTTCAATAAATTGGTAATAATATACACTTCCGCGGTCACCTGGTTTTTTGGCTGTACAAAATTCAAATTTTGACCGATTTTCATGATTCTTTTTTCAAAATGTCCATTTGAACGACAGATTTATAAAAAAAAGTAAAAAAATTATTTAAAAAAAAAATCATTAACTATCATTGTGATGAACACTGGTTTTTATTTTAAGCTGGAAAAGTTGAAAGAAAAAAATAGTTTGTTTTTTTTTCGGATAATTTACTTGTTTTTTTTTTTTTTTTTGCTTAGATTACGATAGAAATAAATTGCACGACTGGATCGCTCTTATGTTCGGTCACAGCGACGAATAAAATTTGAAAAAAAAAAAATTAAGGAAATCAAAGTTATATTCGAATTTTTTAACTTTTGATTGTTTGAAAAAAAGTACGTAAGATAACTTTCAGCGGAAAAATTTAAACGCCATTTTATTTCTTTGAAAAATGTAAAAAAGTGTGAATTTTTTTTCAAAATCGTATTAACGGTTTTTAAATAAAACAACTTTTTTCAAAAATCAAAAAACATTTAAAAATTAAATTTAAAAAAATATACACTAATTCGTTTTCAAAATATCGATTTTTCAAAAAAAAAATTAATATTATTAACAATACAACCTTTTTTTTCGAAAATATTATAAATTAGAATTTTTAAGGCTGCCTACATCTTCCTGAATAATAATTTTGCTTGCAATCGGTTAACCAGTTATCGTGAAAGTCGAAGAAAAAAAACCGTACCGTTTTTGGTCCACTATCTTAATTTTTTTTTTCATCAAAATATAAGCCACACCTACAGAAGTACACTGATGTTTTTCCATAAAAATTCTTCGAGCCGTTTTTGAGAAAAATAATCTTTTACATAAGGGTTATATGGCAGGTACCGTTAATATTTGTAAATTAATTGGGACAGCTAGAATTTTTACGTATTTTGTTATATTTTCTTATATTGTTTACAAAATTAATAAATATAATTTGTTTTAATAATTCATATGGCCCCCTTTGGCATCAATAACCTCTTTTACCCTTTTGGGCATTGATGAACCAAGGGCTTCACATGTATTTTTAATTTGTTAGTCATGGAACCATACCATACCATACCATATGGAATCCTTTTTCCTGAGCCCCGCTTTAACAAAAGCCCATAGATTCTCAATTGGATTGAGGTCGGGTGAGTTGCCAGGCCATTTCGAAATATTAATATTGTTATTCCGATGTGTGGCATAGAGCGAGATCTTGCTGAAAAATTGAGTTTTGGGCTGAAGGTCTTCTTCGAATGGTTAGAGGGAGCATCTATGTAAATACTTAAGCATATTTAACACTATTCATCATGCCTTCGATAGGCTTAAGACTTTCAGGGCATTCAGAGGTGAAACAACCCCAAAACATAACTTTTGGTGGGTGCTTAGTGATTTGAGCAATGTGGCCAGGTCGAAGTTTTTTTCATTTTCGCTTCTTCTCACTACACTTTACCCTGTATCCCTGGACCTCAAAATGGCTCTCATCTGAGAAAATCACTTTTTTCCAATCCTCTGAAGTCCACTTTGTTTGGTTCCTGACCCACTGCAGTCTCTTTTTCTTCATAGTGTCTGCGTCTGTCAGAAGTTGTTTTTTCAGTGGTCTTCTTGCCTTACGGCCCACCTCAAGGAGGCAGTTTCGAACCGTAGACGCATCCACCTGCATATTAGCCAACGCCAAGTCCCTTTGCATCTCCCCACTTGTCTTCCCAGGGTTTATGACACTGTTTCGGATCAACATTTTATCATCATGAGCCGTGGTTTTGAGTGCTCGCCCGCAATGGCCCTTTCGGCACGTGTCTATCATTTGCACAGGACTGTAAGAAATAAATTTAAAAAAGTCCTCTGTAGAATACCAAAATAACCCTATGTACTAAATTTGAAGATGATTGGCCAAACCGTTTAGGCTGTAGTCCAAAATACATACGAACAGACACACAGACAGACAGAATTTTGACTTAGCCAAATTAATGGATTGCCATACGAACTTCTACGTTATCTGGACTATAGTACCTATAATCGCAAGTAAAAGATCGTGAATTTAGTTATTGGGTGAGGAAAAAAAAAGTTATGAAGAATTGTTCATAAAAATAGATTTTTTTTTTCAGCAATTAAAGCTAAAAAACTGTCTCAAATCTAAAAATAGGGATAATTTGAACAGTTTTTATCGAAAATTCACCGTAAACACTAACATATTAAAAAAGAATCATGAGAATCATGATTTTTACAGCCAAAAAACCAGGTAACCGCGAAAGTTTTTTTGCCCTGATATAATAAATATAACTCCGAGAAGTACAACAAAAAATACTATAAACTCGTAAGGGAGTTATCAACCCTCCTGGAAGAGGTCATCAGCACTTAAGACATACTAAGGCATACACATAAGTTCATTTAAAACCGTTTTAAATGTGCCCGCCTAAAATAGTCAAAAATAAACTGCGTGACCCCTTTCTGAACTCAAAATATTAGTAGATATTCCAGGTTAGCTCCCTTCGCAGCTCAAACCCATTAATGACCACTTGTTGTCCTTTTGAAACAAAAAAAAAAAAACCAAAAGTGAATAACTTCCTCTTCAGGGTTTGGAACGTACATCAGTCATTCCTCATCCTCTAGAACACAAAATTACACAAACAACGGTTTTCCTGATGAAGAAAAAAAAAACAGCGCACCTTTCGCCCCTCCGATCAACAATGACGCTAGGATATGTCCCCTTCGGTTCGGTCTTCAACACTCACGATATATGCATAATCCTAGGGGATATGTTTCCTTCCGCAGTTAAATTGGTCAACAACAGGTAGTACGTAGGTAGACGCAAAAAAATAATTACCATGATCTAGGACGACACTATCGCAGTCCAAGAAGTATTTAATTCATTCAAATGCGGGACAACTATTCTCATCAAAATAATTCGTTTTCGTCGTCAGTTTTATTCGTTTTTTTTTTTTAAGGGTATGAAACAAGAGTTTCTTACTCCCAACACGCTAATAGAAGTTACATACGTTTTCCCCCATTTATAACACTCCATGGTCGCAGGTGTCTGTCAGCCTAGTAGCCGTTCGTCGCTGGTCGTTGTCGCAAGGGGAGTCATTTAATGTGAACATATCAGCAGGTAGCCGAAAATACCTTGCCTCACTTCAGTGGTAGGTGCACATACCTATACAAGTGAATTGACGAAATGTTTATTTTATGCAAAGTAGATCTGTCAAAGTTTTGCGCGCGTCCTCTTTCGCACCAGTGTTTTTCATGTTTTAGGACGAGGGTGAAAGATAATTTTCCCAGACTCAAAAACTGTTATTATTTCATAAAAAAGGAAGTTATTTACAAAAAAAAAAAAGAAAAGAAAAACAAATAAAAAACTTCACAAAGGTTCTATGGTCTGCCTCTGTTGGTATGATACCATTGAGGCAGAAACTACAGAGACGACTTTCATTTTACACATAATGGATGGAATGCAAAAGAACAAAGCATTTGCTTAAAACGAAAATTATAAGCAAATGCTTAAACTGCAATAAAATTTGAAGTTTTAAGCTTTGCTTACACGTAGATTCGTATGCATAGAAATGAGGTTTTATTTGATTGAAAAAACTTTAAGCAAACACTGAATTCATTCAAGTAAATGCTTAGAATTCATCAGAAGAGTAAGCAAATGCTTATTTTAGAGAATCGATCGTAAGTGATTGTTAAAAAAAGGTTTACGAATTGATTTGAACTATATTATATTAAAAATAGGTGCGATTATTGTTTTTTCATATACCTAACTTATTTTTTTAATTTTTATTTTTTTTTTCATTAGACTATCAATACTTAATGAAATATTAATATTTTAGGCTTTTAAACAAAGTTATTAATTTTAAACAATAAACCCGTCGGTGTAGACATTTGCGCTTGGACATAAAGATAGGTGCGTCTTCCTAAATAATTTTCGTTTACCTCTCTCTAATAACCCGAGTATCCGCCATTGTTATCCAAAAATTTTTGAAGTCGAAGTGGCATGGGGTATAAAATACCATTCCCTCTAAACAGCATTCCAAAATCGGTTTCCATTTGGAAAATATTGGCCTCCTAGTTTCCACTTAAGCTCATTCCATAAGTTTTCATTCGCATTGAGATCTGGGGATTGACTTGGCCATGAAACAATTGAAATGTCTTTCTGTCGAAACCAATCTTTCACAGGATTCGTCGTATGTTTCGGATCGGTATCCTGTTGAAACTTCCATCGGAGGGGCATGTCCACATCATGCCAGGAAAAACAGCCCAAGACCATAACATTTCCTCCGGGTATAGCGAGGGTGATAGTCCTTTCCATTTGAACGCCTGACATTACAGAATCTGAAGAGAACAGATTTTTTTTTTGTTCCGTCACTCCAGAGGATTTGTTGGCTCTTTCAGGTCCGCTCCAACTTCTATGGCTTAAGGCAAATTCTTTTCGGGAACTTTCCTGGCAACTCTTCTTGATAGGTTGAAGTTCTGTAGTCTTCTGCGGATTGTGCGGATGGTGCGGGCTCTGACTTCATTATTGATTTATGCGCCTAAGGTCCTTATTGACGAAGCAAAAGGGTTCGATTTAGCTAAAATGAAGACACGGCGATCAGTAATAACTTGTGTTTTTTTTTTGGCCTTCCCCGATTTTCGCGCACTAATCTGTCCCTAATAGCACTTGTAACAAAATTTTGGGATCTTCCCAAGGCTTCTGCTACAAATTTGTAAGTCTTACCTTCAATTTTTTTAATTGTAAAACTAACCGTCTTTCTTCCACAGAACAGTGGACGTTTCTACTCATATTAAAATTCTGATAACAAAAAAACCTATTATTTATCGACAGTAAAACTATTAAAAAAGGTTCCCTGAAATGTAGTGCCTTTTTTTGAAATAAC
Organism: Platycheirus rosarum; assembly: GCA_963971375.1. Taxonomy (NCBI): domain Eukaryota; kingdom Metazoa; phylum Arthropoda; class Insecta; order Diptera; family Syrphidae; genus Platycheirus; species Platycheirus rosarum. The sequence goes on from OZ020511.1 coordinate 2,827,023, forward strand.
AAAGATATAAACTGTGAATTTATTTGGAGAACACCTATTTTAATGACCAACTTCTTAAAAAACGCCAAATCTTATTGCAACGCAGAACATAAAACAGCTCATCATAATAACGGGTGATTTTTTAAGAGCTTGAAAACTTTTTTTTTAAAAAAAACGCATAAAATTTGCAAAGTCTCATCGGTTCTTTATTTGAAACGTTAGATTGGTCCATGACATTTACTTTTTGAAGATAATTTCATTTAAATGTTGACCGCGGCTGCGTCTTAGGTGGTCCATTCGGAAAGTCCAATTTTGGGCAACTTTTTCGAGCATTTCGGCCGGAATAGCCCGAATTTTTTCGGAAATGTTGTCTTCCAAAGCTGGAATAGTTGCTGGCTTATTTCTGTAGACTTTAGACTTGACGTAGCCCCACAAAAAATAATCTAAAGGCGTCAAATCGCATGATCTTGGTGGCCAACTTACCGGTCCATTTCTTGAGATGAATTGTTCTCCGAAGTTTTCCCTCAAAATGGCCATAGAATCGCGAGCTGTGTGGCATGTAGCGCCATCTTGTTGAAACCACATGTCAACCAAGTTCAGTTCTTCCATTTTTGGCAACAAAAAGTTTGTTAGCATCGAACGATAGCGATCGCCATTCACCGTAACGTTGCGTCCAACAGCATCTTTGAAAAAATACGGTCCAATGATTCCACCAGCGTACAAACCACACCAAACAGTGCATTTTTCGGGATGCATGGGCAGTTCTTGAACGGCTTCTGGTTGCTCTTCACTCCAAATGCGGCAATTTTGCTTATTTACGTAGCCATTCAACCAGAAATGAGCCTCATCGCTGAACAAAATTTGTCGATAAAAAAGCGGATTTTCTGCCAACTTTTCTAGGGCCCATTCTTTGAAAATTCGACGTTGTGGCAGATCGTTCGGCTTGCACGAGCTGTATTTTATACGGTTTTACACCAAGATCTTTGCGTAAAATCTTCCATGTGGTCGAATAACACAAACCCAATTGCTGCGAACGGCGACGAATCGACATTTCACGGTCTTCAGCAACACTCTCAGAAACAGACGCAATATTCTCTTCTGTACGCACTGTACGCATTCGTGTGGTTGGTTTAATGTCCAATAAAGTAAACTGAGTGCGAAACTTGGTCACAATCGCATTAATTGTTTGCTCACTTGGTCGATTATGTAGACCATAAATCGGACGTAAAGCGCGAAACACATTTCGAACCGAACACTGATTTTGGTAATAAAATTCAATGATTTGCAAGCGTTGCTCGTTAGTAAGTCTATTCATGATGAAATGTCAAAGCATACTGAGCATCTTTCTCTTTGACACCATGTCTGAAATCCCGCGTGATCTGTCAAATACTAATGCATAAAAATCCTAACCTCAAAAAAATCACCCGTTACAAACAAAATGCAGTTAGCTCAGCGTCAATGTCTGAAGAGAATAACCGTTTCTTCTTTAAACAAGAACTTCTTGCAAAAACAGTTATTTTGCATCAAAGACAGCAGTGGTGCGAAAAAGTTTAATCACACCTATTTTTTTTACCAGCTGTGGATATGAATTATTAAATGTTTTTTTTTAATGTTTTCCCGATGTTTTTGAAATATTCTGTCTCTTTGGACAGTTTGATCTCTTTTCTTTTTCAAGCGCTGCACTTGTTTCTAGAAGCTTACAATTTTAACCGTTTTTGTTATGGTGGCTTTTATTTTAAACATTCGTCATCTTGGTCTTGAGTTGACTTCAAGTATACATATGTAAATAGTCATAGCAGAAAAATCAAATATTTCAACAAGTGCAGCGCGCCTTTCATTTATCAAAATATTAAAATATCACGCGATTGTATTAAATAAATCTCAACAACCTTCAATCGTAAGAGAAAAATCGGAAGCCTTACAAATAGGGATGAAACGATACTTTTACTCGATACCGGTATCGAATCAATTATCGATAACTACTCGGGTATCGGGATGAAAAGTATCGAGTATGTACTTGAAGTTACTTGTATCGTGGTGAACAAGTTGAAAAAAAATTAATAATTACCAAACGGAAGTTAAAAAAAAGTGATATAAACCGAACGGGAAATAGACCCATTAAATTAAAAGAATGGGAATCCATATTTCCAGTATAATAAGATCTAGCGAAAATTCCGTTACAGCGTTCATGCCTGCGGGAGCTTTAGTATTTGGTGTTGCTGCTAGAGCAATTAAAGTTAATTCGTTTGCAGCAAGAACAATTTTTTTACGAGGATAAGTGGGGACGTAAGAAGAACCGGTTCGTCCACCTAAGCGAACATAATTTCCGATCAACTTTTTTTAAATTTATAAATTTACCGTAGTGAATTAATTTTTTTTTTAACATTAACATTTTATTCTCTATAATAAAAATTATTATTAAATATTTAAAAGATTATACATTTGTTCTGAAATTTCAATTCTTTTAAGCTGGCCTAGTCTCCGAGTTTCAATAGTGTTTGATAGGTTTGCATTTTCTTCAGGGGGAAAGTAATTTTCCGTTTCATTTAAAACTTGAAAATTATCATCGTCCTTCAAATATTTTGCAAAGTTGTGTTAGACAAAGCATGCTACAATTATAGATGCAACATTTTTAAAACAGAACAGACGCAAATTCCCAAAATAATTCCAATCAAATTCAAAAATAAAAAACAGGAAGAGAAAAAGAAATACAAAATAGGCGGAGTTTTGTTAAAGTAGATATTGGGGTGTGCGTGTGTGGATTCAACGAGAGGGTTTGCGGGTGTGAGTTTACGGGCTGTATGTTGGTGTTACTGCCATCAATGTTTTCTTATGACGTTATCACGTAAAATTGTAATGCCCCGTGGCTTAGTGGTTAGTGTGTCGGACTGCTAAGCGAATGAGCCTGGGTTCAAATCCAGCTCATAGCCACCTTTTTTTCTGGGGTACTGCCTCTTGCGAGGAACTGACACTCCAAGAGAAAAAAATTGTCTCGAAAAAGTGCATCTCATCTAGCCGTTCGGACTCGGCGGTAAACTGTAGGTCCCTTCCATTCTTGCAGATTAACAACACACACACAGGAATGGTTGAAAGTATAAGTCACTAGGCCTTTGCTCCTTAAGGAGCTGTCACGCCAATAAATTTATTTATTTATCACGTAAAATTATCGTCCGTAAACCGACTTTACAGACAACCAGCTCTTGTTTACTTGCGATTAGAGGTACTAAAATACCAGTTATGCATTCGTGCAGATTAAAAAAATTTTAGATAACAATCAATCATGACATTACGATGATAGAGAAACATATTTGAGTTACTGGCGAAATTCTGTCCGTTTGTCTGTCTGTACGTTTATTTTTTGGACTACAGCCTGAACGGTAAGGCGCCAATCGTCTTCAAATTTGTAAAATAGGGTTATTTTGAAATCCTACAGAGGAGTTTTTCGAATTTTTTTAGCTCAAATTTTAACGGTACCTGTCATATAACAATTATGTGCTCCAAGAATTTGTGTGAAAAAACCAGTGAGCTATTGTAGGTAAGCGTTATATTCTGGTAAAAAAAATCAAGATGGTGGGCTAAAAAGCGGTACCTTCCATAGTACCGTTTTTTTTTATTCGACTTTCTCAAGAACTGGTAACCCGATTACAACCAAAATTATTAATCTGGAAGATATAAGTAGCCTAAGTAACTTAAATTTAAAATGTCTTCGAAAACTTTTTTTTTAATTTTAATAATTTAAAAAAAAATTTTTTTTTTTTTTGAAAAATCGGTATTTTGAACACGCGTATGTATTTTTTGTTAAATTTTGTTTTTAAATGAAGGTTAATTTTGTGCTAAGGTCTGCATTATTTAATTATTTTTTTTAATTTAAAAAAAGGTTGTTGAATTAAAACTGTTCCTACGAATTTGAAAAAAAAAATCATACTAGGTTTACAGCATTTTCTTGATTTTTATATATATCGAACAAAGTATTTACATAAAAAAAAAATTAAAATAGTATTTACTAGTTTTTACGCATACCACCCTATGATGGCCTGGGAAACTTCAGTGGAATCCTTTTTAGACCGTCTTAATCTATATCAAATGCTAGACTCATAATATCACAGATAGTTCCTCGGTGCAGGTAAATCGGCTTTTTCTTAAAAAAAAAAAAAAACTGGAAGCAGGTGTACCTACTGACACAGGAGATTACAAAGTATTCAATACCCTTTTTCAAATGGCCAAAAATTTGGACTTCCTATTTCCTATATTGTATTACCAAATTGTCTCTCAATATAGAGGTGGGTTCACCACCACAAACATTTACCACACACACCTACTTCTTGCTTGGAAGACGAAAATAGTGTCATTCTTGAAGCAATTCATCTCCACACTCCAAGAACACCATCCAGTTGTATTTATAAAGGTACAAGCAGCTTCAGTGTAACTGATGCGTTTTGCCTTTCGGTTAAAAGATACTCTTGTAAGTCAGCAAAACTGCACGATTGATCTTTAGATTCAAATTAATTTTGTTTTCATACCAAGTGGAAGAAAATACTGGTTTAAATCTTATCGAGAGTTTAAGATCCACTTCAGGAATGCGCACAGCTTGCGCACGTGCACCCACACTTTACGAACCTCAATATCTATATCAGTTCTGTTTGATTGATTAGTGACATTCAATTTTGATGTTCTGAGGAAATGTATAGACTAAACTATATTAAGCACAGTGAGAATGGATACCTCTGGAAAACAGAAAATATGATGTAAAAGTCATTTTTGTAATAATTTAATAATATTGTATATTCCCCTGAAGAAATGTGTTTGAGAAATTTATTGAAGATCTATCAAGTAGTTAAGGCGTGACAGTGTGACAAATAAACAAACAAACAAAGTTACATTTTTGTATTTATTATGAAGAGTTTTCCCAATTGGCGCGGGTATATTTTGGCGGCATTTAGCGTCTATGTTGCCAAATTCGAAAAGTTGAGAAGACAAATAAATATTTTGCATTTTGCCCTGTGAGTCGAGGCTAAGTCCCTAATTACACGATGTCTCGTGAGCCTTATATGTTTTTCAGTTTTCCAACTTTTATCCGAATACATATTATATTTTATTTTATTTACTTCAGTTTAACAATTTTTTGCAACTTTTTTAATAACGTCCAGTGGTAACGCTGCATTTTGGCATTAATACAGCAATATATAAATGTCAAAAAAATATGCACATCAGTTTTAGGTGCGATTCTGCGCGCAGTTATGCGTGAGAACAACTGCACATATGTTTTCGGCTTAATGTCTCACATTTCACAGTTCTTCTTTCTGCTATACGGGAACATTTCAGGTTCATCCACACATGCAGCGGAAATCTAATGATTTATCGTCATTTTATTTTCAAAAAAAAAAAACCAACCTGGTATGGCACCGTGGTTAAACGACCCCAGTGGCACCAACGGGTGATTCAAATAGCCCTAATTACACCTTACAACATCATCCATATGCCTGTAAAAGTCTCGTCAAAATCGGAGCATAAATAAAAAAAAATAAAAAAAACTCGTTCAGCGCTACCTAGGGGCAATTTAAATAGCCTTACTTAATCCTTACAATATCAGCTATCTCCCTGGAAAATCCTGGCAAAATCGGTCTATAAAAAAGAATTTTCCAAAAAAAAAAAACACCCCAGTGCCACCTATGTTACTCCCTACAATATCAGCAATTGGCCAGTGAAAGTCCCGTCAAAATCGATGCAGCCTTTCCCGAGATTACCCAGAACAAACAACAGCCCCGTGGCTTTGTGGTTTGTGTGTCGGACTGCTAAGCGAAGAGTCTGGGTTCGAGTCCCGCTCATATCCACCTTCTTTTCTGGGGTATTGCCTCTTGTGAGGAACTGACAAAATCTCCAAGAGTAAAAATTTGTCTCGAAAAAGTGCATCTCATGTATCCGTTCATACTCGGCGGTAAATTGTAGGTTCCTTCTATTTTTGCAGATTATTAACACACACACACAGGAATGGTTGAGAGTGTAAGTCACTAGGCCTTGGCTTCTTAATTTATTTATTTATTTAAACAGAAAGAAATCCAGACAGACAGACAGACAAAAAATTTAAAATGTATGTTTTTGTTACAACTACTTTCATATACAACAATGGTGTGCGGGAAACAAAAAAGCAAGAACGTGATTGTTGCTTTTAACTCCAAACAAGTAATTGGGCTAGAATAACTAAGAGAAACAAACGATAGATAGAACTCTTTGAAACATTTTTCATAACCAATATGGATCAACATTGACAGTAGCAAGATCAACCGTCAACCCCATCAACCTAACCTATCACTCAACTGTGGAATATTGAAGTGAGAACAAAATTATCAATGAGTGATGATGTAAGAATCGTTTTTCTTGACAACAATCCACTGAAGGTGCATTGGCAACATTTAGGTTGCATTTAGCCATGACTTTGTCTACATTTTCCTGACTTTGCTTCACATGCCCATCTGATGTGTGGCACCATGTAAGCCGAATAAACTTAAATTCAGATTTATTTCTATTGAGGCTACATCTGTCTGATTAACAGATTAACCCCAAAGATGACCATGAACCTCGCGAAGGTACGAGCCAAAACTCTTTTTTTCCCTTTTATGCCTAACCTACGGAGCATAATTTACAACAATTCTACCTTAGCGTCTTTTTCTCAACGTTAGATACTCTTTTCACCCCGATGCGATGGTATATACCAAATTAACAGACAAAAAAAAAAGTTATCAAACAAAGAACACAAAATTCCCATACAAATGCCATTGGTCCAAGGTCAAAAGCGTGGGTAAAAATGTATCACAACAACTATTGTTATTTTCTTTGCAACATCAGAGATGTGTCTGGCGCTTTTTTTTAATTTTTAAATGTACGAAGACTAACTTATCAAACATGTAAAGTTTAAGTATTTTAGATGTTCTTACTTGCGATTAGGCAAATTATGCATTCGTAAAAAAAATGTTATAGATAACAATCAAACATAACATTACGTTGATAGAGAAGTCGAAAAAAGTGGGTCAGACAATTCTGTCTGTCTGTCTGTCAGTCTGTCTGTCCGTATCGATTTCTACAACCTAAACGGTTGGGCCAATTTGCTGCAAACTTGGTAGAGTATTCTGCCCGACTGTTTTTCGTATTGATATTCTAGCTCCAATTTAATGAAAAAATTATTTTTCTCGAAAGCTGCTAAAACGATTTAGATAAAACTTCCTGAATGGTGTCTTTTGGTTTGAATGGATTTTACAGGAAAAGTCTTATAACGCTACCTCCCTTATGACGGTTTTTTTTTAAATCAGACTTTTTCCTTAACTATTCGATGGATTTTGATGAAATTTTCAAAATAGGTTGTGTCTTATGATTCAAATAATATTGCCTATTAAAATTTTCAAAAACAATTTCTTTTAATTTTAAATAATTAAAAAAAAAACATTTTTTTTTTATTTTTTCCTAGTATAAACTATAGATTTCTTCAAATTGACATACTCAAAGAAATTTTAAAATATGTTTTCGAAAAATTAAAAAAAAAAAAACGTTTTTCTGGAAAAACTGGTCGAACGATTTTGAAATGATTCATAAAATAGAAAACAGCAAAAAAATCAGATGGTTTACATTTTTTCTGAAAAAAAAAAACGTTATGAATAGGTGCTTCTTTGATTTCATATAAATTTATTTGTTTACCTAATTTGTTCCCCCAAATCTTGTTTTATATTGCTCGGTTGAGGCCCAGCCTAGCGGGTCAGACAGAATTACCACATATGAGCAGGTACGTGCGACCCAGTCGTGCCTTTTATTATGTTTTTTTGGTTAGGGAGTCAATTTTAATTCTGATTTTAATAAGTTTCGACCAGATCTTCAGTCATGTCAACCTAGGAGTTAGCGTTTGAGGGTTTTGACACCCTCAAACATCGCTAGACTCACCTTGACATTCGTTGTCTTTACCTAATTGTGATTTGTCCTTTGGTCATTTTTAACGACAAGCGTGGTGGTGCTGCATTAAAAGACGATTTCCATTTGCCTAGAAGTGAAAGATACGAAAGATACCCCTTTCGTGAATAGGTAATTGTCTTACACTTGCTCACATTTAACTTCGAAATGTTATGCTTGCACCAAAATAAAGAATCAATTGAGGTCTTTTCGCAGAAGAAGAGTTTGATAGGGAAAAAGACAGAAGATTTTTCCGACAGTTGCAAATAAAAAAATATTATATAATCTACTGCAGAAGGAACAAAAAATAAAGGTCCAAGGTAGCTTCCTTGAGGAACACCGAATATAGCATAAAGGTTAGATGGAGTTTCCGTAACGAATTCTATTTTATAAATTCGTTTTTGTAATGCACTTCGACCCTAGAGATCCATTGTGCGCCCTGCTTAAAAAAGTGTTTTTTGATTCCTTTAATGGATCTGGAATGCGTTTGTTTTCTATGTAATATGAACCTAAGAGTTTCTTTCTTTGGTCTCCAAGGATGTGATCTGGATATTCTTTCTGTTCGTTACAGTATCTGCATTGGTCTCCTCTCTCAACTCCTAGTATTTTAATGTCCAGTCAAGAAGCGCGCTAGAATTATTGCATTGCTTCTGCTCAAATTTATTAAGTCTACATACCGTTTTTTTTTTTTTTTTTTTTGTTAAACGTACCAAGTAAGAGCTTGGCTTGACGCAATTTTCTTTGGTTCAATATTGACTCCTTCCAGTGTTACGGATTTCAGAAATGTAGAAGTGAAGGAGTGGGTTTATGTTAAGTCACATAAGGTTCCCTCGAATTTTCCACAGGCTAATAGAGTTATATCATCAGCAAAGCCAATGCATTTGATACCTATTGCTATTAATTTTACGAGTAATTCATTTACTACCAGACTCCACAGTTGAGGTGACGGAACCCCTCCTTGTGGGCATCCTGTCGTTGTGAGAATTCTCTGAATATTTTGGTTTGAGTTCTGGTTCTCAGCATTGCATTTATCCACCTACCAATGGTAAATCGAAATGTTTTTTCCTCTGTAGTGCTTTGTTGACTGCTTCGTGTGAGGTGTTGTCAAAGGCACCCTCAATGTCTAGGATGTTTCTGTAGATTTCCCTGCCCTGTATGCATGCTGTCTTGAGTTCAAAGGATTATTTACTAATATTCCTGTTCGCAAGAAGTTGTCAATGACCTTCTTCATAGTCCTCAGTGCAAAAGTTCTTAGGCTTATCGGTCTGAAGGATTTTGGATGGGTTGATGGTATAGAACTTTAAGTTGGCAAAACTTTTTTAACTGGCGGTCTTTTTGACAGCTGCCACTTGATTTATGCTCACTTTGGTTTGGCATTTCAACATGAATAGACTGACAACATTCGGCGTGTTATTGATGACATACCGCCCCAATTGCTGCAAAAAGTGGTTGAAAATTGGGTCCCTCGGCTGGAATTTATGCGAACCAGCCGCGGCGGTTGGTTGCCCGAAATAATTTTAAAAACATAAAGGTAAACGCCTATCTTTATAATAAAGCTAGATTCTGGGCCATAACATTAAATTATTTGTTCTTCCATGACAAGAAAGTGACAGAGTTTTTTTTTTCTTTTTTTATTCCAGATATTGCTTCCGCGGCTGTTGACCGTATATTGATCATCTTTCTTCAATTTCATGTATATTTTTATCAATATCACTCCAAAATTTTCAGTTCAGGGTACTGCCATCTTTCTATTGTTCTATTACTTCGTACCGTGAAATATAGAGATTCTTTTTTTAGCCGAACAACACGGATTTGGAATAATTTACCCGGTGTGATTTTCCCTTGCCATTTTGATCTGCAAACATTCAAAACCAATGTTAATCGACACATCCTATCTCCCCCCTCCCCATCTTCCTAATGCCCGCGCAGTGTGTTCAACATGAAAAGGGAAACAAATAGTCCATTGTGCTCGCGTTAATTATAAAAAAATCTTCTTTATCCAAAAGAAATCAGAAATCTTTAAAAATAAATTGCACGACTGAATCGAACGTACTTGCTCTTATGAGCGGCCAAAACTTCGAATAAAATGAACAATTTTAAGGAAACTTCAAAGTTTTTATCGATTTTTATGACTTTGATGACTTTTGATTGTTTGAAAAAAAAATTACGTAAAATAGTTTTCAACGGAAAAATTTAAACGCCATTTTATTTCTTTAAAAAATGTGTGTTATTTTTTTTTTTAATCATAGGAACTGTTTTTTAAATAAAATGGTTTTCATTTAACAACTAACTAAGCTTGGATTAAAAAAAAAAGTAGATAATAATTAAATACTATTTGGAAAACAAATCAGAACGCGAGATCGTTAAAATTGTGAACAAAAGTCTATCTATCTAGAACCCACGAACTTATTTTGTGTGTGAAAAGTTTTGTTGCGAAGAAAGAAAAATCTGTGAGAAAAAATTGCCAAAAAATTCGTCAAAAAATTCTTGTCAATGTCCGAAAGGAAGTACAAATTTTTGTTTTTTTGTAAAAAAACATTTCGGAATTCTTCGTCATCATGGGTTTCTACGCTCACAAATCCAGTGGCCCGGATAGTATCCCCGCTATTGTTCTGAAGAGGAGTTCTTCGACGCTGGCAAACCATTGCGTAAGCTTTTCCATCTGCCCTATTCCTCTGGGCTCTGGGATGGAAAAAAGCATTAGTCTAGCCTGTCCCTAACAGAGGCGAATCCTCCTCTCCCTCAAACTATCGACCAATTGCACTTATGTCCCTTCTTTCTAAGGTCATGGAAACGCTTTATATCTCACCGAAAAGTGGAACCAATCTCTCCATCGTTTTGGGGAAAGCAAAATTATTGCACTTGATATTTCTAAAGCATTTGATAGAGTTTGGCATCAAGCCTTTTTATCGAAAATGCGTGCATTTGGACTCGACGAATCTCTTCTTCGATGGATTAGTAATTACCTTCAACACAAATTGTATTGGACGGATTCAAGTCTGATATTCACAAAATAAATGCTGGTGTGCCCCAGGGCTCTGTTTTATCTCCAACTATCTTCCTCATTTTTATCAATGACTTATTATCTGAAACTAGTAGTCCAATAAATTGCTTCGCTGACGACAGCACTCTCAGCGTTTAATATTCGTTTCCAGACTCTCATCCATGTGCTTCGGATGTGGAACTGCAACGGCAGCGTATGATTAGTTCATTAAATTCTGACTTTGGCAGCATTGTACAATGGGGAATAAGAAATCGTGTTGAATTTAATGCTTCAAGAACTCAATGTTGTCTCTTGTCGAACATACCCCCAATGCCACTATCGATGAGTGGCACTTGTATCGAAGAAACAGAACACCTATCAGTTCTCGCTATGTGCATTACAGACCACCTTATTTGGAACGACCACATATTTGAAGTCGCTAAAAAATGCTGCCAGGTGTCTAGGTGTCCTTCGAAGATGGCTACGGTCTATAAAGCGTATATTCGTCCAAAATTTTAGTATAATTCCCATATTTGGGCAGGTGCTCCAATTACACACTTGAGACAGAATACAAAAAAGAGCTTTGAAAATGATAGCCGACCGAACAATAACAGAAACATTTTCATCTCTTGAGCACCGTCGTAATGTTTCGTCCCTCTCGTTATTTTACCGTTATTTTTACAATCAATGCTCTAGCGAAATAGCCTCCCCTGAAATAATTCAACCCTAATACTCGCGCCGCTAGGAATGCCCAACTTCGGACGTACAGTCAAATACAGAGATTCTTTCTTTAGCCGTACCACGCGAATGTGGAATACCTTGCCAGACTCCGTTTTTCCCTCCCATTATGACTTGCCGAACTTCAAATCAACATTATACGGGTAGCCAAAATCCCTTTTGCTTCTCAGACTAACTGCACCCATGCAAGAAGAACTTGGCTATTGCGACAAAGTATGCATTGGGAGACACTGTTCATTCCGCAGTGAAAGAGTTGACTGAACCAAGGGTTTAACATTGATGATGAACAAGGAAACGCAGTCGATGTAATCAATACCAAAGTCTTGGATTTATATCAGTCAAAATATTGGGGTATAAAGTTGGCTCTGAGCTTTTCCAACGTCGTCGGCTTATTGGCATAAACCAATGACTTAACGTAGCCCCAAAGAAAATAGTCTAGAGGCGTTAAATCGCACGAACGAGGCGGCCAATCGACTGGCCCATTTCTTGATATAACACGCTCATCAAACTTACTCTTCAATAAATCGATTGAAAGGTGTGCTGTGTGGCTTGTGGCACCATCCTGTCGAAACCACATATCGTCCAAAACTATATCTTCCGATTCAGGCCAAAAATAATCGGTAATCATGGCGCGATAACGCTGGCCATTCACAGTAACGTGACGATTGTTATCGTCGACGAAAATATATGATCCAATAATACCGCCCGCCGGCATGCAAACCGCACCAAACAGTTATTTTTTGGGGATGAAGTGGTGGATTTTCACCAGACCAATTACGCAGATTTTGCTTACTGACATTAAGCCAAAAATGAGCTTCGTCACTGAAGATGATTTTGCGATGAAATTCAACGACTCTTAAATTTCGATAGAAAATTTTTATAATTTGCAGACGTTGCTCGCTTGTGTACTTTACCACGATCAAAATGTTGAGTTTACTGAATAAATTGACAATAACATTTTGATGATTAGTGAAAGAATGCGTTCACAAATTTAATTCAAAGTTGCCAAGGGCCTATTGGGAAAACCGATAAAATAAAGAAATTAATTTCTTTTCGAAAATTCTTTATTTTTTTTTACTTAGTTTAAGAGTTTTCTCGGAAAAACTAAGTATGCAATAAAATTGGAAAACTAAATCAAACTCTATCAAAGAAACAAAAAATATTGAAAATTGTTTGACCAGTTTTTTCTAAAAGTCGTTTTTTTTTTTTTTGAAAAACTTTTCGAAAAAAATATTAATTTTTTTTATTATGTCATTATGAGAAAATCTGTAGTTTTCATCTGGGAAAATTATTAAAAAAAAAATCAATCGAGCCGTTTTAAAAATATTTCGAAAACCAATTTTTTTTTAGCAAATTTAAAAAATTCGAAAAAAAAAATAGTTTTTGAAACTTTTGAAATGCAATATTAATTGAATGTTAAAAAAAAATTTATGAAAAATTTAATAAATCCGCACTTGAAAAAACGGTTTTTTGAGTGGTACCGTTATAGAACAAATTTCGACAAATTCATTATTACTGAAAGATCGTTAGAGCCGTTTTCGAGAAAATCAAACTTTTCGTTAAAAAATTTATGGCAGGTACCGTTATTTTTCGACCTAGAGCAAAAATGAAAAACACCCCCCGAGATACTACCAAATAAATACTAAATACCAAGTTTGAAGTAAATCGGCCCATCCGTTTAGGCTGTAGAGGTGCGAACAGACAGACGAACGAAATTTCCGGACCCACTTTTTTCGACTTCTCTATCATCGAACTATTCGACGAGTATGCTCCACCAATCCGGGTATCACGTTAGAAAAAACCTTTTATAAGTAAAGTGAATCGTCAAAAGCTGCTTCTTTTTGCAAAACCCCGTGAATTTAAGGAAGCTGATTTTTGGAATACGGTTATTCTCTCCGATGGGAGCAGATTTAACATCCACGGCTCAAACGGACGCAATAAAGTGTGGAGAAATCATCTTAAATCTCAACCGACATTTATGGGAGCATCTCCACCGAAGAGTCAAAAAAAAAAACATGAGATTAGAACCAAAGATTATTCAAAGCGTGTTCTTCAAGATGAATGGTGGAAAATTGGTCAAAACCTTACGCTAAATCTGGTCAGCTCAATGCGGTTATTATAAGGCCAAAGGATACCTAACAAAGTATTTAATCAATAAGATGTGCAAAATAAACGTTATTAATTCAAGGTTTGTTATTATTTTTAGTTTAATCCGAATATCATTTAAGTTTATTTAAATTTGTATTTAAAATGTTACTTTTTTGGCTCGAAATACACACTAAATTGCAGAAAAAAAATATTTTTTTTTTAATGTTGCTATCAATTTAAATTTAAATCAAATAATCATTAATTTATAAATGCCTATCTGTCAATCAATGTATATATAAGAGGGCTTGATAGCAATCAGATTTGATGAACAAAAAGTCATAACATCTTTCAATCCCCAACATTTTATCTTTTTTGTGTATCCAGCAAATTAATATTTTTTTTTCATTAAGCAAAAAAAAAATAAAAATATTATATGCAAAACAAATAAGTAAGCCGATGTGTCCAACTATTTATCAATCAATGTAATTTCACATTCAAGCTTATATTTTGTTCATATATATCTATGTATTGGTATATACAATAAAAATAAATAAATAAATAAATGGAAAAAAAATAGGCAATTTAGTTTTATTGTGCTGGTGAAGAAAAAAAATGGGAACAATTATATTTTACGCTCTCTACACACCCAGATTGTGCTAATGCGTTACTACGTAGTGAGTTGTCAGTTACTAGTCAGTGTCAATTTAGTTTTAAAATTTCATATAGCAATATTTGAAGTGAGGTTGAAATCAGCCTGGTTTCGTTATGCACAAAAATAACAGAACTAATAAATAAACCATACTAGGTACAAACGGTTTCGAATACTAACAACAAAAGTCCGCCATTTATGAAAAAAGTTCTTAATTTTTAATTAGCTATTAGTTTCAAATTTACTTTTTGGAAGTTCAAAAAAAGATATAATTAAAATAATTATTAATATATAGACAAAATACAAAATACAAAATAAATGTAAAGCGGTTTTTATAATAAAGTTGCTATAACTTTACACAATGATACAAATTACTGATTTATTTTGAAAACATTTAACATTTTTTTGGATTCTTAATAATTTTAACGAAAAAGACATTATTTGTGTCTTAAAAATTATTTTATTTAAAAAAGGCGGATTTTTGAATATCATCCATTCACAAGGAGAGACAGAGCTGGGTAGAACATTGCACATTCGTGTAGTTCGGCTAACGAACTGATCTCAGTACTTGACAGTACGATCAAATTTCGGAACAAGGGTAAAATGAATTGAATTGCATAAGGGGAGGAATGCATTTGGCTAATTCACTATAGCAATGGCCGTAGAAGTAACGGCCAAAAATAAGGAAAGTGTTCAAGTGACGAAAATATATTTATGTTTTCTTTTCTCCGATTGTTTTACTGGTGTATTAGTCCGCAGATGGGAATTATATTCAAGCCTTGGACATACATATATATATAAATAAGTTTTATATACATATTAGCCAGATCAGAAGGAGAGAAAATATTCTTACATCTCCGGAGGCAGCCTAAACATTTTGGCAACATACAGCAGGTAATGGTTATGTCGATCTTAATTTATTAACATACATTGGCTTAGTAGATTCTACTCCCAATCTAAGTATTCCTGATGTGTAGTTAATCGGCATACAAATATGAACATAACGTTGTGAGATATAATTTTTGAAGAAATTAATTATTTCTTTTTTGGGATGTATCATGTCCTAGTAGAAGAAGCATTACCAGTATGGAATCGAACTAAGTCTTTTCGCAAAAATAGTCCGACAAAATTAACTAGCTAGCTATATCATTGCATTGCATATTAATTTGTTTTATAATAATGATATAAACTACCAAAAAATAATAATTGTAATTTTTTCCGGATAAAATGTAAAATTATACTTTGCAATTTAAGCACTCAATGCAGTTTAATTAATTATTTGAAAATTAATAAATAATACAAGCAGTTACAACAACCAACATTTTTGGCACGAAAACTTTATTTAGGGCTTTGGGCTCCTGTGACTTACACTCCTCAATCAAAAGCAATGGAAGGGACTGCAATAAAACACCTAATCCGAATACGGCTACTTTAGATGCATTGGCGCAAAATTATAGGCAAACTATTTTTAAAACATTAACTTCACACTATTTAAAATGTTTAGTTCTGCACTAAGTTTTTCTCAATTATAAAAAAAAAAACACCTGCCTAGTTAAAATTGAATTGGAAAGTTTGAGAACCTTAGGGAATTTTGTTGTTATTGGATTTAGGCAGGGTTTGTGTGTTTTTGTATTTTCAAAATGGCGTTTGGTGAGAGCGAACCGTCATTCTCTCTGAGAGTTTTTAGTTTTACACAGGGGACTCTTGTTATTAAAAATCTAGTTTCAGTTTTTAAGTCGTCTATAATTGAAGAACTACCTACAATTTTAATGTTAGTGCCAAATTTTATTTGTTTTAGTTTGGTATTGAAGCGTCTATAATTTGGCGCTCAGGATGGAGTTTTTTTCCCGAATTTTGAAAAATTATTTTGAATAAACATTCAATTCCCATCTACTGCTACCACTGAACCGATTTGAAAAATTCTTTCACTGTTGGGAAGCTACTCTATCCCCGGGTGACATAGGCTATATCTATTATATTTTCATAAAAATTACGGATCCTTACATTGCAATTAAAATGGGCCACAGCAACGCGTGGCCGGCTCTGCTAGTGGTTTATATTTTATTATATATTTTATTTATTAATATGAAATACAACCGCAGCTTAGGATAAAGCTCCTAATGATTCTAATGTTAAGTCAAGAGAACTATACCTAACAAATTATAAGGTATATAAAATGAAAGTAAAACATTCATATTCTAACCAGTTAGAAAAGCCTAGAAGCCTGATTTCTTTAAGCCTAAGCTCTTGGCTAGGTGTTGGAATAGCAAAATCTCCCGTCGGGTTTCTTGGCTTCAGTAAAAGATACTAGTTAGCCTTAGTTGATCAGGATATAACCCAAGGTCGGTCAAACAATTTATATGTCCTTGTAAGTAGTCTGGAAGTTTGAAAAGTAAAATTCTGTTCATATTAATTTCAAGTCAATCTAATTGGGTATCAAAATCTCCAATTGCATAACTTTTCCTCCAATAGAATATAAGTTCCTTTATATACCTACTTATTCAAATATACTACTAACTTACCAGCCGAAAGGAAAAAATCGTGTTGATCCTCTGGCGCAAACGTCGACAAAGGGAGCTTTGACTGTAAGTTAACCAGGTATAATCCACTTTACTGATCTTCTGATCTCGGGTTTGAAGGTAAATCTTTTATCCTAATTAAATTTCACTTCACCACACTTTTCACTTATTCTAAAAAAAAATTATTTCATCCTTTAGGGCACAAGCGTACAAACGTCGACTTTAAGTATTTTTTTTTTTTTTTTTCAATTTTGACCAAAAACACAATTCACCTGGCAAAATATCAGAGGAAACATTCCAGGATTGTTACAAGCTTTTACAGCCTTTTTTGGTTAGAAACAATTTTTTTTTTTTGTATGATTTAACAAAGCCATTGTCACACAGAAGAGTTCATTTTGTGATCTCGTTTTAAAAAATTAGACAAAATCAAAAACAAAAAAAAAAATAACGCAAAAAACGAATACGAGCTTTTTTAGTGTTGTTGAAAATTGTTGGTTGTTTGTTTTTCTTCAACACACTATAATCTCCTTGCGACTACCAGTCCGAAGACGAAGAGATCTCGAGCAGAACTGCATATAGGAATGAATAAAGTATCTCAAGCAAAGCCGATACGCTTGGCCAACCCAGGTTAGCCGCGCGGACACAAACACAGAGATATCTTTTTTTGGAGTATATATATACATTTTTTCGAAATACCTTTGTGAAGGTGTATCTTTTTTTTTTTTTTGATAATTGACCTGCCCCTGTTGATGTTGTTGAATTGGAAAATTGCAGATACAAGATACACCAAAGTGCTGCGCAACGGCAACCTGTTACTATGAAAAGGTATGTATCTATAAGATACAAAATTATTTATGTATTGGAATTTGTACACAATGGGATACATGGTGTACATCTGTGTTATGAAGAGGGTTGGGTGAGTTTTCGTTTTAATCGGTAAGATAGTTCTCTATTGGGTGTCGAGAATTATTCCGATGTTCCAAACTTACAGTTGCTGGCTTACGCAAATTTTTGGTTGGTTGGTTTTTTGGAAAACTACAAGAAATCTGATCAGACTTGGTAGTTAGGGCTTTTTTAATGTTTGTTTATGGTTGAATTTTTGTCTGCGGTTTGTTTACATTTATTTGTACAGGGAAGGATCTACTAGGTATGGTTTAAAAGAGTGCGATATGGAGAGATTTTTTTTTGTGTCATTATCAAATAAGGTGCTTTGATTCGGGGTAGATATCTAATGATGTATCTACATATAGATACCGCAATTTCCTGAAGTATTGTTTTGGATAATTATGGCATTTTCAGTCCTATAAGAACAGTTCTTACAAACTTGAGGTCTGGTAGGGGAGAGTATGGGTACGAAAGTAATTTTTTTTTTATTTTGTACCATAATTTGAAAACTGCTAAACATAACGAAATGAGAGAAAATCCATATCAATAAGTGAACATTCGGCTTTCATAAACTAGTTTTATAATTTGTAAATTCGTGCTTGTTTCAAGGGTATATGCCGGGAGGTGGCGGGCTAACGGGTGGATTACCCCCAGCAGGCCTGTAGTTTTTAGAGGGCCCGAAGTTCTTTGAAAGGACACGAAAATTACTATAAATAACTACTTAAATTTTTCACATGGTACATGGTGATTCCGAAAAAAAAATGATTTTTATCTAAAATTTCTATAAATTTTAGGTAATTTAATATTTTTACGTATTTCGTGGAAATCTGACTTTAGGAAAGTAGAAAAAATGAATTTTTATGGTTAAGAATTTATACCTATAAAAAACAAACTGAAAAAAACATAAGTTGTTCTTTTAAATCTATAACAGCGGAAAAATTTAAAAGCCATTTTATATCTTTAGAAAATGTGAAAAAGTGTAATTTAAAAAAAAAAATCGTAGGAACGATTTTTATTTAACAACTTTTTTGTTAAAAATAAAAAAAAATGATTCAAGTATAAAAACTTAAACACAACAATTACTTACATTTAAAACAAAACTAAGACAAAAATTCAAATACCTACCCGTTTTGAAAATATCGGTTTTCAAAAAAAAAAAAAAAAAAATTATTAAAAAAAAAATATTAAAAATACAAAAAAAGGTATTCGAAAATATTTGTGTGCGGAATCTCCCTAAATATAAATTTTATTTTTTTTTATAATTAGCGCGTACAAGGGATTATTTGTTTCCCTTTTAGGGTTGAGCACACTGGGCATTAGAATAATAGGAAGGGGTAAACATTGGTTTTGAATGCCTGCAGATCAAAATGGCAAGGCAAAATCTCGCCGGGTAAACTATTCCAAATTCGTGTTGTTCGGCTAAAAAAAGAATCCCTATATTTCACGGTACGAAATTGGGCTCCAGGGTGAACTGATGAGCATTCCTTGCGAGACGAGTATTACGGGAGAAACTTTTAAGGGTAGGAATGCAACTGGCTACTTCGAGTGAACATTTTTTTGTAAAAGAAACGATTAAATATTAAAAGGTCCAGAAAATTTCTAATCCAACGAACAAGAGTATCATCGATCCCAAAGCAAGCATTTTCTATAGCTTCATGCCAAACTCTATCAAATGCCTTTGAGATATCAAGAGCAATAATCTTACTCTCACCAAAGATGTAAAAATTTGTTCCTCTGTTCTGTGAGATATGCCATCAGATCACCAGTGGAACGGTTGCTGTGGAAGCCATACTGACGGTCAAGAAGAAGCTTTTGATCTTCCAGATATTCCTTAAGCTGACGGTTAATCAGCGTTTCCATGACCTTAGAAAGAAGGGATGTTACTGCTATGGGTCGGTAGGAGGAGTCGGAGGACGGATCACGTTTCTTAGGAACAGGTTGGACAAATGCTGTTTTCTATCTTCTAGAAAAGATTCCATAAGAGTAGGAGCGATGGAAAAGCTTACGCAGTGCTTTTGCCTGTGTGGAAGAACTATTTATCAGAAGAATCGGGTGTATATCATCCGGGCCAGCGGATTTGTGTATATCGATATATTTGAGAACTCTTGCTACTGTACGAGTGCGGAAAAAAACCTGTCCCATGGAATAATGTACATTCTCAAGCACAGGAGGGGCAACGTTGCTGTGAGGCTGCGTAGAGCCAGCAGCAAAATGGGCCGTGAGTAAGTTTGCCTTCTCTAAAAAGTAGACAATTGATTTGTCATTTGGGACATTGCAGAATTTGTTGCCGTAATTTTTGATCATGAAAAAATTTGGTTCGTTCAATAACGGAGTTGCATATTGTGTTGCTTGCTTGCAAACTTTGGAGCCCCCATTGAGTGGGACCTTAATACGTAAGAATGCCAACCAAAGGGACAGTTGAGGTCTACCTACCTTTTTAACGTATTATATATTTTTTAGTTGAGATGTTTGGCCAAAGAATTCTTGTGACCATCGGATTGTCGGTTTGTCGGATTTTGACCATCTCTCGTTTGCAATTTTATGAAAATTCTCGTGAATTCTGAAAAACACTTCAAAAGTAAGTTTGGCAGCTTTATAGATCTATTTATTGGTTTGTTTATCAAGATGATACCAGACCCTACACCTGCTTCCGTTTTTGAACCGTCTGTATTGTACGATATAGGATTTTCGTTTATGAATCGGTAACTCCATAAAAAATCAAAAAAAAAACTAAAAAATAAAAATCAAAATCCGTCCTACAATTTCGTGTACAAAGACGTGTGATAGATACTTAAATTTTACGAAAAACCGTTACGTCTTGTGATTTTGACGCTTTTTATAGGTTCGGAACGTGTGATGTTACTTGTTTCTATCAAAGATCTTGCCTTCCAATGTGATTAGGCACATAAAAGCAAGTACGTGCGAACCAGTCGTGTTCACTTTTTACTTGCGATTATAGGTACTATAATACAAGTTATGCATTCGTGCAGATTACAAATTTTGAGATAACAATCAAACATGACATTACGATGATAGAGAAACATATTTGAGTTACTGGCAAAATTCTGTCCGTCTGTCTGTCTGTTTGTCTGTACGGATGTATATCTGCGGACTGCAGCCTAAACGGTTGGGCCAATCGTCTTCAAATTTTGAACTTAAGGTTATTTTGATATTCTACAGATGAGTTTTTTCAATTTTTTTTTTTTAGCTCAGAAATCAACGGTTCCTGTATCAACGGTTATGTAAAAGCTTATTTTTCTCAAAAACGGCTCCAAGAATTTTTATAAAAAAATCAGTGAACTATTGTAGGTATGCATTATATTTTGGTGGGCTAAAAGTGGAACCTCCCATGGGACCGTTTTTTTTTTCTTCGACTTTCTCGAAAACTGATGATCCGATTACAATCACAATTGATATTCAAGAAGATGTAGATAGCCTTAGTAATTTTGCATTAATTTTTTTTTTGTATTTTTAATAATTTTTTAAAATTTTATTTTTGAAAAATCAATATTTTGAAAACGAGTAAGTGAATTTTTTTAAAATTTTGTTTTTAAATGTGCGCTATTTTTGTGCTTAAGTTTCTATTCTTGAATTATTTTTTTTATTTATTTAAAAAATTTAAATTTAAATTTTATTCTACAATGTGACCGCACATATGAGCAAGTACGTGCGATCCAGTCGTGCAATTTATTTTTTAATACGGATGTGAATCCTTTGGAGTCGACAAATTCTTTGAATAATTCGGCATTTCAATGAAAATCACACCCCCACGTCTACTAATCGACTTTTCCTAAATTAGTCTACCGAAGTTGGTGGATTACCGAAGGAATAAGAACCAGATGTGTCAAATAGGTAAGTGGGGATACTATCCGGGCCAGTGGATACTGAGATCTTTTAATAATTTTGCGACTAGTCACCTGTTATCATCTGACATTTACCATCGTGATCCATTACAACATCGTTGAGTTTAATATCATTTAAAATTGCGTTGCGTACTGCGTACAGGAATGTAGATGTCATACAAGACGAAAATCGTATTCACATAACAAGAAAGTGTGTTTAGGTGGTTATAATATAAGTATCTACTTGTTTTATTTAGCATAAGAAAAAATAACTATCAAAATAATCTTATAATGAATTTCCATTTTTTTTTCTTGGTGAACCTGCGTTTGACCCATGCCATCTGTGAAATAGGATGATAAAGGTAAGTTCCTTCTTCTTTTGTAAGAATTACGTATAATATTAAAAAAAAAAAAAAAAAACAAGTGTGGATAAAAACTACTACAACACCTAGCAGATGTTTGGGAATTTATTTGACTCTGATCCTTCGGCATCTAACCGATGTGCTGCCCTCGAATCGATTCGATTTCATCAATGGTTTTCAGACAATTTCATTTAGGAAAATAGTATAAATAACAACAACAAATCATTAACAAAGGAAAATGGAAAAACAGGTGGAATTAACGACGACGTGCTGCCTTTCCACCAGAATTTTCATGGAGCATTTCTATAAAACGGAACTGAAGTATCTATTTGATTAAATAGAAAAGGATAACTTCTTTGGTTGGAAGATATAATTTTTATAGAGGTTAGCAGGGTTACACACCTGCTATAATGTCGTGTTCGTTGATCATAAAATTGTAAGGAAATGGAAAATTTGATGTTTGAGGGAGTATTTTGTATGTACATATATGGGTCCATAAATGTCGGCCTTGGAGGCCACTTAACATGGTCATTAAGATCTCACAAAAGTTTCTCCAATATTTTATGTATTTTACAGGTCGAATATTAGTTTTACGAAAGAGATCTCTGTTTCTGTCAAAAAGAGGCCAGCGGAAAAGATGGATTGAACGTGATTGACTTATACTCTCAACTCAACCATTCATGTGTTGTGTTTTGAAGGAACGGTTGGAACATATAATTCACCGCCAAAACCCAAGGGCTTGGAGGATTTGTCAAGAGGCAGTGTCCCGGAAAAAAGGTGTCACTGATGGCGCACTCACCAATACACCAAAGGGGCACGGACACTACGAAGGATGAATAGAAAATAAAAGTGGGTATGTAAAAGAATTTTTTTACTGAACTAGAACTAATTTGTGTCCTTAAAGTTGAAAAGTTTTTGGTGAGACTACCTTTTGAGTATTTCAAAAACTATTTCAGAATTTGTTTAAATGGAAAATGGGTTTAGAAAACAAAAACAATTTATATAAAATGAAAACAATAAAAAAAAATAACAAAGTCTAATATTAATAATAATAATATTTTAACTATGTGCCTGTTAGAATGCAACTGGATGTTGCACGATACTAGTTAGAAGAATTAGAAACATAGAAAGGAATTTTTTTTCCGCGCAGTAGATCGCGAATTTTTGTTGCGGCTCCTTTGTTGCCAGCGGGGTCGTTGCTGGCATGCTTGACCGGCCGCACGCTCGTCGGAGGGAGTAGGATCTTGACCCCTGTCAGAGCACAACAAAAAAAGATCATGCCAGACTTTTGACGAAGGTCTTGCTCGTCTGCTGAACTGCCCCTCTACCCACCCTACCATGGTATCTTATCCGCGATACCCCTTTTGCCCGCCATCTTCTGCTTCCCCCATTTCACCCTAACATCCTTACACTCCTCTAAAATTTAATTAAAAACCCATTTTCCTTTTTTTCTTAACTTCATCTATTTGTAAACATTTTTCTTAACAATATTTTTAATAAAAGTATTTATTTTTAAACTTTTTTAATCTATATTAAACTAAACAATAATTAATTTTGAAAGTTTCGAATTATTCGCAATGTCTTTATACAAAATTTAAAAGTTAAATTTCTTTAAACTATTTCTTTGCCTTTTTTGTTTGTATGTATATATGTAAAATTCTACTAAGGAGAATATTTCTTTTGCTTGCACATCACTGTCTAACAATATATTTACTCTAGTGCAATGATCCTCATTCGAAATATATATTTAGGCACACCAATCAATCATCATATACAATAAACAGATAAACCTAGCATATATACTACAAGGTCACTCACCTTTTCTATGACGAAATCAGCTGGACGGCTCGAGCTTGCACTAGGAGTTAGAAAAATTGCTTCCCAAACTGAGAGTCGAACTTACGATCTATCGCATAGCAAGCAAACATCTTATCTACTGCACCAATGCCGCCCGCAGTATTTAAACAAAACAGTTAGTAAATTCTTTAGATTCAAAAGTCTAATATACATATCTTTTCGGGAAAACCAACATGGAATATGGATCAGTGTTAGAAGTCCACATCACAACTCACAAGCCAAAAGGTCAACAAGAAAATGATTTAACCATCCACATTTTTACTTGCGATTATAGATACTATAAGGGAAGTTATATATGGATTCGTTTAAAAAATATTTTTTTGTTCTTGATTATATAACCGCAAGAAGGTTATATTAGGAACTATTTATAAGGCCAATTAAGGACTCGTGAATATAAAAAAAAATTAAATAACAATCAAACATGACATTACGATTATAGAAAAGGCTAAAAAAGTTAGTGGCATACAATTTCTGTTTGTCTGTCTGCCTGTCTTCTGTCTGTATGGGTTTATAACGATCTGCAGTCTAAGCGATATTACCTAAAAAAATTGATTTTTGATTATTGAAATTTTATTTTAAGGGCTAAAAATAATGATACAAGATTTTGATGCAAATTTTTGAGAGTATTTTTGGTAGGTATTTTCTTTCATTTTATCAAAAACAAAATTACGCAAAAAGTCTATTAACGGTGCCCTTCATGTAACGGTGTTTTTCTTTTTATTTTGGACTTTCTCGCTAACGGCTCATTGGATTTTTATAAATTTTTATATTTGAATACATATAGATAGCCAAATTCATTATGCTACTTGAAGAATTTACCGAATTCTGCATTAATTTTTTTACAAAATGTATTCAATTCATGAAT
The DNA here is from genome assembly GCA_963971375.1 of Platycheirus rosarum. Lineage (NCBI taxonomy): Eukaryota > Metazoa > Arthropoda > Insecta > Diptera > Syrphidae > Platycheirus > Platycheirus rosarum. Next base: position 2,851,722 of record OZ020511.1, read on the forward strand.
AAAATTAGGTTACTTCCAGATCAATGGAAAAAAACAAAGTTATTCCGATTTTGAAACCAGGAAAAAATTTTCCCATGCATCTTATACAAATAGTGAAATCATTTTTGTCTTCTAAAAGTTTTGTTGTTTTTGTTAATAACTACTCTTTAGAAACCATCGTTTGCTTGCACTGCTAGAGTGCCCCAAGGATCAGTTGTTGGCCCAATCCTCTATACAGTTTTTTTTTTTTTTAAATCAGACTTACCTTACCTAAAAAATTGTCCGAGAGCTATGTTTGCTGATGATACATGTATTTATTCCTCACATTCAATTGGTTCTGTTATTGGAACTAATTTGCAATCTGCTTGAAACACATAGAAACCGATTCGAAGCAAAGCGCAAAATACCTTGGTGTTCACCTGGACCAGAAAATAACGTTTGGAATTCACGTACAAGAAACCATAAAAAAAATTAGAACAATTAAAATATTATATCCTTTTATAAACCGAAAATCAAAGCTTAGCCAAGAAAACAAACTCATAATGGCTAAAACACAATAGCGCTTAAGCTTTGGCTTCGTCACGTTACATTTCACATGCTCTGTGTTAGCTTTAAGTGACATTTCCTGAATGCCGGTTGTTGTTTTTGCTATTTTCTGTCAAAGCGAGCAAAAGTTCAACCAGTGGCCGAATTACCGCATCAGTTATCGAGCAATAAGTGGCTGAATTATTTGTGTTTGGCATTACCGCTTACGTTATCGAGCATTCTAGTACCATTTTTTGACATTTTCACTTCAGTCATCGAGCAGATTTTCATTCGATAGATAAAGTACTCACTGATGGGTACCTTAACGAAAATATATGAACTTTTACTATGTTTTCGTTGTTTGTTAGCCATTTTTCATTTTTTTCCGTCTGTCTGTCTGTCTGTCTGTTCGCAGCCTACTTAGGCTACCTACATCTTCCTAAATAACAATTTTGATTGTTATCGGATAGCCAGTTTCCGAAGTACCGTTTTTAGCCCACCAACTTATATTTGTTTCACCAAAATATAAACCACACCTCCAAAAGTACACAGATTTTTTTCATGCAAATCCTTGGAGGCGTTTTTGAGCAAAATTAGCTTTAACGGTTATATGACAGGTACCGTTAATATTTGAGCTAAAAAAATATTAAAATAAGGCCTCTGTAGAATGTTAAAATAAACTTATGTTAGAATTTTGAAGAAGATCGACCAAGCCGTTCAGGCTGTAGTCCAAATACACCCGTACAGACAGACAAACATAATTTTCCAGTAACTCAAATACGTTTCTCAATCGTAATGTCATGTTTGATTATTATCTCAATTTATTTTGTGTACGAATGTATAGCTTGCATTAAAGTACCTATAATCGCAAGTTAAAAAAAAATCTTTATTTGACCCGTTTTTTTAAAAGAAAAATAAAAACCAAAAGATGAGAGAAAAAAAAACATAGCGACAACACCTTCTTCTTTAAACTTAAAATATGCTCTCATTCGCTCTAAGAAAGCTTCAATTCTGGAACTTTCATAACAATAACCAAAGAAAAAGGTATTACAATTTCCATTAATGGCGAATGGTAACTCTGCAGTAGTGCTTTTTTTTAAATCAACACAATAAGCGAGTGGCAATTTGATAATCAGTCTCCTTCTCCTCGCAGCCGGGGAGCAGACAGGTCTTGGTGGATGGAATGTACGTGGGTTAAATGAAATATTGCAACAACAATTTCATTGTATTTCAGAGTTCTCTTTTACATTTAAGTGGCAATTTCTTAAGTTGAGTGCGATACAAACACTTGCAGGTACCAGTGTGTTTGAAAGCTCTCTTCCATAAGGTCTGTACTGAAAATATAAATTGAACAGAGTATAATTGCACATTCTTCTTCTCTTCAGATGCCTTTCCATACTCAGGTTTCTTGTGAAAATAACTCCTAGATATTTGAATTGCGTAACAACTTCGATGTTCTCTTCATTATAATGCCATTTTTCGTTTGCACATTTGCGCCCTCCTCAAAACCTTGGATTTGTCCAGGTTAACAATCAAGCTCCAAATAAGCGGTTTATCATCAACTGCAGCGATTCAGGAGAGGCTGCCAAAACTGTGATTAACTTTCCACATGGTAAGAGGTCTATCAGATCATCAATAAACAAAGCAAACATGCTTGGGCTCAATGTGCAACCTTGCCTGACTCCCGATTGTGTCTGAAATCCTTCAGATAGCGCTTCACCATTCCATACTTTCGTTATTGTGTCTCCGTAAAGATTCTGTATGACCCTTCCAAACTTCCATGACATACCATAACTGTAGAGCTTGTAAATTAGCGCCTTTCTATCGATCATATCGAATGCAGATCTAAAATCTACGAAAAAAGCATACAACTTCTTTTCTTTTCCAAGAAATGTTTCTGCAATATTTTGAGAGTAAAAATGTGGTCAATCTTTGAATATCCACTTCTAAATCCTGCCTGGAACTCCTGTAGTAGTTTTTTTTTTTTTTTTGTTATCGATCCATTTATTAAAACGTTTTTGCAATATCAACGTTAATATCTTGTATGAAGCATTTAGAAAGGATATACCTCTGTGATTCGCAGACTCGTTCAAATTTCCTTTCTTGTGAATCGGAAAAATAACTTAATCCTTAAATTCTTGGCATTGTTATATCTAACTGTCAGTTTGGTGATTAGTTCCGAAGTGCCGTACTTATAAAATTCAGCTGTAATGCCATCGATCCTGCTGCTTTTCCACCTTTAAGCTTCGTTAAAGCTGAGATCACTTCTTGATAACTTATTGAAGCTGGTGTCGCATATTGTACCGAAGGTGTCTCTTCGACAGGATTCAACAATTTCTCAAAGTGAGCCGCTAGATGATTTGGACTCCAGTTCGGGTGGATGAAAAACCGAAAGCCAGAATTCTTTTGAGTTTCTACTTGATTCCGCTTCAAAAAACGCGTTCTTTTTTTTGTTTACATATTGCCTTGTAAGCCCTATTAGCGATCAAGTACTGGTTCCTGAAATAGTCTTCATTTGAGGATCTATATGCTCTTAACCATCTAAACGGTAATTCTCTGTGTTTTCTACAGTAAATATCATACCACGGTGCATTAAAGTTGGGCAAGAGGCTTTGATTATCTCTTCCATCTGGAAATAAGCCAGAAGATCATGGTGATCGGAAAATGGTCTGAATAAGGCAAGTCTAGTATGTGTTCATTCCATTCACTACCTATCAGACTATAATCTATCACAGAGCTACCCTGTCCTCCAACAAAAGTAAATTCGCCGATCGTATCAGATAAGCTTGTGCCATTTTGGATTCTTAGCCCGTATGCATCACACAGTTCAATAAGCTTTAACTATTGTGTCTTTCGAATAAACGTAATATATATATAAATTAATTAATAAATAGATAAATAAATATATAAATAATAAATGTTACGACCGAGTCTGCCGAAGTAAGTGCTAACAAAATAATATCTTGCATTAGAAATTCAACAAACAATATCTCTCCCAAAAACCGTCCTAACTTTAAACAAAAGTGGTTTGACAAAGAATGTATGATAGCCCGGAAAAAATCATTTACTCTGTTAAATGCGGTACGAAATTCTAACTGTCTAATTTTGAAGAAGTGGTACCTTGAAGCTAACACACGTTATAAGAAATTGTGCCTACGGAAAAAACCGAATTTGAAAACCATCAAGCTTGTTCACTCGGCCAGATAAAAAGTTGGAAGGAATTTTGAAAAAGACAGTCAGGGAGATTAATGGATCAAGTTTTGCAATAGCAATAGGATTATCTGCTGAAGATCTGTCTAACCATTTCAAAAGTCTCCTATACAGCAATCCAGATGTGAGATGATTCTCGATGAGATTCTTGATTCGGAAATCACGTTAGCGGAAATAAGTACTGTAATCTTAAAAGGATAAAATGGAAAAGCTTCTGGTGAAGACGGGATTCCATACGAGTTCTTCAAGAATATCGTTATCGTTATTTAATAAAATAATCTTAGGAGAAAAAGCCCCATCGTCATTCAAAAGATCTGTGATATTTCTAATCCACAAAAAAGGAGACCTAAATAGTGTTGAAAATTATCGAGGCATCTCCGTCATGAATGTCCTCGCAAAATTGTTTTGTGGTTTGCTTGTGAACAGACTAGAAACATGGGTTAACACTTACAACATTTTATCGGACTATCAGGCTGGATTCAGAAAAACATTTTCAACAGTTGACCATATTTTCTCCCTAACTTCAATTATTAAAGCGTTTCAAGCCAGAAACAAGGCACCCTTTGATCTCATAAATCGTAATGCCCTCTTTTATAAGCAGTCTTCGAACTTCATCAATATAATAAAAGATTTATACATCGAGTGGTTCGAGACGAATAGTGGCGTTAAACAAGGATGTCTTCTTAGTGCACTTTTGTTTGCACTCTTCATTAACGATGTTGTAGCTTGTCTTCCTGGTGGAATCCTAATTTCTGATTTAAACATCAATGTCCTTCTGTATGCCGATGATTTGGTGGTACTTTCAGAATCACCAGAAAGCCTTCAACTGATTAGCGGAATATTGTCTTAAATGGAGTCTTGTCATTAACTCAGACCAATCAAAAGTCATGGTGTTTTCAAGATCAGCAAGAAGTCGGAACACTTATAATTGGTCTTTTAATGGATCTAGATTAGAAGTAACCAATGAGTACAAATATCTGGGAGTGAATCTGAACAGTCCATTTCGTGAGATAACACGTCCTGCAAACTTGGTTTCCAATAAATTTACTGTGATATTCGCTGTGTGGCTTGTGGCGCCATCTTGCTGGAACCACATGTCCTCCAAGTCCATATCATCCAATTGGGGCCAAAAATATTCGGTTATCATTGAACGGTAGCGATCCTCATTCACAGTAACGTGCCGGTCTTGATCAGCACGGAAGAAGTACGGCCCAATGACGCCGCCGCGCCGGCCCATAAACCACACCAAACCGTAATTTTTTCGGGATGCAATGATGATTCATGGAGTACGTGTGGTTTGCTGCCTGAACAATACCGCATATTTTGTTTATTGACGAAGCCATTCAGCCAGAAATGAGCCTCATCGCTGAAGATGATTTTTCGATGAAAATCCGAATCATTTTCAAGTTGTTGCTCAGCCCAATTCACGAACATACGACGCTTCTGCTGGTCAAGCGGCTTCAGTTCTTGCGTTAATTTAATCTTGTAAGGATGTAGGCCAAGATCTTTTCGCAAAATTCGCCACAACGACGTCACAGAGATGCCCAACGCTTGAGAACGACGTGTGAGCTTTCTGCAACTGAAGCCTTCAGCGGCAGCAATATTTTCGAGACTACGGGCACTTCTTTATCTCACTGGGACGGGAACATTTTGTACTGTGCCTGGGGATTCAAATTTTTCCACTAGGCGCTCAATTGTTGCAGCTAGCAGCTTGCTAGGACGATTATGACGACCATAAATTGGACGTAGCGCTCTTAACGTTGAGGCCACTGACTCCGAATTTCGGTAGTAAATTTTAATAATTTCGACTCGTTGTTGGCTCGTATATCTTTCCATCATGAAATGGCAAACTTTACTGAAGAGAAATGTCAAAAGAGCGGCAAGAAATATGGCGTCGTTTGCTGTCCCTGTCGCTCTACTTTTGTAGCGTCCTTGTTGAAAAACCCGTTACTTTGGAAGATAACTTTAAGCATGATAAGCTTATTTTCGGTACTAAATTTCCAAATGTACTCCTAAGTAATTTGTCCTGGATTTTCATTCTATCTACTTGGTAAAAAACAAGCTTTTTAAAATACATTTGCACTGTATTGCAAGTTGGTTTAAATGCTTAAATAAACCGAATCTGATGAATACAAACAGGTATAAAATTGCGGATTTACAGATTGTTAATCGCGGAAAATCATAGGTGTATAGGATATATAAAAATGGACCAAGAACAGATCCTTGGGGTACACTCGCAACTAGTTATATCATATACGTCGGAAAATGAATTATTGAGACAAACTTTAAAGGACCTGTCAGATAAAATCGAATAAATAACTTTAATCACGAAGAGTGGTGCCAAACGCACCAGGATTAGGACCTCTAACTCGTTTCTTACTAGAAAACTAAAATTTTCTTTAACTCGACGAGTTAAGTGTTTTTGCAGCCGCGCCGCCGCCGCCCGGATTATAATTATTTTCTACATCATTAAAAAAAAAAATAAATAAAAATAATAATACATTAAATATCTCCAAATCTCTAGTAATTTTACGTCAGATTATATCACTTAGCCCAATTTTTCTTCGAACTGGCCAAATCCATTGTCAGTCCTAAGGTAGGTATACACCGAAGACCAAATCGCGGCATATCTCAATAAATGGGTAGACGTAGACGGCGCGTGGCATCTTCCCACATTGTGTGGATCATTATTTGTAGATACGTTTTTTTTCTTCTTACCTCTTATCGCGTGCGTCATATAGGTACAACACACATTCGCTTTTCGATTTAAAAGACGTGTGTGTGGTATGTGCGCTCCATCATTTGGATGATGCCCAGGCCCAGTGTCAGCGCTCGCCGCAGCCTATTTATTCATAGAACAAAAGATGAATCATTCAATCACCACTAAAAATAAAGTACGTAACTCACGATCAGGGCTGCCATACCAAGTGCAAAAGGCAATAGATACATTTTTAAAAACATTTTATGAAGCATATTATTAAACCTTCAGTTTATAGATATGGATTTCAGATATTTTTTATACAAATAAAAATGGCCAGATAAACAAAAATAAGGAAAAGTATTTTTGTTTTAGGGGAGGAATTATTTACCTATAGAAATCACGGCTTCATCGGCATTAAAAATTTCAAAAGTTTGATAGTCTTTTCGAACAATTGGCCATACTTTTTGTAACAATTAATTCACGGGGTTTCCTCGGGTCCTGACTCAAACATTTCATATAAAAACTTTTTTTTTTTTAAATATAAGAATACCGTTATTCGAAACTAATTCAATGAGAAATTAACTTGGGTGCCTACATCTTTCTGAATGTAAATTTAGATTTTTATCAGTTAACCAGTTTTCTAGGAAATAGAACAAATAAACGGTCACACTATCTTAAATTATATACTAACTCTTATATTCAATTCAATTCAATTTAATTTTATTCTTTATTCAAATACGTACATACATAATATGGTAAAAGTATACAATTAAAGCAAGAAAAATTTAAAAATATTTTTTTTATAATTAACGCGCGCACAAGGGACTATTTGTTTCCCTTTTAATGAAGAGCACACTGCGTGGGCATTAGGAAGATAGGGAGGGGAAGGATAGGAGGTGTCGATTAGCACTAGTTTTGAATGCGAGCTTATCAAAATCGCAAGGGAAAATCTCGCCGGGTAAACTATTTCAAATTCGTGTTGTTCGGCTAAAAAAAGAATCCCTATATTTCACGGTACGTCAGAAATTGGGCTCAAGGGTGAACTGATGAGCATTCCTTGCGAGACGAGTATTACGGGAGAAACTTTTAAGACGGGGGAATGTAACTGGCTACTTCGAGTTAATATATTTTATAAAAGAACCGATAAAATAAAGAAAGACACACGTAGGTGTTTGAGAAGGGCAATTGTTTCAAAGGCAGTTCTATTAACTATCAATCCTAACGCTCGATTTTGTATTATATCAAACAGGTGAAGCGATGTTTGTGAAGCACCTGCCCAGAGGTGGTAATTGTACTCGAGTTTAGTGCGTATAAATTCTTTATAAATTGTAGCCACATCAGAAGGAGGAAAATACTAGAAATAGAAAAACACTTAGCAGAATTTTTAGCGATCTCAAATATATAGTCGTTCCAACTGAGAGCTTTTCGGTTTCTTTGATGCAAGTGCCATTCATGGACAATGGCATGATTATGATTATCTTTAACGATAGAAGACGGCATTGAGTTTTCGAAGCATTAAATTCCACACGATTTCTATTACCCCATTTGACAATGCTGTATAAATCGGAGTTTAATGAGCTTGACATACGATACCGTTGCAATTGTACGTCTGAAGGCGAAGGACGTAAATTATCGAACAAATAGCCAAACAGCTAAGTGGACAGAAGCTAACAGACAGAAAATCATTTATAAAAATGAGGAAAAGATTCGGAAACAGAACGGAGCCACACCAGCATTTATTTTGTGGGAATCAGACTTGAATCCGTCCAATACCACTTGTATTGAACGGCCCAGAAGATAGCTTCTAATCCAACGAACAAGAGTATCCTCGATCCCAAAAGCACGCATTATTGATAAGATATGATTGATTGATTGATATGCCAAACTCTATCAAATGCCTTGGAGATATCAAGAGCAATAATTTTTCTTTCACAAAAGCGGTGTAAAGATTTGTTCCACTGTTCGGTGAGATATGCCATCAGATCACCAGTGGAACGGTTACTGCGGAAGCCATACTGACGGTCATGGAGTGTGGAAGAACACCTCTATAGAGGAATCGGGGGTATACCATCCCGGTCAGCGGATTTGTGTGTATCGAGGTCTTTCGGAACTCTTGCTTTCTATCTCATGGACCAATTTACATTCTCAAGTACAGGAGGGGCAACGTTGCTATAAGGCAGCGTAGAGCTAGTAGCGAAATGGGGTGCGAGTCTTCTCTGAAGAGAAGACAATAGGTTTGCCATTAGCGATGAGCGTTGGAACCAAAGATGTTGAAGAGTTTTTAATATTTTTTTTTACAAATAACCAAAAACTCTTACTGCCTTTGGTACACTGCAGAATTTTTTGGCGTAATTTTTGGTCATGCAGAAATTTGGTTCTTTCAATAACGGAGTTTCATGAGTTCCTTGCTTGTTTGTGCTTTTTTCCGAATTTCCTCTGTAGGGTTGGCTTTGTAAGATCGGAAATAATATGTATATTATCTACAACCTACTTAAAAACAATGTTTCAAAAAATCACTACGTTTTCGCGATCACCTGGTTTTTTTGCTGTAAAAAATTCAAAACTTGACCGATGTTTATGATTCTGTTTTTAAAATGTCCATTTTATTTTTATTAAAAAAAAATATAAAAAAAATACTAAAAAATTGTATTTAATATTTTTTGTGATGGATTTATTTTATGCTGGACAAGTTTTTTCTGCTTATTTGTTTATTTTTAAGATCCCGAAAAAAAATCGTGAATTCAATTGGGTGAGGAGGAAAAAACAAGTTATGAAGAATTGTTCATACAAATTGATTTTCTTTTTATTTACAACCAAAAAACTATCTGAAATCTGACATGGGGATAATTTAAACATTTTTAATCGAAAATCCGCCGAAAAAGCGAACATTTCAATAAAAGAATCATGAAAATCGGTCGACTCTTGAATTTGTAATAGCCAAAAAACCAGGTGACCGCGAAAGTGTACAATTACCAATTACTAAATTAAATTGAAAAAAAAAAAAATATTTTAGCTTTAACCTCAACGAAATGTCTTCTTTGATTTTGCATTTTTCCCCAACACATTATTATTAAAAAACTCAAATAAAGTTTCAGTATAATAAATAAAAAAAAATTGGCATCACTGATGGCATATTCGGCTGCCTTTCTTTGCGGAATTAGTATTGTAACTGAGACAGTATAAGTGCTTTAACCACTACTTGAACACGTCGGACACAAACACAATTATAGTTGAGATTTGTACCCAATAGAATCACTAAGCAAGTTGCAACAACATGGTATATGGGCGGGCACAAATAAATGTTCCGTTTTTTATTGGGACGTAGGTGGTGGAATCGATCATTTTCCATGCCTACTGTTGATTATTACTTTTTTGTATAACGACGCGACGCAAGATCTTAACCTGAGATTCTAGAGTGATCCGTACTGAATTTCTGACAATAGTAAGGTGTGTTATTTTTTTTACTTGGATCGTGGATCCGTATTTTGCGTCGCGTTCTCCTACAAGAAGGCGATGATTTCTAGCTATCTAAGTGTGTGTTCCTCTTGGTTTCCCTAGTTGTTTATAGTGGCTTATGGTTTTATTTTTGTTTTGTTATTCACCTGGCCTAGGCTACTGAGTTAGTATATCGTTTGTACTTTGTACATAAAGATGTAGCTTTCTTCTTTTGTTTGTTTTGTTTTTGGACTGTTAATAGATAATAATTACTGGGTACATATATATGGTTTTGTGCTGAGTTTTCCCTAGTTTTAGGTGTTGATGCTCCTGTGCGTTTTGTCGTGGAGTAAACAATTATGTTGTTCGTTGCACTGATTTTCCCCGTTTTTCTAAATTTTCGTTATGTTTTATTTTTATTATTTACATATACATAAGAAGTTTCTTCTGCACCCCAATATATCACTTTTTACATTCAAAGAACACATTTTTTTAAGTTTTAGGAGGTCTTGCAACGGTACCTACTCGTTGTCTGATGTATTGCAAGAATTAACTGAAGAAGGTTTCTAGACATCTACTTGGTCTGCTTTTTCTCTTCTTTATTATGTTCTTAATTTTTTATTTTTTATTACTAGGCACATAAATATGTATGATCTTGTACTTTTTTGAAATGACTGATGGAACTTTAGGAAGAAACCATAAATAGATAGATTTGAGTATAATTATGCGACTTTCAGCTTTCAGGCAGGAAAATTAGAACCCCAAAATGTTCCTTCTGGTCTGGTAGAATCCAAGGCTTATAGGAGGATTTATGAGTGTATTTTTATCTGAAATCTGAAATGGTTCAAAGAGTTTCCAAACTCCTTGACAATACCTAACAGGATTTAAAAGACAAAAACTCCGATAAAACTATTTACCGAAGCCTTATCTAAGTTTAACCGAAGCTTCACTTAATTCTTCTATTATTACGTAGCTACTCAATTTTTGATAGTTGAATATAATATATAAGATAATTACCAAATAATACCAAAGTCTTATTGAAGTATTACCAAAACTTCACAAAAGTAGGTACGTTTAGTAATACAATTTCTGAAGAAAAGCAAGTTCTATAGGTAGGTAAGTCTTACAGGAGCTTTACTTAATTTTGTCAATTATTACGTAACTTACTCAGTAGGGGTTTTTTTTATTAAAAGAATAATTAAATGAAGCTTCCGTAAAATGTCGATAAGGCTACGATAAACTTTTTAACCGAAGCTTAAGTTAATTTCAAATGCATAAATGGAGAAACACTACCGAAGTCCTGGCGTAATTTCGCTCGGTTTTATTTTTAATTAAGGTTGGATTCTCCTTTATAGTAAAACGTGCTCAAACTTTAGTAGTAACCTTACCGAATCTTATTTCAGCCTATTTTGTAATTTTCCTAACATATCGGAAGTCGATTAATAATGTTTGTATAAAAGCAGGAATACCAACGTTTTAGCTATGCTCTATTTGTGTCTGAAATTTCAGTAGTTTATTATGTGAAACTTTACACAAGCATTATCGAAGTTTTATCGAAGATTCACTTAATTTTTCCATTGTTACGTAACAACTCAGTATATAAGATAAGACATAAGTAACCTAACAAAAGCCTTATCGAAGTTTTACCGTTACCGCCATTTATATCTATCATTGAAACTCATCATTGAACATTTTTGTTTTTGATTCTGAGTCGTTCAAAAAGTCCAAATCAGTGATTAGATTCATGCAAAAGAATGACTTATGACTTTTTAAAATTACTTATTATATAAAATGACTTGTGTGAAGTTTATGTAAAACTCCGATAAGACTTCGTTAAAGTTTATAGAATTTGGATAATACTTATGTAATGTTTCTTGTTTCTTTAGACAAATTTTTTTAATCAACATACTTTTGTGAAGCTTCGGTCATAGAAACAAGAAATAAGAACGACAACTGGGGGGATTTATGGCTGATTAGCTGCTTCTCACACGAATCTCACACGTATTCACATTCACAAAATTAAATTTCAGCGTTTGCGGGGCATGGTCGGTACGAGTCGAAGTCCCTTTTTTCTTTTTTCTATGGCTTCGGTAAAACTTCGATAAGACTTCGCATGCATACAGTGAAAACTCTACTTGCGGACAGCTACGATAAGCGGACTTCACTATAGGACGGACACATTTTCAAGAACAAATGTTTTTTTAATTTTGTTCATCAATTTTGTCAAATCACTATCTTATAAATCGCACACAAAAACCTTATTATGGGATTTCCCGAGTAACCAAGTTGTAATTTTGAGAGTGTTTATGTAAGTATGGTTCGCATTCTGTGTAGAAAAATTACGGCAATCAATAATTTATTATAAATTGAAATATTTTGAAGTTTAAAATAAAGTGTTTCTATAAAAATTGAAACTGTATTTATAGAAATTTCAAACAAAGATGTTTCCTTAATGATCGTCAACAATGTAAAAATTGTTTCTCTTGAAAGTTTAAAATTCTTACAAGAATAAATATACTGGATTTTGGCTTTTTGAAGCACAAAAATATTTCCATTAAAGTATTACATCCAGCCGTAGACGCAGAAATATGAAAATCCCAATAAATTTATTCACCAAACTGCGGGAGTTTTTGTAAAATATGTTGCTCTTATTTAACTCCATATCCCCTTGCTCGCGGAAGCACTTGTTGGTTGCAGAAGCATTTTCATTATGTACACTCATCAGGTAGAGCTGCAGATCTATGGAACACACCTTTACGCATAGTAAATATCCTTTTGATAGGAAAACAAAGCAAGTGAACGAAATTCACAGATGGGCCAATAAAACGAGGGAAACAGTCAAATATTTTTTCCCTAAAAGTGCGGGATGAATGGAAAGAATAAAAAATCGTCAAGGCGTGAAACGTGTAACACCACCGACAGACATACAGACAAAAAGTCCGGAAAAATAACATAAAATTCCAAAGCATTTTTTTTACTTGTATACATGGTTCCTTGAGCAATTAATGGAAAAGAGTTCTGAAATGCGGACAGATGGGTAAGGTAGGTGTAGCCATTTTGGCACCTTCATGAATTATGAAAAATATCTAATCGTTTTTTTTTTTTTTTTTTTTTGAAGTGACCACAATTAATTTAAAAGTTGTTACAAAATTCGGGAAAAATGTTCCTCATTATGTTGAGGACAACATTTTAACAGTGTTGACAAATCTTGTGTTGTTATAAGCCAGCGATACTCAACCTGAGATTTGTATGTGGCCCATTTGGCATAGTTACATAAAATCCGATTTAAAAACGGCAGAACAAAAAATAAATAACCGAGGCTTTTAAAATACTGAGTTGAGTACCAACAATTGACACCAAACATCGTTGAACATCACACGACAAAAAACGTCATCAACACTTTTACCCCGTTCAATTTCCAATTCAACTTAACCCTTAAGGGAATATTAGTCTCTATTGGCAGAAAACTTGACTCCCTGAACACAACAGACGCGAGTTGCTTATAGAGCTTCAACTGTGCCGCTCATTTTTTTGACAAATGAAAAGAAACACCTCGAATTAGCCGTTGTGGAAAAAATTGATCAACATTATTTGTTTTAATAAAAATATTAAAAACATCACAGATTCCGTGGTTTGACTCGCGCTTATTGTGTTTTCGAAAATCCGAAACCTTATCCAACTCGAACTTTAAATCGTGCATATAAACGTAGTAAATCTACCAACCTAGAAGTTCTATATAAAGAAAAAAGGGAAAAAGGAGAATAGGTATAAAAGTATATAAAACAGTCCAAAAATGTACACAAATTCTTTTAAAACTGGTTGGATATGTTTGCGAATCGTCATTTTCGCAAATGAAATACACAAAAAATGTGTAAATGTGTACAGAAATAAAAATACGGATTCCAATTTGGATGGTGAAATAAGGTTAGTATGCAGCAAGAAGCCAGATCTTGACAAAGTTTTAAAAATCTCTTCACAATTCCAGAAATTTCATTAACATTTTGTCATTTTTTGTATTAAAATACCTAATTACTGTCGACTTCTCCATTTCGCACTTCGGACCATTATCTCATTTCAGCTAATTTCTCATCCTCCACACACCCAGTTAAAGAAAAACTTCCCACCAGGACCGTTTGCAATACGAGAAAACCAACTGGGACGGCCTGAATATTTTTTTCCGAAACCTTAACTGGTCACTTATGCTTCCTCGATAGTGACATTGATGCCAGTGCTGAAATGATCACAAATGTGAGTCATCATATTAAAAACTCTTCAACATCTTCGGTTCCAATGCTCATCGACAATAACAAACCAATTGTTTACTCTTCAGAGAAGGCAAACTTGCTCGTCGCCCATTTCGCTACCAGCTCTACGCTGCCTCACAGTAACGTTGACCCTCCTGTACTTGAGAATGTCAATTTTACCATAGGACAGATTTTTTCCGCATTCTATGCAAATCCGCTGGCACGGATGGTATACCGTCGATTCTTCTGAAGAGGTGTTCTTCCACACCTGCAAAGCCACTGCGTAAGCTTTTCCATCGCTCTTACTTTTCTGGTACCTTTCCTAGAAGCTGGAAAACAGCATTTGTCCAGCCTGTCCCTAAGAAAGGTGAGTCATCCTCCCTCTCCGCCTTCCTTCCCACTTCCCATAGCACAAACATCCCTTCTTTCTTAAGGAATATCTCGAAGATCGAAAGCTTCTCCATGACCGTCAGTATGGCTTCCGCAGCAACCGTTCCACTGGTGATCTGATGGCATATCTCACCGAACAGTGGAACAAATCTTTACACCGCTTTTGTGAAAGAAAAATTATTGCTCTTGATATCTCCAAGGCATTTGATAGAGTTTGGCATGAAATTCTCTTATCGAAAATGCGTGCTTTTGGGATCGATGATACTCTTGTTCGTTGGATTAGAAGCTATCTTCTGGGCCGTTCAATACAAGTGGTATTGGAGATTCAAGTCTGATTCCCACAAAATAAATGCTGGTGTGGCTCCGCGTTGTCTCCGAATCTTTTCCCCATTTTTATAAATGATTTTCTGTCTGTTTTTTCTAACCCACTTAGCTGTTTTGCTATTTGTTCGATAATTCACGTCCTTCGCCTTCGGACGTACAATTGCAACGGTACCGTATGTCAAGCTCATTAATCTCCGATTTATACAGCATTGTCCAATGGGATAAAAGCAATCGTGTGGAGTTTAGTGCTTCGAAAACTCAATGCTGTCTCCTGTCGTTAAAGCTAAACATTCCCTCCATACCATTGTCCATGAATGGCACTTAAATCGAAGTAACCGAAAAGCTCTCAGTACTCGGTATGTGTGCCAACGACGACCTCCGTTGGAACGACCATATATTTGAAATCGCTAAAAATGCTACTAAGTGCTTAGGTTTTTGTATCGATGCAAGAAGTTTTTTTCCATTTCTGATCTGGCTACAATTTACAAAGCATTTATACGGCCAAGACTCGAGTACAATTGCCATCTCTGGGCAGGTGTGTTAAGATTGATAGGAAATAGGAACTGCAGCTGAAACAATTGCCCCTCTCGAACACCGAAGCAATGTTTCATGTCTTTCCTTATTTTATCGTTTCTTTTATAAAAAAATGTTAGCCAGTTGCATTCCTCCCCTTAAAAAATTTTCTCCCGTAATACTTGTCCCGCAAGGAATGCTCATCAGTTCACTCTTGAGCTTAATTTCGGACGTCTCGTGAAATATAGGGATTCTTTTTTTAGCCGAACAACACGAATTTGGAATAGTTTACTCGGCGATATATTTCCTTGCCATTTTCATTTGCAAGCATTCAAGACCAATGTTAATCGACACCTCCTATCCTTCCCCTCCCAATCTTCCTTCCAATCTTTATATTGTGGCCCAAAGCACCAGATCTAAAACATCTTTGTGGCGCCTATGAAAAAAGGTTGAGTATCGCTGATTTAAGCACTCCCTTAGCATCTGTATACAGAATTCAAGGCTCTAGGTTCATTACCTTGTTTTCAAACACTCTTACTATGTCTATACTCAGGAAATAAAGTCTTATCAAAAGAATCATATAAAAGGGTTTTCAATTTCGGTCGCAGATACTTTTTTGTGCGGACGTATTGCTCATCCTCAAGCCCCAGCTACTCATCCAAGTAAGCTAGCGTGGCCTCAAGTAACGGACAGAATATATTTTCCGACTGCTTAGCCAGTGAAGATTGAGACAACGGACCTGGAAGCAGTTCAGTAATTTTTTTTTATAAATTTTGCCATAATTAAAAATCCTAAAGTATAAATTATATGCCATAAGCTGAGGAACTATGTAACATTATTTAGCAAAGATATAGACACACAAACATATATAAATAAAAAAGAAAAATTAAGTATAACAATATCGCACAATTTACTAACAAAAAAATAAAGTCTTTGTCTTGGAGCACAATATAGCAGCCAACAATTTGGACTGGCTTGAGTACATAGATGATATACCTACCAGTTTGTAAAGCCTTTCGAGCATGAAGCCACGAGCCACGAGCCACACGAGAAATAGGAAGATTCAAATGATTTTTTTTTCTGATAGTCAATTTTTATGTGCTCTAGTCCATTTTAAAGTAAGTATACTCAATTGCAGCTGGGACGAGTGTATGGCTTGAGCGTACTTCCAGGTACTTAGATTGGAGTATGTTTCGTGATTTTCTTAGTTTCAGTGCAGGTGCTGGAAATCGTAGGTATCTTGCTTACATTAACATTAAATTCAATTATATTTTGTTAAATTAATTTGAGGTCATAATAAAAAAATAAGTAATAGAATGTTTTGGCAAGCTTCTTGATATCAGCCATTTTAATGTGCTTTACGATAACTTCAGAATGGCTAACATTTGTAAAGGGTTTTTTTTTAGACGTGTGGTTTTCAAGAAAAAATAAATCACGCAATGGCGATCTGAGAATCTTGGTTTTACCGGGTTCAATGAAGACAATCTGGCAAAGGCCACCATCGCCGAGCGAAATGGGCCAAGTTCCCTGCTCATCTCGAGGGTCGAACTACAAATGATCTTCGCATCGTTAAAGAAAAAGAAGTCAGCAGGAGTCGATGGTATACCAAATAATTGTACTACGACATCTTCCTGAGGAAGCAATAGACATATACACAACACTGTTCAACAATGCGCTGAATAGTGCATATTATCCAGTGTGCTGTAAGCCAGCTGTTGTACATCCTCTCCCGAAAAAGGGAAAGGACAACTCCAATCCGGCAAATCTCTGGTCGATAAGTCTTCTTCCGAGTATCAGCAAGGTATTTGAAAAAGTTCTCAATAGAGCTCTGTACAAGTGGGCCGAGGACAAAAATATAATTCCAGACACCCAGTTCGGCTTTAAGGCGGAACATGACACAATTCATGCCGCATCCAAGCTAGTATCTGCTGTCCAATGGAACAATGTTACGAATCAATGCACGAGTGCCTGTCTGGTTGATTTGGAGAAGGCTTTCAACACCGTATGGTTAGAAGGTCTTTATCTGAAACTAACCAGATGGGGCATAAGTAAGCCACTGCATGCCTTACGACATGCTTAATGGTAGAAAATTTGTTGTCAAGAGTGGCAATGTTACGTCTACCACAACGTTTGATATTAAAAACGGTCTGCACCAGGGAGCGGTGAACTCGCCGAATCAGAGAGGCAGTGTCTTCGCACTTGTCTCGGTCTTTATAGAACACCAGAATCGGAGTACAAACACTATTATCGATGACCTCAACTAATGGACAAATCTTCAGGGCTTACTACCCCCAAGATGAATATTTTGAAAGTCCACGTTTAATCCCGCCCGAGGCTTTCCTATACCTTGATAGTCAAGGGCTGATTCAGGATAGATCGGCGATTCCGTTAATCTACCATGTCGGCCGCAGAACCGTCTATAGACGTCAAGTCTAAAGTCTACAGAAATAAGCCAGCAACTATTCCAGCTTTGGAAGACAACATTTCCGAAGAAATTCGGGCTATTCCGGCCGAAATGCTCGAAAAAGTTGCCCAAAATTAGACTTTCCGAATGGACCACCTAAGACGCAGCCGCGGTCAACATTTAAATGAAATTATCTTCAAAAAGTAAATGTCATGGACTAATCTAACGTTTCAAATAAAGAACCGATGAGATTTTGCAAATTTTATGCGTTTTTTTAAAAAAAAAGTTCTCAAGCTCTTAAAAAATCACCCGTTACATCGAGTTAGGCCGTTATTCTATATTTGAATCTGAAAAATCGCAAATCTAAGTAGACATAGGCTTTTCTATCTCGAACAAAATCGTGGGGAAATGAGTCATAAGTTGATTTAGGTTTGTTGTGTCCGGTTGGATCAGATAAATTTAAAAGTTAGTTTTTTGTTTAAGAAGTTATTGTGGTTTGTGGAAGTAAAAAGTGGATAGAAAAAAAATTGAAAATACAATGTCGAGCAGGGCTTTGCAAATGGTGCGTGTTGAAGCTAAAGGAAAGTTAATTATTTGTGTTACTATCTAAAGGGCCAGTTTGGTATAAGTACATTATGTATGTAAAATAAAACATTTGGAGAATAAAACAATGTTCGTATTAAGATTTGCTAAGACAATTATTTTTTCTAAAATTAGGTAAGTTTCAATATACTGGAAACATAGAATTCGAGAGTATAGTAGATAAGCTCGAGTGGATGGACTCGAATGATACTTTGAATGATCCGAATTTCAATTTATCAAGAAGTAATTCAGGTTATTCGAGCTCTGTGAGTGATAAGGAATTAATTGCTATGGGAGCCTAAATTGAACAAGCCAATGTTTCCAAAATCTAAGTTGCGGAGACCGAAGACATCAAATTAAAAGTAATTGAACTAATTGAGCTCTGGACAGAATAAGAACTCCTTCATAGCTGCAATGTTTATTTTATTTCTATTAGATTCAGAAAATGTTGATCAAATAGATCATAAGTTGCTCGAACCAGGATATACCCATATGAAGTGCGACAGCGATCAAGCTCTTATCGAGCGGAAAAAAAACAAATGTTTTCGTTTGTTTCGTTTTTATTTCTAACGGGTGATTTTTTAAGAGCTTGAGAACTTTTTTAAAAAAAAAAAACGCATAAAATTTGCAAAGTCTCATCAGTTCTTTATTTGAAACGTTAGATTGGTCCATGACATTTACTTTTTAAAGATAATTTCATTTAAATGTTGACCGCGGCTGCGTCTTAGGTGGTCCATTCGGAAAGTCCAATTTTGGGCAACTTTTTCGAGCATTTCGGCCGGAATAGCCCGAATTTCTTCGGAAATGTTGTCTTCCAAAGCTGGAATAGTTGCTGGCTTATTTCTGTAGACTTAAGACTTGACGTAGCCCCACAAAAAATAGTCTAAAGGCGTCAAATCGCATGATCTTGGTGGCCAACTTACCGGTCCATTTCTTGAGATGAATTGTTCTCCGAAGTTTTCCCTCAAAATGGCCATAGAATCGCGAGCTGTGTGGCATGTAGCGCCATCTTGTTGAAACCACATGTCAACCAAGTTCAGTTCTTCCATTTTTGGCAACAAAAAGTTTGTTAGCATCGAACGATAGCGATCACCATTCACCGTAACGTTGCGTCCAACAGCATCTTTGAAAAAATACGGTCCAATGATTCCACCAGCGTACAAACCACACCAAACAGTGCATTTTTCGGGATGCATGGGCAGTTCTTGAACGGCTTCTGGTTGCTCTTCACTCCAAATGCGGCAATTTTGCTTATTTACGTAGCCATTCAACCAGAAATGAGCCTCATCGCTGAACAAAATTTGTCGATAAAAAAGCGGATTTTCTGCCAACTTTTCTAGGGCCCATTCTTTGAAAATTCGACGTTGTGGCAGATCGTTCGGCTTCAGTTCTTGCACGAGCTGTATTTTATACGGTTTTACACCAAGATCTTTGCGTAAAATCTTCCATGTGGTCGAATAACACAAACCCAATTGCTGCGAACGGCGACGAATCGACATTTCACGGTCTTCAGCAACACTCTCAGAAACAGACGCAATATTCTCTTCTGTACGCACTGTACGCATTCGTGTGGTTGGTTTAATGTCCAATAAAGTAAACTGAGTGCGAAACTTGGTCACAATCGCATTAATTGTTTGCTCACTTGGTCGATTATGTAGACCATAAATCGGACGTAAAGCGCGAAACACATTTCGAACCGAACACTGATTTTGGTAATAAAATTCAATGATTTTCAAGCGTTGCTCGTTAGTAAGTCTATTCATGACGAAATGTCAAAGCATACTGAGCATCTTTCTCTTTGACACCATGTCTGAAATCCCGCGTGATCTGTCAAATACTAATGCATGAAAATCCTAACCTCAAAAAAATCACCCGTTATTAAGTATCTATAATTTCTAAAAAAAAAATTGCTGGCTGTAAGTTCACATGAACACTTTGAAAAAGACAATTAAACTACAATGAAAACATTTCCAATATTTGATTTTTTATTTTCTTATATGAGATGACGTGTATTTGATAAAACAATGGCTTTTTACTAAAAAAATTAAAACTTTATTTAAAATCCATTAACCATATAATTATCTTTAAAAATTATGGTTTTGAGTGTTCAAAACTTTAGTTAACAAAAAACATAAAAATTGAAGGCAAAACGACCTAAGTCCATATAGAGAAATTAATCATCTTAAATTAACACACCATAACAGCCTAACTTGATTTAAGAAATTTGTTTTTAAAAAATAAATAATGGAGATATGCTTTTTATTTTTTTTTAATTCGCAATAAGCCATAACAGCTTAAGTGTTTATTTCTTAAATCCCTCCTTAACAAAAAGTTTTAAATTTATTTTCTCTTAAAAATAACGATTTTCCTATTCCCAGTAAATTTTTGAAACTTTAAACTGCTCTCCTGAAAATTATGATAAATCGACTTAAGCTGTTATGGCTTGTGGCCACTGATATGTAGGTAGATAGTATGTTGATTACCTATTAACTAAAGTTCTTTACTCACCCTCTCCCCATGTATACTAACGATATTTCCACCAAACTTCACTTTCATATAACAAACCCAGCACCATACAACACACAATCGAAATGGTGATTATTTGGGTGGCATGAAATGTTAATGTCCGTCTTTTGCAGGGAAGTAAATGATGGTTAAGAGTAGCTTCAAGAAAGGTAGATTCGTACGGCAAGTTACGAATGTCAGTCGGCTATACGAATATAAACACGAATACAACACACAATCATACAACACCACTCTCCCATTTTCATCAAAAGGAATCACGGTCCGGTGATCCTCTTCAATTAAAAGGTCGACATACCAATTCTTTGATATGTTTGTGCCCCATTCGGCGGTATGCTTCTTTTTTTCATGTTTTTGTTTTGGTTTGGCACAACACATAAGAAGGGAATACGGAACCCAAACGCAACAGATAATTATTTGATACAATAAATTCTGGAATTAACAATGAAATGGAATTTTAAATAAAAAAAAAATATTAATGACGCACAGTGGTGGAACATAATGCCATGCCATAGGGAAATTGAGTGAGTTAAAACGTACAACTCTATTTTTTTATGTTATGAATGAGTTATAATTACTTTCTCGTTTCAAATAGGTTTGGTGCCACATGGAAAGAGCTTGGATATCTTTTTTGTAAGCTTTGCTTTGCAGTCGATAGCCACAAATGATTTTTCTCTAAGTTAGGGACATGTATTTGATTTGGATTTTCATTCCAGAACCACACCTACACGTCATTGCCCTTTTATTCCAGAACAGATCGCACGTATTTGCTCCATTGTGCCGTGCCTATCCCATTTTAAGCCAAAATATTTGACGGCAAAAACTTAAAGTTATTTATAAAACTTGTTGAAACCACCATTCCAAGTTGTTTCTAGTAAAAATTAAGCATGTCATCAAACTCTATAGTGTAGACCCATTTCAGAATTTCTTAGCAATGCCAAACCGTTTTGGAATAAGTCTTTTGTAAGAGTGGCAATTTTTGTGTAAGCCTCTAAATTTGTACGTAAAAGCAACTTAATTCTGCAAAGAAAATTTCGTATAACCATTCTGTGCAAGAATCTGCACAAAGCCCAACCAAGAAAGCATAAGCTTTCGCCAAATACTTGAGGCAAACTTTAAAAATCGCTCGCCCAACCACCTTCAATCAAAATCAAGCAGCGCTGGGGGGGGGGGGGGTAATTTTCATTGAAATGCCCGATTTTGCCGATTCCATAGAATTCACATCCGTATTAAAACATAAAGTGCACGACTGGGTCGCACGAGCTTGCTCTAATGTGTAACAATGGTCTAGGGGATTGAGATTTTTGAAAATTTGAATTCACTTAGCTAAAACGTTTTTCGGAAAAAAACGAAGTAAGCCATTTAATTTCTTTTACAGTTTTGAATTTTAAGGAAACATTTTTTCAAAATCGTTTGAACTGTTTTTTTTTTTTTATTATCAAAAAACAAATATTTTTTTTAAATTGTTAACAAACCGTTAAAAATAAACAGAAATTAAAAAAAACTCAAAAATTCTGCCATTTTTTTATTAGTTTAAGAGTTTTCTCGGAAAAAACTAAGAATGCAATAAAAATTTAAGATTAAATGTCTATCGATGAAAAAAATATTGAAAATCGTTTGACCTTTTTTTTAAAAAAGTCATTTTTTTAAAAAAAAAAAGTTTTCGAAAAAATTTTAAATTTTTTTTTATAACTAGTATGTCATTATAAGGAAATCTGTATTTTCATCTGGGAAAATTATTTAAAAAAAAATCAATCAACCCGTTTCAAAATATTTCGAAAACCAATCTAAAAACAAAAAAAAATAAAAAATCGAAAAAAAAGTTTTTGAAAATTTTGAGAAATGCAATATTAATTGAATTATAAATGACTTCAAAATTTTATTGAGATCGGGATAATGGTTAACGATAAAACCGCATTTTAAAAAACCGGTTCTATGAGAGGTACCTTTATAAAACAAATTTCAAAAAAATTATTCTAACTGAAAGATGTATTGTTGTAAAAAAAAAATAGCACCCTGAAAGTTTTATCAAAATCGTAGGAGCCGTTTTCGAAAAAATCTAACTTTTTGCTACAGGTACAGTTATTTTTCGACCTAGAACAAAAATAAAAAAAAAAAACCCGAGATATTACCAAATATATACTAAATACCAAGTTTGAAGCAAATCGATCCATCCGTTTGGGCTGTAGAGGTGCGAACAGACAGACAGACAGACGGAATTTCCGGCATGACTGGGTCGCACGTACTTGCTCTTATGCGCCTAATAACGATTGTTAGCAAATGTTAAGAATGCCATCACAATTCTGAAATAACAAAGAATTTATGAAAAAAGTATTTCGAAAATTGTAGGACGAATTTTGATAAAATCCTGTTTATTGAATTTTTTTTTATCTTTTTGTTATGCAGTTTTTAAGAGTAAGCATTAATATACAGCTCATAAAATTTAAAATATTTCCTTAAAAAAAAATTTCCAAAATTAATTTTAAATAGATAACAAAAAAATATTCAAAATGGCAGAATTAATTTCGCTACCTAGAGTTTTTTTAAATATTAAATTTTATACAAATACAAGAACGGCTGCTACCGAGAGAGTAGAAAATAAAATAAATTGCACGACTGGATCGCACGTACTTGCTCATATGTGCGTTCATATTGTAGAATAAAATTTAAGAAAATTAAAGTTAACATCAAAGCATTTATTCGATTTTTGTGACTTTTGATTGTTCGAATAAAGTACGTTAAATTGTATTGGGTGAAATAATTTAATAATAATTTTTATTTCTTTAAGAAATGTACAAAAGTGTGAATTAGAGAAGTCTAAAAAAATGTCTGTCTGTCTGTCTGTCAGTATGTATAACTAACTGCAGCCTAAACGGCTTAAGCGATTATCTTCAAATTTGGTATGTTTTATTTTATTTTTAGGCCTTAAAATAACGGTACCTGCCATAAAACCGTTTAGGAAAAAATTTTTTTTTTTTCGAAAACGGCTCCAACGATTTTGATGAAATTTTTTGAGATTTTTTTTGTTGGCAATTGGCTATCATTTGCTCGGAGCCACATATACGGGAAAAGTCTATTAACGGGATTTTTCATATAACTGGTGTTTTAATTTTTGGTTTTTGGCTTTCTCGGTAACGGCTCTATGGATTTATGTCAAATTTTGTATTTAAAAAGATCTAGATAGAACTTTCTTTTCTAATTAAAATAATTTTTTTTTTTTGAAAAATCAATATTTTTAAAACTAATCAAAAAAAAATAATTTTAAATTTTATATTCACATGTATCACATGTATATTAATAAATCTAAAAAAATGCATACCAAAATTTAAAAATAAAATTTCTTTTCAAAAAACTACAAATAAAAACACAAGATTTTATCAAAATCCGTCCTACAATTTTCGAAATACTTTTTTCATAAATTGTGGCCAGGACAAAAGAACGTAAATAAATGCCTATTTTAAGTGAACTTGTTTCTTTTGTTTTAGAAAATTATCTTGATGTATTTAACTTGAACATTGTTTCTATATTATTTTGATATCATTGCTAACGTAAGCTTTTTAATTTAAATAAAATTTTAATTTAAAAAAAAATAATTAGATAAAAAAGATAATAATAATAAAGAGTGTTACTATTGTAGTAGTAGTAGCCTGAGATGTGATTTGTCGTTTTTTCGCCTTTTACAACCGAGGAGGTGCTGCAAGAATGTGTGATCTGAATACTACTGCAACAAATCGAGCTTCATTTAGTTTTTAATATTCATAACAAAATTTTAATTTATCATCCCTTATATGTTGTACCCTACCCTACCTTTCATATATCATTAAAAAACATGAAGTACGACGGGAAGGGGGGGGGGGGGGTATCTAATATCCAAAGCACCTGCATGCGCAACAGAGGAAAAACTATTCCAAAACCTGCTCCGACTCAAAACAAACATTTCAACTTCCAACTGGCAATGTAACAACACTTGTAGTACATACGAATGCGATCCCGATGATCGGTTAGTTGTAAGGATAGCAACTCGAAAACGTTCAAATACTAAAAAAAATATTTCACTTCCATATTACTTTAATTATAGGTTCCTGTATTGACCATTGTTTAACTGGAAATGCACCGCACTGGTGCCGTAGAGAGCTTCATCCCTATGTTGTGGTTGTGGCCGAAGACAATAATTGGACTAGTGATCCCCCTGACCATTGTTGCTGTGTTTTTGTGTTAGGTACTCAAAGAAGGTCGTTAGGGCAACCATAAAGTCAATGCCTCTAAACGCTGCAAGTTTGGTTGAGCAATGCAATTTTTTTTTTTTTTGTCTTTTTGAGAGTTTTGGTTTTTCTTGCGCTGCTGTTTTGATAACTTTTTGAATCTTTACTGGAAATGGTTGTTACCATTATTGCGGTGACTGCTTCTTTCGACCATTTTCCCCTACTTTTTATGGTTTTTACTTTTTTTTGTGTTCTTCTTACTCGTCAGTCAGTTACATCCGCAAAGTGTTCACTAGACCAAATCAAGAATAAAAAAAAAACAGTGGAAAACTTAAATTCAACAGGGAGTGAATGAAGAGGGATATACTTACTATGCGGTGCATGTGCAAAGGTCACTGCAGTGTCGCACATACCTGCTTAGATAGAGATTTCTACTCTCTAAAGGGCCAATTATAGCTATCATTGAAACTCTAATTTGATTGTGAGGCGTTCAAAAAGTGAAATCAGGTTGATGCAAAAGCAAAATTTATGACTTAAATTATTATTAAAGATAAATAAAATAGTTGTTTAAGCCCGATGGGACATATAAAATGATTTTTAATATTTCAATGATCATTGAATAATCACTGGACGGACTATCTTATCATTGAAATAGTCATTTTATGTATCCCACTGGTCTGGAATAAATATTTTCTTTGGCTTAAATAATCATTTAAGTCATAAGCTTTAGTTTTGGATCAACTTAATCCTGATTTGAGTTTTTGAACGCCTCAAAATCAAACATTAGCATTTCTAACGATAATGATAGCTTTTTTTATTTATTTTTATTTTATATTTATTTTTTTTATTTTCGTGAACCCTTAACTTGCCCTTAAAGTTCCTATAAAACATAAGAGGAAATAATTGAATTATAAAAAAATATTCGTATAGAGTGAGCCCAGCAAAATGATCATAAGTTTCTTTTTATGTATAGGCAATATAAGAACACTATTTTCAAGCCAAACGCTTCACCGCATACGGTTACACCGACACTGTTCTCGAGAGGCTAGTGGCCAAGTTTTCTGCGCTAGGTGACATTTTTGGAAAAGATTTTACAATTTTTGTGTCTCGTGTATTGATTGCCTTAATAACGAACAATATTGTTCAGCGGAACGTTAAGGTTTTCTAGTTAACTGGCATAGAAAGACATCCATTAACGGAATCTGTAAAAGAAAAGTAGACTTTCGGATTAGGCTAAGGCGACCTGGTTAGAAGGTAGATAGATACACATACTTGAGTCATTAAACCTTGGTTGCTCCTAAATCCGAGCCAATTATTTATTTTGTTTTATTTTGAAAAAAAAAATATAATTAATAATTAATAATTCATAATGAATCTATACACATAAATAATAATGAAGTGTCTGTTTTTAATATCAAAATGACAGCTTTTTAGTAGATGCATGTGACAATAGTACCTACTTATAACAAAAACACAGTTTTTAAAATTTTTTTCTATCTGTATGTCTTTCTGTCTGTTTGTTCCGGGTAATCCCGGGAACGGCTACACCGATTCTGACCGGGCTTTCACTGGCATATTGCTGATATTCTAGGGAGTAACTTAGGCTATTTAAATTGCCCACTAGGTGGGGCTGGGGTGTTTTTTTTTTTTGGAAAATTCGTATATATTGGCCAATTATGGCGGTATTTTCACAGGCAGAAAGCTGATAATGTAAGAATTAAGTAAGGCTATTTTCAACTACCCCTAGGTGCCGCTGGATTCCTTTTTTTTTTGAAAACTATTATTTATGCCCCGATTTTGACGGGACTTGCACAGGCAGATAGCTGATGGGTTAAGGCGTAATCACCCATTGTTGCCGTTGGGGTTATTTTACAAGCAGATAGCTTACTTTGTAAGGAGTAACTAAATTTATTTTGATTACTAGATGGCGCCACGGCGAGAGCAACGCCGGTTGGGTAAGCTAGTCTAATATATAAAAATTATAATTTATTTTTTTTGTTTGTTTTGTTCGTATTTAATGCGCAGCCATACCCAATCGCAATGAAACTTTGTCCGCTTATTGCTTGCACCTACGGGAATGTTATAGGCATAGTAACATAAATTTACAATAGGTGGCGCACATGTCGTACCGCAAAATGTATTTGAAAGAGTCATATAAAATTGCAAATTAATGAATTGCTGATGTAAAAAAGAGGGGAATAATGATTCTATCTCATTCCATAATGAAAGTTCTTGAATGGTTTGAATAATGCTCTGCAGATGGCGCTACAAAATAAATATAAAAAAATGTGCAAGTGTGAAAAGTGAAATAGTGAAAGTGCAATAGTGAAATAATGAAATATGAATACTATTAATCAATTGGATTACAGATTCTTTCTAAGGGAGGCATTGTTCTGTGCACTGTTAGCAGATCTAAGGTTAGGTGGATTATTGTTAAAGAAAATTAATTTACAATGTGTCGTGGAATCGATGGCTTAATTCGGTAAAAATTAAAAGTAAAAATTACTATTATATGCATTAGACCTCTTATTCGAAACAGTATTAGGAGATGGAGTAGTGAGTAGTGACCCTTGGTTTAGTGATATATCCTTCGTATAGGGTAAAGGGTCGTGGCTCGATTCCCCGTCCGAGCCGGGTAAGGAAATGATAAATCTCCAAGAGTAAAATTTTTCATCTCATCACCGTTCAAACTCGATGGTAAAGTGTAGATATGTAATACACACGCACGAATGGTTGATAACTAACCAGGCCTTGGCTCTTTTAGTAGCTGTCGCAACAGTAAATCCATTTATATTTATTGTCTTTATATAAATACATTTTTATATCTTTTGCTAAACAAAACTCCACTGCAGATCCACTCCAATCTATTGCAGTTTTTGTATTGATCAGGCTCCTAAGACGCCTGATTAGTCTCGGTCTCCCAAGTACTTAATTAAAAATAGGAAATTCCTAAACGTTCCCATGCAATTATGCATATTTGATAAGAACCCATTGACACGCACTTGACCAAATAG
The DNA here is from genome assembly GCA_963971375.1 of Platycheirus rosarum. Classification (NCBI taxonomy): domain Eukaryota; kingdom Metazoa; phylum Arthropoda; class Insecta; order Diptera; family Syrphidae; genus Platycheirus; species Platycheirus rosarum. The sequence goes on from OZ020511.1 coordinate 2,879,768, forward strand.
CAACCACCCCTAGATCATTGCAGGCCTAAAAGTCGAACAGTAAAGAATAAGTGGGCCTTTATCGACTGTTCATTTGGAGGGGTTCTAAAAAGACAACAAGTGTAATTATTCGCCCCGACACGGTACACTATCAAAAGTGTTACACTTAATAACCACCCCGCTTCAAATGGTTCAATTTATTTACGATTCCATCTAACTTTGGGGTGAATATTGTGTTTTAGTTAAACATTAACGTCAAGTTTCCCAGGATATAACCTTCATAGAGAATTTTTTTTTTTTTTTTTAATTTTGTAATGAATGCATGTTGCATAGTGTTGACAGTCATTTTATGGCAATTAGCGTGGGTCTGTCGGTCCAACAGAATTTTTTTCGGTAAGTGCTCACCCCTTAAGGTCATACATATTTTCTCGCGATCGGCGAAATAGTCTGTGATTATTTGATATTCACCAAAGGAAGTTTTTTTGAGTAAGCATAAGTCACCGCCCCTGCATGTTCGACGGAACGACAAATTAGTTTTTTTTTCTTCTGGAGGAAACAACAAATAGTGTAAACTATGCATTTTCTACCATTCCCTCAATGTAAGCTGCATTTAATAATCCCCTCTACCTGCAGGAATTGTGTGTGCAAGCAGCAAGCCTTTAAGGGTTATATATTTCTATCAAAGCAATCAACAAGTTTACTTTCTGATTGACAGGTTTTTCTGGAAAAAACGAACGAAGTAAATTTCATTCATATAATTCTAGGAAACCACCTGTCGGATGTGAACTAAGTATTTAAGCCACTGATGTAGAGCTCTATGGCCAACGAATGCACACATTAGGGAAATTTCCAATTAAGACTTTTTGGAAACATTACCATTTGAAGGGCTTAGATGAATAAGTAAAAAGTGAGTTTGTTTTTCTTCCGCGTTGGATTTTTCTGGGTCTTTTCGCTTATAAGTGGATGTTTGAAGTTTCTGAGAGTTAGCTTACAATATCTAAAAATTTTTTTTTTTTTTTTTATAATTAACGCGCGCCCAAGGGATTATTTGTTTCCCTTTTAATGTAACACACTGCGCGGGCATTAGAAAGATAGGGAGCGTAGAGATAGGAGGTGCCGATTAAAATTGGTTTTGAATGTTAGCAGATCAAAATGGCAAGGGAAAATCTCGCCGGGTAAACTATTCCAAATTCGTGTTGTTCGGCTAAAAAAAGAATCCCTATATTTCACGGTACGTCTGAAATTGGGCTCAAGGGTGTACTGATGAGCATTCCTTGCGAGACGACTATTATGGGGAAAAACTTTTGAACATTTTTTTTATAAAAGAACCGATAAAATAAGGAAAGACATGAAACATTGCGTCGGTGTTCGAGAGGAGCAATTGTGTCAGCGGCAGTTTTATTTTCTATCAATCTTAACGCTCGATTTTGTATTCTATCAAGGATGTGAAGCGATGTTTGCGAAGCACCTGCCCAAAGCTGGGAGTTATACTCGAGTTTAAGGCGTATAAACGCTTTATAAATTGTAGCCGGATCAGATGGGGAAAAATACTTCTTACACCGATACAGAAAACCTAAGTATTGATGTTTGGATTGTTAGAATTTGGTAGTATTTTCAAGAGCCATAGGAACCAACGTAGCCAAAATCCTACAATTTGTAGTAATTTATTATCTGCAAACCTGTTGATATTTCAATCAATCCCAACTGATCTCAGTTGAATTTATTGTATGGTTTCCAGAACATTTCTTTTAAAGAGAACATATTCTCTTTTTAAAATCTGATCTATTTTTCACACTCTTTTCTTATGAAATTCTTTTTTGCCCTCGTTTTACTTGCGATTATAGGGACTACCTATAAGGCAAGTTTAGGATTCGTGAATATATAAAAAAAAAATGAGATAACAATCAAACATGACATTACGATCATAGTAAACAAATAAATTAAATAATTGGTGCGACAGCTCCTTAAGGAGCCAAGGCCTAGTGACTTATACTCTCAACAAGAGTATGTAATCCAGCTGAACGTATTTCAATTAAAAATAACACACTTTTGGTTTAGGACAAAATATTTTATTTAACCAAAAATAACATTTTAAAATATCCAAATGAAAACGGAGAAACAACATTGCAAAATTTGTTTGAAAATATCAACTACTTTTCACATGTCACATCTGTCAACAAAAACATACTGCCAAGTAGACGTCAGAATGGGTGGAGTGTACCAGATCATCCAGGGATGGCACAATTAAACCAAAATTGTAATACATTTTCTAATAGAGATTTAAATGCCGTCAGCCAAATTATGTTAAAAAAATTGAAATATTTTTTCTTGTTTGAAACGCATTTTACTTTATGAATCTTTTTCTAAATTTGAGAAATATTTTAGTGGTGTCAAACTTATGTGGGGTGAAGCCATGAAATCTTCTACGAAAGGTCGTGCAAGCGGAGGTAGTCTGTATGGCATAAAAACATCACTTTTAAATACTTATGCTTTTAGTGATTGTGAAGATGCAACAGTAGTCAAATGTCTGTAAGAGGAGAATCGACAGATGATTTTGAAAAGATGTACAATACAATGCAGTTTTTAGTTTAGCTAACAAGAGTGTTTTATTGATCGGTGACTTGAACGCAAGAATTGGCGATGCACAAACAATAACTTCACAAACTGTAACAAATTCTGCGATTTCCCTCCCCTTCAGAAACACAAAAGACAGCATTTGCAACAAGAACGGTGTTGATCTTCTTCAGTTACTTCAAATGTACGATTGCATTATTTTGAACGGTTGTACGGACGGAGATAATGAAGTACACTACACTTTTATCGGAGGTCAAGGAAAATCCGTCATCGACTATTGTGCTGTAAGCAACAGCTGGATTAGTCTAGTAAAAAAAAAATTGCAGTTGAATGTGAAATGCCAATCGTGGTTGAAGCCGCATGCGAATCTACGCCTACAGAAATAAACCTAAACCCCGTCTTTGCTGGAAAAACGTACAAAAAGAGGCGTACCAACGTAATTTGGATGATCTTTTACTACAAAATGACTTGACTGATCAGTCCACCGATTCACTATGTAGGCACCGACTAAAATGATAGAAACGAAGTCATCTTTTAAGCAAAAATGGTTTGATAAAGACTGTTGGCAAGAACGTAGAAAATCTTTTGCGCTTCTTCGAGCTATGCGATCTTCAAACAATCAGCATATAAAGACTTGGTATATCGAAGCTAACACACACTACAAAAATCTGTGTCTAGAAACGAAATTTGAATTTTATAACCGACAAGCCTTAGCACTAGACTTTTGGAAAATCACGAGAGAAATCAATGGATCAAATTACAAAATTGGTATAAGCGTATCTGCTGGAGACCTTGCAACACACTTTGAACAAGCGATTCTTTTTCAAATTTTTCATACGCTGAGCCACTTACTGTTGATGAGACACTTGACGTAGGTGTTACAATTGAGGAAATAAATGATGTTATCTCCAGTGCAAAAAATAGAAAGGCTCCAGGTGAAGACGGAATACCGTACGAGTTTTTCAAAAAATGCAACACCTTCATTCTTTAAAAAGTCTGTGATTTTTTTCCAATACATAAAAAGGTCCATTAGACATAGTACAAAATTACAGAGGAGTATCTTTTATGAATACCATTGCAAAAATATTCTGTGGAGTTTTGGTAAATAGATTGGAAAAATGGGTCGAGCAGAAAAATCTTCTAACTGACCTGCAGGCTGGATTAAGAAAGGATTATTCAACTGTAGATCAGATAAGTATATACTCTCACATCTATTATCAAAGCGTTTCATGCCCGGAATAAAAAAGTTTACTCTTTTTTCGTTGACTCCAAAGCGGCTTTTGACCTTGTCAACAGAAATGCCCTTTTCTATAAACTGTCTTAACTTGGCATATCTTCAAAATTCATTAAGGTAATCAAAGAAATGTACACGCATACCAATGTAGCAGTTTGGGATGGTAAAACCTATTCAGAATGGTTTGAAACAGACACAAGTGTGAAACAAGGCTGTCTGCTCAGTGCGTTATTGTTCTCTCTGTTTATAAACGACGTAGTAGATGATCTTCCAGGAGGAGTAAGAATTGCTAATACCACAATCAATGTATTGTTATATGCAGATGATCTCGTCATACTTTCAGAATCTCCAGACATCAATCGTCTGTCATGCTTTTGTAAGAGATGGGACAGATAAGACGAAAATGATGGTTTTGCAATGGAACTACCTCTTCAAACAGTTAAAGCGGTAAAATATTTGGGAGTTATTCTGAATCCAACATTAAATTTCAGTAAACATCTTACAGAAAAGGCAAAAGCTCTCAAAGCTTTAAAAAAATGTGTTTTCCAACAAGAGAGTCGCTCTATCGGCAAAATGTAATTTTTTTAACGCTGTTGTTAAATCAACTCTCTGCTATGCCTCTCAGGTTTGGGGTTCTTATGAGTATGAAGAAATTGAAAAGTTCCAAGGAACTTTATTAAAAAAACTGTTCAATTTTTCACTCAATACACCCAGCTATGCTATCTCAGAGGGGAAATTGAAGTTTTATTTTTAGGCCTTCAAATAACGGTACCTGCCATATGACCGTTTCTAAAATGTTATTTTTCTCAAAAATGGCTTCAACGATTTTGATGGAAATTTTTGAGAACTTTTTTGTCGGTATTAGCTATCATTTGATCAGAACCAAATTTACGGGAAAAGTCTATTAACGGTACCTTTCATGTAACGGTTTTTTTAATTTTTGGCTTTCTCGGTGACGGCTCTTTGGATTTCTGTCGAATTTTATATTTGAGAAGATCTAGAAAGCCAAATAATTCTGCATATCAAAATTTTGAATAACTTTTTTTCTAGTTAATATTAATTTTTCAATTTTTGTTTTGAAAAATCAATATTTTTAAAACTATTAAATTTTAAATTTTTATAACCACAAGTATGTATATTAACTTCAAAATTCAAAATTTCAATTTTTTTTTTTCAAAAAATCAAAAATAAAAAACAAAAAATCGAAAATAAAAAACGTCGTTCAATTTTCGAAATACTTTTTTCATAAATACTGATAGCATACTCCATTTTTACTAAAAAGCGTTAAGTGTCGTGGTTTTGACAGACAGTTGTTCAGATAGTGTTATTTTTCTAAGTTTTAGGTAAATTATTTTTTAAATTATATTCGACGATGTGACCGCACATTATGGGCAAGTACGTGCGATCCAGTCCTGCATTTTATTTTATATGTTCTCTTTTCAGTCTCTTTTCAATATTCCCATGCAGAATTTCAAGAATAAATTTGATTCCTTTCATTAAGCTAGTATTAGACGGTCCTTGTAATGTGCCATTGCCGTGACACTGTGACGTCACAACAAAATAGGTCCTACCACCATCACTGCCGTGACAAAAGTAATCGTGTCAAGGCTAGGTACAATGACTATCACACGAATGACACATGTCTGTCATTGTTGTCCCAAAATACAATGAACGTCAAAGTGTGTCACGGTGATCTTTGTTTCTCGGTGTCGTGGCAATGACATGCAAAACAATGACGATGACACAACGTGATAACTCTCAACATCATCTCGCCGTCAACTCATATTTTGGGTATACGAAATTGCAAATCCGATAGCACCACTAAAGCTATTGAATAAGAGGGTGTTCAACTCCGAACGAAATTCCTGCTGGTTGGGACACAGTCCTTGCAGCGACAGTCTACATTTCACGGTGTCCCATCAACAATTACAGGGCTATTACACGGTGACGGCAATTTGTCACTGCAGTGAATCAAAAGTGACGTGTCGTCATTGTTATTGTCACGGAAATGACAAGCAAAACAATGACGATCACACGACGTGACACTTTAAAGATAGACAACTAAGTCATAGTGACGTCAGAGTGTCACGGCAATGACACATTACAATTACCATCTAATACTAGCTTTACTTTAATTTTGAGATGTCATGAAATATCAATTGCTGCAATGAGTGACACTGAAATCGCCAATTGGTGTGAACATAGAATAAGAACAAAGCACAGAAGTGCGTTAAATGTCAGTAAATGTTCTTGTCTCCGCTGTTAAGAGTTAGTTACTGCTCAGCCGTGAGTTGGCCAAATGACATCCATGAGACGCCCGCCGTTGTCAGCAACTCGGTCTCTGCGAGTCCACTACTTAGTAAAGTTTGAGGAAAGATCTTGGCCTACATTCATATAAGGTCCAAATGGTGACAGAATTAAAGCCAGCGGACCATAAATAGAATTAGTACTACATTTTATCGTCAAATCATGATGAGACTCATTTCTGGCCTAGCGTCTATAAAAACAAGCAGGATTATCCATTTTGGAGTAAGATCCTCATGAGACTCTTGAGACTCCATTACATCCCCAAAAAAATCACCGTTAGGTGCGGTTTACATGCCGAAGGCGTCATCAGGACCCATTTGTTTTTAAATCCGAAAACGGTGCAAATATTGCCGTGAATTTCGACGCTACAGGCAAATGATTCGTGATTTTTTATTCCTCATGTCATTGAAAATGATTCGGAGGAGAAATGATTTCAACAAGATGGCGCAATATGCTACACCGGGTTTGCTCGAAAAAGTGGTGCAAAATTGGACCGACAGGATGGCGTTCCTAAGGCGCTGTCGTGGAGGCCATATGCCAGAAATAATATTTAGACATTAAATGCAATGAAATTTGTGAGGTAATAAACCAAAATTGGTTTGTTGTATTTGATAAAAAAAAAAGTTCTATGCCCCTTATAAAAGTTATATAGTTTTGGTTCCGCTGCAAGCGGGGGGAATAGTATTATTCTGACACCCTATTTTATTGAAATGATTTAAACTCCTATCACTCAATCTATGCGACTATCTCTAGTTTTTTTCCAAAGAAGCAGTCATTGGTCTTGGGTTGCAATACAGGAAATAAGGCCATTCTTCAGTTTCAAGAAAAAACCCATAAGACCCCATTAGCACACATAACCTTTTGCAGTTTTAATTAGTTCCTTGAATTTTTTTTTCAATATTTTTAATTGACGTATTCGACATGCAATAGTTAGAGGTAGAAGAGTGTATGATAGCTGAATGGTTATAGAGATTCTGCAATTTGTTTCCCCTTTTTGGCACATGCAAGTAAAATCTTAACTCAGTTTAATTCAGCTAAGTTGAAAATAAAAATAAGAAAAAAATTAAGCGGAATATGAAAACAATATAAAAAACGGTTCGCTGATTTGAAGAGTTTCTTAGAGCGTGAAGCCACGAGCCACACGATTACAACTACGAGACAGGGGGTTCATCATCTAGCTATTTGCATTAATTTATTTATTTCTTCCATCATTCGCGCGCGCGCGCACATTTGAAAGTTTTTTTCGCTCTTCTTCCCGCCTGCCATCTGATGCAAGCCCCTTTATGTTTTGGTTGAGAAACCTGGAAAATTATCAAAAATATACCACAAGATGCTGAACACTAGGTCGCGTAATCTTATGTTTGAATGTAAAAATTACAAGAAAGTTACATTATAATAAGAATAGTTAAGGGAATGTTTTTGATTAATAATTTTTTTTTAATTTTTGATTAAAAATCGTCTAGATAATCATAAGATCATTAATTTACCTATGTGTATTGATTCTTCCCATTGTTCCATTGGACATCCGAAATTTTTGGTATTACACTGCGGCTCATCTAAATAGGTTCAATTTTTTGCACCCTACTGTTAGCCTTTCTTCAAATATTTTGCATTGATATACTTTTTTTTATGTTTATATTGAAAGAGCATAGTTTTTATGTATTTTTAAAACTCATCTACCAATGAAAGAAGAAATTCTTTAAACTAAGAATATAAATTAATCAAAATAATTTCAAGTGTTTTAACAATTTGTTAGTTTTCAATTAAATGTACATATTAAATAGTTAGCTTCAATACCAAAAAAAATTAAATTTTCAAAGAGAAGACAAATTTCATGACAAACTTTATAAATACCTTGCTGATACCCGGAAGAATATTTTACGGCACATTCACTATACACGGTTAAAAAATTTGGGGTACCTTTTAATAAAATTTGGGTTACATACATGTATGGCAACACCAAACATTTTTTTTTAATTTTAAATTTATTTATTTCTTTATAAAACTTACATTGTAACATAGTATCGGGTTTTCCAATTGGGACTTGACAACTTTGAATTTAACTTGTGAACGCACCCTTTCACTAATCATCGAACTGTCAGTGTCAATTTATTCAGTAACCTCAACATTTTCATCATGGTAAAGTAAACACAAGCGAGCAACGTCTGCAAATTAAACAAATTTTCTACCGAAACTCGTAGTCGGTGATCGCAACACTAAGAGCGTTGAATTGTTGAATTTCATCATGAATTATCTTCAGTGACGAAGCTCATTTTTGGCTCAATGGGTTCGTCAATAAACAAAATATGCATTATTGCAAATCCAAAAAAAATAACTGTTTGGTACGGTTTGCATGCCGACGGCGTTATTGGGCCATATTTTTTCGTCGACGATAACGATCGTCACGTTACTGTGAATGGCCAGCGTTATCGCGCCATGATTAATAATTATTTTTGACCCAAATTGGAAGATATACGGACTTGGACGACATGTGGTTTCAACATGGATGGTGCCACAAGCCACACATCACACCTTGCAATCGATTTATTGAAGAGTAAGTTTGATGAGCGTGTTATCTCAAGAAATGGGCCAGTCGATTGGCCGCCTCGTTCGTGCGATTTAACGCCTTTAGACTATTTTCTTTGGGGCTACGTTAAGTCATTGGTTTATGCTAACACGCCGATTAAGTTCGAGGAGCTCAGAGCCAATATTAAACCGAAATGTGTGCCCGAGTCATCGAAAATTGGGTTCAACGAATCGACCGCTGTAAACGTGCCTTCGGTGGCCATATGAACGAAGTCGAGTTCCAATCATAAATGTTTTTTGATTGTACTTCAAGGCGATACTAAAGTTTTTGAAATATCTCAAATTGTTTTATTTAAAAAAAAAAATTGTCAAGTCCTTATTCGAAAGCGAGTAGAGAATTTAGCTTTTGGATTCACGTGCTTCGTTGACAAGGTTGTTTCTATAATTATCTGCATTTACTTGAATAAGGGTGTAAAGTTGTTTCTTTAACATATTGTGATGTGGCAACAAAATGTTTAGATACTCGGAGGATTCATTTTGTTTGTAAATTAACGACATCTGTGGGATTTATTGTGAACAACAACCATGCCCCTAAAAGTATGATACATATTTGCAATATGTTCTGACTGAGTACTAAATCGAACCGAAAGCTTAGATTGTGCCAGAACCAGACGGAAGCTTCCAGAAGCTTTTAAATTTGTATAAATACTTGAGTAGATGGCATTGAGAGTTAAGTTTCTTTTCGAAAGTGGAATTGTTAACAAATGGAACCGTTAGTAAAAAGTGATTGAATTGAGATTAAATAAAAAGTGTTGGATTATAAAAAACGTATTTGAATTGTGAATAAGCGGAATAAGTTAAATTTGCTATTATTTAAACTGAAAGACGTTGTGTTTCATATAATAAAGAGATTTGTTGTAATTTTGATTGAGTTTTATTTGTCGAACCCCAGGCCAAAACTTCACAATATCTAAATTACTACTAAAATTCCATTGCAAGTCCTTATTGTTAGAAGAGGCAATATTCTGCCCTTTCATCATCCACCAGTCCTGGTTTCTTCCTGCATAAAGCAGCAGTTTTTTTCGTAAGACGAGTATCTGGATGCGAAGCAATTTTTATTCTATAGTCTGTTTGTATCTTGGGAGTAGAGGTCAAAATTTTGGTTAGAGCAGTTTCCAGATATACTGATTAGTTTGGAGTATTTCTCGGCAGATGAAATAGTTTTTTTTTTTTTTAAAAAAAGTTTCATTGAATTTTGTCAGCCTCTTCGAACTCATCCGTTCCCCACACTTGCGCCGCGTAAAAAAGTGTTGATTTGACAACACACAATCAAATATTTTGTATTTAGTTGAGCGAGTGACATTTTCGTTTCTAAATATTTATTTATTTTTGTAATATGTTATAAGTAATATAAAATTTAAAAAATTGAGATAAAACATAAAATATAAACATTTATATGAAGGTTTTTTCTCTCCATATTTTTTTCTTCCAACTTTAATATTAAAACCCAGTAAAGCAATTTAAAATCAAAAAATTATTTTTCAGTTGTAAGATACAAAATAAAATATCATATCTTTGTACTGTGCAATGACATTATCAATTTGTAAAAAATGTAAAATTTAAATGGATATATATATATCTATAATATTAAAACAAAAAAAAATTAAATACAAATTTGAGAATAAGAAATCAACCTAAAAAGAAAAATTCAACTCCGGAGTTCCGGATTCACACATACATACAGTACCTATGTATATTATACAGAAGATACTCATTATCAGAACCCCCATTAGGGCAATAACACGTGCTTTTGTTAAAAGGCTAATGAAAAAAAAAAACACAAAATAATTAACCTGAGAGAGGCTCCTTATCGTTGGCGATCGGCATTACACCTGTTCTCCTTCCTTCCTTGCAACTGCAACTGCGCGCGGCACAGCCCAACAACGACTCCTGATCATCATTTTATCATTTTTATATCGTCATACGGTTGATGCCGATTTCAACAATGACGCAAGGAATATTTTATGTTTTACTGCTTCCTTATGTGGCTAGGGTACTCCCTAATAGCAAACATACGGAAGAATAGTTCGTTGGCCCAAGTACAATGCACGGAGGAACCTATTCGACCCTCGCCCCTGTGATATTTCAAAGAGTTTCTCTGTATTCGTGCAAGTAACTAAATTTTAAAAAATGTGTAATTTTCTTAGGTTGAAAATTACGACCGTTAGTGACGGCTGTTTTCTTCATATATATCCTGGACAACGAAGTCGAAGAACCTTAAACACATTAGAACTATACTGGAAACAGGAACTATTGACATGTTGGGAATGCATCAGCAACAGACTTGCCAATAATATTGCCAAATATATTAGAACAAATTTGGCAACAAACAGGCTTAGTTACAATAGCTTACACTTACATACATACATATATGTATTAGATAATTATTATTAAATGGAAGTAACCATATAAACACCGTCATGTGAGATGTGACTTTACATCCCACAACACCTGTTGGGTCGTCAACATTTACCATTTCAATGAATAGAAAGAAATTCATATCCTTTAGCCATTAGCCAATTAATGGGGCCAGAAATAAATACAAAAAAAATGATATCCATTTCAGTGAGATAAGTCCTCTCTAGCCATGTCTTCACGTGAGGCTAGACCACGAATTAGTTGGTCACGATACGTTTTTTATATCTTAACTTTGCAGATTGTTCGCTTCATTCGAAAAAAAAATGTATACAAACATTTTCTAAAAAAGGAATAATCATTGATATTAAATCGATTTCATCGACAAAGATGAACAACAAACGAATCTAGGAACTACCATCCAATCGGTTGGATACGATGGAAGGTAACAATAGCAAAAATGGGCACGACTGAGTCGTACGTACTTGCTCCTATGATAGATAGATAGATAAATGGTTTGATTTTATTGTTTTTCAAAAAAAAAAAAAAAAACACAATTTAATGTTTACAAAGTAAAAAGTAGTTCTTTAATGAACAAAGGTGACTGTAAAGTCTCGTTTTCCTTGGTATAAGAAAACATATTTTTTAAACATATGGCGCAAAATTTTAAACATTATGGCGCAAAATTATAGACGCTTTAGTGCCAAACTAAAAGAAATAAAGTTTGGCACTAACATTAACAGCGTAGTTCTTCAATTATAGACGATTCAAAAATTGATTTTCTCTTAGTGTGAAACTAGATTTTTAATAACAGGAATACATTGCATTATCTTTGTAGTGTGAAACTAAAAACTCTCAGAGAGAATGACGGCTCGCTCTCACAAAACGCCATTTTGAAAATATAAATACACACACACCCTGCCTAAATCCAATAACAACAAAATTCCCTAAGGCTCTCAAACTTTCAAATTTGATTTTAACTAGTGCAGGGGTTCTTTTGTTTATAATTAAGAAAAACTTAGTGCAGAACTAAGCATTTTAAGTAGTGTGAAGTTAATGTATTAAAAATAGGTTGTCTATAACTGTGCGCCTATTCATTTTAGCAATAGAACCGACTCTAGTTAAAGAAGTTCTTTAGATACGAGCCCTTGTTAAACATTTTCTCAATTTTAAACAACATAAACAACCCTGACAACTAGTGTGGTGTGTGGTTACGTAACGTAATGTAAACAATTTTTTCCAGGAGGTCAATTCCCGATCTGTGAAAATGTGAAAAGATAAAAACTTATCATAATGCGTTGGAAGTGTTATTAATAAATATTTAGTAATTAAATGTCTTAAAAAAATAAAAAAAATAATAATAAATTATAATTAAGTAAATAAAGAAAAAAAGAATGGAAATTGCAGTAAAATAAATCGGTCCTCCATCATTTGGCTTCGCCATACATCGTTGCTTGATCTCAAAACTGCGGGGCTCTTCATTGTATGTTTTGGTTGTGAAAAGTAATTCACCATTTTGAAAAGTTTTTGACGCTTGTTTTTTTTTCATACATTTAGAATCGTATTTAACTTCAAAACGTCAACAAAATGTCCATTTCACAGTTTCACAGATTGAGAATCTACCCCAACACGGCTTGCTATTGACAGAATAAGACATTCTTTTTTTTTTTTTTTGTACGAAATTACAAAATGTCGTCTGGTTAAAGTATACTTTAAAAAGATAAACAAGTGGTTTGCTTGTTTTAAAGTTAGACAAGTTGTTTAAGGTTAAAGTATACTTTATGTCGTTTAAAATTAACATAGAGCCGACCTTCGTTTTATATTTTGTTTTTAGAGCCGACTCTCATTTTAAAAATGATTTAGAGTAGGTTGTAATTATATAAAATTTTGCGCCAATACCTTAACAGTTTTTCTACCGCATCATGCTTTTCATAACCCCAAGTTTTAGCTGCTTACAACATTACCTATTCAGCTACTAGCCGTGTTTTTTCGGAAAAGCTATGGGCAGTGAAGTTGTTTCTTGAAACTAAATTCATCGTGTAATGGCGATTGCGACAAAGAATGGAACAATAAAGAAGAATTCGAACAAGGTGCATGCATCTAGTTGCATCGTCTAATAGTGTGCTTCTACACGTTGACTGGCCACCCATGACTGTTTTCGAAGTTCTCTTTGTTATTTTCTTTCCATGAGTCTCGGGCTTCTACACTGTTGACTTTTTCGTTTGACTGGCTTGACTCAAATTTGGCAGTCCTCTATGCTCTTTTTTCTGCTTGAAAATGTGGAATTTTTTTATTTTTGACATGAAGCAATTAATAACAATAAAATAATATTTTTTTCACGCTCGAAGTGCTCAGTTATGTGGCATTCTCTGTTCAACAAATTATTTTTGCCAAGTAAATATGTAAAAAAAAATCATAAACAAATATGGGAGAAGTCGTTCACAGCGAAAACGACTCTACAAGCACCGAAAACATAATAAAGCAACACAATGATAAAAAGAAGAAGAGTTTTCTCCACCAAAAAAGTCAGTGAAAGAGTTACCCTCGACTCACATCACATCTCTTTTGCTCTTATGTGAGTCAAGACTTAACAGACAACGTGTAGAAGCACACATAGCAGACAGCGGAATCGCATGTGCTGTGCCGGACGCACCGCATCAAGTAAACCAACTTTTCTCTCCCGCAAATGCGTTGACTTCAGATGTCAATGGCAATTTGAAGTTTCATGTGTTCGCTAGTGATGGGTTGTTACTTAGCGTAATTTTTGCTGCAACTTAAATAACAATTACAAGAAAAAGAAGGGGATATAAAATAGCAATCATACTTGTTCAATAGAGAGAGGAGACCAAAATACTGAGAATTTTTTTTTTTTTTTATTTTTAATTTTCAGATTTCAGATTTTTCTTGCAAAAACGAACATTAAACAAGATTGATTTTTTTTGGAGATCGTTTGAATGCCATTTCAAAATTTGCTGTCATGTTTTCACAGCTATTTTCTTATATACTTTCGAAAGTATATTTATAGGATTAAGGCCGTGTTTGTGTATAGTTTTATATACCAAATGGCATTTTGTGAGAACTAGTTTTCATTGATACTCTCAGAGTTCTTAGTTTTACACTAGAAAAATAATAATGGGATTTCCTGTTATTTAAAATCTAAGTTCGGTCATCTATAATTTAAAAACCCAACCTTACCACCATATTTTATTTGTTTTAGTTATGTATATATTAAAGCGTCTATAACTTTGCGCCATTGTATCTAATGCGGACTCTAAGAACTCGTTCAACATTTTTTTAACTATTCACATTAATTATTGCAAAACTTTTCAAAACCACAACAAAATCGAAATGAAATTCAAACTTCGGTGATATTTGGGAAATGTCATATATTTTAGTGCAAACCGGTGTAAACCTTCCTAAAAAACAAGAATCCAAAAAAAGTGATCTAAATAGGTTTTTTTAGACGTGTGCTTTTCAAGAAGAAATAATACACATATAATTTAATGTTATGGTCAAGAATTTAGCTTTATTATAAATATAAGGGTATTATGTTTTAAAAATGATTTCGGCCAAGTGGCCGCCGCGGAGCCGGCAGCAATTGGAGCCTTATGTCAGCAATAACGCGGCAAATGTTGCCAGTCTATTCATGTTAAAAATGGCAAACCAAATTGAGCATAAATCAAGTGACAGCTGTCAAAAAGAACAACTCCGAAATAAAGTATTTCCAGATTGAAAACCATACGTCTAAAAAAAACACCCTTTAGATAATAAAAAAATCTTTTGTAATATTACTACATAACAATTTCTATCAAAATGCAAAATTACAAAAATAAGGAAAAAAATATTCTCTGCACCAACACCGTCAACAGCGAACAGCATGCTGACCAGCGAAAAAAATTCAAACAGATTGCCACCAGCACCAATGAACTGAAACAGAACAATAAAACTGGCAGTTTTTATTTTTACAGTATTGTGCCCCTGATTATCACTTGTGTAAGTTGGTAGCAATGGAACAGCAACAGCAAATTTAGGACTTTGGTCTAACGACGCTGTTGACGTTGTTGTTGCTGGTCTATTCTAGCTTGAGCAATTGAAACACATAGGTTCTAAAATAATGGCGGCCGCTGTTGCTGGTGCTGTTGCTGTTGCTGGTTCAATCTGTTTCACGCATAACACTCTTAACTCAGCACTCGACCCATCGCTAGTTCGTTTTACATTTTGTGTCAAAATAACGCAACGGATTCATTTGGTCACCTCTTGTTCTTAAAAGGCGGAGTACTCCGTTTCGTCAAGATTCATTGAGTTTTGCATACGGACGTAAACTGTGCAAGCGAACGCATTTTACGGACGAAAACTTGACAGCTGGCTTCTGATGGTGAAAATTTGACATAACTCAATAGGATTGGAATATTTCGGTCAGTTTTGACACTAGCTCCCGCTTGCTTCCGACCATTATAGTTAGCCCTTTAATTAATGGCTAAAACACTATCACACTTCAGTTTTGGCTTCGTCACGTTACATTTCACATGTATCCTAAAATTTGCTGGATACTTTTCTCAACACGTTAACAGCTAATGAACAGCTGACTGCGTTTCTCATTTGCTTCGAATTTTGAGACAAAAAAAACCAAAACACAAGGAAGGTAAGCTATCCAAAAGATATGTACATAAACGTACGCATTGTAACTTATAATATGTTTTTTAATTCTTTATTATTTTTTTTTTTGACAGACGGCGGCTTTACCCTATTCTTGGTTTGAGTTTAAATTCGACGTTATGGTTGATGTCCTCACTAACCTGTTTACACCTTGACTGGTTGGTGTCGCTTGTGTAAGATTGTTGACGTAATTTGTGTTTTGACGTTCATCTTCATCCTTCAGATTATTCAGCTGATTGCTTAAGGACGGAAACAGATGCGCAGAGAGGCTGCCTGCATCTATGCATGCAACGCTGTCCCAAAAACAGATGTGCATACTTTTTAGCTTTTAAGAATCGCAGTTTTACCAATGGACATTGTTGTAAGGTTGCAAAAAAAGATACATTAAAAAAATAATAAAAAAAAAAATAAAAATAAAATAATAAAATTAAATTTGTATGAATACTGTATTTGGAGAATAAAAATTCTAACGAATCCGACAGAAATTATTTTGATTGAAGACTTTAAGCAATGATTTCAGTTTTCAGGAGATAGGTTACAATTATTTACCTGTATATAAAAAGTAGCACAGAAAGAAATGTGTTAGCAAAAGTGTCACAGCGGTAACCCTGATTGACAAGGGTGGTATATATTAGTATTGCCAGATATATTTTATTTACATTTTTTTTTTGTTATTGTGGCAGCAATGAAGCTAGGCATCTATTTTAGGAATAGATCCATCGTGCAGAGCTGGCTGCATGCAGACCATGGAATGGGTGTTCCCTCATAAGAATATGTGCAATTTATTTTGGCTGCATGGGAAAAGGCTGCACATCTGTTTTCACCCTAAATCTGTTTGATACATGCGGTTTAGGCCGTGCTAAATTTTGAAGTTTCCATTGCTTGTGTTGGTGTAAAAGAGAAGACGATAAATAGAATTTGTTGTTCGTGTCATTCGTCGTTAATTAAGTGTTCATGTAAATAATTTATCTGTGATGGGAATTATTTTTCAGAGATCTCGAATTGTTGTTTCAAAAAAATTAATTTTTATCTTGGTATTTTTTAAGCTGCTATTCGTTTAAAAATTAATAAATTTAATTAAGATAAATGTTGTTCTCTAGAAAAAAAAGGTACTAAAGGGTGTTTTTTTTTAGACGTATGGTTTTCAAGAAGAAATAAAACGCATATAATTTAATGTTATGGCCATTATGTTTTAAAAATAATTTCGGGCAAGTGGCCGCCGAGACTGGCTCAAATAAATTCCAGCCCAGAGAACCATTCTTTGACTACTTTAGCAGCAATTGGAGCCGTATATCGGCAATAACGCGTGGAATGGTTGTCAGTCTACTCATGTTTAAATGGCAAACCAAACTGAGCATAAATCAAGTGACAGCTATCAAAAAGACTTATTCTGAAAAAAGTATTGCCAGATTGAAAACCACACAAAAAACACTTCATTAATGTGGGAAATAAAGGCGAATAGTGGGTTAAAAATAAAATTTTGACGCAGCAAACAGCTAAAATTATGCCCCATTTTGATAAAATCTTGTTTGCACAAAACAAAAATTTTAATTTTTGGTATGCAGTATTTTTAATATACATCTGATTACAAAATTTTAAATAATTTTTGTTTAGTTTTAATAATGTTGATTTTTCAAAAATTAATTTTAATTAGAAAAAAAAATTATTCAAAATGTTGATATGCAGAATTAAATTGAGTACCTAGAACTTCTTATATATAAAATTTGACAGAAATCGAAAGAGCCATTACCGAGAAAGTCGAAAATAAAAAAAAAACATTAAATGAAAGGTCCTTTAATAGACTTTTACGGTACTTATATTTTGTTTTGATATAATAGCCACCAAAATACACTAAAAAATTTTTAATCAGAATCGTTGAAGGTAATCGATTTAGCCGTTTAGGCTGCAGCTCGTTATACATACAGACAGATAGACATTTTTTGTCACTAAAATTTTAGGCTGTCATGTTTAATTTTTATGTTGATTTTTTTTTTATTTTAACAAATCCTAAACTTGCCTTATAGTACCTATAATCGCAAGTAACAATAAAATGAATGCGGCGGTGTAGGGATGTTACGGACTCTAGATTGGAATGCCTTTTTCTAGGCAAATATTTTGCGTCTGTGTAATAGCGGTAGTGATAAGATACATATTGTTGGTTTAAGTTTTGTGTCCGTTACTTGTAGATACAATGGGCACGTGCGAAGATTTATTCCTGAAATCTAAGAAAATTCAAAATTTAAGTTTCAAACAAAAAGAATGACAATGGTATTCTAATGTATGGTCAAACGATAAGTAAATGAAGTATTAACCCAGGGGTTGGCAACAATTTGGCGAGAAATTTTTTTTTTTTTTTTTTAAGGATGTGCCGAGTTCCCAAGAAGCGCGCATAATTCGAATCATATAGTGCCCTAAGATTAAGGCTTACAAACAACTGAAATAAGGGCCATAATAGTCATAAAATCATGGAAAATTACACAGACATGGAAACCCAAACCGACTGTACTGTACTGCTTAGATGGTTCAAAAACGGAAGCAGGGATAAAGTCTGGTATCTTCTCGATAAACCCACCAAAAATCAGATCAATAAAGCTGGCTTTTTACCCTCTGATAGGTCCCCGGACACTGTGACATTCACGGAAATAAAAAGGCTGATGAACTGGCCAAAACCGGTTCATATATGAAACCAAGCCAAACTATACCCTGGGTACTTGAGTCACTGGATAATAAGAAAATAGAATTCACGAGAATTTCCACAAAGTCGCAAACGACAGATCTTTGGCCAAAACACATTCAAAAACTAGGTCGACTCCGCCGGCTTAATTGGGTCTTAAGCTAAGATTAGGCAAGCATAACTTCGCCTTCGTTCAGATCGGATATTCTAAATTGACGTTCTACTTCGCCCAGACAGAATGGTACGTTCCACAGTACACATACATAACTAAGGTAATATATTGCGCAGGTTGTCAAAATCTGATCTGTCACTAAAAATTAAAAATGGTGGTTGTTAGAGACCAACATCAAAAAAATTTATGAACAACGTTCATAAAACACCTCACGTTTGTTTTATATTTTTATTTTTTTCTTGCTATTTAAAAAGCTTATTAATTACCACACACTTTAAAATATAGCCACGATACCTATCTATTAAAAACATCTACAAATAAACTAATGGTCTCTGGCGGCCGCCATTTTACTTTGATTTTGACAGATACGCAGAAGATTGCCAAAATAAAAACTCTACCTGAGATATGTGTACTGTGGATTCGTTCTGCTTTACAGTGGAATTCGGTTCTTCATCATATTTTCAGCATACGCAGCGATTCTGCTACGATCGTTTAAGCAAGCTTCTGTTCGAGATCTGTAGCCCTGACAGTTCCTTTTTTTTATGCTCTGTATTTTTCTCTGAGAAGTCGGGTTTCCTTTTTTTTTAGTGGAGCATGTGAGCAGTTCTGGTCATTCTATGCACCGCCACCACTTTGTATGCTTCCTGCTTAACTGCAAGTGCTTATACGGTTTTCAGCTTACGCAAATGGTTGAGCTATTCTTATGCAAATTCTGCACATAAAGTTGTTGCATTCTAAAGAAAAGTTTGATTTTGAATAATAAGAGACTTAAATTGAACAAAAATATGAAAGGTTGCAAACCCCTGCGTGATTTGCAATTGAAATCCTAATGACGCGTGGTATATACTAATAGTTCGGCACGAAACAAACAAATAGGGTGTTTCGAAATCTATATATTTATATTTTATGTATGTTCTGATAACATATTTACATATAGAAATTGGCGTTTTTTTTTAAACTTAATGTTAAGTTTTAACACGCAATAGGTTAGTCATTTGAACTAATATTCCTCTTAAAAAAATATTCCTATTGTCGCTATTCTAAAATTAAATCGCTGGGCCGTAAATAAGAAAAATGATGATTTCATTAATATCTATTACTTAACTGAAATTACTTATTTAAATAAAATTAAATAAATAAATTTTAAATCCAATTAAAAATAATAAATAATTTAACGAAATAGGACATACGATGTTTGCCTTTCACTCTTACTGTTGTGGATTTTAATAAGCTATCTCCTTTGAAAACTCTCAAATGGTTGCTGTAGTGAGCATTACAAATTGACATAATTCTCAAACAAATTTCGGTAGGGTTGCCAACTGTTTATTACGATTTCATAAACAGAAACATGTAGAAAAAAAATTATTAAATCAAAATCAAATTAAAATAATCTCTTTCCACACCACCAAGAGATAAGATAGTAGGCGCGTTTTTTAAAGGGTCTCCAGAAGCCTATAATCTCTTTAACGTACAAATAATGTTTATTGCAATGCACTATTTTAAATATTACACACAAAACCACCTTCTTTAATTTTTTTGTATTTTCATGAACAAAGAAACTTTTTGGCATTTCGAATCAAAATTGCATTAAATGAATGAACCGAACTCTATCAAAAATTTGCTCAATAAATAGTATTCTTCCATAAGAAATTGCCAACAAATATTGTATAACAGTTTTTATATTAAAAAAAAAACAATATATGTAAGCAGAAAAGACGCAGTGACAACACCTTTTCCTTAAACTTAAAATATATGCTACCAAAAGCTCAAAAAAAGCTTCAATTCTGAAAGCTCCATTTCAAAAACCAGAGAAAAAGGTACCTTATTAAACACAAAAAGCAAGAGGCAAAATGGCAATCAGTCTCCTCATCGCCACCTGACAGCCGGGGAGCAGACAAGTCAAGGTGGAATGTAAGTGGGGATTTTTGGAATGTTACAAAAACAATTTCAATGTGTCAACGGCCTTGGCTCTGATAAAGCATCGCTTCCCGTGAGATCAGCGAAATCAAGCATCGTTGCGCGTGGTTAGTAGAAAGATGGTGGACCGTCAGAAAACCAACTGCGTGCTGTTGACATTTGTTATGTGTTTTCTATTTTCCGTTCTCCTTCTGTCTTCTCTTCTGTCCTGTATCAATGTCGTCTTTTGTGTTGTCTTGTAATTGTCTGAGCCGAAAGCCTCAGTAGCCAGTGCTCGTAAGTGTTTCTACTTCGTAGATTTATCACAGAGTTACGGCAATTTGTCACTGCAATAACCAAACATTGCCGTGACACTTTGACGTCAGAGTGTCACGGCAAAGACACATTACGGGGGCCGTCCAATACTAGCTTTATGCAAATCCCTGCCACCAAAATAAGATACAAACGTCCTATCTTCCCTGTACACTGACGATTTTTACTTGCAATTTATAGAGACAATCAGACATGACATTACGATGATAGAGAAACATATGTATTTGAGTTACTGGCAAAATTCTGTCTGTCCGTCTGGACGGATGTACAGTGTACTACAGACTAAACGGTTTGGTCAATCGTCTTCAAATTTGGAAAATAAGGTTATTTTGACATTCTCCAGAGGACTTTTTAATATTTTTTTTAACTCAAATATTAACGGTACCTGTCATATAACCGTTAAGTAAAAGCTTAATTTTCTCGAAAACAGCTCTAAGAATTTTATGATAATAGTAGTAATTGTAGGATATGTTTTGGTGAAAAAAAAATTAAGATGGTGAGCTAAAAACGGTACCTCCGATAGAACCGTTTTTTTTTTCTTCGACTTTCTCGAAAACTGGTCATCCGATTTCAACGAAAATTGATATTCAGGAAGATGTTGATAGTCTAAGTAATTTTACTTTAGTCACTTTTTTACCTTTTTTATTTCCTTCACTTTTGTCAGCCACCTTTTTCATTTTAAGTACTTTTTGTGTTCCTTATTCAATAAAATATCCTTATTTGGTGTTGACGTAAGAATAGTTGCATGCTTTTTTCCTTGCCTTTTCTTGCAGCTCTAGCAGATATTTTGCAAGGTCGAAGTAGACGTTCTTTAAGTTTTCTCGAGACGTTGATGGTCCAGATCT
Organism: Platycheirus rosarum; assembly: GCA_963971375.1. Classification (NCBI taxonomy): domain Eukaryota; kingdom Metazoa; phylum Arthropoda; class Insecta; order Diptera; family Syrphidae; genus Platycheirus; species Platycheirus rosarum. Next base: position 2,901,379 of record OZ020511.1, read on the forward strand.
GCCAGAAAAGTTACCTGATGCCCTTACTCATCGAAGCAACTTTAGAGTAAGCATTTTGAAACAGCCCAGCAACTTCAAAAGGAGTTATTTTTTCACCCAGGCCAGATTTCAGAAATAGGTTGCTTCTTTTCTGTAGGCAACCTTAAGGAGGCCATAAAAAGAGACATCGAACGGTTGCATTCTATGTGAGGTGGAATCGACAGCATTACAGTGTTGTGACTCTTACAATAATCGTAAGTTGAAAGTGATATGTGGCTACTATGGTTGTCGAGGATGAGTAGAACTGGTTCTTCAGCAATTGGTTTGGCATATTTTGCGAAGTGTTGGGGCCACTCGTTAAAAATATATTCATTGATCCATCCATTTTTGGAGTGTTTATTAAGTGCACCTGGGGGAACGCCTTTCTCTAATAGATGAGTAAGTCTTTATCGAGCAAATATAAACATGGGAGGTTTAAATACCCCAGCTGCACTCATTGCACACATCGCTGTAATATTTCTTCCTCTTTCCCAGCTCGTGATGGATCCTACTCTCTTTTGACCTGTGGATGCGAGATGTCTCATCACAGTTGTAGATGTTAATTGGCGAGAATTTATATTGCTCCATCAATTTTTCCAAAAGTTTGAAAAATGAACGCACTTCTTCCTTATTAAAAGCAGTGATACGAATCAAGCTGGTTGCTTCTGCTTTCCAAACTGAAATTTTATTCCTTCGCAAGAACCCCTTTAACCACTCCATTCCAGCCATTTAAGATTCATTATTGCACTGGTGCTTTACCTTATTCTTAATGGCATACTGGTATGCAGCACTCCGAATCTGTGCCACAGTGCAGCCATAAAAAATCGATGCCAAGTATTTTAATTGTTCAGCCATTTCTACTTCTTGATCAGGAGTAAAAGTTGAATGCCTTCCTAGGGTGGGATTGGAGAATTTCTGCCTCTTTAGTCGTTCTTGTAAAGTGGAGTATGGAATTCTTAGCTTCTTTGCTGCTCCATGGAGAATTTCTGCCTCTTTAGTCGTTCTTGTAAAGTGGAGTATGGAATTCTTAGCTTCTTTGCTGCTCCATGGAGAATTTCTGCCTCTTTAGTCGTTCTTGTAAAGTGGAGTATGGAATTCTTAGCTTCTTTGCTGCTCCATTCGTCCAACAGAATTCTAATAACTAACAAAAAGTTTTTATTAGCAAAGCATTAATAAATTATCAAAGTTGCAAGAAAAAATTAGAATTGATAAAAAATTTATTTTGGGTAGGACTTACCGCTTAAGAGCTGATCATCAATATTTACATCACGAACACTGAAAACAAAAACACCGCCATAAAGTCAAGAAAATGGCTTCTAACACAAACTGGGTTTACACATGAGAATAAGCAGCTGTCAAGGCACATTATAAAAATATTTTATTTTTAAAACACAGGGTTACATTTGGAGATACGGGGGTGGCCGGCATTGCCCTCTGGCCGACATTGTACTTGTTTCCCCTATCGTGATACAGTACTTAGTTAGATCGCATGTCATAGTTACTGCGTATTCATTATTCTTATCTGTTAACTGGAGTGGATCAATAGTATCTATCAACACAACAGATCACCTGGTAACCCTGCTTTGTTATCAAGTCTTTAGCTTTTGCGCTCCAGAGTTTTAATTTTTTTTACTTAATTTTAAGCCGTTTGTTTAACATTACAGTGATCTTTAGATCGTTTTTAGTAGTGTCCTTACGTAAAAAAACATTTAGTTGCGATATTTATATTGCGGTAGTGTGTGAATTGATAAATTAATAAATTAATTTTAACACAATATCTTAAAGTGATGAAATAAACTAACAGTATCGTTAATTTTAATATAAGCTGTGATTTTCAACTTATTGCCTTTTCACAAATTTATTTATAAAAAGGCTTATAGAGTGAAATTTTAGCTTTCAAAAAAGTGGTTATACTTGCCTGTGCGATAAATACTTTAATAAATATCTCAATTTTAAGATATATTTGCATATATTACTACTTGTAATCCCAGATAAGGGTTGCCAAGTTGTCAGTTTCTCACGTAAAAAAAAAAAAAAAAAGAACCTTGTGAAAATGAGTGAACTATATTGCTTAATATGTAAAAAAATATTCTAATGAAATTATGGTCTTCTGCTCGGTTTGCCTTCAACAAGTACACGCAAAATGCATTGGAATCAAAGGCAAAGATTGCATTACTATTGCAAAGAACATAGCAACATTTCCGTGGATAAATTATATTGGAAAGTAGTGAAATTGAAAAAGCTTTTTAATAGCGCGCACTCGATATTCTCGGAGTTAAAAGAAATTTTTGAATGTATCTCTTTGGCCGTTACACACTAAAGTTGTAGGCAACACACAACACCACCTCGCAATTAAGGCAGATATAATTTTTTATAACTATTTGAAAAAAGAAAATATTTGTATTACTATTGTAACGGGTGATTTTTTTGAGGTTAGGATTTTCATGCATTAGTATTTGACAGATCACGCGGGATTTCAGACATGGTGTCAAAGAGAAAGATGCTCAGTATGCTTTGACATTTCATCATGAATAGACTTACTAACGAGCAACGCTTGAAAATCATTGAATTTTATTACCAAAATCAGTGTTCGGTTCGAAATGTGTTTCGCGCTTTACGTCCGATTTATGGTCTACATAATCGACCAAGTGAGCAAACAATTAATGCGATTGTGACCAAGTTTCGCACTCAGTTTACTTTATTGGACATTAAACCAACCACACGAATGCGTACAGTGCGTACAGAAGAGAATATTGCGTCTGTTTCTGAGAGTGTTGCTGAAGACCGTGAAATGTCGATTCGTCGCCGTTCGCAGCAATTGGGTTTGTGTTATTCGACCACATGGAAGATTTTACGCAAAGATCTTGGTGTAAAACCGTATAAAATACAGCTCGTGCAAGAACTGAAGCCGAACGATCTGCCACAACGTGGAATTTTCAGTAAATGGGCCCTAGAAAAGTTGGCAGAAAATCCGCTTTTTTATCGACAAATTTTGTTCAGCGATGAGGCTTATTTCTGGTTGAATGGCTACGTAAATAAGCAAAATTGCCGCATTTGGAGTGAAGAGCAACCAGAAGCCGTTCAAGAACTGCCCATGCATCCCGAAAAATGCACTGTTTGGTGTGGTTTGTACGCTGGTGGAATCATTGGACCGTATTTTTTCAAAGATGCTGTTGGACGCAACGTTACGGTGAATGGCGATCGCTATCGTTCGATGCTAACAAACTTTTTGTTGCCAAAAATGGAAGAACTGAACTTGGTTGACATGTGGTTTCAACAAGATGGCGCTACATGCCACACAGCTCGCGATTCTATGGCCATTTTGAGGGAAAACTTCGGAGAACAATTCATCTCAAGAAATGGACCGGTAAGTTGGCCACCAAGATCATGCGATTTGACGCCTTTAGATTATTTTTTGTGGGGCTACGTCAAGTCTAAAGTCTACAGACAACATTTCCGAAGAAATTCGGGCTATTCCGGCCGAAATGCTCGAAAAAGTTGCCCAAAATTGGACTTTCCGAATGGACCACCTAAGACGCAGCCAACATTTAAATGAAATTATCTTCAAAAAGTAAATGTCATGGACCAATCTAACGTTTCAAATAAAGAACCGATGAGATTTTTTAAAAAAAAAGTTCTCAAGCTCTTAAAAAATCACCCGTTATATGATTTATCTAAAAGCTAACTTTGATGCAATGGTTGAGTATTTGTTGTCTTTTTCGTGGCAGAATATTTTTACCGGTTCTGATTTAGAAAACATTTAAAACAGAATGCTAACCCTGTCTGGTTTAATAGGAGGTTAGGCAATCTCAAGAATCAAAAAAGCAAAGCATATAAGTTAAACAAAAACAGAAAACAAGATCTTAATCTTCGAAACAGCTATCTGGATTGTCAAAAAAAATTTTACTATTTGAATAAATTTTTATATCGTAACTACATATTTTCTTTTGAAAATGAACTTAAAAGTAATAGCAAGCGCTTTTGGAATTTTATAAACACCAAACGAAAGTCTATTGGATTACCAAGCTGCATGAAGTACATTGACACAACTACAAGTAAAACATCTGTAATTTGTAATTTATATGCAGATTACTTTCAATCAGTCTATTCTTCAGAATCTGTTATAAGTCAAGAGCTTCCAGGGGTAAGTGAATGTGTGGATCTTGGGTCACTTGTTCTATGCCAAGCGGAAGTTGAATTATCCCTTGTAAGCTTGGATATAAAAACAAGCGCAGGTCCCGATAACATTCCTCCCATACTTTTGAAAAACTGTGCAATCGCGTTAGCCCAGTCGCTAACGCTGATCTTTAATTTATCTCTTTCCAAAGGCAATTTCTTGAAATCGTGGAAAATTTCGTTTTTGTCTCCAATTTTTAAATCAGGGTCTAGACACGAAATAACAAATTACAGGCCAATCTGCAAGATCTCTGCTATTCCAAAACTATTTGAAAAAATAGTTTATAATAGAATTTCATTAATTATACAAGACAAATATCAGTCTTTCAACATGGTTTTGTAGCGGGCAAATCAACATCAACAAATTTAATGATTATGACTAATGACATTATATCTAATACTGAAAAAGGATATCAAACTGAAAGCTTTCGACAGAGTGAATTACAAAATTCTACTTCATAAGCTTTTCTGTTTTGGTGTTCATTCATCTCTATTACTGTGGCTTAAATCTTATTTGACTGGAAGAGTTAAAGTTGTGAAAACTAAAAACTATAAATCAGAGGATATAAATGTCCCATCAGGTGTCCCCCAAGGTAGTCATTTGGGACCACTGCTTTTTCTTCTTTTTGTCAATGATATTCCCACTATCTTTCATGATTCACTCTGTCTCCTTTTTGCGGATGATCTGAAAATTTATCGAAAGATATCCAGCAATTCAGACTGTAGTCTTCTGTTAGCCGACTTGGATAGATTGGCCACTTGGTGCAAGGTCAACTACATACCTTGACATTAATATTGCTAAATGTCAAGTTTTATCCTGTCACAGGAACCATAACCCATAACCCTATAACATTAAATTAGGAAGGGTGGCGCAAAAAAAAGATTTGGGTGTTATTCTTGACGTTAATCTGTCATTTCATCCTCATTTTGATTACATGATCAACAAAGCTAATCAGATGCTGGGAGTTTAATGAATCCTACACCCTTATAACATTGTATAATTCATTTGTAAGATCCGTGCTAGAGTATTGTTGTACAGTTTGGAATCCATATTATTCAAATTCATCAAAAAGAATAGAAAATGTTCAAAGAAATTTTACGAGATATGCTTTCTTTAAATTGAGATAGAGAATCCTTAGACCTTCCTATGAAACTAGGTGCTTATTATTTCGTATGAAATCACTGGAAACTCAGTAATGTTAGTCCGGGATATAATAACTAGGCACATTACATGCTTTCCGCTTATAGATTTATTCGATAAAAATAAGGCACCCTCGAGAATTACACGCCATCGATTTGTTATACATGAACATTTTCATCACAGAAATTATGGACGCAATGAGCCCATGAAATATAGGGATTCTTTTTTTAGCCGAACGACACGAATTTGGAATAGTTTACCCGGCGGGATTTTCCCTTGCCATTTTGATCTGCAAACATTCAAAACCAATGTTAATCGGCACCTCCTATCTCTCCCCTCCCTATCTTCGTAATGCCCGCGCAGTGTGTTCTACATTAAAAGGGAAACACATAATCCCTTGTGCGCGCGTTAATTATAAAAAAAAAAAAAAAAAAAAAAAAAAAAAAAATTCCCGTTGCATCAGAGAAGCTAATGCAGTATGCTCTATAATTGATTTAAATACGAATTGTACGAGAGATGCTTTTAAATCTTATGTTCTTAACCTTATTTAATTTTAGTAAAAATTATTTAAAATATGTAACGCATTTATTTATTTATTTTCTTATTGAACAGTTGCGTATAAATTTAAGTGTATTTCTTGTATAATATTCATACCCACCTACAAAAATTTACATATTCCTATTTAATTGATGAAAATAAATAAATAAATAAATAAATAAATAAATAAATATGAAAGGCTTTTTCTGTTGTGGGTGTTATTACCATTGGCTCTTTAGTTTTAGTCAGATTTTTTATTGAGGCAAAGTTCGCATCACTTTATATACAGGTCACATAGCAAACGAAACACCCTGTTCTACCTTCCATGAAGATGATGCAATGCATTTGAGTCTACCTACTTATTAAATGCAAAGCCAATGACGTTTCTCAACACGTGCTCATGTATATAAATATGTACACACATATGTTCAACATGTGCGCAACCAGCTGCAACTACATTTGTTGTTGTTTTAGTGATGATGGTGAGCATCCACCAACTTCCATTGCTTCCTTGTCAATTGTTATATCTCCTCTGGAATACTTGAGGTTAGTCCAAGACATAACTAAACCCAAGATGCAACTCTGTCTAGAATCCTATCCTATCCCCTACTGCCGTAGCCAATGCTCTTATTTCCGAAAAGCAAAACAGTTCCTCGATCCTCGATCGACGTTCATTCATTGAAAATATTTTTTTTTTTAATATAATTATTTGTTTGAGCTATATGCAGGCAGAGCACTGCAGAGAGTGCATTCAGTTAATGCTGGCTTTGGCGTCTGTGCCATTAGGGAAGACAACTACAGCATGCCTACCTATGTGCATCTGCAAAGTGCATCATCATGCTGCTGCATAATATTGTATAAAATATATTTATATTGTTTTACATTGTTCTTTATCAATCGGCTACTCCGGAAAAGTGCACAATATTTGGGATAGTGCTACTAGCTTCAGGAATATATATAGGTGCTCCAGAACATGTAGATAATAAGACAGAAGCCTGCAGTGATACAAGGGAGTATAAAGCACACCAGAAGTGACCAGTCTATCACTTTCGGCTTGGCAAGAGCAAATCGATTGTACACTTAGCCCGGATGCCCAAAGCACGTTTTTTCTATGGCATTTTATTCGGCCGAGACGATGGACGATTATCTGGGATTCTCATTCTAGGTATTGTTATTGCATGCATAGCGGCATAATAACGAAGTTATTTAGAGGGACGTGTCTCTAGAATTTTCTGATTTAAAAAAAAAAAAAAAAAAAAGTTCACGGAAAGTTTGGTTTATTCAATAGATATGTTTACAGGTCGTCACCTGAGTCCTGTCTTGTTCAATAGACCATTTTGGACGAAATTGAGTTAGGTATGCGTTCGTCATAATTTTGTTCAATCTCTTTTACGTTTAAAGTTATGGAGAACTGTTTTCTTCAATGAATCTTACCATTTTTACAATCTTTAAAAACATAAGCGCAAAATTATAGTCATTTGGCTCGACACTAAAACTTATTTAGTGTGAGACTAGGTTGAAATTTCTATGAAAACATCAGCTAGTTTCACACTAAGTTTTTGATAATGTCGACTTTATTTGTCTATAATTTTTTTTTCTTGTTCAATATCCTTATATTCTTCATTCATTTCTATTTTGTTCAATATCCAAATATTTTTTTGTTTTATTTGTAGGCATTCATTCTATCTTGTTCCATTGTATATAGACTGCTATAGTACTATCATGGGACCATTGTATATACATTGCCTATATCATGAGACGAGAAAAAATCTTTTTACCTAGAGCCGCTTGGAGTGCTAGTGTAGGGACATTTTATTTGAGTGAGAGAGAATTAAGAGCATGGTTTTTAGTGTTATGCTTTGTGCTTAGTTTATTGCGCATGTGCAATGTGACAATGTGAGGCAAGAAAAAACCGAAGGAGAACATGAAATAATTCAGTATCTTGTTTTGCTCATTGTACATATGTGTATAAACTGCTGGCAGTTTTGAAGTTAATATATAATGGTTTCGCTTAGCTGAGGCTTAGTTTTTTGTAAGGATTTATACAAGATCCAACATTTTCATTGTTTACGTTTTTTTATATGGAATATGTAATATGAGAACTGGTTCTTACATAAGTATTTATATATGCGTACGTCATTGACCAGACTTTTGATTTGAGTTTTTTAGGATTTTCAAGTTTTGTATGAGCACTACCTACATACATATTTGTCATATTTGTACATATATACATCATTGACCAGACTTTTGATTCGAATTCTTTAGGATTTTCAATTTTTTTACTATTCTATTATGAAGGTTGTCGTCTTCAAATAGTGTACACATTCTTACTTGAAATTTAAACACAAACTTACTTCTTGCTGTATTTATACAAAGATACAAAGGCCCTTGCAATGGATGGATTTTTGTTTTGAATTTTACTTTCCATTCAGATAGGTACCAACATATACATATAGGTACATAGATATGTATGTGTAGGTATCTATCTGAATGAACTATGTGCAGAAATTCAATCAAAAATTGTTTGTAAATTGATTTATATTATTATTGATTGATTATATATTATTGATTTATAGTAACAAAGATCTTTTTTGCTTGAGGTTTATATAATAGGAACTAGTTGACCCACCCAGCTTAGCTCGCGGGAAAGAAATTTATAGTTAAACCAAAATATTTCTTTGTACTAATCTTCTATAGAATTGCTAAAAATACCACGGGTTTTTTACATTTGTAACACCTAATTGTTTAATTTTTACTTGCAATTATTATAGGTAGGTACTAAGTACAAGTTATGCATTCATGCAGAAAAAAAAATTTGAGATAACAATCAAATACCTATAACATTACGATGGTAGAGAAACATATTTGGCAAAATTCTGTCCGTCTACTAAACGGTTTGGCCAGTTGTCTTTAAATTTGGAATATAAGTTTATTTTGACATTCGACATAGGATTTTTTAATTTCTTTTTTAGCTGATACTTGCGATATAACCGTCAAGTAAAAGCTTATTTTTGTCAAAAACAGCTCCAAGAATTTTGTATGTAAAAAATCAATGTGCATTCAATTATGGTTAAAAAAAATATGACGGTGGGCTAAAACTGGCACCACCCATAGGAGTTTTTTTTTGGCATCGACTTTTCTGAGAACTGGTTAGGTAGCCGATTACAACCAAAATTTATATTAAGGAAAATGTAAGTAGCCTAAGTAATCTTACACTAAAATATATTTATATAGGTATATTTAAAAAATAACGGCAACATTTAAAATAATGTGCTATACCTTTTTTAAAGCAAAAAAGTCTGTTCAATGATATTATTTTTTAAATAAAGAATTTCAGAAAAAAATAAATATATAAAAGGCAACTGGTTTGCACGTACTTGCTCGTGTGTGCTAATTTGTTTATTTAGGGGCAGGTGTAAGCTTTTGTTTTCTCGATTGAAATTTTTTCATTCAGTAGTAATCGAATAGTTTTTTACTTTACTTCGTAAAAAAAAATCTAACAATCAAACATGACATTACGATGATAGAGAAGTCAAAAAAGTGGGTACGGAAATTCCGTCCGTCTGTCTGTTTGTCTGTCTGTCTGTTCGTATCGATATCTACAGCCTAAAGAGTTAGGCCGATTTGATTCAAACTTGGTACATAGTATTTTTAGAGTGCTCTACTCGACAGTTTTTGGAATTGGCATTCTAGCTCCAAAACTAACGGTACCTGCCATATAACTTTTAATGAAAAACTTATTTTTCTCGAAAACGGCTCCTACGATTTTGATAAAACTTTTAGAATGCAAAATCTATCTTTTAGTTTAAATGGATTTTTGAGAAAAAGTTTTATAACGGTACCTCCCATATGACCGGTTTTTTTCAAATTAGACTTTCTCGTTAACTAATCGACAGATTTTGATAAAATTTTCAAAATATGTAGTTTTTATGATTTAAATAATATTGCTTATTAAAATTTTCAAAAACATTTTTTTCTTAATTTTTAATTTTTTTTTTAAACTTATTTTGTTTTTTGAATATTTTGACAAAGATTTTTTTAATGTTTTCTCCTAGTATAAACTATAGATTTCTTTAAATTGACATACTCAAAAAAAATGTATATATATGTTTTCGAAAGTTTTTTCAAAAAACTGGTCGAACGATTTTGAAATGAAAAATTTATAAAATAGAGAAATAAGATGGCTTACAACATTTTTTCCAAAAAACGTTATGAATAGTTTTTTTTTGATTTCATTAAACAAATAATATTTTCCCCCAAATTTTGTTTTATATTGCTCGGTTGAGCCCTAGCCACTAGTCTAATGAAAGCAAATTTCGTTATTTATATTATGATTTATTTATCGTTATTTATTTTAAAGCATTTTATGATCGTAACAGCATACAGCATACAGAATAAATAATAAGGACGCCTATGATAAACACATAAACATGCAAAAACAACTAACAAATAAAAAAAATACTCGATTACCTACTGAATGCAAAAATTTCAATCAAGAAAACAACTCAACTCAACGATCATATGGCACTTCCTTTACTTTTAGGCCTACAATTTAAATTTCAATGTCCCCTCTGGGGAATGCCAAAATAATCACACACACCAAGTTTAAAGATAATCGCTTAAGCCATTTAGGCTGCAGCTCGTTTTACATACCTACTGACAGACAGACAGTCATTTTTTGTCGATCACTTTTTTAGACTTCTCTATGATCGTAATGTCATGTTTCATTGTTATCTAAATTTTTTTTTATATTCACAAATTCTAAACTTTACCTTATAGTCCCTAAAATCGCAAGTAAAATTTGAAAAAACTGTGTAAAATGTCAAAATAACCTTAAGTTCTAAATTTGAAGTCGATTAGCTCATCGGTTTAGGCTATAGTCCAAAATACATCCGTACAGACAGACCTACAGACAGACGGACAGAATTTTGCCAGCAACTCAAATATGTTTCTCTATCATCGTAATGTAATGTTTGATTATTATCACAATTTTTTTATGTTCACGAATCCTAAACTTGACTCATAGTCCCTATAATCACAAAGCTACTTGTGCATAAAATTCAACATCAACGATTACGAAGCCAATGAAATGAAAATTCAAAAAATAAAATCATTGTCGATCCTCTTCGTTGTTCATGTGCTTATTAAGTTTTCCTTGTTTGTATCTCCCTCACCCTCGCTCACGCCATCTACCACACCGACGACCGACCGATCGACCTGAATTTAGCTGAACATTTTATTAAAGATAATATAATACGTATACCTACGTAAATACACACATTATGTAGGTATGTATGTAGGTACATACCTAAATATCTACCTACCCTCGAAAGTTTTATATGAAAAAATTTAAAACTCAAAATAAACTTATCAACCAGCTTAAACATATACCCACCCCCAGACACCATTCATTTACAAAAGTCGTTTTTCTTCTTTTTTGTCATTCCTTTTTTTTTAAAAACTAGCCATCTCGTCACCCTGCTTGTGTGAAGCAATCCAGTTGTGCGAAAAAAAAACTATACCGCATCATTGTATATAAACTGCAAACTGCAAAGAGTAAAGTACATGTTCACAGAGTTTCTCTTAGAATTCTCTTTGTTCGCCTCGTTCGCCTCTTTCAATTTACCAAGTTAATTTTACCTAGAGCCGCTTGGAGCGCCACGGTCCACATGTCACCATGATAGTACTATAGAAGTTCATATACAATGGTACTATCATGGGACGTGAAAAAATCATAAACACACATGCCGCTTGGAGTGCTAGTGTAGGGATATTTTATTTGTGAGAAAGAAAATAAGGGTGTGGTTTTTAGTGTTATGCTTTGTGCTTGGTTTTCTGCGCATGTGCAATGTGAGGCAGAAAAAAAAGATGGCGAATATGAAATAATTAAATATATTGTTTGGCTTAACTGAGGCGAATATTTTTTTGTTGGGATTTATACACGATCCAGCATTTTCATTGTTTACATTTTTTTTTATGAACGAGAACTGGTTCTTAAATATGTATTTTTATACATATGTACGTACGTCATTGACCAGATTTTTGATTTGAATTCTTTAGGATTTTCAAGTTTTTTACGATCACTGGTACTTACTTATGTACATACACATTTGTCGTATAGGTAAATAAATACATACATCATTGACCAACTTTAGATTCGAATTCTTCAGGATTTTCAATTTTTGTTTACTATTATGAAGGTTGACGTTTTGAAAATATATACACATACATTCTTGAAATTTAGATACAAACTTGCTTCTTGCTGGATATCGATATGTATACAAACGTATATCGATGATATCGATTTTTGTTTTGAATTTTGCTTTTCATTCAGATAGGTACAAATTAAGTGCAAACTATGGGTACAAATTCATTTAAAAAAATAGTTTGTAAATTGATTGTAGATTTGTATAGTAAGTACAGTGAACTCTCTCTTAACGGACACCCCTCTTATGTGGACGATTCCCTTAAACGGACAAAATAAAGTGCAATGTTTGGCTGCTATGATTTTGTTTGAGTTTTTCTCCTCTAAAGTGGACAATTCTATTAAGTGGACATGGGCAGTATTTTCATGTACATTTGGTAAAAATATTGTCTTAAATGGACATGTCTAATTCACAAACATCTTATTTTTTGTTCTTTCATTTACAATTTTTTGTTTTAGCTCTATTGCATACTCGTGCATGTATTTGTGCAACTGTATCAGCAAGCGCGTGGCGGACACAATCTACAAACAGTTGTCGGTATAGATACACAGTCACAGTCAGTGTACGGGGAAAATCCCGCAGATTATTTTGAGCTGGTGCTCTCATTCAATGTACGATGCGACCCAGTCGTGCCCATTTTGTTTTTGTATTGATAGTGTCTTAGTGCCTGTCCATACGGTGATTGTTGGGTGCACTCACGGGAGAGTTTAAGGACAGGAAGGGTGAAGTGGCGAAGGGTGCAGATGCTCATGAACCGAACTGAATTTTTTGCGGATAGTACAGTTCCATTTCTATACTGTTTCTATTATTGAGTTTGTAAGGGGCCAGTTATAGCAATCATTGAAATTTTCTGTCATTGGACAAATTTTCCTGGTTGAAATACACACGAACATTTTTTTCGGATACAAATCTGTCATTGGAACTGAACGAAATTGGAATTCAAACAGTGGAACGAGTTGTTCCATTTTCTTCAAAAAGCAATCAGCTGACACGAAAAACGAAATTGCATCAGGAAATCAGATAAATACATTTTTAGAAAAAAAATATTTGTGCAAGTTGGTTTTGTTTTGTCGAAAAAAATTCTTCGTATCATTTGCTATAGATTGGTATATCATTTGTGCTACTAATCAAAGGAAAACATGTAAAAAATCGGTTTAAAGTTTTTCAATCATGCATTTCATTGATAGCTATAACTAGGCCCTAAGTGTGAAAGAGCCAAGAATATTTTATTATTATTTTTCCTTGTCAAACTTAAGCAATAGTACATGGGTTATCACAACACAATATGGACACAGCTGTTGTGCCGTGAGTGCACTCAACAATCACCGTATGGACAGGCACTTATTCAGCAATGTAGTTTAGGTTATATTTCTATTTTCACATTGGGTAATTTTTCATAATGAAAAATTGGACATTGTTTTTGGGTGATTTCTTGAAGTCTAATAATATGGATTCATTTTCCATTATACAATTTGGCCCCAAATAAATAAAAAAAAATTGTCTAGATATTTTATGAAAATTTACAAAAGATCTTCGTTCAACGTCTACAACACGTTGGCAAACGTTAAAATTGATCTAGGCCGGTCTTCTAGACAGACAAAATAAAAAAAAATATATAGGCCTGCCAACGATGCAATTATTATCATATCAACTTGAACTAATTTTGCTCTCCAGGTCCAGTTTTTTAGCTAATTGAAAATAAAAAAATACAACAAATTCCTAGGCACACCATTATGGACTAGGATAGCCACAGAAAGGAAGAACATCACAAAAAACAAAAAAGGTCATTTCATTTCTAATTATTTTTAAAGCCAGGCCAGAGGCAGGTAGGTTTGTTGTTAGTACCCATGCCCATGCATTTCATTTTTTCGTTCTCGCTCGTCGCGTCGTCATCTCTCCTGAGGTTCGAAAACAAATAAACGCAAGGAAAGAAGTGCACATTCATATTCTGTGCGATACGAAGAGAAGGAATATTTACGTTTTAAAACGTCCATGCTCCTCATCTGGAGTCTGAATGAACTTTTGAGCTAAGAGCACGGAAAAAAGAGAATTTTATTTGTGCACCAATGCAAACAAGCACGTTTACTTGAGTTTTGAGTTCTGGTTTGCCTTAAGTTTTCCTCTAGAAACCTTTAATCTGCACTTATGAAAAAGCTTATTTTTGTCGCTATAACCAATATAAGGATATAAACAAATTTAACACCATGTTATACTTTATTTTATGTATATGTTTGCTAAATAAAAATAAAAAGTTATCAAACAAATTTAACCCTGATTTATTATTACTCATCTATTTTTCTATTTTAAGGCATTGATTTATTGACGTATAATATATTATAAGTTAATAAATAAAACAAATGGAATACATAAGAATATGGACAATTTTTGTATCTAGAAGTTATGTTTGAGAACAATACATTAAAGTTTTATCTTCTATGTTCATTGAATTTTATAGCTGCGATTTTATTTAATAATTTGTTATACTTATGATTGTATGGTTATTATAAAAAAAAAAAGATAGAAAAATATATTTGATCGTATTTAAAACCACTAAATTCTTTAAAAATAATTATCAAGAAAATATTTGTAAAAACGGGTTTTAATTAATTTTTGAGCCCTTTTTCAATAAATATTGAAAAGCAATCATCATAATCTCGATTTTGTTAATACTGCCTTCAAAGCATAATAGGGAACTGACATTTTGATCGTACATAAACTATACATCCGCCTTGTATAACATTATCACTCTTTCTGTAACGGGTTGTTTTAGCAGAACTATGAACTAGCCCTATTTATTAAGAACACAATTTTTTTTTTTTAATATATGTATAAATAATAAAAAAAAAATTGCTTAATTTAATTAGATTTTTCTTTCTTAGCAATACTCGTGACTGATTTTGGTTTCATAATGGGGACCATTTCAGTGAATATTATGGTGCCGATAAATACTAAAAGTGTTCCAATCCAGTGGGATGTTGTAAAGGGATTTTGAAAATATACTATAGAAAACAACAACGATACGAATTTCCTTAGAGTAACCACCAGAGTTACTGTTAAAGACGAACATTCTGTCGTCAGGACATAAACGGAGCTAATACAAACGTATTGGGTTAAGACGTTGCCCAATAAGTAAAGCCAAGTTATTGGAATATTTATACCAGTAATAATTGTAACTGGAGCACTATTGGAGCTTATAACAATGTGTTCCCAAATGTTTCCGTACATAAGTATGAATCCGGGAAGGGGTAGAAGATGCTGTTGGAATAAATTAAAAAAAAAAAATATTTTCTCATTATTTTTAACCAATTTGAATAAAATATTATAAATAAATATGTTTCATTCATTTTCCCTTTTTTGTTTGGTCCAATTATATGTTTGTACATGATGCACTCATTCTTTTATAATTTTCAGTATCATTTGTATGACTATAAGTAACTCTGTAGCTATCAATTGTTTTAAGTAAATGAAATAAAATAAAATAATATTTGAAAAATTACCATATCCCAACCAAACCGATTATCATTGTTTGTTGTACGCATCACACTTCAAACTTTTTTAGTGACTATTTCAATTATAAGCACTCTCTTGTTTGTTTTTTTATTGAGCAGAGGTACAATCAAAACACCAACATATATCACTTAAATTTTATTGTTCAAATTCAAATCAGTACCAAAAACAAAACCGCAACCGCAATTCTATGTACAAAAAATATGTAACTGGCGAAATTCAGCCTTGAGCCCAACCACATTCAAAACAAAACACAATTATTAGTCCCACTTTCATGCATATTTATTTAGTTTCTCACTCACTCACAATGCTTATTGCCTAACTTCAATCCGACAAACAGATTCAACTAACCAAACAAAAGAAAAATATGTATTTCTTTAATCCAAAGTGCTCTCCAGCTCCACTCTTAAACAATTTTAGAGACATTCTGCTGACCTAGATGGCCTTATAGTCATATGGAACACCATGATATAGAGACGAGCTATACAGAGCCAAGTCAGGTTTTGGCATCCCCACAAAACTCGTCCGACTGTGCAGAAGCTTTTGACGTCAAAAAAGGAATCCGACAAGGTGATGCGCTATCGTGCGATTTCTTCAACTTTATTCTTGAAAAAATTATAAGAAACTCGGAAGTCAATTGTAGTGGGACAATTTTTTTTCAAGTCTGTGCAATTGCTAGCATACGCTGACGACATAGACATCATTGGCAGAACTCGGCGAGCTGTCACTGGAACGTTTGTTAGCATTGAAGCTGAAGAAGCTAAGATGGGACTAGCAGTCAATGAGGCCAAAACGAAGTACCTGCTGTCCACGAAAAAGGACACACAACACCGTCGGATTGGACAAAACATCACAATAGACAGGTACAACTTTGAGGTAGTTAGAGACTTTGTGTACCTCGGATCCGCTATAACATCTGACAACACCTCGTCAGAAATAAAGCGAAGAATTACTCTTGCCAATCGCTGTTACTATGGGCTAGGAAGGCAATTGAGTAGCAAAGCCCTTCGCTCGAAAGACAAAGGAGACTCTGTATAAGACCTTAATAATCCCATTCCTGCTTTATGGCTCCGAGGCATTGACTCTATCTAACGCGGATTAAGATATCCTTAGTCGTTTCGAGCGTAAGATTCTTCGAAGGATTTTTGGCCCTATCTGCGTTAAGGGGTTTTGGAGGAGAAGGTTCAACCAAGAACTATACGAGCTGTGCAGCGACATTGACCTGGTCAAAAAAATACGCATATCACGTTTAAGATGGCTAGGTCATGTAGACCGACTGGACAACAATGCTCCGGCTTTTAGGATCTTCGATTCCGTCCCAGAGGGTAGACGCAGTCAAGGAAGACCTCGCCTCAAGTGGATGACGACCTCAGCCAACTTGGAGTGCAAGGCACCTAGCCAAGGACTGGCTGGAGAGGCATGTTGGTTGAGGCCCAGGTTCGTCCCGAACTGTAGCGCCCCCTAAGTAAGTAAGTAAGTAAGATATAGCAATGCACACATTCAGCCACACAAGCATTTTTTTTCATCCATGCAGCAATAATTTTGTTGCATAACCATACCCTACCGTGTAAAAGAGTGCCTCACTAGGAAACTTTCCATAACGTTTGTACAAAGTTTCCTGATAAATTCCCATTCTAGCTGATATGAATAGAGCTACAGTAAGCAGTGTTATGCCGAGACTCCACCAAAAAAATACCGAAAATTCACTCTCAGTATGGTCGGCAACTTTCAAGGCAGGATTGCTTGTATCTTTCTATGAAAAAAAAAAAAATCAGAACCAACAAACTTTTGTTAATCATTCATACTTACCACATTTGATCCAGATACAATTGTGCAGATAATAATTCCAGCTGTTATCATGCAGACCGAAAGGTACTTTGAAAAATCGTAGCGCTTTTTCAAAATCAATATTCCCATGATCATATTGGCTATTAGAGAACCCTGAAAACCAGAAAAGAAATAAATTCTTAGAACTTATCAAAAATGCATTTAATCAGTGTTTTGAATTAGAGCAATCTTCGAGATACAAAATAATTTAGTTTTATGACAACACTTCAAATATTACACAGTCATCAAAATGCGTCATCGCAATGACACTTTGGCGTCCTATTGATGTAGTTTATTGTAATAAAGTCGTCATGTAGTGTGATCACCATTGTGATGTGCAATGACAAAGTAATTCACCAAAATAACGAAGGCAGTTAAAATACATGTGGGCCAACCAGGCATGCGTACTGATTGCGGATGTTCAGAAGCCACCACCTCTGTAGGATAGAGGATGCAGTGAGTATAAAGGCACATGATCGTAAGATAAGATTGTTGGCCGCAGGTTTTTTTATAATTGGCAAATCTCGCTGGGAAAACTATTCCAAATTCATGTTGTTCGGCTAAAAAAAGAATCTCTATATTTCACAGTACGTCCGAAATTGGGCTCAAGGGTGAATGGATGAGCATTCCTTGCGAGATGAGTATTACGGGAGAAATTTTTAAGGGTAGGAATGAAGATGGCTACTTCGAGTGAACATTTTTTGTAAAAGAAACGATAAAATAAGGATGAAACATTGCGTCGCCTCGGTGATCGAGAGGGACAATTGTTTCAGCGGCAGTTCTTTTTCCTTTCAATCTTAACGCAGGATTTTGTATTCTATCAAGCAGGTTAAGGGATGTTTGTAAAGCACCTGCCCATAGGTGGGATCGAGTTTAGGGCGTATAAAAAAATAAATAAATAAATTAAATTCATTGGCGCGAGACCTCCTAAAGGAGCCAAGGCCTAGTGACTTATACTCTCAACCTGTGTGTGTGTTGTTAATCTGCAAGAACGGAAGGGACCTACAGTTTACCGCCGAGTCAGAACGGCTACATGAGATGAATTTTTCGAGACAAATTTTACTCTTGGAGGTTTTGTCAGTTCCTCGCAAGCGGCAGTGTCTCGGAAAAAAAGATGGCTACGAGCTGGATTCGAGCCCAGGCTCATTCGCAAAGCAGTCCGACACACTAAGCCACGGGGCACTACTTAGGGCGTATAAACGCTTTATAAATTGTAGCCAGTTTCCATGACCTTAGAAAGAAGAGATGTTAGTGCTATAGGTCGGTAGGAGGAGACGGAGGATATGTCACCTTTCTTAGGAACAGGCTGGACAAATGCTGTTTTCCACCTTCTAGAAAAGATTTAAGAAGAGTAGGAGCGATGGAAAAGCTTACGCAAAGGCTTTGCCAGTGTGGAGGAACACCTCTTCAGAAGAATCGGGGGTATACCATCCGGGCCAGCGGATTTGAGTATATCGAGATCTTTAAGAACTCTTGCTATTGTACCAGTTCGGATAAAAATATGTCCCATGGAAAAATTTACATTCTCAAGTACAGGAGGGACAACGTTGCTGTGAGCTAGCAGCAAAATGGACTGCGACCAAGTTTGCCTTCTCTGAAGAGTAGAAAATACTTACTTACTTAGGGGGCGCTACAGTTCGGGACGAACCTGGGCCTCAACCAACATGCCTCTCCAGCCAGCTCGGTCCTCGGCTAGGTGCCTCGCACTCCAAGTTGGTTGAGGTCGTCATCCACTTGAGGCGAGGTCTTCCTTGACTGCGTCTACCCTCTGGGATGGAATCGAAGATCCTACAAGCCGGAGCATTGTTGTCCAGTCGGTCTACATGACCTAGCCATCTTAAACGTGATATGCGTATTTTTTTGACCAGGTCAATGTCGCTGCACAGCTCGTATAGTTCTTGGTTGAACCTTCTCCTCCAAATCCCGTTAACGCAGGTAGGGCCAAAAATCCTCCGAAGAATCTTAAGCTTGAAACGACAAATGACGCAGTTTAGAGAGTCTCCTTTCTTGTGGGTCGGGCAAACGATGCTTAGGTTCCATTCATCAGCCATGCTTTCTTCTGACCAAACTTAAGTGATGAGCTGGTGTATGCACTCCACCAGGTCATCTCCGGCCGCTTTAAAAAGTTCGGCGGGTAGTCCGTCGGGTAGCTTTGTTGATTTTTAACTTAGAAATTGCTATCCTAACTTCATTTTGGTCAGTTGGATGGAGGTTTGGTCTGTCGTCGTCCATGTTGAATGTTTCATTCTGCCTGACAGCGGAGTTTTGGTCTTCATCGACGTCTAACAGTCTGCAGAAGTTTTTTTCCCTTGGCACGTTCGTTTTTCCTTTTGGTTAAACTTCCGGACGTTGTTCCTGGAGTAGCATCTCTCAATATCTTCGATCGCGCGCTTCTCGTGCGCTCTCTTTTTCTTTTGGAGAAGACGGTGTTCTTCCCGTCTTTTTTTGCTCGTAGAGCTCGTGAACAACTCTCGTCGTTCTTTGCAGCGCCGCTTTATATGCCTTCTTTGAGCCTGATAGCTTCTTTACACTTAGAGTTAAGTCAGGACTTTTCTTCGGGTTTGATCTCTGTTTATTATTGATATTAATGATAGTGACATTATCGAGGCAGCATAGTGACCAGTTAAAGTTACGGAAAAAAGTATTCAGGACGTCCGAGTTGACTTTCTTGTATTGCCAAACGGTCCTTGTGGAAAGGTTTTCTTTAACTTGATGACGGAGGACGAGAAATTTGCTGAAAGGACACAATGGTCCAAATTGCCAAATGGAGAAGTTACACGAATGGTATATTTATCAGAGTGAGAAGTTAGAAACAAGTTAAGGGTATGGGCGGCTTGGCCAGCAACATCCGGTATTCGCATTGGCACATCAACACAGCTCGACATACCTTCCTTCGGCTGTTGTCTGACCAGAATAGCGGAGCCAATTGGAAATCGCCCGCAATAACGATTTGAGTGCGAGGACAAAGGGAAACAATTTCCGGTTGCGGACGAGTTTTGCATCCCTGAAATGGATGCCACCACAGCGCAAAACAAGTGGAATACCTTTTGCAGCTTTTTTGAATCGAACCTAGAAAATCATCATCATCAACTTACAACAGTGGTCAAGTCGAACCACACAAATCACGTTTACAGTTTGCCCGTCATCGCATTTTAGGGAAAAAAAGTGACAGATTTGCGTCATTCGTGTGATTATCACGATATCGATGATACGGTAAACTACGATTTATGTTATGATTATGAAATTATCTCGATGTGATATGATTTCTCCTCCTACGACAAGCCGGTAACCGCTGCAGGAATATTCTACACCGCTCCTACATAGCCACAAGCAGATGTATTGTTGTTATGATTTATAAAATAAATCTATTGAGCAATTAAAAACTTCCGAAACCAATTGTATGTAGATTCTACAAGAGTTAACATATAAAAAACTGTTTATCTTTTACCCAGATGCCGGAATACATAGGCCCAAAGATTAGATTTCATCATTTTTATAGTCAAATTATAAAAATCTCCGACTCAGTACGCCGCAGTTCGGGTTTCAGATCTTTTTGAAATGAAAGAAACGCAACAGAACAGACATATACATTATACATTTTTTTAGTTGGTTTTTTAAGTAAAGCTTCTAGAAATCAATTAAGTTCTTAGATTTATTCTTAAAATACTCACTTACCGCTCTAAAAATCATGTGCAAGGGCATAGGAATATTGAAATCAAATGCATAATTGTTACACACACTTGTTATGAAGAACATTGCCACCAGAATCGAGTAATCCTTGATGCCGATTCTGGGTTTTTGAGTTCCGCATTTCGACGTAAAGATAAATCCTTCAACAGCGATAAATAGAAATTGCAAGAACGTTATCAGATTACCCGCACCTGGATCATTTCTATGAAAAAGAAACATATAGCATTAGCTTTCTTAAATTTGTTTGTCATACTTCACCAGGAATTCCAGAAAAACGACATTGCTGCAACAGCCTACGAAGACTAGGACTATAGCAACTAATGCTTTTGTATTCATTATTTTCAAAAAAAATATAAATTAATATGAAGCTATTAAAAAAAAACTTTCACCTTCAGTTGTTGCTAGTTGGACAACAAACGCAAACTAATTACTAACTCTCACGATGGGTCATATAACCTGATTAGCTTTATGAAAGAAAGACTCCTAAATTCTGCAAATCATTGTTTGTTAATCTACATTTTTGCCAGATTTTCTTAGTTTTTTTATCAATATTACATAAGTATGAAAAAATAATGAGTTTTTTTTTTAATCGAAGCCCGCTATCGCACTGACATTCATTAAATAAGTTTGATCTTTTTTTAAGTAAACCTTGGATTTTGATTTTCTTGTTTTTGTTGTAAGATAAGATGAGTGGTTTAATAAAGGTCATGTGGAAGCACTTCTTCGCGATAACATTAAGATGTCATGTCTAGCCTAGAGTTCAATTTGGTTTAAATAATAAATTTTTGAATTATAACAACCATGTCTCGTTGCGAAAATTAATAAACATAATTAAATTGTTTTCACTTTTCAAACAAATTACATCAAATATTTTTGTCTACGTTTCTTTTTGTTTGTTTAGTCTAAATTGAAATTGAAGTTTCTCAGTTTGGGAATAAATGTAGAAGAGGAAGAACTAGTATATAATCTACCGGAAATACACAATGGTGGATTTACATTGTAGCAACAACATGGATATGTTCGATAGAAAGGGGTGATTAAAATGGAGACCATCGTGATCAAATCAAGATTATAGGAAGTAAGAGGAAACAAAATAAAAGGAATCCGAACGTTTTCATCTTGATTATAGCATTTCATTTGCAATATAATTTAATTTGTCAATATATTCAATCAATTTCGGACCCCCGGACCTGAAGTTTTCGCATCGATAAAATATGAAACAAAAAATTCCATACTTATCGCATCTGTAACTCCCAGTGATAACCAATTTCCAATGGAAGTCGATAAGTCATGCATTGACATTTAAAAAAATAATTTAAAGACAACTAGGAAGTGTCAAACATTTTACCAGGCGAATTAAAAAACGTGGAATAGTGAAAAGTTAAGCCTTATTCCGTGGACTAAGTGCAAAATGTTATCAATAAAACAAAATTCCACTTATCGACGTTTGCAAAGTTATTCCGCCGAAGAAGGTGGATTAGCGAAGAAATAATGGCTAAAACACAATCATGCTTCAGCTTTGGCTTCGTTACATTTCACACGCTATGTATCCGCTTTGAATGACATTTTCTAAATTTCGGTTGTTGTTTTTGCTTTTTTCTGTCAAAACGAGAAAAAGTTCAACCAGTTTCTACTTAAGCTTAACGCTTGATTGTCCTTACTTTATATTGTACACGAATCAAACGTAACGTCAAAGCCAAAGCTACATTGTGATAAGATGTATTGCTTTCCTATGATTGAACTTGTAAACGTCAGGCGAAACCAAAGCTAAAGCGTGATTGTGTTTTAGCCATAAGAACCAGATGTGTCCAATTTATTCTGAAATGAATTATTAGTTGCGTTCAATAATGTGATCTTTATTAATGTTTTTTTATACAAAAAATATCTAAGTTTGAGAAACTTGGAGACAATTTCAAGTTACTGAACAGGCATCTTACTTATTATAGTAGATTTTATTAAGAGATTTCAGTTTACTATTTCTCGTAAATTTTGTTTTTATTAGTGAACAATTTTAGTTTGTAGATTAAGTCTTATTCCATGGTTTAGTTATCTCGTACAATAAAGGTGGAATAACCGTTCTTTATCAATAGGGCTGTACGTGTACGTCATTACAAAGTGTATTATCCGATTAAGTGCATTAAAAAAGTAAACAGTGTAATGAGGATATTGTTGCAATTTCAACAAATACTTTACGTTGTTTCGGCTGCCTGGAGTAACAGAAAAAAAAGGAATGTAAGGAGTCTTAACTGGTTTTTGTTTTTGACTTAGGAATGGCTAAAACAATAAATCTAATTAACCACCCGGGGAATAAAATTCAGACCAGAACAAAAGACTTACCTTTTTGATCCGTGTTTCTAGGCCGCATGGGAAGAGGAATAAATATCTACTGCACCACTAACATTGGTTGGCGACATTTTTTTGACATTTGTTGTATGAAGATGACATTAGACTAGCAGGGCATACTTAATACGTCCATAATATATCCCAGCAAACATTTTTCTGAGAAATTTTCTGGAAAAAAAGAAACAATTCTGTTTTCATTAATTTTTCTGAACAAAACTGAATATGTACTACCAAATCCATATAACAGGATCGTGGTGGATTTTTCGTATAAAGGTTTTTTTCTTATTTTTTATTTATTCTTGCACCTTCAGATGCATTGGCATTCTTATATATCCTTTCTTCAGTTCGATCAAGATTTGAATAATTAAAGTCGGTTTTAAAATGTTTAATTAGTTCGTGAAGTTAAAATAATAGTGGAAAATATTTTTAGGAAAACACATTTAATGTATTTAAAAATTTATGGCGCAAAATTATAGACGTTTTAATACCAAAATAAAACAAACAAAATTTGGCACTAGCATTAAAAGTGTAGTTCTTCATTTGTAAACGACTCAAAAATTGATTTTCTCTTAGTGTGAAACTAGATTTTTTATGACAGGAATCCCCTGCATTATCTTATTAGTGTGAAACTAAAAACTCTCAGAGAGAATGACGGCTCGCTCTTACAAGACACCATTTTGCCTAAATCCAATAACAACAAAATTTCCTGAGTTTCTCAAACTTTCAAATTTGATTTTAACTAGTGCAAGGGTTTTTTTTGGTTTATAATTGAGATAAACTTAGTGCAGAACTAAGCATTATAAGTAGTGTGAAGTTATATATTAAAAATAGGTTGTCTATAATTTTGCGCCAATGTTTTTACAATTATAATGAATTTTTTTTCGAACAGGAGAACAAGGGAAATTTGTAGAACACTGCAATCGTTCTATTTAGCTATTTAGCTTAATATAAGCTCTTGCGTACACCCATTTTTCTGAAGGATTTCTGAGTTATAAATAAATCATTAAAACGATTCTAAAAGGTGTTCCGCTCCCCAGGAATATGAATACGAATCGAATCTTTAATGAATTCACTTTTGGTTCAAAAATTTAAATGAATATATAGGCGCCTGTGCGCGTCCATTTATATGAATTATTTCTGAGTCATAAACAAATCATTAAAATGGTTCAAAAAGGTGTCCCGCTGCCCAGGAAAATGAATACTAATGAGTTAGGTTTCGGACGTTTTCTCCACTTTGGTAAATTTTAATTAATTTATGAAGAGAAATGTTTGCTGAGATATGTCACTGACAGGATACATCAGCCGATTTTCATTTTGTAGGCGAAAGGGCAATTATCTTCTAGGTGTGTGTTCTTGTTTATTTTTTCTATGGGATTTAATTTATGAAAACTATAAAAATATAAAACAGAACATCTCTTTCATTTTCACTATCGATTTTAGATTTTTTGACTTTCAACAACAAACAAATTTAAAATTAACACAGATTTCAGTATGAAATGTCAAAAAACGTCCAGCTTCATTGTGGGCAGTTTTGAAAAAGCCGTACAATACAATATTACAGCTCATTGTAGCTCGCATTGTGCTCACCGAGTGATTCTGCCCTTGTGACAAATCATAAACCCTTGTGACCATTTCTTGTGATTGTAACTCGATAACATTTATCGGATTCTCTGATAATCCTCACAAAAGAAAAGACAAAACTAACCATACCATGGCGACATACGAGTTTGACAGATATGGCATTTCACAGCAGTACAAAAATAACGGAGAGCCATGTTCATTTTACTACCTCGTCGTGATTTTTAGAATTATTCAAGAAATTTCAATTAATTTTGACAGTAGACCATGCTTTCTCATGTGTGGGAAAGTAACACCAAGCTATTAGACCACTCATTATTAAATTCATTGTTGAACGCTATAATTTTCTTTCGACCAATTCAGCGGATTTTTCATATTCGCTTTCTACTATTTTTGTTTTAACACGCCCACGTTGCACGTTCCAGGTTCCACCTCAAGTATAACCAAAATGAGACAACTGATTATCTCTCTCTCTCAAACAAAATCAACAAAATCTATACGCATGCATCTCACAATTTCACTCCGATCGAAGTCGCCAAGACAGTCTGAAGTCTCAAGTCTGTTATCCGTTGGTAATTCTCTTCTTGATTTCTGTTTTTCTTCAAACAAAAAAGAAAGGTAAATCTATTCTAGTTTCTTTATATCCGTTTTAAATATGAACAAATATTGTGTACTTGTTAAGTGTTGTTCTACATAAGTGAATTTTATTTCTTTTCTGTGGTAGATATTAAAAACGATGGCACCACCACAGAGAATGCGAATTGCAAATGAGAAAGCCAGCAAGAATGTGGTTATGCGTGGAAATGTTCCAAAGTCTTCGGTAAGTTTTTGTTATAACTTAAGTGTTATTTTTTTGATATTACCTACAAACGAGCACTGCATATCCGATTAAATAATGCTTTTAAAATTGCCATGACAGCAGCTGATTACGATTAAAGTTATCACGCAAATTTGACCCTACAACACAGTAGTTTTTTTTTTTTTTTATTTCACTTGTCTTGTCATCATCCAACAATCAGATTTTTAATGAGGAATCTCGCAAGCTGTACTATCGAGGACGTGTCACTATTTTCGTACACGTCGAACTTTTTGATTAAATGGACTTGTCCAGCTGGGAGTTGTTATTTTTCTCTCCAAATTTGTTTTCTTAAAAGAAACAATCGTTAAAATGTATTCCAATCTATTATGC
Organism: Platycheirus rosarum; assembly: GCA_963971375.1. NCBI lineage: Eukaryota > Metazoa > Arthropoda > Insecta > Diptera > Syrphidae > Platycheirus > Platycheirus rosarum. Next base: position 2,927,591 of record OZ020511.1, read on the forward strand.
AGATTGCAATAATGTTTATATGCTCAGTTCAACAATCTGTGATGCATTTTTAATGAAGTGAAGATTTTTATTTGGTTTTGTTTGGGTGAGAAAAAAAATGGATACATTGTTTGGTTTCTGTTTCCTAGATGTAGGAATGAAAAACAATTGTTCAAAACAAAAATTGCATTACCGTTTAGGGCTTTGCCAGACTTAGTAGTATTTTATGCAATTGTAAATATTATTTGAAACGCTCTAATCTTTATAATGTTTTTCATAAGTTTTAAGTAGAGCGTATGTATTGAAAAAACATTCTTTGCTAAACTACATCGTTTCTTAGTAAGCAACAGCTTAATGTTTGCCATCTGCCTGCCTACCAATTATGTTGGCCTTTGTACTCAGCATTGGACCTTATTTACTTTTGAGACCTTGCATTTTTAACGGGATGATAGGTAAATAAGAACAACAAATCGAGGAAATGACTGACCTAAATTTATTCTCGAAATTTTGTTTATCATTTTTCTTTCCCTAGAGGGGTTTTTGAAATGAAAGATACCTGACCTATAACCGATAAAGAAAAGGTTGTTTTTTCACGATAACGGGACCAGCGATATAAATGATCGTTTGGTTCAAAACATAGAAATTTTGGAACTTGGGTTTTCATCAACAACCCCCCGCCCCTGGTGCGGACTACGATATCCGTTTCTTTCCATTCTACCAACAATGTTTTTCTCCCAGGCTGCCATATTTATCTGGAAGTCTTTTCTCCATTCTTTTGAGCTTAGTAGAAAGTATCTTCTGGCCCGTTCAATACAAGTCGTATTGGACAGTTTCAAGTCTGATTCCCACAAAATAAATACTGGTGTGCCTCAGGGCTCGGTTCTGTCTCCGACTATTCTCCATTTTTATAAATAATCTTGTGTCTGTTGCTTCTAATCCACTTCACTGTTTTGCTGACGACTCTACCCTCAGCTTTTCATATTCGTTTAGTGATTCACGTAGTAGTGCCCCGTGGCTTAGTGGTTAGTGTGTCAGACTGCTAAGCCAATTAACCCTGGTTCGAATCCAGCTCATAGCCATCTTCTTTTCCGAGGAACTGACAAAACCTCCAAGAGTAAAATTTGTCTCATGTAGCCGTTCGGACTCGGCGGTAAACTGTAGGTCCCTTCCATTCTTGCAGATTAACAACACACACACAGGAATGTTTGAGAGTATAAATCACTAGGCCTTAGCTCCTTAAGGAGCGCCAATAAACTTAATTTAATTTATTTGATTCACGTCCTTCGCGTACAATTGCAACGCTACCGTATGTCAAGCTCATTAAAGTAAGAAGTATTTTCCCCCTTCTGATCTGGCTGCAATTTATAAAGCGTTTATACGCCCTGAACTCGAGTATAACTCTTACCTCTGGGCAGGTGCTTCGCTAACATCGCTTCACATGTAGTATTTCTTTGTGAATGTGTTATTTTTAGGGTTGACATTAAGTCCAACTTTTTTGCACTGTTGATCTGAGATTGTGTCTTAAAATTTTCCTCTGATTAGTATAGCTATATCATCAGCATATCCTTGAACATAGAGTTAAGCAGTTCGTTCACTACAATGAACCATAGCAGAGGGAAAAGTACTCCTCTTTGCGGGCATCCTTTTGTAGCTAATAGGCTTAGTTTGTTGCTTCCTAGTGACGTTTTAATATTTTGTCTTCTAGCATGCATTTTATCCATTTACATTAAGTATTATCTACTTCTATGTTTTGGATTCCTCTGTAAATCTGTGGGAACTCAGTATTATCAAAGGCTCGATCTTATCTTCACCTCTGACCCGATTAACTCATCTGTTTCAGAAAGCACCATCCCATTATCTGTAGTTGATCAATTTTACCCCCCCCCCCCCCTCTTTCTATTTTGTTTTCATTTCTCTTTCACTCCCTAATATTTCTAAGTATTTGTTTAACTATCATAAGGCTAATTTCAAAAATATAAATTACTACCTCATCCATACCTCATTCGATTTTACAAATCTTTCGAATTCGAATTATATAGATACTTCATTAGTCCTAAATGGCATCCTTGAACTTAAAGACAAGTATACTCCTGGTCCCGATGGTATACCTGCCATTTTACCTAAATAATGTTTCTCGAGTTTGGTCTTTCCTATTTTTAACTTTTTCCACCTGTCCCTTTCCACCGGATCTTTCCCCGATTTATGATAAATATCCACTATCACAACAATCTATTAAAAAGGTTCCAAAAACCAAATTTTTAACTATCGGCCCATCGCCAAGCTTTCTCATATTCCCAAACTCCGAAAGCATTCTGTATGATTCACTCTCTTTCCAATGCAAATCTCTGATATCCTCAAATCACCACGGTTTTTGTAAGGGAAGATCTACCACAACAAATCTTGTTGAGTTCGTTACATTTTCACTTTCTGCCATGGAAAAAGGTTACGAAGTAGACGTCATCACTACAGATTTCAGCAAGGCTTTCGACAAAATCTCACAGTTTAATTCTTTTTAAGCTTTCCTTTCTCGGGTTCAATCCTAACCTTCTTAAATGGATATCCTCGTATCTTGCCAACCGCCAATACAGAGTCCCTTTTCGTTCTGCTCTTTCAGTTCCTTTTGTGGCCACCTCTGAGGTAGCCATCTTGGGCCTCTTGTTTATCCTTGCCATTAATCATGTTGAAAAGATAATTCAATCATCTTCTATCTCCCTTTATGCTGATGATGCTTACATTTTCAGGGTGATCTCCTCTAGTCGTGATTTTTTCCTGCTTCAAAATCACCTCAATTCATTTGCCAATTGGTACAGTAAGAATTTTCTCGAACTTAACATTGCCAAATGCGAGCTAATTACGTTTTCTCGAAAGGCCTCCGCTCAGATCTTATTATCTTCAGAACCTTTCTATTGCCCGCGAACAGGTTATCCGCGATTTAGTCGTCCTCTGTGGCTGCGAATTAAATTTTCATTCATATCGACAATGCTATATCAAGAACTAACTCCGCCCTTGGTTTTATCAAAAGGTGGTCCAAAGAGTTATGGAACTCATTTGTAACCAAATCCCTTTATATTTCTTATGTTCGTTCTCTCCGTGGGTATGCATCGCAAGCATGGGCCCCCTATCACGCGATTCATATCTCTAGAATTGAAAGCGTTCAACGTCGTTTTCTGCTCTTTGCTCTCCGAAGTATTTATGACCCCAATAACTTCTCATCTATGCCATATCTTGACCGACTCAAAATTATAAATCTACTCCCCTTGAAGTCCGTAGGAATGTGTTTGATATCGTTTTCATTCATCGGATTCTTACAGGTGCCACTGACTGTTCTTCACTTTTTGATCTCATCTTGTTTAACACTAACCCATACAACTTAAGATCATCGCGTCTTTTTACCTTCCTCCCCATCGTACTTCCTATGGTCTCAATGAACCTTTAAACCGCATGTTGAGTTTGTTGATTTTTCAATTCGATCTCTCCTCTATTCGATTTTAACCTTCCAAGTCCTGTTCTGAAAGCCCACCTCTTACATCATCTTTCCTCCCTATAAGTTAATTTAGTTTAATTAGTTTTTAAGTTTAGTTAAGTTTAAGTTAAGCTTGTATTAAGCTAATAAATGGGGCATTAGCCCCACCAAAATTGAAAAAAAAAAATTGAAAATTGAAAAATTAAAATTCCGTCGATATCCAGGAAGCAACCAACCGCAAGCTCTTTATCTCAGAGATTTTTTTTTTTTTTAATTCTTGATGTTAGATTTTGCAGAGCATGGGTGGTTGATTTTCCTGGTTGATAGGCAAATTAATTTTTATGAAGGGGGTTCGTTTGGAGCGCTCCATCTCTGATATGCCCTTCAACTACTTTTTACATAGTTTTTAGGAGGAAGGAAGTAAGGCTTAAGACTTCGGTAGTTCTGACGGTCTGCATCCTACTACCTTAGGTATGTATTTGACGATAACTTCCTTCCAGTCATTTGCTATGTAACCCCATGCGAAGCTAGTTCGAACTAGGTTGATTAGTAAAGGTAGCAGAAGAAGTTCTGGAAAAATTCCATCTTCACCTGGGGCCTTGAAAGGTTCAAACGAGTTTATAGACCAAACTATTTTAGCTTCAGGGAGAATTTCCTTTGATCTTTTCTAGTCCTCTCTGCTCGGTCTTGTTGCCCTTCTTTGGAGGGGCATGTCTTGAGACAAGCAAAGTGAGATGGAATCCGGGAAGTGAGCTGAAGCGTCTGTAGTCCGTTCTAGGTGTATGTAGCATCTGTTTTTTTTCAAATTAGTCCTGTGAGATTAGTGTGCTGTTGGGCTGAAATCCTGTGAAATTAAATACTTTAGTTATCTCTTTAAATATCTTCAAATTAGTATTCAAGGAACTTGTTTGCAGTTAATTTTGTGAAAATAATATATTTTATGTTATTATCTAATAAATACTTTCATTTAACTGTTCAATATAAGTTGTTCGCAAAGTAATTAGCTATCGAGTGAAATATCCGATTTTCTAAAGCTATTAGCAACAAAAATAGAGTTTTGAACAAATGAAATTCGGACATTCCGGTCCGGATTTCGGATTCCAGAGTACCAATTTTCCGTGTTCGAAACGATTTTACTTTCGATATGGGATTCCAGAGTAGACCCCCTGCACGAACACAATACGAATACTATGAATTTGAAGACTTGGGTTTGTACTAACTATATTAACTTTTGATGAAATACAACGTTTGTGGAAACACGTTTATGACTATCATTTATTGTATTTCAATACAATCTTATTGCATTGCGTGCTATTTTACCTTAAATAACTTTTTCTTCTTATATATTTACAGAAAGTAAAGGAAAGCCAATACCCCGTTGGACCATGGCTGTTGGCTCTGTTTATATTTGTCGTTTGCGGTTCAGCTATTTTCCAAATAATCCAATCCATCCGTGTGGCGTAAATGCGCGTTCTTTTGATTCTAGCTTATCATTTAACAACAACTGGATTTATCACAAAATGCTCTTCAGACTTATTCCTACTCCGCATTAGAAAACAAAACGAAATGTATTCAATTCTTTGCCAATAAATAGTTAAGATGATTCCTTTTTTATTTAATATTTCTGCCTCTTCTTTAAACACAAACGATATTCTATTTCAGAATTTAATTCAATTTGAATTATCTTTTTGATTTTATTTACATGCATCCTAGATAAAATATAACCAAAACAAATGTTAACGAGAACCTGTTGTATAACACAATTATAAATATATATCATTCCGTACAGAGAGACTGCATTTGTAAAAATTTCGTTAACTGAATATTCCCATTTTTCTTATTATGTAAATGCAACTTGTGGTTTTTGTTTACGGCTTGAATTGGAAATTGAGTTTTTTTTCTAAGCTTGTTTTTGTATCATAATTAAATAAACAAAAAAAAAAAACCATTTGTAAAGAAAAAATCATGGTCTATTCTTTTTATATAAAATATTACATGTATATAAAATGAAGTAATTAAATACAAAAATAAAAGCAAAACAAAAGTAAACAAATACTAATTGTTAGAACTAAGAATAATAAAAAAAATATACGTAAATACATGGATTGTTGTATCTATAAAACGCACTGACTTGTTATTTATTTGTTGTTTATTAGTTGGCATTGGTTTATTGAATGCCAAAATACTAAAAAAACCTTTGTGAATGTCAGATGGCTTGGTACAACGTTTGATTGCGTAAGGATCATTGGACTAATGATTTTTGTTTTGTGTTTAACCAGGGACCCCATAATATATTAAAAAAAAAAACCGAAGAGAACATCGAAAGAATATCGAACTACAATAGTTTGAATATTTGAATTGGGCAATGCTCACTGGAAATCTTCACTAAGTTTTAAGATTTAGCTTTATATTTATATCCTTATATAAAGTTGCATTGTGTTCTTTTTCCAAGTCGGTCGTTTTTATTAAGAAGCTGGTCTCTTTTAACAGGTTATGGGCCCAGATTACGCAGTTTTATAAAAAAAAGGTATTAAAGGTTCAATAAAGAAGAGTAAATGGAAATCAGCGCATTAAAAATTGAGCAACTGCAAACTGGATCAGTATTCAGTATGGACATTTCAAGCCTCCATTTTGCTCAATGCATCAGGGCTGTTTGCCTTTGTAGACGGTGAATCAGCTTTTCCGACCAAAGGTCAGACTTAGACGCAATTAGATTTTGATAAGCGACTTTTGATCTGGAAGAAATCTGACAACAAAGCGCAGCAGATAATTGCAACCAACGTCGGTTCTATTCCTCTTCGTCACATCATTAACTGCAAAACGGCAATGAAAATGTGGATTAAACTAAAGTCGGTTTACGAACGAAGGCTAATGTCCACATGTTGCTGCAGAAATTTTATGAATTTGAAAAATATCCGGATGATGATGTTTCGACGCATAGAAAACAATGTCAGACAATTAAGGGATCCATAGGGAGACAATATCTGAAAGCATGATAATTGCAAAGGTTTTAATGACACTTGCAAGTAATTTTAAGCATTTTTTCTGTGCATTGGAGTCGACTGCAAAAGAATAGCAAACCTTGGAAAATCTTACGTCACGTCTAGTTATGGAGGAGACACGTTTGTCATCGCATGCGACGAGTTAATCCGTTGCCTTAGTCGCTAAGCATAAGGCGAAGAAGGGGAAGACAAAATCTTCAAAAACTGGAAAGTGTTTCCATTGTAATGAACATGGCCACTGGAAAAGAGAGTGTCCAAGGAAAAGTGCTGTAATTGATGGTAAAAGGTGGACTGGAACTAAGGGCGAGGTTCGAATGGGTGATGCACTCATATATTATTTTATTTCATTATATATTATATGCTTCCTCGTCAGTGACATTGATGCCAGTGCTGAAAGGATCACTTAACAAACATGATTGTTCTAGAGATGCGTGTTTTTATTCCTAACAGTGCAAAAAGTATTAAACCTAAAGACAAGTCCTTGTTGAACTCTATAAAGCCAACCCTACGGAGGAAAATAGGATAAAGCACAAACAAGCAAGGAACTCTTGCAGCTCTGTTATTAATAAAACCACATTTCTGCATGACCAACAATTATGGCAAAAAATTCTGCAATGTTCGAAAGGCAGTAAACATTTTTGGTCATTCGTAAAAAATATTAAAAACTCCTCATCACCTTCGATTCCCACGCTCATCGATAATAACAAACCAATTGTTTACTCTTCAGAGAAGGCAAACTTGCTCGTCGCCCATTTCGCTGCCAGCTCTACCCTGCCTCACAGCAACGTTGCCCCTCCTGTACTTGAGAATATAAATTTTTCCATGGGACAGATTTTTTTCCGCACTCGTACAGTAGCAAGAGTTCTCAGAGATCTCGATATACACAAATCCGCTGGCTCGGATGGTAAACCCCCGATTCTTCTGAAGAGGTGTTCTTCCACACTAGCAAAGCCACTGCGTAAGCTTTTCCATCGCTCCTACTCTTCTGGAATCTTTCCTAGAAGTGGGAAAACAGCATTTGTCCAGCCTGTCCCTAAGAAAGGTGACCCATCCTCCCCCTCTTACCGACCCATAGCACTAACATCCATTCTTTGTAAGGTCATGGAAACGCTGATTAACCGCCAGCTTAAGGAATATCTCGAAGACCGTAAGCTTCTCCATGACCGTCAGTATAATAGATTCCGCAGCAACCGTTCCACTGGTGATCTGATGGCATTGCTCACCGAACAGTGGAACAAATCTTTACATCGCTTTGTTGAAAGTAAGATCATTGCTCTTGATATCTCCAAGGCATTTGATAGAGTTTGGCATGAAGCTCTCTTATTGAAAATGCGTGCTTTTAGGATCCATGATACTCCTGTTCGTTGGATTAGAAGCTATCTTCTGGACCGTTCAGTACAAGTTGTATTGGACGGATTCAAGTCTAATCTCTACCCTCAGCTTTTCATATTCGTTCCATAATTCACGTCCTTCGCCTTCGGACGTACAATAGCAACGGTACCGTATGTCAAGCTCATTAAACTCCGATTTATACAGCATTGTCAAATGGGGTAATAGGAATCATGTGGAGTTTAATGCTTCGAAAACTCAATGCTGCCTTCTGTCGTTAAAGCTAAACATACCCTTAATGTCATTGTCCATGAATGGCACTTACATCGAAGAAACCGAAAAGCTCTCAATACTCGGTATGTGTGTCAACGACGACCTCCGTTGGAACGGACCATTATATTTGAGATCGTTAAGAATGCTGCTAAGCGCTTAGGTTTTCTCTATCGGTGTAGCCCATCTGATCTGGCTACAATTTTTAAAGCGTTTATACGCCCTAAGCTCGATTATAACTCCCACCTCTGGCCAGTTGCTTCGCAAACGTCCCTACACCTGCTCGATAGAATACTAAAAAGAGCGTTAAAATTAATATTAAATAGAAATTTCTCTGAAACAATGGCCTCTCAAAAACTCCGATGCAATGTTTCTTGTCTCTCCTTATTTTATCGTTTTTTTTTTTATACAAAAATGTTCACTCGAAGTAGCCAGCTGCATTCCTCCTCTTAAAAGTTTCTCCCGTAATATCGTCTGGCAAGGAATGCCCATCAGTTCACCCTTGAGCCGAATTTCGGACGTACCGTGAAATATAGGGATTTGTTTTGCCGAACAACATGAATTTAGAATAGTTTACGCGGCGAGATTTTCCCTTGCCATTTTCTTCTTCTATGAGTTTACCTGAAGTATTTCAACCTTTTTTTATTTATTTATAACAAATTTTCCTGATGGTTTTCTCTGATCGCTATCACTGGCGTCATTTTCCAGTTGTAAAGTTCATCAAAAATTTTGTTATGCCTTCTATTGGAACAGTAAAAAATTGGAACTCAATAACTTGGAACTATTTGTTCCATTTAATGTGAGACTAGCTTACCCACACGGCGTTGCTGTGGCATATCATACATTTTCGAAAAAAAACAAACCCAGCGTGGCGCCACCTAGTAATCAAAAAAGCCTAAGTTAATTCTTACAAAATAAGCTATCAGCTTGTGAAACGACCCCAGCGGCAACAATGGGTGATTAAAACAGTCTTAGTTACACCTTAACACATCAGCTATCTGCCATCAAAATCAGGGAATAAATAAGGTTATTAAAAAAACGCCTCCAGCGCCACCAAGGGGTAGTTGAAAATAGCCTTACTTAATTCTTACAATATCAGATTTCTGCCTGTGAAAATCCCGTCATTCCATAAATAAGAATTTATAAAAAAAAAACACCCCAACGCCACGTAGTGGGTGATTAAAATAGCATAAGTTACTCCCTAGAACATCAACAATCTACCAGTAAAAGTTCCATCAAAATCGGTGCAGCCGTTCCCGAGATTACCCGAAACAAACAGACAGAAAGACAGACAGAGAGAATTTTTTTTTTTTAATTATGTTTTTGTTATGAGTACTGTATATACTTTCATATAAATTTACATCTAATAAAAAGCTGTTATTTTGATATTAACAACAGACACTTCATTTTTATTTAGCTGATATTAAAAAAACTAAATCTTGTACAACAAGTACTCGTTCAATTTATTAACCATCGATTATTGTTATAGTAATTGCATTTTAAATCAAATGAAAACGTTGTTAATTATTCATTCGATTTTTTTCCCTTATACGTTTTCTTCAAAACATTGTAATATCATGTTTGATTATTATAGTTTTTTTATCGAAACTACAGTAGTGCCCCGTGGCTTAGTGGTTAGTGTGTCGGACTGCTAAGCGAAAGAACCTGGGTTCAAATCCAGCTCATAGCCACCTTTTTTTCTGGGGTACTGCCTCTTGTGAGGAACTGACAAAACCTCCAAGAGTAAAATTTGTCTCGAAAAAGTGCATCTCATGTAGCCGTTCGGACTCGGCGGTAAACTGTAGGTCCCTTCCATTCTTGCAGAGTAACAAGACACACACAGGAATGGTTGAGAGTATAAGTCACTAGGCCTTGGCTCCTTAAGGAGCTGTCGCGCCAATAAAATTAAAAAAAAATTAAAATTATCGAAACTACAAGTACCTACTATTTAAATAAAATCCTTTCCATAATAATTTTTTTCTCTTGTAATTATAACGTCCACCCAAGTTCTTAAGGGCCTTGGTTTTCGCAGCAAATATACTATAATCGGCGCGGGGGTTTAAGTACCCTTATAATGAATTAATACAGTGCGAGCATTAAGTTACCAGAATTAAAAAAAAGCGAAAAAGTGAAAAAGAACATTTATTTTCGCATTAAAACAGATGGGCGGCAGCTTGCACTAGGGGTTTTAAGACATTGCTACCCAGCCTGAGAATCGAACTCACAATCTCTGGTTATCAATCAAACAACTTATACATATACAGCACCACTGCCGCCCGCCTTATAGTTCATTATCCGAGAAGAAAACTCACGCTATGAATGGTCCTAGAAAACTTAAAAGTCTATCTACAGTTTTTTTACTTTATTAAATAAAATATCAGTAGTGCCCCGTGGCTTAGTGGTTAGTGTGTCGGACTGCTAAGCGAAAGAACCTGGGTTGAAATCCAGCTCATAGCCACCTTTTTTTCTGGGGTACTGCCTCTTGCGAGGAACTGACAAAACCTCCAAGAGTAAAATTTGTCTCGAAAAAGTGCATCTCATGTAGCCGTTCGGACTCGGCGGTAAATTGTAGGTCCCTTCCATTCTTGCAGAGTAACAACACACACACTGGAATGGTTGAGAGTATAAGTCACTAGGCCTTGGCTCCTTAAGGAGCTGTCGCGCCAATAAATTTATTTAATTTATTTTTTTAAATAAAATATCAAAAGTATCTTTGCTGATTGTTGGTGTTTTAACAAGTAGAATAGAAGAATCTCACTAATATTTAAAATTCAAGTGATGAGCCCGCTACTCTACTTACCCTGTTACACCAATTTATTTGAGATACACACAATTTTTCGGCGACATTTTTTTTTGTTTGTGGTACAAAAGCAGAAATATATTTTCTTAAATATGTCACTAACAGTATATATTTAACATTTAATTTTTATTATATATTTAACTTTTTCATAAAATTAAGTAGCACAAAAAGTAATCATAAATAAAAATTTAAAATAAAATAATTAATTAAAAAAAACAAAAAATCACTTTAAGTATGTTTATATGTAATGCATACTCCATGTCACAAAAATATAAAAAAATCGAATTATTTTAGTTTTCTTTAAATTGAAATTAAACAAAATAAAATTGTGTCCTTTTTGTATTTTTTTTTTTATTTAATTAAACATTTTTAAGACCCCATTCGGGAGGCCAGGAAAATAAAATTTGTCTCATTTATTGAATTTTTGATTAATTTTAAACGAGTTAAGAAAATAATTTGTATCCATTTATATTCGATGGTGTTCAATAACTAAATACGAAACATTCTTTTGAAGATATGAGTTTTTATAGGTTTGTTATCTCGGTATGGGAAATAAATTTTGACGCACCTATTGATAAAAAAAAATATTTTTTATTTGATTTGTTCCTCGTTTATGTGTATATAAGTTGATGGCTGTAATTCACACGTATTGAGCTATAGATATTTAAACCTTTTTACGGTCACCTATCGATATTGATACTATCAGTTTATCAAATTTCATTTGCTTGATAGTGGGCCGATGAGTTGGAAAATTTGGAAAATATTTTAATATAAATATAAAATACTTGCCTATTTCGTACTTTTAAAAAATTCCTGTATGTGTACTTACTTATTAAATAACTCTCACTGCCACTTATTTCTTTATTTTATATTTAGTCTTTTTTGCTAAATTTCGTTTTATTTTAATATTATTCCAATGTTCAATCTATTTTGCCCCACTGTGTAACTATTTCACATTAAGTCAGTCAGGAAATAGTTGATGAAGAAAAATAATATGAAATTGAGGTTTGGTTAAAATTTCTTAATGATAACGAATCCTTATCAATTATTAAAAAATTAAGATAGTGTGTACCCAAATAAAAAATATGAGGTGAGGTATTACCTTCTTTGCAGAATGACATATATTTTTCAATATTTTCGAATTCATCGATAAGAAAACTATAATACTCGTATGTGGTTTTTTGTAATTCAAAAAATAATATATTAAAAGGGTAAATCTTATTTTATTTAAGGGTTTCTATAAAAAAAAAAAACAGGTAAAAGAACAAATATGAAATACCGATTTCTTGGAGAATAGGTTGGATTCTTGGGATTGCAAATTGCATGCAATAAATCATTTCAGGGAAAAGATTCGCCTGGTACCTTCATAACTTTAACACAGTGCGAAACATAAGTATGGAAGGAGGCCTGCCTGGGGACTAAATTGTAATGTCCATCATAACCTGATTAATATAGGAAAAAGGGCACGACTGAGTCGCAAATACCTGCTCTTATGTATCAAGATATTTTGTTCACTCTTTATTTTAATAATAGACCAGGAACTGAAATGGACAAAATTAGATATGAGTTTTTTTCGTTTTTAATGGTAAGAGGGACTCATAAGAAATATAAATTTCTATTTTCGAATCCCTTGGTCTTTGGCGTCAGCCGCCATCTTAGGTAAATTGATTTTTGTTAAAAACTCGCAGCAGCTCTACGCTGCCTCACAGCAACGTTGACCCTACTGTACTTGAGAACGTACATTTTTCTATGGGACAGATAATTTTTCCGCACTCGTACAGTAGCTCGTACTTTTATGCTCGCGCAGTGCGTTTTAACACTATAAAGGCAACAGCCAAAACCCTTTTGCGCGCGCATGTTATAAAAAAAAAAAACAAGAGTTCTCAAAGATCTTGATATACACAAATCCGCTGGCCTCCGATTCTTCTGAAGAGGTGTTCTTCAACGCTGGCAAAGCCACTGCGTAAACTTTTCCATCACTCCTACTATTTCGGAATCTTTCCTGAAAGATGGAAACACCATTGGCACAGCCTTTTCGTAAGAAAGGTGACCCCTCCCCCCCCCCTCCACCGTCCAATCTATTAGCCCCTAAGGCCCCTTTTTCTAAGTTCATGAAAACGCTGATTAACCGTCAGCTTAAGGAATATTTAGAAGATCGAAAGCTTCACCATCATCGTCATTATGGCTTCCGCAGCAATCGTTTCACTAGTGACCTGATGGCATATCTCACCGAACCATATATTAGAGATCGCTAAGAATGCTGCTAAGTGCTTAGGTTTTCTGTATCGGTGTAAGAAGTATTTTCCTCCTTCTCATCTGGCTACAGTTTACAAAGCTTTTTCAATCCCAAAACTCGGGTATATCTCGCACCTCTCGACAGGTGCTTCGCAAATATCGCTTCATCTGCTTGATAGAATACAAAATCGAGCATTAAAATTGATAGGAAAAAGAACTGCCGCTGAAAGAACTGCTACTCTCGAACGCCGTCGCAATGTTTTATGTCTTTCCTTGTTTTATCGTTTCTTTTATAAAATATGTTCATTTGAAGTAGTCAGCTGAATTCCGCTCTTAAAAAGTTTCACCCGTAATACTCGTCTCGCTAGGAATGCTCATCAGTTGACCCTTGAGCCCAATTTCGGACGTACCGTAAAATATAGAGATTCTTTTTTTAGCCGAACAACACGAATTTGGAATAGTTTACCCAGCGACTTTTCCCTTGCCATTTTGATCTCCAAGCATTCATATCCTTTCCCTCCCTATCTACCTAATGCCCACGCAGTGTGCTCTACATTAAAAGGGAAACAAATAGTCCCTTGTGCTCACGTTAATAATAAACAAAAACATACAGCCCGTTAACTCACACCCACAAACCCTCTCGTGAAATCCACACACACAAACCCCAATACCTACATCTTATTTCTACTATAACAAAACTCCGCCTATTTTGTATTTCCTTTTCTCTTCTTGTTGTTTTTGAATTTGAGTGGATTTATTTTGGGAATTTGCGCCTGTTCTTTTTCATGTTCGCCTGGTGCTTGCGATCTATTTTGATTGAAAGAACCACAGTATCGCAATTAGCATGAGTCATGAGTCTTATCAGCATGAGTCATGTTAATTCGTACGTGTCTATCTTCGATTTATAAGAAGTTATCATGTAAAAAAAAAACCAATATACATACATCGTAAATGAAAAAAATAATTTTTGTTTTTGGCCAATTTGCAAAGTTTTAGTTTATTTAAAAAAGTGTCCTATATGTTTCTTGAGTAAATTACCTAATATTTAAAACAAGATTTGTTCAAATTCGTTTTGTCGTTCTCGCTTGATGCGCGTTCAGGGGTTTCGGCTTCAATTGTATTATATATAATGATTTAAGTGCTGTTTTCGACTAAAATACGTGATTTCATATAGCTGGAGATAGATCCAGCCTAGAGTATTAACAAATCTTTATACATATTTAGTACTGCTTAAAGTTCGGTTTTGATTTTGCAAAGTTATCGTTATCTCGTATATCACTTATACTATCTCTTCCTATAGGTAATCTAATTCCAGGCAGAGTCCAGAACTTTTAAAAGTTGTTAAGCCTAATTAATTTTCAACCAAATAGGCCGGCCCCTTTTCTCACAACCTACTTAAGAGGAAAAATCAATCTTCTGTAAGTCTTAAGAATAAAATGTTACCTTTTTGTATCGCACCTGAAACTGATATTTTCTTTTTCTTATTAATCTAGAAAAACCAAATATCCATGATCTCATTTAGGCCGGAGTTTTTTTATCAAAAAAAAATTCAATTTCTGATAATAAATTATCTGGGATTGCTGGTGCAAGCGATTACATAAGCGATCAACCTGTCATAAAAAAAAATTCTTATACCTGATAACGAAACCTGCAGTAAGTGTTTAAATAAATCATAAAGTTTCAACAATTTCTAGGAAAACAAATAAAACATTCACATATACACACTTATGAAGAAAATAATCTTTTTTAAAGTTTTAAACGTCTGTATCACATAAAGCATTGGAAATGTTACCTACAGAGGCAAAGTTTGAATTTGTCAATATTAGACAAACTTTGAACTTATTGTTGCTAAGTTGAAAGTTTGTAAGAAATTACAATCTCAACAAATTATTGATATCATTGAAAACTGATAAAAAAGGCAAACAAACGTCAGAATTAGATATTGGCTTGCAGGAAAAAATGAGCAGTGCTGGGTCGCGCGTCCTTAATCTTATGAACAAATCTCCAAACAGTTCTAATAAAAATAAAATATTTGAAAAGAAACATGCTTGTTGGTTGTTACGTTGGATTTATGGAAAAAAATTGTTAAAAACTTTTCTGAAAAATTGCTGTTTTTTCAGTTTTAAAATTCTATTTTTTACTTGGGATTAAAGGGACTCAAGGAAAGTTTAGGATTCGTGAATAAAAAAAAAATTGAGAAAACAATCAAACATGACATTATCATCATTGAGAAGCCTAAAAAGTCATTGACAAAAAATGTCCGTCTGTCTGTATGTCTGTCTGTCCGGGTGTATATCGATCTGTAGCTGAAGTTAGGTTAAGCTTGGTATATATCTCTTGGCATTCCTCAGAGGGGAAATTGAAATTTTATTTTTAGGGCTAAAAATACCCGTCGTATGGCAACGACCGTTTAGAAAAAGCGTATTTTTTCTCAAAAACATCTCCAACGATTTTGATGAATATTTTTGGGAATTTTTTTGTTGGTATTGACTATCATTTGATCATAGCCACATATACGGAAAAATCTATTAACGGGACCATTCATATATGTTTTTTTAAATTTTTGGTTTTCTCGGTAACGGCTCTATGGATTTCTGTCAAATTTTATATTTGAACAGAATCAAAAAAAATTATTTTGCATTTTATAATTACATGTATAAATATTAGTATAAATAAAAAAAAAATAAAAAAAACTAGAAATGAAAAACAGGATTTTAACAAAATCCGTCCTACAATTTTCGAAATACTTTTTAAATAAATTCTTTGTTGTTTAAGACGTGTAGTTGCGTACTTCATTTTTACTAAAACCGTTAAGTAGTGTGGTTTTGATAGTTTTTTTATAAATTCAAACTGTGTTACTTTCAACGTAAATGTTATTTGTTTTTGTCAAATATCTTACATTCCAATGTTATAAGGCACATAAGAGCAGGTAAGTGCGACCCAGTCGTGTCCAGTTTTTATTTGTCGTTTCGTTTGCAAAAAAATATTAAAAAAACCGATTGTGTAGCGAATACAAAATTATGAAGGATTGTTCGTGGATTTTTTTTTTCTTAATTACAATATAATAAGAAAAGTCGAAAATTAAAAGAAATGAGATATACTTTCTGGAGCATTTAAACAAAACATATTTTCACTGAATGATAAATATATATTTAAAAAATCTTAAGACTTTCCTCCAAGTAATGCTAATAGCATATAAAATTTTAATATATAAATACACGATATATACCTGCCAACAAACACAAATATACAGATAGTCAGACTTTAAAAAAAAAATGGATTCTTTGAAAAGTCGGTTTACGGACGATAATTTTACGTGATAATATCATAAGAAAACATTGCAGCATTACAAACATAACTTAACTTAACTCAGACCCACAAACCCTCTCGTTAAATCCACACACAACTCAATATCTACTTCTACTTTCTACTTTAACAAAACTCCGCCTATTTTAGATTTCTGTTTCTTTTCTAGTTCTTTTTCGTGTTTGCTTGGTGCTCAGAATACGTTTGCGATCGATTGAAAAAAAGACCCACAAACCCTCTCGTTAGATACACACACACACACACACACACACACCATTACAACATTTACTTTAAAAAAAACTTCGTCTATTATGTATTTCTTTTTCTCTTCTTTTAATCTAATTAATAATTTAGTACCTAAATCGCAAGTTATGGATTCGTGCAAAAAAAAAACTAACAATCAAACATGACATTACGATAATAGAGAAGTTGACAAAAGTGGGTCCGGAAATTCCGTCCGTCTGTCTGTTTGTCTTTCTGTCTGTTCCTCTACAGCCTAAACGGATAAGCTGATTTGCTTCAAACTTAGTATTTAGTATTTATTAGGTAGTATCTCGAGGTTTTTCATTTTTGCTCTAGATCGGAAAATAACGGTACCTGCCATACAATTTTGAACAAAAAGTTAGATTTTCTCGAAAACGGCTCTGACGATTTTGATAAAACTTTCAGGATGCTAATTTTTTACAATAATACATCTTTTGGTTAGAATATTTTTTTTTGTAATTAGTTCTATAACGGTACCTCTCACAAAACCGGTTCTTTTTCAAACTATCCCGATTTCAATAAAATAAATCGAATTTAAAAATGTTCATAAACTTTTTTTCGATTTTTTAAAGTTTTTTTTTTTTAAATTTGCTTTTCGAAATATTTTGAAAATGGGTAGATTAAATTTTTTTAAATAATTTTCCCAGATGAAAACTACAGATTGCCTTATAATGACATACTAGAAAAAAATTAAAAATATTTTTTTTGAAAAGTTTTTCAAAAAAAAACGACTTTTTAATTTTTTTCTTCGATAGACATTTAGTTTTCAAATTTTATTGCATACATAGTTTTTCGAAGAAAACTCTGACATTAATTAAAAAAATAAATAATTTTCTAAAAAAAAATATTTTTTATTTTAATAGACATGTGGTTTTCAATCTGGCAATACTTTTTTCGGAGTTGGTCTTTTTGACAGCTGTCTCTTGATTTGTGCTCAGTTTGGTTTGTGAATTGAGATTTCATAATGAATAGACTTACTCCTGAACTAAGTTTGCAAATTGTGCAAATTTATTGCCAAAATAATGGATCGTTTCGGTGGAGCAGAGTATCGAAGAAGACCCAAATGATGAGTTTTCTCGTGTGTGGAGTCAAGTCAATTCTGAGTCCGTAACTGGTCTGTAACCCGAGTTGCCAACCGGCTTAGTTTGTATCCAGTTGCTTCGTGTGCATTGGGTCTAACATATAATTTTTGTTCTTTTAAGCTTTAATCTATTTATGTTTAAATATTGAAAATCATTTGAGAAGTTACATAACATTTAATTTAAGGGAAACTTCTACAAAATAAAACCCTTATGTAAAGTGAAACAGATAGAACCAGCAACAGCACCAGCACCGTCAACAGCGAACTTGACGGTATTTGCTCTTTTTTCTAGAAAACAGCAAGTTTAAGGATTTTTAAATCCACCTTAATTCAATATGCTTAGTCTAATTGAGTAGCGTAATAAAACGTTCTGGAAATAAATATTGTAAAATCGAATACAGGATAAAATTAATTATTTGTGGATGGATTTGGCTACCATTTTCATTCGGAAAATACATTTTTTTTATTAAGTACAGAGGGGAAAAACATAAGGTGTCGATTAACATTGGTTTTGAATGCTTGCAAATCAAAATGGCAAGGGAAAATATCGCTGGGTAACCTATTCCAAATTCGTGTTGTTCGGCTAAAAAAAGAATCCCTATATTTCACGGTACGTATGACTGTATGACTTAACATCTTTTCGAATCGTGTCTTCTACCAAGTATCTGAGTCTTACCAGAGTTCCTGCCAGTTCGAGGAGCCGTTGGTCTCATCATATTCAGTCAATTCATTTGAAATGGTTCTTTTTTTTGTTGGAAGCAATATACGCATCAGACTTTTTGCAAAAGATTTAAAACATTTCCCTGCATCGTCACCAACAGGGCCTCCTTTGTTTTTCAGGTGCGGCGTTACCACCCGAGGTACTGCCATCAGGGGAACTTTTTTATGTTTCTTGTATTTTGAAAGAGGTGAGGTCCGTATGTGAAGGCCAGATCCCTCCTATTCCGGCCAGCTAAGCCGTGCATGCCAATGCTCTCACAATGAGCATTCTATCCCTTGCTGTTCCCTCCTACATTTTTCCCATATTCATTCCTAGCTTCTGCCTATCTACCTTCCACCTTCCTACCTACTTCTCCAACAGTACCCTCTCTGCCAATTCCTTTCCTGCTCCTCTCTTCAATATTCGCTCCAATCCTACTTCCTATCCTATACCATCTCTCATGTTATATCGTGAGTTCGATTCTCAGGCTGGGTAGTAATTTTTCAAAACTCCTTGTACAATCTAAACGAGAAAATAGTCACATAATTACCGATCTACTGCGCCGAAAAATTTCTTCCTGACTTTTTAATTCGTCTAACATTAATGCTCTGTGTTAATTCATAACTATCCTGGTTATTAAAAAAAACCCTTGAGCGTAATTTAAAAAAAAGTGGACTAATCGCCACAAAGTCGCTCTGACGGTTATTAAGGAGCTTTCGTACCTCAAGATATGTATTTCTTAAGTTGATAACCTCGGTTCAATCAAACCAAACTCTCCTGAGTTTCCTGATCCAAATGTTGTTATTGTGAAATCCTCTTGATTTGGGTTGGAAATATCTTGAAGACGTTTTGTATTAAAATTTCTGATATGCGATATTAAATATCTTTAACTACAGGTTATAGAGAGTAAATAATAGCTTAAACAATCATTGGCTATCTGAAGATAACATTTCAAAACACCTTTTTTAAATACATATATAGCTACTTAGTAAACTAAAAATAAAAAACAAATTAATGATAAGAAATAGTAGTTAGATAGTTAGATATTTACTTGTAGTTGAGTTGAGTTCAAATACATTTTTTTCATGGCACAATTCACAGAGATAAGGTTTATTTCAGACGTATTGTTGACAAATTAATACCAACAGCCTATCAAATATCACAGATCATTATTGGGTAATAAAATGTAAGAGAAAAGCTTCTGGAAAAACCTTTAGCATATAGTGTATGTATACAGTTACTTTGCAAAGTTTATATATTTAACTAGAATATAAATATTACATTCCATAATTTTTTTTATAATTAGCGTGCGCACAAGGGACTATTTTTCATTTAGAGCACACTGCTCGAGAATTAGGAAGATAGGGAGAGAATGGACAGGAGGTGTGGATTAACGTTGGTTTTGAATGCTTGCAAATCGAAATGGCAAGGGAAAATCTAGCCGGATAAACTATTCTAAATTCGTGTTGTTCGGCTAAAAAAAAGAATCGGACGGTACGTCCGAAATTGGGCTCAAGGGTGAACTGATGAGCATTCCTTGCGAAACGAGTTTTACGGGAAAAACTTTTAAGGAGTGGAATGCAGCTGGCTACCTCGAGTGAACTTCGAGTTCTAGAGAGGCAAATGTTTCCGAGAAATTTCTATTTCCTATTAATTTTAACGCTCTTTTTAGTATTCTATCGAGCAGGTGTAGGGATGTTTGCGAAGCACCTGCCCAGAGGTGGGAGTTATACTCGTGTTTTGGGCGTATGAACGCTTTTTAAATTGTAGCCAGATCAGAAGGCGAAAGAAACTTGTTGCATCGATACAGAAAACCTAAGCACCTAGCAGCATTTCTAGCAGTCTCAAATATATGGCCGTTCCAAAGGAGGTCGTCGTTGGCACACAAACCGTGTATTGAAAGCTTTTCGGTTTCTTCGATGCAAGTGTCATTCATAGACAATAACTTTAACCACAGAAGAATGTATTGAGTTTTCGAAGCATTAAACTCCACACGATTCCTATTACCCCATTTGACAATGCTGTATAAATCGAAATTTAATGAGCTTGACATACGGCACCGTTGCAATTGCACGTCCGAAGGCGAAGGACGTGAATTATCGAACGAATATGAAAAGCTGAGGGTAGATTCGTCAGCAAAACAATTAAGTGGATTAGAAGTAACATTTATAAAAATGAGGAAAAGGGTCGGAGACCGAAAAGAGCCCTGGGGCACACCAGCATTTATTTTGTAGGAATTAGATTTGAATCCGTCCAATACAATTTGTATTGAACGGTCCAGAAGATAGCTTCTAATCCAACGAATAAGAATATCATTGATCCCAATAGCACGCGTTTTCGATAAGAGAGCTTCATGTCAAACTCTATCAAATGCCTTGGAAATATCAAGCGCAAAAAGATCACTAGTGGAACGGTTGCTGCGGAAGCCATACTGACGGTCATGGAGAAGCTTTCGGTTTTCGAGATATTCCCCAAGCTGAAGGTTAACCAGCGTTTTGCATGACCTTAGAAAGAAGGGACGTAAGTTCTATGGGTCGGTAGGAGGAGGGAGAGGATGGGTCCCCTTTCTTAGGGACAGGCTGGACAAGTGCTGTTTTCCATCTTCTAGGAAAGATTCCATAGTAGTACGAGCGATGGAAAAGCTTAAGCAGTGGTTTCGCCTGTGTGGAAGAACACCTCTTTAGAAGAATAATGGAAGGTATACCATCCGGGCCAGCGGATTTGTGTATATGGAGAACTCTTGCTACTGTACGAGTGCGGAAAAAAATCTGCCCAATGGAAAAATTTACATTCTCAAGTACGTTGCTGTGCGGCAAGTTTGCCTTCTCTGAAGAGTAGACAGTAAGTTTGTCATTATGAGCGTTGGAACCGAAGATGTTGAGGAGTTTTTGAATTTTTTTTTATAAATGACCAGAAATGTGTACTGCCTTTGGGACATTCCAGAATTTTTGCTGTAATTTGGTTCTATTGATAACGGAGTGGCATGAGTTCCTTGCTTGTTTGTGCTTTATCCGATTTTCCTCCTGTGGGATTGGCTCTGTAGGATGGGACACTTACTTCCTTTAGCCTGATAGCTTCTTTACACTCAGAGTTAAGCCAGGACTTTTCTTTGGGTTTGATATTTTTGTTCTGTTAGGTATAAAAGCATGCATCCCTAGGAGAATCACATTTGTGATCATTTCGGCACTGGCATTAATGTAGTGCCCCGTGGCTTAGTAGTTTGTGTTTTGTACTGCTAAGCGAAGGGTCGTAGTTCAACTCCCAGCCAGAGCCACCTTTCTTTCGGGGTACTCGGAGGAACTGACAAAACCTCAGGGTAAACATTTGTCTCGAAAAAGTGAATGTCATGTAGCCGTTCGGACTCGCCGGTAAATTGTAAGTCCCTTCCATTATCGCAGATTCACAATACACACACAGGAATGGTTGAGAACATGAGTCACTTGGCCTTGGCTCCTTAAGGAGCTGTCGCGCCAGTACATTTTTTTTTTTATTTATCAGTGTCACTATCGAGGAAGCATTAGCATAGTGACCAGTTAAAGTTACTGAAGAAATTATTCAGGCCATCCGAGTTGGCTTTCTCGTATTGCCAAATGGTCCTGGTGGAAGTTTTTCTTTAACAGGATGGGTGTAGGACGAGACGATGACAATGACGAGTCAAGCAAAGTGCAAGGGCACTACCTACCTTTTTTCAGAATTTCATTGGCGCAAAATTAAAGACAACCTATTTTTAATCCATTAACTTCACACTACTTAAAACGTTTGGTATTGCACTAAATTTTCCTTAATTATAAACATAAAAATAGTCGCACTAGTTAAAATCAGATTTGAAAGTTTGAGAGCTTTAGGGAAATTTGTTGTTATTGGATTTAGTTAGGGTTTGTGTAGTTTTGAATTCAAAATGGCGTTTTGTGAGAGCGAGTGAGTCATTCTCTCAGAGAATTTTTAGTTTCACACTAAAAAGATAATGCTAATGATAAATAAAGATAATGCTAATGATGATGAATTTTATTTAAAATCTAGTTTCACACTAAGAGAAAATCAATATAATTAATGAAGAATTAACAGTTTAATGTCAGTTCCGAATTTTATTTGAAAAAGAAATACAAAATAGGCGGGGTTTTGTTAAAGTAGAAACTAGATGTAATAATGGGGTGTGTGTGGATTTAACGAGAGGGTTTGTGGGTCATTTTGTTGAACCAAAATCGATCGCAAACGTATTTTGAGCACCAGGCGAACATGAAAAAGAACAGGTGCAAATTAACATCAGCAGGAGTCTTCCAGTTAAAATACTCAAACCGTACGGTCTTTTTACTTTTCGCTTTTTTCGTTTGATTTAAAAACGTATTTTTTTTAAGTTCTAAATAAAAACTAATTTGTAAAAATAATTACAAAATTTTATGGCATGAGTCATGTCATCGATTTATAAGACGTCAAAAAAGTTATAGGATCAGAAATAGACTCTCAATGCTAAATGCGATGAATAATGTCATAATAAAGCCTCATTTTGAATATTGTTCTTCAGTTCTATCAATGGAAGACATAACAAGGTTACAGAAGCTGTAAAATAAGGCGTTGTATAACCTGATGTGACCGTATTACCCCAACTTTGGTTATGCTAGCCACGCTGAAATGGCTTAACATCAAACAACGAATTGTATTCAATAAATTGGTGTTGGTATTCAAGCTCAAAAGTGGACTCCTTTCAAGACATTGTCAGATTATATGAGGTTATTCTTTACACCTATAATATTTTTACATGAAGGTATGACAAAATTTGATTTTAAAGAAAGTTTATAAATAAATTCATTTAAGGGAAAATACTACAAGACAAAAACCCATTAGAGTTTTCATTTTTGCAATCTCTTGCGCATCTGTCAAAATCAAAGTAAAATGGCGGATGCCAGAGACCAATAACTGATTTACTTGTTTATTTGTTATTTTTAAGTATTTGCGACAATGTTTAATAATCTTCCAATGCAAAAAAAATGGGTTAAATATATATTCATTTAAAAAAGAACTGATTGTTGTGTATGTAGAGAAAACTATTGACTGTGTAATAATGTAAAAATGTATACCTAATTATGTAATGTAGTTTAATACTGATTTTGTAAGATTAATATATTTATTTTTTCTTAATTGTTATGGACGAAAACTGTGATAAATCAGAGAGATAATGTAATTTTTAATGAAATCTAAATTTTGATTTTTTTTTTAATGTGTAATGGTTATATTCTGCCAAATAAAAACAAAGCAAAAACAAGCATATCTCAAGCTTTGATAAAAGTTTCTAGCTGGTAATATTAAGTGTTTTAATATCTACAAGTCTCCAATTCAATGCTTACGAACTACGAAAATTTGTATTGAAAAATTCTTTTTGCATTTTGATGAGGAAATTTAGAGACAAGGACAAGGTTCCTTTCCTATAATTTTATAAGTAATCTGGATCTGGATCGAATCTAAATTTCTCAAAAACGCTACATTAGATGTTAAACAGTAAAAAATAGAAATATGTTTTTAAAATTAGCAGAATAAATTTTCATTATTAAACTTGATAAAAAAAATGTGGGTTTTGTGTGTGACAACTTACAACTTACGCGGGAAATTCTTCAAAGTTTTTGGCGCTGGTACTATTTGAATTTTAAACTTGATTAATAACAACAAATAACAATAGTTTTATTACAAATTACAAAATAAAAACAAAACAACGTTACATAAACATCTTATTTATGTTTTTTTTTTTTTTTATTATTCAACTTCCTGCAATTTTCTTGATGCCCACATTTCGTTGGCCTCAGCTATGGTATTGGGCAGACGAGATGACAATGTTTCTGGCAGAAATAGTGTCACAGATGCAGCTAATAACAAAAGAACTGCCATTACAGACAAAGGTATAAATTCTGGCATATAATAGATCTGTAATATTCAATGACATATATAATATGATTTTTGCTGATTTCATAAAAAAAGCTTACCAAAGCCATCAATTGCGGAGCTAATAAACTTCCGCATCTTGCTGAAAAGCCACACAAACCTAATCCAAAGCCCCTTAGAACTGTTGGAAATAATTCACTGCAATAAATGAACATTGCACAGAAGCTTGATACAGCTAATCCTTTAGCTACCAAAGTTATGACTATTAAGGACCACACTATGGTTTTTTAAATATAAAAACTTATTTTATAAAATGGAAAATAATATATATGTAGGTGTTTATATGATATTGGAAATAGTAATATTGTCAATAAATGCCATCAAAGAAAATGTAAATGTTAACAATATGCAATTGGTTGTTTTGACCATATATACATAAATTTTTAAATTACCTTTTATTGGACCTTCACCAGGAAAAGTTGTAACTATACCAACTATCAATAGTAACACCCCATTTGCGTACTGATAAAATGCCATCGGTAACCTTCTGCCGAAACCCGAAAGTACAAAATACGCCAAGATGTATGCAATTGCTTCGATAATTGCTCCAATCAAGAAATTTAAATGCCTCTCACCGGCTAAATTAGGTAAGAAATATAGTATTCCGTAATAAGAAAGTGTGACACTGAACCTGAAAGTAAAACGATAAAAAAATGTTTCAAACATCAAACGAGTAAAATTATATACTCATAGCCATTTTTATAATCAGTAGATTACTGGGCAAACACCTAACTGAGCTTTAACTCAACCGACTGGAATAACTTCAGCTTTGATTTCACCACACACAAATAAATTATTTTACTTTTTCTTTAAATGGAAATAAATATTAAAAAGCTTTCAAAAAAAAAATATTAGGGGATCTTCAAAGTTTTTATTCGATTTTTCAGATTTTTGATTATTTGAAAAAACTACTTAAAATAGTTTCTAGCGAAATAATTTAAACGCTATTTTATTTCTTTAAAAGAATGTGATTTTTTGATCTTTTAAATCGATGACTGTCTACACATACGAAATAACATGACTCATGCGGATAAGACTCATGCTAATAATGCGGCTAAGAAAAGTGACGCACGCTGCGATATTGTGGTTATTTCAACCAAAATGGGTCGCAAGCACCAGGCGAACATGAAAGAGAACAGGAGCAAATTCCCAAAATAATTCAAAAAGAACAAGAAGAGAAAAAGAAATACAAAATAGGCAGTGTTTTGTTTAAGTAACTAGAAAGTATATGTAGATATTGGTGGTGTGTGTGTGGATTTAACGAGACGGTTTGTTGATGTGAGTTAATGTATGTTGGTGTTGCTGCCATCAATGTTTTCTTATGACGTTATTACGTAAATACGTCTATAATTTTTCGCCAATAACATATTATATTTGGATCGATACCAAACACACAACGTAGTTGAGGCAATCGACAAATGGCGAGTCGAGGGGCCTTAGGCTATCTACATCTTCCAGAATATCAATTTGGATTGTAATCGCATAACCAGTTTTCGTTAAAGTCAAAGAAAAAACCGGTATTATGGGAGATATCGTTTTAAGCCCACCATCTTATTTTTTTCACAGAAACATAATTCTTACCAAAATAATACATTGATTTTTTTTTGTTCATAAAAATCCTTTGAGCCGTTTCTGAGAAAAATAAGCTTTTACTTAACGGTTATATGGGAAGTACCTCCCTCTGTATAATGTCAAAATAACGTCATGTTCTAAATTTGAAGACGATTGGCCCAACCGTTCAGGTGCAGTTCAATAAACATCCGAACAAACACAGACAGAATTTTTCCACTAACAGAAATATGTTCCTCTATCATCATAATGTCATGTTTGATTGTTATTCCAATTTTTCTTCTTCGTCAGTTTCTATACTCAAGTCTCTTAATAAAATGCAGTTTCGTATGTAAATCGGAGTATTAATGATTTCTCTGATGGCTTAGTTTTGATTTGATTGCAGTAAGTGGGGGAGCCCACGATGCTAAATGGGGATTTAATCGAAACTATTTGGGACAAATTGGATTTTAAAGATATGGTGGTAGGAATGAAAAAAGTGTATGTGATGTACCTGTTTCACGGGGGGGGGGGGGAGCGTCTACGGGCTCTTGAAAATGTAAAAAACAGCTAAATGGAAATACTCGTCTCTGTGATAGCGGAGAGATGTTATTCTGCCAGTTTGCATGGTGGGGGTGGCAATAAATGAAAACAAAAAAAAAGTTATTCGAACCCGTCAGATTTTCAGAGGAGGTGTTAAGTGAACCCGAAAGAAGCTCCCATTCAAAAGACTGACGATTCGGACATGACGCAAGCTCGTGGCGGCTTCTTGAAAATGCAAAAAAAAAATCGCCATTTTGAGCGTGTCAGATTATTATACAGGCGATTCAGTTTATTGTCCTAGTCGTTTTGACCAATAATCTGACGATTATTTAGAGGGATTTCCTTAATCTGATGGTTTGAAAAAAAAAATTGAAAAACTAAATTTTCATCACGAAATGTGACAAATAAATTGCACTGAAAATAGCATTCAAGTAAGAAAACCTAATTTATTTTAATTAAATTATAATATATTTATTCAGAAAAAATAAAAAAAAACCTGTTCACTTAAACACTTAAAAAAATAAATGGATTTCTGGCCTAACAAAAAAGTTTAAGAAATTGTTTTAAGAACTCCGCCTATTTTGTATTTCTTTTACTCTTCTTGTACTTTTTGAATTTGAGTGGAATTATTTTGGGAATTTGCGTCTGTTCTTTTTCATGTTCGCCTGGTGCTTGCGATTGATTTTGGTTGAAAGTACCACAGTATCGTAGCGTGCGTCACTTTTCTTATCAGCATTGTCAGCATGAGTCTTATCAGCATTATCAGCATGAGTCTTATCAGCATGAGTCATGTTATTTCTTATGTGTAGCCTGTCATTGATTTATAAGACAAACACCCGCTGAGAGCTGGGAATCAACAAAACACTGGAAAAGGTACGGGAACGCTTTTATTGGCTAAGCGCCAGAAACAATGTAGAGAGCTGGTGTCGAAAGTGCACAACATGCACGGCTAGCAAGGGAACCAAAGTCAAAACACGAGGTAAAATGCACCAGTACAACGTGTTCACCCCGTTTGAAAGAATCGCCGTTGATAATGGAATCAACTTGAGGTAGTCAACTAGCAGTCCATATATAATACGTCCATGGGGCCTGCACACACGAGATGAATTCATCCGGGGGAAAACCGGTTTTATGGACAAGGGAAGGGGAAGCGTGCTGTGTACATTGGACTAAAATCTTCAACAAACTTTTGAGTGGATGATCGAAGAGGAAAACTAATACACACACACAATTTTGTACGATTTTGGGTCTACAAAAGGCAAAAGAAATACTAACACATAAGAAAGAAGTTCATGTATACATTTCTTTCCACCAGAGTAATTCATCCCGTGTGTGCTTGAAGTAAGGTTTGAAACCGGTTTTCCCCCAGGTTGAAATCATCTGGTGTGTGCAGGCCCATGGGTATTAGATAGTCATTGGCCGCATTCACATTTCCATCCTTTGGATTGGATTCATTTCTGTTGTTGTAATTAGCATGGTTAAAAACAAGTGATACATAGCTGATTGAAGAAAATTTATGAAAAATCCAAAGGTATTCTAAAATTTTCTCTCTGTAGGAACATGAACATGTGATGGACAGCTGACTGTCTTTCTCTTTTGCTTCGAATTTTGAAAGGGAAACTATGCTGTTGGGTTTGTTCATTCACAAAAAAATCGGATTTTGGATATGGTTTTCGTTATTTTCAGGTAAAGAAAGTGACTGAAAAGGCACATTTATATTTATTTAGTTTTTTTTAAATAAAAAAACACTGAAAATTTAATATGAATGTGACACCTAAATAGCAGTCACAATAAAAAATCACAAAAATGTGACTGTCACTTATGACAATCACCTAAGGCAGACTGAATTTGTTGATTGTGAATGTCACTTGTCATATATCACCTTAGCCTATTCCACCCCAGTTCATTTTCTTTTCTTTCGCTTGCACAGTTCATGTCTCGACATTTCTTTTAAGCAAGACCTTGTGTATATGATTCCTTTTTTCGGTTGTTTCTTCATTGCTCACTTTGGCTGATTATGCGTGCGAAGTCACATTCTTCTGATTTTTGTTCTTAGGGAGTGTAAATAAATGTATTAATTTGCCGATTTTGTTATTGTTTTTTTTTTTTTTAAGTTTATTGTTCTTATAATCAGAAAAAAAATCGTTTAAACCTTCAATTTTGAAAAAACAATATTCACTTAATAAATACAATTATTATTTTATAAGAATGTGACGTCATAAAATATCAAAATGGCGATTTGTATGCGTCTACCTAGTATACCTTGTATTTTTGTGTATCATGGTAATACTGATACGATTCAATTCAAAATATGTCGATGGTCATCATCCTGCGTTAACATTTACTGTATCTATTAATTAATGTATTTGCAACGTTCTTAAGATTTCTAAGGCGCCGGTTATAGTGATCATTTAAAATCCATCATTAAAAGTTGAAACGCTGGAAACTGTAATTTTTTACGTACGGGTAGTTATAGCGATCAGTAAAGTAGTGTCAGAATTTAAAGGCCAACCACACCAGCCATAACCTCAAATTTGTTTTAATGATGCAAAATGCTTAAGGCGCCAGTTATAGCAATCAGAAAAACGTATCAGGAAAAAAATTCAAATGGATATTTAACTATGTTTTCATACGATTTGAAGCACAATTACTATACTAATCGAAGGGAAAACACCCAACGAGTTTTTTTTTGCCAAAAAAAATTTCAATTGAACGAATATTTTTTGTTCGGAATTTAATTTTTCGTGCCAATTATTTGCGTTCCAATGTTTTCCTGTTCCAAGCATCAGGAAAAAAATTTCTGATGAACTTTGCAACAGGAAAAAAGAAAGGTGGTTGTTGGTTCTGTTTTTTTGTGAAGTCAACTGACATATTTTCACTGATTGCCATAAACGCTGATCAGGAAAAAAATCCTTTTTCCATTTGTTTCAATTTTTCCTGATGGCTTTTCCTGATCGCTATAACTGACGCCTGAGTAAACTTTTTACTGATGGGTTGGAACATTAAAAAGATGGACCACAAACACTGGAACGAAATGTTCCATTCTTCTGTCAAATGACAATCAGCTGTTCAGTAAAACCAATTTTCATCATTAAAAAAAATAAATGTTTTTTTACTTGCAATTTAGGTACTATAATGCAAGTAATGGATTCGTGCAAAAAAAACTAACAATCAAACATGACATTACGATAATAGAGAAGTTGAAAAAAGTGGGTCCGGAAATTCCGTCCGCCTGTCTGTCTGTCTGTTCGCGCCTCTACAGCCTAAATGGATAGGCCGATTTTCTTCAAACTTGGTATTTAGTATTTATTGGGTAGTATCTCGGGGGAGGTTTTTCATTTTTGCTCTAGGTGGAAAAATAACGGTACCTGTCATACAATTTTTAACAAAAAGTTAGATTTTCTCGAAAACGGCTCTAATTGTTTTGATAAAATTTCCAGATTGCTATTTTTTCACAACAATACAAATTTCAGTTAGAATAAATTTTTCGAAATTTGTTCTATAACGGTACCTCTCATATAACCGGTTTTTTCAAATGCGGTTTTATCGTTAACTATTATCCCGATTTCACAGGAAGTCATTTAAAATTCAATTAATATTGCATTTCAAAATTTTCAAAAACTTTTTTTTTCGATTTTTTTTAAATTTTCTAAAAACAATTCGTTTTCGAAATATTTAAAAATAACTGGTCGAACGATTTTCAATATTATTTTTTCCTTGATAGACATTTAGTTTTCAATTTTTTTTCCGTACTTAGTTTTTCCAAGAAAACTCTGAAACTAATTAAAAAAAAAAAAGAATTTTCTAAAAAAAAAATATTTTTTATTTTAATAGACGTGTGGTTTTCAATCTGGCAATACTTTTTTCAGAGTTGGTCTTTTTGACAGCTGTCTATTGATTTATGCTCAGTTTGGTTTGCGATTTCATAATGAATAGACTTACTCCTGAACAAAGTTTGCAAATTGTGCATATTTATTACCAAAATAATGGTTCGTTTCGGTGGAGCAGAGTATCGAAGAACACCCAAAGGAGTCCATCTGCAATCACGCGCGGAAGGATCTTGGTTTGCAGGCTTACAAAATCCAACTCGTTCAAAAATTGAAGCCGAACGCCCATCAAGCGCGTCACACGTTCGGTGAATGGGCCCAAAACGAGATGGCCACCGATCCCGATTTTCACAAAATTGGACCTCGGCTGGAATTTTTCCGAGCCAGCCGCGGCGGCCACTTCCTCGAAATCATTTTTAAAACATAACGCAAACCCTTATCTTTATAATCAAGCTAAATTCTTGGTCATAACATTAAACTATATGCGTTTTATTTCTTCTTGAAAACCACACGTCTAAAAAACACCCTTTATATACATACATAAGTAGCCACTAAGCAATTATATAACATAAGAACAAGTTCATGCGACCCAGTCGTGCATTTTATTTAAATTTTATTCGACGATGTGACCGCACATATGAGCAAGTACGTGCGATCCAGTCGTGCAATTTATTAATAAATAATACTGTTTCGCGGGTTTGTTTTTTGTCAAAATAAATTATTTCAATTGATTTGTCATCGATTGGCATAAGTTTCATGTTTTAAATCTTAACAAAGAATTCGCCTTCTTACACCATTCTACGCAAATAAAATTATGGTGAAACTCTCGCTGCCAAAATTTAATTAAATATTCAAAAGATTCTGTAATTTTATGTTTCTGCAAATGACAATCCCTAATATTCAAAAGCTTTAAAAATAATTTCTTTTCCCAAAGCCGATGAAAATTTTTAAGCAAAATAAATTTAGATTTGAAAATCCAGATCTATATAATGTAATGTTAACAAAACAAATGCATTTAAAGTTAATCAATCAAAAACTCAACAAACCAAATATCAATCATTGAAAAGAGATGTTTCCGGAGCACTGGATTTCGAATAATTTCTGATAACTGGGTGACATTATTATCATCGGTAATATTAGTTTTTAGTCCTTCTGTATCTTCCATTTCGAATGAGTTGCATTGCTGAACAATGTCAGTGGAGTTGTTAAAAGTCGCTATTTTTTTAACCAATTTAATCGCTTTTCGTTTTTCTCCCTTTGCTAAAAGCCAATTAATCGATTCTGGAAAAATCCTGCAAGAAAAGATATTTATATTAGAACAAGCTTCATTTCTAGTTGATGTTTCTAACCAACTATAGGAAAAGCTAAGCAGTGCAGGGAGTGTCAACACCAATGTCAAAAGTCTCCACTCTCTGATGAAGTATGATGCTGCACTAAGTAAGACTAGACCAATAGCCCAGTTTAATTCCCACATCGAGGCGGCGATGGTGCGGAATTTTGATGGACAATATTCCAGCATCAGTGTGTACGAGCATGTTTGTAGGCCTTGGATGAAAAATCCTTGCAACATTCGAAAAATACAAAATAAAACAAGGCTTCCTGAGGCATATTGGCCAAATGCCATTAAAACTTGTGCGTACATGCATAGCAATACGAGTTTCTTCCGTCCCCATAGATCGCACAAGGAACTGCAGATAAGTGCACCCAATGTGACACCTATAAAATAGACGGTATTCACTAATGGAGCCAGCATTCTTTTGTCGCACACAAGGGACCACTATATTTAATATTTATAGTCAAAATGGGAAAAAGAGGCTTACATTGAAGACATGAAATACATATATTAAGCGCTATTATTTACCTCCACAGCTACAGAACGGGAGTCTTCTTCATCGAAATTGTATCCATTTGGGCATTCAGTTCCATTTAGGAAAACGCCACATTTTTCTGTTGGATTATCCTGCGGAATGGGAAGAAAGATATTTTGCTCTTAACTCTCATGTTCTTGTAGATAAATATTTTGGAAGAATTGTTCACGCATACTTGTACTGAATTACTAAATGTCAAAAAATCCGCATCATTAGCAAATGTTGCGTTTATTATGCATTACAGTCAGGTTGCAGTTCTTACTCTCCACTACAATGCATCTATAATGCATTGATGTTTTGAAACGTCATTTGCAAGCATCCCCCGCTGATAATTTAATTTAAGAAAATAATCGTAAAAACAATTATTTTAAACAGGAAATCAACGAAACTCTCGAAGTTGGAAAAGATCAAATCTTTTGACAGAAAGAGCAAATCTTTTATTGAATGACACTCGCTATAAGGGTGTACTCCACGCTATCACACGCTTTATATAATAACTGCGCAAAATTATAATCGCTGGGTTTTAGGTAGAGCTAAGTTAAGTAACACCAGTCTAACTTTAAAAGCAGGTTATAACTTTGTACTTAATTATAAACACTTTTCAACCTGCCTACAACTAGTATCTACTTTAGGACGTACCCACAGTGAATATAAATCAAACAAACCCAAAAAAATACAGTTTGAGGGATTTAAAAAAAGAAATAGTATGACAAATACAGTTGAATTGTCCAGCAAGCAGCACCTTCTTACAAATGGAAACAGCGAAGGTAATTTAAAAAATAATCAAAACTTAATTTATTTTTTTAACCAATTGTTCGTCTTTTAAGTCAAAAAGTCATAAATAATAAAAAGATAATAAGAGATCAAAATGAAAAGTGACAAGGATTTGTAAGAAGCTGGTATAGGAAAACCACGTTGTCACAAGCTCTTGCATATCAAGATTTTCGATCAAGAAACTTACGGTAATTTTTTCAAATCTATAGCGACACTAAAATTCCTCGTCGTCAAGATCTTGGAAAGGATTTGCACGTTTTTTTTTATATTTTGAGTTTTCTGAACAGCTCAAAGTCTTCAAAATGAATGACAGAGGGTTAGAAGTCCATACTAAAAGATAAAATGTACTTTTCGTGGTTTTAAGTTTAGCACGAGGTTATAACGATAATCTGGGTTTTATGTCAACTATAATTTGCAAAATACTAATAACGACTTTGTTAGCTACTAAAATTATTTTAAAGTGTACTTTATCCGACTATAACTTTGCGCCAATGACGCAAAATTATAGAAAGTTAAAGCCGACATTATCAAAAACTTAGTGTGAAATTAGGTCATATTTTCATACAAATTTCAACCTAGTTTCACACATGTTTAAGTGTCGAGTTAAATGACTATAATTTTCTGGCATGACATTGTTTCGTCGTAGAAAATTCGCCTTACAGTACAGATCAAGTAATCGCTAAAAGGGTTTTTTAGATTAAAAGGGAAATATTGAACGACCTTAAATCTAGTTAAAAATTTATAAAACTTAAACTATGATGTTTTAAGAAAAAAAATAAAAACAAATTACAAAAAATATTTTTTCAAAGAAAAAATAAAAGCTTTTCTTTAACCAGTTTTTCGTAAAACCGGTTTAAGGGGCGGTTAAGACTGCTAGGTTAAACTAAAGGATGAAAAAAAAACGGGATTTTTTCAAAATCCCCAACCCTAGTTGATGGAATAATAAATTATGATCGCTCACTCACTTCTACCTACCCTCGCTGTGTGGATTGAAAAAGTACATATTCCACCAACAGAGTTACCTTTGCCAATTGAAAACAGTTCTTTATAACTTTTTCATTGGCTTTTATCAAAGCATTATCAGTTTGGAGCTTTTGAGAACAAATTTAGTAGTATGGGAGGTAAGGTGTTATCGTTTGTTTGTATTAGTAATACTAGTTGGAAAATCGTTAAAATGCAGTTAAATTTTGTTGGCCTTTGGTATTCCCGTAGTTTACAAGTGCGTTACGTGATCATATTAATTCGGAAAAGTATTTTGACGTGATATTGTGTTTTAATAAGAGTGATGTGGTATTGTGATTAATAAGAATAAATTATATAGTACAAATACAGTGAGCTGAAATTCGTTTAAATTATTTTAAACTTTAAAGTGCTTATGTTTTTTAATAAAAATATTTTTTTTAATAATAGTAATGTATTGTGGGTATTGTAACCAGCAAGTGGTAACGTTACGCACATTGCTCTCCCATTTGACTGAGACTGAGAGGCAAACTTTCTATCTTCACTGTATTGACAATTTTTGTTGAACAGACTATAGATATCTTAACTAGCTATCTATTTGATACTTCAGCAATGCATCTTGAAACGATGTTGTGACGTCATATAGTTGCGAATCGCAGCCATGGTCGGACCCACCCTATGTGCAGGATGTGCAAATGCACAGGGCGCCAAACTTTGGGGGTGCATTGCCAAGCCTTAATACAGAAAAAATTATTCTTAAAATTTAAGTTCGTCTAACCATCTACCTATGCATTTCTAAATGTTAACTGAACGCAATTAACTTCCAATAATTCGAATTAAGTCATTTCATCTGTTCACACAAAACACCATTCGCACCACAGTACACATATCTATAGTAATATGATTAGAGGTTTTATTTTTGCCATCTTCTGCGCATCTGTCAAAATCAAAGTAAAATGGCGGCCTCCAGAGACCATTAGGTTGTTTATTTGTTCTGAAAAATAGATCTCTTGGCTATATTTTAAAGTATTTGCGGTAATAAATTTATAAAAAAAAACTTTCTAGTAAACAAGAAAATAAGAAAAATATAAAACAAATGTAAGGTGTGTAGTTTTGTTCATAAATTTTTTTGATGTAGGTCTCTGAGAATCGAAATTTTTAATACAAAGTAACAGATCTTTGCAATATATTACCTCAGATATGTGTACTGTGCATTCGCACAATTACACAAGAAACTAGTTCGAATTAAGTAAAAATAAAAAATGGGCACGACTGGGTCGCACGTACTTGCTTTTTTGTGCGTAATTACATTGGGAGGCTAGATCTTTGATAAAAACAAATAACATTTACGTTGAAAGTAACACAGTTTGAACTTATAAAAACTATCAAAACCACAATACTTAACGGTTTTTAGTAAAAATGAAGTACGCCACCACACGTCCTAAATAACAAAGAATTTATGAAAAAAGTATTTCAAAAATGTTAGGACGGATTTTGATGAAATCCTGTTTTTGACTTACGATTATGGGTACTATAATGCAAGTTATGGATTCGTGCAAAA
The DNA here is from genome assembly GCA_963971375.1 of Platycheirus rosarum. Lineage (NCBI taxonomy): Eukaryota > Metazoa > Arthropoda > Insecta > Diptera > Syrphidae > Platycheirus > Platycheirus rosarum. Next base: position 2,963,032 of record OZ020511.1, read on the forward strand.
AAAAACTAACAATCAAACATGACATTACGATAATAGAAAAGTTGAAAAAAGTGGGACCGGAAATTCAATCCGTCTGTCTGTTCGCACCTCTACAGCCTAAACGGATGAGCCGATTTGCTTCAAACTTAGTATTTAGTATTTGATAGGTAGTATCTTGGTGGGGTGTTTTTCATTTTTTACACTGTATCAACTCATCACAAATGTGGATGAACACAAAAGAATCAGATTTGAACGTCCAGCGGAGGACTCAGCCAACTGAACCGTCACTTAAATGATCGTAACTTTTTCAACGACAGTTATAAGGTTGAAGAGATTTCTATGATGTTCCGTTTGAGAGGAGAATTATTAAGGCTAAATTACATACCACGGGATGAATCATGAATTATGCTGGAAGAAAATTTTGTATACATGAACCATATTTCAATGTATTTGTATTTCCATTTGTACATTTGACGTGAAAAGTTGTGTGTGTATTAGTTTTCTTCTTCGTTCTTCCACTCCAAAACAGGTAGAAGATTTTCTGCCGTCCCGCCTGCACACTCCGCTTCTCTCCCCTAAAAAGTACTACTACCCCAGGAAGAAATAGTCTCGTGTGCGGAGGCCCATTGGCTTTGTTGCGTTCAGGTTAATAGCATTCAGAGGCAAACATTTCAATTTTGAACATGAAAATTTGAAAATAGTTGTAAAAACGAGAAAAACTGCTCACCTGAACTATGGAAATTATAGGGACCTCCAATTGCAAAAGAACCTGCTATAATCAAGATGAACATGTTCGTCTCCTATTTCCTATAAACTTGATTTATCAAGATGTTCTTGATTTTTATCTTCCCTCTCTATCGAACGAGTATGATTTTTATATGTTATATCCTACTTTTTTGCAGAAGTCAAGTTGCAGAATAGTGAAAATCCACCATAATTTGAAAGAACGTGAAGATGTTTATCACTTCGTTGGAAGGTGTCCTATACTGCAAGAGACGAGAAAAAATATACTGGGAAGCTTTTTATGTCTAACGAGGAAGTACGACAACTACTCAACGAATTAAATGTCAATGTCAAACAATTATTCTGCAAGATAGCTCTATCATATCGAAACAAAATTATATCGGAAAACTTTTGACGGACAAAAAATAATGACTGTATACTAAAAAAAAAAAATTAATTTATTTAATTCAAATGAAAACTTTTTGGACTCTGACCTCAGCACCCCTGTCTTAAACTTCTGCACCGGAATCATCACCCAAATGCATCATAATTAAGTTAGCTTTGAATTACATACTTTTAAGGTAATTCAAGATATGACACTTGTATTAAGCTAAATATGTTCCAAAATTATTTCCACTTTTTGCCATTTTTCGTTTCCTAAAGCCGAAGTGAAAATTTTGAATTAAACACATAAAACAAATAATCTTTTAACAGAAGAACTTTTAAATGTATAATCGTTTGAGTCAACATTGCAATTTTCTAATAGGAATAGGACTGTATGTAAAAGAAAATTAAATACATACTACATACCTGAAAAATAGGATACTTAAAAACAAGGTCAAGGAAATCGAATTCGCGAAACAGACAAAACATTAATTACTCACTTAAATTGAGAGACACAAACATTATTTTGTACTCAAGAAAATTCAACTTCAACACTTTTAAAGTTTTAAGGTTATAATACTGAATAGATTTTCAAAACTATACACCAAATATCAAAATTTCCAATTTCGGTGAGTGCGTTTATGTTTTGTCAAACGAATAAATAGCCCTAATTTCGTTAGTTATTTTAAACTAAACATATTTAAATACAAAATTTTAAATAAAATCTTACCCTGCAGAAATATGTTGGCACATAAATGTGAAATGTTGTGACTGTGTGATTGATTCCAACTGAAATACTATTTAAACAAAGTAGCACAATCAAAATGCACTGAAATTTCCCATTGCGTTCAAGAAATAGTTTGGTCGTTTCCGAAATAGAGTTCGTAGTAAGCGTTGATAAGACAGCATGGGTAGGTGCTGGTGTCGGAGATGAGGCGTTGGTTTTTTTCGGTTGTTCTTAAAAACAAAAAAAGATTAAAATACAATATTTTTTTTTAAATGATTTATTTGAAATCTATTTTAGTTTCAAACTTTGATCTACCTGGCATTTTGTTCTTTTCTAGCAGTAATTGCACGTTCGACATAAATGTGAATATTGTTTATTGTATTTATTTGTAAATTTCGGTAACGCATTTATCCGAAAAAGTCTATTTAAATCCGGCTAAGTTAACTCCTATAACAAATGAAAATCAAACACTCGTACCAGAGCACAAAATAAACTGATACCGGCGCGACAAATCTGAATTCTGAAATTATTTACGATCTCATTAAAAAAAATGTTTCTATTGGTTTTATTTATTCGCAAAACATTGTTGGTAGATGGCTCTACAGCAACAAATTCATTCCTTTGATTTCCACATCAACATTATTTGTATGCAGACAATCTCTTGAAAATGTTCCCGATTCTTTCTACGTTGCCCTCTATTGACAATTTTAATGACATACACTGTAGATAATAATAACAATATAATTGCCTTATTACATTTTAGGTTTATCAGCTTAATCTTACTTACAGTTAAATTAAAGGGAAACAAATATTGCTCAGGGCCGAACCAAACAGGTGGAGGATATGCAGATGTACAAGGCGCTGAGTGCGTGGAGCTTTAAATAAATTATCTAAGAAATACCTATGTTTTTGAAAGATTCACATTTAACGATTCCATCTCCGAGATTCCATCGTAATCGAAAATTTCTGAAAAATCAATTACAGAATCCATTCGTAGTGACAAATCTGCTACGAAATTTGTAGATTTTGGTTAAAACCAGAAGCAAGCGCCAACCTGGTAGCCGCCATCACTTATTAGGCGTTTTTCTTTATTCACTCAGAAAAGGGATCTGAGCAGAGTCTGAACATTCTGAGCATACTCTGATAATTCTCTGAACCGAGCGTGATCTGAGCGCTCAGAAATACGTTCTAGTTCTTGGCTGTCATAAATCGACACTTCTCATATGGCTTGTTAACAGGCGGCAGTATTATGCATATAATACTATTGTCTCTTTCGTTTTGGCATCTATTTTTCGAGAAGGTCTAGGCAATGTGCATGGTATAGAGTGAAATAGCCTACAACTCTAAAGTGACTTTAATTTCGTTCAGTATTTTCTCAGAATGCTATATGTGCTTATTCTGAGCGCATATAGCCTTCTCAGAGCACGCTCTGATCATTCTCTGAACGAAAAAAGAAATACAATTTTAAAGATCTGAACGCTCTGGGTGAAAAAAGAAATACAACTTCTTTTTTGATAACTCAGACTCTGATTTGACCGTACCAACTGATTTTGAGATTGAGAATAGGAGCGAATCCTTTTTTTATTCACTAGCCCTCCTGAGTACACTAGCGGGAAAAAAATTAAACCCCAATTTTGATATTTCATTCAGTAATCCCAGACTTTGACAGCAGGTTTTCCCACGTTGGCATGTTGAAATTTCCTTTTTTTCTCCTCGTGTTACTTAGAATATCCCACAATTAATTAATAAAAAATCCTTCTTCTAGTGCTTTTAGCTTGTCTTAGGCACAAACCAATAAAAAAGAAGTTGTCCACGATCTAAAAACAAGAGGCAAAATACTAACGATGTCGCACACTTCTGTGGATAGAATACAAAAGTTGAATTTTTAAAAACAGATGTCGCGAGCTTCTAGTCAACATTTTAAGTAGTTATTTTTTTTTTCCTGAAGTGGGTTCAGGAGAGCTAGCATCGCATTCTTAATTTTGGCGTCATTTTTTTGACAATTGTTGAGGCTGACATTAGACTAGCAGTCCATATATAATACGTCCATGACAGAAGGTATATAGCTGAATTTTTCCCAAGCTCCTATCCTTTTACATAGGAAAAGCAGTACTTCTTTGACGTACATATTTCACTGGTTATTCTATTTCTAATTTAATAATAATTTAATGTTTCTAATTTCAAAATTGAGGGTAAATTTTGTTCGCCACTAGTGTACTCAGGAGGGCTAGTGTCGCACAAAATAACTGAGACTAAAATGGAACCAAATTAAGGTAGGCAACTAGGAGTCCATATAGGTTACATATCCCGCACATTCCTCAACCCAATCCATATTTTCATAATCCATTCCCATAGAACCATAAGTTCATTAACATTCGTTAATATTGTGAAGTTTTGGCCTGGGGTTCGACAAATAAAACTCAATCAAAATTCCAAAATACTACAATAAATCTCTTTATTTTATAAAACACAACGTCTTTTCAGTTTATATAACACCAATTTTAACTTATTTCACTTATTCACAATTCAAATACGTTTTTATAATTGAACACTTTTTGTTTAATCTCAATTCAATCACTTTTTCCTAACGCTTCCAGTTGTTAACAATTCCACTTTCGAAAATAAACTGCCTTTCAATGCAATCTACTCTTGTATTTATACAAGTTTACAAGCTTCTGGAAGCTTCTGGAAGCTTCTGTCTGGTTCTGGCACAATCTAAGCTTTCGGTACTAATTCGAGTCTCGAATTAGTACTCTAAGTTCGATTTAGTACTCAGTTAAAACATATTGCAAATATGTAGCAAACTTTTAGGCGCGTGGTTGTTGTACACAATGAATGTTGGTTGTTGTACACAATGAATACAATAGATGTCGTTAATTTACAAAATGTATCCTCCGAATATCTAAACTTGTTGCCACATCACAATATCCTATTTCACTTTATTTCCCACAGTATTTTATGATTTAATTTACATTCCATTGCCCGTAACCTGAATCCATGATTAAATGCATAAAGTAAATACGATGATGTTGTAAATTAAATTAAATGTATTTTATATTATTAACAAACAGGGCAGTTGAAAAGTAGTCTCCAAGCAATAAAGTCCTCCTAAATAAGTTTAAGTATTTTTGTTTTCTTTTTTTTAAACTTTATCCGCACATACAAACATTTATCTTATATAATACGTCCATGCCTAAAATATTCGAAAGCATTCTGTACGAAATTTTAAGTTTCCGTTGTAAATCTCTCATTGCTTTTAGACAACATGGTTTTCTTAAATGCAGGTCTATTACCACTAACCTTCTTGAATTTGTAACCCATATCCTTTTAGCCCTAGATAACGGAAAGAAAGTAAATGTTAACTCTACTGACTTTAGCAAGGCATTTGATAAAAATTTCCCATAAACTTATAATTTTCAAACTTTCCTCCCTGGGCTTTGAAACTATCCTTAGAAAATGGATTTCTTCTTATTTAGCAAACCGATACTACAATGTTCGTTTCAGATCTACCCTTTTCAACCCATTTTTAGCTACCTCGGTGGTCCCCCAAGGTACCCACTTAGGTCCTCTGCTTTGTAACCTTACTATTAACGATATTGAAATGGTCATCAAACATTCCTATATTTCGCTGTACGCTGATGATACGAAGTTTTTCCAGACAATTTCTTCTACGCTTGACTATTATTCAATGTTTATATATCACAATGAGTGTGATAAGATACGATGAGGACGACGAAACATTGAAAACTGATGTTTGTGCGAAATGTTTGCGTAGTGTATGGCGAAGGCATGTTTGCACAAACTCAGGTTTGCAGGGACGTGCTTGTGTCGTGTATGGGCCCCATGTGCTATTTCTTAAGTGTGACAAGGAAAAATAATAATAAAATATTCTTGCCTCTTTCACACCTACAAACTTATTAATAGAAAAACAGAACAGTATAGACAAGGATCTGTACTATCCTTAGAAAATTCAGTTCACTACATGAGTATCTGCTCCCTTGCCTCTCACAATCCTGTCCAAAAACTACCAGTCAGGCGATTGAAAAATCACCGTATGGATAGGTACATTCTTGACATGAGTATCTGCTTTCTGCGCCCTTCGTCCCTCTCTCTATCTACTAAAAACACACCAATTAGGCGAGAGACGACTGAAAAATCACCGTATGGACAGGCACTTATTACAATACAAGTATCAATGTGGACACAGTGGCCGTATTTTCATTCGATAGAAAAATCACCGTGGGGACAGGCATATTAAATATTTCCTGAATACACAACCATATCTATATATCATTCACTTCACTTCAGTTTCTGTGTCAGTCAGCGTCGTACGGTGTTTTTCAATACGTAATACATTTTACTATAACAGTCGAATTTATTTTTCAATAAAACGGAACGATCCAAAACTGTTATTCTTTTCAAATATTCAATTAAAATTATTATAAATTGTCTTCTTCCTGTAGTATTCCTAAATAATGATAAAACATAACAAAAAAGGGAAAAAGTTTCAAAAGATAAAATATTCCCTGTGACATTTGAAGACGAAAAATACTTTCCTACATATAGTTTTGTTTCTTTCAACTAGAGAAGGAAAAATAAACGACATTGGATCATCTCGCTTGCTCGTATTAATTCTGTCGTCAAACTGTTTCAAAAAAGTTGTGTTTTCGTGTGTTCAATTTTTTTTTATCTTTGATAGTTTGTTAATACCAAAAGAACAGTAAAATAAACTATAAGTTTCAGTTTAACATAATTCAATAGTTTTGCAAAACCAAAAAAAGGAATTGCTGTTCCAACTAAAATCAATGTAAGTGTGTCATTTTTGTATTTCTTCCACCGCCCCATGCTTAGCGCAAGAACATCGTGGTGCTGTTTCCGCAAGTTTCGCAATAAAATACTAGTCCGTCGATGTGGACAGAATTCTTGATTTCAAGAAGTCTCTCACACTAGTGCCAGCCTAGTTCTTACAGCTCATGACGCATATTGTCTTTATTCTACATAACTGGCAGGGCAGCTAACTAGATATCCACATTTTCTTATTGCCATTGCCAGAACCTATCTTAATACATCCTCTTGTTCATTGTTCTTTTGGTTATCCATATCTTAAACCCACCTACGACCCACCCAGTCCAGAATGGCACACGTCAAAGTACAACACTAAAGTGTGGTGTGGCAAATTTTTAGGCTAAAGCAAGAACAAACTATTGTTCTACTCTGTTGGAAAGAGAAGTTGGAAGGCTCGACGTCATTACAGAATTTCAACGTATCACAAGAATATATAAGAAACGATAAAAACAGAAAAAAATATTATCTAGAATACTAATAATCATTATTTATTTTCTAAAATAAAACAATTGCGTTCTGGATTTTGTTAAAATAAACGGAGAATTTGTTTATTTCTTCGTTTTTCCTTGTATAGGATTTTTACTCTTAAATTCTAATACAAATAGTTGTTCCCTTTTCTCTTGGTATTTTTATACGTTTATGCTTTATTTAATCTTGTTTTCTGTTCTTATTTCATTTCAACATATGAATTTTCTTAGGGATGTCGTATACCAGAGAAAGAGAAGTATGTATAATACGTTGTGTTGTGACATGCTGACAGGTATTTTGTGCACAAAATACATATCTACTTTATTGAATTTTCTGTGTTCCCACTTCTTATCACAAATGATATTGAAAACAAAAATTATGAACTTTGTCTTGAATTAAAGAATTGATAAATTTTGAACTTTCTTCAAAAACATGACATCCTCTGTCAAATTTATATTGAATTTTAGACTCAACTTACTGCTATTTTAGCTTTTTAGTGGTTTTAGTAATATTTATCACGGAATGGATTATATCTTTCTTTAATTGTGTATTTAAGGCTTTTTTCACTTTGCATATGAAATGCACATATGGCTGCGTACCACTAAAGTATTAAGGCCCAATCATAATAGGCGAACGAAAAAGAAATCTAGTGTCAAAGCCAAACGAAAAGTTTATTTCCGTTCTGTCAAATACATAAGTTCATCATTATGGCCTTAAGAAAATACAAGCAAATTTCAGAAACAAAAGTGAACGCAACTTATAATTTCGGGTTGGTTATACAAATCAAATGTATTCGCACTATTTCGTTAAGCAACGTACATTCCAATTTTTCAATTATGGTTGGATCTTTACTTTGAAGCAGCGAAAGGAAGAATGAAAACTCAGATATGTCCAATTAGGCAACTTTTCTGTGACAACTAAAATTTAAATGCGGACTAAGAATAAAAGTTCTGGCTTTTAAATGTTTTCTGTTTTTCATTTGTGAAGCTATATTGTTTTCAAGCAATTTTGATTCGAAAGAAAATAGCTCATTTTTCATTTGCATAGATTCATCGGTTTCAAAAACATTTAAAACAAAAATGACAGAAATCGATAGGGAAAGTTGATCCCAGAAATTAATATTATTTTTTAATAAAGCATTTATTAATGATACAAATTAAACTTCATTTTGCTGAATAGCCGGTTTTCACCTCACATAAAATTAGGCATTTTTTCCAGTTTTCTGTGGTGTATTTTTTAAAAGATTCCACTCTGCAAAAATATTACTGATGCATTATGCATCATCACAAAAAATAAATTGTTGTGGCTGGTGTAGCTATACTGTATAGACATAACTTTACTGATTGCAATAAACACCCGTACGTAAAAAAATCCAGGTTTCAGCTGTTTTAACATTTAATGGCCCTTACCCGTATCATATCAAAAATTTCATTAAAATGGGAACACTTGTCACAACTATTCCATTTCCATGTTTTTCCCCCGTCTGCGAGCTGCATGATAATGAATTGTGTGAATTTGTAACTAGGACCGATTACCTTTGGCTAAAAAAAACTCGTTCCTTGTGCTAAGATTTTCTTTTCGTACGTACAAAAAATTTTGTAGGTATCGATTATATTCTTTTCAACAAATTTTACTCTACTTGTTTCTTAAATGATTAATGTACATTCTATTCAAATTTTTATTTTTTGTTTGTTCTCAAGTGGAGTTGTTGAAGAAATGTTGCATAACATATAAATTTATTAATATGGTTCTTCATGCGAATAAAGAAGTACGAGTATCTTTAAGATTTTACTCATTTTGACGAATGTGTGTGAGAGTGTGCTGTGTGTTGGCGATGAAATATCTTAAATATTTTTTTTTCTGATGGCCGAGCTCCAAGTCAAGAATTAATGAGAACAAAAAATCGCAGCTGTGATTATTACCATTTACCTAACCTGCAAAAATTTAAAAAATCGGTCATTTCGTTGATATTAATTGGTTGTTTTTCTTGTTACTTCTTTTTCAGAGGCTTATCGTATCTATCAACCCCCTCCCATAAAAAAAAAACAATGACAGATTCAATGAAATTTGGGCCAGAATGGCTTCGTAATATGGCAACGGATATGACAAACAATCAAGGCTCTGGTGGCGGTGGTGGAGGAGGTGGTAGTTCGTCAACATCATCTGCATCCTCAACAAATTCAAACAACAATGGCACAAACAATAATTTTCAATTTGGTCAGCAGCAACACCACCAACAACAGCAGCAGCAGCACCAGCTACAACAAGTACGTGGACTTTTCCCTGAATTCCGATATGGTCGAGAAGAAATGTTATCGTTGTTCAATAAGAATTGCACGATGCCAGAAATATTGCCTTCGTTTAAGAACTTGTTCATTGAAAAGGTTCAATATCCGCTCGCACTAACTCCCAGTACTGAAGAAGAAGTTTTTACATCAGTTGCACCAACGCCAACCGTAAGTCTTTTTTTTATTCGTTTTAATAAATTATGCTTGTTAAGGTTGGAAAGAAATGAGCGGGAATAATAAGTGTAGGTCTTGTAGAAAACCTCCTCGAAGAAAAGTGGTCCGAATATTTTAGTCTAGCTCAATTTGTGCTTCTTAGATCGGAACGAAAGAACAACATTTTAAACGAGTATAAAGCGCGGAACAGATTGAACCAGCAACAGCACCAGCACCGTCAACAGCAAACAGCACGCTGACCAGCAAAAGAAATTGAAAGACATTGCCACCAGCACCAGCATCGTCTTCTAACTTCTGTTTGACACTTTGTGTCATAAAAAAGTATACGAAGTTTTCTTTTGCAGTATGGTGCCCCCGAATTTCACTTCCGCAAAGTTGGTAGCAATGGAACAGTAACAGCAAATTTAGGGTCTAACGACGCTGGTGACATTTTTAATCTACTCCGTAGATAAATCTACGAATTAGAGACACTTACGAACATTTGCTACTGAGGCCATTGGCTCACACAAACACACAAGACGACATTGATATGAGACAGAAAGACATACAGAACAGAAGAAAGAGAGAGATATAACAGAAAACACTTCAAAAGCATGTAGACACGCGGAATGATGCTTGATTTCGACGATCTATTGGGAAGTGCGGTATTACACTTGGTCGTTCTGTAGTCCGCGTGTTTCGTTTGTTTTCTTTTGAACCCCTATCCTGTCCATCAAGCGGTATTACACTTATAAGCTTTTCTCATTTTTGCATCGCGTGTTTTTGACAGCTCTCTTTCATTGTTTCTTTCTGTCCATAAGAGCAATAGCTGCGTTCACACTTTGTGTATTTTGTATTGTAATAAGCATGATTACAAATAGCTTATACACAGCTGATTGAAGAACAAATAGAAAAAGAGGGAAATTCTAAAAGTATCTTAAATCTTTTAAGATGCAACAGCACCGTTAACAGCGAACAGCACGCTGACCGGTAAAAAAATTTCAAACACATTGCCACCAGCACCAGCATCATCTTAAAACAATAACACTGTGGTTTTTTTTTTTTTTTTTTTTTTTTTTTTTTTTTTTTTGCCCCTGACCTTGAATATTGTGTAAAGGTGGTAGCAATGGAACAGCAACAACAAATTTAGAACTTTGGTCTAACGACGCTGTTGACGTTGCTGTTGCGGGTCTATTCTAGCTTGAGCAATCGAAACACATAGGTTCTAAAATAATGGCGGCCGCGTTGCTGGTGCTGGTGCTGGTTCAATCTGTTTCGCGCATAAGCCTCCATGTCATGTCTGATTTTCTCTTATTTTCAGCCATAAATTTCACAATTTATTTCTTGACACATTAGATGAAATAATTGGATAAATAAATTTGACATTTCATGAATGACGCTCATTTTCTATTTTTTTTTTTTTATTGATGTTGTTTCTGCTAATCGCGTATTTTGTATGCATTTATTGGCTAAAAAATTAAAGAAATAACTAAAAATAAATAATAAAGTGAACAATTTTCGCAATCGCTTCCATTATCCCAACATAAATAAAAATAACGCATAGTTGTTTATTTGGTGAGATCATTGCAAATAATAAAATTTCATAAAATAACTTGTCCACTAACTCAAGAAATATAAACTTAAGAAATAATGTCTGACATAATGACCGGTATAATTATTTCTACTGGAGGTGCGCCCTAAGGTAACCTATGTAATTAAGTTTGTTCGTTAAAAAAATGGATTTTTGGTATTAGAAATTGCGGATTCGTTAAACTATGAACTCAGCTAATCCGGAGAAATGAAAAAGACGAGCAAAAGGAATGTCAAAAACACGCAATGCAACTCCTACCCACAACCATAGAGTAACGATATTATGAAGAGAGAAATCTAGTGCCTTCTTTTGACAGTGCAGAATGCTGCTTAGTGCTTAGGTTTTTTATATCCGTGTAGGAAGTATTTTTCTCCATCTGATCTGGCTACAATTTATAAAGCGTTTATACGCCCTAAACTCGAGTATAACTCTCACCTCTTTGCAGGTGCTTCACAAACATCGCTTCACCTGCTTGATAGAATACAAAATCGAGCGTTAAGATTGATAGGAAATAGAACTGCCGCTGAAACAATTGCCCCTCTCGAACAACGACGCAATGTTTCATGTCTCCTTATTTTATCATTTCTTTTAGAAAAAAATGTTCACTCGAAGTAGCCAGCTGCATTCTTCCCCTTAAAAGTTTCTCCCGTAATACTCGTCTCGCAAGGAATGCTCATCAGTTCACCCTTGAGCCCAATTTCGGACATACCGTGAAATATAGGGATTCTGTTTTTAGCCGAACAACACGAATTTGGAATAGTTTACGCGGCGAGATTTTCCCTTGCCATTTTGATCTGCAAAACATTCAAAACCAATGTTAATCGACACCTCCTGTCCTCCCCCTCCTTATCTTTCTAATGCCAGCGCAGTGTGCTCTACATTAAAAGGGAAACAAATAATTCCTTGTGCATATATAAATTCAAGCAGTTAAGTAATCTCTCACTATCAATAGCGGCAGACAAAATATCACGAATAAACATTTAAATTTAAATTTAAATTGCATTCAGGTCATTTAGAAGTAAAAGACAATCATTGAAAACTGTAATTCGAGAAAAGAACTTAATATCATCAGCATACATGAGGCAATGGGAACTTTTAAGAATATTTGAAAGATCGTTTATAAAAAAGTAAGAATAATAAAGGACCAATAGACCAAAAGGACTACCTTCTGGAACTCCAGATGTTAATTTAATCTCGATAAAATCTCCAATCACTACATATAGTTTCCGTCCGAATAAATATGAAGTAAACCATTGAAGTTGCGGTCCATGAAACCCATAAGCTTTAAGTTTTCCTAAAAGAATATGAGACCTACCTTTCCAAAAACAATGTTGATATTCACGGACATGTTGTTTTACAATAGATTTAAATTAACTTGAACCAAACCATCTAAAAGCTTCGGAACAACAAATAGTTTTGTTATGGGTCTGTAGTTTGATACCGAATTTTTTGGACCAGATTTGAAAATTGGATCAATAATGGAGACTCCACTCATTAAGGAAATAATCTTTGGAGATTGATTTATTAAATATTTCTAATAAAGGAACAGAAAGCGAACTTGCTGACACACTGACGAAAAACAATTGGAAAAATCCTCAAATATCTGCAAGCTTAAGTTTAGCTAAAGCATCTTCAGCATCACGTTAAGTCAAAAGAGTAACAAGAATAATTCAACACAGATAACAATGAATTAATATATTGATAATTTATATTTGAATATATAGAAGAGTTGTAAATACTTTCAAAAAACTGTCCAATAAAATCTACAATAATTTTTGCATCACTGGACTTATGTACTACTCTGGAAAAACATAGTTGTTGGAAATCCGGTACTATTTTGTTTGGTGTTAATAAACCTCCAAAAAGATGTTGGCCTTTGCTTAAGATTACTTTCAACAGAATAAATATAATTTGCAAATAGAAATTTTGACAGAAAAACAAACTCTTTCCTGAGACGAGAAAAAAATTAGCATTGTTTAAATTAAGAATTCTTTTATTATACCAAATCGGGTGATAGCTAACTTTTTTGCTATACATATGTAGGAACACAATAATTAAGAATCTTATTAATTAAACATTTAAAACAGTGGAACTTTTCAGACATATCTTTATCCAAAAACTTCATTTGACCAATTAATATTATTAAAACAATTATTCACTAAAGATAAATTATGTGAATTGAATTTATAAACAATTTTAGAAAATTTTAAATATTGAAAATTATCGTAATTGTGGTGTTTAAAACGAATATAGATAGATTTATGGTGTACAGAAATCGAGAGTAATGGGCAACTCTCCATGACAGAAGATTGTAATTTATCAGAAATAAATACTAAACCTAAAAATCTTCGGAGCGAATTAGCAACATTATTTTGTTGAATAAGATTATTTGACAACAACGAATCAATTAATTAACCATCAAAGGTAAAATGGAACTAAGTTATTTGTGGGTGACCAAATTATAACACCACAATTAAAATCACCAATCATACAAAAAAAAACTTCATATATTCTGGCATGAAGGGAACCCTATCAATATTAAACAAATGTTTTTCATAAATAAACATTGAGATTTTAGGTGAGACATAACTCAAAAATATCAGGAAACCACCGCTAATAGCATCCACGGAACGCGTACAAAGTTCATCGATATTGTAATTTATCAGAAACAACTACATCAATGTCAACTGCAACAGCTCCAAGAATGCGCTTAACAGCAATCAAAATTCCACCACCTCTTGTTTTGATATCATCAATGCGATCGTGACGAAAAATGGATAACAAAGATGTATCAAAAATCATTTTTTAACACAATATATGCCTTCATATAGCCAAGTTTCAGTAAATAGACAAAAGAGATTTCACTCAGCTTAGAAGAAACCCCGTTTTGATAATACACACAGATTTCTGAGTTGTAATTGTTATTGTTAATGCATTGAGTTTGATATTACGAGTGCAGAACATTGTTTGCTTGCACATTAGTTGTTGGTATTAATGAGGATGTTAAATTGTTTTTGTAGGGTTTTGGTTTTTTGAAAAAAAAATTAAAGTTTCTCACATATAAATTTTCAGGCCAATTGTTTACTCAGTTAGCTTGGCCGCATGTATGCCGACTTTAAAATTAATAAATTTAAGTTGAATTATTTTAGAATCTTTTTTTATCAGTATTGGACACATAATTTTCTATTATTTGTTCGGAATTGAAAATTATGAAACATGTAAATCACTTGATTTTAATTGAAGAGAGTCAAATTCTCCCATATTTTTTTTGGTGAGACAATCAACTGCACACACTTAATCATTCACTTTAGAAAATAATTCTCTAACTGGGAATTTGGCGCAATCAGAACAATGGAATGAAAGTTTAGAATTGATTTTGAAATTTTTTTAATCGATTCATCAGAAATTCCGATACAGATCTTATGAAATGATTTTCCACAAAAAAGACCGGAATTAATACCCTAATCGAGCAAGGGGCTTAGGCATTTAGCACATTTTAAATTAACTTTCTTAGACATGATTTAAGAACACTACTCTATAGTTGAGACGATTTAAAATGTGTATTTGCAAAAACGTCTAAGTGTAATACCGCACGAAACGATGCAGAAATGTTTGATAATATTAAACCTCTATTAAACCTCGGTTGGAACCTTACCCGTAATACTCGTCTTGCAAGGAATGCTCATCAGTTCACACTTGAGCCCAATTTCGTACTGATATATAGAGATTATTTTTTAACCCAACAGTACGAATTTGAAATAGTTTACCCGGCTAGGTTTTCCCATTTCAATTTCATAATACTCGCGCAGTGGGTTAAACGTTATAAGGGCAACACAAATCCCTTACCCCCGCCCATAATATAAACAAATAAAATGAGTCAAGATACGACTAAAGTCGCACCGCGGCAAAAAAAATATTTTTGTTGTTGTCTGTCTTTTCTGACAGCTGAAGCTGTCATTATCGTTATATATAATAAAATTGAAGCTGAAACTCCTGACCGCGCATCACGCGAGAACGACGAAACGAAATTGAACAAATCTTTTTTTAATTAATAGGTAATTTACTCGAGAAACATACAGATAACATTTTTGTTTCAAATAAATTAACTAAAACTACGAATTGGCCGAAGAACAAATTTATTTACCACATCACGCAAAATAACAAAAGTTTGTACGATGTACGAAGGACGTTGATTTGTTTTTTTTTTTTTTTTTACAATTACGCCATAAATTGGATTGTTGCGTAGTTCTAATCAAGAACACATGGCGTATATTGATTTTTTTTTATTTTAAGCTTCGTTAACCGCAGGATACCAAGAGCTGTATTTTATAAAGAAATACAATGATACACAGAAATAACAGGTATGGTGGTATGGTGCATACAATAGGGTTTAAATTTTGACAGAACAACAGCTAGAAAATGGCCAAGCATATAAAGAAGTTTGAAATCGTATGTAAATATGGTACCCGTTCTGGTGCTTCCCTACGTTAAACGGTTAAGAAGATGGAAATCACCCAGCACTCCAAACATACCTGCACATTCTGTGGCAAGGATGCCATGAAGCGTGCCTGCGTCGGCATCTGGCAATGCAAGCGCTGTAAGCGTGTTGTGGTTGGTGGTGCTTGGGTATACTCAAAAACTGCCGCTGCTTATGGGCCCTATTATGAAGTTCAGTAATTTCACTAATCATAAAACTAGCATCAGCATTGTGGTTCCTCGGTAGTTGCAGCTACCAAAGTTCTGTCGGAAACGACTTCGAGTTGTAGCTCTCACAACCTGCAATGTCTGTTCTTTTAAGCGAAGTTCTTGACGTGCTTGAAAAAAAAGTTGGCCGGCCTTGGATAAAAATAAATATAACCAATTCGGAGAAGCAACAAGCAAGAAATGATTTTTTTAAGATATCTGTACTGCCTGAAATCTATAGCTAGCGTAGTAATGGAAGTCCCAATAAAACGCTCACTCCATAATTCACTTTAATTTCAACCCCCAAAAATAGTTCTACAATACAGGTGGTTGACATTTCTTTCTTTGTACATTTTTAAACCACGTCATTTTTTTTTTTAATTCAATGCTAGATTTCTAACTCGTAAACAGTCGAGAATTTTTGTTTGTTCTGTCATTCTATTTTCATTTTTTTTAGCAGCGCCCGCAGTGGTTACAACGCAGTCCTGTTGCATTTACTGCTGCTCCGAGAGGCTCTGGACGTGGTGGATCTGTTGATCGTGGGCGCATGCGAGGCAAATCACTGTATCATCCAATATTTCCAAGACCAACACCTATGTTCGAAGATGATGCTCGCAACCTTAAGGTAAAAATGTTTTTTATAATGAGGAGCTCAATTTAATGTATTTTAAAGCCCGAAAGAGGATGGAACGAACGTAATGGTGGTACAGGAGAGGGTTCTACGGTAGGTGCTCCGGAATGGAGCATTTCACCATCATCAAGTCCAAGAAAAGATTTCTCGACGCATCCGGCAAGAAATCTTGAAAATTGGCGCAGAAGTCGACACGATGAAGAGGGTGGTGTGGCCAATAGTGGACCACCTGTGAGCGGAAGCATTAACAGTGGTATTGGCAGCAGTGTTGGCAGTAGCGGAAATAGTGCAGGTGGTGGTGATGGATGGCGGGGATCGGGCACAAATAACTTTGGCAACAATCGTTGGGGTGAAGATTTTGAATATTTTCAAATGTATCAAATAAATGATTTTGTGTCTATTTTTAGGTCGTTCAACAAGTTGGCGGGAAGACGACGGCGGAAATGGTGTTCCTGATGGCAATGCTTATAATATACCGCAGATGCAGAGATCCTACTCGACAGTTGGAACGACTGAAAGAACTTACTTCTCTGGACTCTCGAAAAGTTCCTCTTTAACGTCGGCCGCGGGAGGAGATGGTGGTGGTGGATGTGTTGCGGCAGATGGTTTCAAATCCAGCAGCAATAGCCGCCATCATCACCAAAATTCGGCAAACCATCAATGGGACACTGAAGATATGTTGCCTGAGTGGGCAATGGAAAATCCCACCGATAGTGGCGGAACATTTGATGCTACCGGAGCGTTCCATGGGTCGGTTGAAGAAGGCGATGAAAAGCGTAGAAGTTGTGGCGGCGGAAGTGGTTCTTCTTCCACTAGTTCTAGTTCATCTAGCTCAAATCGAAAAAAAACAAATGAGGATCGAAATGTCAAAAAGAATGTTGATAAAAAAGAACATCATAAGGATCAAGAGGATAGTAAAATTCTTCATAATAAAGATCCAAAGGCTAATGACGTAATAGAGCAACGAACATTTAATTATGACAATATGCCATCAAAAACCACAGTTGAGCATCATACGGAAGATATATCAATTTCAAATAAAGTAGAAGCAAGTGGCGATGAAAACCTCTCGGAGACTCCACCATTAATGAATAGCTCATCCCCTTCCCAGCTGATTGCACCGAACACTTCAACGCCAATTTCTACGGCTAATAACTCTACGTTACAACAGTCGTCGCATAAAATACCGCTGACGGAGTTGTCTGATCGTATGCAGGAAGTTGCAGACGATATGGTCGAGAAGTTGATAATGGACGACGATAATGATTCTACTCAAAAAGACCAAAAGCCTGCAATTGTTGCGACAAACAATTCTGGCATTGCTCCACCAAAGTCGAACTCTGGAAAGCTTCCAACAAACGTCACGGTTTTATCCTCGCCACAAGTGGTCTCAAATGCATCTAATAAAGTAGCAGCCATGTATAAAAACCAAAATTTGAACAAGCCTATGTTCCTTCCAGCAGTTGATCCCATGTTACAACATCATCATCTGCAGCAGCAAGTAGCGGCCGCAGCAGCAGCCATAAGTGCTGCACCTCCAGGTACGCGCATGATGCCTCCACAAATAACCAAACCGAATAACGAGCTTTGGTTTTATCGAGATCCACAATCTAAAGTTCAAGGACCATTCACAGCTATGGAAATGATTGAGTGGTACAGGGCAGGATATTTTGACGAAAATTTGTATGTACGTCGGATGTGCGATAGCAGATTTGCAGCCCTTGGTGACTTAATTAAAATGTGCGGTCAAATGCCATTCCAATCCTCGCATTTGATTCCACCACTACAGTCCTCTGAGGTGCCATCCATGACGAACCCTATTCCAATAATGCCACTAGCCCGTGAACCTGGTCTCCAATTAAAAGAAACTCCAACTGGATTGTTAAATGGTCCTAATAATGACCTTAAGGGCAGTGTGACTGCAACGGCTGACGCACTTAGTGGTGCTGTAAAGAATATGATAAATCCGATAGACGTCTCGCATATGTTGAACGCTCATTTCCAAATGCTGCAAGAGCAGTACATTCGACACCAAGAGATGATTGTTCTTGCAGAGTTTTCCACCAAGGAGTCATTTAATCGTCTACCACCTAACGAGAAAACGGCAATTGTAAGGCAAAAGGTTCATATGCTTGGTTTGCCAGAGCATTTAACTAGCTTTTCTGGGCTAAGTAATTCACTGGCTTCTTTAAATCCTGCTGCTGGAAGTCAGCTGTATGATATCATTGCTGAGTGCTCTAAAAAAGACACTTATGGAATGTCACCGCTTGAGGCGCAACTACAACAGTTTCAACAGCAGCATTTGCAACACCAACAACAGCAACAGCAGCAACAAGTTCAGCATCAACAGCAACAAGTTCAACATCAGCAACAAGTACAGCAGCAGCAACAAGCACAAACCTTCCTTGAACAGGAGGAATACCTTCAACAGCAGCAACAAGTTCAGCAAGTACAACAACAACAACAGCAACAACAACAACAACAACAACAGCAGCAGCAGCAGTTTCAAAACGTTGCATACCGAACTGCTTATCCTCAAATGGACGGATCAGGTGCCAATGCTCCTGGCGAAGAACAGCTTAATGCCGATATACTTAATGAGTTAAATTTGCGCATGATGTTGCGTCAGGGTAGTCTTAGGACTGGTAGAGTTCAAGGATCGCTTCCTGCTCCCAATGATTTTGGAGCAGACATGCTTGCTCGTGGGTCTCCACAAGGATTGACACCTTCAGTAGTAAACATGATTCCTCAGTGGCCACAACACATAATGCCACACGGCCAAATCCCTCAACAAGCATCTCAACAACAACAGCAACCGGTGGTACCACAACATAATACACAACCCACAACAGTTGTCACTAATCAGTGGCCCATGGTAGGAGGTCCTACAGCTGTGCAACAACAGCAGCTTCAAGGTACTGTTGTTGGTAAGCCACCAGTTACTATGTGGGCCAATACTGAGTCAGGTAACCAGCAACTAATAATACAGCAACAACAGCAGGCACAACCCGCACCACAACACGTTGAAGTGATTCACCCAAAAAAAGACAACACTTTCGTGCCAATACAGCCGCAGTCACAACAGCAACAACAGAATATGCAGCAACCTTTATCTCAGCACCCGCAACATCAAGATACTAATAGTAACAATATAGGAAAAACCAATGAAGAGCATATGATAATGGAAAAAAATGCCAATGTCACTGCAATGTCGCCAACAACCACTGACGCGGTCAAAGCAGTTGCATTTGAGAACAACAACAATCATAAAAATAAAACAGCGGAGAAGTTAAAGCCAAATCAAGAAGACAGCCAAAACTCGCTCTTTATCACTTCTAAACAACAAGTGATTGCCACTGGTATTAGTCAAATAAATCCAGTCCAGAACAACAAACGCAATGGCAAGCAGCAGAAGTCGAATGAAAAACCAATTGACTCAATCTCCAAAAATAAGCAATCGGCTTTGCAAATAGCATCTACTACAACGGAGGAAGAGCGTCGTAAAGAAGCAGCCGAAGAGAAACGCAGGCAAAAAGAAGAGAAGAAGCGTCAACAACATGAAGACGAAAAAAGGCGCTTGCAATCGGCAGAAGAGGAGAAACGCCGGCAAGCTTCGGAGGAAAAAGAACGTCAAAAGGAAATATGGGCTCATCGCCGTAAGGCCATGCAGAATAGTTCTAATGGAGTTTCAAGTTCTAATTTAACATCTAGCTCTGCAAAAACAGGAGTTTCAGGATCTAATACCACAATGTCCAAACAGGAACGTATGCAAACATCAGTAGCACCGTGGTCAACAAATACTCATTCAACAACTCCATCTGCACCCGGCCCAAGTCTAGCTGAAATTCAAAAGGCAGAGCGCCGTGAAAGACGTGCCGATCAACAGCGTCTCGTAGAGTTAATGGAAAAACAAATGCGCATAGCTGCATCTGCTGAAGCTTCAGACAATGTCTTAAAATGGAATGCAGCAACAGTTCCTGTTAAGTCGCTTGCTGAAATTCAAGCCGAAGAAGCAAAACGTTTAGCCTCCGATCAAGCTGCAAATGCTGAGTTGCAACGTCGCAAAGAACAAGAGCAAGCCAGCCAAGCAGCAACCAATAATATTCCTTCTTCAAATCCCTTTGCAATGATTTGGAGTTCTAAGGTTTGGGGTGCAACTAATAGCACCTCTAGTTTCTGGGAAGAACCAGTCAAGTTCTCCACTGCCACTTCCGCAACTTCAACTTCAGTAGCTCCAACAACAGCTTCAGTTGTTGCTAAGGTTGCTAACTTGTCAACAAATAAGCAAAATGCCTCCTCCAATATATCTGTTTCTGGGGGAAACGCACCATCTTCGGGATCAACTGGTCGAAATCTAAGCAAAAGTCAAACTATCTCAAGCATTACAAGTTCAACTTCTTCAAATTGGACGAGTGTTACTTCGTCAAATAACAATAATTCTGCTTTTCAAATGAAACAGCAAAATGCTTCTCTAAAGCAACAAGGAAATACTGCTACAAACGAAAAAGGCAAAATTAAGGGCAATAACAAAACTATTATCGGGTCCGCCAGTTCGTCCAATATTCCGTCGTCGACTAACTCATTGCCAACCACAAGTGTTGCCAATAACCATGTCAACAAGAATGATGACTTCCGCAGTGAATTCAATTGTTGGTGTATAAAGACTTTAAACACCATGAATACCAAAGTTGATGGTATGTACTATTTGTTATTCCTTAAATACACTACATTGCTTAACTTTGTTTGGCGTTTACTTAAATTATCCTTACAAATTAAGTTTTAATTAAGTTTTCTTGTTCTAATTACAGTTCCAACTTTCGTCACTTTTCTTCAGGACCTCGAATCACCTTTTGAAGTTAAGGATTATGTCCGAATGTATTTAGGTACGTTTGTTTTGGATTTGGTTATTTTCCCAAACTTGCGTTAACATATTTTATTGTGTATTATTTTTTTTTACCCAGGCGAGAGCAAGGAGTTCACTGAATTTGCTAAACAATTTCTTGAACGAAGGAGCAAATACAAAAATTTGCAACGAGCCCAAAACGCACACATCGATGACATGTGTAAGCCAGCACCGGCCATTAATCCGTCCGGTAATGACTCTTTTGATAATAAGGTAATTAGTTTTTGGTTTGCTTGGTTGGTTTGACTGATATAGGATTTGAATGTTATGGAAGTTAATTGTGTGAATATTGTGGAACGAGGAAAGATGAGTGCATTCATAAAAAGAATTGTTGAATTGTGTTACTTTGAGATAAATTTACAATTTCAAATCAGCTATCGTATTTTCGGGTCCGCTTTTATTTGTTTGATATGAATGCATAAGAAGTTAATTGTGTGAATATTGTGAAACTTAGAAAGATGAGTGAAAGCAAATTTTTGAATTATGTATATGTGTGTTTTTATTGGAGAGAAATTTACAATTTCATATCAGATATTGTATTTTCGGGTCAGTAAATGTATTCAAAAACGCCGTTTTATTAGTTTCATTAAAAACATTAATTACAAACGGATCATCATTCTACAGAAAATTGCCAAGCGTTGACATTCGAACATGTTATGAAGTGCGTGAAGTGATTGTGTTTAAGTAAGAAGGAAAGAATGAATGAATGGCTTATTAAGCCCATGGTAATCCTTGTTTTGCTGACGACTCTGCCCTCAGCTTTTCATATTCGTTCGATAATTAAACTCCGATTTATACAGCATTGTCAAATGTGGCAATAGAATCGACTGAAGTTTAATGCTTCGAAAACTCCATGGTGTCTCTTGTAGTTTTTTTTTTTTTTTATAATTAACGCGCGCACAAGGGACTATTTGTTTCCCTTTTAATGTAACACACTGCGCGGGCATTAGGAAGATAGGGAGGGGAGAGATAGGAGGTGTCGATTAACATTGGTTTTGAATGTTTGCATGTTGAAATGGCAAGGGAAAATCTCGCCGGGTAAACCATTCCAAAGTCGTGTTGTACGGCTAAAAAAAGAATCTCTATATTTCACGGTACGTCCGAAATTGGGCTCAAGGGTGAACTGATGGGCATTCCTAGCAAGACGAGTATTACGGGCGAAACTTTTAAGGGGAGGAATGCAGCTGGCTACCTCGAGTGAACATTTTTTATAAAAGAACCGATAAAATAAGGAAAGACATGAAACATTGCGTCGGTGTTCGAGAGGGGCAGTTCTATTTCCTATCAATCTTAACGCTCGATTTTGTATTCTATCAAGCAGGTGAAGCGATGATTGTGAAGCACCTGCCCACAGGTGGGAGTTGTACTCGAGTTTAGGGCGTATAAACGCTTTATAAATTGTAGCCAGATCAGATGGGGAAAAATACTTCTTACACCGATACAGAAAACCTAAGCACTTTGCAGCATTCTTAGCGATCTCAAATATATGGTCGTTCCAACGGAGGTCGTCGTTGACACACATACCGAGTACTGAGAGCTTTTCGGTTTCTTCGATGTAAGTGCCATTCATGGACAATGGCATTGGGGGAATGTTTAGCTTTAACGACAGAAGACAGCATTGAGTTTTCGAAGCATTAAACTCCACACGATTTCTATTACCCCATTTGACAATGCTGTATAAATCGGAGTTTAATGAGCTTGACATACGGCACCGTTGCAATTGTACGTCCGAAGGCGAAGGACGTGAATTATCGAACGAATATGAAAAGCTGAGGGTAGAGTCGTCAGCAAAACAGTTAAGTGGATTAGAAGTAACAGACAGAAGATCATTTATAAAAATGAGGAAAAGAGTCGGAGACAGAACAGAGCCCTGGGGCACACCAGCATTTATTTTATATGAATCAGACTTGAATCCGTCCAATACAACTTGTATTGAACGGTCCAGGAGATAGCTTCTAATCCAACGAACAAGAGTATTATCGATCCCAAAAGCACGCATTTTCGATAAGAGAGCTTCATGCCAAACTCTATCAAATGCCTTGGAGATATCAAGAGCAATAATCTTACTTTCACCAAAGCGATGTAAAGATTTGTTCCACTGTTCGGTGAGATATGCCATCAGATCACCAGTGGAACGGTTGCTGCGGAAGCCATACTGACGGTCATGGAGAAGCTTACGATCTTCGAGATATTCCTTAAGCTGACGGTTAATCAGTGTTTCCATGACCTTAGAAAGAAGGGATGTCAGTGCTATGGGTCGGTAGGAGGAGGGGGAGGATGGGTCACCTTTCTTAGGGACAGGCTGGACAAATGCTGTTTTCCATCTTCTAGGAAAGATTCCAGAAGAGTAGGAGCGATGGAAAAGCTTACGCAGTGGCTTTGCCAGTGTGGAAGAACACCTCTTCAGAATAATCGGGGGTATACCAGTTACAGCTAAACATGCCATTGCTCATGAATGGCACTTGCATCGAAGAAACTGAAAAGCTTACTCGGTATGTGTGTCAACGACAACCTCCGTTGCAACGAACCTATATTTGAGACCGCTAAAAATGTTAATGTTAATGTTAATGTTTCTCCCGTAATACTAGTCTCAGAAAAGAATGTTCATCAGTTCACCCTTCAGCCCAATTTCGGATGTATCGTTAAATATAGGGATTCTTTTTTTA
This sequence comes from Platycheirus rosarum, assembly GCA_963971375.1. Taxonomy (NCBI): domain Eukaryota; kingdom Metazoa; phylum Arthropoda; class Insecta; order Diptera; family Syrphidae; genus Platycheirus; species Platycheirus rosarum. The sequence goes on from OZ020511.1 coordinate 2,987,073, forward strand.
GCCGAACAACACGAATTTGGAATAGTTTACCCGGCGTTATTTTCCCTTGCCATTTCGATTTGCAAGCATTAAAAACCAATGTTAATTGATACCTTCTGTGCTCCCCCTCCCTATCTTCCTGATGCTCGTGCAGTGTGTTCTACATGAAAATAAATAAAAATTTAATTTATTGGCGCGACAGCTCCTTAAGAAGCCAAGGCCTAGTGCCTTATACTCTCAACCATTCCTGTGTGTGTGTTTGTTAATCTGTAAGAATGGAAGGTACCTACAGTTTAACGCCGAGTCCGAAAGGCTACATGAGATGCACATATCAAAACTCTTGGAGGTTTTGTCAGTTCCTCGCAAGCGGCAGTGCCTCGGAAAAGAAGATGGCTATAAGCTGGATTCGAACCCAGGCTCATTCGCTTAGCAATCCGACACATTAACCACTAAGCCACGGGGCACTACGCTCTACATGAAAAGGGAAACAAATAGTCCATTGTGCGCGTGCTATTTATAAAAAAAATACTTTATTTGTACATTGTATGTGTGAGTGAATTTTCGCTGCTTTTTTATTTTTATTTAGCTTTCTAGATGTTTCTTCATGTTTTTCATTTTTGTTATAAATCTATAAAAAAAACTAATCCGCTAAATATGTATATAGGCACCCAAACATTTTCTAAAACACCTCGCGCTATAATACAAAAAATTAAATTAAAACTTACATAAACTAAAATAATTTACAGGGAAAACAGAAAAAAATAAAAAAAAGTAAAATGACCAAACTGGATGCTCGTATTCTTGGATTTTCTGTTACCGCTGCTGAAGGTCGAATTAATGTTGGAGATCGGGACTATGGCGATAATCCATAAAACCTATTAAATACTAAACAAAAATAATATAAAAAACACTCATACTTAAATAAAGAGTAATAAAAAAATCAAGCATAAAAACTAAGCAAAACATTTAAGTTAAACTGAACATAAAAAGAATATATATGTATATATCTTAATAAATATGTGTATATGTGTACGCAATTATGTTACATATATGTGTATATATATACATTATATGAAATACATATTTGAAGATATAGGAACGCATTATGTATAATGAAGCTAATCAATTTTTTTTATTATAATTATGAATATTATTATTGTCATTATTATTATTATTGAAATAAAAATCGTTAAATAAAATGAAACAATAAACTTCAAACCACTGTACAACAGGGGTTTTAGGAACTATTATAAATGCATGTGTAAGTGCACATACAAAATATGTGTTTTTATACAATGTTGGAGATTTCAAATTTTAAGTTATGGCCAAGTCTTATTCTGATTGTCAAACAATTGGAATTGCTATTTTTGCTGTCATCAATTCCTTGTTCTGTGTAGAGTGATCGTCAAATATATTCCTTAATATTTTAACTTTCATCGTTTTTCAAAATTTTTGATAAACTGTTCGTGCGGTAGATTTTCTTTAAAATTAAATGTATAAAGGTTTTTGCTGTTTTTTTTTTTATTGAAATGTCTTCTGCGAAATTGTTTTTTGAAAGCAATTCTGTAAGATTATTCCAGAAAGCGAAGCGGATCGTATTAAAAGCGATGCCATTGTGTATAAACTACAGGGACGAGAGAGAGGATTAAAAGCATAGTTTTAAATGTTATGCTTTGTGTTTAGTGATATGTGAAATGTCAGGCGGGAAAAAAGAAGGACAACAGGAAAAAACTGAGTATCTTGTTTGGCTTAGATGAGGCAAATAATCACGTTACATGGCCAGTGTTATCGCGCCAGTGGGCCAGTCGATTGGTCGCCTCTAGACTATAGAGCTCAGAGCCAACATTGAACGCGAAATAGCGGCCGTTTCGGCCGAAATGTGTGCCCGAGTCATCGAAAATTGGGTCCAACGAATCGACCGCTGCAAACGTGCCCGCGGTGGCCATATGAACGAAGTAAAATAGATTTGCTTTTTGGCGACGAAGACCAACAGGTGAGGGATGAAAAAATATGATTTGTAGATTGAGAAGGAGTTTGAGAGACATAGCCACTTGAACTACCTGACACTTGTAAGGAACAAATTACTTATTCCCTTTGTTCAACTAATTGTCTTTTACATTATTCATTTATTTTATATTTTTGGATTGACAAACATGCATTTTAAATATCATAAGTTCATTAAAATTTCAAACAACTCAAACTTCAATAATAAAACTAGCATCAGCCTTGCAGTTCCTCGGTAGTTGCAACGACCAAAGTTCTGTCGGAAACGACTTTGACCTGGAGCTCTCACAACCTGCAGTGTCTGTTGTTTTAAGCGAAGTTCCTGACGTGCTTGATGCAAAAAGATTCCGAGAACAAATAATTTCTTTAAGAAATCTGGACTGCCTGAAATCATTGGATGTGGGTTGTAGTCACATTGGAATCATCGCCCCTTCTGACAGATAGAGACGAATGTTCGCTAATAGTAATAGAAAGAGTTTTCAATTCGACACATTTTTTGACATTTGAGGCGAAAGTAATTAGGCGATTCGAAAACAGTAATACCAAATCGCCAAATATTTCTGGCAAATCGCGAGTCATAATAGGGCCCTTAATTGTTTCCAGCATTTGTGTCAACCGGAGGTCTGCTGGCGAAGTTCCGCGCTTCGCGCAATGTTTGGCTTTGAAATTATGAATTCGCCCAGCCGGTCGTATTGAATCTAGTTTGTCTTCTTTTTTAAGAAAATTATTATTATTTATTAACACGCAATTAAAATGACATGGTTATTTAGATAAACGAGCCTAGCCGCTGAGAATGTGTTAGCTTTGGAGACAAGATCTGTTATCAATATTTGTAGAACTAGGGATTTGGAGAATTTCGTAAATTGATTCGTTATTAAATATATTCTTGATGGTGTTTTAAGTAAACACCTAAACAGGGCAAATAGGGTTCTCCAATACAGTTTTTTTTATGTTCTAACCTAACCTACTCGCTCTAGCTTTTTGGTGCATCTTATACCGATCACACTGTGTATCGAATTTTTACTTCCGATTATAGGGACTATAAGGCAAGTTTGGGATTCGTGAATATAAAACAAAATGAGATAGCCATCAAACATTACATTACGATCAGAGAGAAGCCTAAAAAGCCTAAACTCCGACGTTCGCTTGCCATAACAAAGCTACCAACATTAAAAACTGAATGTACTAAGTCAAGTTGTTGTTGAACGTCCATTGGTTTCATTTGTGTTGAAAATTGTGTATGGATTTTTTTTTATTAAAAAAGATTTCAGAAAATAGACAAAAAAAAATAAAACGGAAAATAGATTTGTTTTTTTTTGCGACAGAGAGCAACAGATGAAAAAATATAATTTGTAGTTTGAGAAGTTTGAGAGATACATAGTTTCAACCACCTTGAACTTCCTGACACTTTGTAGGGAACGAATTATTATTATTAGCAGGGGCCCTACTCTGAAATCCGAAAATAAATGTAGAATGTAGCGATCACCTACAAATAACTTTTTTACTGAATTATCATCATTGACTCCGCATTTTTCACTCCAAATTTGGGTTAGCTATTCAGAAACGGAAATTGAAAAAAAAAATCGCTTTGGATTCGGCCTTTCCGATGCCCTACAGTCAACAATAAGATTTTATGCTAGATTTTATATTATTTTTTCGAATTAATTTTTCAATAAAAACCAACAAAAATAAAAAACCCAACGATGGAAATGAAATTGAATATATCTACCACCTGTTGGTGTATATACCTACTTGTGCATCAAAGAAGCGAAAGATACAAAAAAAATGTCATCATTGTCGATCCTCAACGTCGTCGCGTCGTACGCCGTTCATCGAGAACAAGATGCTCCTGTATTAAGTCGTCCTTGTCACCCTCACCCTCACAACATCACAGTCCACTTCGACGACCGATTAACCAAGTAAAATTGGAATTAAGCTCAACATTTTATATTGGGTTGTTGGGTGCTGTATGAATAGTGTAGGCACAGAAAGGCACCATACTAGTGATGCACAGTTGCTGCAACTATCTCGTACACATCAATTGTGCTTATTTTACTTCCCCGCGGTAACCACCAGGTACTGGTCTGTATAATAGCAACACTAAAATGCTCTACTTTAATGACTGTTCTGATCGATTCCCAGAAGTCTTGCAAGAACCCCTCAGAAAGAGGATGTACGACGGATGAGCCCAACCAATTGGACCAACAGTCAATGAAGCAGACGCCCTAATGAGCCACTTCGACGTATTTGGAGATAAGGTCATTGGACAATTCAATGCAAGTCAGGACATTGAAGTAGAGATGGTGGCGGATGAACCCTTAATGGGCCAACGGCAGCGCTCATATCCCTGAAGTGGGTTACTGACTCCGGATTCTCCGGTTCCTTTTGTCCAAGGAATCAAAAAAAAGGACCTGGCCCTCCAGGTTGGGGGTTGTGCGTGGGGTTAACAACACTGCCATGGAAAAAAGAAAAAGTTGCAAAGCGACCAATAGCCTCGGAAAAGGACGGATTAACTGTTGACGACCAGGAAAAACGAATTAAGGACAACGACCTTCGGATCTGCACGTGGAATGTTAGAATTCTTAAGAGATCACGTGCAGCCAAACAACTAGCGGAGGCTCTAGACTGCTACAGAGCAGGAATTACTGCCATCCAGGAATGGCGATGGGATAGGCCGGGCAAAAGGATCAGATCAAAGAACCGTCAACCAGATTGATCACGTTGAGATCGATGCTAGACACGCCTCCAGTATCTTGGATTTTCGCACCTTCCGAGCAGCTAACATCGACTCGGATCACTACCTTGTTGCAGTAAAGGTAAGAATGCGAATAACCCGAACACTACAACAACGGAGTAATACTCACCTCCTCTTTATCGATTTTAATGCCGCGATAGCATTTATAGAGACGAGCTATACAAAGCCATGTAAGGTTTTGGCATCCCCACAAAAACTCGTCCGACTGTGCAGGATGACGATGGAGAACTCTCGCTGCTCCGTCAAGGTTGGTACTGACCTCACAGAAGCACAGAAGAAGGTGATGCGCTATCGTGCGATTTCTTCAACTTAATACTTGAAAAAATTATAAGAAACTCGCAAATCAATTGTAGTGGGACAATTTTTTTGAAGTCTGTGCAATTGTTAGCATACGCTGACGGCATAGACATCCTTGGCAGAACTCGGTGAGCTGTCACTGGAACGTTCTAGCATTGAAGCTGAAGCGACTAAGATGGGACTAGCAGTCAATGAGGCCAAAACGAAGGACCCGCTGTACACAAAAAGGGAAACACAACACCGGCGGATTGGACAAAACATGACAATAGACAGGTACAACTTTGAGGTAGTTAGGGACTTTGTGTACCTCGGATCCGCTATAACATCTGACAACAACATCTCGTCAGAAATAAAGCGAAGAATTACTCTTGCCTATCGCTGTTTCTATGGGCTAGGAAGGCAATTGAGTAGCAAAGCCCTCTCTCGAAAAACAAAGGAGACTGTATAAGACCCTAATCATTCAGTCCTGCTCTATGGCTAGGATGAAGATATCCTTAGTCGTTTCGAGCGTAAGATTCTTCGGAGGATTTTGGCCCTATCTGCGTTAACGGGATTTGGAGAAGAAGGTTTAACCATGAACTATAGGAGCTGTACAGCGACATTGAGCTGGTCAAAAAAATACGCATATCACGTTTAATATGGCTAGGTCATGTAGAGCGAATGGACAACAATGCTCCGGCTCGCAGGACCTTCGATTCCATCCCAGAGGGTAGACAGAGTCAAGGAAGACCTCGCCTTAAGTGGCGCGCTGAAGTGGAGGACGACCTCAACCAACTTGGAGTGCGAAACTGGAGGCAGCTAGCCAAAGACCGAGCTGGCTGGAGAGGCATGTTGGTTGAGGCCCATGTTCGTCCCGAACTGTAGCGCCCCCTAAGTAAGTAAGTAACCTACTCTTTCATTCTACTATCCAAAACCCATACAAATGTATATCAAGAACTATTGCAGCGCTATTACGGCAGTATCTGGCTAAACTAGATGCTGCCTGTTGGTAGTACTATAGATTTCATATATAATGGCTATTTTGATTTAATTTTGTTTGAGGGCTATTTTTTGGTTGAATTTTATTTAAGAGTGAACAAGGGGGACAGGAGACAACAATTAACATTAACAAGACACATGACACACAGACGATGTGCACTCGGCGGGGGAGACAGATCGTCACTTTCATTCTCTTCTCCAAAACCCATATATATGTATATCAAGTTTACACAAAAATCTATTGCAGCGGCATTGCGGCAATTATAGCTAAACTAAATGCCGCAGTACTATAGGTTTCATATACAACGCTATTAAAAAAATTATGATGGGTAAAAAAACAAAACAGGTTTAGAAACTAATAATCTTAAGAGTCAAACAAGATATCAAATTTATTTAAGACGCAGTTGCGAAATATAATTTTCTTTTTCTAAAAATGAATCCATGTTTTTATCATAGCTACTGAGAGAGCTTAATATGTCCCAGAGTAGGTCAAACTAAGTCTTTCTTAAATTGCGTGAAAATTGAAGAAAGACCCTGAACACATAATTATTTCTCAAATTATTGCCATCACCATTAAAAAAAGTAATAAATCACAATTTGACTTTGTAAAAAAAACATATATTTACACTATAAATGTCCATAAAAAATATGATGTAGTTAGTATATAATATATTCAATTGAAGCTCACTTATTTGTCTTAATTGTTTAATATACAACGAATTTTATTAAATGCATCTTCTAAGCTATCGATGAACATGCTTCCATTACATTGACCTTTATAAGTTGTAGCAATAGCACCACATTCATCTTCTTGTATGGAATAACTAAAAGACAGAATTATTTGAATTAACAATTAAATAATTGGCCGGTTATATTAATTACTATCAAAAAATCTAGATAACTTGAGAGTCGGAACTTCAATTTTGATTTCCGAATTATGATAATCTTATGCCCAACAATCAAAATCCTGACTGAAGTTATATCTCAATTTTAAGGCCTCATTACCTCGAGTGTAGTCATTCTTATTATGAAATTTAACACACTATTCAGTCCATGAAATAAATTCTTGTTTATTTTGTTAAGAGTTTATGTATATTTATTTATACATTAAATCAGATAGTGACCACAAGCAGAAGTCCGAAATGTTCTTTAAATGCAAAAGAAATTGCATATACCCAACCTCGAACTAAATTCAAATAAAAGTTATCAAATCAAATAAGCCCCACACTAATTCAATAAGTAGTAAATCAGACAGAATTTTGAGAGTCGAGGTTTTCATAACTGGGATTTCCTACCAAACCAAGAATTTATTATCACCTACCCGATTCCAAGTCCGTCGTTTACAACTGGACCAAAGGATCCGGCTAAGACTGCTGGTGATGACAAAGTACTTGTACTTATAATGTTGTAATTGATCTTTTTGTATGACTCGTCGCTATACAAACTTGGCAATTCTATTCCATTAAGCTGTGCCATGTGTCGCAATCCAAAGAGATGGCGATCGAATCCCTGCCCCATGGCTGCATCTTTAGTAAGTTGTCCATGAGTAGTGGAGCACTGGTGAATCATACTACGCAAAGCTGCGGAATCGGCCTTATGATCGGCTGACTTAAGTACTGCTTCACAGAAATTTTTAGTAGCCATTGTACATGGACGCATGGTTTCAGTTCGCCCATGTCGAAAAGCAGCAGTACTACATGATTCGTATGTGCCAACAAAGTTGCCAAATGCTTGTCTATACGCCAATTGGAATGCCAACTGCATTATGGCGTCAGGGCTGACACCATTGCGCTTGCAAGATTTTTTGTTGATTCCATTTGTAAACCGAAGTACATTCATGTCAAGACTATTCATTGTTTTTTCGTGTTGTAGGCGTGCCTTTGATATATCATCACAAATGCGGTCGTCTATTTGGAAGTCAATAGAACGGACGGAGTTGTCTCCATGATTAGGTAATAATGGTTGAGTGTTTGGGTGGACATGTGGTGCTTCCGTTGTGTCTTTGTAAATTTCATTGAAATACCGCAATACAGCAACTCCGTCACCCCAAGAATGTTCGAAATTGACGGCCGCAGTTCCATCGCCACTTACAATTAGGGAAATGGATTTATCAAACCATCTATAAACGAAAGAAATCGAAAACTTTTCAGTGGTTGGAATCTATGTTAAGAAAATAAAAGCATAACGTCACCTATTAACAGCATCGCCAGATAAGAAATGCATCACAAGTTTCTGGGGTTTTTCCTCGTTATATCTCACATCTTCACCATCTAAGCACAAACAAAACAATGCAGAGTCCACTAATTCCATAGTTTGTGAGTTTCCAATGTCCATAATGTACTGGCGCGTCCTTGCCCATTCATCACGATTAGCTGCAGTCATCACACCAAGTGGGTGCTTCTCCACTATCTTTCCAGATGGATTTTGTTCAATAATTACTTTTAAGCGGCCAAGAATAGCATTCGGCGATATAATTTCTTTGTCTTCGTTGAGAACATCGACGGCAAAGAATTTGCCACCACGCATTACGAGAATATGCCGCGAGCCTTCCGTTTGGTAAATACGATCCTTGTTGATCTGGGGAATTCGAGTGACACCAAAGAGTCGATGGTACTGACTCATGTCAAGGGGAAAAGCTTTAAAAGCGTATGCAACATAAGTCGCAATCGCTCCTGGTGCTAGACGAGTAATTTTCCGAAAGCGATCGTTATCGCTTTTTAAGGGATTCATATGGAACACCTCGGGTTCGAGCACATTTGATTGCAGGGATCGCATGAAGCGCAAGGAACTTATTACCAGATTTGCTGCGCGGACTAATTGGTTATTGTATTCTGGTCGGTTGTCGTGTTTCATTACTAGCAATGGATTATAGTTAACTGGTAAGGGCGATCTATCGCTGAGATACATGTCGAACCATGGCTGAGAGATATAACTTGTTTGTTTGTTTGTAGCATCCGACTTTTTAAGTAAATCCTGCAGAATTCGTCCAGGCCCTTCTTCAAATCTAGAGACAGTCACTTTAGTTTGGTCATAAGCCTCCGGTGAAAGAATAGGTTCGACGGCAGATAGGTAACGTTCACAAGTTTTCTCGAGGTCTGGAATAGGCAGACGGGGTAAGGACTGCTGGAAGTACAGTGTTGGTAACTTTGATTTATGAAGATATTGATAGTCGTCCTCATTGGAAGAAGTAGCCTTGAGCCGAAGTGGCGAGTATTTCAGTTTTAACTGCAGCCGTTTTGTTATTATTGCACCGCCAGTGGACTTTGCACAGGTGTTTCCCAATTGAACAAGCATATTAATTGCGAACTATTCAAGTTTTTCCTTTGTATATTTAACAAATGAACCCACTTCCCTAGTGAAGAAACAGTGAGTTATCTATAATTTGGGATATTAATTTTACCTTAAAATATTTATATTGTATAATAAAAAAAAAAAAATAATAACACAGAAATCAAGAGCGAGATGGGTACGTTCACGAACATAACTTTCGCCTTTCTTGAATTGCGTTCACGTACGTATCTTTTGAATAAATTACTTTGGCTGTTTGTTTTTTTTTTTTTTGTGAATGAAAATATCCAACCTGATAGGTTACCTCTCAAAATTGGAAGCAAAAGAGAAACACAGTCAGCTGTTCATGTGTTGAGAAAAGTATCCAGCAAGTTTTAGGATACCTTTGGATTTTCTCTCGGTTTCCATTTGTTCTTCAATCAGCTGTTTTTAACGCTTTTGATTCGAATTTAACCCTAAAGCGTGGAAAAGATTGAACCAGCAACAGCACCAGCATCGTCAACAGCGAACAGCACGCTGACCAGCAAAAAAAAATTCAAACACATTGCCACCAGCACCAGCTTCGTCTTCTTAGAACAATAACACTGTCAGTTTTTTTTGCAGTATGGTGCCCCTGGATATCACTTGTGTAAAGTTGGTAGCATTGAATACGTTCACGAACGTAACTTTCGGATAAGTTACCTTGCTTTTGTTGAAATTAGCATGGTTAAAAACAGCTGATTTCCATATGTTCTACAATCAGCTGGAAAACAGGTGTTGTTAACCATGCTAATTATAACAAAAGCAAAGGTAACCAATACGAAGGACAAGTTCGTGAACATACGCAATGCAAATCCTACCCCCAGCCATAGAGATACAATATTATAAAGAGATAAGTCTACTGCGTTCTTTTCACAGTGGTAACAAGATGAACTGTCATCTCATTGACCTTTTCGGATAAGTATTAGATTAGTGCTGAACTGTCACCTCATTTACCTTTTCGAATTAGTACGAGTTAAACGCAATGCTTGAAAAAAAAAACAATGAATGTTATAAAAAAGAAAAAACAAAAATTGTGGGTGTTGGGGGAAAAGATTTTCCTCTTTATAATAAGTTTGTTCCAATTGCTGTGGAAAACTGCGAAATTCGCCGAAAATCACCGAAAAACTGTCCAAAGTCGTTCCATCTTGTGAATTTTTCGTAGTTTTTCACAGAAGAGAGATCTCACGAGAGTAAAAAAATTCCTTACCCTGTGATTTTCTACTACAAATTTGTTTGTGCACAGAAAATTGAAAACTGTCATACTATACAACAAAAAAAAATATTTGACATTTCACTATGTCAGTTCTGCCTGTATATCTGTGATATTCTGTCCAAAGTCATTCCACCTATTTGTGCACAGTTTTTCTTCCTCTGAGATATTATTACCCCGACTTCTGAAAAAAATGCTGTGCTGTGAATTTCTGTGTACACACTGAATAATTTTTACTGTATGCTTACAACTCGCCGAGTTGAGCCGATTTAAAATATTTCTATTTCACTTACTCTCTCTTTCGCACTTATTTGCTTCTTTGCAAAAACGTCTGAGTTGTAATACCGCACTATGGGTCACTTCCCTATAACAAGTGTATTTAATAGAGCAGTCAGTTGTATGGTGCAACGCCATACAAACAGAAACTGAAAAATGCCTCGTTCAGCGACATATGGGGACTGACGTTTGTACATTTCTTATGGGACTACTAATACGTTTGCTTCTATGTGGGCACGAAATGTACGGCTGATTGGCTGCTTCTCACACGAAATTCTCACGTATTCACCTACACAAAATATAAATTCAGGGTTTGCAGGGCATGGCCGGTACGGGTCACAGCTCTTTTTATGGGGGGCAACGCAACGGATGGTCGGTTTCTATGGGTTGACCCCTTATATTCTCCAGTAAGCTGTTTCAACCATGCTAATTACAACAAAAGCAACGAATTCAGTTTGTAGAATACGTACAAGAACGTACACATTTGCTTTACCTTTATATTTAAAACAAGTTACAGAAAAAAAATATACTTATTTTATTTACAAAATAAATTTTCTTCCTCAAATCCAGAACCATCTATTTCCAAATAAATGAAAAACTAACTTAAATTTTAGAGAAATATCTTTAACAACTAGAGAAGCGAATGCTTTTGCTCTTAGGTGGCAAATACACGATCCAATCGTACATACCTGAGTTTTATCCAATGTGGAGCCAATCATTGTACGCAGCATACACACAACTAATTGTGTGTAAAGCAATACAGATTGTCTTTTACTGAAGAGCTTACAACCGCCCGACTTCGATGCAACCGTCGGTCGTGGCATTCAACACTAATTCTGTCAAACAGTTTGTACAATCGTTGTATCGTGTATTCACCGCTTTATTAATAATTTCTCCTAAGCCTTTCTTCCGTTTGGAAATACGAACTTTAGCTTCGGGTATTTCAAAAGGGCGATTACTAATGCACCTGATTGCGCCCAATATTTTAAGATTCTCCTTGGCTTTGTTTTGACTTTTGTTTTATTTTTTATTTTATTTTGCTGATGACCTGTCACCAAAACCACCTAGTTAGCATATCAGAACTGAAAAGAAAAAAACAAATAAAAACAAAAAGTTGACACGTCTTGGTCTTTCATTTACTAGGCTATGTGTGCTCCATTACAACTGAAAAACTGGAATAACCCACCAAATTCTTTTCAATAACATATTCCTCTTCAAGTCAATTAACAAAAATACTCTGGACGTTTTGGGGGCGATATTTGATCATTGTTATGAGAAAAGAATTATAGAATTGTTAGTTTTCGAGAAACTAACATTAGAGAATTCATCATTCCACCCAGAAAAATATATTTATAAAACTAGCCATGGACGAGATATTTATGCTAATTCTTTTGGTGACGGTCATGTTGGTTGGTTCTTATTTGGCCGGAAGCATTCCACTTGTAATGAAATTGTCAGAAGTGAGTCCAAATTGTTTTTCTTTTTTTTTTTTAATACCAAGCATCATTTCCAACGTTTTTTTGTTGTTAGGAAAAACTTAAGATTGCAACGGTTTTGGGCGCTGGACTTCTCGTCGGCACTGCACTGACAGTAATTATTCCCGAAGGTATTCGGTCACTGTATTCAACGGATATAGTTCCTGATCAACAGATTTTTTCAAAGCAATCCGTTGCCAGCTCAGAAGTGAACACAAATCCATCTGTTCTTGCACCTGCTGCCGGATATCATCATCACAAGGAAATAGACCATTCCAGCACAATTGGCTTGTCATTAGTACTAGGTTAGTATTTGTACGTCTCTGAAATTTTTTTTTAAATTGGTTTATTTCATTTTTAGGTTTTGTATTCATGATGCTAGTTGACCAGATTTCTCAAAGAACAAGCGCTGCTAATGATCAAAATATCACTGCAACATTGGGATTAGTTGTGCATGCGGCCGGTAAGATCTTCAATCTTTCAATTCAGGTGTACAGCTATTTTGGGTCTCAGTAATTTCTTTAAATAACTTTAAGAGGTTTTTAAAATCGATGGTTTATTTTCTCTGTGATAATATACCGAGCGCAGCACTCTTTACGAAAACAAAAAAGCCCAAGTTGGTGGGAATTCTTTTTTTTAAGGTGTTGGCAGGTAATTCTTGTGCGCCCTATAAGTAGTTTAAACAGATTAGTTCATCTGTTTTTAGAAGTTCAGTAAAGGGCTAGTGATTTATAGATTGAAATGGTTCTGTAGAAGTGTTGATAACTGTGCCAGTTCCTTAGTTTAGCTTTGCATAATAGGCCAGTGGTTTAGTGGTTATTATGTCGGACTGCTGTACAAAAGGGTCGGGGTTCGATACCCCGTTCGGGTACTGTCTCTTGCGAGAAAATGACAAATCCTCCAAGAGTAAGATTTGTCCCGAAAAATTGCACCTGACGTAGCCATTCAGGCTCTGTGGTAAATTGTAGGACCCTTCCGCTCCTGCAGATTCAAACAAAACACACAGGAATGCTTGAAAGTATAAGTCACTAGGTCTAGGAGATGTCTCACCAATAAATTTATTTTTTAATAAGCCACATTTTGTAATGCAAAAACGAAGTTGACTAGGGAAATATGTGCAGCATTTGTTGCCTTATTAGCTCGTTCATTGATATGCCGACATAACCTTAAGTTTGTTGGCATACTTTATATGTTGGTTCTGCTTACAATGACGGTGCTGTTTTCCTAATTGTCCATACCATGTAGGACTGACATATCACAAAATGGCCACGTAGTTTTGTTATTATTTCCGAAGCCCATAGGATCTCCGTTGCTGCGACACGACGGTAGCAACTCCAGTACTCCTACCAAAGGCTAGATTCATTTGAATAAGTTGATCTTAGTTTGGGTTTTAGAACCGTCGCTTTGCCCTCTGGACCTTAGGCTATCATTAATTTATTAAACATTATTACATTATTACCTGATCCATACGCCATGATAGCATTATTAAGTACATATACAACATTTCTTCATCGGAAGTAGGGCCCTGGCTAAAACCTTATTTTATATAAGACCAGCTTCCACCATTATGTTGCGTATTGCGGTGGTTGGGAAAACATTTAAAATAGCCTAAATCTTTTAAGTAATTTATATGAGGGAATTCGAAAATACTAACTTACTTTAACAATTTAAATTCAATATTGGTTTACCTTTTTCGATAACAACCGAAGCGGCTCTGCTTAAGCGACTCCTCTCCTGATTTTTCATACAATCTGCCAGCGCTTTCATTCATTTACATAATATATTTAATTTTTTTTATTACAGCCGATGGTGTTGCTCTCGGTGCTGCAGCTACAACCAGCCATCAGGATGTCGAGATGATTGTATTCTTTGCAATAATGTTACACAAAGCTCCAGCCGCCTTTGGTTTAGTTAGTTTTCTATTACACGAAAAGATCGAGCGGCAGCAAATTCGAAAGCATTTGGCGATATTCTCACTATCGGCGCCGCTCCTTACAATACTCACCTACTTTGGAATTGGTCAGGAACAAAAGGAAACACTTAATTCAGTAAATGCCACTGGCATAGCTATGCTTTTCTCAGCGGGGACATTTTTATTTGTAGCAACAGTGCATGTCCTGCCAGAATTGACGCAAGGAGGGCATAGCCACGGTGGGTTCGATAGCAATCCTGCAGTGGTTTATACAGCGTTAGAAGACGCTACTCAAAGTAATATAGTTCAAAAACGACCCAAAGGACTAAAAAATAGTGAACTGATAATAATGATTTTTGGTGCGCTATTACCATTGCTCATAACATTTGAACACCATCACTGATATGTGCGAAGTTCTTGATTTTTTTTTTATAAGCAATTAAATACATCGGATCCTGTTGACTTTAAACTTGTACAGAAAATATATTTACTGATTTTTTTAATTAATATAATATATTTATGGATGTTCTGTATTTATTGCATTCAGCTTGAATATGTTGTGATTGTTTAGCAAGTAGAATACGAATTAATATTAAATTAATTAAGAACAACATTTATTTGTTTTTATTTGTAGTTTGATAGTACAAACAGATTTTTTTTTTTTTATATAATATTTCTTGAATGCCAAGATCTCGCGTCCGGCTGAAAAAAAACTAGAAAACCTATATTGGTTCCGACAGCTTGACAACACTTGATTTACCTTTACATTTATTTAGAGTGAAGATGGGAGAAACTTGGAGACATAATATACTTTTCCATTTCATTTTTTGAGGGCACTACTTGATTACCAAAGCAGAAAAAAATAGTATATTTATAGTATAGTATATTATACATGGAAACGCTGATTAACTTTCAGCTTAAGAAATATCTTGAGAACTGAAAGCTTCTTAATGACGGGCAATACGGCTTTCGTAGGAATAGATCCACTGGTTACTTTTCTCCCCGAAAAGTGGAATCAATCTCTTCACCGTTTTGGTGCAAGTAATATTATTGCACTTGATATTTCTAAGGCATTTGATAGAGTTTAGCCTCAAGCCCTTTCATCGAAAATGCGTGCATTTGGACTCAATGAATCTCTTCTTCGTTGGATTAGTAATTACCTTTTGAACCGGTCAATACAAGTTGTGTTGGACGGATTCAAGTCTAAAACACGCAAAATAAATGCTGATGTGCCCCAGGGCTATGTTTTATCTCCAACTCTCTTCCTCATTTTTTATCAATGACTTATCATGTGAAACTACTAATCCAATAAATTGTTTCGCTGACGAAAGCACTCTCAGCTTTTCATATTCGTTTCCAGACTCTCATCCATGTGCTTCGGATGTGAAACTGCAACGGCAACGGCAGGCCAGGTGTCTAGGTTTTCTTCGAAGATGCAAGAAATGTGTCACCCCTTCTGATCTGGCTACGGTCTATAAAGCGTATATTCGTCCAAAACTTGAGTATAGTTCCCATATTTGGGCAGTAGCTCCAATAAATAACAGATACGCTTGTTAGATTAACTTGTTTGCCAGAAGTAAGATGACTTATGGTAAGCGTTTGGTTTTCGTTGCAGAAGTGGCCAACTGGTGGTGGCCTTTCTTTCTTGAAAAGGTGTTTGAGGGTTATGTTGTTGTGGCCCATAGCTTTTACGGAGGACAGAATGTCTGTGAATATTTGTTTGTTGCTTCTGCAGTAAATATCGAGGTGAAAGTTGGAGGGAGACCCTTACAAATAATTGTAAGGTCTTCTGCGACAAAAGCGAATGCTGTTCCGTGTTCTGTTTTTGAAGCATCAGTGAATACTAAGTTCCATCCTTGTTCCTTATGGTTTACTGCTATATCTAAGAACATGGATTTAAAGATATCATTAGTGGTTGATTTGATGGGATGTATGCTAATGTTAATGGAGGCCTTTAGTTAAATTCCAAGGTGGGCAGGAAGTTGACTTCAAATTTTGGGTTACAATTGGTATGTCAAGATCTTTCGCTGAAGTTACAGCGGAGGTTAGTGTGAATAGTGGCTAAATTGAATCCTTGGGGTTTCCTTACGTTTAAGAACCTTTTTTTCGTCGTTGTGAATGGGTGACCTTCTGGAGCTGTTTATTTTTTTTTATTGCGTCCGTATTCAGATATTCTGAGTTGTGGTAGTCCAGCGTCTGTCAAGAGGTTCCGAATCGGGGTTGTATGAAAAGCCCCATGCCGCCTCCTGATGGCTTCGTGGTACGGTGTTGTAATCGGTTTAGTAGATGATTTTGAACATTTACCATATTGGCTAGGCCATAGTCGATCTTAGACAAAATTACAGATTTAATTACATTAATGATGATGTTAATGTTATAGTAGGCATTTATTAGCAAAAATAAAAGAAATAGCTAAAAGCTAATAATAAATTAAAAAATGTTAGCAATCGCTTCCATTTTCCTAAGAAAAATTAAAATAACCAACGCCCACTAACTTATGATACATAAACTTAAGAAATAATGTCCGACATAATGACCGATGTAATTATTTCTTATGCAGGCCCGGCCTTAAGGAGCCAACTTATAATCTCAACCATTCTTGTGTTTTTTTGTTAATATGCAAGATCTGCAAGGGGCCTACAGTTTACCGCCAAGTCCGAACGGCTACATGAGATGCACTTTTTCGGGACAAATTTTACTCATGGAGGTTTTGTCAGTTTCTCGCAAGTGGTAGTACCCCAGAAAAGGAGGTGCCTATGAGCAAAATTAGAACCCAGGCTCATTCGCTAACAGTCAGACACACTAACCAGTAAGCCACGGGTCACTACTTTCCCATATATTAAAAATAGAAATATTAACTTCAGAAATAATGACATAATGACCGATAAAATCATTTCTAATGGGGGCGCAGCCCGACAAAATTCAAACGATTAATACGATAACTCCGGCGCCAAGAATTGATAACGGTTTTTTGTGTAGGGATTAAATACAAGCATTTTTTTTACTAGGAAGGGATTTTATCTGGGTGATTTTTGATTTTTTTTTTTTTATCAAAATTTCAAGTTTGAATGCGAATATTTTGAAAACTTATAACACAAATTATTTAGTCTAAATTTAGGATTATTATTTTATGGTGTTGTCGTTGTTTTTTAGTATTTATTTTTCCATTTAAGAAATTTTTTTTCGAAAAAATCGCCCCTACCTCCTAAACGGGATGAAATAGATCCCCATTTCCTGCAGTAAAAAATACTTGTATTTTTCCCCTCTACAAAACCCCGTTATTAATTCTTGGCGCCAATCGGAGAGTTAAGAGACTTTAAAGATGCGCCACAGTCTTTAATATTGAAACATTTGAACCGTTGTTTCTATTGCGTTCCTTAAAATTTAATTAAATGAAAATATGAAATTGAAGAAATTCGGATTTGAGTGCCATTTTTAGATGGCACGGAGCAAAGTGCCAACGTACCCGGAGAGCTAAATTGCCCGATAAAGCTACTTGGGCAACGCTGGCACGCACCACTCTCCAGTGCTGCCGCTGAAGCATATTTTTTAGGAAAAAAAGTGTACTAAAAATGTAGTAAAAAAAACAAACAAAATAATTTTATAAATATTTGAATCCTCATTTAATAATAGTAATAATAATATTTTTAACTAAATGTATGTAAGGCACACTGCCTTTTAGAATGCAACATGACGTTGCACGACACTAATTACAAGAATTAGAAAAAATAGGAAAGAATTTTTTTTGGCGCAGTAGTTCGAAAATTAGGTGACTATTTTCTCACTTAAAACTGACGGACGGCTCTAGCTTACACTAGGAGTTAGAAAAATTTCTTCTCAACCTGAGTATCGAACTGACGACTTCCGAGTCAGAAGCAAACATCTTATCTGCCGCCCGCATTTTATTTACTTTTAGATATATACATAGGTTTATATTTATAAATAATTAACTTTAAATGTACAATAAAATCTCTTGTTTCATATATGAACACAAACAGCAAAAAGTTATTTATTACATACTTATGTTTTATTTTTACTTTTATTTGGTACCCCTTTACAATAGAAATTCACAAAATTAAATATTAAATAAGATTTTGTGCAACTCCATCAATCATTTGAGAATAATTTACAAAACAGTTCACCTTCACATTTCAATTTTAAAACGGTAATTTCTGACTGAAGTAAAAAGAAAAGAATATACATACATTTATTTTAGAAAAAGAAAACCAATCCGATCCGTCAAACTGTGGATTCCATTCATTAAAGTGGATTGTGATAATTAAGAATGTTGGATGTTCTGGGCTTAAACAGAAAATATTGGTTAAGTTAAGATATAACACAACAAAAACACTATTAATTTTTAAGAATAAGGAGCGTGTGTGCTTTTGAAAAAAAATGTAGTAAAAACACTTTTATTGTAGTAGGGGGCAACGCTGCCACTCACGGAGTAGCAGTGTTACCTCTGCAAATTTTCAAAAAGTGGCCATACAAAAAATATAACATAAATATACATGAAATATATATAAATTAATAAATATATAATTCATAAACCTAATTCTTAAGAGAACAAAAGGCTTAAGGCCGACAAGAGTTTAGTGGAAATTGCTGGAACATTTCCATTTTCTGGCCCAAGTCAACCAAACAATTTGTCCAATTTCTTACGGACATAAGAATAATAATGAATTTGTTTGTTTGTTTTTTAGTTAAAATTACAAGGCATTTTCTGTTGAAACATTTGTAGTTTCATCTCAATAACTAATCTGAAAATATTCGCTTCTCCAACCAATGGAGTTCTGCCCTTATCTCCCAAAAATTGTGTGATACGTTTTCAATTGGTTCTGGCACATGTTACTCAGTTCTTTAAGCAAACACCGCCTTCGATTTAAGGGATAGAACACCATTTTCATATTTTCGTATTGTTTGCGGCGTGACCAAGGGAAGAAAGAAGGTCGTTCTTTTATTAACTATCGTTGTTGTGTCAAAACTTTTGGTTAAAATTTCATTGTTAGACTTCGTTGGGATTGTTACGATTTCATTTTGGAACGATTTATTGTTAGACATCTGTCAAATCTGTCTGTCAAAACAATATTAAAAAAAAAAATTCAACGTACTTCTCCAAATGAATATTTAATAAAATACAGATTTTGCCATCGAAAATAATTCTATTTTTATTATCGTTGCATAAGATCATGTTTTTAATCATTATAAATCCATTTTAATTTTATAAACACCACCAACACAAATAAAAAATGTTTGAATTTTGATTTGAATTCTAAACGAGCTTTGACTTTGACAGATCAACAATCTCAATTCATAGTCATGAGTTGGAAATAGTTACAAATCGTAACAATGCATTTTGGAACGACGCGTTCAATTGAAACGACAAATAGTTAACAAATTGTTATCAATTGTCAACTATAGTTAATGAAAGAACGCCCCAAAGGCGAATCCAAAAACAAGGTTTCAAATCGTACAACAAAACAAATTATTTATTCTCTTTCTCTTTCAAACAAATTGTTTTTTTAAAAAGAGGTTGTCCTGCTGTCCGAGTGTTCAAAAAGTATCAAATTGACACCAAGGTGTCCCGAAGGTAACCCTGGCAGCAGGCAGCTCTGATTGCTCTCTCCCTCTTGCATTTTAAAACAATTTGCTTCTCTTCTGCGCCTGTGCCAATATGTATCTACCTATCTACTGGCAGAGGGCTCAGCCCGAACCCGAACCCAAAAAAAAATAAATACAAAACACAGATACATTAAATTGTCAAAGTGCATCGGTTGGATAATTTTTTGCCTAATAGTAGATAGCTAACGGACATCAGTGGAATTGTTTCGTCTTCGTTCACATTCTCAACAATTTTGAGCAATGAATTCCGATAAGTTGCGGTATAAACGATGTTAGTAATTGCAACGTGTATTTTGTAAATATATTTTTTCCAAGAAGAAAAATACTTATGTATCTATTCTTCGTGAAACAAAAAGAGGAACATTTCTAGAATTCAAATACCGTGTGTGAAAATTCTCCTAATATTTCTATTGTCGCTTGGCTGAACAAACGAAGTTGGAATGTGATACCAATACCCTTACCTGGAATAGAAAAATTCTATATTTTTTTTTTCTTATAATAGAAAATATTTGTTTCAATTTTTTTTTCTGGAAAGTGCTCACGAGAAGGTTGATATGGGGTTTTCGTTTTCTTCAGTGTATTGGAATGTTTTTGTTATGTTTTTTGTTTGCCTTCTCCAAGACTGAAAGGAAAATATAAAATTGTGAATCGATGTCATTTTACAGACAGATATTATTATTTGTGTATATATATGTAACGAGTGAATATAAACGTGTTTCTTCGATTTTTCCCTTTGGATGAGTGTTCAGATTCCATTCCCTGTTCACCATCGTAAAACAAAAACCAACAACAATTTGTGAAGGTAGAATTGGATATCAACTGCATCATAGAATAGTAAAGAAACTCAGGTTTTCTTGAGAAACTATTAGGTGGGTAGTAAAGTAACTACCTATATTTTTTTCGGAAAAAAAGAAAACAAATCCATATAATATTCGAGCTTACATGCCTTTTTTGTGATAGGTACCTATATTGAGTGAAGAAAATATGGATTTTTCAATCACATTTGGTTTTCTTTTAGGAAAACTTGTGTCATTATGCGTTAGTTGTTTCCTTTACTAACGTTTCGTATTTCGTAATACCTACTTCTTGTTGAAAAAAGCGTTAAGGAGCTGCGCTCTTGGCACAAATTAACTTCCAATTTTCGAAATTCCTGTGGGTTTCGTTCCCAAATTCCTTCTATACCTTCTGGGATTACCAACTACGACGAAATGTTGAGTTAAGATTATTCCCTTTTTGGTTTGTATACGGTAAATATACCAATACGCGAAGGAACAAGAAGGAAGACAGTACACCATCAGCATTTAGCACCACATATAGTATCTCTTGGAGTCCTTATCCTGGTTGGTGGCGGTAGTTGGCAATCAGTCTACACCGAGTCGCTCCCCAATACAAATTGTACATTTTAGTCGCTCTTTTACGGACAAATCAAGAGTTATCGACAATTTTCATATTACTTCGGGGTTTTCATTTTCTTTATCTATCCAGTCACAATAAAAAAAAATTATTTACTTATACTTTCCAGATCTCACCTGTAATTTTATACAATAAAATAAATAAAAAAGTGAAAAGTGAATTAAAAAAAAAAAACATAAAACTAAAGGACCATATTCAAGCAATATTAAATACCATCACCAATAGCACCTACCTATATACAAAACAAGGAAAAATAATTAATCCTTCAACACTCGCTGTTTTAGCTGCAAAAATGTTGAGACTCGTACAAATCTGTCAGTTTTTTGCTGTTTTGAACTTGTTTTTTAGTTATGGATTAACGTCTGGAAAATTCGCCAACGAAAATGACGATGATTATTTATCACAAAAAGGTGAGTTATATTTCTAGCTCTATTGTTGTTTTTTTTTTGTAGATATTTTCTTTTTTGAATGTGCTAGTTTTTGCTGTCAGTTTGTATTGGCCATGGAAGGGTATATCGGGCCATTTTTTAAGGATTTAACAAGCAGTGTGCCATTTGTTTGTGTTAATTGTGAATTGTGTTAAAAAATGTTTGTTCGTAAGGTAACATTTGTCGAGAGCTTAGCATAGATATGTAAGTATGCATCTATGTACTTATGAGGAGCTTAAGGCATCTAGGTACTTTAAGGATTCGTTGAAGAAAACATTAAGAAATGAAAAGTTTCAGGAACATAAATTCAGTTTATTTGAAATGTGGGGAGTAATATTGTGCATGGGTACGTGTGGGACAATCGAAGTCTTTTTAAGTTTAACAAACATTGAAAAGTTACCACTTAGCAGACCGCAAGCAAACATTTATGTAAATCTATCGAAGATAAAACCTTTGAATTCTTAGGTATATGAGATTACTGGTGGTTCTGGCATTCAAAGATGGAATTACGATGATATAAAATTTTAAAAATTAGTGCGCTGATCCTGTGGTGGAAAACTAATTAGAAAAATTGTTTTTTGTCTCGTATTTTTCACTTGCGAAACACTCAGTCGACGAAAACCGTTATAATCTTGTCATTGCTTGTTTAGGGTTCAAATTCATGTAATGGAAAATTTCACAAAATTTCCGCGTGCATTGAGATTGAATATGAATTTTATTTGGAAATATAATTAGAAACGATCGTACTTACTATTTAAAAAAAAAATAAATCAATATTTGCTAAGCAATTGTGTTGGGGAGTGTTTTTTTTTTTAAGTTTTAGATGGTTTTAATAAAATACTGAGAAGAAAATGGAAAAATAAAAGCTGCACAACCAAAATGAGAAAAAATAATCGCCCAAAAGTACTCCAATCAGAAATGCTCAATTGGAACAATTGCAGAGGAGTTGAAGTTCGCAAGATTGCATCTGAAAAACGGCTTTCATTTTGGAAAAAGGTGTTCTGAAGCGACGAATCCAAGTTTAATATCTTCGGATCGGATGGCAGACGTTATGTGTGACGGCCAATTAAGAAATTGATCCGAAATACGCAATCAAAACCATAAACCACGGGGGCGGTAATGTCATGGGGGGGGGGGGGTCGATTTTCGTGTGAATCAAAGGACGAATGGGTCAGTTTCATTATAGGAACATAAAGGTAAACGTAATGGAGCCCTCTGCATATTAGCATTTTCTGGTTTCTTACATATTCCAGCAAGACCAGCAACTGGGGTGGCTTCAATATTTTTTTTTCGAAACTTTAACTGGTTACAATGCTTCCTCGATAGTGACATTGATGTCAGTGCTGAAATGATCACAAATGTGATTCTTTTATGGATGCGTGGTTTTATTCCTAACAGAGTTTAAAGCATCATGCCTAAAGAAAAGTCCTGGTTTAACTGTGAGCGTAAAGAAGCTATCAGGCTCAAAAAAGTAAGTTTCCGATCTTACAAAGCCAAGGGACTTATGCAACTCCGTTATTGAAAGAACAAAAAAATGTCCCAAAAGCAGTAAACATTGTTGGTCATTTGTAAAAAAAATATTAAAAACACTCCTCAACATCTTCGGTTCCAACGCTCATCGACAATAACAAACCAATTGTTTACTCTTCAGAGAAGGCAAACTTGCACGCCACCCATTTCGCTGCCAGCTTCACGCTGCCTCACAGCAACAGCAATTTTTTCGATGCGACAGATTTTTTTCCTTACTCGTACAGTAGCAAGAGTTCTCAAAGATCTCGTTATACACAAATACAATACAATGGTATACCCCCGATTTTTCTGAAGAGGTGTTCTTCCATATTGGCAAAGCCACTGCGTAAGCTTTTCCATCGCTCCTACTCTTCTGGTATCTTTCTTAGAAGATGGAAAACAGCATTTATCCAGCCTGTCCCTAAGAAAGGTGACTCATCCTCCCTCTCCTTCCGAACCATAGCACTAAGATCCGTTCTTTCTAAGGAACAAATCTTTACATCGCTTTGGTGAAAGTAAGATTATTGCTCTTGATATCAATCAGTACCAAAATCAATTTTGGTATTTCATTAACTCAAAACGAAAAAGTGTTGGATTTCCCTCAACAATGCATTTTGAACATAAATCTTCTTCTGATCCGGAAGAAATTTCAAATATGTTTGCTGACTACTTTCAAACTATTTATGATTCAACGAATTTATCTACTTTGAATAAAGAATATTTTTAATCTCTTCCCCCCATCTTTAATTGTTGTAGTTTAAGAATTAGTAATGATGATGTTCTAAAGTTACTCAAAGAACTTGAGCCCATAAAAAAGCCTGATGTTTTGGGATTTTTTTCCTATTAAGCACCATTTAAAGCACTGTGCTGAGGCACTATCTGCCCCTTTGACTGAATTGTTCAATTAGTCCTTATCTATGGGTATTTTTCTGGATAAGTGGAAAATTTCAATTTTAAATCCAATTTTTAAATCTGGTAAAAAAGACAATATTGCAAACTACAGACCAATATCGAAATTATCTATCATACCAAAGATGTTGGATTGTCTAATTAAGGACATTTTTGTTCAATTATTACAATAACACATAAATGATTTTCAACATGGATTTTGGAAAGGAAGGTGTTGAATTTGGTTGAATTTGCAAATTTTTCAATAAATGTTTTAGAGAAAAATAAGCAAATTCATGTTGTTTACTCTGATTTCACTAAAGCATTTAGCCGAGTAAACTTACAAATTCTTCTGAAAAAAACTTAAGTGCTTTGGAATTTCAGATCCTTTGATAGTAAACTTACTTTTCGTTTTCATATTAACTTTATAATTTCAAAAGCTAATTCTTTGTTAGGATTCTTGGAAAGAAATTCTTTCGAATTCACTGATCCATACACGTTAAGATCTCTTTATTTTAGCATTCTGAGACCCTCTTTAGAATATGCTTCTGTTGCCTGGAATCCAACAACTCATAGCGATATTTCTAAAATTTAAAGAGTTCAGAAAAACTTTTTGCGTTTTGCAGGAGATGGTACTGTACATGTTTCTTATCATTCAAAATGCCTTTTGTTGGGAATGCAATCTCTTGAATCGCGCAGAGAAATGTATGGCATAATGTTTGTTCGGGATGTTTTGTGCAATTATATTGATTGCTCTAGCTTGCTTTTTAATATAAATGTGTATGCTCCTTCAAGAGCTCTAAGATCGAGACCTTGTTATTTGAAGTTCCACATAGAAATAATTATGGTTTGCGAGAACCTCTAAGTCATTGCAGTAATTCCATAAGCATGGAAAGAAATACTTTCAAAAATATATTGTTAGCATTTTTAAGACATAAATTTAATACTAATATCAACTAAGAAAATTATATAATAACAATTCTTTATATTTATTACTTTTCAAATCTGTTGATGTTAATCGTAATAAAAAATAAACAAATAAATGATATCATCAAGGCATTTGATCGAGTTTGGCATAAAGCTCTCATATCGAAAATGCGTGCTTTTGGGATCGATGGTACTCTTGTTCTTTGGATTAGAAGCTATCTTCTGGACTCTTATATACAAGTTGTATTGGACGGATTCAAGTCTGATTCCCACAAAACAAATGCTGGTATGCCTCAAGGCTCTGTTCTGCCTCCGACTCTTTTCCTCATTTTTATAAATGATCTTCTGTCTGTTATTTCCAATCAACTTAACTGTTTTGCTGACGACTCTACCCTAAGTTTTTCATATTCGTTCGATAATTCACGTCCTTCGCCTTCGCACGTACAACTGCAACGGTACCGTATGTCAAGCTGATTAAACTCCAATTTATGTGGAATTTAATGCTTCGAAAACTCAATGCTGTCTTCTGTGATTAAAGCTAAATATACTCCCAATGCCATTGTCCATTAATGGCACTATCATTGAAGAAACCAAAAAACTCTCAGTACTCAACGACCACCTCCGTTGGAACGACCATACATTTGAGACCGCCAAAAATGCTGGTAAGTGCTTAGGTTTACTGTATCGATGTAAGAAGTAATTTTCCCTTCTGATCTGGCTACAATTTATAAAGCATTTATACGCCCTAAACTCGAGTATAACTCCCACCTGTGGGCAGGTGCTTCGCAAACATCGCTTCACCTGCTTGATAGAATACAAAAAAGAAGAAATAGAATTGCCCCCCTCGAACACCGACGCAATGTTTCATGTCTTTCCTTATCTTATCGTTTCTTTTATAAAAAATGTTCACTCAAAAAGCCAGCTTAAAAGTTTCTCCCGTAATACTCGTCTCGCAAGGAATGCTCATGAGTTCACCCTTGAATCCAATTTCGGACGTTCGGTGAAATATAGTTATTCTTTTTTTAACCGAACAACACGAATTTGGAATGGTTTACCCGGCGGGAATTTCCCTTGTCATTTTGATCTGCAAGCATTCAAAACCAACGTTAATCGACACCTCCTATCCTTTCCCTCCCTATCTTCCTAGTTCCCGTGCAGTGTGTTCTACATTAAAAGGGAAACAAATAGTCCCTTGTGCGCGCGTTAATTATAAAAATAAAATAAAATAAGAACGGTCCTAACCACACTTCACGTGTTGTGAAATGTTGGTTTGAGGAAGAAAATATTCCAGTTCTAAAGTGGCGAGCGCAAAGTCCGGATCTCAATCCAATTGAGAACTTGTGGTCAGACGTGGAGAGAGCTTTAGAGAAGAAAAAAACAACAAATCCATCCGATTTGTCAAAAAAAAAACGAGGAGGCATGGAAAAACATTCAATTGAAAAGATGCCAGAACTAGTGATGGGTATAATCGAATGATTTCAAGAATCGAGACATTTTAGTATTCGAATGATTCCAATAATCGAATGATCATTCTAAATATACCTACCAAATCAAAAATTTTGGGAGACAAAAGCCGAATTTTTTTTAATTTTATTTGCTCACATAACAGCATCAAGAAAGCAGGATTAATAAAATAAATCAACATGTAAATAATACTTTATTTTAAGACAGACAACATTTATAGAAATAAATTAATAAATACTCATGAGTCATGAAACTTAACGAAAACAAAACAAATTAAATATACACATCGCACAGCTTAAAAAACATTCGAAAAGAAAAATCATTCGAATGATTTCAGAAATGTTGCATGAATCGATTATAATTGATGAAATCATTCGAATGCGCCCATCACTAGCCAGAACTTAATAGACAGCTTACCAAGATGCTGTGAAGCCGTGATAAAAAACAAGGATTATCCAACCAAATATTTAATTTGGCATTTTAACTAAGTGTCTGTAAGGCACATTGCCTTTTAGAATGCAACCTGACGTTGCACGACACTAGTTAGAAGAATTAGAAAAATAGGAAAGAATTTTTTTTTCGGCGCAGTAGATCGAGAATTAGGTGACTATTTTCTCACTTAAAACTGACGGGCGGCTCTAGCTTGCACTAGGAGTTAGAAAAATTTCTTCTCAACCTGAGTATCGAACTGACGAGCTCCGGGTCAGAAGCAAACCGCCCGCTGCTATGCAAACGATGTTTTTTTTTTCATTTCACAACAGTAAATCATAAACTGGCGAAAAGCCATCATATAGACTTTAAAGCCGCCTACGACGGTATAGGGTAGAACTTTATAAGGCCATGAAAGATTGCGGCATTGTAGGCTGACCATGGCCAACATTACAAGCCAAGTAAAAGTAGCCGGTTTACTGTCGAGACCAATCAACATCTTTAATGGACTCTGACAAGGGGATGGTCTGGTTTGCATTCTCTTCAATCTGGCGTTACTCTGGCACGTCAACTATCGTCACCAAGTCCAGCTAGATACTGGCTTACGCAGACGACATTGACATCAGGCGGCACAAAAACCTGGAGCTGCATATTAATGAAGGGAAGACTCAGTACATGGTGCGTCTGCGAGAAGTGTTGGTCCAACTATCAGGGTAGAATTTGAAGCAGTTCAGTCCTTTAACTACCTTGGGTCTAAAATGGCAGCCGATAGTATAATGGAGGAAGAAATATGCGGGCGGCTGCTAAAATCCAACAGAACCTACTGTAGTCTGTAAAGGCTCTTTAAATCCAGAAACTACCATAAAAACCAAACTGCTACTGGAAAAGACTTTGGTCTTACCAGTACTCACATACGGATCCGAGACTTGGGTGCCTACAAAAAGGCACTCTGATCTCTTAACCGCGTTCGAGAGGATAGTCTTACGGAGAATTCTTGGGCCCGTGTGAGTGGCAGGACGATTCCGGAGAAGATACAATCATGAATTGTATAAAATTTGAAATCTACCTCGAAGCAGATGTTGTGGAAAAAATACAGCTCGGTAGGCTGGGCACCTAGCTCACATGAGCGAAAATGAATCAGCTTGGAAATTCTTTTGCAGTCCTTTTTATGGTAGAAGACAACGTAGCAGACCCTGCTTGTGTAGACCAGGACGCCCGAAGCCTTGGGCTACGCAATTGGATGGCGTCGGCCAGCAGTCGGGATGTGTGGAAGAACTTGTTGAAGGAGGACCGGACCGGATCCCGGTTGTTGCGCCGATGGGGATTATGATGATGAAGTGACAAAGTACTGAATTAAAATATTAATCACATTTTGGTTGCGATTAAAACCTTTAAGCCAAGTTTTTCATTCGTACCCATTTAAAAAAATTACGACAATAGAGAATACTAAAAGAAGTGTCATACAATTCCGTCTTACTATCCATATTCCATACGATATTACTATCTCAAGCCAACCTACACTATCTATTTTTTTGTCACACATTATGCGGCTCACCCTGTATATCCTTGTGGTTGACTGAATCGCTAGTGGGACATTTGCTGGGTCTGGCGAAAAAAGCCAGATTTGGCAAACGAATCAAAGCCACTCCGTTCAAAGCAAACGAGTCACGAAATCGCTTGCCACATGTCAGATATATGTTTTGTATGGGATTTGAATCTATGTTGCATTAGGGTGTGTGCGGGAACTTTGTGATTGTTATAAAACATGGGTTTATTTAATGTTTGGTGATACCATTGGAGGAAAACGGCGGCTTATGCATCAAATACATACTCAAGTTCAATGTCGCCGAAAGGAATTCGTCATAGGAATAAACTTAAGCCGTATAATAGCCGTATTCATTTCACCTCTAGATATTTGCAAAACAGTATGATTGCTTTCATTTACCTAGCATAACCGACCACCGCATCGACCGTTGCAGATTCTATCGATTACAGAAAAAAAGGAAAATGAAATAATGAACATTGGCACGGAAACCAAAGTTTTTTTTTTTCGTTGATAGAATAAGTTAAGTAAATATTCACCAGTTTTCCTCATCACCATCCTCAAGGGTACAACTTAATTAGTTTCCTTGTTGTTTTAAAGATGCATAGTAAGGATTTGCATTGCTTTTGGGTTTCTTGTATATGCGACGAGGTGATCAATTATAAGCTTTGTGATTAGTCTGTGCCATTTTTTTGTTCGTATTATTTGTTGTTTTTTTTTTCAGGTTTACCGACTGAACACAATGGTGAAGTTGAAGCTGAAGTATGAAGCGCTGTCAAAGTTAAATAAAAAAAAGCAGATTTAGGATTTGTTTAAAAAAATTGCATTATTTGTGTGTTGCGTTTTTTAGCTATATTTCTCCTCAAGCAATTGCCAAACTGACTTTTCTACTGCATACGGTAACGATTGAAATTTTATTTTAATTGTAAAAGTGAAAAGTTTTTTATTTACCCGAGTTTTGAACTCGAGTCCTTCTCGTAACACTCCAGTACTCTACCTCTACACCAATTCACGGTTTGAAAATTAACATCAAACATCGACAAAACAAATATTATTTTTGTTTATATAAAGCCTTTTTAGGCAAGCCTCACACAAGTTGTTTGCATATTAATTTTTAGTAAACATCTTTGGAAGGTCTTATACAGGCCTTTTTTAACCTTTATGTACAAGTCTTGTATAGAGGTTTCCAAACTAACTTGTAAAGGCCTTATAGCAGCTATTGCTTTGATTATCAAAGTTTAAATAGTGTGGCTTTCTAAAGTTTGAATCATATTAGCTCATTATACATTCTAATACTTAAAAAAAAAAAAAAAACAATTGGGTTTTAGAAATCAAGCTAAATTGTCATTTGAGAAAAATAAATTCAAAAGTTGAATTCTTTGAAACCACATACTTAACGTTAGTATTTGATTTCATTTCCGTGAACTTAAGAAATAATTTCTGTTAGCACTTCTTTTCTGTTTTACAATATTCAGTTGTAACTCTCTTTTTTTATTTACAACTGATTTTATTTATAAGAATTTATTTATAAGACTCTTGATATCAGAAAATTAATTCAGTTTGTAGTTATAAGGCCTTTATAGGCAAGCCTTACAAAAGCTGTTTGCATTGACTTGTCGTGGAAA
Source organism: Platycheirus rosarum (assembly GCA_963971375.1). Lineage (NCBI taxonomy): Eukaryota > Metazoa > Arthropoda > Insecta > Diptera > Syrphidae > Platycheirus > Platycheirus rosarum. Next base: position 3,017,116 of record OZ020511.1, read on the forward strand.
GCCTTATAGCAGCAAATATTTGTTTAATTTTCAGTAAACATCTTCGGAAGACTTTATACAGGCCATAAGAAATATAAGGTATGCTCACTTTGGCTGATTACGCGTGTGACGTCACACTCTTCTGATTTTTCTTCTTAGAATGTGTAAATATTTTTATTGTTCTTATCATCATAAAAAATCGTTTAAACCTTCAATTTAAAAAATAATCTTCACTTAATAAAGTTTCTTCGGTGTAAGTGCCATTCATGGATGTATGTTTAGCTTTAACGACAGAAGACAGCATTAAACTCCACACGATTCCTATTACCCCATTTGACAATGCTTTATAAATCAGAGTTTAATGAGCTTGACATACGGCACCGTTGCAATTGTACGTCCGACGGCGAAGGACGTGAAATATCGAACGAATGAGGAAAAGAGTCGGAGACAGAACAGAGCCCTGGGGCACACCAGCACTTATTTTATGGGAATCAGACTTGAATCCGTCCAATACAACTTGTATTGAACGGTCCAGGAGATAGCTTCTAATCCAACGAACAAGAGTATTATCGATCCCAAAAGCACGCATTTTCGATAAGAGAGCCTCATGCCAAACTCTATCAAATGCCTTGGAGATATCAAGAGCAATAATCTTACTTTCACCAAAGCGATGTAAAGATTTGTTCCACTGTTCGGTGAGATATGCCATCAGATCACCAGTGGAACGGTGATTGTTCTCTTAATCCTCTCTCTGCGCAACCGACCGTTGGCCAAGTGATTTGGTTAAAGCTATAGGTTTATTCTTATAGCTTGAACCAATTAATTTGGCCATTATTACGTTTTAAAACGTCGATGCTTCTCGTCTGAACCTCAGAGCTCAGAGCACGAAATAAAGAGATTTTTTTTACAACAATACATATCTAATCACGTTTACTTGAGTTCTAAGTTCTGGTCTAAGGTACACCCAGTCTTAAGGATCCTCTACAAAACCAGAAAAGTTCTCAAAGAGGATATTGAGTAGTTCATTGGCAACAACATGATCCATAGAGTAACAATATTGTAAAGAGAGAAATCTACAAACTGAACTATGATCTCATTGATCTTTTCCATTGCACATGAAATCTATATTACTACTATCAGGCAGCATCTAGTTTAGCAAGATACTGCCGTAATAGCGCTGCAGTAGTTCTTGATATGCATTTGTGTGGGTTTTGTAGAGTAGAATGAAATATAATGATGAAAGAGTATGTTGTATGTTATATTTTTTGAAAGGTATGAGTTAGAATGAATAAAAGCATTTGCAAGAATAATAAAAAAAAAAACGAGGGAAAGGTTCAAAAAGTGACACTAGAACATATGGACATATCCATAATCCAGTGGACGACTCTCGATAATTTACGTCCTTCGTTTTCGGACGTACAATTGCAACGGTACCGTACGTCAAGCTCATTAAACTCCGATCTGTATCGGTGTAAGAAGTATTTTTCCCCTCCTGATCTGGCTACAATTTATAAAGCGTTTATACGCCATATACTCGAGTATAACTCCCACCTCTGGGCAGGTGCTTCGCAAACATCGCTTCACCTGCTTGATAGATCGAGCGTTAAGATTGATAGGAAATAAAACTGCCGCTGAAACTATTGCCCCTCTCGAACATTGAAGCAATGTGACATGTTTTTCCTTATTTTATAAAATAAAAGGCACGACTAGGTCGCACATAATATAATTTGCTAATAGAAAGATATAAAGGACTTTTTTCAGTTTAATTTTCACTTTGATATGGAAAAATTTGATTAGTTGTTTAAAGATTCGTGGGAATCAGCAGTAGGGCAATAATGCTAGGTATAGGGACCTATATCGGTCCCAATAACAATAATTTACTTTTTGAAATCAAATTAATTAAAAAAGCTTAATTATGTTTGATGGAACGATAAACGCATTCGAATTTATTAAGGATACTAGGTACCTATAATAAAGTTGGAAGGAAGGTAGGTACTAAAATTAAGATACACTTTCCAACTACTATTAAGCGAGTGGGTATGAATATTCAAAGTAAACACAGTGGTTTTGTTTATTTATAGGCAGGGGTAAACGTTTGTTTTCTTGATTGAAATTTTTGCAAAAATTTTTTAAAAAATGTATGGATTCGTTTTCCAAATATTCAAAAAACAAAATAATTTTTTTAAAAAAATATTAAAAATTAAAAAAAAAATGTTTTTGAAAACTTTAATAAGGAATATTATTTAAATCATAATACACTACATATTTTGAAAATTTCATCAAAATCCGTCAATTAGTTAACGAGAAAGTCTGATTTTAAAAAAACCGGTCATATGGGAGGTACCGCTATAAAACTTTTTCTGAAAAAAATTATTAAAACTAAAAGATAGATTTTGCATAGAAAAAATACCATTCAGAAAGTTTTATCAAAATCTTAGGAACCGTTTTCGAGAAAAATAAGTTTTTCATTAAAAGTTATATGGCAGGTACCATTAGTTTTGGAGCTAGAATGCCAATTCGAAAAACTGTCGAGTAGAGTACTCTAAAAATACTATATACCAAGTTTGAATCAAATCGGCCCAACCGTTTAGCCTGTAGGAATCGATACGGACAGACAGACAGGGCGGACAGAATTTTCTGACCCACTTTTTTTCATTTCTCTATCATCGTAATGTTAAACAAGACATTACGATGAGATGTTAGATTTTTTTTTTTTACGAATGCATAACTTGCCTTATAGTCCGTCCCTATAAATCGCAAGTAAAAATGTTCACACGAAGTAGCCAGCTGCATTCCTGCCCTTGAAAGTTTCTCCCGTAATACTCGTCTCGCAAGGAATGCTCATCAGTTCACCCTTGAACCCGATTTCGGACATACGGTGAAATATAGGAATTCTTTGGAATAGTTTACCCGGCGAGATTTCCCTTGACGTTTTGATCTGCAAGCATTCAAAGCCAAGGTTAATCGACACCTTATCTTCCTAATGCCCGCGCAGTGTGTTCTACATGGCAAGGGAAAATCCCGCCGGGTAAACTATTCCAAATTCGTGTTGTTCGGCTAAAAAAAGAATTCCTTTATTTCACGGTACGTCCGAAATTGGGCTCAAGGGTGAACTGATGAGTATTACGGGAGAAACTTTTAAGGGGAGGATAACGTCGACGATAACGATCGTCACGTTACTGTGAATGACCAGCATTATCGCGCCATGACTACAGATCATTTTTTGGGCCGAATTGAAAGATATGGACTTGCACGACAACTGGCTTCAAGAAATGGGCCAGTCGATTGGTCTCTACGTTCGTGCGATTTAATGCTTCGTTAAGTCATTGGTTTATGCCAACAAGTCGACAGAGCCAACATTGAACGTGAATTGGGTCCAACGAATCGACCGCTGCAAATGACTGCTTTGATTGTAACTACTTCAAGCCCATAGTAACATTTTTAAAACTTTTTAATTTTCCATAGCCGAGTGCCGACTTGCATATTTCACCTAGTTAGGGATATTCAAATCCTTCTTTGTTTTTTAATCAATTAGCTATTAATTAATCGGAATTTCGGAAAGTTAGACCTTTGAAATGCCGACTAGCACACTTTCAGGTTGAAAAACAAAAAATATACCAATTTTTATTTAATTTTTTGACGTTTTGTTCCCAACTAGTCTTTGAAAATGCGGGTTTTATTCATACTAGTCGAATAGTTCCTAAACTCTCAAATTTATTAATTTGATAGTTTGACACACCTCCCGCTCGGTACGTCTCTGCACCAATGCTTATTCACCTGTATTTCTGCTGAGTTTGCATTTTTTTTTAATTCGATTTCCAATTCAATATGTTAAAGCTTTAATAATTTAATCTAAAATCTGTTTGCATCGCCATTACAATGAAATTAAACTAAACACAAAGCTTTAACTCCTTGGCTTCCGTATTGTGTCTGTGGTGACATTTTGAAAATGTCCCCAAGACTTATATTGAATTTCTTGCGAATGCGCTTCTAAATTTGTAAGCATGCCTCTGCCATCTCCCATTTAGGTTGTGAGGTTACCTTTCCTTTTTGGGATATTTGAAATTCCGATAACTATCTCTGGGGGGTATATATAATACATTTTTTTTTTGCTATAAAATTGAGCGTGAGAAGAATAAATCCTTCAAATAAAAGATAAGAACACGCTTCCTACACCAGCCCATTGTCATCCTATTTCCTGGGATACTGACTGTTCCTTCAAAGTCCTTATGTTGGTAACGTTTTCTGATCAACAAGCATATCTACAGACACGGAAGGAAAAAAAACCGATTGAGACTCGACATGCAGGTCCTGAAAACATATTCAAATGCCATAGGAATCCTTTATAAAAACGGACAAAAGGACATGGGACGCTTTATGCAGAGTGAACTTCTTTCGCTTAGTTGATATATTAGAGAAAAATCCTTTCAATTAATTCATGGAACGGAATGCAAATTGAATCTTTTTCTGGTTATGTTATGGGTGGGTGGTTAATTTGACCTTCAAAATGTTTTTGTTTGTCCTGTTGTGGTTGAATCTAAATTAAGGTTAACTTTGTAGCATCTTTTGTCATTAACTTCATAATTGCGTTGTTTGTGGTATTAAGTTCTGAGTTTATTAATTGTTTGTCTGTGTGTAGATGTGTAAAGATTTTTTGTTTGTATATTTCATTGAATAAGTTAAAAAGACGGATTCTAATTTGACGTTAAGTAAAACGCATGCGCTCATAAATTGGTGTGCAATGTTTTTCCAAAAAAAAAAAACTAACAAAATTAGGTATTTTTGTATTCTTCTGAAGATTTAACAACTGAAATTGGTAGGTATGGAAGGTACTATTACGATTTGTGTGTTTTCATAGCCATGAATTCACATTTATTTTCCGATTATAGGCACTATAAGGGAAAGTTATGGAAGATAACAATCAAACATGGCATTACAATGATAGAGAACTCTAAACTATTGTGCTATAAAAGAAATTCCAAATTATGCCCTTTTGGGGTAAGTGGCGACGAAAACGGTTCAAACGCTCTGGAAAATGCAAATGAAGTGGATTGTTAGTTTAGTTGAAACTTCATTTAAAACTTTATCCCACCAGGACCGTTTGGCAACTGGTACGGCCTGAATAATTTTTTCCGAAACTTTAACTGGTCACTATGGTGATGCGTGCTTTTATTCCTAACAGAGTACAAAGCATCAAGCTTAAAGATAAGTCCTGGTTTAACTGTGAGTGTAAAGAAGCTATCAGGCTCAAAGAAGAAAGTTTCCGATCTTACAAAGCCAACCCTACAGGGGAAAATCGAAAAAAGCACAAACAAGCAAGGAACTCATGCAACTCTGTTATTGAAAGAACAAAATTTTGCATGACCAAAAATTACGGCAAAAAAATCTGCATGTCTCAAAGGCAGTACAAATTTTTGGTCATTTGTAGAAAAAATTAAAAACTCCTCAACATCTTCGGTTCCAAAGCTCATCGCTTATGACAAACCTATTGTCTACTCTTCAAAGAAGGCAAACTTGCTCGCAGTCCATCTCTTCTCCTGTATTCGAAAATGTAATTTTTTCCATTTGACAAATTTTTTTCCGCACTCGTAGCAAGAGTTCTTAAAGATCTCGATATACACAAATCCGATGGCCGGATGGTATACCCCCGATTCTTCTGGCGAGGTGTTCTTCCATACTAGCTAAGCCACTGCGTAAGCTTTTCCATCGCTCCTACTCTTCTGGAAGCTTTCCTAGAAGATGGAAAACAGCGTTTGTCCAGCCTGTCCCTAAGAAAGGTGACCCGTCCTCCCCCTCCTACTACCGACCCATAGCACTCACATCCCTTCTTTCTAAGGTCATGGAAACACTGATTAACCGTCAGCTTAAGGAATATCTCGCAGATCGAAAGCTTCTCCATGACCGTCAGTATGGCTTCCGCAGCAACCGTTCCACTGGTGATCTGATGGCATATCTCACCGAACAGTGGAACAAATCTTTACATCGCTTTGGTGAAAGTAAGATTATTGCTCTTGATATCTCCAAAGAGTTTGATGGAGTTTGGCATGAAGCTCGACCTCTATCGAGTCTTTTTTTGGAATTCCTGCTAAACTGATACGTCTTATCAGGATGACGATGTTTCCGTTGCCCGCTGTTCCGTCAAAATCGACACCACCAGACAAGGTGACTCACTGTCGTGCAGCTGCTCCAACATTATGCTTGAAAAAATAGTACGCAACACCCTAGCCAGCACATCCAGAGGCGAATTAGTTACCTAGTTAGCTTTTCTTTTCCATTTGCGTCTGTAATCTCTACTGCACCAACCTCCAAGGCGGAATCGAAGATTTTTCGGCCGGAGCATCCATCTGCTATATCAGCCATCTGAGAGGTTGGACTTTGACTCTCTGGCTAGGCCTGTTCCGCTATGCTGCACATAAAGTTCTTCTCTGAATTAATAGCAGAGCTCAGGTAAACGAAGTCCCTAACTACCTCAAAGTTAAAGCTGTCTATAGATATATTTTTCCGAGACGTCGATGTTTGATGTCTGTTCCTAATGGCAACATACTTAATTTCTATTTTCGCTGCTTCCGCCTCGATACTCAAAAAACCGATCACGCAGAGTTCTTCCAATTATGTGAATATCGTATTCAGGAAATTCTGCACTATTCTTTCAAATATGTTGTTGAAGAAGTCGCATGGCAATCTTTGCCTCGATAACAAACGCGCGTTGCTCAGGCGACCACTGCTCCATGACTACTGACAATGGCGTCGTGTAGGCGTTCCAACGAGTCTACCCCCACCACCCTCGGACGTCCTGTCGCTGAATGGCGCGCCGCAGAAAATAGATCGGTTTTTTTTGCCGCACCCTGTATATCTTAATTGCCATTAAGTTGGCTTAAATTTTCGTTTAATTATAAAACTTTATCAAAAAAAAAAAAAAAACGCCGATGGCTGCCCTAGACGGAAATACCATTGACCCATCTATAAAATGGCTGTCATTTCCGGAACATGTAAATGGTGTAATAAATTTGCAAACAATGACAGCAGCCAGGCAGAGAATTTAAAGGATCTGTTCATTGAACAGCTTTTGTTATACTTTTTCCTACATTATATCAATTTGTGTTCTATGTACATTTAAAATTCCGTCTTGCATTTCTTATACAAGCTTTCGAACTGCCAACTAATGAAAATGACCATGAAAATGCTGTTAAATTGTTGCCAACGCATGTACTCAAACTATTAACCTTTGTCACTTGAATGGAAATGAACTTTCCAAAAACCAACTTGATTCTAAATTCTTGAGCCCAGAATAACAGAATACAAAATCCTTTGTACATTTAATATCAATTTCCTTAAGTCACGAGTACTCCAAGGAGCATAAGTCCATAAAGTCACCCTTCTCCTTCTGCGTCCTTAAGGTTGTATGTATGTATGTTTGTTTTTGAAGCCAATTATTTATTTAACTGTCAACGAGACACTTGTTCAAGTTCCCATCTGTTGTAAAATTCTTTGATTAGCATATATGTATGTTATGTATAGGAAACATGTTCTTATTCATTTATTTAACTACGTGTACCTCACATACATACTTTCTGTGAAAGGAACAAATCCTTGAAGAATTTTATAATTTTTTTTTGTCATTTCTTGCATTTCAATTTTTTTTAATTTGGCGGTGGTGGGAAGATGTAAATGCAAAAAAATAATAAATAAACATCACTTATTTTTATATACTTTTTACTTTTTTTTTAAATACGCATGTTTTTGATTGACATTTCTATTTTGTTTATATGCAGGATGTTGCCTAATTTGTGAAACGATTCTTGGGTATATTGTTAGAAAAAAATATCGATCCAAAGTAAAGTTCTGTCTAGAATGTCGATATTTCTTGGGATATATAAGAAAAGGTTTAATTGTGTGTACCTTGGCACATGTTAACGGTAATTTGTCTGGTAATACTAATTGTAGAAACATCGGTTAGGAGCTTTTTTGAAGAAGCACAAGGCTTTGTAGTTTTTGGTGTATAAAACCTGTGGCACTCTCTGCAACGACTTGGCCCACAGGAAGCAAGAAGCAATGTCACTGCCAGCAACTGCCAAATGACACTACAAACGCGACAGAAAAAATAGTGGAACGATGAAAGCGGGGAGTTATAATTAGAAAAAAAAAATGGCTTGGTCAATATGTCTCTCATATTTTTTTTTTAAATGTTTCCCTTATAATGTTAACACACTGCGCGAGCGTAGAAAGGTTAGGGAAGGAGGGACAGAAGGTGTCGATTAACATTGGTCCTGAATGCTTCCAAATTTAAATGGCAAGGAAAAACCTCGCCGGGCGAACTATTCCAAATTCGTGTTGTTCGGCTAAAAAAAAGAATCTCTATTTTTCACGGTACGTCCGAAATTGGGCTCAAGGGTGAACTGATGAGCATTCCTTTGAGCATTTGACGGCAGTTGAAATAAAGGTTTTTTCCATGGCAGCAGGAGTGACAAAGCGTGATGGAATAAGAAGCAAACCAATACGAGGAAGCTTTCACATTAAAAAAAAGTATCTTGAACAAAATATAGAATGAATAACTAAGGTCCTACTGCCATGTAGAAAGATATATTGAGAACTCAGTTCAAAAGGCAATAACATAAATACATACCAGCAAGTGAAGGCGCAAAAACTCCTTGATAAAAAATGCAACGGAGAGGTATTAAATAGGCCTCAGACATGGGACAATCCAAAAATGGGAATCTTGCCACTGTTTTCTGACTTTGTAACACAAAAAAAACATTTACGAACTACAAGACCTATGCAAGTTTAATGATATCTTAAAAAGTGAACTCGGGTACAGAACACTCGGTGTATTGAAACAACTGCATATTTAAACTGATTGAAGAACAAGCCGTAATTTACAACGAATGGATGTGTCTGATAAGTATACCATTAGTTTGGCACTTAGGACCATTGTATCATTTCAGCGAATTTCTCGACTTCCAACCATCCAGTTAAAGAAAAAACTTACCACTTGGTTTGTCAATACGAGAAAGCCAACTGGGACGGCCTGAATATTTTTTTCCATAACTTTAATTGGTCACTATGCTTCCTCGATATTGACATTGATGCCAGTGCTGCAATTATCACAGATGTGAATTCTTCTAGGGATGCGTGCTTTTATTGCTAACAGAGTAAAAAGTATCAAACCCAAAGAAAAGTCCTGGTTTAACTCTGAGCGTAAAGAAGCCAACAGCCTCAAAGAAGTAAGTTTTCGATCCTACAAAGCCAACCCCACAGAGGAAAATCGGAAAAAGCACAAACATGCAAGGAGTTCATGCAACTCTGTTATTTAAAGAACCAAATTTTTGCATGATCAAAAATAACGGCAAAAAATTCTGCAATGTCCCAAAGGCAGTACAAATTTTTGGTCATTTGTAAAAAAATATTAAAAACTCCTCAACATCTTCGGTTCCAACGCTCATCGCTAATGACAAACCTATTGTCTACTCTTCAAAGAAGGCAAACTTGCTCGCCGCCCATTTCGCTGCCTATCAGCAACGTTGCCACTCCTGTACTTGAGAATATAAATTTTTCCATGGGACAGATTTTTTTCACAGTAGCAAGACTTCTCAAAGATCTCGATATACACAAATCCGTTGGCCCGGATGGTATACCCCCGATTCTTCTTGAGAGGTGTTCTTCCAAAAAGGCAAAGCCACTGCGTAAGCTTTTCCATCGCTCTCACTCTTCTTGAAACATTTCCGCTAACATCCAAATCTGGAAAACCGTGTGGAATAACGTTGCTCTGCTCCCCTGCGAATAAGTCGAAGTCATAGCTAAATCCCGATATTCCGTTTAAAATGAGTTTTTTGTATTCCCATTTATGTGGTTTTTTGGGGTTATACTGCTTAGGTGATGTCGACACTTGGTGGAAATTGTTTGTCCGCCCTTTTGGCATAAGAAGAATTCGTTCCTTTATATTATTTAGGAGTAATGTTGACTGGCTTATTGGTTTCTCATCATCAGAATCGTAGTCGCTTTCATCGGTTTCAGGCACCTCCGTGTGTTCTCTCTAAAGTTCATCTCCATATCCTGCTCATTCTCCGATTCGAGGATTTCATCCTCGCCAGGAAGAGCACAAAATCTTTTTCCATAGAAAGAATCTGACGTGATCATTGTTATTTTCACTGCAAAAAGGTCGAATATCCATTTTTTGGTAAATGCACAAGCAGCCTCCTTTAAAAAATTTAATATTTTTGTGAATGGCTAAGGAGCCATATATGGACATAAATGAACATTTAAACTTAAACTTTATTAACCAATATTCACTAAAAAAAATATAACAGCCTTTAAATTAATCGCTAGCCAATAATAAATAAACTTTTGTTTCTATATTTTTTTGCTGACACCCTCGCTGCGCGCACTGTTAAATTTGACTGCGGTTTTTTGCGCTTGTGCAAAGAAAGAGAACACCAAATACACAAATACACATAAACAAAGATCTATTCTAAACGATGAAAACGGTACTTTTCCAGTCGCAGTTGCACAATCTCAGTAGTCGGGGTTTGAAAATCAAAAGCTATATATAGCTTCTTTTGCTCCAAAAACAAAAACTGCCTGTAAATTATAAAAAAAAAAAACAAAACTCTCCCTTTGTACAATGCATATACAGGCACAAAGAAAGGTCATTTTTTGAAGAAAACATAACTAACTAACTATTTCAACTAAGTCCTGTAAATGGGGCTAAATATTCAAATGTAAATCAAGTTGCATGTCACTCACTCCAATACCGATTTTCGTTCACCCTAATCGTATATTTCTATATCTACCACCTTTATTTCTTCTTTTCAAAATTGTGTCCACACAATGGCTTTACATTTCAAGCAACTGCAAATGTGCCTTTTACTTGCGATTATAGGTACTATAAAGGTAATTTATTTGTTTGTGAATATAAAAAAAAAAAACAAAACAAAAAGTTACACAAAATAACAAAATGTTTTTAGATTTTAAACGTTTATACTTATACATATTTTTTTTAAACAACTTAATTGACATACCGCCATTAGTTCGTTAATTTGGTTTAAAATAAAAAAAAAAAACAAAATGTTTGTTCAAAATAACCACAGGGAGTGTAGTTATTATTTTTTAAACAAATAATTCTACAAAAATAGAGCTTAATGAGTTAAGGTTTTATTTATTTATTTATTTATTTGACTATAACTACAGATACATAGTTGATCACAGTTATTTGGATTATACAAATAATATTACATTTACATAATTAGTGACGATTTAAATTGAATAAAAGTATAATTTGTTTTAATTTCAATGAAGTAAGATTAAAATCTACGAAGGAATTATAATTATTGAACTGTTTACATAAGTTCGCAAAATTTTATAATTTCGACTTGGACGGAATGGCACATTTAATTTTATTAAGGAAAGCAAATAAGGAGAATTTATTTCACCGTTTAAAAGTTTAAATATGAATGCAGCGAATGTCCTCGAGCGTATTAAGACCAATCAGTAAAAGTCGGTGGACGATGGTGATGATTATCCCAGTTAAGATGACGGAGAGCAAATAATAGAAACTGTTTTTGAATGGATTCAATGCGGGCAATGTGACAGGAGTAATATTGTCACCAAATTTGGCAACCATATTCCAAGATCGAACGAACCAGTCCAACAAACAGGCTCTTTGTCTCACATAAGGGTCGTTGAATTCTTTTGACCATCGTTTAATCATTCCTAGACGAACAGAAGCTTTTGCAGTTATAGAATCGATGTGCATTCTGAAGTCTAATTTTGAATCAAATATTACTTCCAAGTCTATAAAATAATTAACTCTTTCAAGTTTTGAATTATTTATAGAGTATTCATTAAAGAAAACATTTTTAACTCTAGCGAAGGTCATTACTTTGCATTTCTTAGAGTTCAGTGTGAGATCATTCTTATTACACCATTCCTGCAATCAGCATTATTTTTATATGAATATGAAATTTTCGCATCGTCAGCATAGAGATGTATATCACAGTATTTTATCACAGAGGGTAAATCATTTATAAAAATTACGAATAACAGTGGTCCCAGGTGGCTTCCTTGAGGCACGCCAGACTTGACATGTATTGCGTTGGATACATGAGACTTGAACTTAACATATTGAGTACGAGATGATAAATAACTTGCAATCCATTGCACAAGTTTTGGGGACCAACCGAAAAGTAAAAGTTTTCTAACAAGCAGCTGGTGATTAAGTTGATCGAAGGCTTTGGAGAAGTCAGTGTACACCACATCCGTTTGATGACCATTCAAGAATCCTTTTGTTATGCATGATGTAATTTCCAATAGATTTGTAATGGTAGATTTGCCCTTGACGAATCCATGCTGTCTGTCCGATAGATGCGATTTTACACCATGTATCAATTCATGGACTATTATAGATTCCATCATCTGGGGAATAATGCTGAGTTTTGCAATATCTCGGAAGTCACGCATGTTGCATCGGCTTTATGAAAAATGAAGACTTCCAAGCTTGCGGAAATGCCAAGGAATGACAGCAGTTTATTAAAACACCAGGAAGGAACATTATCAGGTCCAGTAGAAAATGAATATGTTAGCTTCTTTAGTGCACTTGTCACATCGTTTTCTTGAATAAATGGCAAGTCATTTGTAATGCTCATGTTAGAGGTAATTTGATGCAGCCCAGTCAACCCATTATTACATTTGTAGATGCCTTTAAACATTTCTGCAAACTTATCACAGATCATTTCCTCATCATTTGAAGATATTTGATCCAAATTCATATAGGACGGGAATTCAGCTATTTTTCTCTTATTTTTAACAAATTTCCAAAAAGATGAAGGATTCAGTAATAGGTTAGCTTTCATAGATATGATGTAGTTTCTATATGCAGCCCTTGATTTGACTTGGAATTCTCTTCTTATTCTGCTGAACTCTTGAGCAGTGGAAACTGTAAACTTGAATTTGAGCTTGTTGTGGAGTTTGTTTTTTTTTTTTGTTTTTAAGCCTTTTAAGGAAAGGTGTGAGCCAAGGAACACAATTATCAACAATTTTGTTTTCAAAAAGCTGTTGTACAATATTTCATAGAAAGTATCAGTTGCTTTACTAGCATCCATATTAAAAAAGACACTATCCCAGTGAAATTGAGAAAGTTCCATCTTGAGTTTTTCAAAATCAGTTTTCTTGAAGTCAAATTCATAGCCATGATCGTATTGACTAGCACAATCGGAGGTCGGCATTTCCATTAAAACTTCAAAGCAAGGATGAAATCTAACATCATCCAATAAAGGGCATGATCTTTACACCGTTAAGCCATTAACATCATCCGTAAACACGAGGTCGAAAAAATTAGCTTTTTCATTTTTAAACGGGTTAACTTGATTTAAGGCTAAAGAGCACAAAGAAATACTCGTTTCTGAGATCAACGAAGTAGGTGACAAAAATTTGTCATCTTCTTGAAGAACGTCCCATTCAATGTCTGGTAAATTAAAATCACCAACAAGTTGTAGCCGATCGTTGGGATTCATCAGGGAAACGATGTACTTAATGTTTATAACACATTGATCGTAAAGTTCACAATGTATTTTTGGTGCAATGTAGACACAGACTATAAAAAGTTGGAAAGTTTTGAGGAGAGTTGTAACATATACCATTTCTACGCTTATTGAGGGCATAGAGACAATTTTACAGTTGTAGCAATTTCTAATGGCAATTAGAAGTCCACCACCAGACTTTTTACTGCTAGTTAAGGAAGACCGATCTGACCGAAATATTTGGTACGAACTACATAGTATTTCAACTATTCCCAGTTAAAAGAATCTTCATTTAAATTTTTCAAATTAATTTAAAAATTTTAAAGCTTTGTTAAAAATGAATTCTTCTCTTAACGTTCAGACGTTAAGAACATATGATGGAGATGAATCAATTGACAAATTTTGTGGATGTCGTATTAAATCCCCCCCCCCCCCCAAAAAAAACCCACAGGATAATATCCCCAAACAAATTTAATCCAACTTGATAATATCCCCAGAGACGTAAGACAAATGGAGAAAATCCCCAACAAAATAATTTATTTTGCCAAAATTCCCACGAAATCTCCAAATCCCCAGTATACGTGCATTTATGCATGTAGTTTAAAAACATAGAAGTACTTTCTTTAGTGTACATAAAACATTTAGAACTAACAGATACTTTTCTTTAATTTTTCCTTTTCGTTATATGTAAAACAACAAGAGAAACCTTATTTTGTTCGCATTATTGTAACATAGTACGTTTATTATGAATTATGACAATTATATCAATAAACTCTACAAACATTATAAGCATTGGTATATTAAATCTTTGGATTGCATTTCATGCAAGAAATCTAATATACCCAAAACAATTATGTTCAAGTAGTGCGATTATTTGTTTTGGGGATATTCACTTGGAGATTTTCACCCTGGGTATTCTCTCTTTGGGGATTTTGCTGCTGGGGATTTCACTTTGGGGATTTTCCTTTGGGGATTACATCTTGGGAGAAATTATCACCAACCCAAATTCTATGCGAGGATGCTATTCTAATACTTTCAAAACGATGGTTGACTAGTTAGCAGGATCAAAATGAATTTTTGAGGCTTAAAATAAGACCATTAGAACGGAGACAAGTGTTCAATTCTGTCCAAGTCTTCTTTGAAACATTAACCACCCGAGGGGCAGCTCAGGTATAGTTAAACTTCATCTGCATACATATTTAGAAGTTCATTAACATATGTGGAAAATAATAGCGGGCCAAGAATAGAGCCCTGCGAAACGTCTCAAACATTTGATAGAAATTCTGATAAATTGTCATTAACTTGGACTGTTGGCTTTCTGTTCGTAAGATAGGAAAAGATCAATTACGAAACAGATGCAGTAGAGTTATACTGCTGCATTGTCTTCTTACATAAGTTAAATTGGTTGACTGTATCAAAAGCATTTGAGAAGTCAAGCAACAACAAACAAGTAACGTTGTCTTATATCTTATGAACCACATTGCTTGGGGGTGATCCTATTATTTCTGGCGAATTAAGCGCACTGATTTGTTTTTGTGCATCTCTTTCAAAAAGTTAAAATAGAAATAGACCTAAATTCATAAGTTTTTTTTTAATTTTTCAGAAAAGTTACTAGTTAGCTTCCATAAGCCAGGATATCATATACATGTCATCAAAATTTTATTAAAAATTAAAGTAATATACGGTAAAATCATATTGCCAAGGAGTGGCCGGCTATTTTCAATTTCGCCCAAGAGAAGGCAGATTTTCAATCGAAAATCATTATGAGCGATGACCCCTTTCTGGGATACCGAATATCCGCGTATGACCCATAAAGAGCCGTTAAACCCCGACCTTATTACACATGTTCTTCCACACATCCCGATTGCTGGCCGATGCCATCTATTTTCGTGCTTCAAGCGTCCTGGTCTACGCTTTATTTCCATGTTCCAACGTATGCAATGGAATTTTTTTAAGCACCCAAGTCTCGGATTCATGTGTGAGTATAGTTTGAATCAAATCAATTCACCAACGGTCGGTTACGCAAAGAGAGGATTCAAGAGAACCAGAAATGGTGCGCAACCCCACTAACAATTTAAGTTGTATAAGATTCTACACAAACTGTTTTCAGACTGCTATAGTAAACATTAAAAAGCCTTAAAAGCAAGCTATTTTGGCCCACATTACACAAGCTATATTATGCTATAAGACTTGTTGAAAGGTGTTATAGCAAGCAAATAGTTCTTCATGAAATGTTATTAGCTTGCCCTAGCTATCTTATGACAGCTAAATGCTAATAGCTTGGATGTCATAAAATTTAATATCATGATTTATGTTGATATAAAGACTATTTTGTATTGCCACGAACAAATAATATAGCATAAAATATTTTATTTTAAAGGTTGAATAGTGTTGAATTTGTACTGCATTATTTGTATTGCATATTTTATTTATATATTTTATTCTTCCTCAGCCAGCACCCGAAACCTTTTCTACTGCATACTGTAACTATTTCAATTATAAAAGAAAAAAGTTTGTATTTACCTGAGTCGTTCCACTCCAGTACTCTACCACGACACCAATTCGCAGCTGAGAAAATTAACATCAAACATCGGCAAAATAAATATTAATTTAGTTTGTATAAGTCCTTTTACAGGCAGACCTTACACAAGCTGTTTGCTTTTCAAATTGCAGTAAACATCTTTGGAAGGCCTTATACAGGCCATTTTTACTTGCGACTATATAAGGCAAGTTATGCATTCGTAAAAAAAAATCAAAGAATCAAACATGACATTTCGATAATAGGGAAGTCGAAAAAACTGTCTGTCTGTCGGTCTGTCTGTCTGTCCGTATCGATTCCTACTGCCTAAACGGTTGTGCCGATTTGATTCAAACTTGGTACATAGTATTTTTAGAGGACTCTACCCGACTGTTTTTGGAATTGACATTCTAGTTCCAAAACTAACGATACCTGCCATATAACTTTTAACGAAAAACTTATTTTTTCTCGAAAACGGCTCCTACGATTTTGATAAAACTTTCTAAATGATGTTTTCTATGCAAAATCTATCTTTTAGTTGTAGTGGATTTTTCAGAAAAAAGTTTTATAACGGTACCTCCCATATGACCGGTTTTTAAAATCAGACTTTCTCGTTAACTAATTGACGGATTTTGATGAAATGTTCATGTATTATTATTTAAATAATATTCCTTATTAAAATTTTCAAAAACATTTTTTTTTAATTTTTAATATTTTTTTAAAAAAATTATTTTGTTTTTTGAATATTTGGAAAACGAATCCATAGATTTTTTTTTAATTTTTTCTCCTAGTATAAACTATAGATTTCTTTAAATTGACATAATCAAAAAAAAAATTAAACGAACGATTTTGAAATGAAAAATTCATAAAATAGAAAACAGCAAAAGAAACAAGATGGCTTCCAACAATTTTTCCAAAAGACGTTATGAATAGTGTTTTTTTTTGATTTTATAAAAAATGTATTTGTTTAATAATTTCCCCAAAATTTTATTCATACGTATTTTAAAGCATTTCATCATCATAAAAGCACAGAAAAAATAAGGAAGTCTATGATAAACACACAAAAACAACTAACAAATAAAAAACTATTCTTTTACTACTGAATGCAAAAATTTCAATCAAGAAAACAAACGTTCGTCCCACGATTCCCACGAATCTTTAATCAAATAATCAAATTTGTCCATACCAAAGTGAAAATTAAACTGAAAAAAATCCTTTATATCTTTCTATTAGCAAATTATATTATAAACAGTAAACAACAAGTGGAAAGATAATACACTAAAAACTGGAAAAGCTAACAACCCTATATATTTATGTGTTTATCCCTTTTTCGTGACGCATGTTCGTTCGAGCTTCAAACCACAGCAATTCTAAATAAGTTGCACGTCAAAAACAAAAACATTAAAATTAAATCTTTGTCAAAAAAGACGCCCCTGCACTTAAAAAGGAGCAAGTACGTGCGACCTAGTCGTGCCTTTTATTAACCTTAATCTACAAGCCTTGTATAGAGTTTTCCAAACTCAATTTTAAAGGCCTTATAGCAGCTATTTTTTTTAATTGTCAAAGTTGTGCCTTTCTAAAGTTTGCATCATATTAGCTCATTACAATCTAATATTTAATCTAATATTTAGTTGAAAAAAATAAAATCAAAGATGAATTCCTCGAAACCATACATTTCACGCTAACATTTGATTTCATTTTTGTAACACTTAAAATATTATTTTTGTTAGCCATTCTTTTTTGGTTAACGATATTCAGTTTTTACTTCTGTTATTTTCTTTATAACAGATTTTATTTACATATAAGAAATAATTTTTAAGTCTGGATCTTAACAGATAATTTAAGTTTGTATAAGGCCTTTATAAGCAAACCTTACAAAGTTTGTTTGCATTGAATTATCATGGATACCCTTATATTTATATCTTTGAATGGCCTTATGCAGGCCATTTTTAACCTTTATCTACAAGCCTTGCAACAGCTATTTTTTCAACTGTCAAAGTTTGAAATTGTGTGGCTTGCAAAAGTTTAGCTTATACAAACCTTATGCAGGCTATTGCTTGCTAAATTCAAAAAAAAAATTGTACCTTATACAAGCTAGATTGTTAGTTGGGAGAGAATAAAAGTCATTCCTTAAATTGTATAATGCTAGAGATGAAATAATTTTTTGAAACCTGTATTAGAATCCACGATCTTACCTCATGCAAAAAGTCCATCGCTGGAACGTGATTGTGTGTATCTTCCTGGAGAAGATCCAGGAATGCATGAACCTATCGCCGGAAGTTTTGACAGAAGTAATGGAAAATTCCATAAAATGAGCCAGTAAGGTCATCAATTCTGACTGCGGCCACTTCTTCCGACTCGATGGAAAAATCTCTAATCTCAAGGGTGTTTTTTTAGACGTGTGGTTTTCAAGAAGAAATAAAACGCATATAATTTAATGTTATGGCCAAGAATTTAGCTTTTTTTTATAATTTTGGGAAAGTGGCCGTCGCGGCTAATTTTTCCAACTTGTTTTGTGCTCATTCACCGAACGTGCGACGTGCTTGATGGTCGTTGGCTTCATTTCTTGCACGAGTTGCATATTGTAAGCCCGCAAACCAAGATCCTTCCGCAAAATCTTCCATAAAGTGGATGGGCACAGCTCCAATTGTTGCGCGCGATGGCGGATGGACTCATTCCGATCTTCTTGGATACTCTGCTCAACCGAACCGAACAATTATATTGGTAATAAATTTGCACGATTTGCAAACGTTATTCAGGAGTAAGTCTATTCATTATGAAATTGCAAACCAAACTAAGCATAAATCAAGTGACAGCTGTCAAAAAGACCAACTCCGAAATAAAAGTATTGCCAGATTGAAAACCATACGTCCACCAGGAGAACCAAAACTTTTTTATTCCTTAAATAATAATATAGAAAATAGCACAACATCGTGTGAATACTTTTTTTTTTAATAAAAAGTTAATCAAGAGAAAATAAAAGTTAAAATTAGAAAAATAGAAAAGGGAGTTTTTGAAGCATAGGATTAATTTGAAACTGTCTGAAACGACAACTTCTCCCGTCAAATTATTCCCCTAAACACTTTCTAGAAAACAGTTTATTAAGTTTTCCTTAAAAAATATTAAAATTAAAAATTACAGCACAACTCATGTTGTAATAATAATAATATTTACTCATATTAAAAGCAAGAACGTGCGACTCTGTCATGACAACTTTTTAGTTTTGATTTGGTATTGTATCCTTTCGACTACATGGTTTTTTTTACCTTAGGAATGTTTATATACTGTTATACTGTTTCTGGTGGTTGTTCATTAAGACAAATGACTCATTCGAACGATTTCCATCTTTTAAGTTTGCTTGGATTTTTTTTTCAATTCGAATATTCAAGGGAACAGTTGCAATGAGCTTAAATAAGTTTTGCAAAAAAAAATCTTAAGCACAATAGGGTTTGGGATGTTCAATTAAACTATATATACATATAATGCTTTTATGTATTGAACTATAATTATCTGGAAAACTGATTAACGTTCAAATAGAAACTATTTTCTGTTGTTGGTGGGTAATTAAAAGAAAAGTATATAACAGGATATGAAAAAAATTGAATATCCCTTCAATAATTGCAGAAGCCACCCTAAGTGATGTGTCACCCTCCAATGCCTGTATACCCTGTATACTGACCAATTTATAAAACATTTTTCAAATCAATTTCCAAAAACCTATTGGTTCATTTCCTCTCTAATTTTGCCAGTTCGCAATCAATTGCAAAACAAAATGTCTATTAAAAAAACCTGGCTAATTGGATGTTTTCCTACAAGCTGTCCCAAAAGGAAGGAAATCATGAACTGGTAAATACAAACCTTTAAGGATTCATCCTAATATATTTTTATGTAAGAGTAATAAGGCAAATCGGATTTAAATTGAAAGTATGTAGTACTATGTAAAATTCGAAAACACCTTGGGCCATATTCAAAAAGATTTGTTTTAAGTTAAGTTAGTTATGTTATAGCTATTCAAGTACAACTACTACAACATTGCACTTCAAATGACAAACAACATTTCCACCTTAAGTCAACAACTATCAAACTCAACAACACGGAATAATAAGTCTAGGAGAATTATAACAATTGTTTCGGCTTCTTTCAACAAGTCGGAAATTTCACAATTCCACAGTTATTGTAACTAGAAACAACAAGTAATAATATTTTAACTATGAGTCTGTAAGGCACATTGCCTTTTAGAATTACAAATGACGTTTTATGACCCTATTTTTAGATTTAGAATAGAAGAATTAGAAAGCGCAATAGATCGAGAATTAGATGACTATTTTCTCACTTTTAACTCACGGACGTCTCTAGCTTACACCAGGAGTTAGAAAAAATGTCTTCTCAACCTGAGTATCGAACATCTTATCTACTGCACCAATGCCGCCCGCAAGTGTTACAAAAAAAAACAAAAAAGAGTTTGTTGTCTGTAAAGTCGGTTTTACGTGATACCGTCATAAGAAAACTCTGATGGCAGCAACACCAACATACAGCCGGTTAACTTACACCCAAAAACCCTCTCGTTAAATCCACACACAAACTTCCCAATATCTGCATCTACTTTCTACTTTAACAAAACTCCGCCTATTTTGTATGCCTGTTCTTTTTCATGTTAGCTCAGCATGAGTCATGTTGTTTCGTATGTGTAGCTTGTCATCGATTTATAAGACGTTATCAGGTCAAAAGAGAATAAACTTGTTGAATTGTTGATAAATTTCAACCGACGCGATGATCGGGGACTTGTTGGAAGTCATTAAGTTAGAAATAACCACGTTCTGAATTTATTTAGTGGTCAAGAGTTTTAATTAAAAAAATGTTCTTTTATTCTAAATCAGATAGTGATGTTGAAGACCAAAGACAAACAAAAGTGTTTAAAGAAAGAATTAACGTTGTAATAGAACCCGATTTGCTTATTGAAAAATTTCGTTTGGCCGTAGAAATTGGTGATTACCTTACCGAAAGTCTCTACCACCAATTATGTTCCCCTTCTAATAAAAGTAGGGTACTAACTGTAAGGCAGAAAATATTGGTAGCCTTGCATTGGTTGGGAACTGGATCTCAAATCACAATACCATGTATTAGGTGCGTTCACGGTGTTCATAAAATGACAATGGTTCCATGTGTTAAAGAAGTCACAGTTGAAACAAATGAAATAAAATTTCAAAAACAAGTTTGTTGGACTAAAACTGACATAGTCGAACTTACCATACAAGACTCTTATGAGAAAGCATTGTATATACATTTTCTATAGTACTCTCATGGTGGTCATTTTTCGTCTGGCCATCTTCCTGGTTGATTCAGAACTTACTCTAAATAGTGGAGACGAGAACCTTTACTGATATTTTACCAGTATTTAATAAACTTTTGTTGTCTGTACTTATTCTATATTCACACCAATTGGCAATTTCAGCACGCCTCATTGCGGCTTGATTCAGAACTAAAAAATGATGCTCCATGATGGTACTATATGCAGTGTATATACAAAGGAGAAAGTTGAAATGCCGGAAGTTAACGGTGCTATCGTTGGTATTTTGATTAATATTAATGCACCATCAAACAATGAAGTCGCTTTTGTGGATTAGCGTGGTAAGCATTCACTTAACTGTATGGCAGTATGTGGTGTATGAAAAAAAGAATTAAGCTAGACATTTTTATATAATACTAGCTTACCCACCCAGCGTTGTTCGGGTATAACATACATTGTCGAAAAAATGAACCCAGCGTGACGCCACCTAGTAATGGGCCTTAGTTACTTCTTACCAAATAAGCTATCATAAATATATCATAAATAAGAATTTTCCAACAAAATACCACCCAGCGCCACCTATCGGGTAACTTAAATAGCCTAAGTTATTCTTTAGAACCTCAGAAATCTGCCAGTAAAAGTTTCGTCAAAATTGGTGCAGCCGTTTCCGAGATTAGCCGGAACAAATTTCATTTTTATTTATGTGTATAGATGTATAGATGATTGCAGTGTTTTCCTACTTTTTCCTAACGCTTGGGTTGGTACAAACCCTAAATTGTCCCTACCGGTTTAAGTACTTGCTTGTAAATAAGCAATTTGTTGTTCGGAATATTTTTTTTTTAAATTAACGGGCGCACAAGGGATTATGTGTTTCCCTTTTAATGTAGAACACACTGCGCGGGCATTACGAAGATAGGGAGGGGGGGGGGGGAGAGACTAAACCAGCGAAGATGGGGGGGCAAAACAAAAACTCTACCCCAAAACCCCCGCTTGACGATTCGTAAAGTTGATTGCAACCAAAAACCACCCCAGTTTCGCTCTGCAACAAAAATATCCCTAGACACACTTTTTGGATTCAATCAAAACGAATCAAGAATTGGTTTCGTTTGTTTCCTGTCAACATTTCTTATGTAGCAACATGATGTGGACCTGTGGTCATAGCAACATCTGAACATTTTTTGCTTCGACGTTGTAAACAGCAACACTTTGTCCATCAGCAGGCACAACGGATACGGCTATTGTCTGAAGCACACTACTTCAGATATGACTGTGTTGATCCGTATTCCCTATTTCCTTTAGTATTCAAAAAGGCTGGTAATGTGGTTTTCCACTCTTCGGGCTGCATTGAGTGGAGATATTAGGGAGGCGTAGGTAAGTGAGTCATCAGCAAAGAGTATGTTTTCGCAGCAGTCCGTTGGCATGGGTTGATCGGATGTCATCAAATCCCAGTTTTGAACCTTGTGCAACTCCGGCCTTGATGTGTTTGATTGATGACTTACAGCTTCCTATTTGGATAAAGAATTTCCTGGAAGAAAGAAAAGAAAACAATTTTTTTTCAATGATGTCGATATTCCGATGACTCGGATGATGACTCGGAGTGTCGAGTGATTTTCACGAAAGCCAAACAGTTCTCGCTTTTGGGGTTGCTCATATGGGTCCGCAAATGTGGTTGTTATTGTAATTTGCGGATCAAAAAAGTAAATATGGCTCTGGTATGCTCTGTGGAGAAGTTGACCCTTTTTGCTTGCTTGCTCGTCAATAATGGGCAAGTTGCTCTGTATTTTTGGTTTTCCAAATATTTTACGCTGGTAAAATATTAAAGTTTCGAATTCTCAATTCCCATTTCTAACACCTGTGCTGGTTTCGATAAATTCAACATGGCGCACAATTCCCTTTATTGAAGTAGTGTTAGGTTTTGAAGTTTCTCGGATCATTTAACTTCAGTTTGCTTGCTCTAATCTAGCAATGAGTTCAGAGCGAATTTTGGAGAGCTCTTCCGCAATACAATTCATGATCATGTTGGTGTGTCTGTTTAGGCGTTTTTCAAGTTACTTGAGCGTGAGATGTGATTCAGCATTACAGCTGGTTTTGATGGGCAATTGATGATGTTTGATGGTGCCGGTGGAAGTGTGGAGATTTGCTTAGAAACCTTTGATTAAGAATCAAGTCTTGGTGGTGATGGTACCAGGTAGAGATGTTTGTGTAGTCATTATTGTATTTTTTTGTTTGTAGTAGTACGTGAAATTGATTTATTTTAGCAAAACAGAGCGTAAAAGAATTCTGAATGCGGATGTTTCAAACTTGCATCTATTTGCTTGCTATGCGTACTAGTATGGTATTGCATTAATGTGTGTACAAAATTTTATGATGATCGACTGTGTAGATTACGTACAAAAGCGTTGTAAATAAACAAACATTTATAATATTAGTCAGCTTAACAAACCAGATTGTAAGGTCAATTAAATTCAAGTCTTGTGCCAAAAACGTTTGCATTCTATGTGAATCATTTCAATGTTTTACGGACTGTATTATGTATACCCATGTATCGAATGCGGTATTCGAATATACAGTTTTCAATTATTTATTGATTTAGTAGAGAATGGTTAATGAAGATATTAGTTACATTTGGTTTTCGTTTTGTCCTTTAATATCCTTGCACAAATTAAAAAAAAAAAATCTTAATAGATTTGTCTATACCTATACCAAGTTGAATACATATGTATGTATGTATGTATATACTTACGATCGCAATGCGAACTATGCATCTGATGTATCGATTTTCACTTAACCCTCATTATTTCTCACACGAAGATATGTATACCTATTATGTACTTAGGACACTATTGTTAACGTGGCTTAAAATCGATGCATACCTTTGCAGTGGGGAAAATTATAACTTCTTTATAATGAAGTGTATAATAAAAAAAAAATACAAATAACCCACGTACCGAAGGCAATATTAAAAATCTAGTTATAGACACACATTCATTAAATTGAAAATTCCACAAGATATTAGAAGGACAATAAGCATAAGCAAGAAACAGAAATCAATACACCCAGCTCCTTTTACTCAGGAAGACTGTTGTCCTCTCACTTCCTTGTTATTCTTGTATCAGTTATTAACACAAAGACAACGTCTTGCTCGACACAGCACACAGGTGTGTACTGTTTATGGTAGAGTATGAAGAAGTTACTAAATATGAAAATAAATAAATGTCCTTAGGAGGAATAGAATGTGTCGCATAAACATTAACACATCAGTAGGGCACGAAGACACCCTTCAACTTATCATCATCAGGGAGAAGGGTTCTTGTTACTATTTCGTATTTGTATGTAGTCATTGCAGGTATATTGCGAAATAAAGAATTTAAATGGTCTTAAGAGACTTCCTTAATAACCTCTGACATTTTGGTGGTAGGTGGCTGAACAGAATGCAAAAACGGAACTGCATTACGAAGACGGAGCACGGAACAGCTGTCAAATTTGTCGTACGTACCAATTTCAATAGGAACGCACTATGCGTTTTTCTTTTTTCGTTCCGAGCGTGCTCTGAGAACCCTATACACGCTCAGGATAAATTGACTGAACATTCTGAGAAAATGCTGAAAGCAGCAATTTAGAGTTGTAGGCTATTTCACTTTATCCCATGCACATTGCCTGCACCACTGTTCGAAAAATAGATGCCAAAGTGAAAGAGAAAATAGTAATATATGCATAATATTGCCGCCTGTGAAAGAGCCATATCAAAAGTGTCAATTTGTGACAGCCAAGTGCTCAAACGTATTTCAAAAAAAGGGGGTTTTCGTTTTAAGCTCAGAGCGGGGCAATGAGCTGTCAAAAAAGATCTGTGTTTCATTTTTAACTCGGAGCATTCTGAGCGCTCATCTTGCGTTTCTTTTTTCAATCGGAGCTCGATCGGAGTGCGCTCTATGAGCTCAGAATAAAATGACCGATTACATGGAGTAAAAGGCTGAGCGCGGCCAACTTCCCTCGTGTTTTGTGTTTTGACAAGACTTGTTTGGAAAGAAAGAACAAACAATAAACATGAAAATGGTGTCGTCGGTCGAAATAGCTCGTTCATCCTCATCATCTTCTTCATCGGATACAAAAAATAAATTGTAAGCTTCTCGTAATACAATTGCTTTATCCATTTTTTTTTTTCAATTTCATTTCAATAAACACTTAAAACTTCAACAACAAGTAAGCAAATTAATTTCATTTGACATTCAATAAAATATGACAATTCAGAGCTCAAGTGTGTTTCTTTTTTTTAGATCGGAGAGCTCTGATCATACTCTGCTCAGAGCGTAATCGATTTGCTCAGGCTCTACTCCGTGATCTGCTCAGAGCTTAAAAAAAAAAACCAAATATATCTGAGCGCTCAGACCATTCTCGGTTCAGTTCACATAATTATCAGAGTACGCTCAGAATGCTCAGATTCTGATCAGAGACCTTTTCTGAGTAAATAAAGAAAAACGCCTAATGCACGTACAGTAACTTTGACATTTGAGTTTTAAAATGGATGGAATACCAAAAAGAAATGATCAAAGAGACAAGAAACTGTATTCAGATAGTAAGGCTAATTGACTTGTGCAACTCGTATGGTTGTCTGATATGGAGGGAGAATTCACTTTTATTGGAATTAAGGGAAGTTCAGTTATTGTCTCATAGGTTGCGAATGGACAGACCTTATTGTAGATATGAAAATTAAGAGTGTATTGTATTCCGACCATTTACCGATTGTCATGACTTTTGAGAATACTCGTATCGAAGCTGGAGAAACCCGAAACTGGAATGGAAGCAAGCAAAGGCGATGCACTACCAGGCAAAGCTTGATAGGTCACTGCATAAACAAACAAATTGATGGATCAAATTATAAAAGCTTCCTATCCAGCAGGGATTTGTAATAATAACACGTGGGAAAACTATATCACACCTTGGTTTGACGTCGAATCTTGGTGATTGGCTCTTTTTCGGAGCTCTAAAGAATTTTGGAACCTACCAAGGAATCTTAATGGAAAAAACTGCATCATTCACCGTTGTCTCAGCCAAAATCTCTTAACAACTCACTTTTAAGTCTTGTTAAGCCCTTGTTTTTTTTTTTTTTTTTAAAGATATTTTAACGAAATAAATTTTAGTTTATTTTAGTTGTTTTTCTCCAAGAATTTTTATGAAAAATTCTGTACTTTTGTAGGTGTGGCTTACATTTTGGTGGAAAAAAAAAATCTGTTGAGCGGCTAAAAAACGGTACACCCCATATTTGATATTCAGGAAGACGTAGGTAGCCAAAGTAATTTCAAAAAATATTTCCAATTAATTTTTCTGACGTGATAACGTCTTATAAGTCAATGATAGACTACACGTACGAAATAACATGACTCATGCTGATAATACTCATGACTCATGCTAACCGCGATACTGTGGTTCTTTCAAAAAAAAATCGATCGCAAGCACCAGGCGAACATGGAAAAGAACAGGCACACATTCTCAAATTAATTCTACTCAAATTCAAAAAGAACAAGAAGAGAAAAAGAAATACAAAATAGGTGGAGTTTTGTTAAAGTAGAAAGTAAATGTAAATATTGGGGTGTGTGTGCGTGGATTTAACGAGAGGATTTGTGGGGTGTGAGTTAAGGCTTTTTCTTGGTGTTACTGCCTTCAATGTTTTCTTACGACGTTATCACGTAAAATTATCGTCCGTAAACAGACTTTACGGACAACCAACTCCTGTTCTTTGTATTTTATTTTTTTGAAGACGGATTATTGGATTTTTTTTTTAATTTTTAAAAAAGTTCTTAAATAAAAACCGTTCCTACTATTTTGAAAAAAAAATCACACATTTTAACATTTTTTAAAAAGGAATTTTTATATGGCGTTTAATTTTTCCCGCTGGACAATCAAGAGTCAGAAAAATCATAGCCGCGTTTGATTGGGATGCAATACTTCTTCGCAAAGCAATCCGCCCTCGCAACACCAATCAACAAGATAGTGATCCCAGTCAATGTTGGCACCTCTATAAACAATGCTCTAGCGAAAACTTCAGCTGCATTCCTTTACTAAAACGTAACTGTCCATCTTTTTATTCTTAAGGCCAATTTCGGACTTACAGTAAAATGCAGGAATTTTTTTCTTCGTCGTTTCCATTTTGAAATGCACTTCTTTAAGACAAATGGGCATCATAACCTCACATTTCGCTAAAACTCATGTCGACCCATTGTGGACTAATGACCTACTAAGGCTCACACCCACGAACTCGCTCATGGCTTTAAAGTAAGTTTGAGTTTGGGTATATGCAAGGCTTTTTTTGTGTGGACTTTCGACCCACTTTCTTATTGAAATAAGGTAGTTATGGACACTTCTTTTGTAGATCTTTGACCTACTTAGGTGGGCTATAACTATAAGTCCGTTATTGAATTGTGGATTTAAAACCTATCCATGTGTTTCAAAAGTCCAATCATGCACTTTTGGCCTATGGACTTTTGACCCTGCGCCGTGATGGCATACTTTATTCTTGCTTAAAACCGTTTCTACAAGTTTAATAAAAATCGTATTCATCATGTATTGTTGGTTTCTGTCAAAGATTTTGGTAATAATGTGATTGGTGTGTAAGACAAAGTACGTTTTTTTTTGCCATTTTTTCCCAAGCAATTTTATGTTTTTTTTGTATTATAATGAATACAAAAACTAAACAAACAAAGAATCTCTTCACAAAAACATATGAATGCTTTCGAAAAAGGACAAGTGCCGTGTGACAAAAACGCGAAACACAACGCCCGCTCTTTGTTCTGATACTATGGTTCCAATGCCCCACAGGCTGTCACACATATTTTATTTAGGACACTTGGGAGGTTTTCGTGAGGACTGCTGCAAGAAGATGCATCTGCCTATACATTCACATACATATTTACGTATGTATTCCACAACCGCGTAGCATGCTGCCATCACCTATTTAGTGTCGAGTAAAACATATTCTGCATTATTTCACTGAAACTAAGTTTCACAAAAAAAATGTCAAGAATCATCCTTCCGTCCTTTTTAATAATTTCTGCAATCACCATCATCACACACACAACACAACAACAATGATGTATAGTAAAGCCTCATCGGAGGAGGCAAAGACAGAAGCAACTTGAATGCACGAGTCCTTTCTGCTGCAATCCCCGCAGTAGCTTTTTTCCCCAGAACTTAATATGGGTCAGGATTGCTACAGTGATGTGGTGGATAACGTGCTGGGCCGGGAAGCATATGTGGGAGGGACGATGGATTAAAAGGACAATATAAAGCTTCGTGAGAGCACTGCAATGTCCGCATCAGTTAGTGATGTGCCAAAGAAAAGGAGTAGGGTGAGACAAGCTTGGAAAGCTGTGACTCTGAAGAGTGTATTTTGCTTTGTTAATTTTTTTTTTTTTTTTTTTTTTATTCAATTTGAGCTTTGACCCCCCGTCACGTTGACACATATTTATGTGTTTGCTTGCGAACTGTTAAAAAAATTAAAATAGCTACAAGTGTACATCGTGTGCATCACGTTTTAATCAAACAGATGAACCCTTTCGGTATCTTCTTATGCTGCCCCTTCAACTTAATCACTTTTTTATCCTTAGTCCCGAGGAATGTGTACGCTTTTTGTTTATTCATTAGTTTTTGTTGGTGTATTTTTTTTATTGTTGTTGTTTTAATAGTTTTTTCATACATATGTACATATACACATACATATGTCTTTTGTGCTATTTGATGTCAGTTTGACAATGAAGTAACAAAACTTTCTCAAGAACGTAGAAGTCCTCATCATTTTTAAGTGGTAAACTGAATATGTTATGCCTTTTGCTTCTGTTGATCGTCCTGGTTATTGCCGAGGGAGGGCTTGCAGTAATAAAACTGTAGATGACGTGGTTAGAGGTTTGTTTATTTAGAGTTTGAAATTATAAATAAAAAAAACAACCAACCAGTAAAAATAATCCCATATCTTTCCTAAGTATGTATATGTTTTAACTTTGGCATTTTTTTCATCAAAGGTTCAATTGTTTTTGTACGCAGTACGGGTTTATTAACGTTACATTTATTCTTAAAATTATATAATTTTTAAAATTAAGTAGATAGATAGATATTTTTTATTCTTAAATTCGGGATTAAATGTACATACAAGTTTTTTAACAAATCATTGAATAATCAATAAAGACATGACATTTTCTTTTTGTTTTTTTTTTTATAATTAACGCGCGCACTATTTGTTTCCCTTTTAATGTAACACACTGTGCGGGCATTAGGAAGATAGGGAGGGGAGAGAAAGGAGGTGTCGAATAACATTGGTTTTGAATGTTTGCAGATCAAAATGGCAAGGGAAAATCTCGCCGGGTAAACTATTCCAAATTCGTGTTGTTTGGCTAAAAAAAGAAAATCTATATTTCACGGTACGTCCGAAATTGGGCTCAAGGGTGAACGGATGAGCTTTCCTTGCGAGACGAGTATTACGGGAGAAACTTTTAAGGGAAGAAATGCTGCTGGCTACTTCGAGTGAACATTTTTTGTAAAAGAAACAATAAAATAAA
The DNA here is from genome assembly GCA_963971375.1 of Platycheirus rosarum. NCBI lineage: Eukaryota > Metazoa > Arthropoda > Insecta > Diptera > Syrphidae > Platycheirus > Platycheirus rosarum. Next base: position 3,046,957 of record OZ020511.1, read on the forward strand.
CATTGCGTCGTTGTTCTATCAAGCAGGTGAAGCGATGTTGGGAAAGTGGGAGTTATACTCGAGTTTAGGGCGTATAAACGCTTTATAAATTGTAGCCAGATCAGATGGGGAAAAGTACCATTTCAAATATATGGTCGTTCCAACGGAGGTCGTCGTTGATACACATATCGAGTACTGAGAGCTTTTGGTTTCTTCGATGTAAGTGCCCTTAATGGACAATGGCATTTGGGGGTATGTTTAGCTTTAACGACAGAAGACAGCGTTGGGTTTTCGAAGCATTAAACTCCACACGATTCCTATTACTTCATTTGACAATGCTTTATAAATCGGAGTTTAATGAGCTTGACATACGGTACCGTTGCAATTGTATATACGTCCGAAGGCGAAGGACGTGAATTATCGAACGAATATGAAAAGCTGATTGTAGAGTGGTCAGCAAAACAATTTAGTGGATTAGAAGTAACAGACAGAAGATCATTTATAAAAATGAGGAAAAGAGTTGGAGACAGGACAGAGCCCTGGGGCACACCAGCATTTATTTTGTGGGAATCAGACTTGAATCCGTCCAATACAACTTGTATTGAACGGTCCAGAAGATAGCTTCTAATCCAACGAACAAGAGTATCATCGATCCCAAAAGCACGCATTTTTGGTAATAGAGCTTCATGCCAAACAATATCAAATGCCTTGGAGACTGTTCGGTGAGATATGCCATCAGATCACCAGTGGAACGGCTGCTACGAAAGCCATACTGACGGTCATGGAGAAGCTTTCGATCTTCGAGATATTCCTTAAGCTAAGGGTTAATCAGCGTTTCCATGACTTTTGAAAGAAGAGGTGTTAGTGGTATGGGTCGGTAGGAGGAGGGGGAGGATGGGTCACCTTTCTTAGGGACAGGCTGGACAAACGCTGTTTTCCATCTTCTAGGAAAGCTTCCAGAAGAGTAGGAGCGATGGAAAAGCTTACGCAGTGGCTTTGCCAGTGTGAAAGAACACCACTTCAGAAGAATCGGGGATATACCATCCCGGCCATCGGATTTGTGTATATCGAGATTTTTGAGAACTCTTATTAAGAGTGCGGAAAAAAATCTGTCAAATGGAAAAAAATTACATTTTCGAATACAGGAGGATCAACGTTGCTGTTAGGCAGCGTGGAGCTGACAGCGAAATGGGCAGCGAGCAAGTTTGCCTTCTGTAAAGAGTAAACAATTGGTTTGTTATTGTCGATGAGCGTTGGAACCGAAGATGTTGAGGAGTTTTTAATATTTTTTTTACAAATGACCAAAAATTGTTACTGCCTTTGGGACACTGCAGAATTTTTTGCCGTAACTTTGCTTCTTTCAATAACGGAGTTGCATGAGTTCCTTGCTTGTTTGTTCTTTATCCGACTTTCCTCTGTAGGGTTGACTTTGTAGGATCGGAAAATCAGAATTAAACATATTAATGTCGTTTGCTTGAGTGACAATTTAAGTAATTTTTGTTCAATAAATATAATTACATGATAATTATAATGATCTTCTCATAAAAAAGATACATTAATTTCAGTTTTTAATAAATTAAATCTTGGCCAAAATCAAGTAAAAAACGTGAGAGATTAAATATTAAATTTTGCATAATCAGGTGTGGATTTTTAGTTTAGTTAACACAAAATATATATACTGTAGACTTTTAGTTTAGTTTGACCAACAAACAATAGACTTAAAAGGATAAACGGTAAAATTTAAAATTAAATTTATTTTTTTTTCATGTTAAAAACTTTATTGCGTTGACAAAAGATTTTAATTTTTTTTTTGAAAAGATATTGAATTATCAAGATTTCTCAGATCTCGGTAGAGAGTTCCAGAGTCGTAACGCGTTTATAAAGAATTGGCGCTCTGAAGTAAGGCAAGTATGTCGGGGAATGATAAGAGTACACAGTCTGGCTGAGTTTGAAAATTGTAGACTTTAGTAAAGATATTGGGGTCGATGTAATTGTATGATATTGAAGAGGAAAAGAAGGGTTCGGTATTGTAGAAAATGTTTTAACTGCGAATCCGGAAACATGATCATATATGTTTAGACCGTAAATATATATAATTGCGTGGTTAAAAACCACATTTAATTTTCGCAAGCTTACTGCGTCGCACTTGCAATAAATTTCACATCCATAAGTAAGTATAGGGATAATCAAGGTTTTAACCAACATTTTTCGAGTTTCCATTGGAGTTAAGCTTTGGGAATTTCGAAGTAATCTACTTTACCTACAACGGAATTTATGTGGTTATCCTATGATAATGTTCTGTTAAAAATCACTCCCGAGTTCTTAGCTGTTTCCACGAAGTCAGTAGTAAAATCATTTAGAATTAGGTGAGGAAAATATGAAGTGTCCAAAGGTTTCCTGGAAATAACCAAGCATTTAATTTTGGAAGGGTTGAGAGATAGATCATTTCTTTGAGACCAAAGATGTATGTTTTAAAGGTCCTCGTTGATGTTAAGAACACAATTTTTAATGAGTCCAAGAGGGCAACTTAAATAGAGTTGCACGTCGTCCGCATACATTTGTACAAGAGAGAATATAAGCTTCTTCCAGCTCTGCCGTCCATAGAACAGGTTGTGATCCTTTGAGTTGTGAATTACTAATGGCACTGTGGAGTGGTGCTTGAATTTCTGATGCTTTGGGAATAAATCTTCGGTAGAAGTCTATCATTTCCAGAAAACGACGAAGACCCTTTGAGGTTTTTGGAAGTGGGTAAACTTAACACGTTCTTGAGGTGGCTTGATTTACTCGGCGTTAATCGAGTATCCCAGAAATTATACATCCGAGAAAACAAAGACATACTTCGATGGGTTTATGACCATTCCGCAGTTAAAAAGTCTTTGAAAGATAATGCGCAAGTTGTCCATATGTTCTTCCGTGGACATGGAATACACCAGAATATCGTCCACATATGTGAAACAAAAATCAAGTCCGAATAAAATTTCATCCATCAATCGTTGAAAAGTGCTTCCAGCGTTTCTTAGTCCAAAAGTCATGAACAGGAACTCGTATGAACCAAATGGAGTTGAAATTGCAGTCTCGCAAATATTATAATATAATTGTTCCTGCAAGTAACATGTCTGCAAATTCTTTTTTGGCAATTTTTAGTTTCTCTTGAGCCAAACGACGGGGACGAGAATACACTGGAGGGCCTGGTATTGTCCGGATGTAATGTACACTTTTGTGCTTGAAAACTTTAGGTAAACCAGCTGGTCGAGTAATTTCTTGAAACTCACATTCTCTATAATACTCTCCTGAAGCATCCTTTTTAATTGCGGCACAAGCCGCAATGAGTGGCGCTGAAGTCGCCAGTTGGTATGATTAAAAAAAAATTTAAGCTCTGCCGTACTATGTGAACGCCTGAAACCTTTCTTCAGCAACCTAATTGGCCCCTATCACTGTGGTTTCAGACCAGGAGAGTCCACAATCGATCAAATGTTCACGCTACGGCAGATCCTGGAAACTACCCAAGAATTCAAAATCGATACCCACCACCTCTTTATGGATTTTAAGGCCGCGTACGATAGCATTTATAGAGATGAGCTATACAGAGCCATGCCTGGTTTTGGCATCGCCATTAAACTCGTCCGACTGTGTAGAATGACGATGGAGAACTCCTGCTGCTCCGTCAAAGTTGGTACTGACCTCACAGAAGCTTTTGATGTCAAAAAAAGATTCCGGCAAGATGATGCGCTATCGTGCGATTTCTTCAATTTATTACTTAAACAAATTATAAGAAACTCGCAAGTTAATTGTAGTAGGACAATTTTTTTCATGTCTGTGCAAATGCTAGCATACGCTGACGACATAGACACCATTGGCAGAACTCAGTGAGCTGTTACTGAAGCGTTCGCTAACATTGAAGCTGAAGCGGCTTAGATGGGACTAGCAGTCAATGAGGCCAACACGAAGTACCTGCTGTCCACAAAAAGGGACACACAACACCGGCGGATTGGACAAAACATCACAATAGACAGGTACAACTTTGAGGTAGTTAGGGACTTTGTGTACCTCGGATCCGCTATAACATCTGACAGCAACATCTCGTCAGAAAAAAAGCGAAGAATTACTCTTGCCAATCGCTATTTCTATGGGCTAGGAAGGCAATTGAGTAGCAAAGCCCTCTCTCGAAAGACAAAGGAGACTCTGTATAAGACCCTAATCATCCCAGTCCTGCTCTATGGCGCCGAGGCATGGACTCTATCTAAAGCGGATCCTTAGTCGTTTCGACCGTAAGACTCTCCGAAAGATTTTTGGCCCTACCCGCGTTAACAGACTTTGGAGGAGAAGGTTTAACCAAGAACTATATGAGCTGTACAACGACATTGACCTCGTCAAAAAAATACGCATATCACGTTTAAGATGGCTTGGTCATGTAGAGCGAATGGACAACAATGCTCCGGCTCGCAGGACCTTCGATTCCATTCCAGAGGGTAGACGGAGTCAAGAAAGACCTCGCCTTAGGTGGCGCGCTCAAGTGGAGGACGATCTCAACCAACTTGGAGTGTGAAACTGGAGGCAGCTAGACAAAGACCGAGCTGGCTGGAGAGGCATGTTGGATGCGGCCCAGGTTCGTCCCGAACTGTAGCGCCCCCTAAGTAAGTAAGTCGATTTAAAGCTGATTCAATGTTATTTTTCCTTTATTTTATTGTGGCTAGCATTTATTTTGTTAATCTTTGTATATCAATGGGATCCATTTTGATAATGTTACATGTTAATTGAAGAAATGATTTTTTCTGAATGATTTCATATCAGTTTTTCAGTATTACCTTATTTTACTTATTTTTTTTCTGTTTTCCAGAGCACGTTCTTGAAAAGTCATATCACGGTCTAATAAGAGAGAATGAAACTATTGTGGAAATAACACCACTAATCAAAGTTGACGAAGAAAAAATTTGTGATTTTCGTATACTGAAAAAGCCATATCATGAGATACCATTTCAAGTGAGTATTCTTATTTATATAGTTCTATATATTTAATTAATAAAATTGTTTTGATATATTTTTTTAGAGAAAATAAAGGGTGTTTTTAGACGTGTGGTTTTCAAGAAGAAATAAAACGCATATAATTAAATGTAATGGCCAAGAATTTAGCTTTATTATAAAGATAAGGGTTTGCCCTTATGTTTTAAAATGATTTCGGGCTTGGTTGCCGCGCGGTTGGCTCAAATAAATTCTAGCCGAGAGGCCCAATTTTCGACCACTTTTTGCAGCAATTGGGGCTGTATGTCAGCAATAACGCGCCGAATATGCTCTTCCAAGGCGTCAAAAGTCTCGGGCTTATCTGCGTAGACAAGCGACTCCACATAAGCCCACAAAAAATAGTCCAGCGGTGTTAAATCGCACGATCTTGGAGGCCACGCCACAGGCTCACGAAATAATGCGCTCACCAAAAGTTTCCTCAATAAATTGATTGTTTCGTTGGCTGTATGGCATGTAGCGCCGTCTTGTTCGAACCAAAGGTCGTCCACATCAAAGGCAAAAAAAGTCATTAATCATCATAATCCATAAAGTGGATGGGCACAGCTCCAATTATTGCGCGCGATGGCGGATGGACTCATTCGGGTCTTCTCGATTCTCTGTTCCAAAGCAGCAGCATCGTCTTTGGTGCACACTCAGCGTCTCTGAGGATGCGCATTATCCACTAGAGTAAACGTGGTGCGAAACCGATCCATGATTTCTCGCATTACCGACTCTGCTGGGCGATTATGTCCACCGAATATTAGACCCAGCGAGCGATGCGTCGCGCGAACCGAACCATTATTTTGGTAATAAATTTGCACGATTTTGAAACGTTGTTCAGAAGTAAGTCTATTTATTACGAAATGGCAAACCATACTGAGCATAAATCAAGTGATAGCTGTCAAAAAAACCAAATCCGAAAAAAGTATTGCCCGATTGAAAACCACCCTTTATATCAAGTAGCTTTTTTTTTTAACTTTACCCGTCAAAGAAACTGATTTAATCTGAATGCTTTCTGTACTTTGTACGTAGCTGATTGATTGATTAGCCTTAAGCCAGAATAGCCGGCATCAGCAAACAATGTTGCTATTATGACGTCTTCTTCTTAAAGTAGGTATATCTCGAGTGTTAAAGAAGAAACAATACGGGGCCAAGGGCATTTACTTGTGTAACATCAGCATTTATTTCTTCACACTTTTACTATGTCGATACTTGTTTATTTCGGGAAAGCCTATTTTCCACAATGGATTTTTAAAAAAATCTATCTTTTAGACCGTATTGACAGTTTGAGAAACATCAAGAAACATTATTGCACATATAACACACTGGGGTTTCCGGACGATCCCCCATCTCACTACTAACCGCGCGCCACGAACACGATGTTTGCTTTCTCACGTTAAGGCCGTTGACCATACAAATTTCTGTTGTTAATCTGCAAAAATGGAAGGGAGAGCAACAGTTTACCCGAGCCCAGACGGCTACATGAGATTTCAGTATACACAAATCCGCTGGCCCGAAAAGTATCGGCGCTTTTGTTTTGAAAAGGTGTTTTTCAACGCTGGCAAAACCTCTCTGTAAGCCTTTCTATCGATCCTATTCCTCTAGGCTTTTTCGGAGTTGATGGAAAACAGCATTAGTCCAGCCTATCCCAAAAAAGGTGAATCTTCTTCACCCTCAAACTATCAACCAATTGCACTTACGTCCCCTTTTTTCTAAGGTCATGGAAACGCTGATTAATTTTCAGCTTAAGAAATATTTTGAGTACCGAAAGCTTCTTAATAACCGGCAGTACGGCTTTCGCAGCAATAGATCCATTTGTGATTTGATGGTTTATCTCACCGAAAAGTGGATTCAATCTCTTCACCGTTTTGGTGAAAGTAAGATTATTTGATAGAGTTTGACATCAAGCCCTTTTATCGAAAATGCGTGCATTTGGACTCGATTAATCTCTTCTTCGTTGGATTAGAAATTACCGTTCGGACCACTCAATTCACGTTGTATTGGACGGTCTCAAGTCTGATATTCACAAAATAAATGCTGGTGTGCCCCAGGGATCCGTTTTGTGTCCGACTCTTTTCCTTATGTTTATCAACGACTTGTTATCTGAAACAACTAATCCAATAAATTGTTTTGCTGACAACAGTACTCTCAGCGTTACATACTTATTTCCAGATTCACATCAATGTTCATAATAACTCAAAGACCTTCCAATACGTAAATAACGTAAATAATTATATCTATCTCGATTTGTCTCGGTTTTACAGTTGAAGTTTCTGTCATATGCAGTTGGGTTATTAAAACTTACTACAAAAGCGATCTTTAACTTTTTCCTATTTTTTGCTTTATGTAAGAGAATTCATTCATATAATTTCATTAATCTTCAAAGAACTTCTTTCTTATTATGGCAAAGTAATGTTTTGTTTTACTGAAATGACAACCGATTATAAATTTAATTGTTTTTTTCTTTTATTTTAGATCAAACTGGTGAATAATCTTGGTATCTTAAGAGCTCGTCGCACACTCAATTGTGAGAAACGCAAGAGCTATCATTTTGAAATCGTTGCCATATTCTGTGATAGTACACACTCAGCAAGTGCAACTGTTCATATTTCTGTCATTGACATCAATGAATATGCACCAACCTTCCTCCAGCCATCTTACGTAACTGAAGTCGATGAAGGTCGGCTATATAAAGAAATCATTCGGGTTGAAGCAACTGACAAAGACTGTACACCACTCTTTGGTGATGTTTGCAAATACGAGATTCTCAACAATGATCAGCCGTTTACAATCGATAATGAAGGTTCGATCAAGAATACTGATCCCTTGTCCCATAAAGCATCACACAATCATATATTATCGGTGGTGGCATACGATTGTGCCATGAAGGAGTCAGTGCCTATAATGGTTAGCATCAAAGTGCGTAGAGTATGCGAAGCACGTTTAGTTGGCATACCTGAACGTATAGATTATACGGTAAGTAGTTAAATAAGTTTGCGTACAATATATAAAGTTCAACGGTTTTTATGTTCAGGCAAGTTCCATAGAGTCGCTTTCGCTGTTTCCAAATGCTCGTTTTGAGCTGTGCGATATTTACTGCAACGGAGAGGGCATGGGAATTCGGACTTCGATCGCCTTAAAGGTAACGTGAAAAACCGAAAATCTCGAAACTTCTTATAAAGCAATATTTTCCAGACGAAGCACATATCTTTTGGCTGTGATCGCGATATAACAAATTGCACGCCGGGTTACTCGCTAGTTGATCTTCTTCCCCGTGGAACTGAATGGACGAAAGATTTAAGCTACGATGAGGGATTCGAACCAGTTTTCCATTTTGATGGTTCATCAGGTGTCATTGTACCAGATAGTTTAGTGAAAAGACATGATTTTGCATCCCGTCCATTCAGTATTGTTACGATATTCAGGCATTTCAGTCCGCCAAACTCAAATAAACACGCTAAGGAGCACATAGTATGTAGTGCTGATGATCATAGTAAGTGTCAATGGTTAAACTGCATACTAACCGCTCCTTAATGTTTTTTTTGTTTTTTTTTTTTTAGAAATGAATCGCCATCATATGGCTTTATTTGTACGGAATTGCCGCTTGATTTTACTATTGCGAAAGAATTTCAACGAAGGGGACTTGAATATATTTAGCCCAGCTGAATGGCGCTGGAAGATACCACAGGTGTGTGATAACGAATGGCATCATTATGTCCTTAATGTTGATCAAGCGAAGGTCGAGCTTTACATTGATGGTTCGAAGTTTGAGAACTCTGTTGAAGATCGACACAGCAATCCGGAAGTAATTGATGATTGGCCTTTGCATGCAGCACATGGTGTTAATACAACTTTGACAGTTGGAGCATGCTATCAAAGCTCCGAAAATCGTCTGAAACATGGATTTACTGGTGACATATCCGAAATTAAATTGTCTCTCAACAGTGTACTTTCAAATGAAGATGTAAAGTGTGGTACTAATTGTGCTGAACACTTGGTACCGCCCCCCGAAAAAATACTTGAAGCCGATCAACAAGTTCAATCGAATGCTCAGTTGAATGAAATATACATTGAAGGTAGCAATAAAGAGAACATTGAGAGCCTTTTGCAGAAAATTCAATATATTAACACAAAGCAGAACCCAACAATTGGGCGAAGAAACATTGAAGTTCGCACAACAATGATGTGCGTCAATCAGAGTGCTATTCGCTTGCCAACAGTTGAAACCTACATCATGGTAAATGAACCGAGTTCCATGGTTGTTGCAGCTACATCAACTAAAGATTTTTCGGCACTTAAAAAGATAAGCAGCACAGGAGCATTCAGTAACGAAGAACCCCAAAAACCTTTGTCCGATGAAGATAAGGCCAAAATTGTCATAAATGGCAACTCAAACCATCTTGTATCCTATCCAGAAATCAAGCAAGGTGTTCGAATTCTGGGGAATATAAATATTAGTATTATGACTAACGGACACATCTTACCAAATCTCCAAAGTTTGGATTCTTGCAGTGTCATTGTTTTTCCAAGTCTTAACCCAGATCATGAAGAAATCGAAGTTGATGGCGACGAGTCACTCTCTTCCACTTTAGATATCAAAACCAATATAAATAAGGACGGTGTTGAAATGATTGGTTACGATACGACATCAAATTATTTGGATGTTTTAAAGGCTCTGGTTTATAGTAATAAAAAGCCAGCCTATTATCTTAACAGAGTCTTTAAGCTGTCATGCTCACAGCTGAATTCGCAATTCAAAAGTGCTGAATTTGTCCTAACACTTACTGTATTGCACCCAAAGCAGAGTATTACGACAACGACGGTGGCCCCAAATTTGGCCATGCAGCCACTTCAACAACAATATGGTTTGTAATTAAAATAGAAATGGTTTTGTAGGATTGATGGCAAAATAAATAGAAACCAATTCCAATTCTTCTTAAGATCTATAATACTAAAATTTACTTGCTAAGATTTATAAAAAAAAAGAACAACATATTTATAATTTCCTGAAGTTTATTTTTAAATCATACATATTTTGAAGAATTCTGTGAGTCTAAAAACAAAATTACTAATCTGTTTTTGTATTGCGATCAATCTTGATGTTTCTGTGGACTTTTAAATTTAGATTTGTTTATTTGATTTATGATATAACATATTCTATATAACAACATTCTAGATACAAACATGTTTGCGCATGCTATGATTCATTCCCACGATGTTCAAGAGCCCAAATCCCGGGTGCATGCCATTACGCATCATGGTAATTAAACAAATTTTTAATGCAAAATAAACCTTTGTTAACAGGACTTAATTTCCAGCTGCAAATTCACACCCAACAATGTTAATTATATTGATATGCGTCTTCTTTGTTATTCTTCTTTGCGGAGTATCAATTGCCCGCATGAGAAACAGCAATCACAAATATATTGATAGACATCAGCCATGTCAAAAGGTAAATGTAAGTCTTTGTTTCTAAATGCTTATTGCCTCAGATAATTTGAACAATTTTGTAATTAACAAAATTTATATTTTTTTCAGATTGCAGATGAAAGTTTGGTCTGGGATGATTCAGCTCTCACAATTACTATCAATCCCATGCAAAATGATGTTGTTTCTGAAGACAGTTCTGATTCGGAGAATTCAGATTCAGAAGATGAAGAAGGTACTAATAAAATAAAATATATTAACCATATACAATATTTTTTTTTGTCGTGTTTTCTTTCAGTTGTAAATGGTAAATATCAAAATGTCAGCCAACTGGAGTGGGACAATTCAACAATGTAAATAAACTAAATTAATAATGAAAACACTCAAATTATGTATGAGAAATAATATTAATAAAAAAGCAAAAGCAAAGCAAAAACATATAAATTTTTAAGCAAAACAAAAACAGCAAAGAAAAATGATATTTTTTTTTTAACTTAAAAAGTGCATGCATATTATTATATATATACCTATGTATGCATCTTTAAAAAAGAGTATAAAAGAGAAGAATGTGACAGATACAAGTTTTAACATTATTTTTTAGAAAACAAAAAACAACAAATAAGAAAAATGCAAAAAAGCTTAAAAACGAAGCAAAAAATATAATAAAACAAATCATTTGCTGGTATAATTGTTTACACGGGTGACACATCATTAAAATCACAAGCACGGATTACTCAGAAATTATTACGTAGATATTTATATAAATGGTATTTGATTTTTTATTTTTGTAAAATATAAAATTAACTATACAGAACGACAAAAAAAAAACTGAAACAAAGTTGCACATTTTGGGTAAAAACGAAACAAAAAAGGAATAATATTGTTATGTAAAATTGGCAATGCATTCTTGTCTAACGGAATTGCTTTGTTATTGTAAGCCGTTAATGAATAAAACTAATGTTTTCCGATACAAAAAAGTCTCGATTACAAATAAATTGCGTAAAGTAAACTCTAAATATTTTGTAAGTAGAGGAATAAAGTTTATTTTATACACACAAAAACATACCTCTGCTTGTGAGAAATACCGTGCTTTTCCTTCAACTTGATCACCATAAATGTATAAAAAATATTTAACTACACACTCAATGATAAAAAGGCGGATTATGATTGCCATCCTTTAACAAGTTTAAGACAAAATTAATCTAGAAGAAAAAAATAACAAAATAAATAATATGTACAAGGTGTAAGAGAAATGTTTTTTTTTGTATTTGTTCTATTTTTTTTTTGTTTTAACTAATTAAGCTAATTTAATGTTTTTATGTTTGTTTTTTATTTTAAAAATAGCATATGTACCCGCATAGATCTAGAGTTTTCTCAGTTTTAATACAAAACACAAATATACACTGCATATATATATATTATAAATAACAACTAAGCATTACTTTAAAAACAAATCAATACAAATATGCGTTTTAAACGGAACTGTTAGATAAATATGAAAACAAAGTATATCTATCTATATAAAGTGACTAAATTAAACAAAACAAAAAAAAAATAAATGTATAGCTAAAAAATGTATGCCTTTGACTATAAGGAAAAAGTCAATATCCCTAATTTTAATCTTTTTGCAAAAAAAAAACTTAAATAAAAGTAACATGCGAGCTTAGTGCTTGCTGTATGATTATTGACTTATCATTTTATGATACACGTAGTTACTCGAATATATTCCGCACTTGTGTATTCCTATATAATTGTTTTGTTAGTTAATGCTTTTGTTTAAATTCATGTGCAATGCCACTAGTAGTTCTATATTCAAGATTCACCCTTACCTTTTAATTTAATTTTGTTCAAAAAGAGAAGAGAATATTTGGGTTTTCGTGGAGTTTACAAACTCCTTAACATAGTGTAAGAGACAAAAGCTCTTATCATTTCTCAATATAATTTTTATATAAGGATTTAAGTTATAATAAAATGTAAGTAAAACTCTTGTCAATAACGGTTATATTTCTTCATTCAACATTATGAATCGCTACACATACAGAAGTCCATTTCTTTACGATACCAATACGATCTTACTTGATTTGACTCAGTACAGTTTTCTTATAAAATAGTACCTCGAATTCTACGTCGATCCATAAAGTTACTGTCCAGTGTTTTCAAGATATACTCGTCAAAGATATTCCCAATATAAACGTGAATTATCTTAAGTAAATAACTTGTCAATACTAAATTTGAAAAAAAAAACAGATATTTTTAAACATTACATCGCGGATTAAATCACGATATAAACGGTAATATTTGTTTTTAAGGTGAGTATGTACTTTTCTAATTCCCCACATGTTATAATGATCCTAATCAAACGTAAAGATATGCAAACAGTTTTTATGCGAAGAATTCTAAATATGTAATTTGTAAGGGGGGACCGAAAAATTGTATTAAATAATATAAAATTCGGACATTTCTTTCCGAAATTCGGACTCCAGAGTACCAATTATCCATTTTCGAACGATTTAACTTACGGATCGGATTTCTGAACTGGGCCCGAGAAGTTATATGAAAAAAGACGAATATTTTAAGATAGAGGTTTTCTTAAGAAAAAAGATAAACCATGCCGAGTATTTTTCTTTCTTAATGACTCCAGATATAGTCTGGCAATATTTCCCTTAACTCAAATGTAAAAAAAAACTTAATAATTAAAAAAAAAAATAATTTTGTGAATTTTTTTAATTTCCTATCTAAATTAATTAAACATATTTGAATAGAACAGATATTGTTAAAGTACACAAACGTGCAGCGGATATTACAATAAAAGTTTCGGGTATGTCATTTTATTTCTATTAATTTCTCACTTGTCTGTCGTTCAAATATGACAATTTTAATATTTTCTGATTTTGCCTTTTCATTGTTGGATCAGGACAAATTTTTCATACCATAAACAAAATTTTCAAATTTTACATTTTAAAACTCATTCGAGGTTTTGTGGTATATCAAAAAAATATTGTTGGAGAATAAAATAAGCGTGGTCAAAATTATGTACAGTCTTAAAATAAGGTTCTAAAGTTCTTCTTTTTTGTTTTGAATAAAGTAAAATTGTTTTTTTTTTTTTCAACTGAATGATGTCAAATGTTTAAATCTTATTGAACAATTGAATTTAAATTATTTGTCAAGGTAAGTTTTGTATGATCTAAATACTTGACAAAGTTTCCAAAAATTGATCAGAATTGTCAGCTGATTTAGAAAAAAAAATTGACAGTTGCCAACTTGTCACCTGTTGCACTTGTTATTTACACTAAAAATAGTGCAGATTAATCTGTACTGCTGAGATTTTTCATATGTGGGGTTCATTCTAGATTTAAGACCCTATTATGACTAGCGATTCGTTAGAAATATTTGTCGAATGTGAATAATTACTTTCCCCTCATATCACAGATAATACAATTATTATTATATATTTTATTTGTGTTCCTATGTTTAAAAAAATGTGACGAATTGAAAACACGTTCTATTACCGATATTTCGTTTATTAGCGAATATTCATCTCTTTGGGTTGGAACTGTAAATTCTGGTGACTTTATATAAACTCAGTTTATTTTGAACAGCGTGTTTTTTTTTTATAAAAACACATTTTTGAACCAAACGAACAGTGAAAATAAAACAGGTACCATCACAATTTGAATTAATATTTAATGTTATGAACATTGTAGGTTGAGAGAGCTCCAGGTCATTTGTGACAGGAATTTGTTAGATGCCACTACCGAGGAACCGCAAGACTGGTGCTAATTTTATGATTGGTCAATTTTCTGCACTTACAAAGTCAAGTATATCCCTTTGAAAAAAAAAACTAAACCAGCGAATAACTGAGATTTTATATGTATTTTTTAAGTTTATTTCTTCTGCTTTTTGCAAGCCAATGCCAAAAACGATGTTGGTTGTCCTAAAGTTTAGTTGACCTTTACTGAGCTCTAGGAATTCCAGAATTTTGAATACTTACCTAATAAAACTAAATTATAAAAGAAAACTACAATTTGAGTAGATTTCCAATACGTACAAATATTATTGATTCCAATGATTTGATATACAATAAAATAAAAAAAATACGAATTCGGCGTGAAGTGATTGGAATTGATTTATGATTTTATATATCAAAATTAAATACAATTTCATAGGAACAGAAATTTAAATTCAAGAAAGGAGAATGCCAAAAAATAAACATCGATTAAAGAACATACCTAGGGCTGTTAAGCGTGCATAATACTATACTCTGTTTATTATTTATATTTTCAGTACAGAAAAGATGGGATATTTGCCTTTTTAACCCTTAATATTATGGATTTTAATAAGCTATTTCCATTTTAAAGCCATCATCTGGTTGCCGTTCTTAACATTATAAATTGGTATAATTCTCTAACAAATGTGGAAAGGGCTAACAACCGTTTTTTCTGATTTTATGAACAGAAACATGTAGATCAAGCATGTCAAACTCAATGTGTACCAGGGGCCAAAAGAGCAGGGAATCTTGTTGGCAGTGATTACTTTCAAAACAAACCTAAGGTGTGTATCAGTTATTCTGGTTCTTACAGGTGACTTATTCCCTTTCATGAGTAAAAACCGATAGATACTTCAAAACATGCATTTGCCAACTTTTTGAGTATTCCAAAATCTGATTGGCAAATACTTGTACAATTCGGCCATTCCAGCTTCATCGAATTTATATCTTAATTCGGAGTCACACTGGATTTCGATTACATCCATTTGCATATGATTTGGCATTGATTCTATATTCTTAGATAAAAATCGAAGAAAAGACAACCTGTCTTTCAAAGCTTCAAAATTTGCAAACCGAAATAATTTGTGTGCATGAGGCTGGAATGGATAAATTCAAAACAATTTAATGGGTTTGTTTCATGTTCATCACTGATGTATTTTTCATTTGGAAAACAAAAATTGAAAATTTGTAAAAACCTGAAAACTCAAAATACAAATTATAAACTAAAGCTCAAAATTATAAATAACGCAGTCTGCGGGCCGTAAAGTTATCCGTTGTGGGCCGCGAGTTTGACATGCTTGATGTAGATCGTAAACTAAATCTAAAAAGAAATTAAATTAAATCTATCTTTTTCCATACCTACATTAAAAAATTTTTTTTTTTAAAATTCACCTATACCCCTTTCAAAATATTGATTTTTCAAAAAAAAAAAAAATAAAATAAAAATTCGAAAATATTTTAAAGTGAAATTACTTAGGCTACTTATATCTTCCTGAATATCAATTTTGATTGTAATCGAATAACCAGAACGAATAACCGAGAAAGTCGAAGAAAAAAAACGGTCCTATCGGAGTTACCGCTTTTAGCCCATGATCTACCATTTTTTTCACCAAATCATGATCCACACCCACAATAGTGCACTGATATTTGTTCATAAAAAATCTTGAAGCTGAGAAAAATAAGCTTTTACTTAAAGGTTATATGGCAGGTAACGATAATATAAGCTTTTTCTAACGAACACATTAACAACTATGTGAAAATGACACGCAGCGCACACGAAGTCCGGCTAGCTTTTCTTACAGATATACATATTATGTTCAACTTTTTGCCATTGACCTTAGTTTTTTTTAAAGTGCACACAGGATGAGTGATAAAAAACATTGTTTTAGTTGTGACCGTTTACTGACCTGAAGACAACAACACAATGTCTGCAGACTTTTTATTGACTCGTCATGGGTTCTTAATTTTTGAGGGGGTAAGACCCCTCATTTTTTGCTTAATACAAGCTCCATATCTTAAACTAACTTAAAACTATCGAACTTACGGCTAACTTAAACTAATTGATTGGGATGATGATTCCGGAGAAGGAGTTTAAGGCAGGGATGCTGACGTTTAAAGTCGAAACAGTTTTCATTCCAAATAACCCTTTGCAACATTCGAGTATGAGGTTCGTTGAAGACATAGGAGGTGCGGGACGGTGAGTAGGCCTAGGCAGATAGAACCGGCGAGGATTTCTTTTGGATTTTGTTGAAAAAATGGATTGAAGTGTCGCTTTCATTGGTTGGTGGTATTGTTGGGATTTTATTTTGGAATGATATAACTGCTTTTGTTCCACATATTCCCCAAAACTACGAATTTTAGCCTATTTTTACTAAAAACAGTCACATATTGTTCCGAAAGGCACAAAATTCGAGTAATGTCTAAAAGATCAATCTTTTTTTTATTTACATAGATTTTATATATACATATCACAATTCGCAAATGTCATTGATGTTTGAATTTTATTTGGATTGTTCTTGTTTTGAAAAGTTTTGTGTTGATTAAAGTGAAAAAGTGGGTATCAAAAATTAAAAAAAGTATTGAACAATTTTGTAGTATTCTCATCAGGCACCACAGTACACATCTAAGGTAATATTATTAGAGGTTTTATTTTTGTAATCTTCTGCGCATCTGTCAAAATCAAAATAAAAAGTATTTGTGTTAATAAATTTATAAAAAAGCTTTTTAATAAACAAGAAAATAAGAAAAATATAAAACAAGTAACAACAGGTGTGTAGTTTTGTTCATAATTTTTTTTGATGTCGGTCTCTGAGAACCACCATTTTTAATACAAAGTGACAGATCAGATTTTGACAACCTGCGCAATATATAATGTGTACTGTGATCAGGCACGATATCTATGTCGTCGTCGTCTTCTGATTGTGATATTTTTGTGAGTTTCTCAAGCAATTTGGTGGAAGTAAGGGAAATGTTCTTTTTATAAAATTAAACTGCTCATCCATTTTATTAATGATAATGATCACATCGTTCTCATTGTCACTACACAGTATTCGTTAAACAATTTGCCTCAATGTTCATATTGATATCTACATTTTAATAAAACTTTCTATCAAAACCAATTTTCTTTTTGCCTATTACTTTTTGTCTGTTTGTTTACAATTCCGTTTACAGTGTCAAAAGTTACGACAACAAGTTGTCAAAATGCGCTCACACAACTACAAAAATATATCAATATCGTTTATGTTCGTTTTTAAAAGAAAAATCTGAAATCTGAGATCAAATCTGAAAATTAAAAACGAATTCGACATAAAATATTTCTCTCCTGACAATTTCAGTCCAAGAAAATTCTTTAGACAGAAAAACAAGTTTCATGTTACGTCAGTTTGAAATTTAAAAAAAAAGATCAGCTGAGATAAGGCTTACGCAAAGGAAAAACGAGTAAATAAGAGATTTTTTTCACGGCGATCAACGGGGGGATATAATAATTATCATTCACACAAAAGTTGCTTTTTTTTGTATTAATAAACTCGGTCTGCATATGTATACATTGACTTGCTATGTCAAATAAAAGCAAATGTGGTGAAGGAATCAATACAAAGAATATTAAAGACCTTTTAAACTAAACGCGTTTTAACTCTGCGTTTAAAAACCGCAAACGCTTTGGCCTATTTTTGAATAATTTGATGCCCAAAATGGACAAAACTAATAAATAGCTGAAGGAATCAACCATTTTTTTTTTTACGACATAGGCAATGAAAATTATAAGACACTGTTTAAATAACATTTTTCTAGTACAAACATTTGCCGTAGTGACATAATGAGCGGATACTTATAGAATCCCACGCAAATTGATTGCGCCGCATCGGTTATATGACCTTATAAGTGTGGCGATTGTGGCCGCGCGCTATCTACCGCCGAAAGGCTGCGGTTCCGGTGCAAGCGAATTTCGCATAAAATTTATTCGCGCGAACTTAGTGAAGGATCTGTGCTTAGCTTAGTAGTTGTGTGTATTGGATTTCGTAGAAAATGGATTCGGAGAACCTTTTTTTGACACGTATTAATATTAATTCGCTTACTTCTCGCGAGTAAAACTAGCTTGCACCAGAACCACTCTTTTCGCGCGAATATATTTGCCTAATTTTGCTTAATTCGTTCGAATAACATTCGCCTATAGACGCACTTGTGTGTTTTGCAAAAGACGCACACTGGCCGCAGCGACGACATGGAAGCGAGGATCGTCCGCACTCCAACTGTAAAAAAGAAAAGTAAATAGAATTTGATAACTTTTTTCTATTAGAAATAAAATGTATCAACTTCGAATTCGTTTCGAAGTCTGAGAATAGAAGCTAGTTTTCCGCAACCACGACTTTTTCATAAAAAATCACAAACGCAAGTATTTCTACGTTTTTGGTTCGTCTGTGAGAGACTTATGCGTGGAACAGATTAAACCAGCAACAGCACCAGCACCGTCAATAGCAAACAGCACGCTGACCAGCAAAAAAAATTCAAACACATTGCCACCAGCACTAGCATCGTTTTCTTAGAACAATGTTTTGCGCTTTAATCATATGACTTTGACGTTTAAAAAGTGGTTTACTTTTTCGAAGATTTGTGTAGTTTTATTTTTCGGTGAGAGATTTTTATCGTTACTGTCCATTTTAGTCCACCCATGTTTATGTGGAACAAACCTATTAATAAAAACAACTTCATCGTACATAGATCCATATAGCTAGATCTGTAGGTAATTAAACTGTGTTTTAAATAAACAAAAGTAAGTGTTCTTTTAGTTAGTTATTATAAGGCTTGCATGGAATTAAAAAAGGTATTCAACATCTACATTTTCATAAAATATAAAATATCGCCATGATGACTATCTTTGTGTTTTTTATGGAAAATGTTTAAATATGCCTAATTTTACCTGTCGGAATAATTAAATTGAGTTAAACATGCCAGTAGTGGTTTGACAATGGCATAGAAATTTGACTAGAATAGTTCATTTTACCTTTTAATATTTTTTTAATTTTTTCCCAAATGTTCTCTTCTCTGTATTTTTTTTTTTGTGCTAGTTAAATAAAAAAAAATTAAATTAAAAAGAACAATCAACAAAACATAAATGAAATCCAAATACAGATTTTAGGATCATTCAATAGGAATATCTAAAAAGAGAAACAAATTACAATTTAACTAAACTAAACGAACGCAAAAAATAAGAAAACGAAAAAACCGTCCAACTGGTCAAAAAGCTTAATGAGGAAAATTATAAGAAAATTACTTAGAGTAAAATGATAAAAATGAAATAAAAAAACAAACACCAAAACGTATTTCCTTTTTCTTATAGCTTGATGCTTGTGTAATAAATTTCATTTGATTTAATTAAAGCAATTTTTTACGATAATTTTTTTCAATATGAAATGCATTTTGTACTAAAATGGTAAGAAGATTTTAAGTATTGTATACAATTCGAGTTTAAATTCTTCAACTAGTGGTCCAGTCGATATGTCGAAAAAAGTGATGGTAGTATTCCGAAGTTAATGGAACTTTAATGGGTTGTTTGGGGGTACATTAGGAATACTATTCTAGTTTATCAACCTCGCAGACCGTGTGCTTACTAGAGGGGGGCCGAAAACCTCCACATTTTCGGACTTTATTCTGTTTTTCGCTTTAATTTCTTAGACTAAGCACATTTTGTGGAACATTTTTTACAACGTTAAAGAATATAAAATTTCTTAAAAGTTGGTAGGTAAACCAAAGGTTTACTGGCTTAACACAATGGTGAAGCTGAAGCTGAAGTATGAAGCACTGTCAAAGTTAAATATACGCGAACTCTATAGGCGTTTTTCTTTTTTCGTTCAGAGCAGAGTCTGAGTTGTCAAAAAAGAAGTTGTGTTTCTTTTTTCGCTCAGAGCTTTCAGATCTTTAAAATTGTATTTCTTTTTTCGTTCAGACAATGATCAGAGCGTGCTGTGAGAAGACTATATGCGCTCAGAATAAATTGAAAGTCACTTTAGAGTTGTAGGCTATTTCACTCTATACCATGCACATTGCCTACATCTCTTCGAAAAAATAGATTCGAAAACGAAAGAGATAATAGTATTATATGCATAATATTGCCGCCTGTGAATAAGCCATATGAGAAGTGGCGATTTGTGGCAGCCAAGAACTAGAACGTATTTCAAAGTTATATCTGAGCGCTCAGGTCATGCTCGGTTCAGAGAATTTTCAGAGTATGCTCAGAATGTTCAGACTCTGTTCCGATCCCTTTTCTGAGTGAATAAAGAAAAACGCCTTATATGGCAAACACAATGAGAAGCTGAAATTTGAAATTTAGCTGAAGCGCAAGTTCAATGAACTTGAACTTACGCTTTACACTTCAGCTTCATCTTTGACAATTCACAGAAACAAAATAGGCTAGTTTGATGTTTTTGAACGATCTGAGATCTCTTTTTTCTCAGATCCATTGAAAATGATTGAGAAAATTCATTGGTCACTCCGAAATCTCAAGAAACTTGAACTAGCTTAATCAATTGAAAACAAAATGTGTGAGGAAAACACGGATTTATTTATAGAACTGGTTAAAAAGATATCAAAGACTCCCAAATTTTCGGACTTTTTTCAGTTTTTCGCTTATATATGAAGAAGTAAACTTGGGAACCAGAAAATGCAACGTGATTGATGGTGGGTTCCTGGTACAGGTTTAGTGGAGCCGCATTTCAAGAAGCCTGCCAAAACCACATAGATTAAGCCCAAAGGCACTTTGAAAGCAATGCCCTTGTGGTTTTTCATGGTTATCCTGTTGGAATAACCTCCCAAAACAGCTGAACGTTATCGGAATTCTTTGCTTTACTCCTCAAGAAAGTTTTTCTTTTCCAAGACAACTTCAATCAGCACGATTTCAGAGGCGAAATTTCTTTCTAACGATACCAACAAGACTAACTTCATAACTTTGCTGAAGAGTGAAATGGAAACCAGAGGGATACAATGGAAGCAGGCAGTAGAAGAGTCCGATGTTTTGATTTTGGAGACTGCTATCTCAGCTGCTGAAAAAATACAATAGTTTCGTCATAATAGGAACAAATATAGATCTTCTAGGTCTTCTCATAACTTAAGGTTCTTCCAATTTCTGAAGAGTGCAAAACGTCACAGCCCAACTGTAATAAAATAATCTGACTCGTTCAATTACGAACCACAAGATATGCTTTTCCTCCATGCGATAATTGGGTGACACCACTTCAGCACCCTTTGGTACTGGAAAAAGGTGATACAGATGTTCAACAAGAACCCCAGCCTTTCAGAGATGTTGGCGATCCCGAAGCAACTCCAACTCAAATCTCTGACGTTGGAGAGAAATTCTTTGTCAAATTCCATTGAAATTGACAATCTTCAGGACCTGAGATACCGTATTTTTTCTAAAGCCATTGCAAAGGCAAAATGTCATATTCCAAGACTGCCATCAGCCATAAGTGCCAATAAGTACCACTCATTCAGGACTTACTTACAAGTCCAGGCGTGGATGGGAGGCCAAAGTAGCCATCAGAACTTGCGTTCTTCAAGGGAATGGAAGAAACTTTTAGATTCTAAAACCCCATGCTATTATCAACATAGAATGTACTTGTAATTAATTTGTTTACAGGTGTGGTTCCAATCACCACAACGCTGCCCCAGAGCAGCTGCTCAAGGTTATCAGCTGCAAGTGCACGACTTTTTGTTATGCAGGCTGCAACTGTAAAAAACGTGGTATTATATGCTCTGCAACATGCAAGGACTGTGTGATAACAGCATGCGAAAAGTTTCCTCAGCCTTAGCCTGATATCCAAGAACTTGACATTAACGAAGAGAGTTACGAACCCACTGAACTCGCCTTTTCTCCTGAGGTTCATTAGAACATACCCAACTATGACTTCACGTAGATGAGGAAAGTCCAGCAGCCATCAAGCGCTAAAAGATTTTTGCAGCCTTTAACAATCTCCCTGCAATCAATTAAAGATAAATAAAGAATTGCTGTACATACCTACTTACAATTATTTTATTACTATTTTAAATTTTCTGATCCACTTTCATTTAAGAGATTTAAGCGAAAAAACTGAAAAAGTCCGAAATTTTGGGGGGTTTTGTCCCCTTCCACAAAAATTAGCTCAGAGTCTGTGAGGTCGATAAACTATCACATATTCCATCGTAATCGAATATAGGGCTGAGTATTCCTTATGTACCCCCTCACAACCTATTAAATTTCCATTAGCTTCGGAATACTTTCCAGCAAAAATTACATAACCGCTGTACTATACAGTAGGGTTATTCCAGTCACCCAAAAAATTATAAATTTTATTAAAAAGGCATTTTAAATACAAAATTGAAGGTTTAAACACACTGGAAAATTATCTAACATTGTGGCTTTTTTGGGATAGTTTACTTGAGTTAGGTTTTAAGAAATTAGTTAGTCTTGAATTAAGTTAAAGTATTATTTGACAGAATATTTACCTAAATAAATCAAAATGCTATTGGCTCTTAAAGAGCCAATAACTATTTACTTATACTCTCAACATTGTATATAAACTTATATAGTACTATCATGGGACGCGCAGAAATTTTTGCTCCACGAGCCGCTTGTGGCGCTAGTGTAGGGACATTTTATTTGAGAGAGAGAGAATGAAGAGAGAGAATGTAGACTTTTAGCATTGAATACATATGCCATGGACGTATTATATATGGACTGCTAGTCTAATGTCATCTTCATACAAGAATTGTCAAAAAAATGTCGCCAAAATTAAGAATGCCATGCTAACTCTTCTGAACCCACTTCAGGAAAAAAATAACTACTTAAAATGTTGACATAGAAGCTCGCGACATCTGATTTTAAAAATTCAAAAAGTCGCATTTACCGGTATAACCATTGTATATACATTCTCTATAGTACTTCCATTGTAGTGCCCCATGGCTTAGTGGTTAGTGTTTCGGACTGCTAAGCGAATGAGTATGGGTTCGAATCCCGCTCATAGCCAGCTTCTTTTCCGGGGTACTGCCTCTTACGAGGAACTGACAAAACCGCCAAGAGTAAAATTTGTCTCGAAAAATTGCATCTAATGTAGCCGTTCGGACTCGGCGGTAAACTGTAGGTCCCTTTCATTCTTGCACACTAACAACACACTCACAGGAATGGTTGAGAGTATAAGTCACTAGGCCTTGGCTCCTTAAGGAGCTGTCGCGCCAATACATTTTTTTTATAGTACTCTCATTGTGGTAATTTTTCGTCTGGCAATCTTCCTGGTTGATTCGGAACTAACTCTAAATAGTGGAGACGAGAACATTTCCCGATATTTTACCAGCATTTCATACGCTTTTGTTATTTGTTTTTATTCTATATCCACACCAATTGGCTATTTTAGCGCGCCTCATTGCGACTTGATTCGCAAACAAAAAATGATCCTTCATGATAGTACTATATGCAGTGTATATACAAAGGTAAAATACTGACATTTTTGAATTCCGACCATAGAAGTATGCGACATCTTGTTTTTTTAGATCGTGGACAACTTCATTTTTTAATTGGTTTGTGCCTAAGACAAGCTAAAACGCACTAGGAAATAGGGATTTTTTATTAATTAATTGTGGGATATTCAAAAAAAATAAGGAAATTAAAACATGCCAACGTGAGAAAACCTGCTGCCAAAGTCTGGGACTACTGGATGAAATGTCAAAATTGAGGTTAAAATTTCTTCCCGCTAGTGTACTCAGGAGAGCTAGTGTCACCAAAAATAACTGAAACTAAAATGGAACCAACTTATGGTAGGCAACTAGCAGTCCATATATAATACGTCCATGACATATGCAATGCTAGAATACGGCAGAACGTGAAAGATGTATGTAAAGTGTTAGCAGTCAGAAGAAACATGGACACTTCTTTGTGTTATTTTTAAATCATTTTCATATCGCTGAAAACTGGTATTGAAATGAAATAAAAAATGAACTGCGACTCGTACTGACCATGCCATGCAAACCCTGAAAATTCATATTGTTTATGTGAATACGTGTGAGATTCGTGTGAGAAGCAGCCAATCAGCCATACGTTTCGTGCCCACATAAATGCAAACGTATTAGTATTCCAATAAGAAATGTACAGGGACCGGTACACATATGTCGCAGAACAGGTAGTTTTAAGTGTGCATACGAAGAGAGAATTATCCTTCCAGTTGTCATTCTTGTTTCTTTTTTCTATGCTTTCACTCGAACTTATTCCTGCAAATGCTTGTATTCATTCTAACTAATACCTTTCTGAAAATATAACATACAACCTACTCTTTCATCATTATATTTTATTCTTCTCTCCAAAACCCATACAAATGTATATCAAGAACTATTGCAGCGCTTTTACGGCAGTATCTCGCTAAATTAAATGCTGCCTGAAAGTAGTATTATAAATTTCGTAAACAATGCATTAACGCAACAATTAGTGCGTTCACAAAGCGTATGTTCACGCACGTATCTTTAGGATATGTTACCTGCATCTGTTTGTTTTTTTTTTGTGAATGAATAAATCCAACCAGATAGGTTTCTTCTCAAAATTCGAAGCAAAAGAGAAACACAGTCAGCTGTTCATCAGCTGTTCACGTGTTGAGAAAAGTATCCAGCAAATTTTAGGATACCTTTGGATTTTCTCTCTGTTTCCATATGTTCTTCAATGAGCTGGAAAACAGCTGTTTTTAACCATGCTAATTACAACATAAGCAAGGTAACCTATCCGAGAGTTAAGTTCGTTACCCATTTATGGTATAAAATTTCTTGGATACTCTTCTGTCTGAAAGAACATTAGGGCGTTCTTTTATTACCTTCGTTGACAATAGATAACAATTGTTAACTATTTGTCGTTCCAAAATACCAAACAGTTACGATTCGTAACTATTTGCTTTGTATATACACTGCATATAGTACTATCATGGAGCATCGTTTTTTAGTTCTGAATCAGGTCGCAATGAGGCGTGCTAAAATTGCCAATTGGTGTGAATATAGAATAAGTATAGACAACAAAAGTTTAATAAATACTGGTAAAATATCGGTGAAGGTTCTAGTCTCCACTATTTAGAGTTGGTTCTGAATCAACCAGGAAGATGGCCAGACGAAAAATGACCACCATGAGAGTACTATAGAAAATGTATATACAATGCTATTTGACAGGAAAACATTGTTCCAAAATGCATTGTTGAAGTTTAAAATACTTACAATTTGCAATTATATCCAACTCATGTCCATGATATGAATTAAGACTGTTGGCCTGTCAAAGTCAAAGTTCGTTTAGAATTTAAATCAAAATTTAAAGTCACACTTTTTTTGACGTGATAACGTCTTTTAAATCGATGACAGGCTACACTTACGAAATAACATGAATCATGCTGATAACAACAATGCTGATAATACTGATAAGACTCATTCACAAAATCGATCGTAAGCACCAGGTGAACATGAAAAAGAACAGGCGCGAATTGTCAAAATTGTTCAAAAAGAACAAGAAGAGAAAAATAAATACAAAACAGGTGGAGTTTTATTTAAGTAGAAAGTAGATGTAGTTATTGGGGTGTGTGTGTGTGGATTTAACAAAAGGGTTTGTGGGTGTGAGTTAACGGGCTGTATGTTGGTGTTACTGCCATCAATGTTTTCTTATGACGTTATCACGTAAAATTATAGTTTGTTAACCGATTTTACAAATAACCAACTCTTTTTTTTCTGATTTGGTGGTGTTTAAAAAATTTAAGTGGATTGAAAAAGATTAAAAACATGATCTTATGCAATTATAATGCAAATAGAAAACTATTTTCGATAGAGAGTCTGTATTTAATTAAGTATTCATTTGGAGAAGTACGTTCAATTTTGTATTTTAAATCTTTGTTTGACAGATTAACAATGCCTAATAAAATAATAATTCGTTCCAAAATGAAATCGTAACAATCTCAACAAAGTCTAAGGCGCGGAACAGATTGAACCAGCAACAGCACCAGCACCGTCAACAGCAAACAGCACGCCGACCAGCAAAAGAAAATTGAAACACATTGTCACCAGCACAAGCATCGTCTTCTTACTTCTGTTTGACACTTTGTGTCATAAAAAAAGTATACGAAGTGTCAGTATAGTACACATAGCGAATTTCCAATTTCTTTCCATTGTTTTTCTTTCGAGTCGATGTTTTTTTATAAGATGTCCTTCTCTTATCAAAAAGAATTGTATTTTCTCTTACCATTTCGATAAGTTTTTCTTCCATTATTAAAAAAAATATAAATTAATAAATAGCCTCTGAAAGCACAACAATGGCGACGAGCGCAAAATAAATTTGTCAATATATTTGTTTTTTTTTTCGGCAATATGGTACCCCTAAATTTCACTTGCACATAGTTGGTAGCAATGGAACAGCAACAGCAAATTTAGGACTTTGGTCTAACGAGACGACGCTCTTGACATTGCTGGTGCTGGTCTAATCTAACTTGAGCAATTGAAATACATTGGTTCTAAAATAATGGCGGCCGCTGTTGCTGTTGGTGGTTCAATCTGTTTCCTGCATAACAATGAAATTTAACCAATTTTTTTTGACACAACAACGATAGTCAAGAATAATTAATAAAAGAACGCCTTTTCTGATGAACAGGGAACAGCTGACTGTGTTTCTCTTTTGCTTCAAATTTGAACAGGCCTGTTTCACACGTTTTCACACATAATAAAATTTCATAGGGTTTGCAGGGGATGGTCGGTACGAGTCGTAGTCCTTTTTTCTATAGTGACAACATTTTGATTGAGACATTTTATTTAATATCTTTCAGGTTAGTTGCCATTTAACCACGCATTAACCAATTTTAATGGGAAATAAAGAAAAACAAACGTTGATTCCTTGGCAAAAGGGATCTAAAAAACTGTGAATATGAGAGTCGTGATTTTTGACCACTCGACAATAAAAATTTTCAGCCGGGTTGTGGAAATTCTATTTAAAAAATTACACTGCCGTATTAAAGTTCTTCTTTCATTTTCTTTAAAAGAGTTAAGAAACCAAACAAAATCAATTGTGGCAGGAAAACCAGTTAACGTCTACGCTGTGTGATATTATTCACTATAGGTAAATATGGACCATATTTATTATTATTTTAAATGAATTTTGCTGGAATTGCTGTACGTAAGAGTTTTTTTGTGGTTTGGAGATGTTTTCATTCTCTTTTCCGCCTTGTGGTTGTTGGTCCCTATTCTCTTGCATCTTGAGGGAATTTTTGTTTTTGTTGATTTTATTGTCCAACATTATACTGTTAAAGTGGAGCTTAGTTCTAACACCAATTAGTTCGTTAACCACACACAACAGAACTGTCTAATCGTTCTTACTTACGGCGGCGATGCGGTTCAATTCTCATTTGTCGGTTCAATTTTATTTCCTGCCGTCTTGTTATGAATTTTTATTTTTCGCATATATTAAAACTAAACTAATGTAAGTATGAAAATTCCTCAATGAAATTGTCGAAAAATGTTACGTTAAGTGAAATTATGTTGAAATTTGTGTGCATACGTTCATATATTCTAAAATAAAAAAAAATTACTGAACAAATTAAAAAGCACCCTGCTAGGTTAAGTATACCTTAATATCTATTCTTTCTTCTTTTTCTTCCATAAAGTGTTTCTTTGTTGCATTTTAAATTGTAATTTAGGTTCGGGGTACGTTTTTGTTGACCTAGGCCCTTTATTGTTTTAATAAAGTGTTTCTAAGGCGTGTTTTTTTTTCATAACAAAGCAAGTATTGCTGTATAAATCGAAATACCGGTAATCAAAGTTGAGTTTTCGATGTTTTGATATTCACTGAAATAGAACGGGATTAAAGTATAAACAAATAAATGCATTGAAAAAGTGCGATTAATGTTGGCCTTCCATTCTTGGTGATTTGGAACACAAGTTTTAATAATTCACTAGGTTTTTCATACTCATTGATGGACAGTCGTGCCAAATTGTAATAAATACATAACTAAAGTCAATAAAATAATCTGACATTGCATGCCATCTTGGCAATCTCATAAAAACATCAGTAATTCTCCTTGTCGGAGTTTTGCCTACAAGCCTCGAGGTTATGGTTTGCTCCAGGCCTGAGGCCAACTAAATGCAGGTGTCGTTGCATTTGTTTGATCCAGGAGTTCGCCTGCCCCATGTTTGTTTACGTTTGATATTTTTTAACGTCACCGACAATCTCCAGTCGTATCAACCCAGGGATTTGCAAACCCACTTGTGGAAACGTTTTTAGGTGTTTTATGTGTCTCTAGTCTCACTTGGCTTTGATGTGATTTTTCCCTCGATCGTATTTACGACAAACGGTTAGGTCCTGCAGGAATATTCTTCCCCGTCCCTGTACAGGCTTGACTCTTAAGGGTATGTAATGTTTTGGGTTTATTTATAATAATAATAGTAACTATATTTTAACCTGCAGCATGGACTGTTGTAAGGCATAACCGCCATCCAAGAAATGCGATGGGACGGGCCGGGCAGATGAAAATTGAAAAACTGCGATATATTTACAAAAAACAGCGCTTATTTGCATGTAGATTTGTCGTTGGAGGCAGATTCCGACAAGAGGTTTTGAACTACAAATATGTCAACGAAAGCGTCATGGCAATCCGCATCAAGGCTCTATTTGCGAACAGAAGCTTTATATGCGCACATGCCCCCACAGAAGAGATATGTTTCTTTTTTTGAGATTCTGGACAAAACATATGAGAAGTGCCCTAAATATGACATTTTAATTGTCCTGTCAATCAGACTGATCACATTGCGATCGATGCAAGTCACTGCTTCACAGTGATGGATGTCTGAATTTTCCGAGGGGCAAACTTTGATTCGGACCACTACCTCTTCATAGTTTTAGCCAAGGTACGACTGAGGATATCCTGACCAACGCCAAGAGGAAATACTGTCAGAAAGTTTTACTTCGGATGGCTGCAATCGCCATAAATCGCTTTCCCGATCGAGTCTCTGATAACCTAAAAAAGAGTCTCTTACCGCCAGCTTTAAGTATTGATAACCAGTGGCAAGATTGCCAAAATGCCATTAAAAGGCCGCCTCTAAAGTACTGTGTCTTGCATGGCCACCAAAACGAAACCCATGGCTTGATGAAGAGGGCCAGCAAGCACATGCAGCTAAGTAGAAAGCATACAAGGTGGTGCTGCACAGAAGGACCAGAACTGCTGGTGGGCTCTGCGAGCAAAAGAGGAAAGAGGAACACTGCGGTCGGCAGTGGTGCAGTAGATAAGATGTTTGCTTGTTAAGCGCAGAGATCCTAAGTTCTACTCAGTTTGGGAAGCAATTTTTCTAACACCTAGTCAAATAGTCACCTAATTCTCGATCTACTGCGCTAAAAAAAAATTCTTTCCTATTTAACACCGTCTTCTCAGAAAGAAAAAAAAATGGATCATGAGAAGCGCGCCATTGAGGAAATAGAGAGCTGTTACTGAAGAAATGAAGTTCGAAAGTTTCACCAAAAGGTACAAGGAAACTGTCAAAAGAGCTCAAACTGAAGCTTGCAAGGACCATCAAGAGACATCTTACCGGAATCGCAGTCTATGCTAAGAAGTGGAGAAAAACTCTGCTGAGTGTTTAACGGCTATGATAAAAACGAATTCCGCTGTCAGGCAGAACGATCCATTCTATGTAGGGGAAGTAGAACAACCATTCCGCCCACTCCATCCGTTTTAAAAATAGTTAGCTATATCTAATCTTATGAGCAATAAAGCTTCAAAGCTGCTGGCGATGATTTGTGCATCAATTCATTAGAGAGATATGGTTAGAAGAAGGCATGCCCGATCCTTAAAAATGAGACCCTTCTTGCACATATTACAGGGTTTTCAGTCTCTTCAACATCGCCTACAAGATCTCTTCTGCTGCATTGTGTGAATGCTTAAATCCATTCTTCAACAATCTGATAGGTTCATATCAGTGCGGTTTAGGCGAGGAAAGTTTACTATCGACCAAATATTCACATTGCAGTAGATTCTTGGAAAGACCAAAAGAAATCGATACCCACCACTTTTCATCGATTTCAAAGCCGCGTACCTGGCTGAACACAATGAGAGCCGCAGGCGAAATACGTATCGTACGGCTTTTTTAAAACTGCCCACAATGGAGCCGTACGCTTTTTTGACATTTGAGATCTTATTGATGTAATCTGACTTGAATTGAACATAAAATAAAACTTCCATTGCGCGCACGGTCTCCATAATTTTTTCGCTTTGGTCTATCGCGTTTTTTTTTGTATTGACAACCACAAAATAATAATCACGCACGACAAAGTTAAAAGTTAACCTTTGCGGCCTAATATTGCAGTTGCGTATGCAGTGTTTCACAACATTGAATTCGTGTGTATTCAATATTTGACAGCTGTTGCAGTTTCGGTTGCGCATGCGGCTCCGTCTTCATTGTGTTGAGCCAGTACGACAGAATTTATATAGAGAAATGTGCGGTTTGGCTATCCCTGCCAAACTTGTCCGTCTGTGTAAAGTGACGATGGAAAACGGACGGTGTTCCGTCAGGGTCGGTAATGACCTCACCTACACCTTTAAGGACTATTCACATGAGAGTGACCATACTTCAACGAACAAACGCAAGTTCTGCCACGTTGTTTTCTATTATAAAAATCACTACAAAAAACATTCCGAGCTGGTTCCTTTTCTCAGCCGAACGGAGTCTACTGAGCTTTATTTTAATTAATAGAATTTGTCTCGGGTACCGTATAAATGTGTTGAGGCTAATGAAGCTGACCTAAGTAAAACCTTCAATAAAATCTGCCACTCATTGATCCTTTTCAAATTAAAAACTTGGATTTCCATTTGATCTCATTCAATGGATTAATTCTTATTTGAAAGATCCATCATTATGATGCTCTTTTTAGATCTTCTGATCTGATCCATGTCGGGTCACATTAATACCCAACCTTACGTATTGAAGTAGCTTAACGTATATTTCCTTGTTTGGCCTTTCGTTCCCTTCCCTGTTCAGATAAACTTATTCTCCCACCTTAAAGTTTGCTGATATCATCTTTATTCACCATCTTTTAACTAATAATATTGACCTTCTCTTCTGCAGAAAATATCTCTTAACACAAACCCAAAAAAAAAGTAAAAGCCCTTAAGCTTATGGAGAATTTTCAATCTAATAATATAGCAACATTTCCCAGAACCTATGTTTGGCCTGTGCTCAATAAATGGTTGCAGTAATCACCTCTTACACTTTTATTAAATTATAATTACAGCATTCTTTTGTTCTTTTTCTTTTGTTTTATTTGAAACTCAGTAGCATTCGAAATTAAGAGCGATATAACTAGTCATTATTACCTAAACGACGAGTTACTTCTCGCAAACAAGATTTCTTTGGCAAAACTTCGAAACAAATCCGGCACCCTGCCCGATAACAACATTACAGCAAACGGCGTGGGCGACCGCGGAGAGGGGGACGGCGACGACGACGTCGACACCCTCTACGAACATATCAGCCTTCAACAAGGTGTTGACCTTCGAGAAGATATAGTTCAAGAAGAAATAAATACAATAGTCGAATTAGTCTTACAATTAGCAGCCCGTCCCCTTAGCGCAACAGCAGCGGGAACTCAAACAGCAGTCACAAATTCAGAAGCAGCAGCAACATCTTCGGCACAAAGTCAATCCCTCACGCCAACCATGGACACAGATAATGCAACGATAACAACGCCGCAGGTAACAAGCGCCGAAGCAGAAGTAGTTCAAATAACTGCCGTTCCAGAAGTAGTGCCAACAACTGTGCTTGGATTTGAAGGCGGTCCCGATGCAATAGAAGCTATGGACACTCAAGAAGGTGATATCATGATGCCCCCAGCGGATCCACCAACTCCTCCTGAAACTCCACCAGATAGTCCAATATCAAATCAACAAGATCATGATCTAGTGCAAGAAATTGGGGAAAAACAACAGCCGTTGCCATTACAATCAGAGAAGCTACAAGAAGACATAGAAACTCGTCAAGTCGACGATGATGCAAGTATGCACATCGCTTCACCAATAATTGATTCTACAACTCCAAATGATATTGCCAACATGGATACAAATTCAATGCCACTTCAAACAGTAGATCAAATTGAAGAATTGAATTCGATGACAGGACCAAAGCTAGAAGATGAAGTGCGTTCAGAAGCAACTTTTTCATACGTAGTGCGAAATATTTCTAAGTTGAAAGAGACCGAACTGTCTCCACCGACATATGTTCGCAATTTGCCATGGAGAATTATGGTTATGATTCGCAACACACGAAATCAACCTGAAGCAAAGTCTTTAGGGTTCTTTCTGCAGTGCAATGGTGATAGTGACTCAACGACATGGTCGTGCAATGCTTCTGCTGAACTTCGCCTGAAATCTTTCAAAGCCGGACAGGAGGCTTTTGTACAGAAAATAAAGCATCTCTTTTACAGTAAAGAAAATGACTGGGGTTTTTCACTTTTCATTGCCTGGAATGATATTTTCAATCCAGAAAAGGGTTATGTCCAGAACGATTGCATCATTTTAGAGGTTCATGTAATGGCCGAAGCTCCTCATGGCGTATTTTGGGATTCAAAAAAGCACACAGGTTTTGTAGGCCTAAAGAATCAAGGTGCAACATGCTATATGAACTCCTTGCTGCAAACACTTTATTTTACCTGCCAATTACGCAAAGCCGTATACAAAATGCCAACGGAAGCCGATGATAGCTCAAAAAGTGTTGGATTGGCCTTGCAGCGAGTATTTCATGATTTACAATTCGCCGATAAGCCAGTTGGAACTAAAAAATTGACTAAAAGCTTCGGATGGGAGACTCTGGACTCATTTATGCAACATGATGTTCAAGAATTTCTGCGAGTATTGCTTGATAAACTTGAATCCAAAATGAAAGGCACTTGTGTGGAGGGTACAGTTCCTCACCTATTTGAGGGGAAAATGTCTTCCTACATCAAATGCAAGAACGTCGACTGCAACAGCACTCGATGTGAGACGTTCTATGATATTCAGCTTAACATTAAGAACAAAAAGAATATTTATGAATCTTTTCATGATTACATAGCCGCAGAAACCCTAGAGGGCGATAATAAATATGATGCCGGAATCCACGGTCTGCAAGAGGCCGAAAAAGGCGTCATCTTCACATCATTCCCACCGGTTCTTCATTTACACCTTATGAGGTTCCAATATGATCCATTTACTGACAATTCCGTTAAGTTCAATGATCGCTTTGAATTTTATGATGAAATAAATCTTGATAGCTATTTGGCTGAAAAAGAACCAACACAAGCAACTTATAAGCTTCATGCAGTTTTGGTCCATTCGGGTGACAATCACGGAGGACACTACGTCGTTTACATAAACACCAATGCCGAGGGTAAATGGTGCAAATTCGATGACGACGTCGTTTCCAGTTGCACTAAAAATGAAGCAATTGAACAGAATTACGGTGGAGCTGAAGATGAAATTCCAAATGCAAAGAATTGCAGTAATGCCTACATGTTAGTGTATATTCGTGTATCTGAACTTCCACGTGTTTTACATGAGATCACCGAGGCGGATATCCCGTCAGATTTGGTCGAGCGTTTAAATGAAGAAAAACGTATGGAACAAATTCGTCGCAAAGATCGTGCTGAAGCTGGATTGTATGTGGCAGTTCATGTTATTCTCGAAGAGTACTTTGAAAGTCATCAAGGTATGGAGATTTTCGATTTGGAAAAAGTCACCGTACGGGCGTTTAAACTTAAAAAAAACCAAACTGTCGCTGAATTAATTCTAACGCTTGTGCAGGCATTTAATGTACACGAAACAAGAATTCGAATTTGGCCATTAGCTCAACGATCTCAAGTGCAGCGTTTTACATATTTCAATATTGTTGAAGAATACAATCGCACACTGAGCACTGTAATTGAAATGCAAGGACCCTGGGTGGTGTTCCTTGAATTGGCTAGCCCCTTACATATTGGTCCATTGCCAATATTTGAGCGAAAACGTGACATTTTACTCTTCTTCAAATATTACGACCCTGCCAACAAACGCTTGCATTACCTGAGCTGCGGTCAGTATGCTCTATCATTGCGAATTAGTGATCTTGTTCCGCAAGTAAACTCAGTTTTGGGATTCGATCAAACGACAGAGCTAACAGTATATGAAGAATGTGGTTCAAATCCTATGCAGCGTTTAATAAATCAAACTGATACCTTAGATAGAACTTTAAACTTGACCAATCATGATAGTTTACATGGAAATATTTTGATATTTGAAAAAAAGCACGTCGACGAGAAACTTGAATTGCCAACTGTGGAAGATTATTTTCGTGATCTTCTCTCTCGCATCGAATTGACTTTTTGTGACAAAAACAATCCCAATGATACTGGGTAATTATATTGTTAAATAACTGTAAACATGAGTTTTGAAATTTGCCTTTATCAATAGATTTTTTCTGGAACTTTCCAATCGGAACACCTACGACCAGATGGCTCAAGCTGTGGCCCTTCGAATAAATACAGATCCCAATAAAATACAGTTTTTTAAATGTATTCCGTAGGTTTTTATGATTATGCACATAAGTGTTTTTTTTTTATAAAAATCAAACTTTTTTTCAAAGAAACTACAAAGATACTCCGGGGAATGCAATACGTTGCTTATACGACTGTACTATTAAAGATCTCTTATGCTTTTCCAAACCAAGGACACCAAAGAAACTCTTCTATCAAAAACTGTCAATGAATATTCATGAATTGGAAAACAAAAAGCAGTTTAAATGCCAATGGGTAAGTGTAGAATGAAAAGAATAATTTTATAATATTTTTGACTAATTAAAAAAATTAATTTTCGCTTTAATTTATGAAGATATATTTTGTTTTAGTTTTTATTAATATTTTACATGTTTTGGTGATCACACTTTGGAGATTTTTTTCTTAAAAATGTTCATCCATAAGCAATTCAATAAAAAAATATATTTTATTTGTGTACAGAAAAAGCTGTTATGTAGCCTTAAAGCTAACTTTACTTTTAAAGATTTCGTCAAATCTCAAGGAAGAACGTGAATTAATTTTATATCCAAACAAAAATGGGACCATAAAAAATCTTTTAGAAGAAGCAGCCAAACAAGTACAATTTTCGGAAGACAGCACAAAAAAGTTGCGCATGGTCGAAGTGGCTAACCATAAACTTCTGCCAAGGCCCAGAGAAGATACTCCTCTAGAATGTAAAGCATAAAATAAACTTTAAAGCTTTTAACGTTCGAGAGTAATTTGCATTTTTAGCTCTTCAACCTCCAGATGCATTAGCCAATCAATCACATCACAAAATCTATCGTATTGAAGAGATACCACGTGATGAGCTTTTGTTAATGGATACTGAAATGCTTATTCCGGTTGCTCACTTTAGTAAAGACATCTATAGCTCATTTGGTATTCCTTTCTTTATTAAAGCTCGCCACGGAGAACCATATAGTGCATTTAAGGAACGTATTCAAAAGAAACTCAATGTTCCAGAAAAAGAATGGGAAAAGGTAATGGTTGAATGAGTAAATTAATGTTCTTTAATAAATTATCGCAATTATCTATTTAATTATCAATTTATCAGATTAAATATTATAATTTTACTAAAAAGTATAAAATTACACACTAGTATTAAATATTAGGCACTTGCTTCTAGAATTCTGTCGAACATATTTACTTGCATATTTATGACCATGAAATATTCAATTCAACATACAAAATAGTTTTGTTATCTCTCGTCGTCCTTGAATTAAATCTCCATATCCAGTTTTTATTCCCATGGATAATTATTGAATTCCTTTATGCGTTTTCGTTTAAAATTATTATTTTTTCACATTAAGGCCGTTCCCTCACTTGTCGATGTGGTATCGTATCTCCGGTCTCCTCGGTACACGATCGTTTCACTGAATACATACATTTCAATTGAAACCTACTAATTTCTGCGGTATTTGTAGAATCGGTACGGTAAGAAAGCGGTGTACCGAGTGTCGATATAGAGGATCAGTATTGTTTCTGTATTTACCGCAAGGAATTTGTGTTTGACGTCTGTCGTCTAGGCAACGGTTTGTTTTGTATAAATAAAAATATAAGAAAATATTTGTTGATACAAAATACTAATTTTTGAAAGAAAATGACATGAGACTGCTTCGAATTTAAAGTTTTGAATAATTCTGTGCCGAAAGCTTACCGACAAGTCAGGACGATGAACATGAGATCGATATACATTTGGTAATGCGGTAAATACCGATTACAGATGCCGCACCGACAAATGAGGGAGCGGCCTTAGACGTCCAACACAAATGCCTTGCGGTAATTATCAAAACAGTGCTTGATGCTCTGAACCGACACTGGCCGAACCCCTCAATTCAAGTTATGTTGGACGGATTTAAGTGTGATATCCACTAAATAAATGCTGGTGTGCGCCAGGGCTCTGTCTTGTCTCCGACCCTTTTCGTTATATTTATCAACGATTTATTATCTGAAACTTTTCATATTCGTTTTTAGATTTACATCCATGTTCATGTTGATGTGGAACTGCAACGGCACGGTATTATAAGTTCATTAAATGCTGATCTTGACAACATTGTACAATGGAGACTAAAAAATCGTGTAGAATTTAATGCTTCAAAAACTCAATGTTGTCTTTTGTCGTTAAAGCGGAATATACTCCCAAAGCCACCATCCAAGAGTGGCACTTGAATCGAAGAAACTGATCACCTCTCTGTGGAATGACCAAATATTTGACGTCATCAAGAATGCTGCGAGGTGTTTAAGTTTCCTTCGAAGATGGTAAGAAGTTCTTCACACCGTCTTATCTGGCTACAGTATACAAAGCATATATTCGACCAAAGCTCGTGTATAATTCTCATATTTAGGCAGGTGCTCCTATAACGCACTTGAGTCTTCTGAATCGCATCCAAAAAATAGCTTTGAAATTAATAGGTGATACAAAAATTACGGATTTAATTACATTTCTTGAGCACCGCCGTAATATTACGTGTCTTTCACTATTCTATCACTATTTTTACAAACAGTGCTCTAGTGAAATAGCCAGTTGCATTCCTCCCCTGAAACAAGTCAACCGTAATACTCGCTTTCCTACGACTGCCCATCAGTTTACCCTTGAGTTCAATTTCGAACGTACTGTTAAGTATAGAGATTCTTTCTTTAGTCGAACCACACGAATGTGGAACGCTCTACCTGGTTCGGTTTTTCCCTCCCATTGTTTTGATATGCAGAATTTCAAAACTAATGTCCATAGACATCTCCTTTTACATCCTTTCCTTATTCCTTAATGCTCGCACGGTGTTTTAACATTATTAGGATAGAAAAATAACTTCTTTCGTGCGTGTCTATTATAAAAAAAAATCATTTAACCAAATACTTTTTGTATTACCTCTTAAGATATGGTAATAAATTGGTGACAAGATTGTTTCGTAAGAAGCCAAGACAATAATACAAACTTATTAAGGATACTTAAATTTCCGCCAAATTTGGGTGAAAGTAATTTCCCACAAGCCCCACGGCTTGGTGGTTAGTGTGTTGGACTGCTAAGCGAATGAGCTTGGGTTCGAATCCCGCTCATAGCCGGGGTACTGTCTCTCGCGACGAACTGACAAAACCTCCAAGAGTAAAATTGTCTCGAAAAAGTGCAGCTCATCTAGCCGTTCGGACTCGGCGGTAAACTATAAGTCCCTTCCATTCTTGCAGATTAACAGCACACACACAGGAATGGTTGAGAGTATAAATCACTAAGCCATGGCTCCTTAAGGAGCTGTTGCGCCCATAAATTTATATATTTTTCTGTTTTCTAACTGTTTTGTAAAGCATATCAGGCAGGTTTCGAACATAGATCTTTCAGTGGAGTGGCTCGATATAGTAATCACATTTGAAAATATTTCGTATTTTTATTTTTTTTTCATTGTTGTAACCAATTTGTGTGACATATAATACATTTTATTTTGTCAAGGTAGTGATTTACAAAAATCAATGTTGTAGGTGATATAACTGGTGTTCTTTCGGTAAAAAAAAAACTATTATGTATGTATTATCATTCTTGTTTATTTCAGTTTAAATTTGCCACAGTTGCACTAGGACGAATAGAATATATAGCTGACGACAATCTGACCATAAACTTGGACATTTTTAGGCATTCAACTCAAGGTGGGTAGATATAATAAGCAATGCTTTTATTGCTACAAGTTGTATTAAAAAAAAAATCTTTTATCGATTTTAATAAAGGAGGCTCACCATTGCCGTTTTTCGGGCTAGAACATGTCAACAAATCACAAAAACGCACCAGATACAATTATCTGGAGAAAGCTATAAAAATATACAATTAGCTTCAAAAAGTTTCTATTTGGCATTCTCTTCAATTTATTCATTTCAATTTAATTTCGACATTCGAGAGAAAAACCATTCAAAGTGCAGTAATAAGTCCAAACAAAAAAAAAGTCGGTAGTATGTAAGTTAAAAAAAAAAAAAACATTCTACTTGTAAAGAAATTAATATTCTGAGTTGTTTTATTCTTTAAACTCATCATATAACTAGTTATACAGTTGTTTTTGTTTCTTGTTATTTTTTTTTGGCTCTTAAGTTAATATATAAGTACATTATGTATATTTAAAAATCGAATTTTGTTTGTTTCTTGAAGATCTTTGTTTTTTTGTACCACTACTACTCGTACTTGAGAAAAAAGTTGAGATTTATCGTTATCAAAATAAATATAAATTTTAAGACTGAAAAGATAAAAAGGAAATCATTAATTGAATATTTATAGTAATCTTATAAAGAAAATGAAAACACTAAAGAAAAAAATAAACAAAACAACGTTCTCTTTAAATTCGTATTACTTTATTTTTTTTTTAAGATACTTTTTTTCTAATAAAAAAAGAGTTAAGAATAAAAATAAGTTTATAACAATATCGCTATGAATCAAACCAAAAAAGTTGGAATTATAAACTGAACTTACAAGCACTAGGAAACAACAAATGGTTTCCAATAGGCCACCAAATAAAATGCTTAATTTCCTATTCGCATGATTTCGAAAAAATTGTGTAAACTCTTCAAAAAAAAAAAACAACTTCTATTACTAACTTAAAACAATCCTACATTTTTGCTTTGTACTAAAAAAAATTAAATACAATGTTTTAATAAATGTTACTTACGTTATTTTGTTTTTAAATACAATTGGAATTCCTAACAATTTTTTTGCTTTTGTGTTTTATAACTATTGCATAAATGATTAACAAATTGCTTTTTCATATTATTATAACTGAAGATTTGGGGAATAAGGACAGTTTTGCATCCTTAGGTCATGAAACCCTTTTTTTTAAACTTAAGAAGTCATTAATTAAGGGGTAAAATAATTTTGTGATTCTTGAATTTAATTAAATTTATTTTTTTAAAATAAGTCTATCTGTACAAATATTTTATAAATGTGGAACATAATATATAATGCATGGAGATACTATTATAAAAAAATATTTATGAATGTTTAATTTATCAATAAAATAATCATATACGCTTGCTATTTTTAAGATGAATGGCACATGAAAAATGATTATATTTCTTTAAATTTGTTCAAACACACATAAAGTATTAAATATATTTGTGTCCAAAAAAGGAAACTAATTAGTGTTTAATTCTTATGCAATGTCTTAAATTCATAGATAGAAACGAATTTTTTTCGGCGCAGTAGGTCGAGAATGAGATGACTACTTTCTTATTTAAAATAATAAATAAATATTAAACAATAATGAAAGTTTGCATTTTTAAGATTATTGTTATTATTCTTGCCCTGACTTAATATAAAAAAAATGAAACACAGATCAGTCGAATGGATGATGGAGATGGAGAGATAGGAGGTTTCGATTAACATTGGTTTTGAATGTTTGCAGATCAAAATGGCAAGGGAAAATTTCGCCGGGTAAACTATTCCAAATTCGTGTTGTTCGGCTAAAAAAGAATCCCTATATTTCACGGTACGTCCGAAATTGGGCTCAAGGGTGAACAGATGAGCATTCCTAGCGGGACGAGTATTATGGGAGAAACTTTTAAGGGAGGTTACTTCGAGTGAACATTTTTACTTGCGCTTTAGATACTAAAATGCAAGTTATGGATTCGTGCGTGCAAAAAAAAATCTAACAATCGAACATGACATTACGATAATAGAGCCCGTCTGTCTGTCTGTCTGTTCGCGCCTCTACAGCCTAAACGGATGGGTTGATTTGCTTCAAACTAAATATTTAGTATTTATCAGCTAGTATCTCGGGGGTGTTTTTCATTTTTGCTCTATGTCGAAAAATAACGGCACCTGCCATACAATTTTTAACAACGAGAAGGGAAAAATGATCTTACGCCGATACAGAAAACCTAAGCACTTAGCAGCATTCTTAGCGATCTCAAATATATGGTCGTTCCAACCGAGGTCGTCGTTGACACACATACCGAGTACTGAGAGCTTTTCGGTTTCTTCGATGTAAGTGCCATTCATGGACAATGGCATTGGAGGAATGTTTAGCTTTAACGACAGAAGACAGCATTGAGTTTTCGAAGCATTAAACTCCACACAATTCCTATTACCCCATTTGACAATGCTGTATAAATCGCAGTTTAATGAGCTTGACATACGGCACCGTTGCAATTGTACGTCCGAAGGACGTGAATTATCGAACGAATATGAAAGGCTAAGGGTAGAGTCGTCAGCAAAACAGTTAAGTGGATTAGAAGTAACAGACAGAAGATCATTTATAAAAATGAGGAAAAGAGTCGGAGACAGAACAGAGCCCTGGGGCACACCAGCATTTATTTTATGGGAATCAGACTTGAATCCGTCCAATACAACTTGTAGTGAACGGTCCAGGAGATAGCTTCTAATTCAACGAACAAGAGTATCATCGATCTCAAAAGCACGCAATTCGATGAGAGAGCTTCATGCCAAACTCTATCTTACTTTCATGAAAGCGATGTAAGGACTGTTCGGTGAGATATGCCATCAGATCACCAGTAGAACGGTTGCTGCGGAGCCATCCTGACGGTCATGGAGAAGCTTTCGATCTTCGAGATATTCCTTAAGCTGACGGTTATTCAGCGTTTCCATGACCTTAGAAAGAAGGGATGTTAGTGCTATGGGTCGCTAGGAGGAGGGGGAGGATGGGTCAACTTTCTAAGGGATAGGTTGGACAATTGATGTTTTCCATCTTTTAGAAAAGATTCCAGAAGAGTAGGAGCGGTGGAAGAGCTTACGCAGTGGCCTTGCCAGTGTGGAAGAACACCTCTTCAGAAGAATCGGGGGTATACCATCCGGGCCAGTGGATTTGTGTATATCGAGATCTTTGAGAACTCTTGCTACTGTACGAGTGCGGAAAATTTACAAGCTCCAGTACAGGAGGGGTACCGTTGCTGTGAGGCAGCGTGGAGCTGGCAGCGAAATGGGCGGCGAGCAAGTTTTCCTTCTCTGAAGAGTAAAAAATTGGTTTGTTAATGTCGATGAACGTTGGAACCGAAGATGTCGAAGAGTTTTTAATATTTTTTACAAATGACGCAACAATTTTGAGACTGCAGAATTTTTTGCCGTATTTTTTAGTCATGCAAAAATTTGGTTCTTTCTATAACGGAGTTGCATGAGTTCCTTGCTTGTTTGTGCTTTTTCCAATTTTCCTCTGTAGGGTTGGCTTTGTAAGATCGGATACTTACTTTTTTGAGCTTGAATGCTTCTTTACACTCAGAATTAAACCAGGACTTTTCTTTAGGCTTGATGTTTTTTACTCTTTTAAGAATAAAAGCACGCATCCCTAGAAGAATCACATTTGTGATCATTGCAGCACTGCTCATCAATGTCACTATCGAGGAAGCATAGTGACCAGTTAAAGTTTCGAAAAAAAAATATTCAGGCCGTCCCAGTTGGCTTTTTCGTATTGCCAAGCGGTCCTGGTGGGAAGTTTTTCTTTAACTGGATGGGTGGAGGATGAGAAATCAGCTGAAATGACAGTGGTCCGAAATGCCAAACGGAATTACGTTCCAGTGAGTTTGCAAACCCTTACGTAAAATTTAAGATTTTTTTATTTTCTCTTGAGAATTCGAGGTCCATTTTTTTTTTATTTTTTGAAGTTAAAAAATATTTTGGTTAACTAATTTACAATCGAAACTTTTTATTTCATTGAAATATTCCAAAAATTGTTGAAGTTACATAGCTCAACGCGAAGCTCTAAACTATTTTTTGTGAGGAAACTTTTCCTTAAGTACCTCAATTTAATGTGATTTATTTTAGGCTTACAAAATTTAAATGCTTTTAATCATTTTTTTCATGTTATGATAACAGTTTGACCGATGTTGGCAAGTAATGGCAGATATTCGATTAAAGCGTCATTTCGATTTTGTTCACAATTGTTAACAAGGCTAAACAAATCATTTGTTTTTCTAAAGAGGTTTTATTTTTAAAGATTTGTTGATAAAATACAAAAATATTCTACATGCTGGTAAGTAAAATTTGTCCAATAACCTAGCTCGTCTTTAATATAAAATTTTGGAAAAATCCAATAAACCGTTACGGAAAAATTGGGGTAATTTTTTAAAGAAGGTGGAATGTTAAACATAAATTAACCAAATGTTAAGTACAAGAAACACCTACTCAAAAAAAATACTGACAAACATCTTTTATACTGTTTTCATAGAGCTTTTCATTAAGGGTTATTTGGAAGATATTAATCCCTACACATTTTAAATTCTCCTTTAGAAAAGCTATGTAAATGAACGAATACGTGTCGAATTTGAATGCAGTTCAATAATAATAAATATCGACATATTTTGTACATAACCATTTTTACTTGCGATTTATAGAGACTATAAGGCAAGTTATGCATTCGAAAAAAAATTCTAAGAATCAAACATGACATAACGATAATAGGGAAGGAAAAAAAAAAGTGGGTCAGAAAATTCTGTCTGTCTCTCTGTAGGTCCGTACCGATTCCTACAGCCTAAACGGTTGGGCCAATTTGATTCAAACTCGGTATTTAGTATTTTTAGAGCACTCTACCCGAATTTGCATTCTAGCTCCAAAACTAACGGTACCTGCCATATAACTTTTAATGAAAAACTTATTTTTCTCGAAAACGGCTCTTACGATTCTGATAAAACTTTCTGAATGCTGTTTTCTATGCAAAATCTATCTTTCAGTTTTAATGGATTTTTCAGAAAAAAAATTATAACGGTACCTCCCATATGACCGGTTTTTTAAAATCAGATTTTCTCGTTAACTAATTGACGGATTTTGATGAAATTTTCAAAATATGTAGTGTTTTGTGATTTAAATAATATTGCTTATTAAATTTTTCAAAAACATTTTTGCACATATGAGCAAGTATGTGCGATCCAGTCGTGCAATTTATTTAGACTTCCCTATCATCAATTTTACTTTCCATCCATATAAATACTGAAAAACGCAAGTAAAAAAAAAGAAGTATGATTGGTTCGGCATTTATTTTACACAAGATTATGTACCTTTAATAATTATATACAAATAGTTTCAAAGTAAAAAAGAAAAAAAAATAATAATTAAGTCTAGCAAATACAACGCGTTGATTTGTACAAATATCGTTTACCCCCTTATACAAAATTAAATTTGTATATCTTAGGCAGTTTAATTAAATTAGTATAACTATTTTATAAATTAGAAGCGAACAAAATAAATAAATAATATCGCGAATCTAGAAATACCGGTAAATCTTTTATATATTAACAAATGAAATATACATG
The DNA here is from genome assembly GCA_963971375.1 of Platycheirus rosarum. NCBI lineage: Eukaryota > Metazoa > Arthropoda > Insecta > Diptera > Syrphidae > Platycheirus > Platycheirus rosarum. The sequence continues at coordinate 3,090,885 of OZ020511.1, forward strand.
CATACGTTTTAGTCTCTATTACAATTTTTGCAAAACAAAAATAAAAGAAATAGTATGTCGATGAAGGCCAATCCATAAATTAATGGTCCACAGAGAGTCTTTGCTAAAATCAATCGTGGACGAATCCGAGGTATAAATTCTGCAAAACAAAAAATGCGAAAGAAAATTTATAAATATATTATATGCTCGTATATCGAAATGCTTAATGTCTTAAAAGGAAACAATGTTTTTAAAAAATAGTTTTGTTTTCTTGACTAATGTGTGTTATTTTACTTTTTCAAATAACTTCAAGTAAACTATCAAATTTGGCGGATTGAGGATAAATTCTGCCTCATATAACAAAAATTACAAAAAATTACGGGAATGCTTTTGTAGTAAGGCTAGTATTAGACGGTCCTTGTAATGTGTCATTGTCGTGAAAAAGGTAATCGTGTCAAGGCTAGCTAGAGTGACTATGACACGAATGACACATGTCTGTCATTGTTGTCCCAAAATAAAATTAACGCCAAAGTGTGTCACGGGGATCTTTGTGTCTCGGTGTCACGGCAATGACATGCAAAACAATGAAGATCACACGACGTGACACTTTTAGGACAGACAATTACGTCATAGTGACGTCAGAGCGTCACGGCAATGACACATTACAAGGACCGTCTAATACTAGCTTTACTACAAAAGCATTCCAAGCATAATACTACTTAACTGCATCACGCAAAAGTCAGATGCAAAACCAAAATAAATCTAGATCGAGACAGACAAAAACATATTTGTATCTATCTTCATATCCGATCGGACTAAAATTTTCTCCGATACGAATTTCGTATCTGTAGCCGTTCGGAAAAGCTTACGAAAAAAAATTCTGTGTGCGTTCAAAATGTCAAACTCATGCTTTACATGCTGATGAAATTTGAAAATGACAGCAACGCGTTTCAAAGTCATGCGTTATATGACGATTTTTCTTGTGGAAAATTCTCCGCAAACGTTTAATTTAGATGGATGTACAGTAACAAAAAGATTCGTAATTTAACGTCTGTTTATTGGTATTTATCGTTAATATTTTGTGCTTCAAACAAAGGCAAACCAAGTTCATTACGACCGAGTTGAGTTTATGAGCCTAAAACCAGACTTTGCGTGGAACTTTAAGAACCCAGCCTCCGGAGGAAACAAATGTTAATATAAATAGTTACTAACAACGCAGATAGTATATCTAATATGTTTTCTTAAAATGAAATTCAAATGCTTACTAACGATTTAGTATCTAAATTCAGATTATGTAAAGATAAATTTGAACCGTTCAATGTTATTACTGAGCTAAGCCCGAGCAACGCCGGTTAAGTTAGTTTTATATAGAAATGACATTTCACTATTTTGAGTTTTAAATTGCGTCCACGATGCGTGGTTTCGATTCTTTGAGAAAAGAATCGATTTTCTCTTCTTTTCAGACAAAAAACTGTTGTCAATTGCCCAACACAAAAATGGTTTTGCATGAAATTTCAGTAACAAACATTAAATTTGAGATCACTACGTTTTCCTTTTCAGAGATCAGACCTTTCGAAACACGTGGCACTATTATCGTTCACCAAAAGAACGATGTATCGATGTTTAAGTGGGTTTCATCGATGCTTATGAATGATACATCGATTTCTCAAAAAATTGATGTATCGCTTGTATGTTGCATCCCTATTGACATTGGCAGAAAAGATTATTTACATGTATGTGTGCATTCAGATCAAATCTTCCACCTCATCAGAGATCAAATCTTTCGTGTTGAGATTTGATCTAGATTTGCTCTTTATTTAGCAATGAAACTCTAAAAAATTCAAAAAGATCAAATCTTTTGACAGAAAGAGCAAATCTTTTTTTGAATGAAACTCGCTATTATATCCCTAGCAAACAAGTTTTTTGATAGATGTTCTTTTTCTGATAATCCTCTTATAGGTGAGCTTTTGCCTAGTTAGTTTGTAAGTAAGTGTTTTATCTAGTTTTTAAGTATAAAAAAAAATCTTTAATGGGTTTTCACATAAACTTAAGCTTTCCCAAATAAACATGTTAAAAATTATATTTTTTTGTCAACCTATTTAATTAATATTAAAGCTGAATAAGCACTTGCTTTTGCACTTAAATTTAAGATTAATGAAATAAATAAATGAAATGCTGGATCTGGGACACAATTTGCTTTCAAAAACACAGCTGCGCTATCCATGTTCCTTGGGTTTGTTTAGGAACCACGGCAATGACGTGGTAGGACCTATTTTATTGAGACGTCACAGTGTCACGGCAATGACACATTACAAGGACCGTCTAGTACTAGCTTTAGTTTTTATTGTCTATATATCAAAATAAGAGAGAAAACAGGGTCTGTACTTAAAAGCTCTTCTGATGTTGGGTTCAAGTGCAAAGGTGCAAACTGAAATGCATTACTAGTAGTGCGAATATAACTCTTAACCGTATCTATGTATATGTTTAAACAAGCAAACTGGAATTGTTTTTAACTGGATTACTTAATTTGTTTTTATTTTAATTTAAAATTCTTTATTGGATGGACGACGCTCGATAACCACGGTAACGTCTAAAGTGTCATTAGGTTTGTTCGATGTTCCCCGCCCCAGTGCGCACTGGGGAATGTCAGTGCATTTCGTTTAGCTGTCAAAAAACTGTGTTTCTGCTCGGGGTTTAATTTAACATCGAACAGCTCAGTGCAACAGTTTTAGTTTTTTGACATTTCATTAATGTATTAATTTTCTTTACAAAGTCTATAGTTTTTCCATTTCCATCAGATAGAGTATATCTCGGCATTTTATCTAAAATCACAAAAATAACTTAATAATTGCAAAATTACCTACAAAATATCTTATATTTATCAGATATTGCACTCCAAATTTGTAAAATAAAATTTGTTTTTTAAACTTCTACCACCAAGCACCAACAGCTGATTTGAATTTTGACAGCACTGATTTCTTACACCGACCAAAAACCTAGGGCGTGAGAGTGTGCACTCAGTGCGTGCTCGGGGTTGACATCGAACACAGTGCAAAAACACTGGGGCGAAAAAAGTGTCACATAAAACACCTCAGTGCGAATCCAGTGTACACCAGTGCTCCCCAGGGCAGACATCGAACAAAGCTATTATCGTTGAGACGTTACTGTCTGCCGAAATATAAGTAAATTTAGAGCCTGAAACTGATGATAATGATAAATATAAAGTAAAATAGCTCATTGTAAAGAAGTCAGTAAAGTAACTGTTTATACAACTAGCAAAAAAAAAACAATGAATTGTCTTTAATATTTCGGCGGCACCCACTGAATAGATGTAAGCTTTTTCGTTTCTTTTCCTGTCACTTAAGAATGTCAAATCTGTTTCGGGATTCTAACCGAGACCATCAAGAAAGTTATCACTAATCACTAATGCTACTGTACAAAATTCTTCTCTTTATCTTTAAAATTGTAAAGAAGAAGCCTACTTAGAATACTACCCCCAAAAAATATTAAATTAGATTGTACAACTTAAAATTAATTTGTCAGGGAATTAAGTGTTTTGAGCTTTAACTGTTTAACGGTAGTGCCCCTTGGTTTAGTGGTTGCTAATCGAAAATCCTGGGTTCGACTCCCGCTCAAAACCTCCAAAAGTAAAAATTTGTCTCGACAAAGTGCAGTGTAGCCGTCCGGACTGGGCGGTAAATTGTATGTCCCCTTCATTCCTACAGAGGAATGGTTGAGAGTATAAGTCACTAGGCCTTAGCTTCTTGAGGAGCTGTCGCGCCAATAAATGCATTTATTTTAACTGTTTAACGAGACGAGTGATATGTATTTGGAAAGCAATTATAAAGTACATACCATAACTCTTAGCCTCACACCTTTCTCCTACAAATCCTTCGGCACACTCGCATGAAGATAGACTATGATTCAAAATTGGATAGAGAAAACATCTTCCGCCATTCAAACAAAACTCCAACTTCAAAATATCAGCGCATTCCAGAGAAACTATTTCGCTTATCAATTTAAATTGAGGATCTTCTATTTGGTTTGTTGTAGTTGTTTCTTCTGCTGCAACTGTTGAGGAATTATCATTTGAATAATCAGATCGCGAAGTAAGTTCTTGGCTCAGTTTTATCTCAAGCTGTTCCTCCTGATTTTGCACAATCGATTTCGCTGAGCGATTGAGCTTGAAATATTCATCATCCTCGTCGGATTTGTCATTATTACTGTGTAAATGCAAACGCAGATGCTTATGCCAGATGTTTGTTTGGGCTTCTGCTCGTTCAACAGGTGGTGGTGGTTGATAGCTTGGTGGCGCAGAAGCTGCAGAAGGTGGTGTTTGGGTATGACTAACTTGAAATTGAGCTGTTTTGTTCATTAAGAGCTCAATACCAGCTGCAGGATAGAGATGAATAGACCTTCGATGAAAAATTGTAAAGCTGGAACAACAATCTGTAAACAACAACACAGAAAGCGGTAAACAATAAAAATGATAAGAGGGACATGTAGTGTGTGGTGTGTGTGAGCTTGTAAGACAATTATTCTTAGTCAATTTTGTTGGCCTAACCTAAGTCACGTATGATTGTTGACAGCATGAGAATAATATTTATCCGAAACATTTTAATAATTTTATTAGGCGCGATTGAAAAAAACCGAACATAAAGAAATAACTATGCGGAGAAAATTTTAAACCGAAGCCCGACAAACGCTTTTATAATTAAGGAGGGCATGTTTTTCTAAACAAGACACGGTTGCTCATCAGGAGGACTTAATTGATAAGTTTTATGAACAAAAATAGTAACGCGACTTAGGAATCATTCATTAATCCGAAAAAATCCATTTTACTCCGGCTAAAACGGAAGAAAACTCGTAACGAGGATAATAAACAAACCGCACCGAAATATGGTCGCTTGGAGCACAGTTCTCTGTTCGCACGTCAAACATCGACTGTTATTATGTAACATGTTGGCAACATTCAAACAATGATGGTCTTTTTTTTTATTTTTAACTTATTCACTCAGTTTGTCTTTATTCACTCAGTAAAGGGATCTGAATAGAGTCTGAGGTCCGAGCGTTCTGAGCTCAGAGTGTAATTCTCTGAGCTGAGCGCTGAGATATAAAGGGCTCAACAGCGCTGCAGCTGGAAATAAAATCTCAGTGCCAATTTTTTTTTTGTTGAGTGCCACAAAGTGGCAAGGTGTAAGCACAAGTAAAAGAATGTACACCACTGGGTCTGGGTCGCACGTACTTGATAAACTTGTAAACAAGTAACATTTAGGGGCCAGTTATAGCGATCATTAAAAACCATCATTAAAAAAATTCTATTGGATATTTTTGTGTGTTAAGCTGCATTAGACGGTCCTTGCAATTGGTCACTGCAGGGACACTGTGACGTCACAACAAAATAGATCCTACCACCGTCACTGCCGCGACAAAGGTCATCGTGTCACAGCTAGCTACAGTGACTATCACACGAATGACCCATTGTCATGGTATTTTGGGACAACAAGGACAGACTTGTCCCAAAATACAATGAACGTCAAAGTGTGTCCCTGTTGTCCCTGTATCTCGGTGTCACTGCAAGGACATGCAATACAGTGACCATTACACGACGTGACAATTCTCAAGCAGTTGATCGTTGGCGGTGAGCCTAAACTGCTATGACATTTATCATTTTCAGCAGTGACGATTACACGGCGTCACTCAAATGAGTCCCTGTGTATTGGTTGTTTTGGTTAAATATAGACGGGAGTTTCTGAAGTGTTTCAATAAAAAAAAAAGAATAAATAATACATTTCCAATTACAGTGATTAAAAGCAAGAGTGAAAAGTCAAATAAGGTATGTCCACACGAAATATGGTAGAGGTGGCGATTCTTTCGGCCTACATATTGGAAAGCAGCAGTGACGATGACTCCGACAACAACCAAAGGCCACCGCAAAGAACTCGTTCCCTGTTATCCAAAAATTGGTTGTTGCGACGTGATAATGAAGGTTTCTGCGCAAAACTAATGCGAGAATTATGAGCTGAGGAGCCAGGGCTATATCGTCTCGTCAAACAGCCGCGTTTTAACGCCAAGTTTAAACGCCACTTTGTAATATACCGCAATATATATCCCATTTCACAAAGAGCGCGTTTTCAACGCCGCGTCGAGTACAACGCGGCGTCAATACACTGGGTCAAGACGCGGCGTTGAAATAAATAACAAATAATTTTTTTTGACGCACGTTAGAAAAGATTATTTTTTTGAGATTATCTACATAATGTGTACAAATTGAGATATTTTCAATAAATATATTAATAACCCTCAATTAAAGGCTTCGTCAAACAGAACGCGTTTTTAACGCGGCGTTGAGATTATTTTACGGGGCGTTTTGACGCGGCGTTATAAATGCGGTGCTAGAGAACGTCAAACGCAGCACGTTTCACATTTGAATCTTGATTTTCATTTTTTCACCAAATGCCAATCAGGTTATTTTTTCCATTTAAATTTAGAACAATATTAAATGACACAAAATAAGTCAAAAAATATCTACAACAAATTCAGAATAACTTAATTCACCAAGCACAAAATAATTAAAAAAAAAATTTTTCTAACGCGACGTCAAAAAAAACAATTTGTAATCAATCACAACGCGGCCTCAAAGCGCGCTCTATCGTAAAAAACGCCGCGTCAAAATAATCTCAACGTCAAGTTAAAGATCTTTGACAAAAACAAATAACATTTACGTTGAAAATAACACAGTTTGAACTTATAAAAACTATCAAAACCACAAAACTTAACGGTTTTTAATAAAAAATGAAGTACGCTATCACACGTCTTAAATAACAAAGAATTTATGAAAAAAAGTATTTCGAAAATTGTAGGACGGATTTTGATAAAATCCCGTTTTTTATTTTTAGTTTTTTTAATTTTTTTTTTAATTTTGGTATGCAGTTTTTTAGAGTTTATTAATATACGTGTGATTATAAAATAAAAAAAATTTTTTTTGATTAGTTTTAAAAATATTGATTTTTCAGAAAAAAAAATTTAAATTAATTTTAATTAGAAAAAAAAGTTATTCAAAATTTTGATATGCAGAACTAGTTTGGCTATAATATAGAATTTGACAGAAATCCATAGAGCCGTTACCGATCAAGCCAAAAATTAAAAAAAAACTTTTCTATGAAAGGTCCCGTTAAGACTTTTCCCGTATTAGTGGTTCTAATCAAATGATAGCCAAAACAAACAAAAAAATTCTCAAAAATTTTCATCAAAATCGTTGGAGCCGTTTTCGAGAAAAATAAGCGTTAAGATTGATAGTTAATAGAATTGCCGCTGAAACAACTGCCCCTCTCGAACACCGACGCAATGTTTCATGTCTTTCCTTATTTTATCGTTTCTTTTATAAAAAAAATTTTCACTCGAAGTAGGCAGCTGCATTCCTTCCCTTAAAAGTTTCTCCGGTAATACTCGTCCCGCAAGGAATGCCCATCAGCTCACCCTTGAGCCCAATTTCGGACGTACCGTGAAATATAGGGATTCTTTTTTTAGCCGAACAACACGAATTTGGAATAGTTTACCCGCAGGATTTTCCATTGCCATTTTGATCTGCAAACATGCAAAACCAAGGTTATTCGACACCTCCTATCTCTGCCCTCCCTATCTTCTTAATGCCCGCACAGTGTTTTCTATATTAATATCTCCATCTCTATTCTTCAAGTATGATTTTAATATTTTGTATCCTCTTTACCAGTTACCAAACCGCTCTAACACTCTTAACTCAGCCATCTACCCATCGCTAATTCGTTTTACATTGTGTCAAAATAACGCACCTCTTATCATCGCATGCGGCAATGTCACTGGACTCATTGCCGCACCAGACGCAACGAATTCTATGGGTCAAGCCCTTAAGAGCCCAGTTTTCTTTTGACAACTCTTGGAGTTCAACAAACAAAGCTACAGAAACACATTGGAAATTGTTTTTTTTAATAAATTAATATTTGTATTAGTTTTATTTTTGACAGGTAAAGTATTCAGCTTTTTGTTTTCCTGTAAAACATAATAACGTCTCTTATGATATTCACTGTTGTTATACAGTGGTTATACATTTTTTTTTATTTATTTTTCATTCAAAAAAACATCAATATCAAAGATTTAGCCAACGTCATACAACTTATATTTTTTACATGAGATTTGAAAAATAAAATAAAAAAAACAAACATTTCGAAGAATTTACTTCAAAACACTGTGTGGATTGTATTGAATAGGAATAGTATTAAACACATTAAAAAAAAAAAAATGATGTCGCGAGGCTTTTATTTACAACTTTTTGTATTTTTCGTTCTCCAACTCGAAGCAATATCGAAGCAGCAAAATTTAGTACTATTCCTAACACTCTACTTCTGAGTTTTTAAGTACTACACTTGAGTTTAAAAAAGGCTGATACATTGCTCTTATTTCTCCCGTAATCTTAAAACGTTCTATTTTTAGTCAAAACTCTAGTTGGCTAGCTTCTGTTTTCTATCTGATGGGGCTAAGTACATATATATCTGATAATGTTTTGTTGCCCTACAGCTGGTTCGAAAAAGATTGTTTAGAAGAAATGTTTTCAAAACTATTCCGCATTAAAAAAATAAAAAAAATTAAATAAAGCGAAAGTCTGTTATCAACTCTAAGAATGTAGCGTTAATAGCTTTGATAATCATATTCGATAGAAACCCATTTTGCTTGCTGAGTTTTTCAGCGAAAAACCAGATACGAGCATTTTCTTTCTTTTTTTTTTTTTTTTTTTTTTTGAATAGCAAGGGGAAATGCGAGCACAAAAGAAAATTTAAATATCAACAATTTCTCTGAATTTTGAAAAAAGAGGGACGAAATCAGAGGAACAAAAATGTTTTTCTCAGTATTTTGTCGGTTGATAGGTAGTTCGGCAATATCGGTATAAGATCTCACGGGACTCAGGTATAAAAGCAAATGCCGTAGTTTTCAAATGAAAAATAGTCAAACAATTAAAAACCTAAAAAAATTGTTAAAGAATAGTAGTTGTATATAAAAATTAATTTCAATTAATAAACCATTATTATCCCTCGCCCAGACACACGCGAAGATAGTTTTGTTGGGGGCGACAAAAAAGACGGCCGCTTCCTTCAGTTCTCAAAAGTGCTCACCGAATTCTAGAGAAAATTCACAATTTTACAAACATTCGTTTGCTGACGAAGAGAAAATGAATAAATGAATTATCGTTCGAATAATCCTAAATTAATCATGCTACAAAAATCCGGGAAAGTCAAATTTTACAGAACTTGTAATTTTTTTAAACTCACACTAAAACATCGAAAACGTGTGTGTTTTTGAAATATCGACGACCATATCACGTTTTTAAGAAGAAAAACAAAAAAATATTATTTATTTACAAAAAAACTAAAGCAAAACTTTAAATTGTAATATTGTTTTACAAGTTCTAAATGTTAAATTGTTTTATATATGTATGTATAAAAAAATAAGGTTTTATTTCATTTTCGTTGATTGATTTCGAAAGTAGATTGTTTTAAAAATAATCGAGCGTGTGGTGTCTTATTTTTTTTTTTATTCATTTGTGTATACCTAGTAAAATTTAAGAAATACGTCAAATTACATTACAATGTATCTGGATACATATAGTGTACTAGGTACAATCTAAGTGTATCTGCTTATATGTTGGATAGACTGTTTAGTCATCGATATGTGGACTGTTTTTTTTTTTGTTTAATAAGCGTCATAATTTTTTTTAATAAATTGTGAGTTTATGCAGAAAAATTAATATTTTTCAGATGTGAATGTGCGTGACTATCAAGAAGGAAGTGAATGTTCATCAAGAAATCTATTACAATTAGTGAATGAGAAGCAATTTTATTGAGTTATTGGATATGGCATTTCTAGTTTCTACAATAATGTGGTAAGTAAATTGGGAAAATAAGTCAAAACAAATAAATTATGATTAAAATAAATAAACAAAAAATAAAATAAAAAAAAAAATAAAAGTGGAACTGACGTTGACTCAGAAACATTCTAAATAGCCCTTTAATTTTTCTTCTTGGTCATTATGTAGTATTTAGTGGCCTGAAGGAAGGTATATTGAAAGTTAAGCTAAGTTGAACCATCTATAATACTATAGAGACTTGTTTCTCACCTCCGATTCTGATACATTGACTTTTGTATTTTGTTGCCTCTAGGTACATCAGATCATTGTGTCATTTATGCAAATTTCTAGTTTCAACAACTGTTTGGCAATAGGAGAAAGCCAATTGAGACGGTGTTAATAATTTCTTTAGGAGCTTTGAGCTGGTCGCACTGTGTCACTATATACTATAGTTATGTACACTCCAGCGCAGTAATGATAACAAATACTATTCTTTAAGGAAGGAATGAGCAATTTCATTCTGTATATATGTCAAAGAGTATAAAATCTAAGGAAGAACCATTTCACATGGAAGGACCATTTCTGCAAACTGTTAAACGGCGATGAAGACCAAAATCCCAGGCAGAATGAACCGTTCAACATGGACGATGACAGACAAAACTTCTGTCTACCTGACCAAAATGAAGTGAGGATAGTAATATTTAAACTCAAAAACAACAAAGCTGCTGGCCCTGACGGACTGCCCGCCGATATTTTTAAAGCGTCCGGAGATGACCTGGTGGAGTGCATAAACCAACTCATCTCTAAAGTTTGGTCAGAAGAAAGTATGCCTGACCTCAGCATCGTTTGCCCGATCGACAAGAAAGGAGACCCTCTAAACTGCGCCAACTATAGAGGAATAAGTCTTCTGAATATCGCCTACAAGATCCATTCTGCCGTATTATGTGAACGCCTGAAACCATTCGTCAACAACCTGATTGGCCTCTATCAGTGTGGTCTTAGGACAGCAAAGTCCACAATCGATCAAATGTTCACGCTACGGTAGACCCTGGAAACTACGCAAGAATTCCAAATAGATACTCACCATCTCGATAGCATTTATAGAGACGATCTCCACAGTGTTATGTTTGGTGTTGGCATTCCCAAAAAGTGTAGGATAACGATGAAGAACTCTCGCTGCATCATCAAAGTTGTTACAGACCAACAGAATTCCGACAAGTTATCGTGCGATTTCTTCAACTTAGTACTTGAATAAATTATAAGAAACTCGCAAGTTCATTGTAGTGGGACAATTTTTTTTAAGTCTGTGCAATTGGTAACATACGCTGACGACAGAACTCAACGAGCTGTCACTGGAGCGTTTGCTAACATTGAAGCTGAAGCGGCTAAGAAGCCAAAACGAAGTACCTGCTGTCCACAAAAAGGGACACACAACACCAAGGCGCGGCGGATTGGACAAAACATCACAACAGAGAGTTACAACTTTGAGGTAGTTGGGACTTTGTTTATTTCAACAACAACATCTCGTCAGAAATAAAGCGAAGGAAGAATTACTCTTGCAATTGCTGTTTCTATGGCCTAGGAAGGCAATTGACTACCAAAGCCCTCTTTCGAAAGACAAAGGAGACTCTGTATAAGACCCTAATCATCCTAGGCCTGCTCTATGGCGCCGAGGCATGGACTCTATCTAAAGCGGATGAAGATAGATTCTTCACAAGTTTTTCGGCCCTACCTTCGTTAACGGGCTTTGGAGAAGAAGATTTAACCAATAACGATACGAATACGAGCTGTGCAGCGACATTGACCTGACCAAAAAAAAAAAATACGCATATCACGTTTCAAATGGCTAGGTCAGTCAAGGAAGACCTCGCCTTAGGTGGCACGCTCAAGTGAAGGACGACCTCAACCAACTTGGATTGCGAAACTGGAGGCAGCTAGCCAAAGACCAAGCTGGCTGCAGAGGCATGTTGGTTAAGCCCCAGATTCGTCCCGAACTGTAGCGCCATCTAAGGAAGTAAAGTAAGTAAGTATAAATCTAACGACAACTCATGGTTCGATTAGAGATATAAAGGGCTTATCATGTTAAAAGATGGAAGTTTCCATTCTTATAAATTTAACATTGTCGAGGAAAACGGGATATTTTTTTAGCAAGTTAAAGGGATCTTCTTGCATTAAAAAAATAATAAACTTACTGGCGCGACAGATCCTTACGGAACCAAGGCCTAGTGACTTATACTCTCAACAATAAGAAGTTTTAAAAAATTAAGTCTTCCACCTGTCTCCCACAAGAAAATATATTTCAAAAATAACGGCAATATCTACAATAATGTGCTACTATATCTTTATTGAAAGCCACATATATTATATTAAGTACTTTATATTCATAATTTAACAAACAAAAATTATTTCAAACTCGAAATTTTGGAAAAAAAAATTAAAAGAACTTATTTCGATTTTTTTCAGAAATTAGGAAAATATGTTTTAAATGTTCGTATGCTACATAGATTGAAACTGCATCATCATCAACAGAACATCCCAAGCTCTCGCTTGATGATGGAATTTATTTCGAAACGCGTTGCAGTTTTTATCATTTATTAAAACTGTGTAAATTTTGGAGATTTTTAACTTAAACAAATTCTAATAATTTAAATCTAAAATTAATTGACTTTGTTATTGCCTAAGACAAAACATCTAGACGCCATCCGTAGGTTTTAAGTGAGAAAATATTCACGAAATTCTCTATCGCGCCGAAAAAATTCGTTTCTATGTTTCATCCAGTTGCATTCTAGAAGGCATAGTTAAATATTATTATTATTATTATTATTATCATTATTATTTTTACATTTTATTTCTTGCCATCAGGATTCTCAGATACAGATTTTTTCTCTCCCTATACCGTAATATTTCACACCAAAACATAATCTTCTCAATAGTAATACACCTAAACCTAAAGCTGATAAATATAAACAATATAAGTCATTATATATCAACAACCGGGATCCGGTCCTTCTTCCATACATCCCGATTGCTGGCCGACGCCATCCAATTGCGCACCCCAAGGCTTCGGGCGTCCTGGTCTACGCCATCCTTCCAACGTAAGCAAGGTCTGCCACGTTGTCTTCTACCATAAAAAAGTACCGCAAAAGACTTTCCGAGTTGGTTCCTCTTCGCTCATGCGAGCTAGGAGTCTACCGAGCTTTATTTTTTCAACAACATCTGCTTCGAGATAGATTTCATACAATTCATGATTGTATCTTCTCCGGAATCGTCCCTCCTCACACACGGGGCCAACAATTCTCCGTAAGACTTTTCTCTCGAACGCGGATAAGAGATCAGAGTGTCTTTTTGTAAGCACCCAAGTCTCGGATCCGTATGTGAGTACTGGTAAGACCATAGTCTTGTACAGCAGCAGTTTGGTTTTTATGGTAAGGTTTCTGGATTTAAAGAGCCTTGACAGACTATAGTAGGTTTTGTTGGATTTCAGCAGCCGCCCGCGTATTTCTTCCTCCATATTGTTATCGGCTGCTACTTTTGACCCAAGATAGTTAAAGGACTGCACTACTTCAAGTTCGTGCTCCGCTACCCTGATGGGTGTACCAACATTTCTCGCAGACGTTGCCGCCATGTACTTAGTCTTCCCTTCATTTATGTGCAGCCCCAGGTATTTTGCCGCTTGCTCGGCTTGGGTAAAGGAGTCTTGTACAGCTTGTTGGCTTCTGCCGATGATGTCGATGTCGTCTGTGTAAGCTAGTATCTGGCTGGACTTGGTGACGATAGTCCCTCTTGTTGACGTGCCAGATTCATGGATTGCTTTCTCCAACGCCAGGTTGAAGAGGATAAAAGCCAGACCATCCCCTTGTCGGAGTCCATTAAAGATGTTGATTGGTCTGGATAGCAAACCGGCTACTTTTACTTGGCTTGTGATGTTGGTCATGGTCAGCCTACATAGTCGTGTCAATTTATTTGGGATGCCGAATTCTCTCATGGCCTTATAAAGTTCTACCCTGGCTATGCTATCGTAGGCGGCTTTAAAGTCTATAAAAAAGATGGTATGTTGGGATATTCAATTCCAGACTTTTTTCCATCACCTGCCTAAGAGTAAAGATCTGATCAATTGTTGATTTGCCTGGTATAAAACCACATTGATATTTGCCGATTATGGTATTAGCGTATGGGGCTATCCGTTCTTGCAGGATAGAGGAGAATATCTTATAGGATGTACTCAACAATGTTATACCCCTATAGTTGCTGCATTTTGTGATATCTCCCTTCTTATGTATGGGACATATGATGCCTTTTCGCCAGTCTTCTGGCATCTCTTCGTGTTCCTATACTTGTACTATGATTTCATGAATTGCTTGATGTAGTGTTGGCCCCCCATGTTTGATCAGCTCGGCAGGTATACCATCGGCTCCTAAGGCCTTATTATTTTTGAGCCGATTAATCGCCTGTTTTATCTCCTCAATGCTTGGTGGCTGCAGCATGAGATTTTCTTGAAATGTTGGAGTCTCCATTTCTTCCGTGAGCTGACCGTTCAGCAATTCATTAAAGTACACTTCCCATCGCTTCAGAATGCCTCCAGGATCGGTGATCAGATTACCCTCTCCGTCTTTACAATATGTACCACGTGGTGTGTATTGCGACATGTTTCTGACGGATTGGTAGAACTTCCGCGCCTGGTGCGGACCTCGCTCTCTATTTCTTTGCATTTCACAGACAATGTTTTTTTCCCAGGCTGCCTTTTTTCGTTTGTGAAGTCTTTTCTATTCTTCTGAGCTCTTTATATTCATCCTTCGCGTGCCCGCATTCTATGAGACTGTTGCATTGCTCGGTATGCAGCATTCTTACGTTCAGACGCTAGTTTGTATTCATCATCAAACCAGTCGCTCCGATCTCTGCGACTACTGCCTAAGATGGTATCAGCAGTACTAATGACTTTGTTCTTAAGGCGTGACCACCATTTATCCTCTACGCCCGGCATTCTGTCCCCATGACTTACTCTTCCCTCATCGAGCTCTCCGAGGGCGAGCCTTAGTGCGCGACTGTATTGGTTGCTTTTGCATTCATCGCGTAGAGCAGCCGTGTTGATTCGAGCCTGACCAGCGGATGCAATACTTCTTCGCATAGCAAACCGCCCTCGGAACACCATACCAACGAGATAGTGGTCCGAGTCGATGTTGGCACCTCGATACGTTCGTATCGTGCTCAGGCTCGAGTAGTGGCGGCGATCTATCAACACGTGGTCAAATTGGTTACGAGTGACTCCATCAGCCGATACCCAAGTGACTTTGTGGATATCCTTACGCGGGAGGCTGGTACTCGCAACGACCCATTTTGTTGAGGCTGCCATTTCTATGACTCGTAGTCCGTTTTCATTAGTGTTCTCATGCAAACTATGGGATCCTATGTACTGCCTGAATACTGGCTCCCTACCTAATTTTGCGTTGAAGTCTGCAATGATGATTTTACCGTCATACCTTGGGCAGGCATTGAGGGTCCGGTCCTCTCTACAAGTTCGTAGTAGGAATCTTTTTCTTCTTCTTCGGACTCCTCAGTAGGTGCGTGAACGTTTATGAGGCTGATGTTATTGAATTTGCCTCGCACGCGAAGGGTGCATAGCCTTTCATTTATTGCGTTTAAAGCCGATGACGGTAGGCTTCATTTTTTGGCTGACTAGGAAGCCTACCCCGAGCACATGGTGTTTTGACCGCTAAAATATATGTCGTATTCTTTTTTCTGCAAAACACCATTCCCTGGCCATCTCACTTCCTGAAGTGCTGTTATGTCAGCTTTATACATGGCCAGGACATCAGCTAGCTCTTGTGCAGCTCGAGCTCTATAGAGCGTTTTGACGTTCCATGAGAAAATTCTTAAATCGTTTAGCCGTTGTCGTTGCTTGGTTCGTCGTTGAGAAATCAGTATATTTCCGAAGTTCTGAGTAATATTTTTTTACGGGAGAGGTTACTAGCCCCTCGCCAACCGTTAGGAAGTGCTTGCAATTTTTGCTAATTTGTGTACAAAAATATACACAAATCATTGCCCGGGGACCACCACGTGGAGGTAAAAAAAAGCCGCAGCTCCCCAGTCATTATATATGAAAAGTTAAAAAATCAATCTGAAATAGTCCCTTCATTTTCTTTTTTTTTTAACTTCAGCTATACATTGCTTATGCACCACCACCAAAAATTTTAGTTTCTATGGGCTCCGACCTTCTCTTCCTTCTCGGAATATATTATTTTTAAGTGACAACGTCTTATATCTTATAAATCGATGACAGGCTACACATACGAAATAACATTACTCAGGCTGATAAGACTCATACCCATTATGCTGATAAGGCTCATACTGATAATGCTGATAAGAAAAGTGACGCACGCTGGGATACTGTGGTTCTTTCAACTAAAATCGATCGAAAAAGAACAGGCGCAAATTCCCAAAATAATTCCACTCAAATTCAAAAAGTACAAGAAGAGAAAAAGAAATACAAAATAGGCGGAGTTTTGTTAAAGTAGAAAGTGGATGTTATAGTAGGGTGTGTGTGTGGATTTAACGAGGGGGTTTGTGGGTAATTTTTTTTCAACCAACATCGATCGCAAACGTAATCTGAGTACCAGGTGAACATTTAAAGAACAGGCGCAAATTTCCAAAATAATTCCACTTAAATTCAAAAAAGAACAAGAAGACAAAAAGAAATACAAAATAGGCGGGGTTTTGTTAAAGTAGAAAGTAGATGTAGATATTGGGGTGTGTGGATTTAACGAGAGGGTTTGTGCGCGTGAGTTAATGGGCTGTATGTTGGTGTCGCTGCCATAAATGTTTTCTTTTACACGTTATCACGTAAAATTATCGTCCGTAAACCGAATTTACAAACA
Organism: Platycheirus rosarum; assembly: GCA_963971375.1. Taxonomy (NCBI): domain Eukaryota; kingdom Metazoa; phylum Arthropoda; class Insecta; order Diptera; family Syrphidae; genus Platycheirus; species Platycheirus rosarum. The sequence goes on from OZ020511.1 coordinate 3,107,613, forward strand.
ACCACCTTTTTTACTTGCGATTATAGGTACTATAATACAAGTTATGCATTCGTGCAGATTAAAAATTTTGAGATAACAATTAAACATGACATTACGATGATAGAGAAACATATTTGAGTTATTGGAAAAATTCTGTCTGTCTGTTGTCTGTCTGTCTGTCTGTCTGTACAGATGTTTATTGGACTGCGGCCTAAACGGTTGGGCCAATCGTCTTCAAATTGTGAACTTAAGGTTATTTTGACATTTTACAGAGGAGTTTTTAAATTTTTTTTTTAAGCTCAAAAATTAACGGTACCTGTCATATAACCGTTATGTAAAAGGTTATTTTTCTCGAAAACGGTTTCAAGAATTTTTATAAAAAAAATCAGTGTACTACTGTAGGCATGCATTATATTTAAGTAAAAAAAATTAATACGGTGGGCTAAAAACGGAACCTCCCATAGGACCGGTTTTTTTTTCTTCGACTTTCTCGAAAACTGGAGATCCGATTACAATCAAAATTGATATTCAAGAAGATGTAGCTAGCCTGAGTAATTTTGCATTAATTTTTTTTCGAAAACTTTTTTTTTGTATTTTAAATAATTTAAACAAAATTTTTTTGAAAAATCAATATTTTGAAAACGGGTTAGTGAATTTTTTTTTTAATTTTGTTTTTAAATGTACGTTATTTTTGTGCTTAAGTTTGTATTCTTGAATTATTTTTTTTAATTTAAAAAAAAAAACTGTTTTATTTAAAAACTCTAGAAGTACTTGTTGCACAATGACCCAAAATACATAATACATTTTTTTTTTAGCTACTACATGTCTACAACAATTTAAAGTTATAAGACTAGAATATGTATGATGATAATGATTTTTTTTTAAATTGTATTTTCTAATTTCTTTGATGGTTTATTTAACCTTCTTTTTTCTAGCTTTTAAAATTCTGTGACTCAATACTTCATAAAAAGTATTTCTATTCCAAGTTGGAGACGTGTTTTAATTAAACAATTAGTGTTAAGGCCATAATCCCTAGACTCAAATATCCATCAGATACTTACCGCGCCTTATAATGTAAATTCCCTTAACTGAAAATATCCCAATCAGACTAACACGTGGATGGGTCCTTTGGGTTTTGTGATAATCTTTCAAAATATCTAACAAGAACTAGAATAATTAAAACTTTGAAATTTGTAGAATAGTTTGTGTTTTTGACTTAAAACTAGTCAGTCCCTGGAAAGGAGTTGGTGGCCGCCTAAAACCCAGATTTGGCATCTTAGATCGTAATTTGGCAATGTTGCCACCGTCGAACGGAAAAAGACCTATCGATTTCATCCAAAAATAGCTCCCCGACGTCAAACCTCCTCACAGCATTGTCTCCTCTTAGTTGGGTCAGTATAACTACAACAGCGGGTTGGGGTCGAAATATTATGTGGCCAAAATTCTGTTTTCAAAATACTGTCATTTAAAATTCTGGTTACATACAATTCTGTATTGCATTTTTATATTTCTCTTTATTTTTTTTTAATAAAATGAATAAATAGAATCAAAGTTGTTAGGTTTTTGTTATGAAAATTCATCTTCAAAATACAGATTTGCGGCATAAACAGAATTTTGGAAAGCAAAATTTAAAACATAAAACATTTTGCATAATGTACAGATATTTGTGTACAGAGAATTTTTATCAAAGCATTCCACATTCGTGAGGTGCGGCTCAAAAGAGAATCTAGATCCGAAATTGAACTCAAGGTTAAACTTAGCAGCGGTGGAATTCTTTCAGGTGTGGAATGCAACTGACTAATTCACTAAAACACTGAAACACCTGAAATCGGGAGTTTGTTTTGTGTTTTTTGTTCGACGGTTTACATTTGTGAAAAATTTCGAAGCACACTCGCTTGTTCAAATAAAACTTTATCCAAGAGGTAGACCAAATTCATATTCATTTATGCTTAACAACCATTGAGGAGGCAACTTTTCTGATTTTCTTCTTCTGACAGCATGTATATTTATAATAAAAAAAAAACTTTACAAATATTCAAAAAATGTATCCCTTTTAATAAAGGCGTTATGTTTGATGGTGTTTTGCATTTAGGGGAGACAGGTCAAAAAGGGGCAGGTGTAAATTTTATTAAAAACGTTGAAGCTCTTAAATTTTAATCATTTTCCATAATTTTATAAAAGATAAACCAATATGTTAACAGTCAGGTAGCTCCTTGTTTTCTTGTACCTAAATAATTTTTTGAAGAGTCCCTCAGGATTTGTTAAGTACGTATATATGGGTGGTCCCAATTTCACCTAAGGTGCCCTTAAATTCGGTAGTTTACGTAAGCTTTTTGTTGGTGAATATTTTAAACTGATGACTTATGTCACGTTTCTTCAGAGATCGAGAATAATGATTGATGAAGTGAATGCATTGTAATTTGCTAAAGTGAACTTAAAAAAAAAAGATCAAATACAAAACCTCCTTTATGAGTTTGTTGCTAGAAATGGCCAATAAAATGTATATAAACCTGATGAAAGCGTTTATGTTTTCCCCAAGTAGAGCAATGATCCGGATTTTCAGTATCACGGCGCGGTTGTGGATTTCCGGAACTGTTATTGGTTTCTGGGATGGTGACTTAATTAACGAAGTGTTATGCAGGCCTCGGCATAATGTAATTGCCTACGCCGAAAACTGCCCAAGATGGTCAATCTCAATACTTAATTTAACCCCTAAGATGCTAGGCCATCCTTGGAAATAAGGCTTAAAAGCTGCCCATGACGTTCCTTTCTGTCTGCTTTCAGACCTTGCGATTTTCCCCTGAGATTTTCTGATACATGGCGGGGGTATAAAAATTGCTCGAGCTGATCACCGAACTAGTTTATCACCTCTTCTTCTTTGTGCTATCCTGATTTTGTATCAATCTGTTTTATTTCTGTTCGTCATTTGTAGCTCGTGTTTTGGCTGTTTATTCTAAATTTAACGGTGGTTGTTGTTGGTTGGTCCGAAATAAAAGAGAAATGCAGAAGGTAAACTCTGTATGAAATCGCAGCATTTAAAAGTGATTCGAGCTTGGAAGGAGAACCAAAAGACAATTGCAAGGTCTAAAAGCAGTCTTTGCGCGCAAAGGATCGGTGAACTTTGCTTTTGAAAGTTTGCACATCGAGTTGACAAGGAAAATTCGTATTGATTAGGCCATTCGACATTCGTTTTGTGCAGCTAAAAAAGTGAATCTGAGTTGGTTTGTTCGTCTAAGTTGCACTCAAAGGTACGCTGATGAGGAGTCCTGGTAACACGGGTACCACTGGTGAAGACTTCAAATATCTTTCGACGTGATAACGTCTTATAAATCAATGACAGGCTACACATACGAAATAACATGACTCATGCTAATAATGCTGATAAGAAAAGTGACGCACGCTGCGATACTGTGGTTCTTTCAACTAAAATCGATGGCAAGCACCAGGTGAACATGAAAAAAAACAGGCGCAAATTCCAAAAATAATTCCATCCAAATTCAAAAAGAATAAGATGAGACAAAGAAATACAAAATAGGCGGAGTTTTGTAAAAGGAGAGAGTAGATTTAGATATTGGTGTGTGTGTGTGTGTGTGTGTGTGTGTGTGGATTTAACGAGGAGTTTTGTGGGTGTGAGTTAATGTTTTCTTATGACGTTACCACCTAAACTCTTTTTTTTTTATGGTGGTCTTGAATATATATCCATTCCAATGAAATTCTTCAATGAAAATACTGTGTTGTTTCTTATGTGTTCCATCTCTTTTTGTGCGGTTTTTGGCCTAGATTAATTTTTAATTCGAAAGCCTTGGAAGAATAGCATAAGTTAGAAGAAGACAGCACACTAAACGACATATTTATAGAAAAAATAAACCCATTTTATGACACTGCACTAAGGCACAACCAAACAAAAAGAGACAATAGCAAATAAAACCCGGCAATTATCTGAAACAACAATAATTACTATAAAGTATACTATATAGTGCAACAAAATGCAGTAGGACATAAAATAATGCACACAGTACAACCCAAACATTCGCAAGTAACCTCTATCTGAAGATGGAATTTATTCCGAAACGCGTATAATATAAAAAATAAAAAGTTGTGTACATTTTATAAAACATTTTTAATTAGAAAAGTAAAATAATAATTTTGAGATAAGAGATCATTAAAAAAAGAGCAACTCGAGTTGGCAACTAGTTTGCTTTGTAATCAAATAGGACGACGCAAACGACGCTAATGGTTGAAAACTCGTTGACGATTTACAAAAAAAAGTCTGCAACCAGTCTGTTGATTTTTATGTCAGGTTGCCTAGTGATTTCAGATTCTAGTTTGTCGAAAATGAGCGAACAACTTAACCACCTGTTACTGGTGCGGGAGGTGAAAAAACATCTATTTTAACGGGTCCGCCATCTAAGGTTTTTTTTTTTCAACTAGTGCTTATTTCGTGAATGGTAACACTTGGCTCATGTCTGATTTGACAAATAATTAGTTTTATTCTTCCGCTGAACGAATATGGTTGTGTATACGCTGGAAAATATTGCGACATTACTGCCTGCGATCGACTTAGAGAAGATGCCGATTTTGCCAAAAAAATCATCTTTTCAGATGAAGCTCATTTTGATCTTGGCGGGTATGTAAACAAGCAAAATTGTCGCATTTGGGCCACAGAAAAACCGTACGCGTACATTGAAAAGCCGATACACCCAAAACGAGTCACTGTTTGGTGCGGATTTTGGTCCAGAATCATAATTGGGCCATTTTTCGAAAATGAGCAAGGAGTGGCCGTTACAGTCAATGGCGATCGTTATCGGGCCATCTTGAACGAATTTTTGTCCACGAAAATTGAAGATGAGGATATTGGCAACATTTCGTTTAAACAGGACAGGACGGCGCTACGTGCCACACAGCCGAAGCTACACTCGATGTTGATGAAGCATTTTCAAACAAAAAAAAGTTATTTGGAGGACTCTTTTCCCAGCTATTCAAATAAAAATCAAATAGAGAAGGTGTAGATAAAAATCGAGGAAATCGTAAAATTGACAGATATGTTATTTTATATTGACTGGAATGTGAACCCAAAACTTTCTTACTATTTTTATCCTCTTCCTGAGATAATAGTACAACATGATGGTATCATCATCGCTCTAGTCCATGACGACGACACTGAACGAACGAGAGATTTCGATTGTTGTTGAGTTTTCTCGTATGTGGAGTCAAGTCAGTTCTGAGTCCGTAACTGGTCTGTAACCCGAGTTGCCAACTAGTTTAGTTTTTATCCAGTTGCTCCTAGTGCATTGGGCCTAATTGTCTGAGCCGATGGCCTAGTGGCTAGTGCTCGTAAATATGTCGTGGATTTATCTACGGAGTAGATTAAAAATGTAATGTAATTCTTACATGCGATTATAGGGACTATAACAAATTGAGATAGCAATGAAACATGACATTACGATCATAGAGAAGTCTGAAAAAGTGATCGACAAAAAATGTCTGTCTGTCTGTCAGTATGTATAACGAGCTGCAGCCTAAACGGCTTCAAGAGTGGAAATTGAAATTTTATTGTTAGGGATAAAAATAACATTACCTACCATATAAACGGCTCAAAGGATTTTGATGAACATTTTTGAGATTTTTTTGTTGGTATTGGCTATCATATGATTAGTCTATGAAGGTACCTTTGATATAACGGTTTTTTTTTTAATTTTGGGCTTTCTCGGTAACGGCTCCTTGGATTTTTGTCAAATTTAATATTTGAAAAGATCTAGGTAGCTTAATTCATTCTGCATATCAAAATTTTTAATAACTTTTTTATTCTAATAAAAATTAATTTTTGAACTTTTTTTTTTAAAAAATCAATATTTTTAAAACTAATTAAAATAAATTATTTTGAATTTTATAATCACATGTTTATTAATAAACTCTAAAAAACTGCATACCGAAATTTCAAAAAGAATTTTTTTTTCAAAAAAACTAAAAATTATGAGAACCGGTGCTACAATTTTCGAAATATATTTTTCATAAATTCACATAATTCACACAAGAGCAAGTACGTGCGACCCTGTCGTGTCCATTTTTTTTACTTGCGATTTAGGTACTAAAATGCAAGTTATGGATTCGTGCAAAAAAAAATCTAACAATCAAACATGACATTACGATAATGGAGAAGTTGAAAAAAGTGCGTCCGGAAATTCCGTCCGTCTGTCTGTCTGTCTGTTCGCGCCTCTACAGCCTAAACGGATGGGCCGATTTGCTTCAAGCTTATTATTTAGTATTTATTAGGTAGTATCTCGGGGGTGTTTTTCATTTTTGCTCTAGGTCGAAAAATAACGGTACCTGCCATACAATTTTTAACAAAAAGTTTGATTTTATCGAAAACGGCTCTAACGATTTTGATAAAACTTGCAGGGTGCTATTTTTTACAATAATACATATTTCAGTTAGAATGAATTTTTCAAAATTTGTTCTATAACGGTACCTCTCATATAACCGTTTTTTTTTCAAAGGCGGTTTTATCGTTAACTATTACCGCGATCTCAGTAAAAAGTCATTTATAATTCAATTAATATTGCATATCAAAATTTTGAAAAACTTTTTTTTTCGATTTTTTTAAATTTTCTTAAAAAAATAATTTGGTTTTCGAAATATTTTGAAAATGGGTTGATTGAATTTTTTTAAATAATTTTCTCAGATAAAAACTACAGATTTTCTTATAATAACATACTAGAAAAAAATAAAAAAAAAAAAGTTTTTCAAAAAAAAAAAATACTTTTTAAAATAAACTGGTCGAACGATTTTCAATATTTTTTTTCCTTGGCAGACATTTAGTTTTCAAATTTTATTGCATACTTAGTTTTTCGGAAAAAAACTCTTAAACTAATTAAAAAAATGAAAGAATTTTCTAAAAAAAAAATATTTTTCTTATTTTAATAGACGCGTGGTTTTCAATCTGGCAATACTTCTTTCGGAGTTGGTCTTTTTGACAGCTGTCACTTGATTTATGCCCAGTTTGCTTTGCCATTTCTTAATAAATAGACTTACTCCCGAACAAGTTTGCAAATTTTAAGTTCGTGCGACCCAGTCGTGCATTTTTTTAAATTTATTCGACAATGTGACCGCACATATGAGTAAGTATGTGCGATCCAGTCGTGCAATTTATTTTTGTTGTAGTTGTGTGAGCGCTTTTTGACAACTTGCTGTCGTGACTTTTGATTGTCCAAACACAATTTTGATAAAATCCTATTTTTTATTTTTTTTTGTTGAAATTTTGCAGTTTTTTTTTTAGTGTTTATTAATAAACATGTGATTATAAAAATTAAAATAATTTTGTTGGTTTAGAAATATTGATTTTTCAAAAAAAAATTTTTTTAATTTATTTAATTAGAAAAAAAAGTTATTCGAAAATTTGAAATGCAGAATTAATTTGACCGTCTCAAATATAAAATTTGACAGAAATCCAAAGAGCCGTTACCGAGAAAGCCAAAAAAAAAAACCTTATATGAAAAGTACCGGTAATAGACTTTTCTCGTAAATTTGGTTCTGATCAAATGATAGCCAATACGAACAAAAAAATTCTCAAAAATGTTCATCAAAATCGTTAGAGCCGTTTTCGAGGAAAACTACCGTTATTTTTAGGCCTACAAATACAATTTAAATTTCTCCTCTGGCTCTGGGAAGTGCAAGATAATCGCGTTAGCAATTTAGGCTGCAGCTCGTTATGCATACTGATAGAAAGACAGACATACAGACAATCAGACAGACAGACAGACATTTTAAGTCACTAACTTTTTTAGACTTCTCTATGATCGTAATGTCATGTTTGATTGTTATCTCAATTTTTTTTTATATTCACGAATTGGTAACCCTATTGACTATATTGCAATAGCTTAGAGTTGAATACTAAGGACTAAGTATAATAAAGACTGTTATTTTAATTTATTTTCCATTAATTGATATTAAATCGTTGTTAGCCCTATCGATAAAATGACCCTCATATTCCCTTATAGATTAAGCTGTTAACCAAAAGAGAGAGACCAGAGAGAATTACAAATTCCGTATTGCACAGAATCACTACCAATTTTGGGTGTGTTTTCTATCATATGCACTAAGCTCCCCAGAGCCATAAAATCAGTATACATAGAGTCGGTCCAAAACTTAATATATATGCGTGCATTTATATATAGAAATACATTTGTTTCGACAAAAAAAAAAAAAAACAAAAAAACAAATAAAATTGAAAAAAGTTCAAATAACCCCACCCGACCAAGTCGAAGTCAAACTTTGCCTCCTGAAACCGAAAAAAAGGACTCGGCGCGTCCGTCGCGCTCTCACTATAAAGTCCGTGCGAGAATACTCCTATGCTGGATAGGGATGTTATGCTTAGAGAATATTATAGCATTTCCTAAGCTTGTAGTCTTCTCTGCGCTATGAGTCGGTACGGTAGATCTTCAATTTGTTCTAATTATTCTGACCACGACAAAAACGACGACCACGAAGGTACAACAAAAATAAATAAAAAAAAAAAAAGAAATTATACATAAAAACCTAAACCCAAAACCACATCCTTCAAAAATTCATTGTTCGTGTTTTGTGCATTTAAGGGTGAAAAGCCGACATAATTGTCCTTTTCCGTCCAGCAAAATTGTTTTCAAAAACCTGTAAAAAATTTTTGTTTTATGTTCTATGACTATGATGACGAGATGAGGATGTCCTTATTTTTTTTTTTTTTTAAATGATTTAGTAGGTCATTTGATGATGGCGCGACATTTGTATCTACTTAACTACATCATCATTTTTGTTATTGCAAAAATAAGGCATAGGTACACTTGAAGATACTTTAATTATACATTTGAAAAGGATATATAGATATTTGTGCTTTACGGGGCAGGGTGTTTTCAATGTCAACATTTTTTTTAAAAGGTGATGATGGCACTCTGATCTCATTCATTATTCCTTCTAAATAATACTCTGTTTACTCACTAACCAGGTTTGAGCAAAAAGGACAATGACATGTATTTTGAGTGTTTTTAATTCAAATTTTAAATAAAAAATAATTCAAATCCTCATTTATGTAAGTTTCTGGAAAACATGGAAATTTAAACAAAAAAATATCCTTCGTTCGGGAGTGTTGTCACTAAGTGTATGCGATGACAAATAGGTATATTGAAGGACCAACTCGTCAACAAAGTTGTCATATCACACCCAAATTAATTTAAGTATTAAAACTATGCCTAGGTTTTTTTTTTTTTTGTTTGTTTTTATAGGGCGGGCGGATAAAGGGAATTTTGTAATGTATTCCAAAACCTCCACCCAAAAAAAAAAAAAAAAAAAATAATATAATATCAGCAACAATGCATCATCAGAAACAACAAAGAAAGCACATTGTAATGTGGAGTCATTTGAAAAATAAAACGTCGCGATAGGCACAGGACTCAGTCATTTGGCCAAAGTCCTTAAAACCGCAATGGATAACAAAAATTAATTGTGTTGAGTTGTGTAGTTATTATTTTTATTTTGTGTGATTGAACACTGAACATCGAAATACAAAAAAAAAAAAAAAAAAAAAAACCTGAATTTTGTGTCTTTCGGTTATTTTGTATCCTCTAATTTAAATAATCTAAATCGTATGGGGTAAGCTTTCTTATTTTTACTTTGTGTTTCTAAAAATTGTCCTTACCAAACGGATCTTGAACGAAGGATGTGCTTATTTGTAAAAAAGCTGGTTTCTAAGAAAGGGCTTGAGATTTAAGTCTGGGGCAACAAGGAAAAAACGACATAAGTCAGTTTTTGCTACTTTTCAGGAGAGCAATTTGAATATTTGATTTGCAATTACAAATCAGGTACAAGACTCATGGACAAAGTTTAAACGCGAAAATGACTGAAATTACTATTAAATCTTATTTAAATTTAAAAAGAATTAATTGTATGATTTTGATAAAAAAAAATATGACTTATGTTGTTTTGATTTGTTTATTAATACCTTAAATGCTAACGTTAACATTACACTATTTACCTATTTTAATGTACTTAAATATCTTAATTCTAAGATAAGTTTCAATGCCTCTGAAGTTGTCGTTTGAAGAAAAATAAATTGCACGACTGGATCGCACGTACTTGCTCTTATGTGCGGTCACAGCTTGGAATAAAATTTGTAAAATATTAAGTGAACTTCAAAGTTTTTATATGATTTTTCTGACATGTTTGAAAAAAAGTTTTCAGCGGAAAAATTTGAATGCCATTTTATTTCCTTAGAAAATGTGAAAAAGTGTGATTTTTTTTTTTAAATCGTAGGAACGGTTTTTAAATAAAACGGTTTTTATTTGACAACTTTAAAAAAAAAAAATCAAAAACAAACAAATTCAAGGATGCACAAACTTAAACACAAAAATCACTTACATTGAAAAACAAAATTTTGAAAAAAAATCCATCTACCCGTTTTCAATGTTGATTTTTAAATATAAAAAAATTAAGAAAATTATTAAAAATAAAAAAAAAAAAGTTTTCGAAAATAATTTAAAATAGAAATACCAACATCTTCCTGAATATCAATTTTGATTGAAATCAAATGACCAGTTTTCGACCATTTTTAGCGCACCATCTTGATTTTTTTGTTTACCAAAACCTATCGTACACCTACGCTGATTTTTTTTCATAAAAATGCTTAGAGACGTTTCCGAGAAAAATAATCTTTTATTTAACGGCTATATGACAACACCTAACGGTTTTTTTTAGTAAAAATGGAGTACGTAATGAAAGTTCCTGTAAATAGACTTTTTCCGTATATTTGGGTCTATTCAAATGAAAGCCAATACCAACAAAAATATTCTCAAAAAATTTCATCAAAGTCGTTGTAGCCGTTTGGAGAAAAATAAGCTTTTCCTAAACGGTCATTGCGGTTATTTTTAGGCCTAAAATAAAATTTCAATTTCCCCTCTGGGAAATGCCAAAAGAATCACACACACAAAATTTGAAGATAATTTTTGCATGACCGTTTGGCAATACGAGGAAGCCAACTGGGACGGCCTGAAAAAGCATCAAGCCTAAAGAAAAGTCCTGGTTTGATTCTGAGTGTAAAGAAGCTATCAGGCTCAAAGAAGTAAGTTTCCGATCTTAAAAAGCCAACCCTGGAGAGGAAAATTTGGAAAAAGCACAAACAAGCAAGGAACTCATGCAACTCCGTTATTTAAAGACCCAAATTTTTGCATGACCGGCAAAAAATTCTACAGTCTCAAAATTTTTGGTCATTTGTAAGAAAATATTAAAAACTCCTCGACATCTTCGGTTCCAACGCTCATCGACATTAACAAACCAATTGTTTACTCTTCAGAGAAGGCAAACTTGCTCGCCGCCCATTTCGCTGCCAGCTCCACGCTGCCTCACAGCAACGTTGCCCCTCCTGTGCTTGAGAATATAAATTTTTCCATGGGACAGATTTTTTCCGTACTCGTACAGTAGCAAGAGTTCTCAAAGATCTCGATATACACAAATCCGCTGGCCAGGATGGTTTACCCCTATTCTTTTGAAGAGGTGTTCTTCCACACTGCATAAGCTTTTCCATCGCTCCTACTCTTCTGAAATCTTTTCTAGAAGATGGAAAACATCAATTGTCCAGCCTATCCCTTAGAAAGGTGACTCATCCTCCCCTCCTCTGATTAACCGTCAGCTCAAGGAATATCTCGAAGATCGAAAGCTCCTCCATGACGGTCAGGATGGCTCCCGAAGCAACCGTTCCACTGGTGATCTAATGTCATATCTCACCGAACAGTGGAACAAATCTTTACATCGCTTTGGTGAAAGTAAGATTATTGCTCTTGATATCTCGAAGGCATTTGATAGAGTTTGGCATGAGCTCTCTTATCGAAAATGCGTGCATTTGGGATAGATGATACTCTTGTTCGTTGGATTAGAAGCTATCTTCTGGACTGTGCAATACAAGTTGTATTAGACGGATTCAAGTCTGATTCCCACAAAATAAATGTTGGTGTGCCCCAGGGCTCTGTTCTGTCTCCGATTCTTTTCCTCATTTTTATAAATTATCTTCTGTCTGTTACCATTTTTTTGAGATCGCTAAAAATGCTGATAAGTGCTTAGGTTTTCTGTATCGATGCAAGAAGTTTTTTTCCACTTCTGATCTGGCTACAATTTATAAAGCGTTTAAACTCCCACCTCTGGGCAGGTGCTTCGTAAACATCGCTTCACCTGCTTGATATAATACAAAAAAGAGCATTAAATTAATAGGAAATAGAACTGCCACTAAAACAATTGTTCACTCGAAGTAGCCAGCTGCATTCCTCCTCTTAAAAGTTACTCCCGCAATATCCGTCGAATGCTCATAAGTTCTCACCCTTGAGCCTAATTTCTGACGTACCGTGAAATATAGGTATTCTTTTTCTAGCCGAACAACACGAATTTAAAATAGTTTAGCCGGCGAGATTTTCCCTTGCCATTTTGATTTGCAAGCATTCAAAACCAATGTTAAACGACACCTCCTGTCCTTCCCCTTGCTATCTTTCTATTGCCCGCGCAGTGTGCTGTCAGAGGTGCGTTGACTGACTTATAGTGGGCGTATTGAACGCCATAATTGAACGCCAGGATCGATTTTTTAGTATCTGCGTTCAGAATTACTATGTTGATGACTCCATTCAGCATGCATCAATTATCTTTTCCATTGCTGCATGTTGAAAATTAGAAAAATGAAAACAAAGTATGAGCAATTCGATTGAAAAAAATTAAATAGCCAAAATCTAAAAATATTGCGTAGCGAACCAGAATTGAAACTACATATTTTTGATTTTGCCTAGTATCTGACTGTTAAAGACAATAAAAGCAGTGAAAGTAAATCTTCTTAATTTATTTTATTGCTGGCCTTTTTAACAATTCCCTGGTTTGGTGCAAAACTTCACAGTCGTCAAATATGTCGTCACTCCTTTTATATTTATTGAAAAGAACGTGTAAATGGATACAACCTTATCTCCGTATTTATGTGTCTATTTTTATCTATACATACATTTTACTAATATAGAGTGTCATTCATGGGAGAAAAATCGATGAAAGCAGCGTATAAAGGATGTGGGTATGCTCTCCATTTACCACCACAAAATGTCTACTCTTACACCACAAGCAATCACCATTTCCTCTTAATCCTCATCATCATCATCACCGTCATCATCATCATCATCATCATCATCATAATCATCTTCTTCAACCTCATCAATAGAATCATCAATATCAATACAATGAGGCCATTGAATTCGTGCAATTTATTTATTAAAAACTAAACGAGAAAGTCTTTAGTGTACTGAACATGTTCATAAGTATTTTTTTACGGGAAATTCTAATTTGATTTTAGTAAGTATTTCAATGTTAAAGTGATACTATCTAGTCTAATGTGCCCTAGAAACAACATTGAATCAAAAACGACATTACTTTGATGGAGAAATCCAAAAATTGGTTCGTCTTCGCGTTCTGGGGCCTGTACCACGAAACAACAATTTAACATGTAAATCTAATTTCTGTACCAACAAACATTAAATTTGTTAAAATTAAAATTTCCCTAGATTTATCAAGTAAGTTTAACAAATAATATTAATAAAATTAAATCAACCGACCACAGGTGATACAAAAAAAAAGCGAACGTTCGACTTACTATTTGACAATGACGCCGCCGGCCCATAAACCACACCAAACCGTAATTTTTTCGGGATGCAATGATGACTCATGGAGTCCGTGTGGATTGCTGGCTGACCAATACCGCATATTTTGTTTATTGACGAAGCCATTCAGCCAGAAATGAGCCTCATCGCTGAAGATGATTTTTCGATGAAAATCCGAATCATTTTCAAGTTATTGCTCAGCCCAATTCACGAACATACGACGCTTCTGGTGGTCAAGCGGCTTCAGTTCTTGCGTCAATTTAATCTTGTAAGGATGTAGGCCAAGATCTTTTCGCAAATTTCGCCACAACAACGTCACAGAGATGCCCAACGCTTGAGAACGACGTGTGAGAGACACATTTGGGCTTTCTGCAACTAAAGCCTCAGCGGAAGCAATATTTTTGACACTACGGGCACTTCTTTATCTCACTGGCACGGGAAACTCAATTGTTGATCTGCTAGGACGATTATGACGACCATAAATTGGACGTAGCGCTTTTAACGTTGAGGCCACTGACTCCGAATTTTCGGCAGTAAATTTTAATAATTTCGACTCGTTGTCGGCTCGTATATCTTTCCATTATGAAATGGCAAACTTACTAAAGAGAAATGTCAAAAGAGCGGCAAGAAATATGGCGTCGTTTGCTGTCCTTGTCGCTCTACTTTTGTAGCGTCCCTGTTGAAAAACCCGATATTATAAATGTAAATGTTTGTATGTTTGGATGTTTGTTCGCTAATAACGCCTCAACGCCTAAACGGATTTTGAAGAAATTTGGTACGTAGATGGATAATGTGCTGGACTGAGACATAAGCTACTTTTTATGCCGAAAAAAATGTCGGATCCTGTGGTAGATGCAATTGATGTAGAGCACTGGCAACTGAGGCCATCAGCTCTTACCTCTTACAGAACAAGACGATAGGACAGAGAGACAAATAAGACGGAAGAATGGAAGAACAGTAAGCACACGTCAACAGCATGCGGTTGTTTTTCGGACGGTCCCCATTCGAATTTTCGCTGATCTATCGAGAAACGACCCATTTATTATCAAAGCCAAGGCAGTTGACCGTAATACACAAAATTAAAAATTAAAATGAAAAATGCAGTATTATTATATTATAAATGTGAATGTTTGTATGTTTGGTTGTTTGGATGTTTGTTACCCAATCACGCCTCAACGGCTCAACGAATTTGGATGAAATTTGTTAGCTAGATGGATAATAAGCTGGATTGAAATATAGGCTACTTTTAATCCAGGAAAAAATCACGGTTCCTGTGGGAGAGGCTTAAATGTGAAATAGTGCACATCTGGCGATTTGTTTGATATATTTCTGTGCCTTAACAACAGCATGTATTTGTGAAGTTTGATAGACGGAGAGTTATAGGATTCATTATACTATTAAGAGATATAGAGATATAGGGAAATAGAGTTGTAAAGATAGAGATTTAGATACATAAAGATAGACATGGAGACAAAGAGATATAGATATAGAGATATTAAAGAATATGGAGATATAGAGATGTATAATATGTGGTAGTAACTCTACTCCTCTTAAAAGGCCGGACAGATTTGGATGAAATTTTGTACGTACATTTCAATGGGTTGCTGGATTCGAAAATAAAATTAATCAAAAATTCTATAAAGCTGTTTGCCGCAAATGCATTTTTAGTGCATTTTGACAAATTAGTAAAAAATCTTTTGGTAATACCTTCTGACGATGTCTACGAAAATTTTTGTGATAGAAGTGGTTCGCCAGAAATGCAGTTTTACTGCATTTTATCATATTAATAATAAATCTTTTTGTAAGACCCTACCGAGGACGTCTACGAAGGTTTCTGTTGAATTTGGTAAAAATTCGGAAAATCTATTTGCAAGAAATGCATTTTAAGTTGTTTTTTATATGGCATTGAAACGCAGGCCGGGAACAGCATAACTCGCCTGAATATCATCCGATTTGCATGGCAATTTTTTTGTTGGATTCGTATGGAACCAGGTAAATACACCGATAAGTTGAAATTTTTAACGGAAAAAATTAATTTTAGGCGGACCATAGTCACTTACATTCATAACTAGATACTTACAACAAAAGTAAAGCTTACCACGTTTCTTTCAATAAAATTGTAAAAAGTTATAATCGAAAATATTTTAGACAGCGCGAGTGGGGCTCTTCTGTAATAGGTTTTATTCGCTTATTAACAGTATCAGTTAACTTTTTAAGTACATCCCTGCCTTCAACAGTAACAACCTTCACATATAACGGTATCAACTTCGGAAATTCCTCGTGTAAGAGGAAATTGTTACGTATTTTTCGCTGGATATTGTTGTGTTAAAAATTTCAAAGCACTCAGGAGGCTGCAAGATTTTATCTATTGCCTGAAAATGAAATGTGAAGGTAAGTTTGAATTATTTAAAGTATCGATAGTCGTTCGATTGCTTTTTAAACTATCGATGTAGCCGATATTTTTCACTATCTATACCACCGATAAACTGTCGGATGTTCGAGCATCACTACTTAAATGTCAAAAGATTGGTGGAAAGTAACAATTATTACAAAACGATTTTTAAAATGTTTTGTTTATTATTTCAAGGTGAAATGTTTTGTCTATTTGTTGAATCAGCTCCGCCAACGAAACAATTAGTAGTTTTGTAGGTGCTTCCACGCCTCCGGCAACAATTCTTCTCTACATCTTGTAAACTGGCTGGCTTCAGAGGACTCAACTCAAACTGCTCTGTTATAATTGTCTGACCCCTGAACTAAACCACCGGTTTTTTATAATTTTTTTTATAAACTTTTTAAAAATAACTCTGCAATCTTTATCAAACGTGTCGTATATTTGATTATTTATTGTCTTTTTTTTCAATTGTCAAACTGACGTTTGGCTGCTACTTTTTTCTGCCTTCAAAAATTTCTTGAGCAGAAATTCGCAGGGTGGGAAAATTATTTTCTCTCTCACGAACAGACATATTGTTATTCTATGGACAGAACGCAACCGTTTAAAGTACTAAACTTTAACTTAGGCTGTGTGTCAATTGCGTTAAAATGCTGGCTAAATTTGATGCCATGGATACATTTTGATAGGTTAAAATGGGATATTATTTAACCTGCTCCAGACCAGAGTAAATTTTAGCCAGTCGGCTAAACTTTGATGTTTCCATTGCTTGTGTTGGTTTTAGAGAGAAGACGTACAAAAATATCTGTTTTGGGAATTATTTTAAAGAAATTTGGGATTATTGTTTAAAAAAATAAAATTTTTAGTGAAAATTATTTTAAAATATGTGATTATTTTTTAAGCAGTTATTCGTATAAAGAAATAATAAATATAATCAAGATAAATAGGAAAAAATGTACTATTATGTTGGGTTAAAAATATAATTTTTAATCCAACTGACACAGCAAAAAGCTAAAATTGTGTTCATTTCGATGCAAACGTCAGGGGAACAAATTTACTTAGCATTTTAACGCAATTGACACACGGCCTTAGTGTCTATAAACTGACACTCACCTAATTTTCTCTCTTTCTCTCTCAGAGATAACAAATGTCAAACATTTTTTAATTCACAATAACATCTTACAATCCCTGTAGCCATGTGGCATCACTCTTCTTTTTAATGGGAACAATTGTGTGTACCTGGGCTTGCACTTGCACCACCCTACTTTGTTTTGTATTCCATCAATACCGTTTGCCATTTCTACATTCACCATTGTATTATGACGAAGGCAAAACACAGAGGTGTCGCAAAAAAAGTCCTTTCAACAAAGCTTACCTAGTCTCTCTTTTCTTAAGTTGCCACTTGATGCGTTCCTTAAAGAAAAGGTTTGCACATGCACATGCCTTGCACGAGAGGCAGCTCTGCTGCTGAAACTGCGCTGACTGAGCATAAGAAGGCTTAGTGTTATTATTGTGTGTTTTTTTTACAGTACGGTTCACTTGGTTATACGCACTTAAATAAAATATCTACGACATGTTTTAAATAAAGTAGGTAGTGTAGGGTTGATTTTTTATTTTTGACGTGATAACGTCTTAAAATCGATCGCAAGCATCAGGCGAACATGAAAATGAATAGGCTCAAATTCCCAAAATATTTTTTTTAGCTCAAAAATTGACGGTAGCTGTCATATAACCGTTATATAAAAGCTTATTTTTCTCGATAACGGCTACTGTAGGTAATCATTATATTTGGGTGAAAAAAAATTAATATGATTGTCTAAAAACGGTACCTCCCATAGGACCGGTTTTTTTTTCTACGACTTTCTCGAAAACTAGTGATCCGATTACTATCAAAATTGATATATAAAAGAAGATATAGATAGCCTTAGTAGCTAAGCATTAATTATTTTTCGAAAACTTTTTTTTTGTATTTTTACGGTTAAGTGATTTTTTTTTTAAATGTATGTTATTTTTGTTCTTAAGTTTGTATACTTGAATTATTTATTTTATTTTTTTAAAAAAGTTGTTAAAAAAACCCTTCTATTAAAAAACCGCTCCTACAATTTTGAAAAAAAAATTCACACTTTTTTACATTTCTTAAAGAAATAAAATGGCGTTTAAAATATTTCACTAAATACAATTTAACGGACTTTATTCGAACAATCAAATATCACAAAAATTGAATAAATGCTTTGATGTTAAATTTAATTTTCTTAAAAATTTATTTAATTTATAAAATTAGAAATTAATGCGAAAATATACTTTCCCCGCCAAACATACCTATATAATATGGTTCAGCATAATCGCCTGACCAACATAATCCGATTCCAAGGTCATCGGGGAGGTGCACATATGAGGTATCTTATTTTTTTTTTAACTTGTTTCCGAAAAAAATTAATACAACAAATCTAAACTGAAAACAATAAATAGTGTGTGTCTAACTAATTGGCCGATACTGTATTTCAGAGGAGTAGGTTATATATTTAGCACTTTCCCACTTGATTTTGTATTCTTTTCGTCAAAAGTGGATTTTAAAAGCTTATAATTTTTTTTTCATAAAGATAATGCTGGTAAAATAAGTTTTTTTTTTCTAACAAGTAAATGTTGAAAGGTATCGTTTAACATACAAAATTACTTACTTACATATGTGAATCAAAGGATTATAGCAGGTATTGTATAAACAATGAAAAGGGTATTGTTAGCTTTTGAAAGTGTGGTTTTCATGTGTTCGCTGAGGCTTTGAACACTTCTTTCTTTGAACTTGAAAATTTTCTTCTCTTATACCGGTGACGTTTAAATAATGGGGATGCCAGTAAACCTTACCATAATGCCGTTTGATTCCGATAGGATTTATATTCAATTAAGATTGATGCTTTTTTAACTTTGATAAAATTATAGGATTTTTCTTTAACTTTTGAGTTCCTAATCGATATGCTCTGAAATTATATCAAGTCGAATTCATATAGGCATTTTGAAAGAAAATATCAATTTATTTGCATCATAGACTTCTTGTCGAAATGCAAATCTGCAGGACTTGATGGAATTATTCCGATTGTGCTTGAAAAGATTGTGCCAATTCTGGTGGAAATACTTAGGGGATGTTTGAACACCACCTTTATTGCCAATAGCCGTGTTTTTGTTGGTAAAGTTATTCGCAGCGCAGCTAGATCTTACACGCATTGCAAAAACAACAACATACCTGCCGATAAAAAACTTATAGCTGCCCATAAAAGTTGATGTTGAATTTGGCTGGGGATAGAATATTTGACGTTCATAAAGTAGATTATGTAATTATAGGTACTCAATCAACCAAGATTATGGGAAGTAGGAGAAATCATGATTATGTTCATTTTGATTAAATAATATTTGGTCTGCACGATAGTTTGATTTGTTTTCTGAGTTAAGTTAATTAAGTTAAGTTAATAAATCATTAAATGATTTTAAGAAACTATTATCGCGTTTAAAGCACTTAAGTCCATAAAGTTGATATGATGCATCGTCATCCAGTGCTGAGTTTTAACAAACTTCATAGTATTTTAACCTCTTTAAAGAAAATGGTTCATGTGTGTAAACGGCAACATACGTGTTTGAATACTTCTAAAATAAAGTGCACGACTGGGTCGCACGCACTTGCTGTAATGTGCGACAGTGGTCTTGAGGCTTGAGATTTAAAAAAAAAAAGAAGGTTTTTACCTCATTTCACATTTTCTTAATCACTTAAAAATCACTAGTTAAAACGTTTTTTGGAAAAAATTACGCAATCCATTTAATTTCTAAGTATGCAATCAAATTTAAAAAATAATGTCTATCGAGGAAAAAAATATTGAAAATCGTTCGACCAGTTTTTTTTACAAAGTTGTTTTTTTTTTTTGAAAAACTTTTCGAAAAAATATTTGATTTTTTTTTAGTATGTCTTTATAAGGAAATCTGTAGTGTTCATCTGGGAAAATTATTTAAAAAAATTCAATCAACCCGTTTTAAAAATATTTTCTAAAACCAATTTTTTTAGAAAATTTTGAAAAATTGAAAAAAAAAGGTTTTGAATTTTTTAAAATAAAATATAAATTGAATTATAAATGACTTCCTGTGTGCAAAATTTTATTAAAATCGGAATAATGGTTTACGATAAAACCGAATTTGAAAAAACCGGTTCTGTGAGAGGTACCGTTACAGAACAAATTTCGAAAAAAAATTATTCTAAGTGAAATATGTATTCGTTTTAAAAAAATAGCACCCTGAAAGTTTTATCAAAATCGTTAAAGCGTTTTCGAGAAAATCAAACTTTTTGTTGAAGATTTTATGGCAGGTACCGTTATTTTCTGATCAAGAGCAAAAATGAAAATACCCCCCAAGATACCACCTACTAAATACTAATTACCAAGCTTGAAGCAAATCGGTCCATCCGTTTAGGCTGTAGAAGCGCGAACAGAAAGACAGACAGGCAGACAGGCAGACAGACAGACATATGGACGGAAGTTCCGGACCCACTTTTTTCAACTTCTATATTATCGTAATGTCATGTTTGATTGTTAGAATTTTTTTTTGCACGAATCTATAACTTGCATTATAGTACCTATAATCGCAAGTAAAAATGATTCACATTTCTTAATTTCGTAAGGAAATACATGTCTTTCGATATTTTGAAATTTCTTTTGTAACGCAACTGTAGAAATTATTTGAACAATACTCTTTATGTCGTGAGATAAGTAGATTCATATATCCCTCTTTCTCTTATTAATTCATTAATTTGTAATTTTCTATTGCTTTTTCAAATCCACAATGCGCGCCATCTACTGGACGTTTTTTTTTACTATGCCTATAACCAGTCCATAAGTGTAGGCAATAAGTCTTGTCTTTACTATAATCTGCAATCTTCATGAATTTTATTTCTTAAAATGTTGAAGATCATTCTCTCTCTATCGAACAAGTATGATTTTTTTTAATTTGTATCCTTTTTTCAGATGTTGATATATGACATGCATATTTTTTGAATAATTTTTCCCCAAACTTTAACTGATCACTATGCTTCTTCGATAGTGACATTGATGCCAGTGCTAAAATGATCACAAATGTGATTCTTCTAGGGATGCGTGCTTTTATTCCTAGCAGAATGCAAAGCATCAAGCCTAAAGAAAAGTCCTGGTTTAACTCTGAGTTACGAGAAGGTATCAACATCTTCGGTTCCAACGCTTATCGCTAATGACAAATCTATTGTCTACTCTCCGGAGAAGGGAAACTTGCTCGCAGCCTATTTCCTGCGAGCTCTACGCTGTCTTAAAGCAACGTGTTGGCCCTACTATACTTGAAAATGTAAATTTTTCCATGGGACAGATTTTTTCCGCACTCATACAGTAGCAAGAGTTCGAAAAGTTTTTCAAAAAAAAAAAAAACAATTTAAAAAAAAACTGGTCGAAAAATTTTCAAATTTTTTTTTCGATAGACATTTAGTTATAAAATTTTACTGCATATTTAGTTTTTCCAAATAAATCTGAAACTAATTAAAAAAATAAAGAATTTTCAAAATTTTCTTGAAAACCAATCTGGCAATACTTTTTTCGGAGTTGGTCTTTTTGACAGCTGTCTCTTGATTTATGCTCAGTTTGGTTTGCGATTTCATAATGACTTACTCCTGAACAAAGTTTGCAAATTGTGCAAATTTATTACCAAAATAATGGTTCGTTTCGGTGGAGCAGAGTATGGAAGAAGACCCAAATGAGTCCATCCTCCATCGCGCGCAACAATTGGATATGTGTCCATCCCTTTTATGGAAGATTTTACGGAAGGATCTTGAAGGATCAAGCTAAATTCTTGGCCATAACATTAAACTATATGCCGTTTATTTCTTCTTGAAAACCACAAGTCTAAAAAAAACACCCTTTGTGTACATACATACATATGCAGCCACTAAGCAATTATCTAACATAAGAACAAGTTCGTGCGACCCAGTCGTCCATTTTTTTTTTTTAATTTATTCTACGATGTATCCGCACACATGTGCAAGTACGTGCGATCCAGTCGTGCAATTTATTATAAATTATCTTCTGTCTGTTACCATTTTTTTGAGATTGCAAAAAGTGCTGCTTATTGCTTAGGTTTTCTGTGTCGATGCAAGCAGTTTTTCCCCCCTCTGATCTGGCTATAATTTACGAATACGAAATCGAGCGTTAAGATTTATAGAAAATAGAACGAACAGCGACGTAAAAATTCATGTCTTTCCTTACCCTATCGGTTCTTTTATAAAAAAATGTTCATTCAGAGTAGCCAGCTGCGTTCCTTCCCTTAAAAGTTTCTCCCGTAATACTCGTTTCGCAGGGAATGCTCATCAGTTCACCATTGAACCCAATTTTGGACGTACCATGAAATATAGGGATTCTTTTTTTAGCCGAACAACACGAATTTGGAATAGTTTACTCGGCGAGATTTTCCCTCGCCAGAAATTAGAAACTATTAGAAACAATAAAACGAGATTGCAAAAACCAACAAATACCTTTTATATATATATATATATAAAATCACACTTTTATTCAATTTAAAAAGATATAAAAAAAACCCTTACAATCGTCACAGTAATAAAATTTATTTTATCCTTGAATTCTTACAGGAAGTGGTCACTATACATAAATTCAATTTGACAACCAGGATTATACAGAACAATGAAATGAAAAATTATTCGAAAATGTATTCACCACAATGACTACCATTCCAGAAGGATATAAATAGACTACCATAAAATGCCCAGGTCCACAGTTGGTTGATTATATGTGCAATGTATGTAGATACCACAAGGGGCAAGATTGTATTCATATATAAAACAAATCGAGATTACAATCAAACATGACATTACGATGATAGAGAAATATATTAATTGATTTTTCTTCGAATTTGGTGTGTGTGGTTCCTTAAGCATTTCATAGAGGACTTTTTGAAGGCCTCTATTGATTAGCAGTTGAATTTGCATTTTTTTTTCAAAATCCGTCCTGCAGTTTTAAAAATTCTTTTTTTTTTTCATAAGTCTAAGCATTTGGCATACAAAACTTCTCACACCTCAAAAGAATGTAACCACAACAACCACCCCCATAAATACATCCTTCAAAAGGTCAATTTAAATCCCTTGAAGCTCAACAAAAAAAAAAAAACAATGAAACCCCCAAATAAGTCTAGGATGGGGATAATATTATCATCGTTAGAAAATAAAATCACGTTATAGAAGATTTTAATTATAATCCACCGGGGACAGGATGAAAGCCTTGCGTCGTCGGTTGTCCTTGTAAATTCCAAGAATTTTTCATGGGACTATGGATATTAGGAATTAAATTAGAAAGGAAAATGTTGGAAATGAGAGTGACGTTTGGGATGCTATGATTTGCTTCTGCGTTTCTAGGGACTTTTATTTTTTGGATACTCTTTTTTTGTTCAATTGAATAAGCTTTAAGGATTTCAGTTTATATTAAATTAAAGTTGGGAAATGGCAAATATTGAAAACGATTAATCGATCAATGAGATACATGAGTTGGTGTATGAAGATGTATGTGTATATGTGTAGTGTATTAATGTTAATGATACTTATATGTAATCAATGAAATTGTTGGATAAGATGTTGATAAAGAAATCGATGCGCTCAGTGAATATTTTATAATGTATGTTTACAGGAGCGATAGATGATTTGGGATTGGGAAAGGCTTAATTAGATTAATCACACCTGATTTAATAGATTGTTTGAGATATGTTTGAAGTGTCTTATTATATTCAATATCGTGTAGAAAATGGGGCACTTTTCAGGTTAATTTGGTGGATTGGTTTATAATGGAAAGGATAAATTATATAGGGAAACAACTAAACGTAAAATGAATGAAATGTGCTTCTAGAAGGCTTTGGGTTCTGCAGGGGCTCCGTCGCACCAAAATGAATGCCGATGAACAAATCTCATGATGCCTTGTGGACTTGAATAGGAGCTCGAACTTTGTATGCTATATCCATAGAATCTGAAGAATCGCTTAAGCAAACGTATTTATGTTTTTAATGTTTTGGAATGTTCTCCATTAATTTGAATAAATCAGATTTGCATCGAAAAGAAAACTGGCATATAAACCCAAACTAGCCCAAGTAGGGGGACTACAAACTTTATTGTTGACATAGAATTCTGTTAGATGAGTGGGAGTAGCCAACTGGAATCTGGATCTTTAAAGCCCAATGCACCTGTGCCAAAAAGGGAAATTACTGGAAACACTTGAAGAATATGAAATTTATAAATCCAATAAGACAAAACAGGACAAGTTGCTCAACGATAAACTAGTTTTGAAACTTGACGCACTTTTTGAAACGACATTTACAACTAATATAATAAGAAAAGAGACAAATACATAAAGAAAGGAACAAAGAGAAAGAATGGATACAAAAGAAAACAAAGAAACCATAATAACAACAAGTGGTAATACAGTAATACAGGACCCGACCCATAGAATCGGTTCGTCCGTTGCGGTCATTGAATAAGAAGTACAGGAAGACGTGTTTTTGAAAATAAATGAAGCCTCTTTCTTAATAGTGTGAGTTATCGCATACACACAAGTATTAACACTGGGACGGAGTGCAGAAGATTAAAAACCATCGTGGGGCGCCAGCTATAATGTTATAAAGCGTGCATTGGAAAAATAAATAAATAAGTAGTTACTGTAAAATAGATTTGGATTTGTTTTATTAATAAAACTCACCTGTTACAAAAATCTGAAAAATTCAAACAAGTGAAACAGCGACTACTCTTTTTTTAATTTTAAAATTAGGTTTCTTTTATTTAAATAATTTATCTGCATATTTACATTACTGGATGTAGATATAATACAGAAAAGACGATACAAACATTTTCACAAAATGACAAATACCTTAAAAAAAAATATTCATGATTCACATAAAAATTATTCAAACATAAATTGATTCTACATTCACTCAACAAATTGAAGCGCCTTACCAAAAAAAAACAATGAAAACGAATGCGTCCCTGACTTCAACTCTCTCATATGACAGATAGAAAGTGAATTTTATCCATTGAAGATGTACATTTGTATTGTCAACTAATTTATTATTTTCATTGTTTAATACCACAAAAAAATTGTTCTAAATTGTTCTACAATATTTAAAATATATTAAAAACACCGATTTACGCTCTAAATAAAACAATACTTACCTGTGAATGTGTTCATTCTTCTTAAAAAACGCTGGTTTTACAAGTTTAAACAATGCAGCTCATCCTGATTCTTGTTTTTCTTTTTTAAATCATATTAAAAAAATATATAAAAATAATATATAAAACTTATAAAGCCTAATATCTCTGGATTAACAATTACCATAATTCAAATGACTTTTTTTTATTTACCGCCTTGCCAAAATGACAGGAAGAGCTGGAATTTACTACTACACAACACTTCTTCCTGTTCTTCTCATTGACGTATTATATATGGACTGCTAGTCTAATGTCAACTTCATACAACAATTGTCAAAAAAATGTCGCCAAAATTGAGAATGCGATGCTAGCTCTCCTGAACCCACTTCAGGAAAAAAAAATAACTACTTAAAATGTTGACAGAGAAGGTCGCGACATCTGTTTTTAAAAATACAAAAAGTCGCATTTACAACTGACACTTTTGAATTCCATCCATAGAAGTGTGCGACATCTTTGGTATTTTGCCTCTAGTTTTTTTTAGATCGTGGACAACTTCCTTTTTTATTGGTTTGTGCCTAAGACAAGCTAAGAGCACTAGAAGGAAAAAATGGATTTTTATTAATTAATTGTGGGATATTCTAAATAACACGGGGAGAAAAAAGGAAATTTTAACATGCCAACGTGGGAAAACCTGCTGCCAAAGTCTGGGATTTCTGGATGAAATGTCAAAATAAAGGTTTAATTTTTTCCCGCTAGTGTACTCAGGGGGGCTAGTGTCGCCCAAAATAACTGAAACTAAAATGGAACCAACAACTAATACGTCCATAGTTCTTTTTATTCAATGGTTGCGGTGCCGCATACAACTGACAGCTCGATTAAATATACGTGTTCTTATGGGGGTGACCCAGAGGAATCGCATGTGCCGGACGCACCGCATCGGAAAATTCGATGACATCGGATGTCAAAAGCAATTTGAAGTTTCATGTTTATTCTAGTAATGGGTTGTTACTTAGCGCAATTAGACAACTTGCTGTCATGTTTTCACAGTCATTTTCAACGGCATCGTAAAAAAAGAGATACAAAAAACAAGCTAGAAGTACAAAGAAATATGTTTCGCTAGTAAATTTAATTAAAATATCAGTATGAATATTGAAGCAAATTGTTCAATAATTTATACTCTGAGAACGGATGTGGTCATCATTATTAATATTATGGATATGTAACTCCATGAATCGAAAAAGCTAAGTTTAATATTGTAAAAAGGACAAAAGCTAATTTTACTTCATCATTTGAAGACGATGACTACGTGATGTAGATATTGGCGGAAAATTATGGACAACCTATAGTTAATACATTAACATCTACATCTACATGTACGAAATAACATGAAAAATGAAGCAACAAAAAAAAAACGCTACGCAAAAAATATAGAGATTCTTTTTTTAGACGAACAACACGAATTTTGAATGGTTTACACGGCGAGATTTTCCCTGGCCATTTCGATTTAATTAATCGACACCTTCTTTCCGTCCCTCCCTAATCTTCCTATGCTCGAGCGGTGCGTCTTAATACTATATATATATATCCCTTTTGCGCGCGCATGTTATTAAAAAAAAAAATTGCATGCTGCAATGTCACCGGGTTCGTTGCCGCAACGAAAGCAACGGATTCTATGGGTCGGGCCCTTAAACCAGGGCCCGCCTGATGATGGAAACTAATTTTCCTAAATGCGTTGCGAATTAAAATAAAAAAGCAAAACATAAATCGTGAAAAAAATTTGAATATGAATTTTTCATTTTTCATTTATTTAATTCTTTATTAACTTATTTCTCTCAAAATAATTATTAAAGTTTAATAAAAATTTTAGAACGTAAGAGCTCTCTTCGATTGACATGTTTATAATTATAATAAGTTTCATTTTATCTTCTAACTGATTTCTCCAAAAATCCACTGCAGGCTGAGAAGTTATTTCTACAGAAATTAACTTTAATTTTTTAATTTGACGAAATTTTGTTTTTATTGTCTTCTTATCGATTCTCACTCAATAATGTGACCAAGAATTAAGAATAGTGGAATAGCGCTATTTTCTAAATAATAAATAAATAAGAAACTTAGTTCCTGTTGATTTTCATATATAATTAAAATTACTACTGTAATACAGTGGCGTCTACAACTCCAGTCAGGCTGAACTATTTAGTGAACACCTTATAGGGGATACTACGACGTTTTCGGGCTCAGGCGCGGCTTATCCGGTTTTTGGTCTTTGGGGTCATAATAAGGACATGGCCCTCCAGGTTCGGGGTTGTGTCGTCGGGGTAACTTCTCGGCCAGCTCGGTCTTTGGCTAGCTGCCTCCAGTTTCGCAATCCAAGTTGGTTGAGGTCATCCTCCACTTGAGCTCGCCACCTAAGGCGAGGTCTTCCTTGACTGCATCTACCCTCTGGGACGGAATCGAAGATCCTGCGATCCGGAGCATTGTTGTCCATTCGCTCTACATGACCTAGCCATCTTAAACGTGATATGCGTATTTTTTTGACCAGGTCAATGTCGCTGTACAGCTCGTATAGTTCTTGGTTGAACCTTCTCCTCCAAAGCCCGTTAACGCAGATAGGGCCAAAATTCTTCCGAAGAATCTTACGCTCGAAACGACTAAGGATATCTTCATCCGCTTTAGATAGAGTCCATGCCTCGGCGCCATAGAACAGGACTGGGATGATTAGGGTCTTATACAGAGTCTCCTTTGTCTTTCGAGAGAGGGCTTTGCTACTCAATTGCCTTCCTAGCCCATAGAAACAGCGATTGGCTAGAGTAATTCTTCGCTTTATTTCTGACGAGATGTTGTTGTCAGATGTTTTAGCGGATCCGAGGTACACAAAGTCCCTAACTACCTCAAAGTTGTACCTGTCTATTGTGATGTTTTGTCCAATACGCCGGTGTTGTGTGTCCCTTTTTGTGGACAGCAGGTACTTCGTTTTGGCCTCATTGACTGCTAGTCCCATCTTAGCCGCTTCAGCTTCAATGCTAGCAAACGTTCCAGAGACAGCTCGCCGAGTTCTGCCAATGATGTCTATGTCGTCAGCGTATGCTAGCAATTGCACAGACTTGAAAAAAATTGTCCCACTACAATTGATATGCGAGTTTCTTATAATTTTTCAAGTATTAAGTTGAAGAAACCGCACGATAGCGCATCACCTTGTCGGAATCCTTTTTTGACGTCAAAAGCTTCTGTGAGGTTAGTACCAACCTTGACGGAGCAGCGAGAGTTCTCCATGACGAACCCTACAAAACGAAATAAGAACAACGAATTTCATATGCACGTGGAATGTTAGGTCTCCTAACAGACCACGTGCAGTCGAACAACTAGCGGAAGCCCTTGATTGCTATAAGACAGATATAACCGCCAATGAGAATGATATATATTATTTATTCCTTTTATATGATAATTATTGTACTAGTTTTAATATTTAAATTACAAAACCAATGAATACAACATTTTCTAAATCAATAAAAAAAAAAAAATTATATTAAACTAGGGATCCTTACTTTGCAAATTATATTAGCCACAGCAACGCGTGGCCGGCTCTGCTAGTGAGAAATAAATTTAAGACACGTAAAGTAGGCCTAAGAAATGGGAAAAAGGCAGGTAATATGCGGATAATGTTATTATATATTAAGTGGATGGAAACTGCGGAATAAGAACGAATAACAGACAAATTCTTCTTACCAGATAGGAAGCACACTTCTTACTTTTATATTCATATTTTATCTATCTTTATATTCTATTCTATATTCTCTATAGCCTTTGAGTGCCAACAAACCAATTATTTCCATTTTCACTTCTCTTATAGTATATTATTAGATCTAAGCCAATTGTTAATATTATGTTCAATAAAAAATAAAATTGAATTTACTTGAAATTATAATTTTCTATTTATTTTGAATTTGGTTACACTAACTGATGAAAATCAGCAAGAACAAAAAAATTTAACTTGTGCTTCGAAGACGGCGCTGAGCTCAGTTGTAGTAGTGTTTATATGTTGGTGAACTAAGGCCGTGTGTCAATTGCGTTATAATGCTGGCTAAATTTGATCCCCTGGCTGATTTTTGACGTTTGCATCAAAATGGACACAATTTTAGCTCTTTGTCAATTGGATTATAAAAGATGTTTTTTACACACTATTTGCCTTTATTTCCCACATAAATAGTTATTTTTTCCTTTGCAACAAAATGTATCTTAATCAAATTTATTACTATTTTATACGAAAAACAGCTTAAAATTTACCAAGACAAAAATTAACTCACATAAATTCAATTCTTACTTGTTTTTAAATTAATTTTGAAACAAAAATCCCAAATCTCTGTAAAATAAATCCCATCACAGATAATTAATTTACTAGTCTATGAACACTAGATTTAACTAGATTTTTATTTATTTATTGTCTTCTCTCTAACACCTACACAACCAATAGAAGACGTCAAAATTTTGCCGAATGGCTTAAATTTAGCCTTCTCTGGAGCAGGTTAAATAATATCCCATTTTAATCAAATTCAGCCAGCATTTTAACGCAATTGACACACGACCTAAATCACGAAAATCAACTAGATTCTGAGGAAAATTCTTCTGATTTTTGTTGTGTGGTTGCCAAATGCTGGGAATCAATAATTTTTACGATTTTTTTTTATTTCTCGTATATAAATCTGAAATGTCTGGTTGGATAAAAAATAAGGTAACTTGTGGTAACCTGCTCTGTTAATATTTTCCTTTTTTGACATATTCATATACACACCTGACATATTCAATCATATTCGATGTGATTTTTTTTTTTGAACAGCCTCATTTATTATAAAGGGTTTTTAACATAAGTTTTCAATTTATACTTTTAGGGGACCATTATGAACTCCAGTTCAATAAAACGAAAAACACTCCAACAGCGGAATCTTATAGTAGTAGTAACAACGAGCAGTGTAGTGTCAACAAAAGCGCTGTCGGTTCTTGTCTTAAAAAAATCAATACTAGTAGTAAAGCCCAGGAGGAACAACCATCTACATCTGACAAAAAGCCAGAAGATCAACAGCAACAACAACTCATTCTACCGTCGACGGATTTTGATGAAAGCTGTACCAACAGCCTACAGCAGCAAAGACAACGAAAATTTTATTCTCATCGACAGAAAAACAACGGGAGCCCCCTTCTTGAGGCCAAATCCGAAGAACCGGCTCTTCGTTCACCATCATTCAATAAAAAAAATTACACCGACACCGATTTACCATTGTGTTTGTCAAAACGGCGCTACAGAAACTATCGTCACCGAGAACCGAACTATAATCGTCGAAGTTCAGAAGGCTCCAGGCTTCAGCTTCAGCAACATCAACATATTGCCGAGGAGAACATATGCAAGTGCAAATGCTGTGGTTGTCGAAAGTCAAAACTTGATACCGAATCAAAAACTAAAAGTCACTCATCCATCTGCTGCCATAGCAAAAAGAAAAGACTTAGAACAAATTCCAGAAGGCAATACCTCGAATGCAAAGAAAATCCGACATTTACTGCTGCTCCTACAGAATTTCGAAGTGAATACGATCTTCGAAATTCAAGAAGTGACGACGGCGAAGACGAAGACGAAAAAGAGGACGACATTGTTGTTTTATTTAATAAAAAAAGAAACAAAGAAAAATCAAAAGAATTCAGCGAAAAAGAATACGCTGACGAAGGCGCTGAAAAACAAACAGAAGATCATAGTAAAACACAAAAGAAAAGAGAATCAAAGAACTCCAGTTTTAGCGACGACGAAGGTGAAAAACGCCTCTTTGCTAAAACTAGCAATAGTTCTTGCAACAGTAGTTGCAGTTTTTGTTCAAATAGTAATAGTAGTTGCAATTGCATCTGCGGTTGTAACATTTGTGCCGAAGAAAATACAAGCCAACATTGCTCTAGCTCCTCTCATCCAAAAAATGTCGAGCTAGAACCAATTGTACCAATTCACCTGCCTCATATAACAAATAAATCATTACCATTAAGCAAACGTCCTTACAAAGCGGAACAAGAAGAAATCGATGATTTCGAAGACTTTACGCAAAATGTAGAATATCAAGAAGAAGTCGAAGAACTAGTTGACGAAGATAGAGAAGCTCTCTATAATCCTAAAGAAGAAGAAGAAAGTGATGAACAAAGAGAAAACATAGTAGTTAAAGAAAGGAGACTTTCTGAAGTGATTGATGAAAACGTCCACAACCAAGTACCACCTGATTATAGCAACAGACAATTTTTAGAAGATAATTGTAGTAGAAAAAGAAGAAAAAGTAGCCAAAAACAATTGACTTGTTATCAATGTTACCCCAAGGATTCCAATCAATTTTACAATAACTATTCTAGTGCGAGTAAAAATAGTAAAACATATAATAGTAGTCGAATAAATCTAAGTAATAAGCCAGCAACTACTGATAGCGGTGTTGTTGTCGGCGACGGCAGTGTTTCTATTTTACCGACAAGTCGTAGTGTTAACTTTGACAGTGCTTTATTGAAAGCAGCAACTGCATCGGCATTAGGGCAGCGAAAGTGTTCCGTTAAAAGTACCAATACTAATAACAGTGATTATTCTTCTTCACGGCATCGTCGACCAAGTGGTGCCGGAGGAAGTAGTAGTAATAGCAGCAATTGTAGCATCACTGGTGAAAATAGTACTATTTGTGGATTTGGTTTTGGGGTGATTAGTAGTTTTATCGGTAGCGATTACTATAACCAAGACGACGACGTCGATGATATTGTCGGTAATCAAAAGCTAGTTGATGTTACAGACGACTTAACGGATTGCGATAGCTTTAGCGAGCAGCATAATTTCTCCGATGCCCCAACTGAGGATATTCTAGAAGCGGAAGACGGAGACGGAGAAGACTACTATCAAGACGACGACGATATCGACGACGACGACGATAACGACGACGTTCTTCGACGGCGATGTCAAAGTGATATAGATATAAGTAGTGCTATCGGCTTCGGTCGCACCAACCGAAATAGTTTAAAAAAATACGCGAATACAAAAGAACGACCTCTACCGTGTATACAGGAATACGATTCAATAGAACCACCAAATTTCAGTAGACCCAGAAGTGCTGAAGTTTGTCAGCATAAACGGCGTTCATCATTTTTGTCACATCGCAAAAATTCCTCACCCTGTACTGTGTGGCCGAATACAGTAAAAGTATCTGCAGTCATGAATGCGGTAACGAACAATAACGGTGCCAACGGTGGCACCGGATTGATGGGAAACCGTAATGAAGATGGCGCAATGCCACAAGGTGGCGATAATATAGATCATATGAATGGGGCAATCGGTGAGTTTAGTTTTGAAAATCTTATTATTGAAATAACATGTTGTATCTTTTGATTTTCAGTGGCAAGATCCTGTTTTGTGCGTTTTCGACTCTAAGGCATATTTCACCCATACCCTACGATTCCATTAGATTTATTATATCTCATAGTTTCACGATGCACGTTGCCGGTAGCCAGTTACCGGGTATGTGTGAAATAAGCCTTAGGCCCTTTCGTATATTTTTTTTCATCAATTTTACTGTCATAAGCTTTTCGAATGAATCCAATATGAAGCTGGAATTGAAAGATCTTCCAGAAAGGTTATAATCATACTAGCCTTTGCTTTGTTTAATTTTCTAAGTTCCAATTCAAGCTAAAAATACAAAACGAAAATGTCAAAAGTTGTCACTCGAATCATCGGTGATGCAACATTGTCTTCTTGAATAATCCATGTAAATACTTGATGATTCTTGTACTGCTAGGATGCCCTATGTTGAATTTCCCTTATGCCTTCTGTTTAAGCAATAGCATCAGATCTGAGTTTTTTTTAAATACATACCCTTCCTTACCTTAGGTGGCGCTACACCGGGTGGACCTAGGCCTCAACCAACAAACTTCTCCCGCCAGCTCGGTCTCTAGGTAGCTGCCTCCAGTTTCGCACGTGGAGTCGGTTGAGGTCCTCCTCCACTTGTGTGCGTCACCTGAGTCTCGGTCTTCCTCTACTGCACCGTCCCTCTGGAATGGAAGATTTTTCATTGATGTCCATCCGCTAAATATGACCCAGCCATCTGAGACGTTGAATTTGTACTTTTTTGGCTAGGCCTGTGTCGCTGTACAGCCGGTACAGTCCTTCATTGTATCTTCTTCTCCACTCCCCGTTAATTCATACGGGACCAAAAATCACCCGGAGAATCTTTCTCTGGAAGAAGCCTAGAGCCCTTATCCGCCTTTGACAACGTCCATGCGTATGCACTATAAAGTTGCACTGGGATGATGAGGGTCTTATGAAGGCACAATTTAGTTGCCCGAGAGAAGGCTTTGCTACTCAATTGCCTTTTAAGCTCGAAGAAGCAGCGATTGGCGAGAGTTATTCTTCGTTTGTTTTCAGCGCTGGTAATGTTACCTGAGTTAATAGCGAAGCCAAGGTAGACAAAGTCCCTAACTATCTTAAAGCTATAACTGTCTATGGTTATGTTTTGTCCAAGACGTCGATGTTGAGTGTCTCTTCTTGATGACAGCATTTATATAGTGATTCTTTTTTTAACCGAACAACACGAATTTGGAATAGTTTACCCGGCGAGATTTTCCCTTGCCATTCTGATCTGCAAACATATAAAACCAATGTTAATCGACACCTCCTATCCCTCCCCTCTCTATCTTCATAATGCCCGCTCAGTGTGTTACATTAAAAGGGAAACAAATAGTCCTTTGTGCGCGCGTTAATTATAAAAAAAAAGTA
Organism: Platycheirus rosarum; assembly: GCA_963971375.1. Taxonomy (NCBI): domain Eukaryota; kingdom Metazoa; phylum Arthropoda; class Insecta; order Diptera; family Syrphidae; genus Platycheirus; species Platycheirus rosarum. The sequence goes on from OZ020511.1 coordinate 3,141,584, forward strand.
TCACAAAACTGGACCTTGTCTTAAATTATAAAAACAAAATTGGAATAATTGCAAGAAAACCGAATGGGTGGTTCTACTTTTAGGAGACGGCACTGCCAGTGTGATGGGTGGCGGTGGAATCGGAACCCCAAATATTGCCGAAACTACAAATGGCACAACCATTGGGCCAGCACAAAAGCCAGCTTCATCAGCCGCCCAAAAGAAGCCTGTACGACGGGGTGGCAAACAACAACCTGACAGACCCGTAAGAGCGTTGTTTTGCCTTGGGGTGAAAAATCCTCTCCGGAGTTTGTGTATTAGTATTGTTGAATGGAAGTATCCTTTTTTAATGAAAAAACAACAACTTAATTCTCTTAAACTAAATTATGTATATTGTTTATTTTTTTTTTATTTTTTTCGATTTTTTTTTTTAACTAAGTTTCTGTAAGGCACACTGCCTTTTAGAATGCAACATAACGTTGCACGACACTAGTTAGAAAAATTACAACAATTATTTTTTTTTTATATTTTTTTTGTGTGCTTTGGTAGGAAAAATTGTTATCCTTTCCTTAACTCGCTTAAACAAAAACATTGAACCTTCACCACAGACCATTCGAATATTTAATCCTTTTAACTATATTTGCCAACTGTGTTGCCTTAGCCGTATATACGCCGTATCCTTTTAGTGATTCAAATCAAACTAATGCGTATTTGGTAAGTTTAAAAAAAAAAAAAAAAAAAAAAAAAAAAACATCATCCACTCCTTGCTAACGCTGTACAAAAAAAAGGAAAAAAGTTAAAAAAAAATTATATCTTCCCACAGGAAAAAATTGAATATGTTTTTTTAGTCATTTTTACTGCAGAATGTGTTATGAAAATCATAGCCTACGGATTTCTGTTACATAATGGTGCATATCTAAGAAATGGATGGAATTTGTTAGATTTTTTTATTGTTGTTATAGGGTAAATATGAAAAATATTTTAATTTTATTCTTAAATCTTAATAATGCCATTCATGTGTCTTAATTTCACTATGCATATGTCACAAAAATAATATAAAAAAAAAAAAAAAAAAAAAAAACTATTTCTTAAATCATTTCGCAGTATGATAAGTACGGTGTTATCAAATTTAATGAAGGAGGGATTCGATGTTAAAGCCTTAAGAGCATTTAGAGTACTTAGGCCATTGAGATTGGTATCGGGTGTGCCAAGTAAGTAGTTGATATGAAATAGTTGAAAAAATATATTGCTCATTGAAAAGAACACCGTTATAACTCAAAGAACGTCATTCCGCGGACAACGAAATTAAAAGTTAGTTGGGGTATATTTAAAAATCATATTCATTTTTATCAATTTTTTTATATTTTATGTTAAAGGCCTATTAATTGCAGTTCTATTTAATGCAAACAGTTTTTTTTTATTATTTTTTATAGTAAGAAAAAATATAAAAAAACAGTAAAGAGTTGCATTTGTGACGTTATAAGGATTAAGACATATTTGAAATGTGTCACAAGTCGAAATGTAACGTTAATTGCACAACAAAATTATCTGTTTGCCACATAATACTATAATCATGACATAAGACACAAATTTTTGATTTAAACATTAAAAACCTTAAACCATTAAAAAAAAAAAAAAAAAAAAAAAAAAAAAAAAAAAAAAAAAAAAAAAAAAAGTTTTTTTTTTGAAAAATATTTGAAACAATACGAAAAACCTCGATATTTTTTAAATATTTATTTGTATTCATTTTTTCATTACATAATAATGACATCTTCTTAAAATACTGTAAATTAAAGTTAATGCAATTACAAAACATTTTTATAAATTAAATTATAAAGAAAACCTTTTTTTACCTTCAAAAGACACTCGGTAATAAACGGTACGGAGTAGTGTGGGACTTTTACCACACTAAAACCGCAGGTGAATCAGGATCCCCGTATGTCACAGCATTCAGATTATTCCAAACTTACTACGGTATGATTCGGGTATCAGAAATTGGTGAAGCATCCATTAGACCATTAAGGTCTAATGAAGTATCCTGATAATTCTTATATGAAAGGCTAGTATTAAAATGAGGAGGTAGGAAAAATAAGATTTATCAGGATCTAAGATTTTTCGTGCAAATGACTATTTGAAGTCACTAGCGAAAAAAATGGCGATGTTAGATGGATCATAGGATGATTAGTTGTTTTAGAGAAGAGAAGGAGCGAAACCATTGTTTTTCTTTTTATAGTTAATAAATTTATACAACGAATTTAGGATCCGTTAATAAATTTGCTTGGGTGGTGGAAGCAAAGTCATTGTAGATTTAAAAAAAAAAAAAAAAAAAAAAAAAAAAAAGTGACAGTCCTCATAACGACACAAGTGGCCTCTAGCTTTCAATTATTCCGTTACAGAAACGATGCTATTCCACAAAAAAGTTTATAGAAAATGAGTTTGAACTGTATCACTAGGTCAAAAATGTTGATTTTTGAGTTATGACGGTGTTCCTTTGCAATGAGCGATATATATTAAAAAAAAAATATATATATAAACTGACATTGTAAATAGGTCTTCAGGTTGTACTTAATTCAATTCTCCGTGCCATGGTGCCTTTATTGCATATTGCTCTATTGGTCTTATTTGTGATTATTATTTATGCTATTATTGGATTAGAATTATTTTCGGGAAAATTGCACAAGACGTGCCAAAACAATGTTACAGGTAGGAATCAAAAATCCAGATCCCTTGAGCATGTTAAAAAAGTGCATGTTTTAACCTTTTATTTATATGCCTTGGCCCTATCCATCAACCTTCAACACATCCACTTAATGCTTGCTATGATCCTGTGTGCAGGAGAATTAATGGAAGACGCGAATCCATGTGGCAGTTCTGGATATCACTGCCCACCAGGATTCGAGTGCTATGACCAATGGGAGGGTCCTAACTACGGAATTACTAATTTCGACAACTTCGGGCTGGCCATGTTGACAGTGTTTCAATGTGTAACACTAGAGGGCTGGACAGATGTGCTTTATGATGTATAAAAAATCATAATTTTTACAACCGTGTGTATTTGTTTATTATTGTCTTGTTTTTAGATCCAGGATGCCATGGGAAGTACTTGGCAGTGGATTTACTTCATTTCGATGGTTATATTGGGAGCGTTTTTCGTAATGAATTTAATTCTTGGTGTGTTGTCCGGTGAGTTTTCCAAAGAAAGAACGAAAGCGAAAAATCGCGGAGACTTCCAGAAGCTCCGTGAAAAACAACAAATCGAAGAAGACCTACGTGGCTATTTAGATTGGATAACACAGGCCGAAGACATAGAACCCGAGGCCGATGGGAATCTGATTCAGGATGGCAAACAGAAGCAGCCAAATGAAATGGACTCCAACGATCAACTTGGGGAAGAGGGCCAAGAGCAAATGACAGAATCCTGGATGCGAAAGAAGAAAAAAGAAATGGACAGGGTGAATCGAAGGATGCGAAGAGCTTGTAGAAAGGCTGTCAAGTCTCAGGCTTTTTATTGGTTGATTATAGTCCTAGTGTTTCTGAATACTGGTGTGCTTGCTACCGAGCACTATAAGCAACCTCCGTGGCTGGACGAGTTCCAAGGTAAAGAAACAAATTACAATAATCCCAATTACTACCGAAAATATCCTATTGTTAATGAAACCATTTTTTTTTGTATTTATTTAAGAATGGACCAATATATTCTTCGTGGCCCTGTTCACTTGTGAGATGGCCCTTAAAATGTACAGCTTAGGTTTCCAGGGGTACTTTGTGTCGCTTTTTAATCGCTTCGATTGTTTCGTAGTCATCGGTAGTATAACAGAGATGATATTGACTAACACCCACATAATGCCACCCCTGGGTGTTTCGGTGCTGCGTTGTGTTCGGTTGTTGAGAGTTTTCAAAGTGACAAAGTGTGTCTACTGATTTATCTATCATATTAGTGGTACAAATATAAATTACATCTTTTTTAATTTTTTTTATAGATATTGGCGATCTCTTTCGAATTTGGTTGCCTCATTGTTGAATTCTATACAATCGATTGCTTCGTTATTGTTACTTTTGTTTCTGTTTATTGTTATTTTTGCCCTGCTGGGGATGCAAGTTTTTGGCGGGAAATTTAATTTTGCCCTCGAAGAGGAAAAGCCTCGTTCGAATTTCGATAGCTTTTGGCAGAGTCTTCTAACTGTGTTTCAAGTGAGTTGTGATAGTTGTTTGATGATAAATAAATAGAAGAGCAAATAAAAATTTAATAAATAAAAAAAAAAAAAAAAAAAAAAACAATACTTCAGATACTCACAGGTGAAGATTGGAATGCCGTGATGTATGATGGTATTCGCGCATATGGGGGTGTTGCTTCGTTTGGCATACTAGCATGCATTTATTTCATTATATTATTTATTTGCGGTAATTATATACTTTTGAACGTATTCTTGGCCATTGCTGTGGATAATTTGGCTGATGCTGATTCACTGACAACAGTTGATAAAGAAGAAGAGGTTAATATTTGTTTTGTGCACTTTTTGATGCTATATGTATTTTTTGTTTTGTAAAAATCCAGACTGATGAGAATAAACAAAGGTCACATAGTCCGACGCCAGTTAGTGAACCTGAAGATGAAGATGACATAGATGAGGATGGACGAAATATGAACGACGAGGAAAATATGTAAGTTTATAAGGTTTTTTCTTCTGCAATTTCTAATCAAAGTTCTCATATATAAATTGTCAATAAATAGTACTAGTTCATTTCCTTTAACTTTTTGTCTATTGACCCCAAACAAACCATGAGACTTTTGTTTTTGAAAGTGGGAGGTAAAACGTAAAAAATATTACTAAGTCGTTAGACTTGACGTCTGAGCATTGTGAACCGGAATTTATGCGAAAAATTTCATGTTGAAATGCCAAGCCAAATTGAGCATAAATCAAGTGACAGCTGTTAAAAAGACCGCTAGTTAAAATACTGTTGCCAACTTAAAGTTCTATACCTGTAAAAAAAAACACCAACAAAACACTAAAAAAAGGTCCAATTTTCGATGACATTTCCACCATTTGTGACCGTATATCGGCAATAACGAGACGCATGTTGTCAGTCTATTTATGTTTAAAATAACAAACTGAGCATAAATCAAGTGACAGCTGTCAAAAAGACCAACTCCGAAAAAGTATTGCCAGATTGAAAACCACACTTCTAAAAAACACCCAATAGTTCTTAATATATGCTTTTGAGAAACGATCAAAGGCTGTAAGTTAATTAAAAAAGTTCCACCCCCAACAAACTATACCATATTGAAGCTTGGACTGAACCAACCCATAATAAATCGTTTCAAGCAGTTTCCTACAACAAGGCTTACTAAGGTGAACCATTATAAATGTGGCAGATTCTAGGTATTTTTTAAGAGAAAGAGTATGTGCTTTCTAATTAATACATTTTCAATTATAAAACAATTGGTAGAACATTTCATATCAGAATTAAGAGTTTGTGTTTAATTTGACAAAGAACAATTGTCAGAGTTCATTGAGTTCATGTTGTGGATGATTTTGTTCAAACAAAGGCAAGTTGAAAATCATGACTTTTGTTTTTCGCTAATAACAAACTTATGTATTCTAAGCCAGAATCTATGTTATATTTTTTTTTTTGAGCAACTAAATTCAAAGTACAAGATATTGAATATACCAGAGCTATGTCATCCGCAAGACCAGAAACTTTTCCTTTTAAATTTAAACTAAAGAGGGCGTTAATATAAACAAGGAATAAAATTGGACTAAGAACAGAGCCTTGAGGCACTCCAATATTAGTATCAGGGCAATCGTTTCCCCAATTTTCAAGCATTGTTTTCTATCATCAAGAAAAGAAGCGAATCCCGGTGTGACACCACCTGGTAATAAGAATAGCCTTAATTACTCCTTACAACATAAGCTACCTGCCCCGAATTTGAAAAGACCTTTACAGGCAGTTAGCTGATGTCTTAAGGAGTAACAAAGGCTAATTGAATCACCCCTTGGTGGCGCTGGAGTCGTTTCACAAGCTGTCTGCCAATTTTTTTGAGAAGTAACGAGCTATTTTGATAATTTATTAGCACTTCGACACGGCGCGCCGGGGTCGTTTTTTCCAAAAATGTATGGTATACCTTTTTTTTTATAATTTGCACACGCTTAAGGGATTTGAGCTATTCTTTTGATGTCGGTGGACACAGCGCGAGCTTAGGAAAAAAGGAGAGGGTTTAATACCTGAGCAACGCCGGGTGGGTAGCTAGTAGAACATAAACAAACTCAACCAAATTATAAAGATATAAACTTAAATAGGTTTTATGCACTGCTGAGTGGATTTCAACATTTTTAGTATGGCGCGCATATATATTGGTAAATAGTATAGTCTTACCTTGAATTTGGTATACAAATGTACCTTAAAACGGCCCTCTTTTAACTAGGCAGCCATATATATTTTCTTCTATCTCGTCGAGCTCAAATCTCATAGGCAGGCCGTGTACATTGTCTTTCTCCTGAGTAAGCCTATTAGAAATATGCTCCAAAAACCATTGAGGGGATGACCTAAGTGATCCGACGATAGTCGCCTCTCCGGCTAGGACATTTATAGAAACATTTACCTCTCTTGAGCACCGTCGCGTCGTCATAATGTTTCTTGCCTTTCATTATTTTATCGCTTTATCTATAAGCAATGCTCTAACGACATATATAACCTTTCTTGAAACGAAAGAAATTCCCATAAGTTTCCCACCGATTTCAAGTTGAGACGGACAATCGAATACAGCAATTTTTTCTTTAACCAAACCACACGAATGTGGAATTTCTTGGCAGACTCTGCTTTTCCCTCCCACTTTGAAATGCAGAACTACAAACCAAATGGGTATCGTTACATCCTCATTTACTTCCTTACCGCTGTGTTCTTAGTAAATACATAATAATGGTAGCCAACACCCCAATAAGGACTTGGCAACTTCTTTTTTAAATAAAACGCAAACCATTTGAGATATTTCAAACAAATTATTATCGGCTTGAAGTACAATCAAAACAAGGAACTCGACTTCGTTCATATGGCCACCGCGGGCACGTTTGCAGCGGTCGATTCGTTGGACCCAATTTTCGATAATTCGGCCACATATATTTCGGCTGAAACGGCCCCAATGAAAACGAACGAAGCGGCCAATCGACTGGTCCATTTTTTTAGATAACACGCTCATCAAACTTACTCTTAAATAAATCGATTGTAAGGTGTGCTGTGTGGCTTATGGCACCATCCTCTTGAAACCACATGTCGTCCAAGTCCATATCTTCTACACCGCCGGCATGCAAACCGCACCAAACAGTTATTTTTCGCATATTTTGCTTATTGAGCCCAAAATGATCTTCTTCACTGCAGAAGATTTTGCGATTAAATTCAACAATTCAACGCTCTTAAAGTTGCCGTCACCGACTCCGAACTTCGGTAGAAACATTGCTCGCTCGTGTACTCTACCATGATGAAAATGTTGAGTGTACTGAATAAATTGACAATGACAGTTTGATGATTAGTAAAAGGGTGCGTTCACAAATTAAATTCAAAGTTGTCAAGTTCCTATTGGAAAACGCGATTTTATTAACAAACAAAAACCAACTCTCTTCTTTTACTTTCTCCATCAGGGACGACGAAGAGACTCTCTCAGAAATGAAAATTCGTCTTGATAACGAAGAATACGAGGAGGAAGAAGAAGGTAATGTATTTTATTAAGTTTTAATGTTAATTTTGTTGCTTTTTGATTATACGACTCTAATTGAAGAAGTCAGAAGTAAAAAGATTTTTTTTAAGAATTCCTAAAATATAATTATAATAACACCCAAACAAATATACATAAAAGATTAATTTAAACACTTAAATAAAATTGTTGCAAATACACGCATAAAAATAATTCGAATGCAATGCAGAAGTAGTTCACGACCAAATAACAGCACGCCCCCGACGAATATCCGAAATCAGCGTTAAGAAGACAAAAAAACCCATTCCCCATGGCTCGGCGTTCTTTATATTTTCATATAAGAACAGGTAAAAATAACAACAAAAAAATCCATTTTTGCAACAAACTTTAGTCTGCAAGCATTTAACCAAATAAGTAATTAAGTGAACAAAAAAAAAATACGAAAAAAATAATAACAACATCATGAAAAAAGGCGTTTGTTTGGTTTAGGATTTATATGTTTTAATTCTTAATATTTAATATTAATTTAAACTAAAGTCATGTTTTTATTTTATGTTTATATACAAGAATTTATAGCTTTTTGGAAATATTTCGGATTTGCTCTCTTAAAGTATGGAAAAACCTGAGGACCAGAGCATCCCATATTTCAATTTTCTTAAATATGATTTATTTTTAATTTTTTTTTTTGATAAAATTTATTAACAATTATTTTATTATATTTTTTCTCTTTCTCTTTAATTCTTCTATCTTCATTGTCTTCAATGTCTTCTGTAATTTCATTCTCAATGGCACTTTAAATATGCACTGTGTATGTCCAAAAAAAAAAAAAAAAAAAATACTTTCATAATTGCGGCGTTTTTTAACACACAAAAATCCTCACCTAAAAATACGAGCAGAAGACGGTATCGTTTCAGCTCGTCCAAGGCGTATGTCAGATTTAAATAACGCTCCAACAAAAATTCTGCCAATTCCGCCAGGGTCGTCCTTCTTCATAATGTCGCAAACAAACAGGTTTTTAGTTATTTTTTTTTTAAGTTTAAAACCAACAGCAGTAATTTTATTGTGTAAAAATGTTATTTATATAAAATTTAATTCTTTGATGTTAAAAAAATAATTGTATTGTATATTCTTGTTTTTTGGATATCTGATCTAATAGACAAATTTAATTAGCACTTCCTTTCCTTTTTATGGGGGATATCAATCTAAATTCAAATTAGTTTCTCAAAACATCCCTGAGCTACCTAAAGCTTGTACAAAAAGCAATTCGCATTGAAGAATTGGCAATTATTGATATTCCACTATAGTATCTTATAGATACATCTCCTCTTCCCTATGCAAGAATCCAATTCTCTAAAATTGGTCTCCATTTGGCGAATGATAAATTCCTTTAAAATATGGATGAATTTTTTAATAGTTTGTAATTGAATGTAGAAACAAAATGGGCATGATTGGAAAAGTTCCTTTTTTTAATTTAAATGTTTATCCTGAGCATAAATCTCTAATCCAATGCTGCATTCTTGCTGGAATTGTTAAACCAACTTATGTTATTACATCGGTGTTGCCATTTGATGCTATCATTTTTTGTTTGTTTTTCTTTCAACTCTCATTTTTGTAGCATGATGTAAGAAATTAGCATGATGCTTTAATTTTGTATTCTTTTTTATCTATGTTTATGTTTTAGTTTTTTATTTAACATTAAATTCATATTTTTTTTTTATATAAATCAAAACAAACATTAATAAAGCGTAAATAGTAAAGCATATTTTTACGTTGCAAAATTTGATTTAAGATTTAAATAAAAAATATATTTAAATTATTTTGTTTTTGAGAAACTAAAATGATTTTTTTTGTCTTCAAACAATTTCAATAAAAAACAAACTAAAAATGTAAGGTTTCGAGTGTTCTGCCATTGGTTGTGCAACCATAGTTACTTTGGGAACGTTATACTTTGTTGCATTATGTTTTCATCAGCTATGTTAGCTGCAGAGGATCCACTGGACTCGGTGGCACCTAGAAATTTGGTAAGCGTTTAATCCGGATTTTTACTGATGTCTGTTTTTTTTTTTTTTTTTGTTTAATTTTAAACTAATTCTTTTCAGATCTTGAATTATTTCGATTATTTTTTCACGGCTGTTTTTACAATGGAACTGGTTCTCAAATTGATTTCATATGGCTTTGTTATACATAACGGAGCCTTTTGCAGATCAGCGTTTAATCTTTTAGATTTACTTGTGGTCTGCGTGTCGTTAATATCAATTGGTTTCAGGTGAGTAAATATATATCCATCCCTCCATTATAACAAAATTAGTTTAAACCAACCTTTTTTAACCCTTTGATTATATTATTAATTAAACATTTTTTCGGGATCTTTTATCAATTTGGGATGAATAATTAGCAGACTTTGTGCCTTTGTGTCAATTACTTGGGAGTGTTTTATAATTTTTTTGAATCTATATGAAACACTCTACAATGACTTTGCTTCCAATAACTAAGCAAATTTAATAACGGATCCTAAATCGTTTTATAATTTTATTAACTATAAAAAGAAGAACGATGGTTTCACTCCCTCTCTTCTTTGCAACAACCAAGAATCCAATGATCCATCTACCATCGCCAATTTCTTCGCTAGTTACTTCAAACAGTCATTTGCACCAAAAATCTTAGATCCTGATAAATCATATTTTTTTTACCCTCCTCATTTCAATACTAGCCTTTCAAATATGAATTATCTGGATACTTCATTAGCCCTTAATGGCCTCCTTGAACTTAAAGACGAATATACTCCTGGTCCCGATTATTACTAACTTGTTCAAGCTGTCCCTTTCCACCGGATCTTTCCCCGATTTATGGAAAATATCCACTACCACATCAATCAATAAAAAAGGTCCCAAAACCAAGTTTTTAATTTATCGGCCCATATCGAAGATCTACCACAACAAATCTTGTTGAGTTCGTTACATATTCACTCTCTGACATGGAAAAAGGTTACGAAGTAGAGGTCATCACTACAGATTTCAGCAAGGCTGTCGAGAAAATCTCTCACAATTTAATTCTTTTTAAGCTTTCCTTTCTCGGTTTCAGTCTTAGCTTTCTTAAATGGATATCGTTGTATCTTGACAGCCGCCAATACAAAGTCCGTTTTCGTTCTGCTCTTTCAGTTCCTTTTGTAGCCACCTCTGGGGTACCCCAAGGTAGCCATCTTGGACCTCTCTTGTTTATCCTTGCCATTAATCATGTTGATTCCTTTATGCTAATGGTGCTAACATTTTCAAAGTGATCTCCTCTGGGCGTGATTCTCTCCTGCTTTAAAATTACCTCAATTCATTTGCCAATTGGTGTAATCAGAATTTTCATTGCCAAATGCGAGCTAGTTACGTTTTCGAAAAAAAAATTAAAGGCCTTCCCTCATATCTTATTATTTTCACAACCTTTCCATTAACCGCCTACAGGTTATCCGCGATTTAGGCATCCTCTATGGTTGCGAATTAAATTTTCACTCTCATATCGACAATGCTATATCAAGAGCTAAATCCGCTCTTGGTTTTATCAAAAGGTGATCCAAAGAGTTTCGGAACCAATTTGTAGCCAAATCTCTTTATATTTCCTATGTTCTCTCTGTAATATGCATCGCAAGTATGGACCCCTTCAACGTCGTTTTCTGCTCTTTGCTCTCTGAAGTCTTTTTGACCATAATTACTTCTCATCTCTTCCACCCTACCTTGACCTACTCAAAATTATAAATCTAAACCCGATTGAAGTCCGTAGAAATGTGTTTTACATATTTTTTATTCATCGGCTTCTTACTGCTTCTTGATTGTTCCTCTCTTTTTGATCTCACCTTGTTTAACACTAACCCACGCAACTAAAGATCATCGCGTCTTGGTCTCAATGAACCTCTGACCCGCATATTGAGTAAAATCAATTCGATCTCTACACTTTTCGATTTCAGTCTTCCAAGTCCTTGCCTGAAAGCCCACCTCTAACATCATCTTTCCTCCTTATAAGTTAAGTTAGTTTATTTTTTTTTTTTTTTTAAGTTCAGTTAAGTTGAAGTTAAGCTTGTATTAAGCACCACCAAAATTCAAAAAGTCCCTGCACACCCACAACCACCCGAAGATGTTTTATTTTATTTGTAAAAAATATATATTTATTCCGAATTTTCATGTTTGAATTTTACACTTAAAACTTAATTTATTCTCTTTATATTTTCTAAATAGTTCGAATGCGATTTCGGTCGTGAAAATTCTTCGTGTTCTCCGAGTCTTGAGACCTCTAAGAGCCATTAACCGAGCCAAAGGATTGAAGGTTCGTGTAAAATTTGTTTGAATTGTTTTATTGTTAAGCTTTTTTTTTCAATTCCTAACGAAATATATCTACAATTTTTTTTTTTTTTTTATCTTTAAGGAAGAGAAAAACTAACCAAAATCATAACAAAACTGCTATTGTTTTAAACAGAAATATGTTTTTTTTCTTGTTTTATTTTAAAATACCCAATCTATGGGACACGATGCAAGGGGCTACTTGTATTTTATTTTTGAACTATTCAAAATAATAATATAGTTTTCAGCCAAAAAAAAAAGGCAAAATAAAATTATTAACTGGAATATGTAGGAATAGAAGTTTTGTTTCGTACTAAAACCTGCTTCCCCCTGCCCTTCATATATGTACAATGCAAAAAGGGATGATCAACTAACATACCTACAATAGTTTTTATTCTAAATTTTATCTGAATTAATACAATTTATTTGAAATTACTATAAAAAATTTTTTTTTTTTTTTGAAACACATTTTTGTTAACAAATTTGTTTTATTTTTCCGTTGTTTTTTTTATAATTTTTTTTTTTATTTAACCAAAACATTATTTTAATATAAGAGTTTTTACTTTAACAATTTTGTTAAATTTAATAATTTGTGAAATATTTCTTTTTATGTTTTTTAATTATTTGAATTTTACTTTTTGATTTATTTTTATATTTCGAAAACAAACTACAACAACAAACAACAAACAAATTCTATTATATTATAGCATGTAGTACAATGTGTTATAGTCGCCGTTAAGACTATTGGAAATATTGTCCTTGTGACATGCCTTCTACAATTCATGTTCGCGGTTATAGGAGTCCAGTTATTTAAGGTAGGAACTGAGAATTATTCTCCCAAATAATTCACCAAATTAAAAATAAGAATTTCACAATGAACCCTCCTCGCCCTTCTACTTTGCTCTAGCTATGCTTTCTCATTTTTTTTTTTTAATTTGTTTTCTATTGCACTATTTTTTCTTTTGATTTTTTTTTAAGCGATAAGCTCATAAACTAAATAAAGTAATGCTTAGAATTGAAATTTTTTACCGACACACATATACCTTGTGAGATTTTTTTGAGCCCTTTATTCTTGGCAACTTTTGAATTGGTGTGTTTTCTTTTGTTCCTAATGGTTCACGGTTGCCAAGTTGTGTTATCAATGTTATATGAAAAAAAAAAAAAAAAACAAACAAACATTGCTTTATTCGCTTGCATTGTAGAGTAGAGTTAGAGAGGACTATGAACATAACTGTTTTCCTTTTAAACCTTACATTTTAGTTTAGTGTTAAGTTATAAAAATCTAGTATAACATTTTACCTTGTAAAAACGAAAATCGATAATATCATATCAGAACCAAGACATCTGTCAGCATTGACGCAAATCAGTATAGACAGAGACGGATTTATTGTTTTTGAGCTTTTAAAGGCTATTGGTCTCTTTCCTTTTGTTTGAAAACGCGTATTTTGTAATTGCAAATTTATCAATGAAATTATCAATGTTTAAATAAGTTATAGCCAGTTTAGTCTAGACCTAAATCCGTTCCAGTTTTTGTTGTGATATGGTGCCATACATTCGTGTATTTTCTAAAAAAAAAAACCCTTACCTAACCTGTTTTTAATATACAAATATAAATATTTTCTTTTTGATCCAAATGATAGTTGTGTTTATGTAAAAATATTAACTTCTATTAGTTTACAGTTATTAATCTTATATTACAAAAATGCAATTTTCGTTTATAACAGTCTTATAATTGATATATAGGAAAACAAAGTTGTTGTGGACAGGCAAAAATAATATATTTTTTTTTTTTGGTTTTGTTTTCGATTATTTTTTCAAGGGTTGTTGGTGTGATACAAAAAAAAAAAAAAAAACTGAATTAGGTTGAATAGTTAAAATAAAATCTTTAGTTTGTTTATAAAAGACTGTCAGTACATCGAAGATAGGAAACAGAGCTCTTGATCAAATCCGGGTAATGTCCGGTTCTGCAGCTACCCGGGTAGCCGGGAACAAAAATACCCGCGTATTTAGTATTTATATACTTCAATAGAACTTAATATTAAGATTTATATCTTTTAGATAATTAAGCCTTGTAATTAAATGAAAATAAAACATATTTAAATATAATAAAGTAGAGAAGAATATAACTTTTAAAATCTCCAAAAATGTGAATTTATGTATGTATCTTAATTGGGGTGTTTAATTTTTCCAAATTTTCGATTTTTCCTCGCTCGAATTCTTGATCCGACTCATATAGAAGGTTCATACGCCAAAAATCAGTAAAAATCGGTTATCATCTAAAGGTTGCACAGTTTGATGAGTTTTATGTCAAGTAGAGTGGAACTTCGATAACACTAACTACTAATACTATTATCCATTATTTTTAATGGTTCCCTTAATAGTTCCCTTCAAAAATTTGAATTTTAAACGCACATGGGATTTTTATTTATTTCAAGTTAATTATCTGAAAAATAGTATAGTAAGTGGTTTTTGTGTATCGTTTAAAACATTCAAGCATATTTTAATGTAAATATGAATAGTAGACGAGGAATTTGGTTACTCGAGAGGGTTCCTTGTGATAACTTTTTAGGAGCTCGACTTACTTCCAAGGAAACAGTGTTGTTGGTTTTTTTTAACACCATCACAAAGAAACAAATGAGACACTTTCGGATGCCACTAAATCGACAAGTATTCAACTGCAAGAAGTGTTGAAGAAGGCTAATAAACCATTCGAGCGGGCATTCAAAAACTTTATAAGGAATACCAGAATTTGGCAAAAGAGAAATCCAGAAATACGGGCACGGCAAATATGAAACGCCAACTCTGGAAAGGTGATCTTGAAGAACTATTTGATATTGCAAAGCAGAATGTAATGACCATGAAAGACGTGTTACAAGAAGATAAGAAATTCCTTTTATCAAAGAGAGAGGATCACTTCCTATAAGTAAACTGAAACCGCTCGATTGGACACTCACAGCTACATGGGTTCCTGAAAAACTCTCAACATGGCAAACTTCGTTCATTGCAGCTGCTAAAAGCCTTGGTCACGATGTCTCTGACATTTCTATATCACCGTCTACAGTTCATAAAGCTCGGTTGGCCAACAGAATCCAAATGGCTCAAAAAAATGAAGCAGCATTATTTGACGATCCTCCGCCTTTAGTTTTACATTGGGACATTAAATTTTTGCCATCAGTCGCACCCTGTAAGATTCTAGAAGACAGAGTAGCCATTCAATAGGTGGACCCATGGACGTATTATATATGGACTGCTAGTTGCCTACTTCAAGTTGGTTCGATTTTAGTTTCAGTTATTTTAGCGGGAAAAAAATTAAACCTCAATTTTGACATTTCATCCAGTAATCCCAGACTTTGGCAGCAGGTTTTCCCACGTTGCCATGTTAAAATTTCCTTTTTTCTCCTCGTGTTATTTAGAATATCCCACAATTAATTGATTAAAAATCCCTTTTTTCCTTCTAGTTAGCTTGGTTAGGCAAAAACCAATAAAACTGGAAGTTGTCCAAGATCTAAAAAGAACAAGAGGCAAAATACCGAAGATGTCGCACACTTCTATGGATGCAATTCAAAAGTGTCAGTTATGTTTTACCGGTTAATGCGACTTTTTGAATTTTTAAAAACAGATGTCGCAACCTTCTATGTCAACATTTAAGTAGTTATTTTTTTTTTCTGAAGTGGGTTCAGAGGAGCTAGCATCGCATTCTCAATTTTGGCGACATTTTTTTGACAATTGTTTTATGAAGCTGACATTAGATTAATACGTCCATGGGTGGACCGATTTAACCTGCGTCGCCATATCGTAGGCATTTCTTCCGATACTACGGCATCCAATTTGTGGGATTCTCTCTCTGTCTCTCAACAAGAAATTGTACATGACGACGTTAGACGAAGAAGATGCTCTTCTAGGTTTTCTAATCCCATCTTTCATTATCCACATCAATACCATCAAGTGCGGGCACAAAAAATTGGTTGTCATTATAGGTGTCTCCATTGACCGTAAAAGCTGAACTATCATGGTTGGAATGGTGCGGACGAGCCCGTCCGTAAATAAGCGAGAACAACTAATTCGTATCTTGTGCCCTAAATGGCGGATTGCTCCGTTTCGTCAAGTTTCGATGAGTTTTATTTACGGACGAAAACTAGACAGCTGGCTTCTGATGGTGAATGTAATCATTTGAATTCCGTCCATTATGGGTAGACGTGCTCATTTAAAAACGGATTGGAACGTTTCGGCCGGTTTTGACACTAGCTTCCGCTTGCTTCCGAACTTTATAGTTAGCCCTTAACGGTTGCACCGTTCTCATTTTCAACGAAATCAGAGCCAATGATGCCTCCGCTTTACAAGCCGCACCAAACTGTCACTCGCAATAGGTAGATTGGCTTCTCTAAGACCACGTGTGGGTTTTCTGAGCCCCAAATACGGCAATTTTGCTTATTAATTAATTAATAATTGGGGGGTACCAAGATGAAAATGAGCTTCATCATCATTTTGTACGGCATTTAATAATAATAATAATATTTTTAACTAAGTGTCTGTAAGGCAATTTCCGACCAATTGTCTCTGTTTTGGAAATAAATTTCCAACATATCCCAACGTTGCTCAAGCGTAAATTGATTCATTTCGTTCAGGGCAGATAATAATCTGAATTTTGTGATAAAATAGAATGACATAAGTATTGTCAGATTCGAAATAACCGTGGTTCAAAATTAAACCGATAGATGGCCCAGCCAGTACAATCAAGATGAACAAGAAAAATAAGAATGTAAGAGAAAAAAGAAAAAAGAAAAAAAGACTGAAAGAAAGAAAAATAGCAGCAAAAGACTCAGAATAAAACAAGCAGGATTTGAAGATATATTAACGTTAAAGATTCAATTTTAATGATTTGAAACATAAACTGGTCAAACTTAATGGCGCAAAATTATAGACAACCTATTTTTAATACATTAACTTCACACTACTTAAAATGCTTAGTTCTGCACTAAGTTTTTCTCGATTATAAACAAAAAAAAAAACCCTGCACTAGTTAAAATTAAATTTGAAAGTTTGAGAACCTTAGGGAGTTTTGTTGTTATTGGATTTAGGCATGGTTTGTGTTAATTTTTATTTTCAAAATGGCGTTTTGTGAGAGCGAGCCGTCATTCTCTCTGAGAGCTTTTAGTTTCACACTAAAAAAGATAATGCAGGGGATTCCTGGTATTAAAAATCTAGTTTCTCACTAATGGAAAATCAATTTTTGAGTAGTCTATAATTAAAGAACTACACTTTTAATGTTAGTGCCAAATTTTATTTGTTTTAATTTTCCGCCAATGACTTTTTACTGTTCTTCTTATTTCACGCGGAAGCAAATTCCAAAGGCGAGGCGTTGTAAGGCAGGTATAACGAAGGATTACGATTGAGTTGGTTCTATTAAACGACAGAAACTGAATACTGTTGTAGAGCTCGGTGGGCTGTTTGTTCTGAATAATTTTAAATAAATAAAGCACCATAGAGAAGCATGTAAAGTCGAGCATCTTTTTTGAGACGACAAGGCAAGTTTGTTTTTAGGGGTGAAAAAAAAGATTGCAGTTGTTAGACCATTCCAAAATGGCATTCAGGTCTTCATTTATATTGTATATGTAACTTTCAATAAGACCCAACGCAGAACTCTGAAGATACTGGACATCATAGGCAAACATTTGCACTTTTCTGTGGGGTATAGGCTGAAAACAGAAGTGGCCCTAGAATGGATACTTGAGGAACACCACGCAATAACGGAAGGAATTCACAAACCTGAGTTCCAGACACCACTGCTTGTTTCCTCCCATTTAGATATGACAATATATGAGCTGAACTGCTTCCGGACCAAATCTGAAATAGGAAGATAATTTATGACACAATATGTTATGGTCAATTTTGTCGAATGCTTTGGAGTAGTCAAGACGTACGTTTTTTAAAAAAAACGCATAAAATTTGCAAAATCTCATCGGTTCTTTATTTGAAACGTTAGATTGGTCCATGACATTTACTTTTTGAAGATAATTTCATTTAAATGTTGACCGCGGCTGCGTCTTAGGTGGTCCATTCGGAAAGTCCAATTTTGGGCAACTTTTTCGAGCATTTCGGCCGGAATAGCCCGAATTTCTTCGGAAATGTTGTCTTCCAAAGCTGGAATAGTTGCTGGCTTATTTCTGTAGACTTTAGACTTGACGTAGCCCCACAAAAAATAATCTAAAGGCGTCAAATCGCATGATCTTGGTGGCCAACTTACCGGTCCATTTCTTGAGATGAATTGTTCTCCGAAGTTTTCCCTCAAAATGGCCATAGAATCGCGAGCTGTGTGGCATGTAGCGCCATCTTGTTGAAACCACATGTCAACCAAGTTCAGTTCTTCCATTTTTGGCAACAAAAAGTTTGTTAGCATCGAACGATAGCGATCGCCATTCACCGTAACGTTGCGTCCAACAGCATCTTTGAAAAAATACGGTCCAATGATTCCACCAGCGTACAAACCACACCAAACAGTGCATTTTTCGGGATGCATGGGCAGTTCTTGAACGGCTTCTGGTTGCTCTTCACTCCAAATGCGGCAATTTTGCTTATTTACGTAGCCATTCAACCAGAAATGAGCCTCATCGCTGAACAAAATTTGTCGATAAAAAAGCGGATTTTCACATTTCGAACCGAAAACTGATTTTGGTAATAAAATTCAATGATTTGCAAGCGTTGCTCGTTAGTAAGTCTATTCATGATAAAATGTCAAAGCATACTGAGCATCTTTCTCTTTGACACCATGTCTGAAATCCCTCGTGATCTGTCAAATACTAATGCATAAAAATCCTAACCTCAAAAAAATCACCCGTTATTTCTTCATTAAACCAGGTATTATCAGTAAGTCTTGCAGTCCTTGTCTTCAGAGGAACGTGGGCGTCAAATAACCGAACTAGGTTACTTTCAATGAACTCAATTTGATCAGATGGAGAAACCATATAATAAACGCTGTGCCAACAAATTGCTCTGGTGTCAGATTCGAAAGCAGTCAAGTTCACATTCCTAAAGTCATGGTACTGAAACTTCTTTGCAGGTCTAGCAGGTGAAAAATCAAATGAGAGATGTATGAGGTCGTGACGTATAAAACCAAGTGCTGATAACTGATCATATATAATCACCTTATTGACGTCGGTAACAAAGAAAACATCGAGAAGAGTACTTGTGTTACGCGAAAAATGGGTTGGATTACGAACATTAACGGGGTAAAGATTGAATGTTCTCAAGTCGGCGGTCAGACTATATCAAGAAGAATCAGAAAGTAGGAAAAAAGATACTGAAATATCACAAAAAATTAAAAAAAAAACAAGAAGCAAGGTTTTTCAAAAAACTATTAAAAAAATTAAACATTAAAAATTAAAAATGTTTTTTTTTTTTTAATTGAGTTAAAAAAATTTATCTAATAATGAAAAAGGTTATTTAAAAATACAACAAGCCATTGCTGAAAGTTCTTAATTTTTTTTAAATACGCTTCCACTACGTTATCGGCATTACTGCATTATCGGTATATTTTGGACACTACTGGCAACACTGTTGATTTCCTTCATGTCATCTTTAAATCCTTCTGTCGATAACTCAAAGTTGTTTGTTATGACTGCATATCCATGTATTTGATGGGTACCCGAGATAAACGGGTCGGGTACAGGGCATTATAAAAGCTTGCTATATATACAAGGTGGGCAAAAAGAAATCACCCTATTGGAAGATGTTCTCATTTTTGCAAACTGCCGCCAATGTCAAATCTGTTTTGGGACATTTGGGGACTAGACAAATGCGAAATACAAATGAATAAGCCATGGAGCGATACATGAACCGACATGAACCGATATTCTGAATGCGGTGTTCCCGGATCGCCTCTCATTTTGGCGATTTGCACTGGCCCGCAAGATCGACCGATTTAACCATTTCAGACTTTTTTGTGGGTTTTTTTGAAGTCCCGTATTTACGTGAACATGCCCGAGACTCTGGAAGCCCTCAATGAAAACATTCGACACGAGTGCGAGAATCTATCGCCCGAAGTTCTCGGTTGCCCGAGAGAGTGCTTTGCTATTCAATTGCTTTCTTAGCCCGAAGAATGCTAGCCAAGCCCAGATTAACACATGCACTAAATGATGAGTCTCGGATCATAGACCGAAGCTTGCTTTAAGGTCACTTTGGCCGAATTTCTGATAGTGAAAAGAATGTTAACGAAGCCCAGGTTATCACATGCACTAAATGATGACCCTCGGGTTATAGAATGAAGCTTGCTTTAAACTCAAAATGGCAGAGTGTATGAAAAAAAAAGATCGTGCCTCTGGTGTTGGGATGAGATATCTGCACTATTATTTTAAGGATGACGTTGAAGAAGTCACATGACAGCGCATCGCTTGTTGTATATAATGTGTTTATTTTTATCGGAAATCCATGGACGGGTAAACATTTCATAGAGCAGTGGGTTGGAAAAGGCTCTCCAGACCTGTAGTACTGACAGTCTCTTATGAACACTCTAAAGATTACTTGGTAATTATTTCTTTTAACTTACAACTCCAGAGAGGGGTGACCTTGACATATTTAAATGTTGGGGTTATTCTGAACATGTCTATGTGATTTTCAAGGCGCGCTTGCACCTCCTCAATTTTTACTTGCGATTATAAGGACTATAAGGCAAGTTAAGGATTCATTAATATTATAAAAATTGAGATAACAACAAACATGACATTACGATCATAGAGAAGTGTAAGTAAGTGTCTGTCTGTCTGTCTGTCAGTATGTATAATGAGCTGCAGCCTAAACGTCTTCAGCGATCATTTTCAAACTTGGTGTGTGTGATTCTTTTGGCATTCCCCAGAGGGGAAATTGAAATTTTATTTTTAGACCTAAAAATAACGGTACCTGCCATATGACAGTTTAGGAAAATTTTATTTTTCTCGAAAATGGCTCCAACGATTTAGATGAAAAATGATGATTTTGAAGAGTCTATCAACGGGACCTTTCATGTAACGGTTTTATTATTTTTTGGCTTTCTCAGTAACGGCTCCATGGATTTCTGTCAAATTTTATATTTGAAAAGATGTAGATAGCTAAATTAATTTTGCATAGCAAAATTTCGAATAACATTTATTTTGTATTAAAAATTAATTTAAATTTTTTTTTTTTGAAAAATCAATATTTTTAAAACTAAACAAAAAATTTATTTAAAATTTTATAATTGCATGTATATTAATAAGCTCTAAGAAACTGCATACCAAAATTTAAAAAAAAACAGGATTTTATCAAAACCGGTCCTACAATTTTCGAAATAATTTTTTCATAAATTCTTCTTCATTTAAGACGTGCGATGGCGTACACTCCCTTTAGGGTTTGGAGTGGGTATGCGATAAAAAAATTAAGGAGGTGTAAGCGCGCCTTCAAAATTATATAGAAATGTTCAGATTGACCCGAAAAATGACTTAGGTTTAGGTCCTCCCCTCTCTAGAGTTGAAAGTTAAAAGACATAATTTCCGGTTACTTAAAAAAAAAAACGTTTGCAAATTCAAAGGAAGGATATATGTTTTTTGTATTTTTTTTTTTTTTTTTGTAACAAAAGTGGAATATTTTTGAAGCCGTTTAAGAATGCATTTACGAGTCAAAGCATTTTATTCGGTTTACGTTAGTTATGTATGTTGGAAAGTGAAGTGACAAATTGTATGAGCATTTTTTTTATTATTAATTTTTGAAGTTTTATAGTGCCACACATGTATTATGATTTATATACAAAATGTTGTTTTACGAAGTATGATGATTTATTTTTTTTTTGTTACGAATTACTTTTATTTAAATATTGCTTTTTCTCGTGTATGATTTTATTTATTGCATTAAAAATAAACAAATAACAATTCTTTATGCAAAACATCACAAAATAACCCCACAAATAAAATACCAAATCTTCTCTCTTTTTTACTGAAAAAGTAAGTAAATTAAATCCTTTCATATTACTGTCACATATCAAATTTACGTTTTGACAGCAATTCCATTGATATTTGTTATTGTTTTTACTTTTTTTCTCGGATATATTTGTAGAAAGAACTTTAAACTTTATTTATGTTTATTAAAAGGTAGATTTCATAATAAGAATCCCTCAACTCAAGTAAGCCCCACGCATTTATTATAATTTTTTTTTTTATTGAAATTGGTTTAAATAAATAAATACCAAAAAGCCAAACCTATCATTAAAAAAATCATTCAAAATTATCGATAGAAAATTATGCTTATAGTCAATAAATTATACTTAATTATTAATTCATTTAAATATTTTATATAAAATATTATTTTTTTACTTGAAATTTAAATTTAAATTTGTTTTCCTTTTTGTTTCTTTTCATACATGCACAAACAAAACTTAAAAAAAAAAAAATATTTATTTGTCATACGCAAAACATTTATTTAATGTTATTAAATTAAAAAACAAAAATGATTTTCTTGGTTTTGGAACATGTACCCGTCATATAATGAAAATATTCTATAACTTCAACAAATCACTTGCTTATCCCCTATTTTCATTAAATTTACCTTAATTTTTAATAAACAATGAATAATAATAAAATTTATTCAATCCAACAAAAAACAATCGACTATAAAATAGTATGTTGTAAAATGTGTGATAGTTGCAATAAAAACAATCGGCAATATAATGTTGGTTACCTATTTGCTACAATTCATGTTCGCTGTAATTGGAGTGCAACTATTTAAGGTAATATTTTTTTTTTTATTTAACTAAAGTTTAGGATGTAAAAAAATAATAGGATGTCAAGGGAAAATACAATGAAATTTTTTTTTTTATAAATTTAATCATTTTCCACTCTAGGTGTTGTCGATAACAGTTGTACACATTTAATTAAAATTAATTTATGTTCGTCGCATATTGGATAAAGAGCGTAACATCTAAAATTTAAATTTCTTGTGAGAACAGCATTTTTAACTTTTTTTTTTGTATAAATAAGAGAATATATTTATTTATGTTTTTTTTTCATTTTTTATCTTCCACGAGTACGAAGTGTAAAAATGAATAAACATTAGAAAAAAAATCGAACCGAAAAACGATTCCTTCAAAAAAAAAAAAAAAAAAATTGCTTTTGATAATTTGCCATTCTCTTTTTTTAAGAATTTGTATTTTAAACGAAAATTGTAAAAATTAAGTTTTTGTTTCTATCTGCGTTAGTGTTTTGTTTTATTTGAATTAACGAAATTTTTAATAACATTTTTAACTTTATCATTCTTTTGTGTGACCTTTTAGTGTTTTCAGAAATCACAACTTCATGAAAAAAAAACCTAATCAAAAACGCCTTGTGTATGTTTTTTTTTGTTGCTAAAGATGTGATGTATATATGTATTGTTTTTGAAAGAGTGTCAGGATAAACAAATGCCGTTAAAACAATAAATGTTGGCTCAAAAAAGGTTTACTTTTAACAATCATATTTTCTTCGGAGCATTGGATTGTAACCAGTTCGTAGAGGAATATGCCATTATATAAATTTAGTGGGGCGACAGGTCCTTAAGGAGCCAAGGCCTAGTGGCTTATACTCTTAACCATTCCTGTGTGTGGGTTGTGAATCTGCAGCAATGGAAGAGACCTACAATTTAACGCCGAGCTTGAACGGCTACATGAAATGCACTTTTTCGAGACACATTGTACTCTTGAAGGTTTTGTCAATTCCACGCAAGAGGCAGTACCCTGGAAAAACGGTGGCTCTGACGGGGAGTCAAACCCCGACCCTTCGCTTAGCAGCCCCAACCACTAACCACTGAGAAGGAGTGTTATCACTCCTCCTGTACTTGAGAGCGTAAATGAATTTATGGAACTAATCTTCTTTCGCACTATATCAGTCTCAAGAGTTTTAAAAGACCTTAACATACACAAATCTGCTGGGTCGGATAATATACCCGCTATTGTTCTGAAGAGTTGTACTTCAACGCTGGAAATTCCATTGCGGAAGCTTTTCCATCTGTCCTATTCCTCTGGCTTCTTTCCGAGTAGATGGAAAACAGCATTTGTCCAGCCTATCCAAAAAAACAGGCGAATCTTCTTCTCCTTCCAACTATCGACCAATTGCACTTACTTCCCTTCTTTCCAAGATCATGGAAACGCTGATTAACTGTCAGCTTAAGATATTTTCTTAATGACCGGCAGTATGGCTTTCGCAGCAATAGATCCACTGGTGATTTGATGGTATATCTCACCGAAAAGTTGAATCAATTTTAACATCGTTTCGGTGAAAGTAAGATTATTGCACTTGACATTTCTGAGGCATTTGATAGACCTTGGCATCTAGCGCTTTTATCGAAAATGCGTGCATTTGGACTCGATGAATCTCCTCTTCGTTGGATTAGTAATTACCTTTCGAACCGCTCAATACAAGTTGTGTTAGTCTGATATTCACCAAATAAATGATGGTGTGCCTTAGGGCTCTGTTTTGTCTTCGATTCTTTTTCTTATGTTTATCAACGATTTACTATCTGAAAGAACTAATCCAATAAATTATTTTGCAGGCGACAGTACTCTCAGCTTCTTATATTCGTTTTCAGATACACATTCAAGTTGTTCGAATGAGGAACTTCAACGGCAGCGCATGATAAGTTCATTAAATTCTGATCTTGAAGGCATTGTACAATGGGGAATAAAAAATCGCGAAGAATTTATTGCTTCAAAAACTCAATGTTAAAACATATCTCCAATGCCACATCGACGAAACTGAACACCTATCAGTTCTCGGTATGTCCACCTTCTGTGGAATGACCACATATTTGACGTCCGTCAAGAATGATTCCAGGTTATTCTTTCGAAGATGCAAGAAGTTCTTCAACCCATCTGATCTAACTACAGTCTCTTAAGCATAATTCGTCCAAAATTTGAGTATAATTTCAATATATGGGTAGGTGCTCCCATAACCCACTTGAGTTTCTTAGACAAAATTCACAAAAGAGCATTAAAAATGCTAGCTGACTCTACAATAACAGAAACATTTACATCTCTTGAGCACCGACGTAATGTTTCATGATTTTATCGCTATTTCTACAAATAATGCTCCAGCGAAATAGCCAGCTACATTCCTTCCCTTAAACAATTCAACCGTAATCCTCGCGCTGCAAGGAATGCCCATCAATTTACCTTGAACCTAACTTCGGACATACAGTCAAATACATGGATTCTTTCCTTAGCCGTACCACACGAATGTGGAATGCTTTGCCAGACTCTATTCCCCCTGCCCCCCCCCCCCCCATTATGACTTGATGTAACTTCAACAATATGGCCGTTATCAACTGTGTAAGTTTGAAGCTAAATTTTTAAGTATCAAATGTTGTAGATATACGACGATAAACCAAAACTAATTGGAAAAATACTGTAAGGAATTCATCAAGATCGTCGCTGCCATTTTTGAGTTAAAAAAGCTTTTCACGAGAATATTAACTAACAGCAATAACAGCTGATGATGATGGTCTTTTTGACCTGAATTCTTCCTCAGATCCTACTACTTCTTTATGTTAACTCATTTAAACTGAACCAATTTTAATGAAATAT
Source organism: Platycheirus rosarum (assembly GCA_963971375.1). Lineage (NCBI taxonomy): Eukaryota > Metazoa > Arthropoda > Insecta > Diptera > Syrphidae > Platycheirus > Platycheirus rosarum. Next base: position 3,167,124 of record OZ020511.1, read on the forward strand.
CTAAGAGACCACATTTCTTGTTTAACTGGCTTTGTATTGCGAACAAGTCCTCATATACAATCATCAAATCAATAATAAGCCTTAGGAGCTCTTAATTACATCTCCTTGCCACCAACTACGAAATTGGCTTAATTGTTTTTCTTTAATCGTCATTGGTCCATTGCATTTTCCAATTCATCGCTTTTTCATTCCATTATTATGTTTTCAATTGACTGTGCTATTCCTGAACCCAAATACATATGAATTGAGGGCTCCTTTTGTCCATAAAATTAATATTAACATTTCCACGCATTTAGCTCTAACGCCTTGTGTAACTTATCCAACACCTATACATGCATACCTCGTTTTGTGCAAGTGTTTTATGTTTTCAATAATAATAATTTACGTATATATTTTCCAAATAGTTCATAAGAAACTGATAATTCAGATATTAAATTTTAGTGTGTTTTCCTAGAATATCCTAACGACTTTTTTGTGAGTTTTTCCATCCTTATTACATACATATAACCATAACTCATAATTAACGCTGGCGAAGTGTATACTTTGTTTCAAGTTTTTCCGATTTTCATTTATTTGTTCAGATAAAAAAAAAAAAAATACATATTTGTACATTTTAATGAAAAACCGCGACATTGTATCATATTCGCCAACGATAAAAATATATACAATAAAATTGTGTACATTTTTAAATATTAAATAAAAAAAAAACTATAAGAAACTATAAAATATCTCGATACTAATGAAAGATTTCTGTGTACACAAAACTAGGGAAAATTTTTCAAATGTACCGACGGTTCGAAAATGGTGGAATCTGAGTGCCAGTAAGTTTTCTAATAGCATCGTTATATTAACTTTCGAAAAGAAAAAGGTTTTTACAAAGAAGCAAATATATATTTTTTTATTAGTGGAACTTATCTTGTGTATGATGATGGAGATGTTTCGAAACCTCGCTTAAAAGAACGGGAATGGATACCCAACAAGTTTCATTTTGATGATGTTGCCAAAGCAATGCTTACCCTTTTTACTGTTTCAACATTTGAAGGATGGCCCTCGTAAGTAGACAAAAAAATTTATATTTTTAACTTAATTTTATAGTTTAAAATTATTTATCAATCAAAAAAGGCAATTTTTAAATCAGACAACTAGAAGAGAGATGACGACGTTCTGAGTTCACTTAAGACATAAGAACAATTTTTCGATTGACATTAGATTACATTTCTAATCTACATTCTACAATCTAATCCAAAAACTGGGGCCATCATCGCCTAATACTGCCCAAGATTTTTTCAATTAAGTTTAATTGAACATTAAAAAAATATATAGCCCTATTCTGCTATTCACGTGAATCCTAAATTCGATTCACCCATTCGACTCCCTTTCACTCTGCCTTGCCATTCTGTTATTCATCGGGTGGACGTCAATACAGAAAACCAAACCAATACAAAGTACCCTATATCGAATACCCAAACCTTTACCTTTACCACTCAATTTGCTTGAAGCAGTGGCGTAGATAGGGGGGTGGGGGATGGATCTAGTTCGCTCATTTTTTTTAAGGTTTTAATAATCAAAAAAAAAAAAACAAACAAATAACAAGACTTCATTGAATTCATTATATATGCCATACAAAAATTATATTTTTTTAAAGATAATATATTATACGCATTAATTCGAATATGATTTAGAATAAATATTGATATAGTAAGTAAAATAATATTAATTTAAAAAATAAATCCAGTTTTCTGTTCTTTTTATATAAAACACTTATAACCTCGTCTGCTGGTATTTCGCGACGAATAGCTAGAGCAGCCAAACCATTCAAACGATCCTGCAAATAAGTAAACATCCAAAGCTTATCACACTGTTATTAAAATAGACATATTTTTAATAATCTCACTTCGTTGGTCATGCTTCTTTGTATTGTTTTTATTCTCTTTAAACTGGAGAAAGTTCTTTCGGGAGTTGACGTTGAATTCGGCAGTGTAGCTAATATCTTTAATAAAATATATATATTAGGAAAGCTTTCTTCGGGGGCAGCTATCGAGCGCTTCCAGTGAGTTCTTAGAGGAAGTATTATTTCTTTGGATCAAATATCTCTTCCAAGTTTTTAATTCTTTAAAAATAGAAGTTGGTCCGGCAGCCAAATATGTTTGGTAAAACTCAACAGTTTCATTAAATTTTTTAGCTGCTTTGTCTATTTCAGACGAAGAATCCTTGAAAAGAACCGAAAACCCTTCTAGTATGTATTCATGGTTTTTAAATTTTTCTCCAAGGTCCATTACATAGGGTTCTGCTAGCAGAAATATAACTAGTTGAATTCTCATTCATGAATAAGATCCACATTTCTTTATTTCTTAGACATCCACAATTTTCATGGTTTTTAAATTTATTTTGTAGCGCCACCTATATGGCATTTTCCGAACAAGAAGTTTCATAATGGGATTCATTATCCCCATTTCCTACAGCAATTCATTAATATTCATTTTGTGGTGCGACATGCGCGCCACCTACGAGAAGTTTATTTTTGTATGCTTATAACCTTCCCGTAAGTGCAAGCAATAAGGTTAAAAAATTTAATTGGAATTGGATGAACGCTTTGACAAAATTTAAATACGAACTGACAAACACAAACAAACAAAAAAAATGTAATTTGTATATATTAGATTAAATAAAAGTTAATGTTGCCTCATAAACATTTTTTTAAATACATTTTTTAAAATATATTTAATTTTACTATGGGCATCTATACTTCAAGCGCGTGTGATTTTTTTTATTAAAAAAAAATTATATTTAATTAAATAAAAAAATAATTAATTTTTCTTTATTTCTCAATCATCGTTTAGGCTGCTCTATGTCTCCATCGATTCAAATAAGGAAAACAGTGGTCCAATTCACAATTTTCGGCCAATCGTCGCAGCATATTACATTATTTATATAATCATCATAGCATTTTTTATGGTTAATATTTTCGTCGGTTTTGTTATTGTGACATTCCAGAATGAGGGTGAACAAGAATATAAAAATTGTGAACTGGATAAGAATCAAAGAAACTGCATCGAATTTGCCTTGAAAGCAAAGCCCGTCCGTCGGTATATACCAAAGCATGGTTAGTTATGGTTACTAAAAAAAATTATATTTTGTAGCTCTGTTTTCATACGAAGTCATATTTTCCGAATGTAGAATTGCAGGAATATTGGCTTGATTAGCAAAGTATATATTAGACATGGCAGAGAAAGGATTTCTAAGTAAAAAGTTCAGTTTCGGTTAAGAATTTAAGAGCCAAGCCGAATAGCTGACATCAGGGTAGCCTAGAGAGGAGGGGGAAGTTACGGGTGGATTACCCCGGGCCCGTAGTTCTTCGTACACGAATACGTAAATTACTATAAATATTTTAATTTTTTTTATTGGGAGTCGTACCTGATCACCAACGGGCCCGAATAATCTCTTGGCGGCCGTGGCTGATATTGCAATCTGGCAATACCCTAGACTTAGGACTTACCTCCGATTCTTATAAATACACCATTCGTGGTGTATTCTAAGTGCATCTGATCATTGTGTTATTTCTGAAAAATGTACCGTGCCAACAAAATCCAGTTAAAGAAAAGCCCTTAGGAGAATCGTTTGCCAATACGGGAAGGATAACTGGGACGTTAATAATAACATTTTTATGGCCTTTAACTTATTACTATGGTGACTCGATAGTGACGTTTGCAACGCAGTTATGGTAACAAATCTTGTTCTATTCCTTCCTTCCTTTCCTTTCCTGATGCTTTATATCGTGGTGCTCCTAGGCCTGGTTGAATCTGGTTCTATTAGGAATGAAAAACTCGTCCCGAATATGTGAAAATCTATCAAACCAAAAAACAACATAGCATCTCTGTTCTCTTATATTGTTCGAAGGAGGTGTTCTTTAACGCTGGTGAGACCACTACGTAAACTTTTTCGTACACGTACCAAGCCTCGTACTTATAGCGCGCGGCGAACCGTCGAGCATTGTTACTCGCAGCAGCCGAGCAAAATGAAAACCACGTTGTCGAGCGCGGCACTTTGCTTATCCGAAAATGCCGCGATACGAAACATTTTCGATTAATTTTTATTGCGCGTTTTATTGTCCGTTTTGTTAGTGCGCAAAACATACGGGACCAAAAATCACCCGGAGAACTTTTTTTTCGAAGCAGCCTTAAGCGTCCTCATCCGCTAGAAAAAAAAAACACCCTTTATAAATGTAGGCTAAGATCTTTCCTGAAATGTTCCAAGTACATAGTGAATGGAAAGAGACAGAGTTGCTAACAACGGCGACGGTTCGATAAATTCGGGTACTCTGTCACATTCACGTCTACAACAGTAATGGCTTCTTCTGTACGCACGGTACGGGCCTAATTTAGATAAATATTATCCAAAAATGTCAATGTGGTCATGAATCGTTCCATAGAATTGCGTATTAGTGCAAACAGACGAACAAAGCTCGAATTCTGGAAATAAATTTCTCCGATTTGCAAACGTTGTTTTCGGGGTAAGTCAAAGTACACTGAGAAAAAAAAAAAAACGTAAACACACACCATTAGTATGACAGCTAGTTTGAAGGTTATCCCTATCGGAAGTTCTATAGCTATAGACGTGTTCAAGAAGAAATAAAACGCATATAGTTTGATGTAATGGCCAAGAATATAGCTTTAGTATAAAGATAAGGGTTTGCCATTATGTTTTAAAAATAATTTCGGGCAAGTTGGCGCCGTGGCTGCTGATGGCGGATGGACTAAACCGGATCTTCTTCGATACTCTGCTCCACCTAACCTAACCATTATTTTGATAGTAAATTTTTACGATTTGTAAACGTTATTCAGGAATAAGTCTATTCATTATGTAGGGCAAACCAAACTGAACATAAATCAAGTGATAGCTGTCAAAAAGACCAACTCCGAAAAAAGTATTGCCAGATTAAAAACCACACGTCTAATTTTATTTTCAAAAGAAGACCTTGACTTTCGACATTTTAAACTCTTTCCATGTTAATGTAGTTTTATATAAAAAAATTAAACAAATTTTAGATTTTAAAAATTCTATGGAGGAAAATAGAAAAAGAGACTAAAAAGGAGTCGGAAAAAGAATTTTATAAAAAAAAGAGAGTGTAAAATAGACCCGAATTGAAAAAGAGAATATGTTCTCTTTTAAAGAGATGTTCTGGAAACCTTACACTGAGTGTAAAGTAAAACTTTTGATCTCAACTTGAGCTTATGATCAGCCATTCCTACCAATTCTAAATGCATTCATTGACTATATGAAAACTTTTGTAGCGTATGGCCTCCTTTCAACTTTATATATGCGTGTTACATATGTTTAATATACATAGGTATCCAATACAAAGTTTGGTGGTTCGTAACATCTTCGTCCTTTGAATACCTAATATTCATCCTGATTATGATAAACACCATTACACTGGCTATGAAGTTCTACAAGCAGCCAGAATGGTATACGGAACTATTGGATGCATTAAATATGATGTTCACAGCTGTTTTTGCTTTGGAGTTTGTTTTCAAACTGGCTGCATTTAGATTTAAGGTAAGTTAACTTCTATTTTTGTATTATTATTTCAAATTAAAAAAAAAAAACATTTCTAAAAAAAAAACAACAGAATTACTTCGGAGACGCTTGGAATGTATTTGATTTCATCATCGTTCTTGGTAGTTTTATTGATATAGTATATTCGGAAATAAAAGTAAGCAAAGGTCTGCAATCAGATACTTCTGGGGCTGAAAGTGGTGCAGGAGGAGCATCGAAAAAAGTTTGTACCGCAAAACAATGCGTTTTCTTAACACAATTTATTTGAATCATTTTACTATTCGGAATAAGAAAATTCCATTTTCCTCAAACAAGGCACACAAAAAAAAAAAAAAACCAAATTTTACACAATTTCATCATTTCTATGCATGTTTTGATGAATGAAGTTTTTTTTTTTAGAAATGTAAATATTTTATAAAACAGATAATATTTTTTGTTTAATTTATGAAGAGTTATAATACATTCGCACATATTTCGGAATTGGCGGGATTCGGGAATAATTTTCTTCTTTTTTTTTATTACTTGAGATTCTTTGATGTAGTAAGCTTAGACTAGGCTACAATCAGAAGCTCATCATAAGTGCATGTGTCAGTTGTTAGTAAATAAAATATGCAACAAATAAAAGAATTCAATAAAAGTTATGTACAAATAATTTCTACATAATACAAATATTTGAGAACATAAAAAAATCACGATAGTGGAACACTAGTCCGAAATAAAGATTTTGATCCCACTCTACTTAAATTAAAGTCTTTAGACGAAACATTAATATTAAAAAGTCTGCTCATACAGTTTAGAACTTCATATTTGCCATAGTTTGTTGTTCTATGAAAGTCAAGATGCAGAAGTCCTGATCCACGCAGGTGATAAGATCCCCCACGGTAATTTAACCTAATACAGGCTAATAAATGATGAGCATTAATTTCGCCCTTAATAAGTTGATGGACAAATATTAAATCATTACTAACTTTGGTGAAGGTTTTGCATCTGGAGAAGCTGGATTCGCTGTTCATAAGGTGTTCATAATGGATCATTCCAAGGTAGACCTTTAAGTATAGAGCTAGCCTTATTCACAATACTATTAAGAGGCCTCCGTACAAAAAGTCGAACTCAAATTCGAAGACCAGCAAATTCGAAACCAGGCCAGATGTTGAGTAAGTTCAAGGTTTGAGGTAAAATGGACACCCAAATCCTAAAAACTTAAGACTAAAGAACTATGGTAATTGTTTTGCTGACGACTCTACCCTCAGCTTTTCATATTCGTTCGATAATTCACGTCCTTCGAATTCGGACGTACAATTGCAACGGTACTGTATATCAAGCTCATTAGACTCCGATTTATACAGCATTGTCAAATTGGGTAATAGGAATCGTGTGGAGTTTAATGCTTCGAAAACTCAATGCTGTCTTCTGTCGTTAGAGCTAAACATACCCCCAATGCCATTGTCCATGAATGGCACTTACATCGAAGAAACCGAAAAGCTCTCAGTACTCGGTATGTGTGTCAACGACGACCTCTGTTGGAACGACCATATATTTGAGATCGCTAAGAATGCTGCTAAGTGCTTAGGTTTTCTGTATCGGTGTAAGAAGTACTTTTCCCCCCATCTGATCCAGCTACAATTTATAAAGCGTTTATACGCCCTAAACTCGAGTATAACTCCCACCTCTGGGCAGGTGCTTCACAAACATCGCTTCACCTGCTTGATAGAATTCAAAATCGAACGTTAAGATTGATAGGAAATAGAACTGCCGCTGAAACAATTGCCCCTCTCGAACACCGACGCAATGTTTCATGTCTTTCCTTATTTTATCGTTTCTTTTATAAAAATGTTCACTCGAGGTAGCCAGCTGCATTCCTCCCCTTAAAAGTTTCGCCCGTAATACTCGTCTTGCTAGGAATGCCCATCAGTTCACCCATGAGCCCAATTTCGGACGTACCGTGAAATAAAGAGATTCTTTTTTTAGCCGAACAACACGAATTTGGAATAGTTTATCCGGCGAGATTTTCCCTTGCCATTTCGATTTGCAAGCATTCAAAATCAAAGTTAATCGACACCTCCTATCTCTCCCCTCCCTATCTTCCTAATGCCCGCGTAGTGTGCTACATTAAAAGGGAAACAAATAGTCCCTTGTACGCGCGTTAATTATAAAAAAAAATTAATAGTAAAGGGCCAAGGTGGCTTCCTTGAGGTACGCCAGAGTGGGCCACGAAGGGGTCTCAAAAACATATTCAAAATTTTACTTAATAGAATCTATTCTCTAGGTATGATTTGATCCAAACTATTATTGTATTTCAACGGGAGGAAATTCCATACAATCCAGTGTTGACATTTTCTCTACCGGAAAATCAACATAAGAAGTGTTCAAATCACAACACATAATGGTTTTTTGGTAAAAATAAAGTATGCCATCACACGTCTTAAATAATAAAGAATTTATGAAAAAAGTATTTCGAAAATTGTAGAACGGATTTTGATGAAAACCTGTTTTTTGAAAATTTTTATTTTGTTATAAGCTGTGCAGCGGCGTTGCATAGAATCAATTAGAAACAATTTGTTTTTGGTATATTTCTACGAATATTGATGTCCAAGCATCTCAAAGCTTTTACCCGAAGGTCGAGTTATTAATTGATTTGGTTTGGTTAACCATTTTTTTAACGTCACACCACAAATACTCAATAGGATTCATCATCATCGGCACAACATCCGCAATCCGGTCCGGGCCTCCTTCAGCAAGTTCTTTTATACATGGCAATTCCTGACCATCACAATGCTTAACGGTTTTTAGAAAAAATGAGGTATGCTATCACACGTGTCAAATAACAAAGAATTTTAGGAAAAAGTATTTCGAAAATTGTAGGACCGGTTTTGATAAAATCCTGTGTTTTTATTTGTAGTTTTTTTTTTTTTTTTTTTTTTTTTTTTTTTTGAAATTTTGGTATGCAGTTGTTTAGAGTTTATATATATACGTGTGATTATAAATTATAAAATATTTTTTTTTGATTAGTTTTAAAAATATTAATCCATCAAAAAAAAAATTAATTTTATTTAGAAAAAAAAGTTATTAAAAATTTTGATATGCAGAATTAATTAAGCTACTCAGATCTTCTCAAATATAAAATTTGACAGAAATCCAAATAGCCATTACCGAGAAAGCCCAAAATTAAAGAAAAAACGTTCTATGAAAGGGTACCGTTAATAGACTTTTCCCGTAAATTTGGTTCTAATCAAATGATAGCCACACTCATCTCTACCCCTACCTAAAAATGCACTTATTACACATTGATTGGAGATATTAAGTGTGATCAAGAAAAAATAATTGACACACTCTTCTTTTTATGTCATTGTAAATAAAAAAAAATACTTTTTGGCAGTTTGACGCAAAATTGCACTTTCGTTTCTTGGCCGCCTGTATTTTGGTTCAAAGCATTCAACTTTCTGAAGAATGAAGTTTTTTTGGCCAACAAAATTCAAACCCCAATATGTTTTGCATAATTTTAATCGCGAACTCTCGTTTTTAGTTGCACAATCAAATCGGCATTTATGGGTCTGAATTTCTTTGGGACCTTCTTTGGGTTTAAAATTACCTTTTCGATCCTTATAGGACAAGCATTTGGGTTGCATCTCCTTGTTTAAATTTCTCTTCCAAGTTTTTTGTGACGCTGTTTTCCAAGGGTCTCTTTATTGGAAGAATATCTGTCGTCACTTCTTGATTGACTTCTTAATTTTGTCCTTCCTTGTTTGAAAAATTGGACGTTTGATCCGTTTCCACTCTAAATATCATGGATTCATCAAGACCCACTGCTTCTTCACCTAGGACTATTGAATACCAATATTTGTATGTTGGATTAAGCTTTAAATAACTAAATCAACCAACCAAAGTTTATCTCTTGCTCCAGAGCTTAATCAAGTATCATTTTCTCTTCAAAGGTACACATTTTTTCAACTATTTTAATATAAAAAAGCGTTGTGAAAGTGAAAGATACAATAGGGGAGAATTAATGGTAGAGGAGGCGGCCGTAGGAATAGGTACTTACCTCATCGAGTCAATAGAAAATTAGCCATAAATAAATGGTAAATTACATAAAATGTACTTAACCGCTCGCTGGTCAGACAAACGTTCTCTTGTAGACGGTCTAAGCTTTCATTTGATACCCCATTTGTTCATTAACTGGATTCCAATGTGGTAAACAAGCACTGAAAACTCAACCGGAAGTGGTCATTTTACCGCCAAAGGGACAAGAAAAAGTCTGCCCGAATAGCAGCCATTTATTTATGGCTAATTTTCTATTGACTCGATGAGGTATGTATGTATTCCTACCGCAACCTCCTGGACTATAAGTTTTCCATTCCATTTATTACACCATTCCTGCAAGTGATCAATATCAGATTGCAGTTGAAGGTAATCAGCATTATTTTTATATGACTATGAAATTTTCGCATCGTCAGCATAGAGATGTATATCACAGTATTTTATCACAGAGGGTAAATCATTTATAAAAATTACGAATAACAGTGGTCCCAGGTGGCTTCCTTGAGGCACGCCAGACTTGACATCTATTGCGTTGGATAAATGAGACTTGAACTTAACATATTGAGTACGAGATGATAAATAACTTGCAATCCATTGCACAAGTTTTGGGGACCAGCCGAAAAGTGAAAGTTTTCTAACAAGCAGCTGATGATTAAGTTGATCGAAGGCTTTGGAGAAGTCAGTGTATATTACATCCGTTTGATGACCATTCATGAATCCTTGATATAATAATAATTTTTCACAGGAAAAACAACTTACCTAAATATATTTTGTATTATTTTTTTTTAGCTAATTGGAGAATTGCCCACAAACGAGAATTCTTATTCATTTTTATTAGGTTTAAAACAAATTCAGGGCGTCTTTCTCTTTACTCACTTAATAAAACACACAATTTGTAAAGACCTTTTGGAATTCGACCGGCCTCCTGTGTAAGTCATTTTTCAAATTCAAAGGAAAAAAGCATTCAATCTTGTTAATGCTGCTTCCTGTAAATAGATTTTTATACCTGTGGGTTCGGGGATAAAAGAATAGGCCCACGGTACGGATATGCCTGCAGTAATAGTCTGCTAAAATATCCTCCCCTATAGGTTCGGGAGCAGAATTAGCCTATGGTGGTGCGTGCCTGAGGTAAGAGCCATCTAATCTCACCGCCCTATAGAATGGGTGTAAGAATTATTCTATGGCCGAGTTGTCGGAAGTAAAAGTCTTCCAATACCAAGTCTAGTTAAGCAACTACTTCTCGATTCCGCAAGGAACGGTTGTAGTAACCTTGCTTCCAGGCGGGCAAGCAGGGAGTGTCCAAGTCTTCACCTTGATTGATAGGATTTCTGAACTGTTGTCTTACTGGATGGTGGGCTAGCGACCTTATGGGGTCGAACCACAAGTGCGTCTCGTGAGAGAAGGGCGAGGCCTCACCTAGGGTCTAAAAGTATGTACAATGGGTTAACAGGAGCCCCGGCTGATTACACGAGTCTAGCTCGGAAGCAGCTGCCTATTAAAATTGAGGTAGGCCCCCTTGTGGGAGCTTCATGGGGGCTGTGGTTACTCCATATGCGGAAGCGAAAAGGTATCTTTGGTTCCTGGGAGGATGGCACGGCTTCGAAAGAAGCGTGTGTTCATTGTCTTATTTAACCTTGATACTAGGGGTGCTTGATAGGCCCTGCTTCTCAGCAAGGAGAATGAATTTACCATAATAAATTCATTATTTGCTACTAGAGTGGTTTGGCAGCCCACTCTAGTTGATAGTGTGTTCTGGTAAGCCACTTTAGGGGTCTTGTACGCCCCAAGGAAACTCCATAAGTGGGTAGGCCCACCGTGAGATTAAGCCTTAATAGGCAGGTGCTCACGTAAAACCTTTTCACGATCTGTAAACAGATTTATTTCAATTTGTCTTGCGTTACTGGTAAATTGCACTAAGTCAACTTAGTGCGTTTTTCCTGTCTAAGTGTGTTTTTTCCGACTTCGTTCAAAGTGAAACCTTAAATAATTCATGAAGGGTGTCTAATATGACTTTTTTTTGTTATTTCATTCTGAACCGTTTTGCATTTAAATCTAAAATTCTTAAAAATATGACTTAGTGCATATTTGGCTTGTAAACCAACGACATATTCTTTCTTAAAATTTAAACTTTAGTGCGACTTTGTTTTCTAATTTTTTTCAATTTTTTTAACATGTTTTTAATTTGGAATTTGGATTTAAACTGCTAAGGTTTTTTTTAATTAATCTTGAGAAACTTAAAATAAAATCCCAACTCCTTTCTACTACTTTTTTTATACAAATTATTTTTCATCTTTTAAAGTTCGAGTAATGAATGTAATGTTTAAAAAAAAAAATCGTATCTACAAAATCTTAAAGAAATCATGTTTAATTAAACAAGCGGTTTTGGAAAACCGAGTTATTCAAATATGTGCGTTTGTGTTATAGTGTTCTCGTGAATTTTGTATGGGAAATATTGTTTTGTTAAACAAAAAAAAAAACAAACAAAAAAGCATGTCGGTGTCATTAAGTGTTTTGTTATATATTTAAATGGTCTATCTCTATATTTTGTTATAAAAAGTAAGTAATTTCCTCGTTCATTAAAAAAAATTAAAATACGAAAAGAAACTACTGGTAAAATAAACGATCACCTTCCACTTTCGCCACAGCACAATCTGATTCCGACACACAACAAACACAATTTTATAAAAAAAAAAAAAAAAAAAAAAAAAAAAAAATTGGAAAAATCATCATCAAGATAATAATTGGTGATGAACAAAACAAAAACTAATAAATTTAAGTTACTTTTCATGTTTTCCCCCCAATTCATCCAAAACCACAAAAAAGTCACTTACTCCAGATCAAAAGAATAAAAATGCTAATTTAGAGAACATCGAAGAGTACGTCAAAGTAAAAAAAGTAAGATTCAACAATTTGTTGCTGCAAGAATAAAATATTTAATTTTTTTAATCACGCAATCATTTATGCTAATGATAGTACATCCAAATGGTTTGATATTTTGTTTTGCGTTTTGAGTTTTTTGGATACTGGCTTATTAAAAATGCTTGTTTTGCTAGTCTCGACATTTAGTAAGTTTGAAATAATGAGTGCTTATGAATGATTTGATTTGTTGTAAGCACAAACATAAAAATGATGGTTTAAACTAACTAGAAGTTCCAGGTGTATGCGGTATATTTTTTACGAATTTTATTTAAGTGCCTAGTTTGATAGCTTACAAGGCCCATTTCATGATATTTTTACTTTTACATGATTTTTATTTAATTTTAAATTATAACTACTTAAAGGCTAGACAAAAATCTTAGAACTAGCTTTAACTATCAACTTAATTAATTTACTGGCCCTATGCGGGTGGTCTAAATTACTTTATATCTTAATTCATGACACTCTAAAATGTTGTGACACCAGAGCCTTTTTCATAAAAATCTTTAGGGTTATAAATTCCATGCAATTTTCTTTCGGTTTTAATATCTGCTGGCTTTGTTTGCTTGCCAATATGGGCAATGTTCCAACACAAACTTTAACTTTTTGTGGCTGAAATAAATTGTACAGGAGTCTTAACCTTGACAGTTATTCGACTTCTAACGAATTTGATTTGTTGTCTAATTCCGCCTCGGAAATTTTGTTATCTATGTGTTAAATCCTGGCGATTTCAATGTACACATTTGCAATTGGCTCAGCATATTCTGGTCAGAGAAAACCCGAAGGAAGGTATGTCGAGCACTTTGCCGGGTTACATCACCCTACCCAACTAATCGATTTGCCAACGCGAATACCGCATGTTGCTCATACTCTTGACTTGTTTCTTACTTTTCATCCTGGTACCATTAGTGTAACTTCTCCATTTGGCACTTGGGACTATTGTGTAATTTAAGCAAAATTCTCGTCCTCCACTCATCCAGTTCAAGAAAAACTTCCCACCAGGACCGTTTAGCAATACGAGAAAGCCAACTGGGACTATCTATGACTGACTATGCTTCCTCGATAGTGAGATTTATGTCAGTGTTGAAATAATCACAAATGTGATTCTTCTAGGGATGCGTGCTTTTATTCCTAACAAAGTAAAAAGCATCAAGCTTAACTCTGAGTGTAAAGAAGCTATCAGGCTGAAAGAAGTAAGTTTCCAACCCTACAGAGGAAAATTGGAAAAAAGCACAAACAAGCAAGGAAATGTTGCAACTCTGTTATTGAAAGAACCAAATTTTTGTATGACCAAAAATAACGGCATAGTAATGTCCCAAAGGCAATAAAAATGTTTGGCCATTTGTAAAAAAAATATTAAAAACACCTCTAGATCTTCGGTTCCAACACTCATCGATACTAACAAACCAATTGTTTACTCTTCAGAGAAGGCAAACTTGCTGGCAGCCCATTTCGCTGCCAGCTCTACGTTGCCTCACAGTAACCTTGCCCCTTCTGTACTTGATAATGTAAATTTTTCCATGGGACAGATTTTTTTCCGCACTCGTACAGTAGCAAGAGTTCTCAAAGATCTCGATACACACCAATCCGATGGCCCCAATCTTTTGAAGAGGTGTTCTTCCAGCCTGTCCCTAAGAAAGGTTACCCACTTACGTCCCTTCTTTTTAAGGTCATGGGAACGCTGAATAACCGTCGGCTTAAGGAATATCTCGAAGATCGGAAGCTTCTCCATGACCGTCAGTATGGCTTCCGCAGCAACCGTCCCACTGGTGATCTGATGGCATATCTCACCGAACAGTGGAACACATCCTTACATCGCTTTGGTGAAAGTACGATTATTGCGCTTGATATTTCCAAGGCATTTGATAGAGTTTGGCATGAAGCTCTCTTATCGAAAATGTGTGCTTTTGGGATCGATGATACTCTTGTTCGTTGAATTAGAAGCTATCTTCTGGACCTCTCAGTATAAGTTGTATTGGAAGGATTCAAGTCTGATTCCCACAAAATAAATGCTGGTGTGCCCCAGGGCTACGTTCTGTTTTCTGGACGCACACCGGGCCAACATTTCTCTGTTGTGAAATTTACCACCTGTGGAATAAAGCCGAAACAATTGTTATAGTTCTCCTAGACTTTTTATAAAAAAATTTAACTAGTTGTTGAATTTCACTTGTTCAACAAGCACTTTATGTATTGTGTCATAGGCCCCAGGTCTTCCGTATTTTGTCGTTCTCGTCCAAATACTTTCCTCTCGCAAAGAAGTATTACATTAAAAAGATCCTCTTGCAAAAAGTTTCTCTTTAAAGAGCGTTTGATGATCTTCCGGAATGTAGTAGTTTTTTATATACATCGATTGAAGGTTCTCCGTTGTTTCCATTTATCCTACAATAATGACGCGATAATGCTGGCCATTCACAGTAATTTAACGATCGTTATCGTCGATGAAAAAAATATGGCACAATAACGTCGTCGGCTGAACACAATGACGACGGAACTGGAATACGCATACGGAACTGCAAGCATTGAATACACGCGAACTGTATTTTGCGAACACAATGGTACGTTAATGCATACGGAACTGCAATACGCATACGGAAAGGTTGGTTAACTTTTAACTTTTACGTACAGTAAATTTGACATTTTATCTGATGCAGAGAGAAATTATGAAAGAGAGAACAATCTTTCGTACGTCTGTCTCTCCCAAACCCTTTTATTTAGTATAACTGAAATAACACCAGATGATTCCATTCTTCTTAATGATATTTCAATTCGTTGTTTAAGAGTTTCTTCTCTTGTTTTTGGTATTCCATCCATTTTTGAATTTAAATATCAAAGTTACTGTACGTGCATTGTGTTCCGATTGAAATTGGTACGTACGACAAATTTGGCAGCTGTTCCGTACTCCGTCTCCGTAATGCAGTTCCGTTTTTGCATTGTGTTCAGCCAGTTAACTGCCAATCAGCCATACGTTTCGTGCCCACATAAATGCAAACGTATTAGTAGTCCCATAAGAAATGTACAGGGACCTGTACACATGTGTCGCTGAACGGGTACTTTTCAGTTTGTAGACTAAGTTGTCGTTCTTGTTTCTTTTTTGTATGGTTTATTGAATACATTGACAATGACAGTTCGATGATTAGTGAAAGGGTGCGTTCATAAATTAAATTCAAAATTGTCAAGTCCCTATTAGAAGATATATCTAATTTTTATGGTTGATCATTTAAAAAATCATCATATTTAGTTTTATAGTTAAATCAGAACATATTTATATAGAAAGTAGTACTTGCATTATAAATAACGTATACTTATTGAATAACACGTCAAACTGAATTTCATAAGTAGGATATACTTAATTGTTTTATTCTAGCTGAATTTTGATTAATATTTATTTATTCACAATAATTAGCTTTTTAACTATTAGTTTAATTTAACTATTTAGCCGTGCTTGATTTTAATTAACTTTCTCTTATTTTTAAGACTCAAATTCTCTATATGTAGTGCCTTGTTTTAAATCGATAAGTTTCAATATTCTCAATTTTTTTTTTTTTTTTTAACAGAAATTACAGCAATTAAAAAGGCTTGCTTTCTAACTTTTTTTAAAATGAATTGAAAAAAAAAATAATAAACTAAACCAAAACAAATCATTTTCGTTTTCTGCCTTTTAATACGTTTTTCACATTTTTATTACAAATTTTCGGATTCCAGCCTGGATCGAATTTAATTTCAATTAATTTCTTCCGACTTTTTCGTGTAATGCGTTTGGTTAAACTGCTAAGCAAGGGCGAAGGCATCCGAACACTTCTCTGGACATTCATTAAGTCATTTCAAGCGCTACCCTACGTAGCTCTATTGATTGTTATGTTATTCTTTATTTATGCTGTTATTGGTATGCAGGTATGAAAAAAAAAACAATTTTTTTTTTGAGTTAGTTTTGATAGATTGAATCAAAAAATTTAACAAACAAAAAAACGACTTTCGAAACCCCTATCCATCACACAAAGGTATTCGGAAAGATAGCTTTAGATGACGAATCAGCCATTACAAGGAATAATAATTTCCAAACATTTCCGCAAGCCGTGCTAGTTCTGTTCCGTTCCGCAACGGGTGAGGCCTGGCAGGATATAATGATGGATTGCTCAGTCCGGCCGGATATTGTTGTCTGTGATCCGAAGTCGGATGATAGTAATAATAAGAATTGTGGTTCAAATATTGCCTTTCCATATTTTATATCGTTCTACGTGTTGTGTTCATTTTTGGTAAGTTTTTTTTTTGAGTACCGATCTACTAATTAGTTGAAAATTGAATACGTGTAGATTATAAATTTATTTGTGGCTGTTATTATGGACAACTTCGATTATCTGACCAGGGATTGGTCGATTCTTGGACCGCATCATTTAGACGAGTTCATTCGGCTTTGGAGTGAATACGATCCAGATGCTAAGGGCCGTATAAAACATCTGGATGTGGTAACATTATTGAGAAAAATATCGCCACCGCTTGGTTTCGGCAAACTATGCCCTCATCGGATGGCTTGTAAGAGGCTTGTATCAATGAATATGCCATTGAATAGCGATGGAACGGTTTTGTTTAATGCCACACTATTCGCTGTTGTGCGGACTTCGTTGAGCATCAAAACCGAAGGCAATATTGACGATGCCAATTCCGAGTTGCGTGCGGTGATAAAACAAATTTGGAAGCGTACTAGTCCGAAGCTCTTGGATCAAGTAGTTCCGCCACCGGGCAATGATGACGAAGTTACCGTTGGCAAGTTCTATGCAACTTATCTTATTCAGGACTACTTTAGACGGTTTAAAAAGCGAAAGGAACAAGAAGGCAAAGATGGCCAGGACAGCAATAACACCGTCACGTTGCAAGCTGGCTTGCGCACTCTCCATGATGCTGGACCAGCTCTGAAGCGCGCTATTTCTGGCAACCTTGACGAATTACTTGAGGAACCTGAACCTATGCATAGGGTAAGTCTTTATGCATAATTTGAGCTTTAAAACGCTTCGCACAGATTTTTTTTTATTTTTCCTTTAATGCTTATCACTATTTTCATCTAAATATTTTTTTTCAGCGCAATCACACACTATTTGGAAGTGTTTGGTCATCGCTTCGGCGACATGGCACCGGTCCTTTCGCAAGAAATCGCAAAACTCCAGGCAGCGGCAATAATAGCGGTCTTCAGTTACCCTCACTTTCGAACGATCAGCTTTATAGCTCAATGCACCGAAGTGTTGCCGACGGTATTAACCATATCACAAAAACCATTATGCAGACGCGAGTGGGAAGCGGTCCCTTAGGATATAATACAGAGCTCAACGGCAGTGGGGAATTGCGAACGTTCAGCGAGAGCATTCCGATGCGACCGCTTATGATGAAAAATGGAAGCAGTAGTGGCTGCCTCCTTGGTGGCAATCCCGATGGTGGCAGTTCCAATCCACTTAGCAGTCAATCATACGAGTAAGTTTTTAAAATTAGGTAAAGATTTTATATATATAAATGAACCAATTTATGTGAGAAGGGGGTTGGCAAGGGTTACAGCCCTTTACCTGGCACGGGCTGAAATAAGCTTAAGGCGAACTAGTTTAGAGACATACACAATGAAAATTAAAACCTGAGTGCTTAATGTCTTTTATTTTTTGTTTCCTTAATTTTTTTATAATTTCGTTTTCTTTTATAATTTTATTTAATTTCTTTTTTTTACTCGATGTAAAACATAAAATTTTCCTTTCAGCAAATCAAATCGTGGTATCTTATTACATCCTTATTATAACGGTAAGAGAATATAAAAAGACCCACAGGTACTAGGAGTTGATTTTTTAAACAAAAAACAGTATTTGATTTCCGAAATTTTATTAAAATTTCTGGTTAACCAATTTTTTTCTTTATTTTGTTTTTGTAATTTAATTAAGAGAATGGCAGTATAATATTTGTTTTGCTTTCACAGAGAGACGTTTGTTAATTAATTTCTCACATATTTCACATACTAATTATACACCACAATCTAGTACGTTATTCTTACTATGAGTCTTGCACTACATCTTACCGGTCTTGGTTTTTGTTGGTTATTTTTATGGTTGTGGATCTCTATAGGAAGGTACGCCGGTTCTTATCAAAATTAGGTGTTTATTAATAATATTTTACTAACATTGATCCTATGAAAATATAGTAGGTTTATTTTTATCTTACTGAAATTATTATTTATAGGTACTAATATTTTTTCTTGAAATTAAGTAGAGTAAGGTTGGCGGATATGGACGACCAATCATATTTATTTTACATTTAAAATTTATCTAAACAAAAACAAAAGTCCATTCTTATTAGTATTTAACAACGAAAATATTAATTCCCTTTATAAAATAAATAAATATTGAAGTAACTCAAGAACATAAAAAATAAATAGGGACTTATATGGATCACCTTGTTTTTATAATAATTTTCGACGTCCGACTCGTCATGACAGCTGAAGTGGGCTTGGTGAGGATTCCCCCTCCTTCTTATCTACCTAGTTTTTTCTTCCCTTTATTAGGAAAACAATTACAGATAGAAGTTTTAAAGATTTATGAATTATGAATGACATTTTAAATTCTTCTTGGCTTGCTGTTTTCTCAACAATTTTTTTCAACGACTCTTCTAAAGTATTTTTGTAAGGGGACCAAACAAATAAAAACAATTTGTTGTTGGGGACGGCAATTCAATTTAAAAAAACAAAACATAATTGCATCGGTGTTTACAATTCGTGGTCTTGTCTATGTCAAACATCTGCCAACTGATGGGAAAGGAGTACATGTCAAAAACATTGAAGTTCTTGATGGAATTGCCAGCCTCGTGCATGAATAATTTATTATCTTTTTTTTTATTTTATTTTTCTATTTTTAAACCAGTAATTTCTGGAATTGTACACCATATTTTTTTCTTTTTTTACTTTTTACTATTTAAATTTCACATTTTTTTAATAATTTTATGTTGTACTACATAACATCTCTATTACCTAATAATTTTCTATTTTTCTACTATTTGTCTAGGTGAATATTTATCACTTATTTAAACAGAATGATTGGAAATTGGTTTGTGGTTTTGATTCTGGTTGATCCGCTTATTCGTACGAGTGGAATTGAATATAGACCTGTTTCGGTGCTCCCTTTTTTGTCAAAAGTTTTTGAGAGGGTAGTGCAAAAACAACTTAACGCCCACCTTAGAGCACACAACATTCTTTCATCTAAGCAGTCTGGATTCCGCCAAAAGCATAGCTGCACCACTGCTATTATAAACATTGTTAAAGACGTCAGACTTGCCTTGGATGCAGACTATGTCACTTTTCTTGTACTGCTCGACTTTTCCAAAGCGTTCGATACAGTAGATCACGCTAATCTGTTCCGCAAACTATCATTATTTTATGGCTTTTCATCATCTGCTGTTCTTTTGTTATCGAACTACCTTCGTGATAGAAAACAAACAGTTTCAGTTGGTAATAAAATGTCAAGTTTCCTTCCGACCACTAGAGGAGTTCCTCAGAGTTCGATCTTGGGGCCTCTTCTGTTCTCGCTTTTTATAAATGAACTCCTATCAAAAATTACTGGTTCCTCTGTTCAGATGTATGCTGATGATGTTCAGCTATATAAAAGTTGTCCCTTGGGACTTATTGAAGACTGTGCAGACACTATTAATAGGGACCTTGAAGAAATTTATCGCTGGTCGGTAGGAAATGGTTTGTTCTTGAATCCTCAGAAATCAAAATGCATTGTCATTAGCAGGAAAACCTTGAACTTGGATTATTTTCCTGGCTTGTACTTAAACAACTCGAGCATTTCTTACGTCAATACTGCTAAAAATCTTGGAATGTTGTTCAATAGAACGCTGTCTTGGGAGATGCACATTAATTCTGGCGTCGGTAAAGTTTATGGAGTATTACGTAGGTTACGGACTTCTCAGTATTACATCCCTCTTAAAACACGGATGCTTCTGGCTAAAACGTTAGTATTACCGATTCTCAATTACGGATGTGAAATTTTCTGTGACTGCGATGCTATCAGCAGGAGAAGGCTTAATGTTGCTTTTAATAACACCGCGCGCTATATATATGGGTTGCGAAGATTTGATCATGTTTCTAATTTCTCAATACAAATATATGACATATCCCTTGATCACCTTATGCGCTTCCGAACCCTCATATTACTATTCAATATAATTCAAACTCAACAACCATGCAGTCTATTCAACAGGATACAGTTTGGTTCCTCTAGCAGATCTCAGCAACTCATTCATCTACGTTATTCATGCCTAACATCACAGCCTCACTTAAGGAGAGTAAGTCGCGAAGCCCAGTTTCGTAGAGATTAATGTGTAAGCCTACATTGAATTAATAAACTAAACTAACTAACCATTAGTCCATGTCCATATTGACTCACCCATGGTGGTCCATATTTGCCACAGTACAATGTTTAAAAATAAAACTATTTTAAAAGGAAACGAAAATGTTGTCCTACTTCACAATCTTCACTTTTTGTATTTAAAAGAATAAATGTCTGAAAAACAAATGGTTTGGTGCCGAAAAAATAAAAACACTTATCAAAAAAATAATAATCACCACTCTCTTTACTCTTTTCCGCACTCAGCGACGATGCGTCCTCCTTGGCTGCTGAGATTGCACTGATCTGATGTAAGCTCTGAAGCTGAGATAGTTAAAGCACAAAAAGCGATTCTCACCTCGATTGCATATGTGTGTATGGGGAAAAGCTGGTGGTCCAAATTAAACGCGTGATCCATATATATGCTGCCCTTACTCTACTAGAAAGTCCATTTGAAGAAAACACTGTTGCAATTTCCGGAAATCGTTTTTGGTTATTTAATGAAATAATTTCTGTTCTCAACAGGCTTTTTTGGTATTTAATGATCATAGGATTTTCTCCGCATAATTTTGAGGAAGAACGGATTTGTGAAGTGCGAGAGTAACCATGTTTTGATATATTTCTGCAAAAAAAACCTTTTAATAGGTAGTTTTCAAATTCGATAGAAATAATTTGAGAATTGATTTATGAAAATATTAATAATTAATTATGTTGTACAGTAGTGTCTACCATTTTGGTTGTAGGTCAATTTATACATCTCCCCTTGCTTCTGACTCCCTCAGGTACGGCGTCGAAAACCATGCCCGCTGGAGCGTCGATATTCATCTGTCCTACATGGCCGAGCCATCTTAGCCGCTGGATACGGATTTTTTTGACCAGGATCTTGTCGCTGTACAGAGCGTACCACTCGTTATTGTACCTTTTTCGCCACTCGTTCTTAACTTGATCGTAAGCAGGACCATAAATCGCGCGTACTACGTTTCTCTCAAATACCCAAAGGGCGCTTTCACCCGAACGGAAAAGGGTCCATTCTTCTGCATCATCTTTCCTTATTTTATCGTTTCTTTTACAAAAAATGTTCACTCGAAGTAGCCAGTTGCATTCCTCCCCTTAAAAGTTTCTCCCGTAATACTCGTCTCGCAAGGAATGCTCATCAGTTCACCCTTGAGCCTAATTTCGGACGTACCGTGAAATATAGGGATTCTTTTTTTAGCCGAACGACACGAATTTGGAATAGTTTACCCGGCGGGATTTTCCCTCGCCATTTTGATCTACAAACATTCAAAACCAATGTTAATCGGCACCTCCTATCTCTCCCCTCACTATCTTCGTAATGGCCGCGCAGTGTGTTCTACATTAAAAGGGAAACACATAATCCCTTGTGCGCGCGTTAATTATATAAAAAAAAAAAAAAATCATATAGCAGGACCGGGATGATGAGTATTTTATACATATAGCGTCTCCTTGGTTCTTTTTGATAGATTTTTATTCCTCAATTGTTTACTCAGCCCAAAGGAACAGCGATTAGCAAGAGTGAGCCCAGGTAGTTAAATTCACAGACTACCTCGAAGTTATACCAAGGAACACCGCCGCCAATATATATAATTATTAATTTTATATTTATCAACTTAGAGTACTTTAACTGTAACAATATACCCCTTTTACTTCCAATCAAACACACAAAATATTAACACATTTTGTTTTTTATTTAACAATTTCCCTTGAGCTTTAACATGCTTTGTTTTTTTTTTCCTAATAACTTACACTCCTGCTTAATATTAAAAAAAAAATACACCTATAGATTTTCTATAATAATTATTATATTATATTTTCTTTATAGTTAATAGTTTTTTTTACGGTAGAGCTTAGAATTTAAATAAAAACAGTTAATATTTATACAAACAAATATGCAATTGTTTTTGAATGCAAGAGTTTTGCATATACATATGTATACATGTACATATGTATGTATGTATTTTTATGCAACCACATATGCAAACAAATGACAATTTTTTTTTTATTTTTTAATGAATTAAGATATTTGCATTTTTTAAACAAATTGCTATAAAACATTATTGCGGTGAATAATTTAGAAAAAAATGTCTTAATTATTTTCTTTTTCAATATGTTGTTTATTAATTTTTTTTTTTGTAGGGAAACGAAAAATGTATGTTTCACTCGTTTCACTCCGGAAACTTTGTCCACAATTGCAATAAGCTTATTCATTAATATATTTGTTTTATATTACCCTATATATATAATATTTCTCAGAAAGTAATTTAAAAAAATTCTAGCGCAAACAAAAATATGTTTATGTTCAAAAAAAAGACCACAAAATCGTTTTTGTTTTACTTACTTTTTTTAGAATGAGAGAAGGACTTGTAACGTCCTCGTCGTCCTCATCACAAAATGGTGACGAAAAGGATTTATCATCATGTTACTACTTTCCACATCACAATCATCACCATGAACACCATCACCAACATCAGAAAAATCATTTGCATCACCAAAATCAGCATCATGAACAACATGAAAAGCAACAAGATCTCCAAAGAGAGTCCATTATAGATCACCAAAAGGATTTTCTTCTTCAAAGTGAAAAATCAACTGGACAAGAGGAATTTGGTGTTTCTGTGAACCAGTCATTTGGCCAACATCAACACTATTGTTATCCAACTGAATGGGAGAGCAATTCCTCATCAGCTGAATTTAATGAGGCAGCAACGGGAGCTACGATATTGGAGACCTTAGATGATCGCAATTGGAAATTCTTTGATGAAGACGAGTTTGTAAATGAGCTTCCGCCAGTGCCTCCTGTAGATAACCAGCGATCTTCGACTGCGATTTGTTCCCTAAATCGAGTAAGACGTAGCCAGATTAGTTCGATATCGACAACAACTACTACGTTGTCACCGTTGTCCTTGTCACCGCCATATTCGGCAACTTTCGGAAATTTACCTTCGACAGCTCCTTTGAATAAGCGATGTTCTGTGGCGGCACATAAGATCGACAGCTTAAGCGATGAACTTATCCCACCGACTCCTCCTCCACGCCGTTTTTCTAATCGCATTCTTGATGTGAGTAGCTTTCGCAGGGCTAGCGGGGATGACTATGCTTTCGGGCCATTAACAAATGATGGAATTCTTCCATTTGTGTGTCGCAATGGAAGTGTTGAGGACTCAGACGGAGCTGCTTCAGTCATAACAACAATGACACAATCTACAACTTTAGATAACCAAAGTGGATCGCTAAGAAATTGCATGACGCCTACAAAATACCAGCTGCCGTGTACTAATGATCGAATAACTCTTACCCAAGCTGTTGTGCATAGAAGCGCCTTTGGCACAGATGATGATGTAATTCCAATGAACATTTCGACATCGCATGTAATCACACCGAATCCAGTGGTCGATGATCGAGACTCTGGAATATGTATAGCAAGTGGATTACGTCTAGCGCAGTCGCAGGCCATGGCCGTGGCTGGTTTTCTTCCCGACTCAATGCAGGCTCAAAATCACAATAGAAGTACTTCAAGAAATGCTACTAGTGCTGTTGATGATCGCTTGGAGGTTTTCGGTGATACGACTGTTGATGTTGGTGATCGTGACTGTGGTGAAATAATTGACATTAGTAGCGTGTGCTCTTTAAAAATGGAAATTTCTATACCCAATGACAGTACTTGTTTGTTCGATAGTGATAATAGTGCCATTTACACCAGTACTCGGGATGGTGGTTGTGGTGGTGATTACGATGATCATTTTGGCAACACCGGCGGCGAAATAATCGATGGTGATAAACATGTACACAGGAGAACAAGCACCTACCAAAGAAAGCTATCACATGAGAAAAACGGTGATAAATGCACTAGCAGCAGCAGGCAATTTATAACAAATTCTTATTGTTCCTATACAAATAAAAAACCAACATCTCTGCCACTAAAGGAACTGAATTATCGCCAGAACAACGCGATTAAGATTTGCCAGAGTAATGTCCGTCACCGATCATCTTACCATGGCGAAGGAGGTTAGGGATGATTCTTCTTTTACAACTGTAATCTCACTTTGATGTAAACATTTTATTCAAAAAGTTACATTAAATGAAAAGGATTGATCCTATATATATTTAGTTCCTGCATCTCTTTCTATCTCTCTTTCTGTCTTTCGTCTTTGCCGTCAGAAAACAATTTCGTTTTTTTTTATTATTTTGTTTTTAAGATTCCCTAAGCCATAAATCCCTCAAACTGTAATCTAAAAAATCAAAATCAAATGCGTCATCATCGCATTCACCGTTTACATCTTCATCATCATCATCACCACAACCACCACTATAACCATCACCATCACCATCACCATCACCATCACCATCACCATCACCATCACCATCACCATCACCACAACCATCACCATCACCATCACCATCACCACAACCATCACCATCACCATCACCATCACCAAGTACACCAAAATCATTACATCACCTTCACCATCATCATTTTTATCATCATCATCATCATTATAGTTATCAACGCCGTAGTCATCATCATCGCTACTATCACTCATTCTCAATCTCATTCACATTCCTATTCTTGTTCTCATTCTAATCCTTATTCTCTTCCCTTCTTCTTCTTTAATTTTCTCTCCCATTTTAACTCTCACTTGTGATTCCCTTCTCATTATCATTCTCCTCGTGTATATAAAAAACGTGTAGATAGTTTAAAAATATGTAAATTGTAAATCTATTGTAAATGTGGGACCCAAGAAAAAAAATTGACCGATGCAAGCACATATATTAATTTTGTAATGTTTTTGTTTTTAAAGAATTATTTTGTCAAATTTCCTTTTAAGTTAGCAATGGTTAGGCAAAGCTTGAAGGTATTTTTGCATTTCCTGTGTTGATCTTTTTTGCATATTGTCTTTTCAATGGGCCTGATTTGTGAAGCTCTTGTTCAGACTTAATAGTCATATGTATCTTCAAATGGCCCATGTCGGCTAAAATTTTCTTAAACTAGTGATTCCAATTTTAAAATAGAATCTTAAAGCCCCTATACAAGTAATATATTGGGCTTTGCTACTAGCTATACCAATAAAATGACATTATAACAGTTTTTATTTCCATTATTAATAGAACCAAATTTTTGCATTACCAAAAATTACGCTCATTTAAAAAAAATAGTAAAACCTCCTCAACATCTTGGGTTCCAATGCTCATATCTTATGACAAACTTATTGTCTACTCTTCAGAGTACTTTAAAATGTAAATTTTTCCATGGGACAGATTTTTTTCCGCAATCGTAGGGTAGCAACAGTTCTCAAAAATCTGGATATAAACAAATCAGCTGACCCGGATGGTATACCCCCAATTCTTCTGAAGAGTTCTTTTTCCACACTGGCAAGGCCACTGCGTAAGCTTTTTCATCGGTCCCACTCTTCTGGAATCTTTCCTAGAAGATGGAAAGCAGCATTTGTCCAGCCTGTCCCTAAGAAAGATGACCCATCCTCCATGGAAACTCTGATTAACCGTCAACTTAAGGAATATCTCGAAGATCGAAAGCTTCTCCATGACCGTCAATATGGCTTCCGCAGCAACCGTTCCACTGGTGATCTGATGGCATATCTCGCCGAACAGTGGAATAAATCTTTACATCGCTTTGGTGAAAGTAAGATTATTGTTCTTGATATCTCCAAGGCCAAGAAATTGGCATAAAGCGAAAATGCGTGCTTTTGGGATCGATTATATCCTTGTTCGTTGGATTAGAAGCTATCTTCTGGACCGTTCAATATTAGTTGGATTGGAGGGCTTCAAGTCTGATTCCCACAAAATAAATGCTGGTGTGCCGCAGGGCTCCGTTCTGTCTCCGACTCTTTTCCTCATTTTTATAAATGATCTTCTGTCTGTTACTTTTAATCCACTAAACAACCCCCAGATTTTCATATTTGTTCGACAATTCACGTCCTTCGCCTTCGGACATGCAATCGCAACGGTACCGAATGATACGCTCATTAAACTCCGATTTATACAGCATTGTCAAATAGGGCAATAGAAATGGTATGGAGTTTAATGCTCCGAGAACTCAATGCTGTCCATGAATGGCACTTACATCGAAGAAACCGAAAAGCTCTCAGTACTCGGTATGTGTGGCAACGACGACCTCCATTGGAAAGACCATACATTTGTGATCGCTAAAAATGCCGCTAAGTGTTTAGGTTTTCTGTATCGATTCAAGAAGTTTTTTCCCCTTCTGATCTGGCTACAATTTATAAAGCGTTTATACGCCCTAAACTCGAGTATAACTCCCACCTCTGGGCAGGTGCTTCGCAAATATCGCTTTACCTGCTTGATAGAATACAAAATCGAGCGTTAAGATTGATAGGAAATAGAACTACCGCTGAAACAATTGCCCCTCTCGAACACCGACGCAATGTTTCATGTTTTTCGTTATTTTATCGTTTCTTTTATAAAGCTGCATTCCCTTCCCTTAAAAGTTTCTCCCGTAATACTCGTCTCGCGAGTAATGCTCATCAGTTCACCCTTGAGCCCAATTTCGGACGTACCGTAAAATATAGGGATTCTTTTTTTAGCCGAACAACACGAATTTGGAATAGTTTACCCGGCGGGTTTTTCCCTTGCCATTTTGATCTGAATGCATTCAAAACTAATGTTAATCGACATCTCCTATCTCTCCCCTCCCTATCTTCCTAATGCCCGCGCAGTGTGTTCTACATTTAAAGAGAAACAAATAGTCCCTTGTGCACGCGTTTTTTCGTGCGTGCAGCCGGCGTTCATCGATTTATAAAACATTATCGCTTCAAAAATTTGTGTTTTCCATTCTTAAACTTATTCGATTATAGCAATTTAATTTCCTTTTTTTGATGAAAATTTAAAAAGTTTGCATCAAGTACCTTTCTGAGCCGTTATCAATTAAAGAAGAAAGCTGATATTCAATTCTTTCTAAGGTTAATAAAAATAAATACTCAACAACAAAAAAACTATCGGCAAAAGAAGAAAAAAGGACAGAAGAGAGATAGAAAGATGCAATATTGTTGTTTTTGATATACATATTTCTGATAAGCAAAATACACTTAACCTGTATTGTATAGCACAATTCACCAAAGTACCAATCATTTGCCAATATTTTAAACTTTTAATTGTTGTAAGCCTATGTAAATAATACTATGACATTATATAAATAAGAAAAAACAAGATATATGTACACATCTTTTGCGTTCACTTTTTTGTAAAGCTTTTATATTTGAGTTTGTATTGTATTGAAACTGAATCGCTTGCACGCCAAAACATTCTTTGTATTGGATTTATTTAGTTTCTCCTTCGCCTTCTGCTTTAATATTTTGAAGTTTCTATGCATTTTCGATTAACAGAAAATACTATCTTGTTTGTGAAACTTGACACTTTGACTTATTGCATTTAATTTGCTTCTATTTTTTTTTTTTTAACAATTGTTGAAAATATAGTTCTGTCGGGTAATGAACCGAACGGTAGAATTTTACAAGAACGCATGGTACAATCAACACCAGGCAGCCCATTTGATCAACGAAGACCAGCATCATTTGAGGTTGTAGGATCAGCCGAGAGCCTTGTCGGTAGGGTGAGTTCCAATACTTTATTTGACGAATTTCTTACTTCGAATCATATTTATTATACAGGTACTAGTTGCTGAAGGTCTTGGTAAATATTGCGATCCAGACTTTGTAGCATATACTTCTAAAGAAATGCAAGAAGCACTCGACATGACTCGTGAAGAAATGGATATGGCTGCCCATCAAATTCTTCAACACGAACGTTCCGGCAGCATACACAGCGGAAATGGACTCAAAAGTAGTAGTAACGATAATAGCAGCCGCGGATTATCGAATATCATGTCTCCATCGATGCAATATAGTCCATTAAATGCTCAAAATCGCCGTCAGTCCCAACTGCTTTCACCAATGTCATCACCAACATCAAATCACCAACACCAACGGTCATCGCCAAATCAATTGACATCTACCGGAAGTATTGAAAATCGCAGCATTGGTAGCCATGGTGGTGGTGTTGAAATTGATAGAGAAGGAGGTGGCGTATCAGCGATATCCCCGCCTCCAAATAATAACAACAGATTTCGTAACTCATAGCATTTGGTAAGTATTGAAAACGAATTATGACTTTTTTTAATTTTTTTTTTGTAAGTCGTAAAAGTGATTAGATATTTTTTTTTTTAATGTAATATAAGAAATTATTGAAAATTAATTAAAAAAAAACATATACCTTGTTTCCTATATACCTTAAAATACAAAAAAACAAAAAAAAACCAACATGCAAATGCGGATTTTATATTAATGGCACTTACATTTAAGTAATGTTATAAAACTCTAGATAAGACATTTTGTAAGAATTTTTTAGATTATTAAAAAAAAAAAAACGTAAACAAATATAGGTTTATAATATATATTTTTCCCAAAAATCAACTGTTAAAATTATAAATTAACAAATAAGTTAACAAAAACTATATACAAATAAAATTTATAACATTTTGAAATAAGGTAGTACCTACTATATTTTGTGTCCTTTCTTTTTATTTTGAATACCTTCTATTAATATATTTTTTGTTTGTTTTTTTAATTAACAGTATCCCACCTTTGACAATCGTTAAATATGAGGTCCCATCACACACATATTTTCCCAATACTTATATATGCCTATTTTTATTTTTAGATTTATCATATTTTTATTGAAATTTAATATAATAATTAAAAATGTGTTTAAAATACTTACATTGATTTGTAGTTATTAAATAAAAAAAAAAAAAAAAAAACACCCATACACAAAACTAAGACAAAATTGTATAAATATGGAATTTTTATTTAATAGTTTATTATTTTAATTTATTTATATACATCAAATATGTTTGTATGATGATTTAAAACCAAGAATTTATATTATATTTAATATAAAAAAAATAACAAAAGGAGACTAAAAAACTTTAGAAAATTTAGCAAACTTTTTTATTTATGTAAAATAATTAATTTTGTAATTCGATTTAAAAAAGATAATAAAAAAAATGAGATAAACCAGAAACTAAGTGCCTAAAGACGAAATAAAAAAAAAAACAACAATTTAAGTAAAAATATTCTACGTACATATGTGCGTATGTATAATTATAAGCATGCGTACATACACATTTGAAAAAACAAAAACACGGAAATAAAAGAAATTTGTATATACTTATATAGACTCTGCAAGAATATGTAATACAAGAGAACTCTTCATACCTAGCTAAGCCAAACAAATTATTTTAAATTCCATTTTATGTAACCCGAGATAAATTATTATAATAAACAAAAACACACTAAAACATACAAAATATGAATAATTAGCAGAAGATCTGATATTTGACATTATTTTTTCTCTTTTATGGGCAAGTTTACTCAGAATACTAGAAAGAAAAAAAACTCTTATCCAATTGAGTTATGTATGGGAACGCAACTAGATCCCGCAAAAGAGAATCTCGCCGATTTAATGGTTATATCTCTGCGACTTCTATAAAAAAAGGGAAAATCACGGAATGCTCTTCCGTCTTGCTACTATTTGGCGCAACTGTCAGTTCTTCTATGTTTTTCAGAATTCTTGTTATTCTCACAACGCAGAACGTAGCACTGTCTTCTAAAAAATAATCAAGAATTGTTTCTTCCTGATGATTATCATCAATTGTTGTTGCTAAATTAAAAATTATAAATCGCTGTTATTAGCCGTGTTTTATTGATACATAAGTGTATACCCAGCGCAGTAAAATTTTATACGTCAAACAACAATAAACAATAAGTGTCGATAATTAGGTTAGTGAAATTAAAGAATATAATAAATTGAGATAAAGCTTGGAAAGAAATGTCAACCAACTGGAATGTAGAAATAAAAATGTAATTGAAGGATATGTTCATTGGGTATCATAATGCCAGATTACAAGACAACGCCTTCCCGCATTTTGACGTCATCGGTGACCCAAATTGACAAAATTAAATACCATTTTTGGAAAGGATCCAAAGTGTTGGTTGACTTCAAATGTATGTTAAATCAATCAGATCAATTGAAACTTAAATTTTTTCCTAAAACCGAATTTAATTGTCATCAAGGGTCACTGATGACGTCATAGTTGAGTATTTTATCCGGATGTCTCTTTCTCTCTAAACATTCTCGACCTGAACTCCCATGTATATTCAAACTCAAAGTTTGCACATCTTTGGAACACACCCTTATAAATTTATTCAACAAGACGTCAGTTGTCACTTCAGGGAGTTGAATTAAAAGTGAATTATGGGGTGAATAAAGCGTTTCATTGAGGCTCCAATAATGCGCTAGCTACAGATTACCAATAAAACACGGCTATTATTTTTATAAAAAAGAAGGTAATCAGCGGAATTTATTATGCTGGATTTTGTGGAACGGGATTCCGTGCTTCGGGTTTATGTTGATCGGGATTTTGTGAACCAGAAATTTGATGAAAGGGATTTTGTGAATCGGCAAATACAGCCAACCCACCTGAATCTGCTTCTTTGTATCCTCCAATCAGATTCAGTATATCGAATTCAATATTCCTAAATTAGCTACATTTTAATGAAAACGAATCCATATCGGGCACATTCAGGGCATTGTGTTTCATTTTGTTTTTGAGGTATCAAAAAAGTTCTGAAAAGTATTTCCTTTGTTCATCATACTCAAAAGCTAGATATTATAATTTTTTAAAAAACACTTCTGTGCCTATATAAAATGTCTTTCCTTCCGCCAATCACAAACTGAACTGAATTCGATCGAAAAAGAAAAACGAATCATTGAATTATGTTTAATAATTCTATTTTTCTTTATGTTGTTCATAATAATAATAAAATATTTGTATTTTGCTTATTTTTTTTCTTTTCTCCATTAGGAACTTTAGAACCATTACTTACTATAATACTATGAATTTAAAAAAAAATGAGCATAGGACCTTCCTTGACACAATGTTTGGAAGCATTCTTTTTGTCTCTCATTTCTGTAACTTCTCTTAATTGATACAGTAGTGCAGCAGTTATGTAGTTTTTGTTGGAAAATATTCCGAAGTTAATGGAACAAAGGTTGTTTGGGGGTACACTAGGAATACTATCCTAAAATCTATCAATTTTTCGCTTATGTCTGAGGAAGTAAACTTCAGAACCAGAACTGCGGTCCCTGCTACATGGAGTTGTTTAGACCAATTTTAATGAAGCCACATTTCAAGAAGTCTGCCAAAACTACGTGGATTACGTCCACAGGCACTTTGAAGGCAATGCCATTGTGGTTCTTGATGGTTATCCTGTTGGGATAACCTACCAAAGCACCAAAGCCGCTGAACGTTATCGGCTTTCCTGACTTTACTTCTCGACAAAATTTGTCTTTTCCAAGACCAATTCAACCAGCACAATTTCGCAGGCGAAATTTCTTTTCAGCGATACCAAGAAAACTAACATCATACATTTGCTGAAGAGCTATTTTTCATAATTTAAAAAAACTTTATCTAACTTTGATCAGCTGTATCTTCCTTGAATTTGGACGTTTTTTTTTTTTTTTAATTTGAGATATGCTCAGACCAACTCAGATTTTTGTGTTGTGGTTTCTATCTTAAAGTTATAGTTGACATGAGCTTCAAAAGAGTTTTTGGGATATGAAACAGAATTTTCACAATTTTCTGCATGGAATACAATATCGATTTCAGGAATGCCATCATTATGAAGGCTTTTATTGTTTATAATTAGTTTATGTTGTACAAACCATGTTCACAAAATACTAACGTCATGGTTAAGTTCAGCCACCAAATTGAATCGGTTAACTGACGCATAGGCTATGCCCAAATCATCAGCAAAAACGTTTATATTACCAGCAAAAGGCAAATCAAATATGGAATTGATGTAAATCAAGAATAAGATTGGTCCAAGAACTGAGCCTTGAGGAACACTGAGGCAGATTACTTTTGAGCTACTCAGGCTATTTTCAATCGCTTAAATAATACCCAAACCAATCATACCACGAGCATACCCTTGTCTTATTTCGTCAATAGGGCGTCGAATGAAATGACCAGTCATCGCTGGTTTATTAGCATAGACCAGATATTTAACGTACCCCCATACAAAGTAGTCCAAAGGTGTTGTCAAATCACACGGGTCCTTTCTTGAGATGATTCGGTTATCAAACATTTGGCTTAACAAAGTGATGCTTGCACCAGCTGTATGGCATGTTGCGCCATCTTGTTGGAATCATTTCTCGTCCAAATGATCTCAATGCATTTGCCTATAGAGTTCGCCATTCACGGTAATATTTGCGCCAGTTTCGAATTTGAAAACAAATGGGCCCTGATAACGCTTTCGACATGTAAACCGCCCCAAACAGTGATTTTTTGGGAATGTAATGGAGTCCCAAGGGTCTCATGAGGATCTCACTCCAAAAACGACAATTCTGCTTGTTTATATACCCGCTAAGCTAGGTTTAATTCTGGCTTTAATTCTGTCACCACTTGGATCTTATATGCATGTAGGCCAAGATCTTTGCTCAAACTTTTTCAAGCATAGTGGACTGGCAGAGACCGCGTTGCTGACAACGGTGGCAGATCGATTAAATAGGGTCATCTGTCACACTCACGCCAACAGCAGCGATGGCTTCTTCTGTTTGCACGCTACGTAGCGTAACTTCTCAGATAGACGATTATACGTACTGTAAACTTAACGAAGTGACGAAGTTTGGCGAACAAATTTCCTTGATTTTTACTTGCGATTATAAGGACTATCAGGCAAGTTTAGGATTCGTGAATATTATTTAACGGTGTTTGCATAGTTATTTGCCAGGGTATATCGAGCAAAAAAGTCAGACACACTTCATTAGTATGACAGTTAGTTTGACAGTTAACCCCATCGGAAGTTGTATACCTCTAAAAAAAACACCCTTTTATTTTCAAAACAAGGGTTTAGCTTTCGACCCTTGAAACTCTGCTTAAACTTATTAATGTAATTTTATATTGGTTTTGATGTTGACATTTCGAAATTGAAGTAAGGAAGGGAAACAATTTTGTTTCGTTCTAGAAATTCTGCAAAAGAAGATAGAAAAAGAGACATATAAAAAAGAGGACAAAACAAAAAGAATTTTATAAAAAAGAGAATGTAATGTAGATCTGAATTTAAAAAGAGAATGTGTTCTCTTTAAAAGAGATATTCTGGAAATCCCAGCGTTATGGTAATAGTTATCTTAAAAAAATTGAATGTCCTTTTTTATCTTTTTGCACAAATATATCGGTTTTGTAAATTTATTTTTTTAGTTTTATCTGCTTAAGAAGATGCCGACTCATCCAAGACTTAAGACTTACTAGTTATTTCCTTCTTACAGAAGTGTAACTAGTGGAGATGATACATTTATTTAACATTTTTAGATAAATGTCATAAAGCCTGGCTTGCATTTCCTTCCGCATAGACCTCATTCCAATCAATATAAAGCAACTTATGATTCAGTTGGGAAATTTAGTTTTTTGCTTACTCAATTCAACAAAGAATCATACCTACGGATCGTTTTTTGAGTTTTCCAAAGTATTAAATAATACTCCGGTCATACATAAAACTAAGATCAACATTTATAGCAGAAAATTGTTTTAAAGTTATGTCTTTAAAACGACAAAAAACAGGATCAGGGCAGGTATTAGAAATTGGCTTTGTTTATTCCATTTACATATGAGCCAAAGACATTGGTTCATCTACCAACTTTAAGGATGTTTTATGATCTTCAACTGTCATGCAATGTATTCCACAAAATTTTCTTAGTTTAAGAGATATACACGAACAACTGAAAGAAGTCCAAAGATTTGGGGGTTTTTGCCCCCTTCCAAGTTAGCCCAGGGTCTGCGAGGTCGATAAACTAGGATACCCCAAAAAAAAGTTCCATTAGCTTCGGAATACTTTCCAGCTAACATCACTTTTTTCGACATATCGACTGGGGCTTGCGCTGATCGATTTTCATTATAATCATTATTTCATTCATCAGAGTGAAGGAGTTGATCAAGATCATACTTTAGATATGAGCAACTCGTAGAGCAACTCTCCTTGTAGGGATTGCTTCCAAGGTTTTCTTTGTTTTTAATTTTTGTTGCAAGATATTGACAAACGAAATAAACAGAAATACGTAACTCGTGCCAAATTGCAAAAAATTGTTCAAATGCATATTTCTACACTATGCATTTGGCTATAACACAATATACACAAAAAAAGATTTTGATGTTTCATTTATCTCCTTCAGCATACATATAATGTTTATATATTTTAAAATATGCATAAACAGTATTCTAAGCAATTTTGAAACTTACATAATTCGCAACCAAATGTGCCCAAAATTGCATACTTACACTATACTTACAAGAAAGAAGCACAAAAGGACTAGCATTAAAAAATTTCGAAATAAAAAAATTAATTAATATTATCTTTACTGGACGTTTCAAGTTTATGGGGGGCCAAGCGTATTTATTATACCTAAATTAACTACTTAAGAATGTACATATTCAATAAAAAAAAACAACAACAACCAAAAATTCGCACAAAACAGCAAACACAGAAATCAGCTCCGAAAACAAACGTTTCGTAATATTAGTAAAACGTATAACTTAAACAAAAACAACAACTAAATCGTGAAAATTTAATCATCAATCAAATTCAACAGAAATTTTGTTTTATAGACCATTTTCCATAAAATTGCTTATACCAAAAAAAAAAAATGTATTTAAAACAATATTTATGCAAAGTAACAAAGTTAAACATTTATTGAACATACAGATTCAAAATTTGGCATAGTGTTCGAGAACTTTTAATTTTGCCTAAAAACTCTCGGTGCGACTTTTAAATATTAAAAAAAAAAAAAACTCACTCGCTTATTTGAACAAGAAAAGCCTTAAATAAAAGATTTTTCCTTAATTCAAATAATCATGTCGTTTTATTTTATTTTCGCGAGCCAGACTTAAAACTCACATGAAAATACTACAACTGATACATTTAAAAACAAAACATTATTTTTTCTAAAATTCCATTAAAAAGTAAATTAAACAAATACACATAACGACATTATTTAAAACCAAAAATTAAATATACATAAAAATGTATGAAAAACCTATAGTTTATTATGTACCTATATATTGCATAACAAGATATACTCAATTACTTTTTATCTTAAGATCTCTTTAATATTTTTTCTAATGAATCTAAAAAAAAAAAAATATAAACAAATAGCTAAATATATAGTAATTATTTGCAATATTTTAATATATATAACAATAATAAAATTCATGTGTATATTTACATAAATAATGTTAAACTTATAAAAAAAATAAATTGAATCTCTAAATATAAACAAAAAACTAGTTCAATGTAATTGAATTAAAAAAATATTAGTTATTTAAGTTTCAAACATAAACGATGTGAATGTAAATTTAATTAATGAAAAATAAAATAACATAAAATTAAATACTGTAATTATAGAAAATCCGATTGTAAAGAGATCATTATATATAAAAGAAAACTTGCCCTATAGTACCTATATCGCAAGAAAAAAATAAATATATATTATTGAATGTTATAAAATTTACTATTTCTTAATTTTAATATGAGGTGCATTTTTACTGGCAATTTAAAGCTGGTGCGGATATGCAAAACACTGCACTCCTTTGTATATTCAGTCTGTTTTTGTACCTGAAAGTTGGTACGCGTGGCACTTAATCGGTGATTGTGGCTGTGTTCGCAAAGTATAGAACTATTTTCATTCTGTGCTTATAGGAAGAGTCGAGCTGAATTAGAGGTTTATCTGGAAGTTAGTATTAAGACGTTTTTCTTTTGTCAAAAAAAGATCGGAGCGCTCTGAGCGCTAAGTTTGTGTTTCTTTTTTCATTCGGATCTAGCTCCCGGCGCGCTCTATGAGCTCCTCAGAATAAAATAATCGACCGCATGGAGTAAACGTGTTTTATATGTGTTTTATATGCATTGGCGGTTTAAAGAAGAATTTCTTTCACGTGTATGTCTGCACTGTTCAATACAGGCCAGATGTTTTGGCATAAAGGGAAACTCAGGTTGGAGTAAATACTGATTTATCAGAATTTGCTCTACATGGGTATAGCTTGGTGGCATTACTCTTTTCCCATCGTGGTCTCGTGGTCTATGTTAGGAATAATATTGCTTGCCAGAGCCTTCACCAATACGTGTAATGTTCCAACAAGGACTTTAACTTCTTGTGTCTCAAAATTCACTGTCCGCAAGCAAGTCATTCATTATTGTTGTATATTGCGTTATTGCAAGCGATTTCAATGTACATAATTGGCTCCACTATTCTGGTCAGATAACACCCGAAGGAAGGCATGTCGAGCTCTTTGCCGGGTTACATCACCTTACCCAACTGATCCATGTACCAACGCGAATACCGGATGTTGCTGGGCAAGCCGCCCAAGTTCTTGACTTGTTTCTTATTTCTCACCCTGATAAGTATACCATTAGTGTAACTTCTCCATTTGACACTTCGGACCATTGTGACATTTCAATAAATGTTTCGCCCTCCACTCATCCAGGTTAAGAAAACCTTCCCACCAGGACTGATTGGCAATACGAGAAAGCGAACTGTGGCGGCCTGAATATATTTTTCCGTAACTTTAACTGGTCACTATGCTTCCTCGATACTGACATTGATGCCAGTGCAGAAATGATCACACATGTGATTCTTGTAGGGATGCGTTCTTTTATTCCTAACAGAATGAAGAGAATCAAATTAAGCTTAAGGAAAAGTCCTGGTTTAATTCTACGTCTAAAGAAGTTACCAGGCTGAAAAAAGTAAGTTTTTCGATCTTATAAAACCAAAAAAAAGCACAAACAAGCACGTAACTCATCCAATTCCGTTATTGAGAGAACCAAATGTTTGCATAACTAAAAACTGCGGCAAAAAATTCTGCAATGTCCCATAGGCAGTAAAAATATTTATTAAAAACTCCTCAACATCTTCGGTTCCAACGCTTATCGCTAATGATAAACTTATTATCTATTCTTCGCGGCCAATTTCGCTGCCAGCTCTACGCTGCCTTACATCAACGATGCCCCACATGTCCTTGAGAATGTACATTTCTCCATGGGACAGATTTTTTTAGCACTCGTACAGTAGCAAGTGTTTTCAGAGCTCTCGATATTCACAAATCCGCTGGCCTGGATTGTATACCCTCATTCTTTTGAAGAGGGGTTCTTCCACATTGGCAAAGCCACTGCGTTAGCTTTTCCATCGCTCCTACTCTTCTGGAATCTTTTCTAGAAGATGGATATCAGCATTTGTCCAGCCTGTCCCTAATAAAGGTAAGCCTAAGGTCATGAAAATGATACCATGAAAATGCAGCCCCACAGCCTCACATATCGATACGTAAGCAACAAAAACATGTATGGCACGATATATGTTTTTTTTTTTATAGGTGAGATCCATCTGTGGGGGCAAGATCCTTCCATATCCGGCGAGCTTAGCCGCACACGTCAGAGTGCCTACGCCTCCACAGTGGATATCCTTTCCCGTCCTATCCTCTCCTACTTTCCCCTCTTCGACATATCCTTCCAGCACCTAGCCCTCTTTGTTCTCTTCCCATTTGCCAATCATATGTCCTTCCTACTTACCAATCTCACAGCTCCTACGACCCTCTCATCTTCCCTTTCCCAATTTCCTTCCTCCACTTAATCCTCCTCCCTTTTCTTACCCTTCCCAACCGACTACCTCATCCCTGATTCATCTTCGGTCCTAATTTCTTTTCTGGCCTTATGCCGTATCCTTCCTGATATACATTCGTTATCCTATCCCTTCACTTCCTTCTCACTTCATTCACCCGCTCACGGTGGTAAACTGTAGGTCCCTTCCATTTTTGCAGATTAACAACACACACAGGAATGGTTGAGAGTATGAGTCACTAGGCCTTGGCTCTTTAAGGAGCTGTCGCGTCAATAAATTTATTTATCCCTTAACGGAGAGTTTAGAAAAAGATACAATGAAGAACTGTACCGGCTGTAAAGCAACACAGACCTAGCCAAAAGAACAAAAATTCAACGTCTCAGATGGCCGGGTCATATAGAGCGGATGGACATCAATGCTCCGAAAATCTTCGATTCCACCCCAGTCAGACCGATACACAGGTGACGCACACAAGTGGAAGAGGAACTTGACCGACTTCACGTGCGAAACTGGAGGCAGCTAGCTGGCTGGAAAAACTTTGTGATTGAGGATCAGGTCTAACCCAGACTCTAGCGCCCCCTAAGGTTATCTCACTACGCTTAATTTTAGTCGCACTATTATAAGAGTTACTGAGAAGTTATTTAAGAAATTCTTCGTTAAATTCAAGGATTTGCTTTAATGGACATTCTAGCAGAGTAGGTCACACCTATAATCAACGAAGAAGCAGTAACCTTCTATGCTGACCCAGGGTTAGTGCATCACAGTGGCTAAAAGCCAATCTCCTGCTTTCAGTCTACAATTTACCAGGGCAAAAAAAAAGGTACAAAATCTATCGACCTACAGTTTAATATTAAGTTTTTCTTTCAACATAAATCTTCCTAAGAAAGTAATATTGTAAGTCAATAAAAAAATCTTGAATTTTGAATCTTGAAAAACAAAGGTAAACTTTTTTTTATATTGGACTGAAAAGAGGCAAGTATACTTTTTGTTGATTTCTTTGTAAAAATGAAGTCTTTTATGCCCTCAAATTATTTTTTGGGAAAAATTAATTGAACTTCATCGCAACTACATTGAAATATAGGATTTTAGTGATGTTTTTTTTTTTGCATCTAGAGATCTAGTCTAGAATGCAAACTCATTCTTCTTAGGTGACGATCTGGGAAAAATCAAAGACAACGTTTCTAGCTCTCTCAAAGTTATAGCCTTAATTACTCCTTACAATATCACCTACCTGCCCGTAAAAGTTCATTCAAAATCGGAATATTAAAAAGAATACAGAAAAACGACTCCAGCGCCACCTATGAGTAATTAAAATAGCTCTATAAGAACTTTCGAAAAAAAAAACGACTAAGTGGGTAATTTAAATAGCCTAAGTTACTCCCTAGAATATCAGCAATCTGCCAGTGAAAGTCCCGTCGAAATCGGTGCAGCCGTTCCCGAGATTAGCCGAAACAGAAAATGTGATGCAGGTAAGGTGTCTGTGTTCAGTCCAGTAGCAGTATTTTCAAAAAACCACAAAGATTATAGAGGGAGAGATGGCTGCAAATTTTCAACCTCACTTGCGCCATGGGATTTGTTTGAGGGAAGTTGTTGGATCGTCAGAAGGCCGATTGGAAGACGTAACTGGAGGAGGGGGGTCAAACATTCATTTTTTTTTGTTTTAAACTATCTCCGGCAAAGCTGAAAATTGACTGAGGTTGGTGAAGAGTGTTTGAAAGAGATGATTTGAAAACGTCATAAGGCTAAGTGGAAGACAAAGGGGTGTCAGAAGCTACTAAAGTTGCAAAAAAAATTTCAAAGCTTACCTGACTCGGACACTTTCCAAGAGTATGAAGGCAGACTGGAAGACTCTTTTTTACTTTAACAAAAAAAAAATATAAATATTCATAAGATAATAATATTATAAAAACAACCGCAGGTACTTACGATGTTATGAAGTAGCTTTTTCAAAAGCCAACAAATCTTTTTTTAATACAGGGTGTCCGCCGGGAAGGTATACTACTTTGTTTTGCCGCCATTTTGGTAAACATTAGTCTTGACAGTTCATATTTGACAGTCGTGAAGTAGACACGTGGCAAATTAATTATGAAAAAACATTCGATAAACCAACGTGTTTTAATCATAAAAACATTTTATCAAAATCAATCATCGATTACTGTGACAATGAGAAAGTTACGTAAAATTTTTGGGAAAAACAACGTGCCAACAAAACGCACTATTTATCGTGTATTGAATGATTTCGAAGAAAGAGGGTCTGTAGGTGATAGGCCCAAGCATGGAACACAACGTGGTATCAACAAGACGGTGCCACATCGCATACAGCCAGGATTACAATGGAATTACTGCGAGACCTCTTTCCACGACAAGTTATTTCAAGAAATGGCGATGTTGATTGACCTCCACGGTCGCCTGATTTGATTGCTCCGGACTCCTTTTTGTGGTGATAGCTGAAAAGCAAGGTTTAACCAGAAACGCTTTAGCAACTCAAACAAAATATTCGTAATGAAATTAATAAAATACCGCGTGAAATGTGTGAGAATGTAATGAAAAATGTATTCAAAAGGGCTCGCATTGTATTCCATACAAAATTGCCGACACTAAATAAAACATTTATCAATATAAGATCCATTCTCTTTCATTTAATCAAAAATTATAAACAAACAAAGTAGTATATATTCCAGGTGGACACGCTGTATTTATTTATTTATTTATTCATTCAATGGATTTGATTTAACAATCTGCGGATAACAAAAAGGTGTCTACGGGTATTTATATTAATTTTAATATAATTTTTCTGGCTCAACTTAATAAATTATATTTCGAAAAATATTTTTGAACACATCCCTACTCCTAAAAAGGTCGACTTAACTACAAATAGAGTTAAACAGAGTTAACGAACCAGTTGCAGGATTATTTAAACCATAGTTTGCACGATGAATAAGACCATAGAACAGACCATTACGAATTCTTAGATTTCTTTCTGGAACGTACCAAGAAATTTGCGCAAGTAGTACGTCAGATTGTATACAATTATTTAAAATATCTTTTATAAAAAAGACGCATTGATTAACGTTCTGTAAGCGTCAAAAATTTTACATTTCGATGAGTTGAGCTCGTGATGGTTATAAAAGCACCAATTTACATATATGTGACAATACAATTTAACGTCATCTGCAAACATCAAACAGTCACAAAAATTGAGAACGCCAGGAATATCATTTACAAACAAATCGAACATAAGTGGTCCTAAGTGACTACCCTGTGGAAGACCCGACTCCAAAAAATTCATGTAAAACCATATATCTGGACGACCTGTTTACGGTTTGACAAAAAGGACCAAAAGATTAATTAATGCTCCCTAAATGACCAGGGGCGGATGAAATACATTTTATTAGCAAGGTATAACACTCTGTGATGAACAGACCAACTGTATTGGCACTTAGTGAAACACAAGTTGGGGAAAATACAGATCATTTGGAATTTTCCTTGCATGGGTATTCACTTGTGCCTCTCTTCTTTGCCAAACATGGCCGCTTCTTTGCCGCTTACATAAAGAATGATGTTGCATATCAACTTCAACCACAATTCGGTCTGTGTGTAAACACGGAATTCAATTTCATGTGGTTAAAATTAACTTCTAACGAATTTGATGCTTTGTCTGACTCCATTCAAGGAATTGCTTCCCGTTACCCTAACACTGAAATCGTTATTACGGGAGATTTCAATGTACACATTCCCAGTTGGCTTCGCTATTCTGGCCAGATAACACCCGAAGGAGGGTATGTTGAGATTTTTGCTGAGTTAAACCATCTTACTCAGCTCGTCGATGAACCAACCCGAATTCCTGACATTGCAGGTCAAACCGCCAACACTCTTGTATTGTTTCTTACCTCCGATCCTGATAAATGCACAATTCGTGTAGGCAAATCTGACCATTGTGTCACCTCTGCAAATTTCTCGTGCCAACTCAATTCAGGAGAACCGTTTGGCAATACGAGAGAAAGCCAACTGGGACTGTCTCAATAACTTTTTCAGGACCTTTAACTGGTCACTATGCTTCCTCGATAGTGACATTGATTCCAGCGCAGACATAGTGACAAATTTAATTCTTTTAGGAATGAGAAATTTTATCCCAAATAGGTCGAAGAGTATCAAACCTAAGGAAAACTCATGCTTTGATTCGAGCTGTAGATAGGTTATCAGGCTAAGAAATCTAAGTTTCCGTTGTTACAAAGCCAACATCACTGAGAAAAACCGGAAAAAGTTTCAGCAAGCTAGAAAGGCCTGCAATGTTCATATTAGAAAAACCAAATTTTTACATGAGCAAAAAATTCGGCAAAAAATACTGCAATGTCCCAAAGGCAGTAAAAAATTTTGGTCATTTGTAAAAAAGGTAAAGAATTCTTCATCATCATCAGTTCCTACGCTCGTCTTCAACGATACTCCTGCTGTCAGTTCTCAAGAAAAAAGCAGATCTGCTGGCCGCAGGTGTTAGAACTCTTCCTGTATTCGAGAGCGTAAACGATTTCATGGGACCAATCTTCTTTCGCACTCGTACAGTTGCAAGAGTATTAAAAGATCTCAACATAAATACATCCGCTGGCCCGGATTGTATGCCCGCTATTGTGAAGAGGTGTTCTTGAACGCTAGCAAAACCTTTGCGTAAGCTTTTCCATCCTATTCCTCTGGACTCTCTCTGAGTGCATGGAAAACAGTATTTGTAGCGAATCTTCTGCACCCTCAAACTACCAACCAATTGCACTAACGTCCCTTCTTTCTAAGGTCATGGAAACACTGATTAATTTTCAGCTTAAGAAATATCTAGAAGAACGTAAGCTTCTTAATGACCGGCAGTACGGCTTTCGTAGAAACAGGTCCACTGGTGATCTGATGGTTTATCTCACCGAAAAGTGGAACCAACCTCTCCATCGTTTTGGTGAAAGCAAATTATTACACTTGATATTTCTATAGCATTTGATAGAGTTTGGCATCAAGCCCTTTTATCGAAAATGCGTGCATTTGGACTTGATGAATTTCTTCTTCGTTGGATTAGTAATTACCTTTCGAACCGCTCAATTCAAGTTTTATTGGACGGTTTCAAATCTGATATTCACAAAATAAATGCTGGTGTGCCCCAGGGCTCTGCTTTGTCTCTGACTCTTTTCCTTATATTTATCAATGACTTATTATCTGAAACAACTAATCCAATCAATTGTTTTGCTGACGACAGTACTCTTAGCTTTTCATATTCGTTTCCAGATTCACATCCATGTTCTTCGGATGTGGAACTGTAACGGCAGCGTATGATAAGTTCATGAAATTCTGATCTTGACAGCATTGTACAATGGGGAATAAGAAATCGCGTAGAATTTAATGCTTCTAAAACTCAATGTTGTCTTCTGTCGTTAAAGCTAAACATACCCCCAATGCCATTGTCCATGAATGGCACTTACATCGAAGAAACCGAAAAGGTCTCACTACTCGGTATGTGTGTCAACGACGACCTCCGTTGGAACGACCATATATTTGAAATCGCTAAAAATGCCGCTAAGTGCTAAGTGCTTCTGACCAGTATTTTTATGACTAATTTGACCGGACAACAAAGGTTTGGACGGTTTCTATCATATAAAACACTCCACCCAAAAAAAAAAAAAAAAGTTTTCTGCAAATTCATAGTCTGTTATGCACGTTTTATCTGAACGTTATGTCAATACAAACATGTAAGCTCTTCCCGTGAATTTGTCTGTCAATGACATCTTTTCAAAACCTAAAGTTTTCCCTTATCCACGGGTGAACCCGAACATACGTCATGTTGGTAGATTTTTAGAAAAGAAACTAATCCTGACATTTATATTAGATTATGGTTCAGTTAACATGGCATTTTAAAATGTGTTCCTTAGCGTCACTTGCGTCAGTACGTGTGTTGCCCACATAGAATTTTTTCCAGTACATGCATCGTGTGGATTTGAAAGAAATGCATATGAAACATGTCAAAAAAATTATTAATTCCAATTTATATGGTCACGTTGCTTTCAGAAGAAACTTAAAACGTTTTCTTGTTTTCGTCCTGGTTTATTTTACGGAAATAGCAATTCTCGGCCTTTGTTGCTTTAATTTCAGTGTAATACTTTCATAATCCGCTGCTATCTTAAACAATGTCTTTTTAATAGATTTACAAAAATTTCGTGTCCCATACACATA
Organism: Platycheirus rosarum; assembly: GCA_963971375.1. Classification (NCBI taxonomy): domain Eukaryota; kingdom Metazoa; phylum Arthropoda; class Insecta; order Diptera; family Syrphidae; genus Platycheirus; species Platycheirus rosarum. The sequence continues at coordinate 3,211,889 of OZ020511.1, forward strand.
AATAAAAATGAAGTGTCTGTTTTTAATATTATTTTTACACGATGCATATGAAAGTATAAACAGTACTCACAAAAAAAACAATTTTTTTTAAAATTTTTTGTCTGTCTGTCTTTCTGTATGTTTGTTCCGGGTAATATCGGGAACGGCTGCACCAATTTTGAGGGGAGTTTCACTGGAAGTTACTCTAGAGAGTAACTTAGGCTATTTAAATTATCCACTAGGTGGCTCTGTGGTGGTATATTTTTGGCAAATTATTATTTATGGACCGATTTCGCATGGGTCGTTTCACAAGCAGATAGCTTATTTTGTAAGAAGTAACTAAGGCTGTTTTGATTACTAGGTGGTGCCACGCCGCCCGGTTTAATTTTTTTTCGAAAAAGTTTGGTATACGCAAGCAACGCCGGGTGAGTAGGCTAGTGTTTAATAATACTGTTTGTTCCTTAAAACACATAGGCGCAAAAATTATTATTAACTTCACTTCACACTACTTAAAACGTTTGCTGCTGCACTAAGTTTTTCTCGGTTATAAACATAAAATGACATGCACTAGTTAAAATCAAATTTTAAAGTTTGAGATCTTTAGGGAATTTTGTTCTCATTGGATTTAGTTAGTGTTAGTGTGTAGTCTTATAATCAAAATGGAATTTTGTGAGAGCAAGCTGTCATTGTCTCAGAGTTCAGAGATTTTTTAGTTTCACACTAAAAAAGATAATGTCGGGGTTTCCAGTTATTAAAAATCTAGTTTCACACTAAGAAACAATCAATTTGTATACGTCTGTAATTGAAGAACCACTATTTTAATGTTAGTGCCAAATTTTATTTGTTTTAGTGTGGTAATAAAGCGTCTATAGTTTTGCGCCATAGAAATCTATTGGTGCTGGTTAATACGAGGGACCTATTTCACCAACGTACAAAGTTGTGAATACAAGTGATTTTTGAAAAAATCAATATATTTCATTGCACAAGTTTTTTTGTGTTTACCGGTATTCGAAAAAGCTGTGCAAGTTACATAGCTCAACGTGAGCTCTAAGACCCTTAGGGTCTTGAGTCGATTTTGGAGGATTGGCATACACCTTATCTTTCACGAGGCCCCAAAGAAAAGAGTATAAAGGTGTTAAGTCACAAAATATCGGTGGCCAATTCAGATCACCTCTTCGAAATAAACATGGTCAGGAAGCTTTTCTTGCAAAATTCCAATTGTTTCTTTGCTTGTGTGTCACTTAGCGTCTTCCTGTTGAAAATAAACTTCCAATTCCGGCCATACTAAATCATTAACCATAGCTCGGTAGCGAAATCCATTCACCGTAACAATAGCCTCCGAGGTAAAAATGGGCCTCATCACTGAAGATGATTTTTCGATGAAAATCCGTATCCTTTCGATGCATTTTAAAGATACAACCAGCGAAGATACGACGACATTGCTGGTGATCGACCGACTTGAGTTCTTGTGTTAACTGAACTTTAAAAGCCTTAAGACTTAAATCTTTACGGTGTAATGTCGTTTGTGGAATGCCTAATTCCTAATATCGACGAGGAATCGACAAACCTGTCTCTTCCTCAACACTACGGGCTACAGCAGCAATATTGTCAGTTTTTCTTGAGCCACGCACACGCACACTTTTTCGATTCTTCACATCAGTAACTTATACCACCAACTCAACTTTTTCCACCAGTTTCACTATTGCTAGACGATGACCCAAAAGTACCCTAGTTTTGCCAACTGTGACTGCAAAATTTCCACGATTTTTGTAGTGAATTTTAACAATTTCAATGCATTTATCGTTCCATTTTTAGTAATGACGTAGTTTTTGCTTGTGAAATGTCAAAGATGACAGTTTTTATACTAATAGTATTATTTTAATCATGTCGACCTACAATCTTCTGTAAATATTGGTTAATATAAACTGCAGTGTTATTTTGCAAGTATAAGTATAACAAGGTTGAGTCAATTGGGCTTCCTACATCATTGACAAAAATTTTGTTTTCTTTTCTTTCTTCCAGGAAATTCTTTGTCCAAATAGGAATCTGTAAGTCATCAATCAAACACATTAAGGCCGGAGTTGCGCAAGGTCCCAAATTAGGACCTTTCCTTTATAACATGATGACATCCGCCATCAACGGACTCAGAAAACCTTCTGTTCGCTGATGACTCACTTACCTACACCGGACTTTTCGAATTCTTATAATGGGGAATCCGGATCAAGACAGCCAAATCGGAACTAGTGTGCTTCAGAAGACCTACCTTCAACCATAGCCGTATCCGTTCTGCAATAATCTGTAGAATCCTGGCCTGAAGCTCCCTTATGGATCAGTATGTGCAGTATATGAGCAGTTTAAATTCAACCCGCACTCCAGGACAGCGCCTAAGAAAGCCAACTAAACGTTCTATCGTCTACACCCATTTCCAAGGAAAAGAAATAGTTTAAGGAAGACAACGAAACTACTAATATACAAGCAATTACTGAGGCCAATTATCAGCTAGAGTGTGTGGTTCATTATTTCCAAGACAGCGATAAACCAGCTCCAACTCTTCGAAAGGATGATTCTAAGGATGTGCACCGGACTTCTTTTTAATCACCAGAACAAAAACACCTAAACAATAAACGACTCTATGTGTTGAAGCTTATCTCTACACCGCCAACCATCCTAACCCATCATGAGAAGGATGACCATCCTGAGCCTAGGTATCTTGGAGCCATGGATATCCTATAAATAATCAATGACAACGATGAAGCAGTTTCCTTCTACGCTGACACGGGGTCAGTTTTTCAGCGCGGATAAACGACAACTCAACCCCCAACTCACAGAAAAACCCTCACTGGACAACCGGGTCGGAACAACCCGAGTAGATCTAAGTCAACCTACTTTTAATATACATATAAATTACTTTAGTCATAAATTAAATATATAATATTTTATTATTTTGTATAATCAAATCCATTGTTTAGCTACAAAAATAATTATATTCAATTGAAGTAGTATAGTTTTAACTTATAAGTTATTTTAAGTCAAACTGTATATACATATTATTCATGTTCAATAAAACTTTATTGAATTGAAATGAAAACCCTACCTTTTTCACTGGTAGCCAGCAGTTCAATTTACATTTTCATTCTTCTTTTGTGTTATATACAAACTAATTTTATGTGTGTTGGTTTTGTGTGTACGGATATACCATACATTTTCGAAAAAAAACCCAGCCTGACGCGGTGCCACCACCTATTCAAATAGTCTTAAGTACTCCTTACAACATTAGCTATCTGTCTTTGCAAGTCCCGACCAAATCGGTTCACAAATAATAATTTAAAAAAAAACCGCCCAGCGTCATCTAGTGCGCGAAATAAAAAAGCCTAAGTTACTCCCAAGAACATCAGTAATCTGCCAGTGCAAGTCCTGTCGAAATCGGTTCAAAAATAAGAATGTTCGAAATAAAAACGACCCCAGCGCCACCTAGTGGGTAATTTAAATGGCCTAAGTTACTCCCTAGAACATCAGCAATTTGTCAGTGCAAATTCCGTCAAAATCGGCGCAGCCGTTCACGAGATTAGCCCGCACAACCAGACAGAAAGACAGACAGACAGACAGACAAATATTTTACAAAATTGCGTTTTTGTTATAAATACTGTACTTTAATATGCATCTTGTAAAAAGCGTTTATTTTGATATTTAAAAAACACACTTCATTTTAATTTATGTGTATAGAAGATTTCGTATGAAATCCCCAAAACCACAAAAGCTTAATCTAGTTGACATCCAAAAGTAATATCTCTTCCTGCTAAAACACTCTTTCGAACTTAATGAATGCTTAAAAGCTCTCTCTTCAAAACAGACTAGCTAACTTCAAATATATTATTTCAAATTCCCTTCCTTGAATAGATGATAGCTACAGGTCCTGCCTCCTGCCTCATATCTTATCTCAATGATTTTCTGATGCGCTCTCTTACCAAAATCTTCTCAATGAACGTCCTGAAATCTCTCATCCGACAGACTATAAAATACGAAGTGCAACGGATAATTTTCAGAACGTTGTGCTCGGTTGTAGAATCCACAACTCAGTCCGGAAACTGGAAAAGTTATCTTTCTAAAAACTTTGTCGGCAGTTTACAGTCGATTAAGATGTTCCCGCGATATTAGGTTTACGGAAAATTTTCGATTTACAACATCTAACCACCTAGAGTTCTCGTAAGAGGAATTTGAATTTAAAGTAGTTTTATTTCAAATGTTTTTAATAAACAATAATTGAAATCCATTTTATAAAACTATCAGTTGGCACCTAGTTGTTCGGTTTCTCAATAAAAGTGATAACAAAACAGTTAGTTATCGTGGTGGCTGTCAGTGTCAAGTTTTTTTTCTCCCATAGAATTTAATATTTTATCGATTTTTCCCTTTAAAAGGCAATTTTAAGTTTACTATAAAAACTTTGTTCGGCTTAAAAACATCCTTCTAACTATGATGGCAGTTAAGGTAAGTCGAACATAAAATCATGTTCATTATCAGGCTAGAATACCTTTTGGCAGATTCTGGCCGCATTTGATGGTTTAATTTTTGGTTTGGCAGCCTTATGGTCAGTGGTATTAAAAAGTCAGTCCAGAGTGTAGTAAACTTGTGCGAATCCCTATTTGTATAGAAACCGTTTGTTACGGACTTTGTTTACAAGTTTATTGATTTTTCTAATAGGAATTAAAACAAAAATGTATTGTTAAACATTTCCATTCCCACGGGAATGAGGTTGAGCATTAAGAGAAACATTAGAAGCCCAAAAGGTTAATTAAGGCATAATGCCTACCCATATAGTTTTGGAATACTAATTGACGGTTTCAATCAAGTTCATTGATCTGTTGATTTGACACATCAAAATGGTAAATATGTACAGTACATATCTTCATAAGTAGGTTAGTTTTCAAACGCAAGACCACGATTAGTTAGGTTAATATGCTTCAGTAATTTTTCTTGTGATTCTTAATTATTTGGCTTACTTTGATTGATTATTAAATGTTAAAAAATGGCATATTTACACATGTTCTTAGAACACCATATATTTTGCTTTTTTGGGGGGTTTCTAGTTGAGTGATTAAAATAGTAAGTCCTTTTAAGTAACTTGTACCACTTCACATGCGATTGTTTTTTTATTTTTTTGTTCTAGTTAGAGAAATTAGATAGTTAAGCAACTACTTATCTTTATCTCAATGTACTCAAGGAGATAATTTCAAGTAAGAAAAGTGTTTTCTTCAAATGCATGCATTGGATCAAATCCTTACATCGCTTTGGTGAAAGTAATATTATTATTCTTGATAATCTCCTGAAGATCTCTTATCGAAAATGTGTGCCTTTGGGATCAATGATACTCTTGAAGCTATCTACTAGACCGTTCAATACAAGTTTTATTGGACGGATTTAAGTCTGATTTCCACAAAATAAATGCTGGTGTGCCACAGGGCTCCGTTCTGTCTCCGACTCTTTTTTCCTATTTTTATAAATGATCTTCTGTCTGTTCCTTCTAATCCACTTAAGTGTTTTGCTTACGACTCTACCCTCAGCTTTTCATATTCGTTCGATAATTCACGTCCTTCTCCTTCGGACTTACAATCGCAACGATACCGTATGATAAGGTCATTAAATTCCAATTTATGCGGCATTGTCAAATGGGGTAAAAGGAATCGTGTGGAGTTTAGTGCTTCGAAAACTCAATGCTGTCTCCTGTCGTTAAAGCTAAACATTCCCTCAATACCATTGTCAATGAATGGCACTTACATCGAAGTAACCGAAAAACTCTCAGTACGACCTCCGTTGGAACGACCATATATTTGAGATCGCTAAGAATGCTGCTAAGTGCTTAGGTTTTCTGAATCGGTGTAAGAAGTATTTTTCCCCATCTGATCTGGCTACAATTTATAAAGCGTTTATACGCCCTTAACTCGAGTATAACTCCCACCTCTGGGCAGGTCCTTCGCCAACATCGCTTCACCTGCTTGATAGAATACAAAATCGAGCATTAAAATTGATAGGAAATTGAACTGCCGCTGAAACAGTTGCCCCTCTCGAACACCGACGCAATGTTTCATGTCTTTCCTTATTTTATCGTTTTTTTACAAAAAATGTTCACTCGAAGTAGCCAGCTGCATTCCTCCCCTTAAAAGTTTCTCCCGTAATACTCGTTTCGCAAGGAATGCTCATCAGTTCACCCTGGAGCCCAATTTCGGACGCACCGAGAAATATAGGGATTCTTTTTTTAGCCGAACAACACGAATTTGGAATAGTTTACCCGGCTGCATGCATTCAAAACCAATTTTAATCGGCACCTCCTGTCCGTCCCCACCTTATTATCCTGATGCTCGCACAGTGTTTTTACATACATTAAAAGGAAAACAAATAGTCCCATTCTTGCTTATAATGCCTACTTTAAAACCTTTGCCTTCGCAAGAAATTTTCTCGTTTATACTGTCATAAGCTTAAAGCTATGACAGTTCAAGTGGAAGTTAATTTGGTTTATACTCCAAACATCTTATTCTGACTCTAATAATAAATTCTCGCTAAATGTATGATATACATTGTTATGTGTGAATATCAGATTTTCTTCAGAAAATTTATTAAATTCTGGAATTCCATTTGAAAAATAAGCTTTACGAGTAAAATAAATGCTGGTGGATGTGGAACATGGAAATCGACTTGCCTCAGCATTGTAAAGGGTTTTCGAATAAGGATTTGCCACCTTTTTTATTTAAATAAAGCAAAAACCATTTAAGATTTTTCAAAAATTGTATTATTGGCTTAAAGTACAATCCAAACATTTAAGAATGGAACTCGACTTCGTTCATATGGCCACGGCGGCCACGTTTGCAGCAGTCGATTCGTTGAACCCAATTTTCGATGACTCGGACACACATTTCGGCCGAAACGGCCGCTATTTTGCGTTTAATGTTGGCTATGAGCTCTTCCAACGTCGTCGGCTTGTTGGCATAAACCAATGACTTAACGTAGTCCCAAACAAAATTGTCTAGAGGCGTTAAATTGCACAAACGAGGCGGCCAATCGATTGGCCCATTTCTTAGGATAACACGCTTTTCAAACATACTCTTCAATAAATCGATTGTAAGGTGTACTGTGTGGCTTATGGCACCATCCAATTCTGGACAAAAATAATCGGTCATTATGGCGCGATTACGCTGGCCATTCACAGGAACGTGACGTTCCTGGCCCAATAACGCCGCCGGCAAATTGAACCAAACAGTTATTTTTTGAGGATGAAGTGGTGATTCAGTTGCGGTCACCGAATCCGAATATCGGTAGAAAAATTTTATAGTTTGCAGACGTTGCTCGCACGTGTACTTTACCATGATGAAAATGTTGAGTTTACTGAATAAATTGATAATGTCAGTTCGATGATTAGTGAAAGGGTGCGTTCACAAATTAAATTCAGAGTTTTCCCTATTGGAAAATTCGATAATTGGAAGTTGGAGTTGAACGCTACATAAAGTTTTTGCATGAAAGAAGCATCTGTACAGTATCAGCAATAGTTCACAGCCATAAAGAATTATTGAAGCAATTAAAGCTTTCACCAGTTTAAGCTTAACTGACTTACTTACTTACTTACTTACTTAGGGGGCGCTACTGTTCGGGACGATCTTGGGCCTCAACCAACATGCCTCTCCAGCCGGCTCGGTCTTTGGCTAGCTGCCTCCAGTTTTGCACTCCAAGTTGGTTGAGGTCGTCCTCCACTTGAGCGCGCCACCTAAGGCGATGTCTTCCTTGAATGCGTCTATCCTCTGGGATGGAATCGAAGATCCTGCGAGCCGGAGCATTGTTGTCCATTCGCTCTACATGACCTAGCCATCTTAAACGTTATATGCGTATTTTTTTGACCAGGTCAATGTCGCTGTACAGCTCGTATAGTTCTTGGTTGAACCTTCTCCTCCAAAGCCCGTTAACGCAGATAGGGCCAAAAATCCTCCGAAGAATCTTACGCTCGAAACGACTAAGTATATCTTCATCCGCTTTAGATAGAGTCCATGCCTCGGTGCCATAGAGCAGGACTGGGATGATTAGGGTCTTATACAGAGTCTCCTTTGTCTTTCGAAAAAGGGCTTTGCTACTCAATTGCCTAATAGCCCATAGAAACAGCGGTTGGCAAGAGTAATTTTTCGCTTTATTTCTTACGAGATGTTGTTGTCAGATGTTATAGCGGATCCGAGGTACACAAAGTCCCTAACTACCTCAAAGTTGTACATATGATGTTTTGTCCAATCCGCCGGTGTTGTGTGTCCCTTTTTGACTGCTAGTCCCATCTTAGCCGCTTCAGCTTCAATGCTAGTAAACGTTCCAGTGACAGCTTGCCGAGTTCTGCCAATGATGTCTATGTCGTCAGCGTATGCTAGCAATTGCACAGACTTGAAAAAAAATTGTCCCACTACAATTGACTTGCGAGTTTCTTATAATTTTTTCAAGTATTAAGTTGAAGAAATCGCACGATAGATCACCTTGTCGGAATTCTTTTTTGACGTTAAAAGCTTCTGTAAGGTCATTACCAACCTTGACGGAACAGCGAGAGTTCTCCATCGTCATCCTGCACAGTCGGACGAGTTTTGTGGGGATGCCAAAACCTAACATGGCTCTGTATAGCTCGTCTCTATAAATGCTACCGTACGCGGCATTAAAATCAATAAAGAGTTGGTGGGTGTCGATTTGCAATTCTTGGGTAGTTTCCAGGATCTGCCGTAGCGTGAACATTTGATCGATTTTGGACTTTCCTGGTCTGAAACCACACTGATAGGGGCCAATCAGGTTGCTGACGAAAGGTTTCAGGCATTCACGTAGTACGGCAGAGAGGATCTTGTAGGCGATATTCAGGAGATTAATTCCTCTATAGTTGGCGCAGTTTAGAGAGTCTCCTTTCTTGTGGATCGGGCAAACGATGCTGAGGTTCCATTCATTTTCTTCTGACCAAACTTTAGAGATGAGTTGGTGTATGCACTCCACCAGGTCATCTCCGGCCGCTTTAAAAAGTTCGGCGGGTAGTCCGTCGGGTCCAGCAGCTTTGTTGTTTTTGAGTTTAGATATTGCTATCCTTACTTCATTTTGGTCAGGTGGACGGAAGTTTTGTTTGTCATCGTCCATGTTGAATGGTCCATTCTACCTGACAGCGGGATTTTGGTCTTCATCGCTATTTAACAGTCTGCAGAAATGGTCCTTCCATGTACTCATGGACTGGGATTCTACTACGAGGTTTCCATTCCTATCTCTACCTGCTTCTGTGCGGGTTTTTTTCCTTGGCACGTTATTTTTACCTGTTGGTAAAACTACGGAAACATAATTGCTATCCGGAAACTATTGGGAGCATCAGATGTCTCGAAGATTCTATTGAATTCGACAGTTAGGAGTCTTAAGAATTCGGGTGTTAATTTTTTTAAAAATTCGACAGGTATTCTGTCCTCTCCAGGAGCTTTGTTACTTTTAGCGGTTTCTATCACTATTTCTATTTCGGATTGAGAAATTGGAACATCAAGAACTTCATCAACTATTAAAGGAGCAGCATAATGATTCCACTGCATTAAGAAGGTCCGAAAAATGATTTTTGAGAATATGAAGTGGTCATGGCCATTCACGAACAGTGCTGAACGCGACAATGCTCATGCGCATTACTGAATGCACTTAGAATACAATATGAATGTGACAACATTCTTGTGGCATCATCTCGTCTCTTTTTAGTCGACCGGCATTTTGTCTAATGAAAAAGATTTCCTTTTTTTGGGATTTGATATCAGCGTGTTCGGCTGGAGGTTTCTCCTAAGATTAATCATCAATTTGATTTATATTTAAAGAACACAAATTAAAAGTATTTTTAATTTTATAATTTAAATAAATTTGAAATAAGGAACAAAAAAAATTTTCGTTTTGTGAATCTTTGCACATATCACATGCGGAAAATTGGTGACCCCGAACAACACACGCGCAATAACCGTGCAACAGTTCAGCCAACACAAGCGGCCACGATCCACCAGCAGCAGGCTCGTTCTAAAACAAGCCTCCATTAGACACCACCGCCACCACCAGCAACCAGACAAACAAAGGAAAAGAACCACCAAAAGTGCGCCACGAAAGAAACAATTTTCTTCCTTCTGGAAACATCAAATCATTAAACATAACCATAACCTCATACCATTGCAAAAACCACGAGACCAAGAAGCGAAAAAACTTGGACACAACCAGAAGAAACATCATCCCCGGAACAAAAATTAACTTCATCTGCAGCAGAATACAATAAGAATAAAAAATATTGTAACTCAGGTAAACTTCCAGCCAAATTGTTATTTTTTTTATTAAGTATTAGAACCAAAAACATTGTTTCCCATTATATCTATTAATTACAATTAAATAAAATGCCGGGGGATGATAAAAAGACAGATGAATCTTCACAAGCAGGTCAAAACCAAAATGAAAACTCGACCGGCTCAGGTGTCTATGAAAATTCGGGAGACAACACACGTGCGTTCACGGAAAATTCATCCCTCTCCGTGCAAATCCCTGACGAAAGCAACATTAATTCGATACGCGTTCGCCTCCCATCTTTTTGGGCAGCAAACCCAAAAACGTGGTTCATACAAGCAGAGGCTCAGTTTAATGTCTTTAAAATAACCAGTCAGGAAACAAAATATTGTCTCACCGTCGCGGCACTTCCTATCGAAACCTGTGAATCCGTCATTGACATCCTTTCCAATCCTCCACCACGCGATAAATATAATGTTTTAAAAGACGTCTTAGTAGAAAGACATTCAGTTTCCGAGACGAAAAGATTGGAATCCTTACTGAATAAAGCGGACATTGGCGATCGAAAGCCATCCGAAGTTTTTCGCTCCATGAAGCAATTAGCAGGAACCTCATTCAATGAGGAAGTTGTTAAGAATTTATGGATGCGCCGCCTTCCTCAGGCAATCAATATCGCATTACTCTCTGTCGGTTCCAAAACCGTAGACGAATTAGCGTCCATAGCGGACAAAATATATGAAGCGTCTCAAAATGTTAACATTTTTAGCGTCGCTTCACAGGGAAACGAATCATGTTTTGATCAGGGTTCGAATTTGGAACAACGTTTAGCTAAAATTGAATCCATGATCGAATCAATCACCATACGATCACATCCGAGAAATAGATCTAGATCAAGGCCAGACCGAAGGAGTTTTCGCAATCGCACTCCGAGCAGATCCAATCCTAATCAAAGGAATCCAATTTGCTGGTACCATAGAAAGTTTAGATCTAGGGCTCAGAAATGTGACCAACCCTGCAATTACTCCACCAATTTGACAAACTCTCAATCAGGTACCCCAAACTAAATGAAACTGCTGTTAACGCGGCAAAGAGTCAGTTATCACAACGCCGCCTTTTCATCAAAGACAAAAACAACAACATAACATTTCTGGTCGACACCGGCGCGGATGTTTCAGTCATTCCGACAACATCGGCGAATTCCGTTAACAAAGCAACGGGTCTTCTTTCAGCCGCAAATGGTACCTCAATTTCCACCTTCGGGTCAAAACTATTAAGGCTTAACATCGGTCTTCGACGAAACTTTACGCACCCTTTCATCTTGGCATCCGTAAGCCGACCCATAATAGGAGCAGACTTTCTAGAAAGATTTGGCTTAATAATCGATCTCCACAACAAACGGATCATAGATCCAGAAACTAAAATCCACTCAAAAGGCATCATCAGAAATGACACCATGTCCTTACCTATTCAGTACAAAATAGATAACCTATACGGTTCCATATTGAAAGAATTTCCCGAACTAACTCAAGCTCCAAATTATTTTGCTCCTGTTAACCACCCCATTGTTCACCACATTTTAACCAAGGGTCCTCAACCTTTTTCACGTCCAAGAAGGCTAGACGCTTTCCGTCACAAAACGGCTCTTACTGAGTTTGAGCACATGTTGGAGTTGGGAATATGTCAACCATCGTCTTCACCCACCTGTTCACCACTCCACATGGTAAAGAAAAAAGGGAATTTAGACTGGAGACCATGCGGGGATTACCGCAGGCTAAATGCGATAACAGTTCCAGATCGTTATCCAATTCCCCACATTCAAAATTTCTCCATGAACATTCATGGATGCAAGATATTTTCAAAGATTGACTTAGTTAGGGCGTATCATTTAATTCCGGTAGCAAACGAAGATATTTATAAAACAGCCATAACAACACCATTCGGCTTATTTGAATTCCGTCGAATGCCATTCGGCCTAAGAAACGCCGCGCAAACATTCCAACGTTTCATAAATTCAGTCTGCCTCGGTTTAGATTTCACATTCATTTATGTCGACGATATATTAGTGTCAAGCAAAACAGAAGAAGAGCACCAATCGCATCTACGAACTCTATTTAAACGACTTTCGCAATACCAGATCACTATCAACACTTCTAAATGCATATTCGGTGCCGCCGAACTAGATTTCCTTGCACACAAAATCAATGCTGATGGCATATTTCCCTCACAGGATCGCATTGAGGCTATTCTTCAATTTCCTAAACCTCACACCATCAAACACTTACAAAGATTCCTAGGAATGATAAATTATTACAATAGATTCATCCCGAACCTAGCGAAAGTGGTAGCCCCGCTATACTCCCAAATAGGAAATGTAAGTGTTAAACCAAAATCAAAAAAAAAACTCGAGTGGACAGAAAATCTTAACGAAGCCTTCGAGGAAGCCAAACTCAAGTTGTGTAACGTTACCTTGTTAGCACACCCAAAAATAAATGCAGAAATTGCGATATTCACTGATGCCTCAAGCACAGCGGTCGGCGGTGTATTACAGCAGAGAACAGAAACAGTGTGGGAACCTCTCTCATTCTTCTCGAAGAAACTCCTACCGAGAGAAACAAAACATTCCACATTCGACCGCGAACTCCTTGCGATCTATCTTTCTATTAAACACTTTAGATACTTCGTCGAAGGTCAGGAATTCAAAGTGTACACCGACCACAAACCCTTAGCATATGCGATAGCTTCAAAGGCAGACAGGAATCCAAGACAAATACGACAGCTCGATTTCATCTCCCAGTTCACAACTGACATAGAGTACGTTAGAGGACCAGATAATGTAGTCGCAGACACTTTATCAAGAATGGAAGAGCAGGAAATCGCCTCATCTGATACATTACATCTTGACTGCAGAGCACTAGCTCAAATTCAATCATCCGACTCTGAGTTGGACAAAATGTTAGCCGAAAATAACACAAATTATAATTCAAAATTCAAAATTCAGAAATTCAAATTCCCTGATTTCGAAATATATTGTGAGATATCCACAGGACGCAACAGGCCTTTCGTTCCCATTTCTGCTCGTCGAAAAATATTCGATTCACTTCACAATCTCTCACACCCGAGCATACGAACCACTAGAAAACTCATTACCCAGCGTTATTTTTGGCCAACTATGAACAGAGATGTATCCCATTGGGCAAGAGCTTGCACGGCATGCCAAAAATCTAAAATACATAGACACACAAAATCTGCAGTAGGCCAATTCGCTCTACCAAATGAACGTTTTGAACACATTCACTTGGACCTCGTAGGTCCCCTTCCAGAATCCAACGGTTTCTCCTACCTCTTGACGGTAATCGACCGTTTTACACGGTGGCCAGAAGCATTCCCTTTGAAAAACATTACTGCCGAAACAGTTGCAAAGACATTCGTCGAAAACTACGTCTGTAGATTCGGTGTTCCTCTTAGGATAACAACAGACCAAGGAACCCAGTTCGAATCTAAACTTTTCAATGAACTCTCTAAAGTTCTTGGTTCACACAGAATCCACACAACGCCTTACCACCCACAGGCAAACGGAATGGTAGAGCGGTTTCACAGGCAGCTCAAGGCTTCTTTGAAAGCAAGAGGTAATACAACCAATTGGAGTTCGGAAGTTCCAATAATCTTGCTTGGAATCCGTTCGGCAGTCAAAGAAGATTTGAAATGTTCGCCAGCAGAATTGGTATACGGCCAATGCCTGAAGCTTCCAGGAGAGATTTTCATAAAAAAAACAAATACAGATGTACATATTTCCGAAGAAACTTTTATTGACAACTTACGAAATTCAATGAGAGATTTAATTCCAATAGATACAAGGAAACCCAATAAGACGGTATTCATACCAGCTACCTTACATGACTGCCCTTCAGTTTTCGTCAGAGTGGACAAAGTTAAGACCGGTCTCACAGCTCCATATGAAGGACCATACAAGGTCGTTCGACGCACGAGAAAGTATTTTGTTTTGAACATAAAAAACAAAAATACTTCTGTTTCGATTGATAGATTAAAGCCTGCTTATGCAATAGAAAATTTTGGAAATAAAAATAGTGACAGCGCAAAGTAAACAAACAACAAAGTACATATATGTTTTCGTTAGAAGGTTTGCACTGGGGAAGGGTGATGAAGTGGTCATGGCCATTCACGAACAGTGCTGAACGCGACAATGCTCATGCGCATTACTGAATGCACTTAGAATACAATATGAATGTGACAACATTCTTGTGGCATCATCTCGTCTCTTTTTAGTCGACCGGCATTTTGTCTAATGAAAAAGATTTCCTTTTTTTGGGATTTGATATCAGCGTGTTCGGCTGGAGGTTTCTCCTAAGATTAATCATCAATTTGATTTATATTTAAAGAACACAAATTAAAAGTATTTTTAATTTTATAATTTAAATAAATTTGAAATAAGGAACAAAAAAAATTTTCGTTTTGTGAATCTTTGCACATATCACATGCGGAAAAAATATTTATGTCCAGGACTGAAGAAGTTGAAATGGTTTTTCCACTCACAAGCTTAACTGCTTTCCAGAAATCCATTGAGTTTTTAGCTTTATTTACCAATTCTATGTTTTGAAGGTCCAAATTTTGTTTTTTTTTTGTTTGCAAAGCTCCTTGTAGGTTTTGTTTGCTGATGCATAAAGAATTTTGAAGTTAATGTTGTCAGAAGCTCTAAATATTTTTAAGTACGCAAACGATAAATTTCTTGCTGCCAAACATTCACTGTCAAACCACTTTTGCCTGTTTTGAATTACCTTGCTTCCCAATTTCTTTTGCGGTGCTGCATTTTTAATTGAGGTTATTAGAGTGTCTAGATCCGGGTTGCTTGGGGCTTCCGAGGTTATCCGCATACCAATCTGTGGTCAAAAGTGAGCTAGCTCAAAAAAGAGCTGAGCTGTGTGTTTTTTTCAGCTCTTTTTTGAGCTTATTGCAACCATTCGGCTTAAGCTACAGTCCAAAATAAAGGGATTCTCAATAAGAGCGCTACAAAAGTTTTTTTTTAAATAAAACAAAAACGGTTTTGGATATCAATGAAATTCTTTATTCCTGTGAAAGAACGTTCGATGCCATTATGTATGGAACTCGATTTCTTTTGCATGGCCACCACGGGCATGCTTGCAGAAGTCCAGACGCTGAACCCAATTTTCGACGGTTTTCAAGCAGAAATCGGCCGATACTGCTGCAATTTCACGTTCGATATTCGTACGAAGTTCATCAATCGTCGCTGGCTTGTTGGCATAGACCATAGATTTGACGTAGCCTCACAGGAAATAGTCTAACGGCATCAAATCGCACGACCGAGGCGGCCTAGCGACTGGGCCATTTCGTGAGATAACACGTTCTCCAAACTTGGTTTCCAATAAATCGATTGTGACATTCGCTGTTTGGCTTGTGGCGCCTTCCTGTTGGAACCATATGTCTTCCAAGTCCATATCATCCAATTGGGGCTAAAAATATTCGGTTATCATTGAACGGTAGCGATCCCCATTCACAGTAACGTGCCGGTCTTGATCATCACGGAAGAAGTACGGCCCAATGAGGCTACCGGCCCATAAACCACACCAAACCGTAATTTTTTCGGGATGCAATGATGATTCATGGAGTACGTGTGGATTGCTGCCTGACCAATACTGCATATTTTGTTTATTGACGAAGCCATTCAACCAGAAATGAGCCTCATCGCTGAAGATGATTTTTCGATGAAAATCCGAATCATTTTCAAGTTATTGCTCAGCCCAATTCACGAACATACGACGCTTCTGGTGGTCAAGCGGCTTCAGTTCTTGCGTCAATTTAATCTTGTAAGGATGTAGGCCAAGATCTTTTCGCAAATTTCGCCACAACGACGTCACAGAGATGCCCAACGCTTGAGAACGACGTGTGAGAGACACATTTGGGCTTTCTGCAACTAAAGCCTCAGCGGAAGCAATATTTTTGACACTACGGGCACTTCTTTATCTCACTGGCACGGGAACATTTTGTACTGTGCCTGTGGATTCAAATTTTTCCACTAGACGCTCAATTGTTGATCTGCTAGGGCGATTATGACGACCATAAATTGGACGTAGCGCTCTTAACGTTGAGGCCACTGACTCCGAATTTCGGTAGTAAATTTTAATAATTTCGACTCGCTCTTTCCATCATAAAATGCCAAATCTTACTGAAGAGAAATGTCAAAAGAGCGGCAAGAAATATGGCGTCGTTTGCTGTCCCTGTTGCTCTACTTTTGTAGCGTCCCTGTTGAAAAACCCGATACATCCGTACTGACAGACGGACAGAATTTTGCCAATAACTCAAATATGTATTTCTCTATCATCCAGTCGTGCAATTTATTCTTATATGAGGGTCCCCACCCAAATTACTAATATTTTTATGTCTTTAAAACTTGAAGTGGCATTGATTACAGTTTTTTATTCTTAAAATATAACCGTCAATACTTTATTTCTATTTATTAATTTACTGTATGACAATTTGAATTGATGTACACATTTTATAATTAAAAATCTAAAAATCGAATCTTTTTGGATGCGCAAAAATGAAACAATAGAAGATTTATCGTTTCATAAAAAACAAGTAAAACGAAGTAGAAAAAAGTTTCAACGTAGCAAATGCATAAAGATAAATAAATTAAGTATGTAGATCTACTACATGTGAACTAGATTGCCAGCCTTGGTAGGAGGATGAGTTGGAGTTGAATTTGGCTTCTTTGATCCCATTACCCCAACCTTTTGGGAGTTTTGTTCTGCAACAATTGCAGGAGATGCAGCAACAGTATCAGCCAATTTTTTTAATGCGTATTTCTGCGCTTATATATGCGGTACCTTCAATAACATTCTTCGGCACCAGTAAATACCAAATGCAGCATAAACTTCTTGATAATGCAATTTAGTTCTGTAAAAAATTAAGTTGTTTTTTAGTGAGTAAGTATCTCACACTTCTATAATAATACTTGCCTATAGCACAGATAATACAGGACCATAGTATCTGTGCCTATAGTGCCTATGGCGATTTTTCAACTTCCTCCGCCAATAATTTTTAGTTCACATTTTTAATTTAATCATTGTTAGGTGCTATTTATATCGTGGAATCCTGCTGCATATTTCAGAAAATGTCCTGCCGCTGGCTAAACCCTTTTCCCGTAGCAAAAAAAATTGTTCCAAAGGATACCGAATCATTTTTTGTGTGTATGCATGCTTTATATACATATTTGCTTTTAATGCATGACATGCATGCATCCAGGTCATCAAATTAACGCTAATCTAATATCTGGGAAATAATTGAGTAAAAAGTACAGGAACGAAATAAAAAGTTAAATGCATTAACCTTCAAAAATGGGTAAAAATATTTAGATCCAAGTATTAATATAAATACTGCAATTTTGTCAAACCTGCAAAACCATCAAAACATTAAAAAAACAAATTTTTTTATGAATTTTTGCTTTTCAGCAACACGAAATCTACATTTGCATTAGGAGGATAGGGAGGGGAAGGACAGAAGGTGTCGATTAACATTGGTTTTGAATGCTTGTAAATCGGGAAAATCTCGCCGGGTAAACTATTCCAAATTCGTGTTGTTCGGCTAAAAAATAATCCCCCAATATTTCCGAAATTCGGTTCAAGTAGGACGGCTATTACGGGAGAAACTTTTAAGGGGTGGAATGCAGCTGGCTACTTCGAATGAAGTAGTTTTTTTTATAAAAAAACCAATAAAATAAGGAACAACATGAAACATTGCGTCGGTGTTCCAGAGGGGCAACTGTTTCAGCGGCAGTTCAATTTCCTATCAATTTTAACACTCGATTTTGTATTCTATCAAGCAGGTGAAGCGATGTTGGCAAAATACCTGCCCAGAGGTGTTTTGGGCGTATAAACGCTTTATAAATTGTAGCCAGATCAGAAGGGAAAAAAACTTCTTGCATCGATACGAAAAACCTAAGCACTTAGCAGCATTTTTGACGGTCGAAAATATTATGTTCGTTCCAACGGAGGTCGTCGTTGACACACATACCGAGTACTGAGAGTTTTCATGGACAATGGCATTGGAGTTGAGTTTTAACGACAGAAGACAGCATTGAGTTTTTGAAGCATTAAATTCCACACGATTCCTATGACCCATTCCATTGATAATGATGTATAAATTGGAGTTTAATGCATACGGTACCGTTGCGATTACACGTCTGAGGGCGAAGGACGTGAATCGAGAGTTGTCAGCAAAATATTTAAGTGGATTAGAAATAACAGACAGAAGATTATTTATAAAAATGGGCAAAAGAGTCGGAGACAGAACGGAGCCCTGGGGCACACCAGCATTTATTTTGTGGGAATCAGACTTGAATCCGTCCAATACAACTTGTTTTGAACGGTCCAGCAGATAGCTTCTAATCCAACGAACAAGAGTATCATCGATCCCAAACGCACGCATTTTCGATAAGAGAGCTTCATGCCAAACTCTATCAAATGCCTTGTAAATATCAAGCGCAATAATCTTACTTACACCAAAGTGATGTAAAGATTTGTTCCACTGTTCGGTGAGATATGCCAGCAGATCACCGGTGGCACGATTACTGCGAAAACCATATTGGCGGTTTTTGTATTTTTGTATTTATTTTATTATTATCATTTGTATATTAAAACATAGTCTTTTTTATAACACTTATCATGTATGAATTTAAGATTAAAATTAATTAAAAATATTATTTGATAGAAATGTTATTTATAAGACTTATACAGTAAAAATAAGTTAGTTATGTATAAGTAAAATTTAATTACATGCGGGTATAATTAAGAAAATGAATTAAAATTATGAAGTTTTAGAATTTTCAACAATGTTTAAAAATAGTTTCAGCATTTATATAGGTTTCTTAAGAATTTTTCAAAAAAAGTGTAATTATTTTGTCCTCTCAGGTTTGCCGGTAAGGAGTTCCAAAGATCAACAGCATGTAACGGGTGATTTTTTAAGAGCTTGAGAACAAAATTTGCAAAATCTCATCAGTTCTTTCTTTGAAACGTTAGATTGGTCCATGACATTTACTTTTTGAAGATAATTTCATTTAAATGTTGACCGCGGCTGCGTCTTAGGTGGTCCATTCGGAAAGTCCAATTTTGGGCAACTTTTTCGAGCATTTCGGCCGGAATAGCCCGAATTTCTTCGGAAATGTTGTCTTCCAAAGCTGGAATAGTTGCTGGCTTATTTCTGTAGACTTTAGACTTGACGTAGCCCCACAAAAAATAATCTAAAGGCGTCAAATCGCATGATCTTGGTGGCCAACTTACCGGTCCATTTCTGGAGATGAATTGTTCTCCGAAGTTTTCCCTCAAAATGGCCATAGAATCGCCAGCTGTGTGGCATGTAGCGCCATCTTGTTGAAACCACATGTCAACCAAGTTCAGTTCTTCCATTTTTGGCAACACAAAGTTTGTTAGCATCGAACGATAGCGATCGCCATTCACCGTAACGTTGCGTCCAACAGCATCTTTGAAAAAATACGGTCCAATGATTCCACCAGCGTACAAACCACACCAAACGGTGCATTTTTCGGGATGCATGGGCAGTTCTTGAACGGCTTCTGGTTGCTCTTCACTCCAAATGCGGCAATTTTGCTTATTTACGTAGCCATTCAACCAGAAATGAGCCTCATCGCTGAACAAAATTTGTCG
Organism: Platycheirus rosarum; assembly: GCA_963971375.1. Classification (NCBI taxonomy): domain Eukaryota; kingdom Metazoa; phylum Arthropoda; class Insecta; order Diptera; family Syrphidae; genus Platycheirus; species Platycheirus rosarum. The sequence continues at coordinate 3,231,844 of OZ020511.1, forward strand.
ATAAAAAAGCGGATTTTCACATTTCGAACCGAACACTGATTTTGGTAATAATATTCAATGATTTGCAAGCGTTGCTCGTTAGTAAGTCTATTCACCATGTCTGAAATCCCGCGTGATCTGTCAAATACTAATGCATGAAAATCCTAACCTCAAAAAAATCACCCGTTATATGTGAAAAACTGAACTTGTTCATCAATGTCTGAGAGTTGGTAGATATTTTCTAGATTAGAGCTGTAAATATTGGTTGGTCTAAACGAAATTCTTTTAATTGATGAAATCGGATTAAAACAAAAATCATAATCAGGTCGTGCTTAGAGAAACCAGGAACATCAAGCTGCCCATAGTAATCAACAAGATCAGGTTGGTTGACCAGAAACACATCAAGCAGAGTAGAGCTAGTAGATGTAAAATGTGTAATGTGCCCGGAAAGAGTTCACAGAAACCTGGAGTTTTTCTTTAACTAGATGATTAGAGGACGAGAAATTTGCTGAAATGACACAATGGTCCGAAGTGCCAAACAAACTAATGGTATACTTATTAGGATGAGAAGAGAATATACCTTCCTTGGGAATGTCTTTAATTCTCAAATAGGGCTCGAGTGGTTGGCGCTTAAAATTATGTTTTTTTTTTGTTGATTGCACGTGCATAAGAAGCTGGTCTAATAACTCGATTTTGGCTCCCTCATATTTTCATTAGTTGCTTAAATTTTTTTTCTGGTGTTGGTTGAAGATAAGCCCGATGCAAAACCCTCTGAATCTTCCTTTTAGATAGTTGAAGCTTATTCATCACTGTCTTATATATACATATGTATTATACAACAAAGGAAAACAGTAGCTGACAATTGGCCTGAGCAACTGCTTGTATATAAGCAGTTTCGTACAATTTCTTTTCCTGTTCGTTAAAGTTTACCCCGAGGTACTTTGTATTCTTTTTGTTTGCTATTGGTGATCTATCAGGGGGCTTCAGGAGCATTTAACTGTACTTTAAGAGCATAATAAGCCACAAATTCTATATGTATCGATATCGGAGTAAAACACTTGGCTTTTTGATCCATAATATCAGGGATTCGGGTTGGCTCATTATTTGGTTTAACTCAGTAAAATTTCTTTGGTTTTTGGCTCATCAAACATATATTTTCAAGTAAAGTTCTTTCAAAAAAAAAATAAATAAATACGATTTTAACTGTCTCTATCCAATCTACACACTTGTAGATATCGTATCTATACTTTGTTTATAATCAGCTTGAATTAAACATAATTAGAATAAAAGCTGATTGAACCACATTCTCGTGTACGCCGTACATGTGAAGTAAGTTCGCGCCCCTGCATTTAATATACGGCAAGTTCTGAGTATGCAGCAGCTTGAACTTAAGCCAAATTCTATCCATAGCCCTATTGAAGCTTTTTCTTGCCTCCTGTGAAAAATGTATCTAAATGTCTAGAATATAAAAGATGAATACAACAACAAAACAGCGCGGCTAAAGAAAATATCTATCGAAGATTATCATGCGCGAGCGCTTCATTCAATTGTATCTCTTTATCGCATTCCAAATAGCTTCTTATTATGATTCGGGGAAGCGTTTTTGTTTATTTAGATATTTTCATTTTTTTTTTTTGATAACCATCGGTTACTTGTTAAATGAACTTAAAGATTACCATACACAAAAAAGCTTTGGTAATCTTTTCATTTAGCGACGACAAGCAAAAACATTTTAGTTCCTCGCGATGTAAATTCGATGCACAAGTATCTAGATACTATGTACATTTGCGTTTGAATATTTCGTGGTCTTTTAGGGTTTGCGCGCGCATTATAATTTGGTGAATAATACTGACTATTTTTTTTTTTTTTTGTTTAATAATTGCTTCTAATGAAATTGTGAATTCTCACTAGTTCCCAAAGAAAATGCGTAATAATTGCCGTAATTAATAAAATTGGAAAGTGGGTTTCAACAAGTGATTCAGTGAATTTGAGTTTTTTTTTTGCAATTGTTGGTTATTTAAATGGTAAGATGATTTTGTTTACATTAAGGATCCACTGATCAATCGTGACTTTTGAAAAAAAAAAAACAGATTTTCTTGGTCTTGGTGACATGAGTCAAATGTTGGACCTAAACTTCAATTATGAATCGGCATATGAAGTGCCTCTCTTAGCAAACAAAATTGTAGGAATGAGTTTGTTTTTGGTTGTAGAAACGTAAAATATTCGTTAAATGAACCACACGTACTGGGAACGATTATTAAAAAAAAAAAAAAAACAATCTTTAAAAAACGATTCTGCATAAATATATCTATCTTATTCGAATAATTATAGTTTGTCATTACAAGGAAGACAGGACGTTTGCCTCTCAGTCTGGTTGCATATTGGACCTAATAGAATAGATAGAACTTCACGTTGGTTTCTTATAGCGCTTGAATCAAACTGATTGTCAAATATAGAAATGAAATTTTAAATGAAGAGGCAAACATTGGTAGGAACCAGAAGGGCAACTCCCTCCCTACCGCAAAAGTATATTATCAACAAAATAAAGGGTTTTTCCAATAAGGACTTGAGAACTTTTTTTTTTTTTTTTTAATAAAACGCAAACCATTTGAGATATTTCAAAAACTTGAAATACAATCAAAACATTTATGATTGGAATTCGACTTCGTTCATATGGCTGGCCACCGCGGGCACGTTTGCAGCGCTCGATTAGTTGGACCCAATTTTCGATGACTGGGCCACACATTTCGGCCGAAACGGCCGCTATTGTGCGTTTAATGTTGGCTATGAGCTCTTCCAACGTCGTCGGCTTGTTGGCATAAACCAATGACTTAATGTATTCCCAACAAAATTGTATAGAGGCGTTAAATTGCACAAACGAGGCGGCCAATCGATTGGCCCATTTCTTAGGATAACACGCTCATCAAACATACTCTTCAATAAATCGATTGTAAGGTGTACTGTGTGGCTTATGGCACCATCCAATTCTGGCCAAAAATAATCGTTCATCATGGGGCGATTACGCTGGCCATTCACAGGAACGTGACGTTCGTTATCGTCGACGAAAAAATATGGCCCAATAACGCATGCCGGCAAACAGTTATTTTTTGTGGATGAAGTGGTGATTCATGAAGCAAATGTGGATTTTCACCCGACCAATAACGTATATTTTGGCTTGTTGACAAACCCATTGAGCCAAAAATGAGCTTCGTCACTGAAGATGATTTTGCGATGAAATTCAACGATGATTCCTCTTAAAGTTGCGGTCACCGAATCCGAATATCGGTAGAAATTTTTTATAGTTGGCAGACGTTACTCGCTCGTGTACTTTACCATGATGAAAATGTTGAGTTTACTGAATAAATTGACAATGTCAGTTCGATGATTAGTGAAAGGGTGCGTTCACAAATTAAATTCAAAATTGTCAAGTCCCTATTGGAAAATCCGTGGAGTACACGTTGGAACTTTCAATCGATTTCTTAATTTAGTTTTTATTATAAACTGATACGAAAAATTCTTTCAACGTTTACTGAAGAATAAGGAACATAGAAAGCACCCAGAATAATTCAATGCATATTTTGAAACATATATGCTCAATTCGTTTATCCTTCCAAAACCTTAATTTTTGCCGGTATTTTTCTTACAGATACATTTCTCAATTTTTTTAAAATATTCGCAGTAAGCTAGAGCTCGTTATTCATTGTTTATAGCTTCAATGTTTTTGTATGCGAGGAAAAATTTTTTTAAACAAAAATTGAACTGAATTTTCAAGTGCGTTTAAGAAAACGTCAGCGAAATCTAATCTTGCTCTAATATTTTTATATAAAACATTTAAAAATGATGCTATGTTGGCATCCCAGATTTCTTTTTAGTGAAGATCTAAAGATGAAAAAAATGTACTAAAGAAATAAATCAATTGGGTACAAACAATTGTACTTACGTACTGAGAAAATCAAATTGTATTGAAATTAGTACAATAGTAAGCCTTTTCCAACTGTGGATGGGAGCTACTGTAGTGCCCCGTGGCTTAGTGGTTAGTGTGTCGGACTGCTAAGCGAAAGAACCTGGGTTCAAATCCAGCTCATAGCCACCTTTTTTTCTGGGGTACTGCCTCTTGCGAGGAACTGACAAAACCACCAAGAGTAAAATTTGTCTCGAAAAAGTGCATCTCATGTAGCCGTTCGGACTCGGCGGTAAACTGTAGGTCCCTTCCATTCTTGCAGATTAACAACACACACACAGGAATGGTTGAGAGTATAAGTCACTAGGCCTTGGCTCCTTAAGGAGCTGTCGCGCCAATAAGTGTGTGTAGTGTGTGTGTGTGGATGGGAGCTACTACTACTACTGTGCTAAAGTTTGCATTCTCTAATTATTATTTACTACGATTTTGAAAAAAAACTCACACTGTTTCATATTTTTTAAAAGAAATAAATTGGCGTTTAAATTTTCCGCTGAAAACTCTCTTACGTACTTTTTTCGAACAATCAAACGTCACAAAAATCGAATAAAAACTTTGAAGTTCTTCTTTATATTTATCAAATTTTATTCGACGCTGTGACCGCACATAAGAGCAAGTCCGTGCGACCCAGTCGTGTAATTTATTTTACCAAACATTCACATCAAAATACTCTATCATTCCTGAAAATTTCAAATTTCTAAGTTTTTTTTCCCAACGAGATAAAATTCTTTTAGTTGATTTGTGTGCGAATACTTATCGACTTTAGCGAATTTGCTTAGTCATGCTTTTTGTTGAAGTAACACTTTTCATTTTTACTAAGTTTAAATATGAAAAGTTTGTAAATGAAAAGTGAGTGAGTTTACAAATGCATTCATGCAACGGTAATCACTCTTACACTTATCAGAATATCGCTCAACACATACACCAGCAGGCATAAGTATTTTGACGAAATAAAAATCGTGGATTTTTAAGTTTAACTTTTAAATGGCTTTATAAAGAATTCTTGTTAATTTTTTTTGTAACGGGTGATTTTTTTGAGGTTAGGATTTTCATGCATTTGACAGATCACGCGGGATTTCAGACATGGTGTCAAAGAGAAAGATGCTCAGTATACTTTGACATTTCATCATGAATAGACTTATTAACGAGCAACGCTTGCAAATCATTGAATATTATTACCAAAATCAGTGTTCGGTTCGAAATGTGAAAATCCGCTTTTTTATCGACAAATTTTGTTCAGCGATGAGGCTCATTTCTGGTTGAATGGCTACGTAAATAAGCAAAATTGCCGCATTTGGAGTGAAGAGCAACCAGAAGCCGTTCAAGAACTGCCATTGCATCCCGAAAAATGCACTGTTTGGTGTGGTTTGTACGCTGGTGGAATCATTGGACCGTATTTTTTCAAAGATGCTGTTGGACGCAACGTTACGGTGAATGGCGATCGCTATCGTTCGATGCTAACAAACTTTTTGTTGCCAAAAATGGAAGAACTGAACTTGGTTGACATGTGGTTTCAACAAGATGGCGCTACATGCCACACAGCTCGCGATTCTATGGCCATTTTGAGGGAAAACTTCGGAGAACAATTCATCTCCAGAAATGGACCGGTAAGTTGGCCACCAAGATCATGCGATTTGACGCCTTTAGATTATTTTTTGTGGAGCTACGTCAAGTCTAAAGTCTACAGAAATAAGCCAGCAACTATTCCAGCTTTGGAAGACAACATTTCCGAAGAAATTCGGGCTATTCCGGCCGAAATGCTCGAAAAAGTTGCCCAAAATTGGACTTTCCGAATGGACCACCTAAGACGCAGCCGCGGTCAACATTTAAATGAAATTATCTTCAAAAAGTAAATGACATGGACTAATTTAACGTTCCAAATAAAGAACCGATGAGATTTTGCAAATTTTATGCGTTTTTTAAAAAAAAAAATTTTCAAGCTCTTAAAAAATCACCCGTTATATACATATAAATAAAACAAACTTAAAAATAAGCAAACAAATATTTTGTTCATAGAAACTTAAAAACATATAAATTGTTTAGTTATTTCACGAGTTGGCATAAGTAATTTGACAAGAATGTAATACTAAGAAAACCAAGTTTAAACTTAACGAATAAAGGAATGAAGAAGAATTTAGTAAAATGTTTGACCTCCTAAATCCACTAAATTTTGACCTGGTGGAGTGCATACACCAACTCATCTCTTTCCCCTCCTATTATGATGTTCAGAAGTTTAAAACAAATGTGCATCGGCAACTCCTTTTCAACCCTCTCCTTCTTTCCTAAGCTCGCGCTGTGTCCACCGACATCAAAAGGGTAGCCCAAATCCCTTTAGCGTGTACAAATTATATAAAAAAAAAAAAAAAAAAAAAAATAGCAATACTTCTAATACTTTGATAGTATCCAAGTGGTGTCATGACCATGGGCTAATTATTAATGGTAACAAAACAAAAGTAATGCATATACGCCATCCATTTAAGAAGGAAGAAACAGTCAATTTATTTTTCCAAAACAACAACTGTCCACTGCTAACTAACAACGAACCAATCGAACTGTTGAAAAAGATGAAGTATCTTGGAGTTACCATAGATGAACATTTTATTTGGCGGGAACACATAAACAGAATACGTCTCCTGCATTGCGAATTCGATATGGGATCATGGCCTGGGGTAGCGCCTCAAAAACATATATAGATAACAGATAAGTTATTAAATCTTCAACATCGTCTAATCAAACTGATTAAACCACCTAATGCACACTTTAAAGCTCTGGATTCAAACGCAATTTATCAAGTGACTGTATTACAATATTATATGGAAGACCAAAGATTCCTACAGCCAATAAGATACAATCAAAATACTTGAAGAAGAGCACTAGGGATGCTTGAAATTCCAATATCTACCAACCTATACGGGGACAGAGAACTGAAATGTAAAATTCCGAAGTTATTAAATGAACTTCCTTTGAACTTGAAAAGTATTCAAAATTTCAAGAAAAGAAAAAAAGAAATTAAAAACATACTTTCTAGAATCGCATTTTGTTAGATAGTAACGTAAATAAAAATAACTGATTTACACTGTTATTGTGATGCTTAAGTGTTCAATTCCAATGTTTAGATTAATAAAACAAAAATATTAACTGAATTATGAATCAATTACTTTTAAATTCAAATAATTGCCTTTGTTCATAACCGCCTGCAGATAAGCACTTTGCTTTGCGGCTAAACTTCTGTAAATTAAAACTATTGTGAAAATAAAGAAATTGAAATTGAATTGATAACCAAACTCAACTCAGCCTCGGCATTTTTATGAAATCTTGTCATTGAAAAGTTCCTGCTTATTTAAATGTGAAGAATATGTTTGTGATTTTTGTATTTTTTTGGTTTTTCTTCAGTATTTCAAAATTTCCTTTTTTATTCGTTTTTGTATCTTTTACTAATTTTTCTATTACACTCTGCCATATATCTGAACCATGGAATTGCTGCCAGTGTCGTAAGATGCTTCTTTTGATAAGACTATTTATTTTATGAAAATGACTAACAATATTGTTAATAATATTCCTATTGGCAACAAATTGCGAGTTATGATTGATGTTTTGAGCAGCCAATGTGGTGGCCTAAGGGTTTGTCATATAAATGCTCAAAGCTTACACGATAAAATAGAATAATTTAGAGACGTGTTTGTGTGGTCTAATATCGATGTAGGGTTTTTCAATAAGAGCGCTACAAAAGATTTTTTAAATAAAGCAAAAACGGTTTTGGATATCAATACGCTCAATGCCATTATTTATGGAACTCGATTTCTTTTGCATGGCCACCACGGGCACGCTTGCAGAAGTCCAGACGCTGAACCCAATTTTCGACGGTTTTCAAGCATAAATCGGCCGATACTGCTGCAATTTCACGTTCGATATTCGTACGAAGTTCATCAATCGTCGCTGGCTTGTTGGCATAGACCATAGACTTGACGTAGCCCCCAGACAGGAAATAGTCTAACGGCGTCAAATCGCACGACCGAGGCGGCCAAGCGACTGGGCCATTTCGTGAGATAACACGTTCTCCAAACTTGGTTTCCAATAAATCGATTGTGACATTCGCTGTTTGGCTTGTGGCGCCTTCCTGTTGGAACCACATGTCTTCCAAGTCCATATCATCCAATTGGGGCCAAAAATATTCGGTTATCATTGAACGGTAGCGATCCCCATTCACAGTAACGTGCCGGTCTTGATCATCACGGAAGAAGTACGGCCCAATGAGGCTACCGGCCCATAAACCACACCAAACCGTAATTTTTTCGGGATGCAATGATGACTCATGGAGTACGTTCGGATTGCTACCTGACCAATACCGCATATTTTGTTTATTGACGAAGCCATTCAGCCAGAAATGAGCCTCATCGCTGAAGATGATTTTTCGATGAAAATCCGAATCATTTTCAAGTTGTTGCTCAGCCCAATTCACGAACATACGACGCTTGTGGTGGTCAAGCGGCTTCAGTTCTTGCGTCAATTTAATCTTGTAAGGATGTAGGCCAAGATCTTTTCGCAAAATTCGCCACAACGACGTCACAGAGATGCCCAACGCTTGAGAAAGACGTGTGAGAGACTCATTTCGGCTTTCTGCAACTGAAGCCTCAGCGGCAGCAATATTCTCGACACTACGGGCACTTCTCTGTCTAAGTAAATTTTAATAATTTCGTCTCGCTCTTTCCATCATAAAATGCCAAATCTTACTGAAGAGAAATGTCAAAAGAGCGGCAAGAAATATGGCGTCGTTTGCTGTCCCTGTCGCTCTACTTTTGTAGCATCCCTGTTGAAAAACCCGATACATCCGTGACTGCATACATTTTAAATTAGTGAAAAAATCTAATGCCTCTTCGTTGATTGAATATTGTTTTATTGAAATTCCAAATGGCATTAATAATTGTTTACTTGGAGTAGTTGTGGACTTCACAAACCTTTACTCAGAATTAGAACATTCTTCATACCTATATTCTGAAGTTATTCTGTGTGGTGATTTCAACTGTGATCCACTTCAAAAAGACATTTCACAAACCTTTCTAAACAAACTCAGAACTTTAAGTTTGTCTCCAGTTAACACTAATACCCCTACATATTTTACGAATTCCACTTCTACACTATTAGACTTGTTTCTCATAAATAAAATCGACAACATTCTGCTCTATTCACAACTTGAAGCTCCTGCTTTTTCGAAGCATGATTTAAGTTTTGCAACTTTTAAAATAACCCCGCGAGAAAAACAATCTGAATTTAAGTACAGGGATTTAAGAGCGATTAGAGAATGATATAACACATACATATATAAGCTGGCAATACATTTTCTTCACCTGTAGACCAAGTTCAATAAGTCAAATTTTCAATACACATGTACCGCTTAAAACCAAACTTACACGGAGTGACAAGAAATCTGGGTTTTCGGCAGATATTTTAAATTCTATTGATCAAGGAGATCAAGCCTTTAAGCGTTGGAAACGGTTTCGTCTTCGTGAAATGTACTCTATTTTTTTTTTTTTTTTTTTTTTTTTAAAGAAATATCGTCAGTAAGAAAATCAGGGATGTCAAAAGCAGACTCTACTCACAACGCTTTAACAAAAATTTACCATCTAAAATTCTGTGGAAAAATATCCGTGAGCTTGGAGTTGGATCCCAAAAAGAATGTTGTTTCACTGATATATGTCCGGACCAATTGAATGAAGAATTTGAGAAAATTCTAAATGTTCTGGTGGTTAACCACAAAAATGAACATTTTCAAAGTGAAGACTTGTTAAATGCGGATGGGTTGAGCACATCTCAGGTTTTTGATCCTAGGACAGACACTGATGAAACAAACGAAGCCTATCGGGTTGCTGACCCCGATAGTGCAAATTACTTTCAATTTCAAAGGGTGGATGATGATGATGCACCATGGGATTTGACGAAATACATCCATTTTTCATAAAAATGATTCTACCCCACATTCTTCCTGCCCTAACGCATATATTCAACACTATCATAATGACATCACATTTTCCATCCCTTTGGAAAGTAGCGACAATAATACCAGTTTTAAAAAAACATGCTACCCGCGTGTCTGATCCAGAGTTCAGACAGTAATTGGCATTCCCCTTAAATTCGGCTTGAAAGAACCTCTTTATGATGTCAAGCCATACTTACCTGGCCGCCGCCTTACCCTATCCCCTGAAAATGTCGCTTTAGAGCGCCATGAGGCTTATCAGGCCCTCACAATAAACAAGTAATATACCTCCTTTTAATTTTGTCGGTGTGATTCACAATATTTTATTATTTAAAGGCAAAATAAACAAGAAAACATTGACATTGAACAGCAAAATTATTAAAAATTAACAATTAAATCTGATGAAAAATTTGAATTTTGGGAAAAAAAGTTGCGGGGGGGGGGGGTGGTCAGCCTGTAGGCGCTGAGCGCCCCTTCTTCTCCTACTATAAAGCAAGTTATGGATTCGTGAAAAAAAATCTAACAATCAGACATGACATTACGATGATCGAGAAGTCGAAAAAAGTTGGTCTGTCTGTTCGCACAAAATGCCGATTTGCTTCAAACTTGCTCTTTAGTATTTATTTGTTAGTAGTTAGTTTTTAGTTAGTTTATGCACTTCAAAAAAATATTTTTAATCCAATTCACAATTTTCCTTGTATAAATTATATATCATAAGTCTTTAAATGGCTTGGCCTGAGGCCGTCTACCAGACTGACATTTGCATTATAAATTATGTGTATACACACTAAAGAAAAACTAATATAAAATATTTCATTACTTAATTTAACAATTTTCGAATCTTCAAAAACTTTCATGAACTATACATCTTCTGTACCGAAACGCGTTCAAACAATACTTTTGTATAAAAGGTCCCAACCTCGTTCTCCATTTAACAAATTTATCGATTCTTCTAAATTAAGGGTTTCCGCTCCAAAGTTTGAGAATTGGACAAACTCCCAAAAAGTGGAAAACTGCGATTACATAAATCATACAAAATAGGAAGATCTGGATGATGAGGAATAAAATTCAGACAGATGAGTTCGCCTCTTACTTTAAAAATCAAACTGATTTTGTCTGCGGTGTTGTCAGCCAAGAAATAGGTCTTTTGGTCTAAAAAGTGGTTTACTCTACTGTAGTAAGTTCTGTATATTGACGATTCTGCTTCCTCAATAAACTTGTCGTACATTGTATTCCCGATTTTCATTAATAAATCATCGAATTTCAATTTGATAGATGCAGGGCTTTCTTCAGTTGGTAGTGTGAAATTTATTGAGCAATCGGTTGCCAGTTTATACCATTCTCTTACACACCCTCCTCCAGAATTGATGATTTTCTCCCATCGCCATAACTCTTGTCACATAATTAAAATGCAAATTGAGTGTATCTAGGAAAAGAGGACCTAATCCTGTTTCAAGGTGCAGCATATAGTTGGACGATGTACTTGGGAGTCTAAAAGTGGTTTTGATGAAAATACGCAAAAACTTTTCCACCGCTTCAAACGGGAGATAACCCCAAACTTGGGCCGCGTAAAACAGTATTGCGATAGCAGTTGCTCTAAAAACTTTGTATTTGGCTATGTAGGAAACGTTGTTCTTTAAATAACAGTTTCTCCATACCGAACACATGGCACGCTTAGCTTCTGCTACTTTTGAACGGAGGTGCTTATCTAAGTTCAAGTTCGGTGTGATCAAGACTCCTAGGTATTTATACTCCTTAACTTTTTCCACTGCCTCCTCTTCGAACGTCCACTTTTCCTATCTTCAGTATCTCCCGCCGCCTTTTCTAAAAATCATCATTTTTGACTTCGAAAGTTTAACGGATAAGTTCCAGATCTTGCAATTGCGTTGAAGTCTATTCTTCATCAACTGCATCCCGTCTATAGAATCACCTAGGAAAACTATGTCGTCTGCATACATGAGACCTGGGATAGTTTTTTCCACCCAGCACTATGCCACCTTTTACAGATTCAGTGATGTCAATAATGTATAAAATGAAAAGAAGGGTACTCAGGACACATCCTTGCTTAACGAAGTACAAAACTAATTCCCGTCCCACACTCTCGCTATATAATCTTTGTACATTGCTTTAATGACTGAAATGATTTTTGTTGAAATTCCATAATTAAATAGTTTGTAAAAAAGTGCTTCCCGTGGGATGGAGTCAAACGCTGCCAGAAAGTCAACAAAAAAGGCGTAAAGCTTTTTTCCATTCGTCTTATAAATTTCCGCGATATTTATAAAAGACAATATTTGGTCGACAGTTGAGTAATTCTTCCTGAACCCAGCTTGGAATTCGTTCAAAATTCCCCTGAGTCCAATCCAATCGCAGAGCCTAGTATAAAGTACTGAACTAAAAAGCTTAATAGCTGTGTTCAAAAACGAAATGCCCCTGTAGTTTGTTGGATCTTCAAGATTTCCTTTTTTATGTAACGGAAACATAATTGCTGTCCGGAAACTATTGGGAGCATCAGATGTCTCGAAGATTCTATTGAATTCGACAGTAAGGAGTCTTAAAAATTCGGGTGTTAATTTTTTTAAAAATTCGACAGGTATTCTGTCCTCTCCAGGAGCTTTGTTACTTTTAGCGGTTTCTATCACTATTTCTATTTCGGATTGAGAAATTGGAACATCAAGAACTTCATCAACTATTAAAGGAGCAGCATAATGATTCCACTGCATTAAGAAGGTCCGAAAAATGATTTTTGAGAATATTTATGTCCAGGACTGAAGAAGTTGAAATGGTTTTTCCACTCAAAAGCTTAACTGCTTTCCAGAAATCCATTGAGTTTTTGGCTTTATTTACCAATTCTATGTTTTGAAAGTCCAAATTTTGTTTTTTTTTTGTTTGCAAAGCTCCTTGTAGTTTTTGTTTGCTGATGCATAAAGGATTTTGAAGTTTATGTTGTCAGAAGCTCTAAATATTTTTAAGTACGCAAACGATAAATTTCTTGCTGGCCAACATTCACTGTCAAACCACTTTTGCCTGTTTTGAATTACCTTTCTTCCCAATTTCTTTTGCGGTGCTGCATTTTTAATTGAGGTTATTAGAGTGTCTAGATCCGGGTTGCTTGGGGCTTCCGAGGTTATCCGCATACCAATCTGTCCATTAAGATTCCGCTGGGAAATTTCTCTGCGATTGTGATCCCAATGAATTTTCGGAGGAAGACTAGGCTTATGTTCGACTGCTCCTTCACGCTCTGTTTTTATTTTAAACGAGACCTCTAACGGCATGTGGTCCGAAAAAGTTTTCACTGCCACTTAAAATTCGTCAAAACAGGTGACAGAAAACAATAGTCTATCACACGCTGTTCCACGAATAAAAATGAATTCGCCACCAAGGTCGCCTTCACAGCAGATATTTGTTAGTATCTCGGGGGTGTTTTTAATTTTTGCTCTATCTAGTCCGAAAAATAACAGTACCCCTGCCATACAATCTTTAACAAAAAGTTTCTCGAAAACGGCTCTAAGGACTTTTATAAAACTTTCAATGTGCTATTTTTTTACAACAATACATTTTTCAGTTAGAATGAATTTTTCGAAATGTATTCTATAACGGTACCTCTCATAGAACCGGTTTTTACAAATGCGGTTTTATAGTACACCATTATCCCGATTTCAATAAGAATTTGCATACAGGAAGTCATTTATAATTCAATTAATATTGCAATTCAAAATTTTCAAAATCTTTTTTTCGATTCCTTAAAACTTTCTAAAAAATATTGGTTTTCGAAATATTTTGAAATCGGGTTGATTGAATTTTAATTAATTAAAATAAAATTAATTAAATTTTTTTTCTGCGGCGAAAGATGAAAAAAATCTTCATAGACACCATAGGCCCGTGAGATTCTTACTCACTATAAAAACATCTTCATTTGTTCATTTGACTTACCCCTGTGGGTTCGGGTATGGATATGCCTGCATTAAAAGTCTGCTAAAATGTCCTCCCCTTTGGTTTCTGGGAGGATGGCACGGTTTCGAAAGAAGCGTGTTCATTGTCTTATTTAACCTTGATACTAGGGGTGCTTGATAGGCCCTGCTTCTCAACAAGGAGGATGAATTTACCATAATAAATTCATTATTTGCTATTAGAGTAGTTTGGCAGTGTGGTCTGGTAAACCACTTTAGGGGTCTTGTACGCCCAAAGAGAACTCCATAAGTGGGTAGGCCCACCGTGAGATTAAGCCTTAATAGGCAGGTGCTCACGTAAAGCCTTTTCACGATCTGTTCATTCGACTACAACTAAGTTCATTTTTGAAGTAGTTTAATCTTCATTTTGATTGATCACGTTTGGCAATATGCAATACCGCTTAATCACACGGTTATTATGTCTTGCTACACTAGGTCGAACGGTCTCGTTCTCCGAAATCGGCGTACAAGATTTGTCTCTTCAAAGGCCCGCTGTATGCTTCTATTACAATGGTCTTGTAAACGTGTTTTAAACTTGATGACAGAATTTTTAATTTCGTCGTTGACAGTTTCCATACACAGGTCTCTGTGTAAATCGCTGTTTCGAATGTACCATGGATCACCAACAATTGCTCTGAGGACTTTGTTTTCAAACATTTGCAGTGTTTGTGTATGGCTTGGTTTGGCTAAACCCTACAGTTGTATTCCGTAAGTCCACACAGGTTTTAGCACTTGCTTGTAGATAAGCAGTTTCTTATAAGTACTTAGATTGGTGTCCCAAAGGTAACCCTGCGTCAAAGATACTTGCAAACACCTCGTGTGTTTTTATAAAATATTTTTGCAAACAAGCAGCAAAATCGTTTGTCGCACATTTTTTTTTATTTTTCGTGCGTTTTCATAAATTTTTTTTGAATTCCAACAGTCGATATTCGTGGCACCGCCGGTGTGTTTTTTTATTTGGTTTCGACGAAACCCAGTTCGCCGAGTGTTACTAAAACTTGTAACCTATTGCTGGCCCCTGTTTACCAAAAATCGTGCTACAGATAAATGTTGCTCCCTAACTCTGGCCAGGAATTCGACAAGTTCATCACTTGTCTTTATATAATTTGATGTCGGTGGTCGACACGGCGCGAGCTTAGGAAAGAAGGAGAGGGTATAATAGGAGTTGCCGATGCACATTGGTTTTAAACTTCTGAACATTATAATGGGAGGGGAAAACAGAGTTAGGCAAAAGATTCCAAATTCGAGTGGTACGGCTGCAGAACGAATCTCTGCACTCGACTGTACTACGAAATTGGGCTCAAGGGTAAATTGGTGGGCATTTCTGGAAGCGTGAGTATTACGGTGAAACTCTTTAAAGGGAGCAATGCAACTGGCTATTTCTCTAAAACATTGACCGTAGAAATAACGGTGGAATAGAAAGAGACATGAAACATTCCGTCGATGTTCAAGTGATGTGAATGTTCTAAAGATGATATGATCTCCAATCAACTTGAAAGCTTTTCTTTGAATACCATACAAAAGACTCAAGTGAATTAATGGAGCACCCGCCCAGATATGGGAGTTATACTTTAGTCTTGGACGGATGTATGATTTGTGGATATTTGCCAGATCAATTGGCAACATCATAAATATGATCATTCCACAAGAGGTGACTGGTGATGCTCATAGATGATCATGGAAAATGGCAACGCTTTAGAGACAAAAGACAGTATTGTGTTTTAGACTCATTAAATTCTACACGATTTCTTATTCCCCATTTGATGATGCTGTCAAGAACAGAATTAAATGAGCTTATCATACGTTGTCGTTGAAGATTCACATCGGAAGACCGCGGTTGTGACTCCAAAAATGATTATGAAAAGCTGAGTGTATTGTCATCAGCGAAGCAGTTTAGTGGATTAGAAGTTTCAGACAGGAGATTATAAAAATGAGAAAGAGAGTCTTATTTTGAAGGCTTAACACAACTTGTATTGAACGGTCCGAAAGGCAATTTCTAATCCAGCAAAGAAAAGAAACATCGAAACCGAAAGCACGCATTTTCGATAAGAGAGCTTGGTGCCAGATCCTAATGCTTTAGAAATATCGAGTGCAATAATCTTACTTTCTCCGAAACGATGAAGAGATTTGTTCCACTATTCGGTGAGATAAACCATCATATCACCACTGGACCTTTTGCTACGAAAGCCATACTGTCGGTTATTTAGAAGCTTTCGTTCCTCAAGATATTTCTTGGTTTTATAATTAATAAGTATTTCCATGACCATGTAATTTGCGGGGGAGGACGATCCACCTTTTTTGGGTATGGGCTGTACAAAAGCAGTCTTCTATTTCCTCGGAACGAGCCCTGAAGTGTAAGATCGAAGAACAGTTTACGCAGTTGCTTTGCCAACGTAGAAGAAACCCTTTTCAGAACAATAGCAGGGAAACTATTAGGACCAGCGGATTTATGTACGTCAAGATCTTTAAAACTCTAGTGTTCTGTTTTCTGTTCTCTCTCTATCTTCTGTTCTGTCCTGTATCAATGTCGTCTTTTGTGTTGTCTTTTGATTGTCTGAGCCGATGGCCTCAGTCACCAGTGTTCGTAAGTGTGTCGACTTCGTAAATTTATCTACAGAGTAGATTAAAATCTAATGTTATGTAATTTTTTTGTTGCTACCTTTGGGACATTATAGTAATTTGTAAAAATTTGGTCGGTCGAATAAGGGCGTTACAGGCATTCCTGGCTTGTTTAAACTTTTTCCGCTTTTCTTCAGTAGGGTTGTCTTTATAACAACGGAAACATACCTCCTTAACTCTGATAACCTCTTTACAACTTGTATTAATCCATAATTTTTCTTTGGGTCTGATACTTTTGACTCTATTTGGGATACAAAATCTCATCCCAAGGAATTGAGGAATTAAGAGTCCCAAGTTCATAGATCAGAACCGAAACACCCACTTTAGCAATTTCACTTCCCTAAACAGACGTGATTAAAATCTAATTAATTTTCATTTTCTAGATGACCCGTTACAAACATGCAGAATTTCAAGACGATGACACTAGTTCGACCGGAGCTATTCAATTAACAGAAACTAATTCTAGTTCTGGTTACCATTTGCGTTTTCATACTTCAAGGGTGAGTAGTATTATTTCTTACCTATTTTTAGAAATTAATTATGTATATAAATTGTATTTTCAAAATTAATTTCTCTTTCGAATGAATTAATTTTTATTTACCTTTTAAATAATTTTAAAAATATGTCAAACCTTTTAAAATTTTGTTTAATTATTTAATAATTAAAATAAATGTTAAAAAACGACAACAAAAAACTTATATATGAATATTAACCTTAATTAAACACTCCATGATTATGTGTGTTTAAAACCAATACAAACAAACACTATTCAAGGCATCATCAAAATGGCGGTCACGAACAAAGTTAGAACGCTGCCTCATCATAACAATAGGTCTGATGGCAACAGTAATCCTTGTTCTTGGATTATTGATTGCAATTCATTCCCACGACAATACCACCCGCATTCTACATGTGCAGCCTCATAATCTGAAGAGTAAGATATCAAAACTGCTCTAGCTTTCACGAGAAATTATTATTTTTTATTCAATTTAACAAGCACAAGTTCAGACACCAATACAACCTCCACCAAAACTTAGGCAGTCCTCAATAACAGATAATATGAAACCGTTTTATAAAAGCAAGGCAATTTTAGAAAAGCGACCAACGTCATCATCACTTAAGGATGCTTCATCAATTGCACCAATACCAACCTCAAATGCAGGACCCTGCCTAAATAAGTATTGTATTTTTGCGGCAAGTGAGATACTTAAGTCATTAGACATGAGCATTGATCCATGTGAGGACTTTTATGGTTTTGCATGGTAAGATAGAGATTTTTCTGATTTGTAGTAATATATTTTATTATGCCAGTCAATTGTATAAACATGGTTTTTTTTGGGTTGAAATGTGTGTAAATTTTTAGGAAAAATTAGGAATTTTTTTGGTTTCGTTGATTCTTGTCAATAAGTGTAACTAACCTCATAAGTTAAAAAATAAGTAAAAAACGAAATATCGCTTAACAAAAATCGCATCGAGTAAAAGGCGCGAGAGGATAGTTGTTTACACGAACGCGACCACTTAAACTTAACACGCACCCTTACAATTTCCCATCTTCTGAACAATCCCCAATTGTACTTAATGACATCTTTAAATGTCAAAAATGTCCGCGCATTTACTTTTCTTTCGTCTCATTCGCTTTTGATAATTTCTCGATCTGTGTGCTGTAGCAAATCACTCTCTACCTAAATATTAATTTTGTAGAATAATAGTTTAAATCAATAAATTATTTCTTTTAAAGAAACTTTTAAGAAATTAAAAGTTTATTTTTCGTTGGACTGGTCGCCGAAGAAGAGAAGAATAGCGGCTATAGTATAGTGTCGATCGCAAGCTCAGTGTGGGTGGTCGTGTGTGGTGCGTGCACAAAAAGAAATATATATTTGAAAACAATTTGCATTGTTTGCAATTTCTCAATTTTCTTATGACTCAAATTTACTGTCCGCAAGCATATCATTCATTATTGTTTTATTTACAGAAGCCCTAATCTCGACAGTTATTCGACTTGTAAAGAAACGAGTTTGATGCGCAGTCTGATTCCATCTCGGAAATTGTTTCCCCTTGTTGTTGTTGCAATCGTTATTGTGGGCGATTTTAATGTTCACAATTCCAATTGGCTTCAATATTCTGGCCAGACAAAACCCGAAGGAAAGCATGTCGAGCTCTTTGCCGGGTTACATCACCTTACCCAACCGACTTGTTTTTGACTCGTTTCTTACTTCTCACCCTGATAGTATACCATTAGTGTAACTTCTCCATTTGGCACTTCGGACCATTGTGTTATTTCAGCAAATTTCTCGTCCTCTACTTATTCAGTTAAAGAAAAACTTCCCACCAGGACCGTTTGACAATACAGAAAGCCAACTGGGACGGTCATTATGCTTCCTCGATAGTGACATTGATGCCAGTGCTGAAATGACTACAAATGTGATTCTTCTAGTAATGCATGTTTTTATTCCTAATAGAGTAAAAATTATTAAAACCAAGGAAAAGTCTTGGTTCATCTCCAAGTGTAAAGAAGATATCAGGCTTAAAGCCAACCCTTCGCAACTCCGTTATTGAACGAACCTAACTTTTAACAAAAAATACGCAAAAAATTCTGCAATGTCCCAAAGGCAATAAAAATTGTTGGTCTTTTGTAAAAAAATATTAAAAACTCTTCAACATCTTTGGTTCCAGATCGACAATAACAAACCAATTGTTTACTCTTCAGAGAAGGCAAACTTGCTCACCGCCCATTTCGCTGCCAGCTACGCTGTGGAAGCTGTGGGGGGGGGGGGTTTGAAAACAGTAATTTATAAGATTTTGATGTCGGAGTTATAACCACTCCAATTCATATACAAACGGTAAAGAATTGGCCAATGATTTTAAATATGTATATGACAGACGTTTTAGGTTTGCAAAAATATTTCATAAGCTCTAACAAAAATTGTTTTGTTTCTGAAAAATTTTATTTAAGGATCTTAGTTAGATAGTATTCGCACCAAAAGCCAACGGGTTGAATAATGCTTTAAGATTTTGTGTTCCTGAATATTAAATGATTTTTGAAATCCTTGGAAATTACCTTGCCTCTGAGGACTATGACTTAAATAATTATAAATGCTTTTTACAGATTAAGTGGCACATACAACCGACTGAACAAATATCTTGATTTTGAGCCCGTGATCTTGCTTCTACTCCATTTAAAGCTGCGATTAAATTTCTTAAAGGATTCCTATCAAATTCATTAACCCTAAAAATATAATCATATTTTGAATGAAGTAAAATATAATCATACGTCTCAGAGACGTATGGCATTTTCTAAGTGTATTAAATAAAAAAAAAAAGATTAGATTAACTTTATTTCTTATAAATTCAAAAGAATAAGTAACATAAATTCATAATAGCTTAATAAATTATTATTTATATATAAAAAATTAATGCGACATTCTATACTTTTATACAAAGTATTAAAAATAGTGTTGAATGCCACTTCAGTGGCTTATTACATTCGTAAAATAGCTTTTGGGTGGGGTGACCCTATTTAAAATTGTACGTTAAAAAAAATAGAAAATTATTATTTACAAGATGTTTTATTTTTTATATTTCCCAAAAAATTAACAACAATAATATCCTACAAATATATTTTACTTTTACAATCCTAATAAGAATAATACAAGCAAAAAGTTCAAACCAAAATATCAGAAAGAATAGATTCAACAATATTGTAATCAAAATTAAAAAAGCCATTTTTTTACAACCTTTAAAAACATGCCAGACATTGACATTGTTCTGGTCGGCAGAGGAAGCATATTTATTATTTAAACGGCTTGCAAAAACTGAATAAAAAATCCGAAATACAGTAGTACGAAAGTTTGGAATAGATACCGTATGAGATAGGTTTCCACGTAAATTATAATTAGAATTTATTTATAACCTCATAAAGAAAATCTTCAACACTTTAAAACAGCACAGATGTCGTACAGGAAGAATTTTTAAATCAAAGAACAAAGGAAAACTCGAATGTCTATTAGGTTTTCCGCATTTTTTTTGCTTATAATATATTTCTGTAGAGTCAATAACGGTTGAATTTTGTTTTTGTAAACACCACCCCAACAAACAATTCCATATTGTAACTTAGATTGCAAAATTCCATAATAAAAATGCAAGAAACCTACATCATCCGCAAAAGCTCTGTAGGTCCCAAAACAGAGCCTTGCGGCAATCCCAAGTTTTAGAATCTAATTTCGCTTCTTTTACTCTTTGTGATCTGTTTTTTAAGTATGACCCAAACCAATCTTTCTCATCAGAATGCTGTGGTTGACCGTATCAAATGCTTTGGAAATATCAATAAATAAACCAGCTGAACATTTTTCCCATCGAGATTCAACATTATTTCAGAAAAAAACTGCAATAGCGCATCTTCAGTTGACATCCACTAGAAAACAAGCAATTCTTTTTACAAGCACATTGGAAATCCCATCAGCACCACGCGAGTTTGAATTTTTTAAAGACCCAATGACTTGTAAGATCTCTAAAGGCATTATGAACTGATACACAAAACTGTTTTCTAGAGAAAAATCAGTAGAATTAGCGCTGGACGAACAGGATGAACAAGACTGCAGGACTGGGCATGGTTGTAGACTATTTTCTATATTTGCAAAATAACAATGCCAGGCTTATCAGAAACAGCCACGTTATTAACACGTATAAGGGTAGGCGTTTTCGAAACAGAAGATTTATTAAGTATGCTATTTACTAATTTCCATTAATTTTTTTAATTTCCTTTTACTGAATGAAATTGGCTTCGTTAATAGCTATCTCGACAAATCGGAATCTCCTTTTTAATTTCATCTGACAACTTTTTGAATTTACGTTCTAAACACAAGTTATAAGGATGCTTTCTGCATTTAATCCTGAGTAAGTTCTTTCTTCTTATTTTAAACCAAAGATAACTTAAATGGTAAGTGATTTATGTGTGGTGTATTCCAATGTTCGTGGTATAAGAAAGAATTTCTGTCACCTGTACGTCTACACTGTTCAATACAGGCCAGCTGTTTTGGCATTAGGGAAACCCAGGTTGGAGTAAATACTGATTTATCAGAATTTGCTCTTCATGGGTATAGCTTGGTGTGCCATTACTCTTTTCCCATCATGGTCTCGTGGTCTATGTTAGAAATTATATTGCTTGCCAGAGCCTTCCCCAATATGGGCAATGTTCCAACACGGACTTTAACTTCTTGTGGCTCAAATTCACTGTCCGCAAGCATGTCATTCATTATTGTTTTATTTACAGGAGTCCAAATCTCGACAGCAATTCGACTTGTAACGAGTTTGATGCGCTGTCTGATTCTATCTCGAAAATTATTTCCCTTTGTCCTCGCACTGAAATTGTTATTGCTGGCGATTTCAATGTACACAATTCAAATTGGCTCCGCTATTCTGGTCAGACAATACCCGAAGGAAGGTATGTCGAGTTCTTTGCCGGGTTACATCACCTTACCCAACTGATCGATGCGCCAACGCGTATAACGGATGTTGCTGGGCAAGCCGCAAATACTGATAAATATACCATAAGTGTAGCTTCTCCATTTGGCACTGCGGACCATTGTTTCATTTCAGCAAATTTCTCGTCCTCCAACCATCCAGTTAAAAAAAAAACTTCCCACCAGAAGCCAACTGGGACGGCCTAAATATTTGTTTCCGAAACTTTAACCGGTCACTATGCTTCCTCGATAGTGACATTGATGCCAGTGCTGAAATGATCACAAACGTGATTCTTCTAGGGAGACGTGCTTTTATTCCTAACAGAGTCCTGGTTTAACTCTGAGTGTAAAGAAGCTATTAGGCTTAAAGAAGTAAGTTTCCGGTCTTAAAAAGCCAACCCTACAGAGGAAAATTGGATAAATCACAAACAAGCAAGTAACTCATGCAACTCCGTTATTGAAAGAACCAAATTTTTGCATGACCAGAAATTACAGAAAAAAATTCAAATTCAAGTACAAATTGTTGGTCATTTGTAAAAAAAATATTAAAAATTCCACAACATATTCAGTTCCAACGTTTAACGCTAATGACGAAACTCATTGTTAACTCTTCAGAAAAGGTTCCGTCCGTATGCTCTTTTCGAACAACGACGCAATGTTTCATGCCTTTCCTTATTTTATCGTTTCTTTTATAAAAAAAAAATTCACTCGAAATAGCCAGCTGCATTCCTCCCGTTAAAAGTTTCTCCCGTAATACTCGTCTCGCAAGGAATGCTCATCAGTTCACCCTTGAGCCCAATTTTGGACGTACCGTGAAATATAGGGATTCTTTTTTTAGCCGAACAACACGAATTTGGAATAGATTACCCGTCGAGATTTTCCCTTGCCATTTTGATCTGCAAGCATTCAAAACCATTGTTAATCGACACCTTCTACCCCCCCCCCCCTATTTTCCTAATGTCCGCGCAGTGTGCTCTACATTAAAAGGGAAACAAATACTAGTCCCTTGTGTGCGCGTTAATTATAAAAAATATAAAAACGATATCCTTTGCATTATCAATCAATTTGTTTATAATATAAACAGTGCACAAAATATATAAACTATTGTTTGTTTACTGCAAAATTAAATGTCAAACTCTTCGAAAACAATATTGGAATATTTTTTGGTAAAGGGAAAAGCATTCCGTGGGGAATGCCCGATAGGAGGAATGCGTTCCCGGTAGCTATAAAATTCCGTTGGAAAAATATTTCCCAAGGAATTCCCGATAGGGCTGAATAGGACAAATTTTTTGTTTTTGAATAAATAAACCAAAACTATGCAAACTGGCCAAAGAAAAAATTTGCTTACCACATCACGCACAATGACAGAACGTATGTACGATCTACGATGTACGTATATTAGTTTTTTTTTTTTTTTAGAATTACGCCATACATTGAGTTGTTGCGTACTCCTACTCAAAAATAGATGGCGTAGGTATAGGAATTGAAACTTTTTTATGTTAAGCTGCGTTGACACAAGGTCTCCAAGAGTTATGTTTTTTTAGAGAAATACAATGACACACAGAAATACGAAGTCACTATTATCTTTTATTATTATTTAATTTCTTAAGTGAATATATATACATATGTCACGTATGTACATATGTTTTAAAAAATTAAAATACGATTTTTTTGTTTCCAAAGCTAACGCAAGCAAAGCGTGGGCACAGCTAGTCTAAAATAAAATCTGTTTGTTCAATTGACTGCAATACTGAAATGAACGCATTCTTTTACAGTTTTGTAATTTTGCATCCTTAAATTTCTTTTTTTAATCTCACAAACACCATCAATACTAACAATAATTTAGTAACCAATGGATACAAGAAAACCCACTACCTGACGGCAAGTCTGTTTGGGGAACATTTGGCAAGTTGGAAATGCGAAATCAATTGATCATAAGAAATATATTAGGTAAGCTAAAGGATTAACAATAAGGACTTGACAACTTTTTTTTTAAAATAAAACGCAAGCCATTTGAGATATTCCTAAAAACTTTATTATCGGCTTGAACTACAATCAAAACATTTATGATTGGAACTCGACTTCGGTCATATGACCACCGCGAGCACGTTTGCAGCGGTCGATTCGTTGGACCCACATTTCGGCTGAAACGGCCGCTATTTTTCGTTAAATGTTGCCTCTGAGCTCTTCCAACGTCGTCGGCTTGTTGGCATATAAACCAATGACTTAACGGTTTAAATCACACGAACGAGGCGGCCATTTCTTGAGATAACAAACACGCTCATCAAACTTAATATTCAATAAATCGATTGTAAGGTGTGCTGTATGGCTTGTGGCACCATCCTGTTGAAACCACATACAAACCGCACCAAACAGATATTTTTTGTGGATGAAATGGTGATCCATGAAGCAAATGTGGATTTTCACCCGATCAATAACGCATATTTTGCTTATTGGCAAACCCATTAAGCCAAAAATGAGCTTCGTCGCTGAAGATGATTTTGCGATAAAATTCATCAAAATACGGTCAACATTTTTATAATTTACAGACGTTGCTCGCTCGTGTACTTTACCACAATGAAAATGTTTAGTTTACTGAATAGATTAACAATGACAGTTGGATGATTAGTGAAAGGGTGCGTTCACAAATTAAATTCAAAGTTGTCAAATCCCTATTGGAAAACCCGATATATATTTCATAATTTCTCTTATATGTTTTGAAATGACATATATTTTGCACAGAAAAACCCTTTGGATATTTTGAATCTGAGGCTGAAAAAAAGGCAAAGATATATTATGAATCCTGCTTGGATGAGAATGAGAATATGGACAAACTAGGAGGCGAACCAATGTTGGAGTTTATTCGGAAAATTGGCGGATGGAACATTTCAACTCCAAACTTTCGTATTGACAATTGGTCTATGGAGCACACGTTAAGAATTTCACAAAATAGGTTAGTAAGTAAATTAGAGAAAACAAATGGGTATGAGTATTCAAAACGAAGTGTTTTTTAAAGTAAAATAATGCTTCAAAATACATTTTAATTAGATACTCAAGTAACAAGGAAAGTTATTTGTTAAATTAAGCTGCTTACAAAGTACCTATAAGAAAAACAACACAACTCTATTAAAAACCTCAAGTATTAAGTTTGTATAATCGGATTATATTTAATACCATATAACTTTATTACCAAACATCTTCATTAATTATCACGCAAAACTGCATGTTAGCGCCTTGAACTTGAATTTTGACTGATGAGTTGTATGCTATGCATAACCCTCAAAAACCTTAAACTTGAATAGTTTCAAGGTAATTCATTGTTATTCGGAATATGATTTGTGCATCACATTATGAGGCAGGCAAGTCCGTTGCCTACCTGCCAACTGCAATACAGGCTTACCAACACTCATCAAAAAAAAAAAAAAAAAACTTTAATTCCCTCCCGGCTAGAGCCACCAGAATTTCTAATTAAATTTTGAAAATACGTCCTCGTACTTGGAACAAAAAATAATTGGCTTTGCTAATTTGAATTGGATATTTCAAAAGTTCTCAGAGAGCCACTAACAGGAACGTAGAAGTTAATAATTTCATTCAGATTTAATATGTCCCATAGTTTTTGTTGGCTTGGCGGAAAGGTGTTGCACACGTCGTTATCATTCATCAGAATTGCCTTTTGTTATGCAGTGAATACATCAAGTTTATTTGTTGTGTCGGACCAAATATGCTGGCCTTTGAAGGTCACATTGCTATTCATTATTTGTCAATAGAAAATCTACTTATCGAACTAAAAATTGTTAGGATGTTATATGGAAATCCTCTTAGACTGAAAGCCAGGTTCCTTTCATTACATTTTTAGAGTTTTGCAAAGCTTCTAATTGCATGTGATTTTCTTTTCA
The DNA here is from genome assembly GCA_963971375.1 of Platycheirus rosarum. Lineage (NCBI taxonomy): Eukaryota > Metazoa > Arthropoda > Insecta > Diptera > Syrphidae > Platycheirus > Platycheirus rosarum. The sequence continues at coordinate 3,257,673 of OZ020511.1, forward strand.
TTTCATTTCAAAAGTGTGTGTAGACTTTCTTTAGTTCAGTAGCTTAGGTTCACCTTTGAGTTTTCTATTATAGCAGAAAAACTGCCTGGTATATGGAAAGCTTAAGTAGGTAAGGTAGTTTTAAGTACGTCTTAGTTAAAACTACTAAATTTTGAAATTACTGAAAAATAATAAAATTGTTAATTTAATTGTAATATAGAAATTGAAAGTTGAAGGAAAAGCTACAAGAAAAAACCTTCTTTAAATTGTCATATCATACTATCCGAGAATATGTGTTTTTATTTATTTATATTTAAATATTTGGAAAATAAATACAAATTTAAACAAATACATAATATAAATTGGTTACATAAATAAATAGTTAACAATTTAATAATTTGTTTAATAAAACATAGAGTAAGACATATGAACAAATAAATATGTATATTAATAAATATATATAAACATTTAAAAACAAATACAGTTACATATAAATAATAAATAAATAAATTAATAAATAAATTGATAAATAAATATATAAATAAATAAATTAAATAGTAAAAAAAAAACAAATAAATTAATAAATACAAAAAAACTAATAATTATTATTTATTTATATATAAATATATATTTGAGATCAAGTAGTTTTCGGATAAACTACAAGAGAGATTATAACGATCAAACAAAAATTGTATTCTAATCGCAACTTTTTCGACGTTGGCCAACTCGTGGAGATCTTCGGTAGAATAATGCCATGGCAGATTAAGCATCATCTTTAGTATTTTATTTTGAGTTCTTTGTAATCGAAGTATATGACTATTAGCACTTTTACCAAAACAGGCGATCCTCTTCTTAGGTGGACCTGGGCCTCAACCAACAAGCTGCTCCAGCCAGCTCGGTCCCTAGCTAGCTGTCTCCAGTTTCGCACGTGGAGTCGGTTGAGGTCCTCATCCACTTGTGTGCGCCACCTGAGTCCCTAGGGTGAATTCGAAGATTTTCCGGGCCGGAGCATTGATGTCCATCCGCTCTATATGACCCAACAATCTGAGACGTTGAATTTTTAGTTTTTTGGCTAGGTGTGTGTCGCTGTACAGCCGGTAAAGTTCTTCATTGTATCTTCTTCTCCACTTTCCGTTTATGCATATGGGACCAAAAATCACCCGGAGAATCTTTCTCTCGAAACAGCCTAAAGTGTCCTCATCCGCTTTTGACAGCGTCCATGTGTCTGCACCATAGAGCACGACTGGATGATGAGGGTCTTATAAAGGGGCAGTTTAGTTGCCCGAGAGAGGGCTTTGCTACTCAATTGCCTTCTAAGCCCGAAGAAGCAGCGATTGGTAAGAGTTATTCTTCGTTTGATTTCAGCGCTCATCTTTATAAATGATCTTTTGTCTGTTACTTCTAATCCACTTGACTGTTTTGCTGAGGACTCTACCCTCAGCTTCTCATATTCGTTCGATGATTCACGTCCTTCGCCTTCGGACGTGCAGTTGCACGGTACCGTATGATATGCTCATTAAACTCCGACTTATACAGCATCGTCAAATGGGGTAATGGAATCCTGTGGAGTTTTGTACACCGACGCAATGTTCTTTTATAAAAAAATGTTCACTCGAAGTAGCCAGTTGCATTCCTCCCCTTAAAAGTCTTTCCCGTAATACCCGTCTCGCAAGGAATGCTCATCAGTTCACCCTTGAGCCCAATTTCGGACGTACCGTGAAATATAGAGACTGGGGTATAGTTAATGCAGCCCAGAGGGTCCCCTTTTTTAAGGATCGGGCAAATTATGCTGAGATTCCATTCATCGGGCATGCTTTCTTCTAACCATATCTTGCTTATGAGTTGGTGCATACTTATAGCCAAGTCATCGCCTGCAGCTTTGAAGAGCTCGGCAGCTAGGCCATCGGCTCCGGCGGCTTTTTTGCTCTTAAGTTTAGATATAGCTAGCATTATTTCATCCAGATGTGGTGGTCGGAATTGTTGGTCTACTCCGCCCAGATAAAGTGGATAAAGTGGACCATTCTGCCTGACAGCGGAATTCGTTTCGTCATCGCCGTTATACAGTCTGCAGAAATGGTTTTTCCATATTCTCAGCATCGACTGCGATTCCACTACGATGTTCCGTTGATCGTCTTTGCAAGCTTCAGTTCGAGCTCTGTACTTTTGACAGTTTCTTTGTACCTTTTGGTTTACTTTTTTATAAAAACAGGTGATGCATATAGCATTATACTTTGGAAGATGACTTTAAAACTGATAAGCTTATTTTCGGTACTAAGCTTCGATTTTCTATTTATGAAAGGGTATAACATTTTTATAGCTAAGTCAACCTTATTTATTATTTCCTGCACATGAATTCCAAAAGTTAATGTTTTGTCCAAATGTACTCCCAAGTACTTTGTCCTGGATTTCCATTCTCTTGGTATACCATCGATTTGAAGCATTCTACTAGGTAAAAAACAAGCTTTCCTTTTTCTTGTAAAAAAAGATAGCCTGAGTTTTTCCAGCATTTATTTTAATTTTCCAATCGTTAAAATACATAATGCACTGTATTCAATGCAGATTGCAAGTTGGTTTCAATGCTTAAACAAACCGAATCTGATGAAAACAAACAGATATCATCTGAAACAAATGCGGATTTACAGCCTGTTAATCGCGGAAAATCATACGTGTATAGGAAATATAAAAATGGACCAAGAACAGATCCTTGGGGTATTCCTGCAACTATATCATATAAGTCGGAAAATGAATTATTGACACAAACTTTAAAGGACGTCTCAGATAAAAACGAATAAATAACTTACCGTGATTAAAGAGTGGAAAATCAAGGACTAGAAGTTTATGTATGAGCCCTTTATGCCATACCGTGCCAAATGCTTCCTCGACATCTAATAAAACCATTCCAGTGCTCTTATCGTTTGATCAGAACCACATATACGGGAAAAGTCTATTAACGGGACCTTTCATATAATGGTTTTTTTTTAATTTTTCGCTTGCTCGGTAACGGCTCTATGGATTTCTATAAAATTTTATGTTTGAAGAGATCTAGATAGCCAAATTAATTTTGCATATCAAAATTTTGAATAACTTATTTTTTCTAATAAAAATTAATTTTTGAATTTTTTTTTTGAAAAATCAATATTTTTTAAACTTATCAAAAAAAAAAAATAATTTTTAATTTTATAATCACATGTATTTTAATAAATTCTAAGAAACTGCATACCAAAATTAAAAAAAAAAAATTATTTTTCAAAAAACTAAAAATAAAAAAACAGGATTTTATCAAAATTCTTCCTACAAATTTCGAAATACTTTTTTCAATAATTCTTTGTTCTTTAAGACGAGTGGTGGCATACTTCATTTTTACTAAAAACCGTTAAGTATTGTTCAAACTGTGTTATTTTCAACGTAAATGTCACTTGTTTCTATCAAAGATATTGTCTCCAATGTAATTAGGCACATAAGAGCAAGTACGTGCGACCCATTCGTGCTCATTTTTTTCAAATGCCATCTGAACTTGCATGCTATTCAAAGAGAAGAATTTTTGTCATGACGAAAAGAAAAATATTTATGTGAATGCACACAAATAAACGAATAATGAAGATAGAAATAAGGGGGTTATCTTAAAAGATGTTGGGTAGGGGTACCTAGCTCTGAATTTTGTATATGATGTCTGGGACAGCGAGTAGATATAATAAAACAAATTTACAATATCATTTTCCCTGAACAATCAAGGAAAATTACTGAGAATCGTTAATTTTTTTAGTCTTTGGCATATAACTTTTTTTTTTTGGTATATTTTAACAGAAAATCAGTTTAAATGCAAACTTGTAGTACACAAAATATCCTACAAATTTGATATATTAGGTTTTTTTTTAGCACCCAAAAATTTCCAAATTTGAATTTTTGTTGTAGGGGATGGTAGTACCCCTGCTCGAACTGCTTGGATAGGTTCATTACCTAACCCCGCCTCGCCTGTACGTTCTGATAATTGCGAATGGAGTGGTTTTAGTATGCAGCCCCCTTGTTGAACGCCATCATTTTATTGCATTTCTGCTACCTGAAACTTTTCTCCAACATTTTTCACAAGTAAGGAAAAAGGAGGCAACACTGAAAACGCTTTCCTGCATGATTTAAATTATCTTATCGCAAAATAATGACGACAAATTTATGTCATTTCCCAAAGCTGCAAATTGTGCCGATGATGAACAGATTGTTTAACAATGACGCGAAGAATTCAGACCGTTCAAAAATTCATTTGCATTTATTTAGTTTTTACTATCAACAAAGTTAAAATACTCATTAAAAAAACATTAGATACTTTAGGAAATACATACAAAAGAAAACAGTTCAACTGTAAAATAAATAAAATTAACTCCTAAGATAACAAAATTGACGGATCAATTGGTTTTCTTCATCAGTCTCTGGTAAAACATCTTCCTTCTCGCCAACAATGTCAATGATTACTCGGTATTCCTGGATATACCGTTCGGGAATAAACTTTTTCTTGAGTAGAGTTTCTAAGTCCTTTTTTTTTTGGCTCCGATATTGGCAGTTTTGTGGTGTATAAAATATCAGGCTCATCAAATTTTTAACTTGATTACGAGTTCCGCACAAATCCAACGTTTCCAGATTTAAATATTGAATATTTTATATGAGAGGATGACTTAGGGGCCAGTTATAGCTATCATTGAAAAACTTTAAACCGATTTTTTACATGTTTTCCTTTGATTAGTAACACAAATGATATACCAATCTATAGCTAATGATACGAAGAATTTTTTTCAACAATAAAAAACCAATTTTCACAAATATTTTTTATTAAAAATGTATTTATCTTTTTTCCTGATGCAAATTCGTTTTTCGTGTCAGCTGATTGTTTTTTGACAGAATTTGGAACAACTCGTTCCACTGATTTGAGTACCAATTTCGTTCAGTTCCAATGACAGATTTGTATCCAGGAAAATTTTTCCAATGACAGAAAATTTCAATGATTGCTATAACTGATCTCTCAAAAAAATTCCAATGATTTGTTAAAATGATGCTTTTCAATGATAGCTATAACTGGTCCCTTAGAGAATAAAAAAATGTTGGATTCAGATATTTTAAAATTAATTTGTTCCCTAGTTTTAACTCCCTGCATTGGAAAATATTTCAAAGCTTCTTTCTTCCAGTCGTAAAAGTCATCTATTGTTAGTTTTATAACCTCGTAAGGCCTTGGATTTATGCTTGAATTGGCAATCATGGTTATCCATTCCGTCGGCGTCCAAATTGTTCTTTTTTTGACGAATCGCTCTATGGTGGCATGAACAGAGTCAAGAGGCATATAGGTATGCCCTGGCAGAAGAAAGGTGGGAGAGAAACAACAAAATTATTGTGATAATCTGACGATTTTTGTTTTGGCCGAGACAGCTATCGCAATAAAGGGCAATGGAAGTCACAGTTTCTCTGGCATCGACAATATTAAAGTATTTAAAGAGAATTGAACAAATTTCATTTGCTCCCCGCATTCCATCAATCTCACCCCAAAGAAAAGCATAGCCATTTTGAGTTCCACTTTCATAGGCAGTCTCGTTATAAAATGGGTACTTTCTTGAATAGTAAAAGAGAAATATTTTCTTGTTTGTGTTTTTTTTTCGGCATTGTTGGTGTACTCCAGTCATAAGTTTTTTCGAACTTCTCTTTGTTATTTTCTTTCCGTGGGCTTAACGCTTCTATACTGTCGCTTGACGGGCTTGACTCAAATTTGACATTTCTCTGCTCTTCTTTTTTTGTTTGAAAAGTGGGTGTTTTTTAAATTCTGCATTAAGCAAGTAATAATAACAAAATAATGGTTTTTAACACTCGAAATGATCAGTTATGTCGTATTCTCTGTTCAAAAAAATATGTTTTCTAAGTAAAAATATAAGAAATATCACAAACAAATATGAAGGATGTCGCTCACAGCGAAACCTTCTCTACAAGCACCGAACATGTATGAAGCAACCCAATGATAAAAAAAAGAAGCGAAAAGAAAAACGTCAAAAACAGTTAATGAATGGGCCTGCACACACCAGATGAATTCAACCGGGGGAAAACCGGTTTTCTGGACAAGGGAAGGAAAACGTGTGGTGTACATTGGACTTAAATCTTCAACCAACTTTTGAGTGGATGAACGAAGAGGAAAACTAATACACACACGCAATTTTAGACGATTTTGGCTCTTCAAAAGGCAAAAGAAAAACTAACACATAAAAAAGAAGTTCATGTATACATTTTGTTCCACCAGAGTAATTCATCTAGTGTGTGCTTAAAGTAAGGTTTGAAACCGGTTTTCCCCCAGGTTGAAATCATCTCGTGTGTGCAGGCCCCATAAGTTATCCTCGACCCACAGGGTAAAATGTTTTTTCTTCTCAACTTTCGAATTTGCTATCTCTTTTGCACTCATGTTCTTCATGACTGGCCAGTCAACGTGTAAAGCGCAGAACAGACTAAACCAGCAACAGCACCAGCACCGTCAACAGCGAATAGCACGCTGACCAGCAAAAAAAAATAAAACACATTGCCATCAGCACCAGCATCGTCTTAGAGCAAAACTTTGTCAGTTTTTTTTTTTGGTTTGCAGTATGGTGCCCTTGAATATCACTTGTTTAAAATTGGTAGCAATGGAACGGCAACAGCAAATTTAGGACTTTGGTCTAACGACGCTGTTGACGCTTGCTGGTGCTGGTCTAATCTAACTTGAGCAATTGAAATACATTAGTTCTAAAATAATAGCGGCTGTTGCTGTTGCTGGTTCAATCTGTTTCGCGCATAAAAGCGCACCTGATTCGTCGTCTTTTGATTGGAACCTGTTCAACACAAGACAAAATCCAATCTATTCGCTGGACATACGGTAGCTTCCAATATAAATTGAAAACGTCTTGCCTTTGCGAATTTGTGAATTTTGTTCCACAGATTGCACAGATTTTTTTGACTAGACTGCGTTTTCAGAACTCGCATCCACTGCTTCCTCATATACCTCCGTAACCGCAATTTTGACCATCTTTATTTGGTTTTTTATTTCCCATTTCGCCATCACTTGAATCGTCCATGGAATTATCGTGCCAAGAAGAATTTCCATTCTGATCCTGATTTGGATAGCATTGACGAACTTAACACACAGGGTTGAATGGTATCCAAATGGGTTACCTTAAAAATAAAAATTAACCTTTTATTTACCGTACCACTAGGCATAATTAAAATACCACGTTAATACATTAATCGACTTACTTTAACTCCTTCACATTCTTCATTCGATTTCTTTTTGTCTACCAATTCCAACATTAGTTTGCCTCTTGAAGCGGGCAAATAATTTTTTTAAACCAGAGGATGTACTTGGATTATTTCCACTCATTTTAAAAAACAAAAACTTACTTCCACAACAAGAAAAGCACAGAAAAAAATTTTTTGTCGCGCCAAAATTAAAAAAAACCGTTTCAGGATTATGAATACTGTAGGTACAAAGTACATAAATGAATCCGAATACAATTTTATTTTCTAAAAGACACACGTAACAATAAAAACAAATAATCATAAAATAAATTCTGAAATTTACATTCCCTTCGCTTCTGTATTAACTTTAAACAATGCGGCAACTACAACTTTTATATTAACAATGAGAAAATGAATGATACAATTTTCAAAGAAATTTGAAACTGGCTACCAAAACCAAGACCAAAACGTGGGCATGTCAAAAAGTCATTTCCTGAATAGATGTCGCTGAGTACATTCTTCAGGGAAGGTATCGATATATTCTTATGTTCTTGTTCAGAATATTTCAAATTCAAGGTGATCGGAGGTGAGTCCCCTAAACTGTACCATTACTGAGCTCCCTTATAACGGTTATACATACATATATATAATCCAGCTACCGTTACTCAAACATCATGCATTTTTTTACTTTGACCTTGCCGAGAATAGAGCAATGAAACCAAACAAATCAAACATACCTTTGTATGTATTAAAAAAAAAAACCCTTAAGGTGTTATGCTTTGTGCTTGTCTTTTCAACCTGCTTCAGTGTTTTTTTTTTATATTTTTCTCTTGTACTGCACTGCAACTACAAGATACACGACGCCACGCCGACGACTGACGACGATCCGTAAAGTTGATTGTATGTTACCAAAAAACAACATCAATTTCGCCTCAACATAGACACACCTTTTGGCTTTAATAAAAACGATCCAAGAACTGGTTTATTCTGTTGATGTCTTATCCTTTATTCTCTGCAGCAAACACCATAGATACAAAATATTAAAATTCCCAACACAAAAAATGTTTATAATGTGGAAAACTGCATAGGGGCGCCATCTCTTAGGAGTCTAATCGTGAGGCATACGATGTTTCAGGTTGGGTATGAAATGCACCATCTAGTAAAAATGTGTCTACGTCATATGTAGTTTTAAGTTTTAAAAAAATTTAAAAAAAAGTAACGACACAAAGTTTTTTTAAAAAAATTTCTTGGTTCTAAAAATTATTTAATAACAATTTTTTTACAATTTTCAAATATGAATACCACGAAAGGCATTAAATAAATAAATAAATTTATTGGCGCGACAGCTCCTTAAGGAGCCAAGGCCTAGTGACTTAAACTCTCAACCATTCCTGTGTATGTGTTGTTAATCTGCAACAATGGAAGGGACCTACAGTTTACCGCCGAGTCCGAACGGCTACATGAGATGCACTTTTTCGAGACAAATTTTACTCTTGGAGGTTTTGTCAATTCCTCGCAAGATTCAGTACCCCAGAAAAAAAGGTGGCTATGAGCGGGATTTGAACCCAGGCTCTTTCGCTTAGCAGTCCGAAAGGCCAGTAAATTGTTAAGTAAATAGTTAAGCTGGTTTTAATAATAAGTTAAATTAAAATAAACAAAAAAAAAAACCTTTTATAATGCATTGGTTGGAGAATTTAAGCCAATTTGTAACAGTTGAAATGTGCCTCACAAAGTCACTCTCTCACAGACTACTTTTTTAAAAACTTTTGAAATGCGAGATAATTTAGAAATGTGCCTTAGGCTTGTAATATCAACTTTGTCTCCTCTTTTAATAATGAGAGCAAGAAAGGACTTTTTCCACCATGTACTAAGAAATTTGTCTGCTATAATAGAAAACTCAAAGGTGAACCTAAGCGAGTGAATTAAAGAATGTCTACAGTGTGAGTCCACACTTTTAAAATGAAATGAAAAGGAAATAACATGCAATTAGGAGCTTTGCAAAACTCTAAAAATTAAATGAAAGGAACCTGGCTTTCAGTCTAAGAGGATTTCCATATAACATCCTAACAATTTTTTAGTTCGATAAGTAGATTTTCTATTGACAAATAATGAAAAGCAATGTGACCTTCATTGCCCAGGATGGAGAACCCTTCAAAGACCAGCATAATTTGGTCCGACACAACAAATAAACTTGATGTATTCACTCCATAACAAAAGGCATATCTGATGAATGATAACGATGTGTGCAACGGGCCTTCAAACACCTTTCCGCCAAGCCAACTATGGGACATATTTAAGCTGATTAGCTTCTACGTTCCTGGTAGTGAACTTTTTGAAATATCCAATTCAAATTAGCAAAGCCAATTATTTTCCTTCCAAGTATGAGGACGTATTTTCAAAATTTTATTATCTAGCTGAGAGAGAATTAAAGTTGTTTTTTTGTTGAGTGTTGGTAAGCCACAGTACTTTTTTTCTTTTTTTTTATGAACCTAACTAAACCTTAACCTATGCAAGCCGACCAAAGCAACAACCTGACCCACTGAAATATTATTTTGCTAAAGCCACCAAAATTTGTGACCTTTTTTTATACTTCTTTACGGTCACGATTAGACACAGCTCCGCTCCCTGTGTAAAGAAGCCGCCTATCCACAGCAGAGCAGGAAACTTTGCCCATTTTGTTTGGCGATTGTGAAACCAAGATTCTCAGATCGCCATTGCGTGTTGCTAATTCAGCAGAGCTCTGTTCTCCAGGTCGTGATTTGGATGAATGGACTTATTCACATGCTGAAAATCAGAACCCCTGTCTCAACCTTCTCCACTGGATCTTGGATTACAAAGAAATCGTCGTCCGAGAAGGCGTCCCCCATATCTATTCCTGCGGTCAGGACTTTGTTTTCGTTCTCTGTCGTTCACTAAAGCTTAAGACACGGAAGATCGTTTTGATTATTCTTTACAGGAAGCGATGCTTTATCAGAGCCACGGCCGTTTGAAAAAAATTGAGATTTCAATATGCCACAAATCTGTATACACATATAAGTATGAGAACTGATATACAATTTTTAATTTCCAGATACAATATGGGAGGATTTTTTTCGTGGGCTATCGGCGAGGATGATAAAAATTCTTCGAACCATGTCATTCAAATCGACCAGGGTGGTCTGGCACTGCCCACTCGTGAGCACTACTTAAACACAACAGTTCACGAAAAAGTTCTAGCAGCCTATCTTGACTATATGACTAGAACTGGTGTCCTTTTGGGTGGTAGTAACGAGGAGGATGTAAAGCGACAAATGAAAGATGTTCTTGAGATTGAAACTAAAATTGCCAGCATAACTGGTAAGTCATAGTTTTACTCATCGAAAATAGTCTAACAATATATTTATTAATTATTAATAACATTTATTTCTATTTACTTGTGAACAGCCCCAGCAGAAGAGCGAAGAAACGAGGAAGCCATGTACCATGCCATGACTTTGCGTGAGGTGGATGAATTGGCTCCATTTCTGAATTTCACAGCCCACTTTGCTGATGCTCTTGAAACTATTGGGAGGAAAATAACTCAAGACGAAAGAGTCATAGTTTATGCACCGGAATTTCTAAAGAATCTATCGGCATTTGTCTATCAGTATCAAAAGACAGAAAAAGGACGAGTGTGAGTAAATTTTTTATCGTTTTAGAAAACAAAATCTGGGAAATGCTTCTATATAACTCACTTTATCATTCAATATATTCGTTCCTAAGGCTTGTTTAATCCCTAGCAACAGGAGGAACAGTAATAAGGTCTCGACAATTCAAACCATCCTACACCTTGCTTAATTAGATGAATTAATTAAAAAAATAATGGAGACATTTTTACCAATTCTCCAATTATGTGCTTTTAAATCACGAATACTGCGCTACAAAAATATCATTTTCAACGACCACTCACAAGATGCTTTTATGTATTTATTTCTTAATTGTCACTCAAACTATAAATTTCCTGGAACCAATTTAGGTCATTAATGTGATAATCCAGACAAGTCAGCGCATCACTTTATTCAATTATATTGATGAATTCTTTTTCTATTTGTATAACGTATATTTTTTAATACGACTTTTATTTCCTTAGAAAATTATTGAAGTGTTCACAATCTTCCTGGCAAACTTTCATAAATAGTTTTCAATAGTTTTTATTTAATCACTGCGAAGTTTGATGAACGATAATTTAATTAAAAATTTATTTATTAATTTAATTGTTAATATGTTTGTGGTAATTTAATGGGTAGAGTTTATTTCTACATCTGGATGGAAGAAATGCTTACAAACGTGGCTTGCGATAAATTCAAAACCAAAAAATTAATTTTTAGTCCAGTCGACAGGTCAGAACTTAATGAAACTAGGACATTGTTAGGGTTTAGTAAATTAACATATTCCAAAGTATTGGACCTGTGCGAAAAAATGTGAGGGAGAAGGGGAATTGACCTTTTTTTAATAAAGTGCACGAATGGATCGCAAAATTTAGGAAAATTAAACTCAAAATTAAAGCATTTTTTCGATGTTTGTGACTTTTGATTGTTCGAATAAAGTACGTAAAATTGTATTGAGTAAAATAATTTAAATGCCATTTTATTCATTTAAGAAATGTTGTATAGTGTGATTTTTTTTAAATAAAACGGTTTATTTTCAACAACTTTTTTAAAAATAAAAAAAATAATTTAAGAATACAACATTAAGCAAAAAAGTTAACATACATTTAAAAACAAAATTAAAAAAAAATTAACCTACCCGTTTTCAAAATATTGATTTAAAAAAAAAAAAAAAATTTTTTTTTTAATTATTTAAAATACAAAATAAAAGTTTTCAAAAAAAAAAATAATTCAAAATTACTTAGGCTATCTACATCTTCTTGAATATTAATTTTTATTGTAATGGGATCACCAGTTTTGGAGAAAGTCGAAGAAAAAAAAACGGTCCTATGGGAGGTACCTACCGTTTTTAGCTTACCACATTACATTTTTTTTTCAGCAAAATATAATGCTTGCTACATTAGTTTACTGATTTTTTTTCATAAAAATTCTTGGAGCCGCTTACGAGAAAAATAATCTTTTATATAACGGTTATATGACAGGAACCGTTAATTTTTGAGCTAAAAAAAAATTAAAAAAAGCTCCTCTGTAGAATGTGAAAATAAGCTTATGTTCTAAATTTGAAGACGATTGGTCCAACCGTTTAGGCTACAGTCCAAAATTACATTCGTACAGACAGACAGACGGACAGAATTTTGCCAGTAACTCAAATATGTTTCTCTATCATCGCAATTCTTGGAATCAGCACATCTTCTCTTTTGCTTCTACCGCTAATAATTTTTGCTTCAATAACATTTGATCTTAGAATCACAGATAGAGTTGGACGAAAATCGCATCGAGCGATTTCTTATGTACATATTGTGCATTCATCCCAAACGATAAGTTGAAATGTTTTCAGAACCGTGGCCATACCTGATCCTCTACTAATGTTGCAAGTCGGTTTTTCGGTATGACTCACATTCAACTATATCTTCAGGGCTGAATGTCCCGTTCGCTCTCCATCAAGTAACATTGCTGTTTCTTATATGAACGTAAAATTCCACACGATGATAAAATGCCAGCGCCATCTATCGGCAGAGGGTCGGACCGCTCTGTAAACCTTCCTTATGACTTGCAGAATAAATTGCTTTTAGCACTCAAGAGGGTTGTGTGCATAGTTTTCGAAACTTTAGCGTACACACACACACACACACACACATTTTGAATTTTATATATACATGTATGAATAGATTTCCTACAATATTGACGATTCAAATTGTATATTCTTTTGTCAATTTGTTACCAAGACATGAGACTTCGAAAAAAGGTAATTTTTCAAATTTCCATTGTATATGAAATCTATAATACAATTAAATTTTTTAAATCCATTGAAGCGCCACAGTCGGGTTTCGGTCGAAATTGGCGACAGAAAAGGTAAATGCAAAGGTTTTGTTACACGCTAAGAAAAATGTCCTTTCAAGAAAAAACTTCCTAGCAGACGGTTATTTTTTTTTTTTAATATAAGCAAAACAAATTAATGAGATTTTTAAGGGTTGTTTTTATTATTTTGGTTTTATTGCTCAAATAAAAAAAATAACCGAGCTTGACTTGTTGCATTGCATATACATTATTCAACACAAATAATCATATACAGGTGCTGCAGCCCAATACAAAAAAAGTGTCATCAAAAATTAGCTGACAAATTTTTTACTGACAAAAAGCTTTTAAGTAAGTTTAAATAAAAGAGAAAAAGCTTTCTCTTCAATGAGCGAATTCTCTTTTACGAAAATTATTTTCAATTCAAACCATTGTAAATATAATACATTCTCTATAGTACTCTCATGGTGGTCATTTTTCGTCTGGTCATCTTCCTGGTTGATTCGGAACTAACTATAAATAGTGGAGACGAGAACATTTCCCGATAATTTACCAGTATTTCACACGCTTTTGTTATTTTTTTTAATTCTATATCCACACCAATTGGCGATTTCAGCGCACCTTATACGACTTGATTCGGAACTAAATAAATTGAACGACTGGATCGCACGTAGATACTTTTGCTCATATGTATGTGCGGTCACATCGTCGAATAAATTTAAAAAATGCACGACTGGGTCGCATGAACTTGTTCTTATGTTATATAATTGCTTAGTGGCTGCATATGTATGTATGTATGTATATAAAGGGTGTTTTTTTAGACGTGCGGTTTTCAAGAAGAAATAAAACGCATATAGTTTAATGTTATGGTCAAGAATTTAGCTTGATTATAAAGATAAGGGTTTGCATTATGTTTTAAAAATGATTTCGGGGAATTTCCAATCGAGGCCGAATTTTGTGAAAATCGGGATCGGTGGCCATCTCGTTTTTGGCCCATTCACCGAACGTGTGACCCGCTTGATGGTCGTTTGGCTTTAATTCTTGCACGAATTGGTTTTTGTAAGCCTGCAAACCAAGATCTTTCCGCAAAATCTTTTATAAAGTGAATTGGCACATCTCCAATTGTTGCGCGCGATGGCGGATGGACTCATTCCGGTCTCCTTCGATACTCTGCTCCACCGAAACGGCACATTATTTTGGTAATAAATTTACACAATTTGCAAACTTGTTCAGGTGTATGTCTATTCATTATGAAATGGCAAACCAAACTGAGCATAAATCAAGGGACATCTGTCAAAAAGACCAATTCCGAAAAAAGTATTGCCAGATTGAAAATGTCTATTAAATTAGAAAAAAAAAATTTTAATTGAAAATTCTTTCATTTTTTTAATTAGTTTAAAAGTTTTCTCGGAAAAACTAAGTATGCAATAAAATTTGAAAACTAAATGTCTATCGAGGAAAGAAAATATTGAAAATCGTTCGACCAGTTTTTTTAAAAAGTCGTTTTTTTTTTAAAAACTATTCGAAAAAATATTTTAAATTTTTTTCTAGTTTGTTATTAGAAGAAAATCTGTAGTTTTCATCTGGGAAATCAACCCATTTTCAAAATATTTCAAAAACTATTTTTTTAGAAAAATTTAAAAAAATCGAAAAAAAAAGTTTTTGAAAATTTTGAAATGCAATATGAATTGAATTATAAATGACTTTCTGGGTGCAATTTAAATTTTATTGAAATCGGGATAATAGTTTACGATAAAACCGCATTTGAAAAAACCGGTTATATGAAAGGTACCGTTATAGAACAAACTTCGAAAAATTCATTTCAACTGAAAGATGTATTGTTGTAAAAAAATAGCACCGTGAAAGTTTTATCAAAATCGTTAGAGCCGTTTTCGAGAAAAAATTGTATGGCAGGTACCGTAATTTTTCGACCTAGAGCAAAAATGAAAAACACCCCCCGAGATATGACCTAATAAATAATAAATACCAAGTTTGAAGCAAATCGGCCCATCCGTTTAGGCTGTAGAGGCATGAACAGACAGACAGACAGACGGACGGAATTTCCGGACCCACTTTTTTCGACTTCTCTATCATCATAATATCATATTTGATTGTTAGAAAAAAAAATTGTATGTGCACAAATCCATAACTTGTATTATTGTACCTATAATCGCAAGTACTATATGCAGTGTTTATACAAAGTTCAAACATGGCTTTGGCTCAGCGTTGCCGGAGTGGCACGATCATGGCATTTTGACACGAAAATTTTCTCGTTGCACTGTAGCCTGATAAATTCAATATTGTACACTTTTTACTTGCGATTATAGGGACTATAAGGCAAGTTTAGGATTCGTGAATATAAAAAAAATTTGAGATAACAATGAAATATGACATAACGATCATAGAGAAGTCTAAAAAAGTGATCGAGAAAAAATGTCTGTGTCAGTATGTATAACTAACTAGCTGCAGCCTAAACGGCTTAAGCGATTATCTTCAAACTTGGTGTGTGTCATTATTTTGGCATTCCCCAGAGGGGGAATTGAAATTTTATTTTTAGGCCTAAAAATAACGGTACCTGCCATATGACCGTTTAGGAAAATCTTATTTTTCTCGAAAACAGCTCCAACGATTTTGCTAAAATTTTTTGAGAATTTTTCTGTTGGTATTATCTATCATTTGTAAAGAACCGAATTTACGGGAAAAGTCTATTAACGGTACCTTTCATATAACGGTTTTTTTAATTGTTGAGTTTCTCGGTAACGGCTCTTTGGATTACTGTCAAATTTTTATATTTGAGAAGATCTAGATACCTTAATTAATTCTGCCTATCAAAATTTTAAATAACTTTTTTTTCTAATTAAAATTAATTTTTGAAAATTTTTTTTTTTGAAATTCAATATTTTGAAAACTTATCAAAAAAAAAATTATTTAAAATTTAAAAATTAGGTGTAGATTAATAAGCTCTAAAAAACTGCATACCAAAATCTCAAACAAAATTTTTTTTCAAAAAAACAAAAATAAAAAACACGATTTTATCAAAATCGCTCCTACAATTTTCGAAATACTTTTTTCATAAATTCTTTGTTATTTAAGACGTGTGATGGCTTACTTCATTTTTACTAAAAACCATAAAGTATTGTAGTTTTGATAGTTTTTATAAGTTCAAACTGTGTTATTTTGATTTTCCATGTAATTGTTATTTGTTTTGTCAAAGATCTTGCCTTCCAATGTAATTAGGCACATAAGAGCAAGTACGTGCGACCCAATCGTACCCATTTTTTCATTTCCCTTGAACATGCCTTTCTAAAACGAAATTCATACATATGTACATATTATACAAAGTATTTTTTCCCACTTGAATATTTTTTCTTCAAAATTCACATCTATTTGAGTGGGAAAAAGATTTTCTTTTTCCGAAATAAGGAACATTTTTTAAATTGGGCTATCTGAAAACGTCTTTTTTGAAAATTCAATATTCTTATTTGGACTTGGACGGATTTCGATTTGAGATTTGAGAAATTTTGAGATAACAATCAAACATGACATTAAGACGATAGAGAAACATATTTGAGTTACTGGCATAATTCTGGCCGTCTGTCTGTCTGTCTGTATAAATATATATGTATTTTCGACTGCAGCTTAAACGGTTGGGCTAATCGTCTTGAAATTTAGAACTTAATGTTATTTTGACATTCTACAGAGTAACTTTTTGAATTTATCTCAAATAATAATGGTACCTGCTATAAAACAGTTAAGTAAAACCTTATTTTTCTCGGACACGGCTCCAAGAATTTGTATGGTAAAAAATCTGTATACTATTGTAGGTGTGGCTCATATTTTGGTTAAAACAAAATTCAAGATTTTTTTAAAAAAAAGTTGTTAAATAAAAACAGTTTTATTTAAAATTCGTTCATACGGTTGGTGTGACATTGTAGTCGCGGGTTGTGTAATACAACTTGTTTTTTAACCAGTAGATCGCTATTTCTTGTAAACCAAGGGGTATTAATTATTGCAAGAAGAATGTTTGTTTCTAAATGCAAACTGATGGCTTTCTTTCTTCTATTATTTTGCTAGGCCTTTTCAGGATCAGTTTTCAAAACCTTTTGCTCTGTTTGGTATAAGTGTCTGTAAGATGTAACTTCGGTTGGTGTTTTACCTTGTTTAGGTATAACAAAGACTTCTGGTGATAGGCCTACCCATCTGGAGCCAAAATAAGCTTTGACCAGATCCCTAGACTGGTTACCAGTCACTGTTATTAGAGTGGTGCCTTCAGTCCACTCTAACTTATTAACACCATATAAATATTATGTTATTTCACTAGAGTGGCTCCCCAAACCACCCTAGTAGCATATTCAACAACCATGTTGTGGTCATGGTTATTCCCGTTGCTAAGGAGCGAGGCCTATCATGCACCTCTAGTAAATCCCCTGACTTTACCCCCAACTTCTAAGGAAGCCGGATTCATGATTCTGCAGGTTCAAAACCATATGCTCCCGGTATGGGTATAACCACAGCCTCCACGATCTCCCATTAAGGGTCCTACACCATATATCAGGCAGTTGCTTCCGAGCATTGCTCACGTAATCAACTGGGCTCTCCTGATATCCCGTGGTACCCAACATTTATTCAGCCATGGGTATGGCCTAGCTTCAATAAACTTATGGTCTGATTTACCACAAACGTCATCCGGGAACCATCAACCCGAATTTAGAGTGATGGCTTAGACAACAGTGTTGACATAAGGCTACTGAAATCTTCACCACCACTCCGCCCAGCTTTGCTGCACTTGATTGTTAGGCAAACCAATCCATGAGTTAAAACCCAACTCATTGGGGTATGTAAGCCCACGGCAACTTTTCCGTCAATTCCTATACAAAATGCTGGGCCTCGGCTACAGACCTAAATCCATTGCTTCCAGATGCTACACATGGTCTCTGTTTGGTCCCAGTCAGAGATGCCTCCACCCGAAAGCCGACTGGGTACCTGGAAAAACACCATTCAAACGGTTTTCAGTGCCTTCCATCTTTTCCCTCTATGCCATTACGGCCATCGCTTAACGGTTCAACTCACTACGCTCTCTCTCTTCGCCAAAGACCTACTAATAATAACTCCAGGAGCACCACGTGGAGATTGAGAGCTCACGCCCCCTCTATGAGAACAAACTGTAAGGAATCTGCAGCTGTGTTTGCTGGAAATGGCTTAAAGATTTTCGCGAGATGTTTATCGAAGAGATCAGCCTTTTGTTTCGGGTTTCCGATCCATTTACCATCTTGAGATTTAATTGGCGGGTCTTGTGTCTGGGATCTCCTTAGGCGCTTCGCTGCTTTCCATAAGGAGTATTCGGTAGAAGCATCCGTCGTGAGACTTTTCAGGAATTTACTAAGTGAATCATTTTTGAACTCATAGATTCTTTTTTTTTTATTTTTAAGTTGATTATTAAGATAGTTAAAAATTGCCTTATCATCTGGAAATCTCGTAGCTTGCCATTTTCTTCGCGCTCTTCTTTTTCCAAAATCAGCTCCCTTATTTCGACAGGATATTTTAATTATTTTTCCAGGTGTCGGAACGATGAGGACTTTTAAGATTTCATTTATGATAATGTTGCGAACAATCCTACCAATTTTCAGCTGGGTGTGAATTATTTGGTCTAATGTGACCGGACTATTTTGAGACGCAGTCATTTTTTGGGAAGATTTTTGGTATATAGGTCAAGTAGATATATCAATATCTACCCGATCCATATAACAAAAATCTCTTGACAAAATAACTGCGGCTGCAGGAGCATTGGACGTAAGCAAAAAAAGTCATTAATGAAAAACCAAAAAAGGTCGACAATTTTTTGCTCTACGTTCGGTCCTGATTAGTAAATATACATTCACAGCCAGGATTTTGAAGGGGTTTCCGTACAGCGTGCCAATTTAGATTTAAATTGCCCTAAGCTGGGAAGGTAAGCATAGGCACGGTCTAGTCTTTCCTCCTGCTTTCCGAGCTATTGTTGTAGGCTAGTTAACTGGGACTGTATGGCCTGGCCAGCAACACAGATGGTCTTATCTTCGACCTTCTCTTGGCCTTGGCGAACATGAAAAAGAACAAGCGCAAATTCCCAAAATAATTCCACTTAAATTCAATAAGTACAAGAAGAGAAAAAGAAATACAAAATAGGCGGAGTTTTATTAAAGTAGAAAGTCAATGTGGATATAGGGGTGTGTGTGTGTGGATTTAACGAGAGGGTTTGTGGGTGTGAGTGAACGGGCTGTATGCTGGTGTTGCTGCCATCAGTGTTTTCTTATGACGTTATCACGTAAAATTATCGTCCGTAAACCGACTTTACAGAGAACCAACTCTTTTTTTTAATGGTTAATGTGTTGGCGTCCATGGAAGGGATAGGGTAGATTATCCGTCTGAGTCACGTTGTTTTGGTCTTTCCCGTTAAAAGCCTCTTTCCTTTGTCTGGAAAAAACAAGCCGTTTGAGTTGGTGGTTCTTGCAAATTTACCGTGCATAGACAGGAATTGTCAAAGTCGGCGTCATCTATTTATCTTACAAAACTAAAAATTTTAGTTACGAGTTATGTAATCATTGAACCCTTTTATTTCTAGTGCTCTAAATAATTACTTGGTCTGGCAAGGAGTGCGCACTTTAACCACCTGCCTGTCAAAACCCTTCCGTGATGCCTACAAAGGCGTCCGTAAGGCCCTACTGGGCTCCGATGGTACCGAAGAAACTTGGCGTTATTGTATAGGCGATACGACCAATGTCATTGGATTTGCCATCGGAGCAATTTTCGTACGACAAACTTTCCAGGGCGAAGCAAAGCCTCAAGCTGAAAAAATGATAGAAGAAGTTCGAGATGCATTTAAAAAAAACTTGCCCAATATCTCTTGGATGGATATTAAAACTCGACAATTGGCTGAAGATAAAGCAGATGCCATAACCGACATGATAGGTTTTCCCGAATATATTTTGAACGCCACCGAATTAGATGAGAAATACAAGGACCTTGAACTGAATGCCAAAGAATATTTTAACAACAACTTGAGAATAAACCAGTTTAATTTAAAGAAAAACTTAGAAAAGCTTGATACCCCTGTGAATAAGAGCGGCTGGGGCATGACACCATCTACGGTAAACGCCTACTACACTCCCACTAAAAATCAGATAGTTTTTCCAGCTGGGATTCTGCAAAAACCCTTCTATGACGTAAACAATCCAAAGAGCTTGAATTATGGCGCTATGGGAGTTGTTATGGGACATGAGTTAACTCATGCGTTTGACGACCAAGGCAGGGAGTACGATAAGTTTGGAAATTTGAACAAATGGTGGGAACCGAAGAGCGTCGAACGGTTTAAAGAGCAAACTGATTGTATTATCAAGCAGTATGCAGACTTTGAAATTATTGGAATGAATTTGAATGGAAAGCAGACTGTTGGTGAGTGTTTTTTTGTTTCACGAAAAAAAAAATTATAAAACCGGCATCAGACATATATTTATGAAGCTGGTTACCATGTTTAAACTATTTCAGGAGAAAACATAGCTGACAATGGTGGCCTTAAGGCTGCTTTTAATGCATATGTGACTTCAAGGAATGAAAAAGAAGCTGATTACTTACCTTTGCCGGGTCTTAATTTAACCCATCGACAGTTGTTTTTTGTTTCCTTTGCTCAGGTAAGCTTAGAGAGTTTTTCTTAAGTCAAAGTTTTTATTTTATTTTTGTCAATATATGAGTTATTTCTTAACTCCACATCCTAAATACCCATATCCCTTCATGTTTGTATAAATATTGAACAAAATATGTATAGGGCCAAAGGCTTTTAGTTTTTTTTTTTTTTATTTTTTTTTTATGTCTTCTAAGCCCGAAGAAGCAGCGATTGGCAAGAGTTATTCTTCGTTTGATTTCAGCGCTGGATAAACCACTCCTTATAGGTCTGAGTTTCGAAAACGTCGTAGTAGCCCATATAAGGTGTTCACTTTAACACTCCTCCCCCCTCTCTGGTGCGTCTTATAGCTTCTATAAAGTCAAGTGGAAATTATGGTGTTAGTTCTTGTTGAGGCAATGCAATGGATGGTGGTTGCATGTACTGGTAAACTAGTTGACCAGACCTTGCATAGACCGTTGTAAACAGCTTGCTCCTTTAACCTGAAAGCATTGAATTTGGTCGGATCATATGGAAAAATTCCGGTAGATTTAAATCCCGATAAAATATTTGCTGACGTAAGGTTATTTTCCCAAATCCGTTTCAGAAGTGCAGAAAATTCGTTGACCCATCATCTTTTAGCCATAATTCAAAAGAGATTTGTCCAGCGCTGTTTTGACTTTAACTTTTTCTGGCTCAAATTCACTGTCCGCAAGCATGTCATTCATTATTGTTTTATTTACACGAATCCAAATTTCGAGAGTTATTCGACTTGTCTGATTTCATCTCGAAAATTATGTCATCGCACTGAGATCATTGTTGCGGGCGATTTCAATATACATAATCCCAATTAGCACCGCTATTGTGGTCAGACAATACTCGAAAGAAGGTATGTCGAGCTCTTTGCCGGTTTACATCACCTTACCCAACTGATCGATGTGCCAACGAGTATATCAGATGTTGCTGGGCAAGCCGCCCATACTCTTGACTTCTCAGCCTGATAAGTATACCATTAGTGTAATTTCTCCATTTGCCATTTGGGACCATTGTGTCATTTCAGCTAATTTCTCGTCCTCCACCCATCCAGTTAAAGAAACACTTTCCACCAGGACCGTTTGGCAATACGAGAAAGCCTCAACATCTTTGGTTCTAACGCTCATCGACAGTAACAAACCAATTGCTTACTCTTCAAAGAAGGCAAACTTACTCGCCTCCCATTTCGCTGCCAGCTCCACGCTGCCTCACAGCAACGTTGCCCCTCCTGTACTTGAGAATGTAAATTTTTCCATGGAACAGATTTTTTTCCGCACTCGTACAGTAGCAAGAGTTCTCAATGATCTCGATGTACACAAATCTGCTGGCCCGGATGGTATACCCCCGATTCTTCTGAAGAGGTGTTGTTCCACTTCGCTCCTATACTCTTCTGGAATCTTTTCTAGAAGATGGAAAACACCATTTGTCAAGCCTGTCCCTAAGAAAGGTGATCCACACTCGCCCTCCTCCTACCGACCAATAGCACTTACGTCCCTTATTTCTTAGGTCATGGAAACGCTGACTAACCGCCAGCTTAAGGAATATCTCGAAGACCGAAAACTTCTCTATGACCGTCAGTATGGCTATCACAGTAATCATTCCACTTGTGATCTGATGGCATATCTCACTGAACAGTCAAACAAATCCTTTCATCGCTTTGGTCAAAGTAAGATTATTGTGCCTGATATTTCAAGGCATGATGTTCTCTTATCGAAAATGCGTGCTTTTGGGATCGATGATACTCTTGTTCGTTGGATTAGAAGCTATCTTCTCGGCCGTTCAATACAAGCTGTATTGGACGGTATCAAGTTTGATTCCCACAAAATAAGTGCTGGTGTGCCCCAGGGCTCCGTTCTGTCTCCGACTCTTTTCCTCATTTTTATAAATGATCTTCTGCCTGTTACTCCTAATCCACTTAACTGTTTTTTGCTGACGGCTCTACCCTCAGCTTTTCATTTTAGTTCGATGATTACCATTCTTCGACTTTGGACGTACAATTGCAACGGTACCGTATGTCAAGCTCATTAAATTCCGATTTATACAGCATTGCCAAATGGGTTAATAGGAATCGTGTGGAGTTTAATGCTTCGAAAACTCAATGCTGTCTTCTGTTGTTATAACTAAGCTCCAATGCCATTGTCCATGAATGGCACTTGCATCGAAGAAACCGAAAAGCTCTCAGTAGATACTCGGTATGTGTGTCAACGACGACTTCCGTTGGAACGACCATATATTTGAGACCGCCAAAAATGCTGCTAAGTGCTTAGCTTTTCTGTATCGGTGTAAGAAGTATTTTTCCCCATCTGATCTGGCTACAATCTATAAAGCATTTATACGTCCTAAACTCGAGTATAACTCCCACCTCTGGGCAGGTGCTTCGCAAACGTCGCTACACCTGCTCAATGGAATACAAAAAAGAGCGTTAAGATCAATAGGAAATAGAAGTGTCTCGGAATAAATTACCCCTCTAGAACACCGACGCAATATTTCATGTATTTAAAAGTTAAAAGTTTCTCCCGTAATACTCGTCCAATTTCGGACGTACCGTTAAAATATAGGGATTCTCTTTTTAGCCGAACAACACGAATTTGGAATAGTTCACCCGGCGAGATTTTCCCCTGCCGTTTTGATCTGCAAGCATTCAAAACCAATGTTAATCAACACCTCCTATCCTTCCCCTCCCAGTCTTCCTAATGCCCGGATGCCAGCAATGTGTGTTCTACATTAAAAGGAAATAAATAGTTCATTATGCGCGCATTAATTATAAAATAAAAAACAAAGAATTAAAAGCAAAAATATAAATTAAAAATTATAAATAAAACAGTTACTTACGATCACTTATTTTTATATTTTTAAACAATTTTGCACAACACCAAAAAACTTGAAAATAAAGAAAAATTCACGCCAACGATAAATGCGACTAAAATATTGACAGCATTGCACTTGGCACGTGTCAGCATACCTCGATGCAGAATCGGTTCTTGGAAAATTTTGTGCGTTTACAATTACCCCTGTTCACCAATTGCCCCCTTTGGCCCTACTAACGTTTCTTTTATATAATGTTTCTGTAAAGATTCAATGATTGTAACGATATTTTTCGCTTTTCCAAAAAAATAAAATAAAAATACATTTAAAGGTCTGGTGCTCAGCTATAACAGACGAAGCGGCAACTTTACAAATCGAAAAGGACCCACATGCCCCACCAGAATATCGTGTCATTGGACCATTATCCAATCTCAGAGAATTTGCAAAGGAATTCAACTGTCCAATAGGATCGCGTATGAATCCAAAGAAGAAATGTGAAGTTTGGTAAAAAAAAAAAATACAATTATAAAGAATTTGATTTTTTTTTCTCATTAAAAAAAAACCGCTCAAAGCACAAACCTTTAAACATAAACAAAATATTTAAAATGGGGGAGATTTATAATATAAAACTGATATACATACTATCTAACTAAATATCATGAAAGATTTTTTTTTAATGCGTCATTGTCCAATAAAAAAAAAACGACTTCAAATGATATACAAATATATATCAACAATTAAATGTGTATGTGTGTATGTTTGTTGGTATAAAAAACTATACCTATTTAATAAAACATAAAATGAACCAAATGAAAACAGATTAAGATACAAAATAACTTAAAAATAAAAAACTAACTAATTTTACATAATTATTTTTGTAATAAAAAGTATACATATATTTATTATTTGGTGAACGAAATCGTTTTTCAAAAAAAATTATATTACTAATTCTTTTATGAACGAATAAACATGGCTGTTTTATATATATCAGAGTAGGAAGAACTATTATTTTCATGTTTTAATGTAGATTTTATCGAAAAGTGGTTAAATTCAACTTTCAAATGTTAACTGATGGAGCTTATGTAAAATCGTTGAAGTATTCTTTTTTTTTTGTTTTTTTTTTTTAGTTTTATTTTAAACACGTATTTAATATATGTTTGATGTAAAAATAGGATAATAAAAATAAAACAAATATAAACAAATATATACAAATACAATACCTTTGAATTTTTTGCAAGAATATTTTACAATTATTGTATATTTGAAACAACATTATCAATACAAAATAAAATTAAAAAAAAAAATATATCAAAACAAATATTTTGCACTAACACATATATATATATATGCAATGCAGCGCTTCAACACCTTCTGGAGCATAGGGCAGCAACAAGATCCTTCCATCTGTCCCGATTCGCCGCGACTGACCTTAGCTGTGGCCACGATTGAAAACCTTGAGATCGAGCTTCCCCCAAAACAGATGACCTCCAAGTTGTTTTCGGTCTTCCAACGCGTCTATTACCCTGAGAATTTCATTCGAAGGATTGCTTCGCTATGTTGTCGTTAGGTTTCCTCAGTGTATGGCCTATCCAACGCCACTTCCGTTGTCTGATGTCGGCGTCCAATTTTTTCTGTCCGGTCCTATTCCACAGTTCAGCGTTCGATATGGTTTGCGGCCACCGGATCTTCAGAATGTACCGCAGACAACGGATAACGAAGGCTTGCAGCCTGCTCGAGATGATTGCAGAGCATTTCCATGTTTCTGAAGCATATAACAGCACAGATTTTACGTTGGATTCGAAGAGTCTCAACTTGGTGCGTAGCGATATTTTGCTGGAGTTCCACACAAAAGAAAGGATTCCAAATGAACTACGGGCTTTGTTTACTCTATTGTTTACATCCAGGTCCGTTCCGCCATCGAGTGCTATGAAACTGCCCAGGTAGTTAAACTGCGTGACCTCCTCGATGGGTCCCTGCCTAAGAGTAACTTGTTGTGTGCTTTGGCCCGTAGTCATTATTTTGGTCTTGTTTGCGTTGATCCTTAAGCCAGCCACCTCCCCATTTAGCTGCAGCGAATGACATATTTGATTTAGGCCAGCCGTGTTGTTCGCCATGAGACATATATCGTCAGCATAGTCTATGTGGCTGAGTTTGTCAAACAGACTCCATTGGATACCATGCCTCTCATTTTCACCCACCGTGGCAGTCATCACATCGTCAATTGCCAGTAAAAACAGAATTGGTGACAGGACATCTCCTTGTCTCACTCCTTGACGCACATCAAAGGAATCGGAAAGCTGTCCATTGTGCAAAACGAAACACCTTGCGTTGTTGTAAGATTCTTTAATAATGGCGACAATTTTCTCAGGGATACCTCTCGCAATAAGCGATCTCCATATGCATACACGATTAACCCTGTCGAATGCCTTCTCAAAATCCACAAACATGAGGTACAGCGGTGATTGATACTCAGACGACTGTTCGAGTATGATTCGCAAGGTGTTGATGTGGTCGACACAAGACCGACCACTACGAAATCCCGCCTGGTGCCTCTTGAGGGTAGATTCGATCCTGGATTTTATCCTTTCGAGAACAATGGTTGCCATTAATTTCGGAAAAACGGACAATATGGTGATACCGCGCCAGTTATTACAGTTTTTGAGGTTCCCTTTCTTTGGTAACTTCACAATAACTCCATCCTTCCAGTCCTGTGGGTAAGTTTCGCTTTCCCAGACAGCCTGCACTAAATTTAACAAAATATGGGAAGCTGCTTCAGGGTCTGTTTTCAGGAACTCCGCAGGAATACCGTCAAGTCCAGCTGCCTTGTTTTTCTTTAGAAGATGGATCGCGTTTTTAATCTCTGTACCCGTTGGGGGATTGGTATCAATGCCCCTAGAAGATCTGCGCATGTTGTTCAATTGTGGATTCAATTCTGCATTTTGGTCACTATTTAGCAGTGCACAAAAGTGCTCCTTCCATCTTTGTAGCTGATCTTCTATCGTCACTAAAAGGTTGCCATTCAAATCTAACACTGGATGGTTAGTTTTAGTGCTACTACGCTGGCCAACAATGTCCTTAGTGATTTTATACAGTTCTCTTGCGTCCCCTCTTCCTGCAGCCTGTTCCGCATTTTCCGCAAGTTTGTCCAATCTTGCCCTCTTATGCACTAACACACCCACACTAAATTAAATCTTAAAATATTCAAAAATACCGTAATTATGAGAAATGGTAAGTTTCAATATTGTGCAATTTAATTTTCTTAATTTTTAGTGTAATTTAGTTGGTTTCACATTTGCTCGGAAACAAGCCGAATATGCCTACTGTAGTATGGTAAGTTTTACAATGTTTTAATTATCTTTGTGTTTTTATATTTTTTTTAAATATTTTTTTTAATGATATAAAATTACAGATAAAAGTACCATTATGATAGCAAGTGAGATAAGATGAGACAAATTTATTATAAGCCGTGTCTTATTGGTAATCTATAGTTAGCGCAGTGTTGGAAGTCCCAATAAAACGCTATATTCACTCCATAGTTCACTTTTAATTTAACCCCCGAAGTGACAACTGACGTCTTGTTGAATAAATTTAGAAGGATGTGTTCCAAATTCAACTCAGTTCTTGGACAGAGACATCCGGATAGAATAACCAACCATGACGTCATCAGTGACCCTTGATGACATAATTAAATTCGGTTAAAAAAAAAAACTGCAGTAATTTAAGTTTCAATTGATGCAGGTTTTGTCTAATGTCTTATTTGATTTATTCAATATACATTTCAAGTCAACTTACACTTTGGATTCTTTCCAAACAATTTATTTAATTTAGTCAATTTGGGTCACTGATGACGTCAAAATACAAAAAGGCGCTGTCTTGTAATCTTGTATCATGATACTCAACGAACATATCCTTTGTTTTCTACATTCCAGTTGGTTGAAAGTTCTTTCCAAGATTTATCTCAACTTATTATATTCAATAATTTTACTAACTTAATTATAGACACTTATTGTTTGTTGTTGTTTGCCGTACAAAATTTTACACGGCTAGAGATGACTTAGTGAAGAGAGCTTAATTCAACTAAGTTACGGAAGCCAAATAAGACCCAGCTAACAGACTTTTCTAAATATCTGCCATATTTTTGAAAATATCGGAGTGAACTAAAAAGATTATGAATTTGTATCATTTTATCTATAAAAAATATAGTTTTTTTTTTATTTTCTTAATTTGGAATATATATTTTTTCGAAGTTTAAAAAAAAAAGCTTACGTTGGGCCTTATTTAGCCCCCTGTTCTTAATAAGGCATTAATTTATCATAGGATTTTCGGGAAACTTCTATCTGAAACAAAACGTGTTTTAAGTAAAAACACAAAAAAAAGACAACATTTTTTTCAAAAACAATTAAAAAAAAAAATTACAATAAAATTAGAAAAAACAGCCTCGTCAGCTGATGTCAACCTAACACAGAGTTCATGGTACCAGCCTTCACAGTTTTGACATTGACTCATATCCTTCATGCGAACTTTTTTGCAGGCATGACAAAACCAAGGTTCGTTACGACGCATTTGCTTTCGAGCAGCCTTTGATGTTGAAGGCTTCGGTGAGTCATTGTTGTCAATGGACAAATGTTTTGTCACTTGCTGACCCTTAAAGTTCAGAGCCTTTTTTCGTAGCGTTTTATTAGTTTTTTTTTTAATTTTAGAAGTTGGCAATAGTTTCTGAAATGGAGATTTTTAGGCTTGGCTACGTTCCTCACTCTCCATTCGCTCCACAGCTTGTAGCATTGCAGCTAGTCCAAATGCTGGTTGTGGCTCTGTTTCGACAGCATTTGCATTTTCAATTAAAGTTGAAAGGGGCATGTCATCTGATTCAGCATCCGACGCTGGATGGAGCAAATGCTAGTTCCGATGTTATATCTGGGTCGAAGGGATAGAAGACGGTTGCACGAAATCCTGGAGTGATATTATTTGGATCAAACGTTCGACAAAATGACGTAAAAACTTGTTTTGTTCAATTTTCTTTTAGAATTCTTCGAAGTGAATCTTAACAATTCTTTGTCCTAATGGTGCTCAAATGACCGAGGTTGGAGTTCGTGTATCGTATATAATGGAAGACAATACAGTGTTATTTGGTGGCGTTCTGCCTCTTCTACGATGGAATAGTCTAAGTGAGAGGCTGCACCGTCAAAAATAAGCAGACATGATCCTGGAGCCTTAAACTTGCCCAAATGGGATCCTTTACAAGTCACTTTTACTAAGGAACCAGTTTGAAGGTTATCCATGAATTCAGGCTTATGTCTCTTTCCTTTAAAAAAGTATTACTGGTGGAATGGCCATCCGTATAGTGCTCACACATCCGACAATCGTCACACTTTCGGCATGTTCGTTGGAAATTTAATGAACCCATTTCGATCGTTTTTGGACCAAAACATTCTGCTGGTGGTAGAGCAAAATCTTACAGCCTTTCTCGTCCATGTTGTAAATTCTGGTCTATTTCGGATATTTAACCTTTCCATTAAGGCCCTTACCTTATCAAAATGATCAGAGACAATATGCCTGTTGAGTTTCTGTTGAGTTTCTTCCTGGTTTCATCATTTGAGCCTTGCGAACTAATATATCCGGGTGTCGATTCATGAACAGCCGCAACAACTTTCTTCCAGCGCCGTTATCTAAATTACTGATGTTGTTCAAATTGCAAAAAATTTGAGATAACAATGAAACATGGCATTACAATCATAGAGAAGTCTTAATATGTGATCGCGAAAAAATGTCTGTCTATCTGTTCGTCTGTCTGTCTGTATGTATAACGAGCTGCTGCCTAAACGGCTTAAGCGATTATCTTCAAACTTGGTGTGTCTGATTATTTTGGCATTCCCCAGAGGTGAAATTAAAATTTTAGTTTTAGGCCTAAAAATAACGGTACCTGCCATATGACTGTTTAGGAAAAGCTTATTTTTCTCGAAAACAGCTCCAACGATTTTGATGAAAATGTTTGAGATTTTTTTTTGTATTGTATTTGTATAGAAATAAATTTACGGGAAAAGTCTATTAATGGTACCTTTCATATAATGGTTTTTTTTTTTGGGCTCTCTCAGTATCGGCTCTTTGGATTTCTGTCAAATTTTATATTTGAGAAGACCTAGGCAGTTTAATTAATTAATTTTTCATAACTTTTTTTTTCTATTTAAAATTAATTTTGGATTTTTTTTTTGAAAAATCAATCTTTCTAAAACTAATCAAAAAAAAATATTTTAAATTTTATAATCACACAATCTAAAAAACTGCATACCAAAATTTCAAAAAAAATTCAAAAAACCAAAAATAAAAAGGATTTTGTCAAAACCGGTCCAACAATTTACGAAATACATTTTTCATAAATTCCTTGTTATTTAAGACGTGTGGTGGCGTTGGAGAAAGCAATCCTTGACTCTGGCACGTCAACAAGAGGGACTATCGTAACCAAGTCCAGTCAGATACTGGCTTACGCAGACGACATCAACATCATCGGAAGAAGCCAACAAGCTGTACAAGACTCCTTTACCCAGATTGAGTAGGCGGCACAAAACCTGGGGCTGCACATTAATGTACTTGGCGGCTACGTCTCCGAGAAGTGTTAGTCGAACTATCAAGGTGGCGGTGCATGAATTTGAATTAGTGCAGTCCTTTAACTACCTTGGGTCAAAAATTAAAAATATGGAGGAAGAAATGCGCGGGCGGCGTACCTACTATAGTCTGTCAAGGCTCTTTAAATCCAGAAACCTTACCATAAAAACCATAACTGCTTGCTGTACAAGACTATGGTTCGGAGAAGATACAACCATGAAATCTACCTCGAAGCAGTCGTTGTGGAAAAAATAAAGCTCCTTAGACTTCGATGGGCTGGACACCTAGCTCGCATGAGCGAAGAGGAAACAGCTCGGAAAGTCTTTTGCAGTATTTTTTATGGTAAGAGACAACGTGGCAGACCTTGCTTGCGTTGAAAGGATGGCGTAGACCAGGACGCTAGAAGCCTTGGGATGCGCAATTGGATGGCGTCGGCCAGCAATCGTAATGTATGGAAGAACTTGTTGAAGGAAACCCGAACCGGATCACGTTTGTTGCGCCGATGATGATGATGATGATACACACCAAAGTATTAAATCTATAGGCTCTGCAAAAAACACTTTATCACTTTATCAATTAAAAGTTTATTTGAACTGCTTCCTTACTTTTGTGACTTGAATATGTTATTATTTTAAGTTTAAATGGAATATTTTTAAGGCTTAAATTTGTATTCAAAATGTTACTTTTTTGCTTCGAATTAAACACTTAATGTTGCTATCAATTATTTAGATAATGGAAATAATAATTTTTAATTTATAAATGCTTACTTACTTTTGTAATTAACAGTATGTATCAATGTGTTTAAAAAATTATTTGTATAATAGGACTACGTAAAATGTATGTAAATATAATTTCAATAAGGAAGCCCATAATGATTGGTAGCTCATTTAGTTATATATAGATTTTATAAGTTTAAAAAAAGATTTATATTTTATTAAAAAATTAAAAGTATAGCTACATAAGCAATATACAAGTATTTATAAAGCAATTTTCATAGTTTATAGAAAATGGTAAACCAATCTACGATATAATTATATATTTTGCCTCTTAAGGTATTTTAAGCCGTCCATAGAAAAATAATAGGTTAATTTTTTAAATACTACAATTTAAACAGATTTTCTTAATTAACATAGATCCATAAGTCATCAGTGAAATTTAAACAACTGCTACAATTGCTAGATTACTTGAATATCTTTATTGACACCAACAGGCTCCCCCACAGTTCTGAAGATGTGTGCTTTCACGCTGGAAAGACGACTGCTTAATCCTTTGCATTGGTCCTATCATACAGTAGTAAAATAGACGTATCTTCAATCCCCAAACTGTCGACCTCTCCAGCAATGCCTCGGTCGTACACGAGCCGCTTATCCACATTTTTACTGACGACGTGGTAGATCCACGGGATCGCCTTTGAACTGTCTTAAAAAAAGTCGCGGAGTGAATGAAACCGCTAGAACCGCAAACTCTCAAAGTGTATTCATCCTGCTGTTAGGCTTGAAGTCTTTTCCATTAGTCGAGATCGTTGACCTTGCAATGTGACCTGAAATCAACCCCCGCTGTAAAGGACCTCATTGGAATAATGGTGTTCTGTGAAGTTCAGATATGTAGACGCTGCCTCTCAAAAAACAACCTTAAAGCTAGTGCTAGTGTTAAATCACACAGGGCAATCATCGGTCTAAATATGGGCCAAGTAGAAAATCACTTACCAGGGCGGCCCGTTTTGTCAGGGCAAAAGTTCCTATAGACCTGGCCAACACAGCACCTAGATGTCGGTTAAAATATATGACCTAGCTAGATTTCAAGATTTCGTCAGTGTATGTCCAATGTCCCAGCGATCACTAGCTTTCGCTAACTCTTTCTTTTATCCCTAGAAACCCTAAACAAAGCGGTTTTTAATAGGATAATTTCACATTTCTGGAAATTTATTTTCAAATCCCAACCATTTTTTTTTTTCTAAATTGTGCTAACTCCGACTGTTGGAACTGTGGTGTACGAAATTAAGTCCTCTGCAATCGCCATTGCATAAGGAAGACTCCCAATTGGATCACTGTTGTAAATACTTTAGAGAATTGACCAGTTACAAGTGTCCTGTGACATTGCTACTCTTGGCAACAAACTTTCTAGTTCCTGCCATCAAGTAAAAGGTAAAGCATATTTAACATTCAGCCCTATTCTACTATTCACGTGAATCCTAAATACGATTCACCCTATCGATTTCCTTGCACTCTGCCAATCAGCCCTATACAGGATTCATGTGAATCCTAAATTCGATTTACCCATTCAATTCCCATCCACACTGCCTTGCCAGTCTGCTATTCATCGGGTGGACTACATTACCCCAATCCAACACCGAAACCACCCAAATCCAATACAAAATACACAATGGCCCCGATTGCGGTTGTCGATTTATTAATCGATATTCGACTCTTTTCGATTACCCGCCGTCGATTGCTGTTTTTGGTATTGTGCAAGTCGATTTCGATCGACATTCTGCGGTTTGACAATCGACAGTTGTCGTGCATAATTTTCTGATCGACAGCGGCATTTGGATTGGATGTCTTCATTTAGTTAAAATCTTTAATTATTTTATTGAAATTCCCATTTTAAATGTGCAAATGAGCATTTTAGCAAGGTTAATGGAATCGGGGTCAATATCATATACTCAATACCAAACCAAACCCATGGACATATTATAAATATGGACTGCCAATCTAATGACAGCTTCATACAATTGTCAAAAAATGTCGCCAAAATTGAGAACGCGATGCTAGCTCTCCTGAACCCACTTCAGGAAAAAAAATAACTACCACACAGAAGCTCGCGACATCTGTTTTTAAAAGTTCAAAAATTCGCATTTACCGGTAAAACATAACTGACACTTTTGAATTCCATCCATAGAAGTGTGCGTCATCTTTGGTATTTTGCCTCTTGTTTTTTTTTTAGACCGTAGACAACTTCCTGTTTTATTGGTTTGTGCCTAAAATAAGCTAAAAGCACTAGAAGGATTTTTTTTAAATCTCGTAAAAAAGGGCTTTAGTTCAAATCTCTTCGAACTAATGAATTATGATCAAATAAAATACTACTAAGGCAGTAGATAAGGTGTTTTGACATTTTTTTCCTATCATACGTCCAAATTCCAGTTGCGTTCCTGTTTTATTTCTTTCTTCTAACTATTTATTCATTAATAATGATAAAAGACAAAGTTAATAAAAATCCTGACAAAATGGCCAGAGGTTGAGACTTATTCCGTCTGACGACTATAAAGGTGTGTCTACACCAAATTTTTTTAAAATTTGTTTAAGAAACATTTCTGAAATTTTTCAACTTTGCTTAAAAATCATTTCAGAAACATTTCAGAAATTTCTGAAAAATTTCTTAAATGCTTATTTGTTTCCCATTTTATGTATCCAATTCTGTACTTCATGATGTAAAAAAGGAGCAATCATAGCGTCGCGTTTTGTCATCATTCTCAAAACACAAACAAATAAATACAACAAAACCTGTCAACGTCCAGACTTAAATAAACATTTCAGAAACATTTAAAAACATTTCTGAAAGGTTTTTTAAATAAATAAGTTTGCATTCCAGTCCAAAATCGCAACAAAGTTTAGGTTCTAAAGATTTCACGAACTAGAAATTTACCAAGCTATAAAAAATTAATTTCAACAAATCCATGGTGAATTGAAAAAAAGGAAATTTTAACATGCCAACGTGGGAAAACCTGCTGCCAAAGTCTGGGATTACTGGATGAAATGTCAAAGTTGAGGTTTAATTTTTTCCCGCTAGTGTACTCAGGAGGGCTAGTGTCGCCCAAAATAACTGAGACTAAAATGAAACCAACTTGATGTAGGCAACTAGCAGTTTATATATAATACGTCCATGCCGAAACCCTTACCTTTTTCACTCAATTTGTTTGAAGGCGTTGTTTTTTGCATTGTCTTCATTCAAGTTCATTGTCGAGAAATTAATGCAGTGAATTGAGCTCTAGTTATTGTTTTACACCTTCAAATTTTAATGATACATTATTTACAAACAAATAATTCCAATTAAGCAATAAATTTGTTTGTTTATGCTCACATTTACCTAATTATCAACCAACACATACAAAAAATCCACAACATTTTTGTTTGGAATGAATGCATTCACGTGAATAACAGAATACCGCACAGTATTACCGACGTTACCGACTTAAATACAGATTCACTTCGAATTAATAGTGATAAGTGAAAATTCAAGAAAAATTTCCCCCCGATGAATAGCAGAATAGGGCTGATTATTTCACTTATTCCCTTAGACATTTAAGGTTTGTTATTTGTTTTGTAGTCGCCTATCAGTTTCCATGTAACTGACAGAATTTTCGAAGAAAAGTATTTATATACATATTTTTATTAAGTAACAATGACAGACAATTACAATGCAAATAAACAAAATAAGTTAATAATTTAAGAATCTTATTGAAGGTGTTCGATAAGAAGATGCATAAATTCAATTTTGTTGCGCTCTATCAATCTTTTAGACCTAAAATACTTTTTGTAACTAAAAAATAAGTTTTGTATAGTTTAGTTTAAGACTGTAAAGATTTGTATATTTATAACTTAAGTGTTAAATAAAAAAACTAATGTTCTCTATAAATGTCAATTGTACATATTGTGAAGTTTTGGTCTGGGGTTCGACAAATAAAACTCAATCAAAATTCCAAAATAATACAACAAATCTCTTTATTTTATTTAAACAAGACGTCTTTCAGTTTAAATAACACCAAATTTAACTTATTCAACTTATTCACAATTCAAATAAGTTTTTTATAGTTCAACACTTTTTATTTAATCTCAATTCAATCACTTTTTACTAACGCTTCCAAGTTCTTAACAATTCCACTTTCGAAAATAAACTGAACTTTTAATAACATCTACTCTTGTATTTATTCAAATTTACTGACTTTCGGAAGCTTCCGTCTGGTTCTGGCACAATCTAAGCTTTCGGTTGTAATTCGTACTCAGTACTCAGTCAAAACATATTGCATATATGTAGCACACTTTTAGGAGCATGGTCGTTGTACACAATAAATGTTGGTTGTTGTATACACAATGAATTCCACAGATGTCGTTAATTTACAAACAAAATGTATCCTCCGAATATCTAAACATTTTGTTGCCACATCACAATATTATTTACATAGGAATATAATATTTTATTCACATGATCTGTTCCTGTATTTTACCATCTGTGTTTTTTTTGGAATTTTATTGCTTCAATTTTAATTTTTGAAAGCTATCAATTTCAGGAAGTGATTAAAAAAAGACGTTTTTAAAACTGGACACTTTTTAAAAGAAAATATTGCATTTTACGAACTTTGACGTTTTAATTTTACCAAAGTGTCGTAATATTCAATATTTTTTTTTCAAAAACAATAACAAAGTTACTTAATCGGTGAGTTAGAGCTTTCAAAAAAATTTTTTTACAAACATTTTCTTAAGACTAAGCTCAGTGGAGTATTTTTATAAGTTTAAATGTTTTTTAAATTTATCCTTAAAATGATATTCGACTGAGCCCACGTTTTGTTCATCAGAGTGTTCAATTAATACAGTATTTTATTGTTAAATGATTTTTGTTATAATTAATTTTTTTTTATCTATACACATAAATAAAAATAAAGTGACTGTTTTAAATATCAAAATAACAACTTTTTACAAAATGCATATCTTGTATATACCTATACAGTACTTGTAACAACAATTTTAATTGCTGATGTTCTAAGGAGTAATTAAGGCTATTTTAATAAGCAATTTGGTGGCGCTGGGGTCGGTTTTTTCGAAAATTCTTAATTATGGACCGATTTTGACGGGACTTTCACAGGCAGATTGGCAGATAGCTGATATTGTAAGGAGTAAGTAAAGCTATTTTTATTACCCCTAATTGGCCCTGGAGTCGTGTTTTTTTTTTATTCATATTTATGCCCCGATTTTGACGAAGCAGTTAACTTATGTTTTAAGAAGTAACAAACGCTATTTTAATCATGCCTTGGTGCCGCTGAGGTCGTTTCACAAGCAGATAGCTAAAGCTAGGGTCGTTTTTTTCGAAAATGTATGGTATACCCAGACAACGCCAGTTGGGTAAGCTAGTTATTTAAATACTATTGTATACAATATTTGTGTCTATTGAAAATGACCACAAACTTTCGTTGAAATCAGCATGTTCCTCAGTTTTAAAATAAAACATAAAAAATAAATTGCACGACTGGATCGCACGTACTTGCTCATATGTGCGGTCACGTCGTCGAATAAATTAAAAAAAAATTACGACTGGGTCTCCCGAACTTGTTCTTATGAACCATTATTTTGGTAATAAATTTGCACAATTTGCAAACATGTTCAGGAGTAAGTCTATTCATTATGAAATGGCAAACCAAACTGATCATAAATAAAGTGACAGCTGTCAAAAAGACAAATTCCGAAAAAAGTATTGCCAGATTGAAAACGTCTATTAAAATAGAAAAATGTTTTTTTTTCTTAGAAAATTCTTTCAATATTTTAATTAGTTTAAAAGTTTTCTCGGAAAAACTAAGTATGCAATAAAATTAGAAAACTAAAAGTCTATCAAAGAAAAAAAATTGCAAATCGTTCGACCAGTTTTTTTAAAAAGTCGTTTTATTTTGAAAAACTTTTAGAAAAATATTTTAAATTTTTTTCTAGTATGTCTTTATAAGGAAATCTGTAGTTTTTACCTGGCAAAATTATTTAAAAAAAATTCAATCCACCAATTTTCAAAATAATTCAAAAACAATTTTTTTTTAATTTTAAAAATCGAAAAAAAGTTTTTTAAAATTTTGAAATGCGATACTAATTGAATTATGAATGACTTCCTGTTGCAAAATTTTATTGAAATCGGGATAATAGTTTAAGATTAAACCGCATTTGAAAAAAACGGTTGTATGAGAGGTACCGTTATAGAACAAATTTCGAAAACTAACTGAAAGATGTATTGTTGTAAAAAATTAGTACCCTGAAAGTTTTATCAAAATGGCTAGAGCCGTTTTCGAGAAAATCAAACATTTTGTTAAAAATTGTATGGCAGGTACCGTTATTTTTCGACCTAGAGCAAAAATGAAAAAAAAACCCCGAGATACTACCTAATAAATACTAAATACCAAGTTTGAAGCAAATCGGCCCATCCGTTTTGGCTGTAGAGGCGCGAACAGACAGACAGACGGACGGAATTTCCGGACCCACTTTTTTCAACTTTTGTATTATCGTAATGTCATGTTTGATTGTTAGTTTTTTTCGCACGAATCCATAACTTGCATTATAGTACCTATAATCGCAAGTAAAAACTTGGTATTATCGAAAATTCCATAGCAATATTGATCAGCAATGAAAAATTCCAAATTAAAATGAAATTAAACCCAATTTTGTTATCTTAAGTTAACAATGCCCATGTATTTCATATATTCTTTATTCTGACCAAGACAAAAACTGAAAATATGTTGATGTGCTCGCGATGGTGGTTGCTGGCAGACTAACTTCAACTTGATATATACAAATATGCATCGTTTCGTATGTTGCAAAACTCTTCTTCACCAATTCCAGTTAGGCTTTAATATAATACAAACTTAGAACAAAACATAGGGTATTATTGGAGTTGTTTGGTAAACTATACAAAAATTAACAAAAGAAAAAAAATATTGAAACAATAAATAATTAACAATAATTGAACAATAACTTTCATTCTTGAACAAATATTTTGTATTGTTTGTAAAATAAAGTAAACAATTTGTATAGTGAAAGCTTGTTAGACTCCAGTGGGCTAAGCCCTAGCTCGCATGAGCCAAGAGGAACCAGCGCGGTAATTCTTTTGCAGTTCTTTTTATGGCAAAAGACAACGTTGCTGACGTTGGAAGGATGGCGTAGACCAGGACGTCATTACAGGAACACGTCAAAATGGCTCAAAAAATAATGATAAGTTGTGGTCTCGTATCGACAGTCGACCCAGTGCAAAAAGAAACCAACGGCGACCAAATGTCGTCTGCAAATTATTCCCCAGAGCTCCATATAATAAAATCTTAATACACTGTACTATTAAAAAGATAAAATTCTTTTACTTGATTTATGTGAGAATCGAATTTAGCGATTTTGATAAGTCATGCCTTTTGTTGGAATAACACTTTTCATTTTTACTAAGCTTGAATATGAAAAGTTGGTAAATGAAAAGTGAGTGTGTTTACAAATGCATTCATGCAACGCTAATCAATTACAATTATCAGATAATCGCTCAACTGATAAGTGATAAGTCGTTGGTGCAATAGAAGATTAAGTTTAATAGAAAAAAAGAGGCACATCCTAAGCCCGATGGAGAAGATACGAATGCCGGGCTTATCATGTGGAATTTAAGCAAATCCGCAACAAAGTTTCCCCTTTAATTAAAAGAAACAAAACAATCCATTATGAAAATAAATTCAATGCTGATCAATCGGGCTCTTCATTTTGGAAAAAATATTCGTGAAGTGCGAATAAATCCAAAAAAAAAACAATTTATTATTAATTTGAGTTGCAATGCCTTGACAACTAAAATGCAAAATTTGTAAGTTCTGTATGCAAGAACGATTCAAATCAAAGCAATCATATTGACTCTTCCTCATAATAATATGAAAAAATTCTTTTTCGTTTAGTTGTGTCGATGAAGTTGCTGTAGGAGAGTGTATTCTTGAAGTGAAATCTAAAGCCGTAACACTCGATGGAATTAGCCCAGTTTTTGTGAAAATTCTTCTTCGCGTTATCTTAAGATTAGTTACACATATTTTCAGTATGTATATTATTACAAGCAAGTTTCCAGACTGCAAAAATCCTACCAACTCTTAAAAAATCATCCTCAAATTTTCGGGAGCTTAGATCAATTGCAATCTTGCCTTTTCTGAGTAAGTATAAAATCTGAAGTAGGTAATCTTTGTATTCAATTCTTGATGACTTTTGATAAATT
This sequence comes from Platycheirus rosarum, assembly GCA_963971375.1. Lineage (NCBI taxonomy): Eukaryota > Metazoa > Arthropoda > Insecta > Diptera > Syrphidae > Platycheirus > Platycheirus rosarum. Next base: position 3,296,847 of record OZ020511.1, read on the forward strand.
GTTTACTTTAACCAGTACTAAATATAAGTTAAACTTACATGTACAATCGATGAATAAATAAATAAAGAAGAAGAAAACTGCAATTATGTTTCGTGCATGAAATTACTAAGAAAATCGCATATTTTTCTTACAAAATCATGCGAAATGCTAGAAAAAGCAGGAGCTTAGGTTTGGTCTGCACTTGGCACAAGACAAAATTGCATATTACGGAAGAAAATTTTTAGTTTCGAAGAGCTTTTACATGTTTACGTTCTCAATTTTTATTTTTACATTTTCGCTCTCTCTAAATATATGTATGTGCATAGAAAGGTTTGTGTCCATACTAACGTTGGCAGTCCAGAACCGAATTGGTAGTTTGAACCTTAAACCAATGTGTCGGCATGGCAGTGTAAGTATTTTTTTAATCTATTGCTTAAAAAAAACTTCACATTCACACAAGTCTTATATTGATACATGACGATAAACATATACAATATATACATATACATATAAATATTAACATTTTTGAAATAAAAAAAAATAGAAAGAAATAATCAACATTTAAATTATAATAAATGGACTGTATTAGGTAGTTTTCTCTCCTTCTTTATATGTTTAAATTGTTTGTAAAAAAATGAGAAAACTTTGTGTATTTGTAGTTTTATAAGTGTTTAATGTGTTGATTAAATAAAAAATGTATAATTATTATTCTTTTTAATGATTTGAAAAAATACTTATGTTATCGTTGTTGTAATCTGCTGCTACTGCTCCACACCTGACTTGTGTTTAATTTAATTGCTGCTGCTGCGACTGACTTGGCTGCTGGTTGTCTTTAAAGTGACGAAAGTTTGTCTTAATTGCAGGCAGCAGCAGATTACGCGGAGTAGGTAAGAAAAGGAATGTAAGATATACAAACTGTTACATTGAACATCAGATACTACTGTAGTAGGGTAATATATTCATTGTTTGGTTATACAAAATTTAACATATGTAATTCAATATGAGTTTTAAAACATTTTACAATTAATGTATTCATAACAATACCAATGCTCAAAACTTATGGATAATATGTATGTATGTCTCTTTATATAAAATATATATTTATATACAAAATATGTACTAAAATAAAAGAATCAATATATCATAAATATGTGTCTATGCTAATAAATATTAAATCTTTGTATGTGCACTTTAAAAAAATATGCGTAAGTATCAATTAAATGAAAATGTTTTTCTTAATGATCGTCGGAAGATTTACCTACTGAAATGATACCTCTATTTTTTAAGCTTAATACAAGCTCCATATGCTAACTTAAAACTATGGAACTTACGGCTAACTTAAAACTAATGGGTTGGGATGATGATTCTGGAGAAGGATTTTGAGGCAAGCGGTGCTGAGGTTAAAGTCGAAGCAGTTTTCATTCGAAAATAACCGTTCCACTGGTGATCTGATGGCATATCCCACCGAACAGTGGAACAAATCTTTACATCGCTTTGGTGAAAGTAAGATTATTGCTCTTGATATCTCCAAGGCATTTGATAGAGTTTGGCATGAAGCTCAATTATCGAAAATGCGTGCTTTTGGGATCGATAATTCTCTTGTTCGTTAGATTAGAAGCTATCTTCTGGATCGTGCAATACAAGTTGTATTGGACGGATCCAAGTCTGATTCCCACAAAATAAATTCTGGTGTGCCCCAGGGCTCTGTTCTGTCTCCGACTATTTTCCTCATTTTTATAAATGATCTTTTGTCTGTCACTTCTCATCCACTTAATTGTTTTGCTGACGACTCTACCCTCAGCTTTTCATATTCGTTCGATAATTCACGTCCTTCGCCTTTGGACGTACAATTGCAACGGTACGGTATGTCAAGCTCATTAAACTCCGATTTATACAGCATTGCCAAATGGGGTAATAGGAATGCTTTGAAAACTCAATGCTGTCTTCTGTCGTTAGAGCTAAACATACCCCCAATGCCATTGTCCATGAATGGCACTTACATCGAAGAAACCGAAAAGCTCTCAGTACTCGGTATGTGTGTCAACGACGACCTCCGTTGAAACGACCATATATTTGAGATCGCTAAGAATGGTGCTAAATGCTTATGTTTTCTGTATCGGTATAAGAAGTACTTTTCCCCATCTGATCCGGCTACAATTTATAAAGCGTTTATACGTTACATGAATGATAACTCTAAACTTAGCATTTACTGTGTCTATTTTCCTGGCGGTAATGGAACTACTGAAAAGATAATGCTTTTTAAAACTGAATTAAAATCAATTTTTCGCTATCGACACAAGATAGAATTGTTGGGGCAATGTGAGAGGCACCCAAACTTTTCATTGCTATATCCTCCCGATTTCACTTATATTCCAAAGTGTACATCTAAGAATGCTTCGACATTACATTTTTATATTGCCAATATAACTTCCAATTGTGATCGACCTTATACTTTTAATAAACTGTGATCAGATCATCTTCCTGTTAATATAAATGTGAATATAACATTACAAATTCAACAGGCTAGTCTTTATTATAAGTATTCTGCAGCTAATTGGAATCTGTTTAAGTCATTCATTAATGCAAACTGTAGATTAAATAATCTTTCTCAAATAAATAGCAAAACAGAAATTGATTCGATGTGTGATATTTTTAATCAATTATTGAATAACGCTGCTGATTTTGCTATACCGAAATATCCTGCAAAAAATATGCATTCAATTCGCTTGTTGGACAATATTTTACTATTAATACGTCTAAGAAACTTTAAAAGACGTAAATGGCTTCGCTATCGCTATGACTGCTTCCGACAAAATACGAAATTTCTCAATGTAGCAATTACCAAAGAAATCACAGACTTCAAAAACTGTCGTTGGAAGAACGTTTTATTCAACCTTGATAAAGCAAGCAAACCAAAATAATTAAGAAAAGAGGCACAAGTATACCTCCTCTTAAAGTACATAATGTTCTATACATTGCTGCAAAGGATAAAGTTAACCTCTTTGCTACACATTTTACAAAAAGCCATGTAATCACTGCTAATTTTAGTGATTCTTTAACTTGTTCTGATGTCACTGATTCGCTGATTAGTATTGCGCAATCAAACTCTCATCTGTCAGAAATTAGTGTTTCTCTTGTTACAATAAAGAATTTAATTAAGAACCTGAACTATAAATAATAAGCTATTAAAAGCTCTTCCTCCGTCAGGGCTACGTTATTTAACAACAATTCTAAATGCTTGTTTAAAACTTAGTTACTTCCCTGACTGCTAGAAAATAGCCAAGGTAATACCAATCCTGAAACCCGGTAAACCTAAGGACGAAATAAGTAGCTATCGACCAAATAAGTTTACTAAGTTGCATAGGAAAAATTCTCCAAAGAATTATAAAAGAAAAAGTCGAGTCATTTAAATGTAAATAATATATTACCTAAATACCAGTTTGGTTTTAGATGTTTTCATAACACATATCATAAAGTATCTAGAATTAAAAAGAATATCAGGGATAAGATTCAATGTAAAGAATATACTGCTTTAGTTTTGCTTGATATAGAAAAAACATTCGACACAGGCGCACTACTTCATAAGCTTTTAAAATATAATTTTCCAATTGAAATTATTAAAATGATTCAAAGTTTCCTTAACGACAGAAAGTTCATAGTTAGCATCCAAAATGAAAATTCTTCCATGCATAATATTGAATATGGAATTCCACAAGGAACTGTACTTGGTCCCATTCTCTTTAATATATTTGTTTCTGATCTGCTTTTTTAAATGGAAAATTAAAGTTATCCCTACAAAAACACAAACTATTTGGTTTACACGTCGATGTAAAGAATGTTTCTTGCCAAATAATGTTCTACTATAAATGGGCGGATTTAGTAGTATCTATCATAATGCAGATATCTTGGCATTATGATAGATAAAAAAATTAAATTTCAAAAAGACATCTACTACTGTCGATAAAATTTACAAACATATACGAATCTTATATCCTCTTATAAATAAAAAATCTGAACTGTCAAATCAATTTTTCAAGCCATACTGCTTTACGGTGCTCCTGTTTGGTACGATTGTGCGAAAACGCACAAAAACAAGCTTCAAATTCACCAAAACAAAATTTAAAAAATGATGCTTGGTTTGCCATGGCATTTTTCTACTCGCCGGCTTCATGAACTAGCTAATATCAACTTTTTATATATACTTATAGAAAAATCTACGGAAAAGTTCTTTAATAAATGTAATTGGTCTGAAAATGAATTAATAAAAGAATTATTATTATCAAATTAAGCTTTAGACAAACACGAATATATGATTGCTTTATATAAATAAATCAAATAATTAAACATATTACTGGGATTATTGCAATATTAGATATACGTTGAAAAAAAAACTAATATTATTTATAAAATCATAATCTCATTCTATCATTGCCCAAATATAGTTGTAAAGGAAATTATTAATCCTATATCTCTATATAAATTCAGAAAATGTAAGCAATTATTTTATGCTACATAATAAATAAAAAAAAAATGAAATGCAATGAAATGAAATCAAATGAAATGAACTGAAATGAATTAAAATGAAGTGAATTGAAATGAAATGGAACGAAATGAAATGCAATGAAATGAAATGAAATGAAATGAATTGAAATGAAATGAAACGAAATAAAATGAAATGAAATGAAATGAATTGAAATGAACTGAAATGAACTGAAATGAATTGAAATGAAATGAAATAAAATGAAATGAAATGAATTGAAATGAACTGAAATGAAATGAAATAAACAGAAATGAAATGAACTGAACTGAAATGAATTGAAATGAATGGAAATGAAATGAAATGAACTGACATGAATTGAAATGAATTAAAATGAAATGAAATTTAATGAATTGAAATGAAATGAAATAAAATGAACTGAAATGAATTTAAATGAAATGAATTGAAATGATATGAAACCAAATGAAATGCAATGAAATGATATCAAATGAAATGAAATGAAATGAACTGAAATGAATTGAAATGAAGTGAATTGAAATGAAATGAATTGAAATGAAATGAAATGAAATGAAACGAAATAAAATGCAATGAAATGAAATCAAATGAAATGAAATGAATTAAAATAAAATGAAATGAATTGAAATGAATGGAAATGAAATAAAATGAACTGAAATGAATTGAAATGAATTTAAATGATATGAAACCAAATGAAATGAAATGAACTGAAATTAATTGAAATGAAATGCAATGAAATTAAATGAAATGAAATAAAATGAATTGAAATGAAAATGAAATGAAATAAAATGATACGAAATGAAACAAAATGAAATGCAATGAAATGAAATGAAATGAATTGAAATGAATTAAAATGAAATGAGTTGAATTGAAATGAAATGAAATGAAATAAAATGCAATGAAATGAACTGAAATGAATTGAAATGAAATGAAATGAAACGAAATGAAATAAATAAAATAAAATAATATATTAATTATTTAAATAAATAAAATAATATTAAATGAAATTAAACAAAATTAAATATATATAAGTTGAATAAAATATAAAATGCAACAAAATATTTGTTATTTTTTTAAAATGATTTAGTTATCGTTTTGACCGCTTACGTCTATCAAACAAGAAAGTTGCGGTAGGTACTTACTTACTTTTTTCAACCTGCCAAATATATACCCAGAGATATCTAAAGAAAAATGAAAACAAATCTTACGACCACAACACTTATATATTTCTTTGTATTAATAGACTTATACTCCTAGTTGTACATTTATTTTCAATATATAAATTTATATATTTTGTAACAGCATAGATAAACATTTTCCAATAATGTATATTTATATATGTATATTTACATTACACTAAGTTTTCTTTTTGTTATTATATTTAAAAATGTGTCTTTTTTTATTTTGCTTTAGACTGGTTTTATTTCTCTTATATTTAAAATAAAATTGGTTTAACACTTATCACAACACTCACTTACTTCTCCATCCATTTTGGTAATTTCATGTTTTTGTTTTAGTTTGATTCACATTTAATGTTAACGTTACAATTTTAAATTTGGTTTTGGTTTGTTTATTATGTTAAAATGACGTTTTTTTAATTATTAATATATAAAATATTAAAACAGAATCGAGAAGTTATTAAAACAACTTTCATTAGAAAAGTGGAGTGCATATCCTGTATGCCTTTATTTTTGGGCTTCCGGCATTTTACTAATGTTATTTATTTTTTTAGGATATTTGATCCTAGTCCGCTGCTGATAGGATTTCGTTGTGATTTTTTCGGTGGGCTTAAACACCAAGTAAATTCGTTTCGCACCAGAAGCGGACAAGGGTTTTACAGTAAATTAACTAATTAGCCTTCTTTCTTAAAGTTTCCTAATTTTCTTAAAAACATTCTTTACTCCTTTAATATATAATACACATAGATACAATATGTAATGCTTATTTTATGATATTATTCATATACTTTGGTTGATTAAAATTTTACTTTATTTAGGGGGATTTGGACAAGGATTATAAATATTTATGTCGTGTATGATTTAGAAAAAAACTGACTTACGAAAATACATATATTTTTTTTATTTCTACTACATCAATAAATTGTAAAATACAGTTTTTTTTTTAAGCTCAATTTGTTTCTATTTTTTAAATTTTGTTCTCATATTTAGGGTTCCAAAGCTTACACGTTTCCAATTTTGACATAGCAATATTTGAGAATAATATTTTTTCAACTATGGTGGTAGCTAATAAAATGACTGCCGTTTAAGGGTTTAAGTGCAAGGCTTAAAAAGTCAAGTTTTGTCTTACTAAATAATTGTGTTGTTAAATTTTCAAAAAATAATTTTTCTATTCCTTGCAGGAATTTTAATATGCGAATGTAAATCAGCACGAAATTCTGTCTACTAAGTTGACAAATTAATTCGCCGCTTAGCATAGTCTTATTATTATTTTGTTTAATCAGTCTTAATCAGTGTTTAATTATTATATTATAAAAGATTTTAATAGTTAGCATTAAGTCAAATATCACAAACTATACTCGTCTCTTTTCTGCTATTTTTTGTATATATGATGTCCCTATTTAATGTTGTTGTTGCGAAGGGGGGAGCGCCGCGCCGTCTTTTAGGTCCTTGTTAAGTACTGTGTGTGCAAAAATTGTTTTTTGTTGCGCTTCTAGCTAAATTGTCCAAAATCCGGTTAAATGTTATGCTACCTATATATGTATGATATACTATGCTATGCTAAGCTTATAATTTGTGTTACTGTTATGACATACATAGTAAGGGTGCACGTAGAGATCCTTAAACCATGGTAATGTTGCGCCGTTTCTTGTCTCCTTGGTTAGAACTGCATCCGGCACCAACGTTACCACCACAACCCCCATTGTTAGGATTAGGAGGCAATTGGGGTTGTTCGTTGTTGTTGTTGTATAACATTGGTTGTTCGGTTGGAGCATGCATTTTTGTGCTATAGGGGTTAGTAATGGGGTTGTGTTTGTGGTGCTGTTGATGTTTTTGCATTGTTCCATAAACATATGGATATTGGGAATGTTGATACATATCTGGGGCATAGGGTAATGGTGGTACCGGTGGTGGTGCTGCACATCCGTTCAAGGACATGGCATCTAAGCCATTGGTGATTTGTTCGGGTGTATGGATGTTATTGTGCTGATTAAGATTAAATTGGTGTATTATCTCATCAAGAGGTGATGTGCGTCGTTCGTGTTCGTGCAATAGTTGAGAAGCTGTCCAGGATTCGAATGGACTGAGAATTGGTCGAGTATCAGCCGGGCACGGAAGAGTGGTGGTTTCACTGTGAGCTGAAATAATACTCACGCCAGCAATACTGCAGTTGGCATTATAAAAGCCGGGCATCATTCCAGCGTTCATCTCCATCGCTGGACGTCCTTTTACTTCGTCAATCAAATAATCGTGTGGGTTGCTCTGAGCAGAACCGGAGACCGAGAGTCTTTTATTTTGCGATTCTTCATAATTCTTGTAGATGGGAATTCCAACGGTATGGTGGTCAGGTATATCAAGTGTGGCATAATTATGCACAATAGAAGATGTAGTTCCATGTATGGTGGCTGTTTCATTACCAGATTGATGAACTGGTGATTCTGATGGAGAGGCATTTTTGGGTGAAGACGAAGATGTTTGATTGGAATGCATAGCACTTATGCAGTCATCGTTTTGTAGCTGTAGTTCGTTGGAATTTCCATCTGGTTTGCTTGGATCCCGGCGGCGAGCTATTTGTATCTTTCGTTCGCGACGACGACGGAAATGGCAAAAGATATAATAAAGACCAACTAATAATAAGACGCATACAGTTCCTGCTATAATTGGGATCGAATACATAACTTTTGGATCGGTGTCACTGCTATTAAGAGTATTGTTGCGAGGAACGTCATTTTCTAGTCCGCTAGATTCGTCAGGAAGAAATTCGGATGTAGAGGGAGGTGGTATGGGTGAAGGAGTGGGAACGATTTTATTCGGTATATATGTGCGAACAACATTGGAAATCGGTCCTCCAATAGCATTTGTGGCTAACTTTGCATAAGGGCGAAGCGCAAAGAATACAGCTTGACCGAAAAGTCGCGGTTCGAGATTTATGTCCAAGATAAAACTGCACAAGTCACCTACATCATAGGGATAAGGTGTGTTGTGATTCCACATAATGGCAGCAGTTTCGTATCGATCAGCTATGTCTTGTATGGTGAAGGCGAATTTTATTTCGTAACGGGCCACACTCTCTCCACCCATATCGGGCGTTGTCCAAGTAAGGCGCACTTTTCCCTCATCAAGGTAGGTTATGATGAGATCTCCAATTTGCCCAACCGGAATATAAGTCATGGAGTCGATATCTTCGCGAGTTAAATGCAGAACCATGGGTCTTAAATAACGTTGAAATGGGACAGTTTGTCGGGTCTGTTTTGTAGAAATGGAGCTACCGCAACATGCAATATTTTGGATGGCAGCATTATCTTGTAATGAATATGCAGTGTTTCCATTATCGTCTACAAATATCTGAAACTTAAACATCCCAGGACCGCTGTTGATGCTTACATATCGCGAATAAATTCCATCACCTTTGGTTATGTCAGGATCGCCACTGCCACTGTCCAAAAGTTTGTAACTATCCTCACAAACGGTATAGTTGCATGCCACATCAGGTCTTGTGATTTTTACTTGAACAAAAGCTGCAAGAACCGGATAGTCACCTCGCTTAACTTCACAATAGACAATAAATGGACCACCAGGCTGCAGAGCCCTAATCCATGCTCGAGCACGAACCACTTTTACAGATTCGGACTCTGGAGTAGCCATTACTTGCACAAAGTGTGGTTGGGGGTTACCATTGAACCGCTCAATCATATAGGCCCAGGCTCCGGTTTCATTGATATTAGCCAACAAACTTAGCTGTTTCACAGGCATGCGTTGGTCACTTCGAGTGTTATAGATAATTCCTGTCGGACTGGTTACTCTAACATTTTGAATAAGTGGAGTTTCTGCATTATGGGTGTATATAAAGAATCCCGACGGACTTCCCATGTATTGATCAAGGAAGAAAGTTCCCTGAAATATACGACTAGCCCGTTTTGACTGCGTTGTGAAGTCGCTAGAAACATCCAGAAGTTCTTTTCTGTGGATTTCGACGCTTGTCTGATACGCAGGTCCTTCGAAATACTCTTGGCTAACCTGAAACAATGCATCTGCTAATTCAAAGTAAGTATCCAGGTAAGATTTTTCGCTGTTATATTTCTTTTCTTGGATTGTCATTGCTATTCCCCCTGTTAAAATGGCCAATTTATCTAATGGCTGACGTCTGGATACAGCCGGAAAATTAATTGTTACTATTTTAGAAGATGCCGCTACACTAACACTAGACAGCTCAGTGTAGTCAGTAGCGAAATCCATTCCAGGTGCAACAATTACTATGATGTGGCCGGCATTGCCTTCATTCTTTCTCCGTTGATCAAACATTTCTATACTCGTTTTAATGGCACAACCTATACAAGCTGCTTGCCTTGAATCGCTCGGTGCATAAGGAACAAATGAAGCAACCAGATCACGATTTTTCTGAACATCCAACTTTGTTATTGGAAGAATTTTATTAGTTGGAGAACCACCGGCCAAAACAATCCCAACTTCACAATTTGGACCTAAATCGTATACGACCCACTTACGCAATGCATTTCGAAGGAAACTCCATGATTCTCGAAGGAGAATTTCTTGCGTCTCATCGATCACCAGAACGTAGCGGGAGATTTTTCGACGTCGAAAATAAATTATTGGTACTGTGTCTGTTATCGTCGTCGAACTCACTGTTGCCATTTTCCATGAAGCGAAATCTTCATGACGCAATATAACTTCAAGGGTGCTTTTACGGTTACATAGGAGGTTATGTTTTGTCGGGGCGTATGGGTCGTGCGTTCCTTCGTCACAAAACATTGTAACGCTTTCAGCTTGGGGGACATACATGAGGCTGGTGCGTGCGGTCTTATTTATCGTCTTTAACATGTCTGCATATGGATTTGGATTCGTACATAGTCTGATGAAAGTAAATTATATACAACAAATATAAATTGATAATAATAATACGTTATTGAAATTTTTTTGTCCTCAATGTCGGTGTCAATAATCTAATAGAAAATGTTTCCATTAAACCAACGCTCGACGGAAACTGAGAACTTGGGATTGTTTGTTCATTTATGTCCTGAAAGCTGTTCTTCCACGACCTTTAATTAAGGGTTGTATTTAAATGAAAAAATTCTTAGAAAATATTATAAGCATGATCATATGGTATAAATGAGCCTTTAAACACAGATGTGCGTTCAGCACTCAATACCGCTACAATAAACAAAAGGAATTAGAGTAGACTAATGACAGATGAAATAATGATGCTTCGCAAGAACACAGATATCACAAAACTTTCTGAGAACTGAGAACAAAACGTTCCATCTTATTAGCACGTACTTGGTAATTTATTCGGAAATCGTTAATTCAGTCAGTGCTGCAGTAGGAAGGAACAAAAGCCTTATTAAAATTAAGTAAATAAAAGATATGTTGACACCGACACAGTTAGTGATGATTATGTTAAAAAGTGTTCAATATAACTCACCCAACATCCTTTATTGTACTATCTGAACACCCAGTTACACGCATTGAATCCGTAAAGAAACATTGTGGGTATATCTTGTCGTCATAGAATCCTATCTCGTCGAAAATTCCATAACGATACTTGGCCCATTCCTTGACTAGTTCTTTTCCAGTATTTTTGCCTTCCAGGGAGCGATATGGCATGTAAAGCTGATCCCCTTGCACACCACATCCTCCTGACTGTTGGGTCCAAATCTTATCACCATACAACAAATTGGTGGCAGTGATCGTAAAGTCACTATGTCCACCTTGCGATGCCGCAGGCGCATCTTTTGCATCTTTGCTGGGGACACATGAATCAGGCCAGGTATCTGGTAGATTGACAATCACACTTCCAAAGTATGCTCGACCATCTAGCGATGTGAACAAGTGTTCAGAAGCTGTTTTAAGAGTTATCTGAAAAAAAAAAAAAAAAAAATCAACAAAAATAAGTGAAAAGCTAAATTTTTTAAGAAAATAAATTTAAGTGCAAAAATGCTGCTCAAAAAGGAAAAACCAAGTTTCAGATTAGCGAAACAGAAACGATTTTTATAGACATATAAAGGGTGTTTTTTTTTTTAGACGTGTGGTTTTCAAGAATAAATAAAACGCATATAATTTAATGTTATGGCCCAGAATTTAGCTTTATTATAAAGATAGGGGTTTTAAAAATGACTTCGGGCAAGTGGCTGCTGCGGCTGGCTTGAATAAATTCCAGCCGAGAGGTCCAAATTTTCGACCAATTTTAGCAGCAATTGGCGCCGTATGTCAGCAATAACGCGCCGAATATTCTCTTCCAAGGCGTCAATCGTCTCGGACTTATCTGTGTAGACGAGTTACTTCACATAACCCCACAAAAATTGTCCAGCGGTGTTACATCGCTCGATCTTGGAGGCCACGCAACAGGCCCACGACCGACGCGAGATAATAGGCTCACCAAAAGCTTCCTTCAATAAATTGATTGTTTTTTTGGCTGTATGGCATGAAGCGCCGGCCGTCTTGTTGGAACCAAAGTTCGTCAACATCAACATCCTCCAATTCAGGCACGAACAAGTCATTAATTATTATTATTACCCATTCAACCAAAAGAGAGCTTCATCGCTGAACAAAATTTTCTTGGGAAAAAATCGGGATCGGTGGCCATCTCGTTTTGGGCCTATTCACCGAACGTGCGACGCGCTTGATGGTCGGTCGGCTTCAATTCATGCACGAATTGGATTTTGTAAGCCCGCAAACCAAGATCCATCCGTAAAATCTTCCATAAAGTTGATGGGCACAGCTCCAATTGTTGTGTGCGATGGCGGATGGACTAATTCGGGTCTTCTCCACCGAACCGAACCGAACCATTATTCTGCTAATAAATTTGTACGATTTGCAGACGTTGTTCAAGAGTAAGTCTATTCACTATGAAATGGCAAAGCGAACTGAGTGTGACAGCTGTCAAAAAGACTAACTCCGAAAAAAGTATTGAAAACAACACCTCTAAAAAAACACCTTGAACAAGACGTGTGACAACTGCCCGACCTTTTGTAGATTATACCTCTTTATTTACTGCACTTGAACGCGGAATAGGCCTATCTACTGTAAAAAAAAAACCGCGCCAAGTACAAAACCTCATACTTTAGTAAATTTTAGAATCGATTTTTCTCAGAAATGGTGAATCTTTGGAAAAAAGTGTCAGCCCACTTTTTATAGGTAATTGCAAACTTTGCAGAGAAATATACAAAAAAAACGTTCGTCTCATACGAAAGAAAAATGTATTAATAATACTAACTATCGTAATAGTAATTTTGATGTTTTTTAAAGTAGTTTAAGTGGATTGAAAATTATTTGTTACGTATTAGTGCCTTTGATTTGCTAAATCTAAATGAAATGATTTTGCCACCTGAACCAACTAATCGATGTCCCAGCGCGAATACCGGATGTTGCTGGGCAGCCGCCCATACTCTTGACTTGTTTCTTACTTCTCACCCTGATAAGTATACCATTAGTGTAACTTCTCCATTTGGCACTTCGGACCATTGTGTCATTTCAGAAAAAGAAAAACGTCCCGCCAGGCCCGTTTGGGAGTACGTGAAAGCCAACCGAAACTTTAACTGGTCACTATGCTTCCTCGATATTGACATTGATGCCAGTGCTGAAATGATCACAAATGTGATTCTTCTAGGAATACGTGCTTTTATTCCTAACTATGAGTAAAAAACATCAAGCCTAAGGAAAAGTCCTGGTTTAACTCTGCTTGTAAATAAACTATCCGGCTCAAAGAAGTAATTTTCCGATCTTACAAAGCCAACCCTAACGAGGAAAATCGAAAAAAGCACAAACAATCAAGGAACTCATGTAACTCCGTTTTTGAAAGAACCAAATATTTGCATGACCAAAAATTAGGGCGAAAACGTGCAATGTCCCAAAGGCAGTACACATTTTTGGTCATTTGTAAAATAATATTAAAAACTCCTCGACATCTTCGGTTCCAACGCTCATCGACAATAACAAACCAATTGTTCACTCTTCAGAGAAGGCAAACTTGCTCGCCGCCCATTTCGCTGCTAGCTCCACGCTGCCTAATAGCAACGTTGACCCTCCTGTAAATGTAAATTTTTCCATGGGACAGATTTTTTTCCGCACTCGCACAGTAGCAAGAGATCTCAGAGATCTCGATATACACAAATCCGTCAGCCCGGATTGTATACCTCTGAGTCTTCTGAAGAGGAAGTCTTCCACACTGGCGTAAGCTTTTCCATCGCTCCTAGTCTTCTGGAATATTTCCTAGAAGATGGAAAACAGCATTTGTCCAGTCTGTCCCTAAGAAAGGTGACACATCCTCTACTGACCCATAGCACTGACAACCCTTCTTTCTCAGGACATGGAAACACTGATTAACCGTCAGCTAAAGGAATATCTCGAAGATCGAAAGCTTCTCCATGACCGTCTGTATGGCTTCCGCAGCAACCGTTCCACTGGTGATCTGATGGCATATCTCACCGAACAGTGGAACAAATCTTTACATCGCTTTGGTGAAAGTAAGATTATTGCTCTTGCTATCTCCAAGGCATTTGATAGAGTTTGGCATGAAGCTCTCTTATCGAAAATGCGTGCTTTTGGGATCGATGATACTCTTGTTCGTTGGATTAGAAGCTTTCTTCTGGATCGTTCAATACAAGTTGTATTGGACGGTATCAAGTCTGATTTCCACAAAATAAATGCTGGTGTGCCCCAGGGCTCTGTTCTGTCTCCGACTCTTTTCCTCATTTTTTATAAATGATCTTCTGTCTGTTACTTCTAATCCACTTAATTGTTTTGCTGACGACTCTACCCTCAGCTTTTCATATTCGTTCGATAATTCACGTCCTTCGCTTTCGGACGTACAATTGCAACCGTTTGTCAAGCTTATTAAACTCAGATTTATACAGCATTGTCCAATGGGGTAATAGGAATGCTTTGAAAACTCAATGCTGTCTTCTGTCGTTAAAGCTAAACATTTTCTATGAATGGCACTTACATCGAAGAAATTGAAAAGCTCTCAGTACTCGGTAGGTGTGTCAACGACGACCTCCGTTGGAACGACCATATATTTGAGATCGCTAAGAATGCTGCTAAGTTCTTAGGTTTTCTGTATCGGTGTAAGAAGTATTTTTCCCCATCTGATCTGGCTACAATTTATAAAGCGTTTATACGCCCTAAACTCGAGTATAACTCCCACCTCTGGGCAGGTGCTTCGCAAACATCGCTTCACCTGCTTGATAGAATACAAATTCGAGCGTTAAAATTGATAGGAAATTGAACTGCCGCTGAAACAGTTGCCCCACTCGAATACCGACGCAATGTTTCATGTCTTCCCTTATTTTATCGTTTCTTTTATAAAAAATGTTCATTCGAAGTAGCCAGCTGCGTTCCTCCCCTTAAAAGTTTCGCCCGTAATACTCGTATCGCAAGGACCCGACAATTTCAGACGTACCGTCAAATATAGGGATTCTTTTTTTAGCCGAACAACACGAATTTGGAATAGTTTACCCGGCGGTATTATCCCTTGTCATTCTTATTTTCATTCATACAAATTTAATTTTATTTACAATATTTTTAAGGGACTTTTTTTCCTTCAATGTCACTTTGTTAGCAATTTTTCAACAAATGTCCTGCTGCATTCTGACATTTTTAAGAAGACATATTGGTGTTGACAACAACAATGAGTACCAAGGAGTAGTACAAGCAGAAAGACGACAACGTCAACAGGAACAACCGTTCCTGTTTCAAGATGCCGTTGTTATGTACACATATCTAACATCCTTAGCCAAGACATTTACCATATTAAATATTTAAAATTTAAACAGTGGATGTCTCTGTGCCTCGTTTTTTTTTTTTCATTTTTCAGACAAAGAAATGACCTCATTTCGCGGATTATTGTTTGCATTGCTGCGAACCAACCCCAAACACTACACAAAGTTCGACCAAACCCCGTGCCCCAACTGCCAACATATTGTTGGCATTATTGCTTACCGCAATGATGCATGAAACTTGTGTGCTATTTTTTTTTTTTAAATACCTAAATACATATGTATCCAGCCAGATACGAACTTATTTTTTTCTTAATTCAAAGTGTAGGTGAATAGAAAAAGCAACACTGTGACTCAGTTGCAAACATCTAGACGATGTTATCCTATTCCATGAAGCCATGTACAAGTACATAAAACGAGCTTCGGGATGCCACTCCGCCGACGAACTTAAAATGTTCCCTACGCGTGCACTTCTTGTAACTCCATCTAAAATGTCTTCTTTATAATATGAAAATTGGTGAAACTTGCTGCAGCCGAAGTTGGGAAAAAAAAATACATAGGACACATAAACAGTAGGGCATTGGCTCTTGAATGACAACTATTCATTCATTCTCTAAGTTTTCCTCTTCATTAATGAAGCAAGAAGGGATGAAATTATTTTTCATGAAATCCGTGTGTCGGGGAATACAACAACGATAAGGATGTACAACTCACCTGAAGGATATAAATGCATCAGGTTCTTTGCTCCGTATGATGAATATGAGTAGCATAGGTGTATCTATATCTATGGTGAACAAAAACTTTTCTCCATAGTGGATCAAAAGGAGATAATAAAGAACAAGATAGCATTCAAAGCCTGTGTTTGTTTTGGGGCATACATATAGTCACATCATCATGGCGATGCGTCCTCCCACAAATTGTCTTGCATATAAATGTTATCCCGAATGAGTGGATGCACCTTATCGTTTTTGTCAAGAATGTCATTTTCAGCCTTGCATTTGTATCCACGTTTTATATTGGTCATGCTTTCAATACTCCTCGTGCCGTGGCGTGCATCTTTAAATTGCTTAATGTGAATTCTCAATTGACGCTATGAATAGTAATGAGTCGTTTGTCGATACTTTTTGACAGAACAAAGCGCGGTTTTCAGCGTTTGTGCTTAGGAAACTGTGGGTACCTACTTAAATAAAATAATAGTTGCAATGCGGTATAAACGTACGTGTGTCAATGCAGGTATAAGAACTTCGTCTGCGTGGACTTAACAGTAAACATTTTGGTTAAATTATAGTTTATTTTTTTGTTTTTATTTGTAACGGGTGATTTTTTTTGAGGTTAGGATTTTCATGCATTAGTATTTGACAGATCACGCGGGATTTCAGACATGGTGTCAAAGAGAAAGATGCTCAGTATGCTTTGACATTTCATCATGAATAGACTTACTAACGAGCAACGCTTGCAAATCATTGAATTTTATTACCAAAATCAGTGCCCTAGAAAAGTTGGCAGAAAATCCGCTTTTTTATCGACAAATTTTGTTCAGCGATGAGGCTCATTTCTGGTTGAATGGCTACGTAAATAAGACAAATTGCCGCATTTGGAGTGAAGAGCAACCAGAAGCCGTTCAAGAACTGCCCATGCATCCCGAAAAATGCACTGTTTGGTGTGGTTTGTACGCTGGTGGAATGATTGGACCGTATTTTTTCAAAGATGCTGTTGGACGCAACGTTACGGTGAATGAACCGAACACTGATTTTGGTAATAAAATTCAATGATTTGCAAGCGTTGCTCGTTAGTAAGTCTATTCATGATGAAATGTCAAAGCATACTGAGCATCTTTCTCTTTGACACCATGTCTGAAATGCCGCGTGATCTGTCAAATACTAATGCATGCAAATCCTAACCTCAAAAAAATCACCCGTTATTTGCTGTACCCGTTGACTGCATCGAGAACTTGGACAGGGATGCCAACTCTAGTCAAGATAAATAATTATTTATTTTAATACTTTTGAAGTCACTACTTTTTTATTTTCATTCTTTTTTTAATTTTTTTGTATGTATTAAATAATATTTTGTTTATCAATCTTCTTAATTTTTCAATCGAATTTAATTATAATCTTTTCTTTTTAATAATTTCTGTGCTAATTATTGTTTTAGGTTGTCAAGAGACTGGCCTTCGGATGTGTCACATTAACGCCCAAAGTTTGATGGCAAATATGGATGAATTTCGCTATATATTTGAGGAATCTAGGGTTGACGTTATTTGTGTTTCCGAAACCTGGTTTACCGATGAGCAAAATGATCAGTTATGTTCGATTTTTCGTTCAAATAGGGTACGCTGTAGAGGTGGAGGTGTAGCTATTTATGTGAGAGAAGGATTTAAATGCAGAATTAAAAACTGTTCCTTTCAAGACAGTCAAGTAGAATTCGTTTTTGTTGAGTTATCCAATTTAAATGAAAAACTTCTCATTGGTGCAGTGTATAGACCTAATAGAAACATCTGCATCTCTCCACTTATTTCAATTATTAAACAAATTTCAATCTCTTACCCAAATATTGTGTTATGTGGTGATTTCAACTGTAAGCTTTTGCAGGAAAATAACTTTTCCAATGCATTTCTCTCCCTTAATCTCCACCCCGTTAACAAAACCACTCCTACTCACTTTTCCAATTCAGATATCTTTCTCGTCACGGACAAAAATAAAGTTATACTGTATGATCAGCTACTGGCACCAGTTTTCTCAAAAAATGACCTCATCTTTTTAACTTTTGATTTTCAAGTTGAGATTCTAAATAATGTATTTGAATACAGAGACTTAAAAAAACATAAACTATTCTGCGCTTTATTCGGATGTACAGAATATTTATTGGGATTTAATATTCCTAAAGCCCTCAACTAGTGATAAGGTAGGCTCTTTGGAAAGTATGTACCATTAAAAACTAAACCTTGTATTCAAAACAACAAACCCTGGTTCACAAATGAAATTCTTTCACTCATGCGACAGCGGGATTTCGCCTATAAGCGCTGGAAAACTTTTCGACTTGACAGTTTTCATCAACAATATCGTGCTCTTCGAAACAAAACTGTTTAAGCAATACGTAATGCAAAGGTTTCGTTTCAATGACACACTAAGTTGTAACATATTTGGCAAAATCTTAAGAAGATTGGTATTGCCAAATCGAGTAGTGTTTCAACTACAGATATTAATATCAATGATCTGAATCAAAGTTTCGTATCTTCAAGTGACTCTTTTGCTGCTGATATACCTTCAGTTTCCGCTTTATCCAATGTTTCCAATATTCATTCCCCGATTCAAAGTTCATTTTTCTTTTATATTATATTCCCTGAAGATGTTGTTCAAGGTGTCCTCTCTTTAAAATCAAACGCTATTGGATTGGATGAAATGCACCCATCGTTTCTTAAACTCATTTTACCTGTTTTATTGCGGCATATAACCCACATATTTAATTCAATCATATCCACATGTGAATTTCCTACGCAATGGAAAATGCCAAAAGTAATACCTATTCCAAAAACCTCGAAAGGAGACGATTTCAGACCAATTTCAATATTACCTTTTCTCTCGAAGGTGTTTGAAAAAATTATTCAAAAGCAAATAAGTACGTTTCTTCTCTACTTCGTAGATTTATCTACGGAGTAGATCAATATGTAATGTAATGTAATGTAATGATTTTTTCTTATTTAACTGGAAGATCACAAGCTGTTAAACTTAAAAAAGTCCTCTCCAATTTCTTATCAAAAAAAAAAGCGGTGTCCCCCAGGGATCCATACTTGGGCCTCTGTTGTTTTCCCTCTATGTTAATGAGCTTCCATTAATTATTAAACATAGCTTCATTCGACTATACGCAGACGATGCTCAGTTATACCTTAGCTGCCCATTGGGGTTAATTTAACACTTAACTTCCTGCATAAATGAAGATTTGTTAGAAATTGAACGCTGGTCACATCAACATAGATTAATGCTTAATCCAACAAAATCTAAATGTTTAGTATTGTCGAAGAACAAAATTGATGTATCTTACTTCCCATTTATATTGTTTAATGACTGCCCTATTGAATATGTAGAATCAGAAAAAAATTTAGAAGTTATCTTTAACCGCACGCTGACCTGAAAAAACTACATTAACTATATTGTTGGTAAAACATACGGTTTTCTTCGCACACTTTGGTTTACACAGTATTACACCCCTTTAAAAATCCGAGCATTGCTTGTCAGAACACTTATTATACCTTTGATTACTTACGGTTGTGAAATATTCTGCAATCTTGACTATGAAAGTAAGAGAAAACTGACCGTGGCATTCAACAGTGCAATACGGTATGTTCACGGACTACGAAGATTTGACAGTATTTCACAGCAAGCACATCACTTTCTTGGGATGTCGTTTGAAAATTTTCTCAAATTTCGGGCCATCATTTTGTTTTCGGACATACTTCTAACACGCCAACCTGTGGATCTCTTCAGAGAAATAACTTTCTTTAATTTAAATAGATCTGGAATTTTAGTCAACCCCCGTTTTAGTTGCCTAACCTGGGTAAAATGGTAATAGAGTGCACGATAACGTGAGCGGTAATGCCAAACACAAACAATTCAGTCACTTATTGCTCGATAACTGATGCGGTAATTCGGCCCAGATCTAGATTCAGACGATAGGTAGCATTCTCAGCCATACCTAATGGGTAAATCGTCGGCAAATATAAGTATGTTACAAAACTTGACAACATCGGGAAGATCGTTGATAAATATCGAAAAGAGCAAAGGACCAAGAATTGATCCTTGTGGAACACCAGAATGTGTTGCGAGAAAGTCAGAGAGCTGAGAGAGTTAATTTAGACGGCTTGATTCCTCCCGGAGAGTTAATTTTCAATAAGGTCCACAGCAGTACCTACAAAATGGAAGTTATCGCTCAGTTTATGTAATAAAATGCGATGGGATACAGAGTCAAGGGCCTTTGAAAAAAGCATCACCATCGTGGAAACTTTTTCTTTGTCGATTTCCTCGCGAATATCATCCACTTCTTTTAGGAGAGCTGTCACGCAACTATGCTGTTGCCTAAAGTCAGCTTGAATCGGCGATAGCAGTTTATTATCGGATATAAACGAAATGATTTGTTGCCACATGATTTTTTCAAATGCCTTCGAAATGAATGCAAAATCGAGATAGGGCGATAATCTGTGGCTTTAGACGTAGAGTTCTTGGGAACAGGAATAATTTTCGAGCTTTTCCATATTTTGAGGTAAGAGAAAGTGGTTAAGGTGGAGTTGAAAATGTATGTTAGGAATTGTAACATATCTTATATGGGGTAAGATAATTTTAAGAAATGCATGCCGTCCAGTCCTATAGCCTCAGACTTCACTGCCAAAACGGCTTTAATGACGTCGCTCTCATAGACTCTACCAAAACCAAATTCATTTGAATGATCAGATGTAAAAAGAGCACGTGGACAATGATAATGTCCATCGCTGGAGCTATAAGAGGAGGCATTAGCGAACAACTTGTTAAGTTCGTTCGCATCGCACAGTCTACACTGAGGCTAGTTTTTTTGTTATGCCTAAAGATTTTATGTTTCTCTAAAGTTGTGTGGATGCGAAGTTGCTGAATTTTGTGCCGTAATATAAGCGTTTGGATAAACTTATTTTCCTATTTACTAAGTTTCGAAGACGTTTGTAGTCATCGTAAAACGATGAGATCCGAAAACGTTTCCATCTCTTGAAAAAAGCATTTCTTTTCGAAATTAGTATTTCGATCCTGCGATTGAACCACCCACATCCACGAATTCTTATAGTACATTTTTTAGTCGGTACACAAGTGTTGAACAAAGAGCTAACTTTGTCAGTGAAAAATTCAACTTGATCATCGACTGATGGTTGAGAGTATATGGTTTCCCAATTCACTCTTATGATTTCAGAAAACAGGCCTTCAGAGTTAATTGCCTTGAAATGTCGGTATTGGATTGTTTGATGTTCAACAATATGATTAATATTTAAATCATAGAATGCAATAATCATATCATGTTTTGAGAAACCAAAAGCATCTAACTGATTATAGAAATTTATCGGGTTGGTGATAATTTCCCCAAAGATGTAATCCCCAAAGTGAAATCCCCAGCAGCAAAATTCCTAAAGAGAAAATACCCAGGGCGAAAATCTCCAAGTGAATATCCCCAAAACAATTATGTTAAAGTAGTGAATCACGCAATTAAATCGCGCGCGCGATTCATATATTTTTTTAAAAACTACATGCATAAATGAATGTGTGCACGGATACTGGGGATTTGGAGATTTCGTGGGGATTTTGTCAAAATAAATTATTTAATTGGGGATTTTGTCCATTTGTCTTGTCTCTGGGGATATTATCAAGTTGGATTAAATTTGTTTGGGGGTATTATCCCGTGGGGCTTTTTTTTGGGGGGATTCAATACGATACCCAAATTTATCTTACTTAGTTGATTTACCAGAATGTATTCTATAAGTGTGGAATTTGTTACGGAAAAATCAGTAGGCATAGTCATATTAACAGGAAAAATATTTAAAGAAGCTAAATTCATTTGAAAATTTAACATATTACTATTTCAAGAAAGTTAGTATTGAGATCCCCGGCTATTAGGATATGGTTGTAAAATGGGGTTATGTCTTCAAGAATATTTGTAATAGCACTTGAATCATATGAATTTGGAGGTTTATACACCACGCCTATGAGACATTTGTCGAGATCACACCCAATTTCAATAAATAAAAACTCCAAATCAGAGTCTTATTAATCTGGCGTTGAATTTTTTCTTAATAAAAAAATGGCGACACCACCTCCCCTACCGGCACAATCAGATATAAATATTTTATAATCGCATACCTCGAGCACAGAATTGCTTACTTCAGGTGTCAACCAAGTCTCTGACACACCCTGTGCAAAAGTATGCTTAAATTCATCTAAATGTTTACGTAAGCTCTGTGCATTAATGTGACAGACAGAAACACCATCATACCTATTACGAAAAATGCTTAACATTGCGCTCGTTGTATTTACACGTGTACTGCTGTTGATCCGTGGAACCCCGGTACTACCCGAAGGTAAATGATTCATTTAATTGAGGTAAATAAAGAAACCACCGAGAGAAGAAAGAAAAACTGAACGCAGTCGAGACCAGTCAATTTAAGATTTTTAAAACTGCTAAAATCAATTTTAAAAGGAAAATGTGTTAACTTTTAATATTGTCTATACCCACTCGCTTAACAGTAGTTGGAATGTGTATTTTAATTTTAGTATACCTACGTTCCTTCCAACCTTATTATACCTAATATCCTTAATAAATTCAATTAATGCCTACCCACACGATCCATCAAACATAATTAGATATCAAAAAGTAAATTATTGTTATTGGCCCTATACCTAGCATTATTGCCTTACTGCTGATTCCCACGAATCTTTAAGGCAGTTGTTCAAATTTGTCCATATCAAAATGAAAATTAAACTGAAAAAAGTCCTTTATACCTTTCTATTAGCAAATTATATAATAAACAGTAAAAAACACTAAAAAAAACTGCAAAAGCTAACAATCCTATTTATTTATGTTTTTATCCCTTTGTCGAGGTTTAAATCACAACGATTCTAAAGAAGTTACACGTCAAAAAAACATTAAAATTAAATCTTTGGCAAAAAGACGCCTGCACTTAAAAAGGATTAGCACATAGGAGCAAGTACGTGCGACTCAGTCGTGCCCTTTATTTTATTAATATTAGGTAGGTAAAGTGTTTTGTTTTAAAAATAAAAAATAGTTATAATTTATTTGAAAAATATTATAATACTGCCATGGTCATGACTCATGAGTCATGAAATATCTTCTATTTCATAGTTTCTTCTTCAGCTTCTTCCGTCAAATCTGGATGGAAATCTGGCTTTGATTCTGTGTATAGGTTTCTATAAAAATCGTGAAACTGCTCATCAATTAAGACATGTAAATTTATCAAGTCCTGTTTCTTGGCTTCACTTATTTTATTCGGTCCATCGTAAAGCATCTCCAGGCAATTTGCGCTCATATGTTGACATCATCGTTTCTTAATATTTATCACTTGAAAAGGTTCTTTTTCATCCAAAGAATTCTTGTAGTAAATTTTAAATGGGCTGACCATTGAAAACAGAGCCATCTTATGTTTTTCCAGTTAACTTTGTTGTTTTGTTTGTTATTTTTTGTAACCGACCCAAAGTTCCAGAAAGTTGTTCGGGACATCACATTTACCAAAAACTTTTTTTTTGTTCCAACTCCCCTTATGAATTGGTACCAATCTCTTGGGTGATGAATTTTGAAGGATGATTTTTTCATCTTCCTCTCAATTATGGAATGGTCAATATCACACTCCATATGGGTGTGTCCAGGAATCAAAAATTTGTGATCAAAATGCTTTATATTAGCCGTGTTTTATTGATAAGTGTCAGGCCAGCCGAGGGGGGCGGGGGGGGGGGCAACGGGTGGATTTCCACCGGGCCCGGAGTTTTTCGAGGGCCCGGATTTCTTCAAAGGCTCACGTAAATTACTTTAAATACCAATGCACTTTAATTTTTTTTTTATGTAAAAACTTTTTCTAGAATTGCGATGTGGAATTTTTTTTTGCAAAATGATATTTGATTTGATATTTTCTGTCCATCATTGAAATGCGAATACGAAAGAACTCTACTATAAACATGGTTATGTGTGAACAAATCGCGAGCGAAACCAAAAAATGGAAAGAAATTCTTTCACGTATTTTGATACAATTCTTTTTTGGGATGAGAGAGGTTTAGTTTTACGAGGAGAAAGTAATCATGTTGAAGAGCGCAATAATGGGAATTTCTTAGGAATTCTAATTGATAAGCCACTATGATCCCGTAGTTCGTCAACATTTGGAGAAAGTTCGCATTTCACAGCAATCCCATCAGAGACTGCAAGTGTATTAACTATCATCGGATATTCAAAATGTTGTTCTCGTAACGTTATTTCGCATATTCTTAAAGAACGAGAAGCTGTCAAATATTACACGATCATCCTGATTCAAGTCATGTTGAACAAACCACTTTAATTTTAAGCTATCTTCGATTGGACCAGAAAACTATACTGTATGACGTTGAAGAACGCTTTTTAGCGTTCGAGGCTTTTGCTAATTTAATACGCCAAACTCTGCAACATTACGAGATCCCTTCGGCAGAATACCGTGGCCAGGGATATGATAAAGGAGCTAACAAACGCCATATACTGGCCTTGTGCAGCTTACAGTTTGATTTTAAAAGGAGTAGAGTCTGCTGAATGCTGCACCTCAGCAATCACTTTTTTTTCCGTTTTGTCCATCTGCAGTAGTAGTCCGCAGCGATGGGAGATTCTAAAAAATTATATATCTTTTTCACTCCACACATTGTCTAAAACACGATGGTCTTCTAGAATCAACTCTATCACACCGTTTGCACCAAATCTCTCTGGAGTCAGAAATGCGTTACAGTATATGCAAAAACTGAATTTGACCTCGGAAACTCGCAGGTATCTCAGTGGATGCATCAAATACATGTGAAAATTTGAATGTGTTTTGGTTCAAAATTCTTGATGCCATCAATGATACAAATCTTGTACTGCAGGCCAGAGGCGCTACCATTGACATTGAAGTACAAAACCTCGCCAGCCTCCTCAAAGATTTGCAGCTTTTTCGAAATCAGTGGAATATCATATTGCAAGAATGGAATGGAAGATACTTCTACAACATTATCTGCTCTTCGGAAAAAAAAAACACTTGGATGCTATACCTGAAATCGAAGACAAAGACATCTCTGGGGAAGAAATCGAATTTAAGAGAGACTTTACATGATATTTGATTCAGTCATATAAGGAATCAATGTAAGATTTTCCGCGGTAAAAAATTTGTAGATTTTTTTTTTCATTTTTGTGGAGGTTTCCAATGATGAAAGAAGTTGATATCTTGACTGCCACATCCAGTTTTGTGGATAAGTATGCTGAAATTATTCACTTAAGAACATTTATGCAGCAAAGTTCTTGCCTGGTCTAGGTCTTCCTCCTTTTGAATTATTGAATGACATCACTTTGAAGAAATTGGACACACTTTTTCCAAACTTTTGTATAGTATACAGTAGGCAGTGCTGAGAGATCTTTTAGCGTACTCGCAAGGATCAACAATTATCATCGTTCCTGTTCAGCCCAAACAAGAGTATCAGGATTAGCAACACTTTGCCTGGAATCGAACTAGGCTTGAAAAATAGATTTGGATGCCGTGATCAACGTTTTTGCTACGGCCAAAGCATTGCAGATACACAGCAATAACCAAAGAAAACACAAATAATGATTAATTTAAATTAAGTTTAAATAAGTAAAGTTTCTATTTAAGCTAGTGTTTAATATTTTTGTTGTCAATATACCTAAGTTAATTAATAAAACAAAATTAACAAAAAAACAC
The DNA here is from genome assembly GCA_963971375.1 of Platycheirus rosarum. Classification (NCBI taxonomy): domain Eukaryota; kingdom Metazoa; phylum Arthropoda; class Insecta; order Diptera; family Syrphidae; genus Platycheirus; species Platycheirus rosarum. The sequence goes on from OZ020511.1 coordinate 3,322,695, forward strand.
CGAAAACAGAATTTTTTATTTAATGATTTAATATAAATGCATATTTCATGGATAAAGGTTAATTTGATTTTAAGCAAGTTTTCTATAAACTATAAGATCTATTTTAATTTATGATTTTGTAATTTTTTTTAAGAGCTACCCCCGGGCCCGGAAATTTTTTTTCTAAAACTGAATTTAATTGTCATCAAGGGTCACTGATGACGTCATGGTTGGATATTCTATCCGGATGTCTCTGTCCAAGAACTGAGTTGAATTTGGAACACTCCGTGAGATTGTAAAAAGATATTGATGATTGCAGATTTGGAGAAAGGTCGTAGTTTGCAGATTTTTTGCAGTCTCAAAATATCCCTCTTCTTTGATTCATATGCAGAATCTGCCTCGGCATGGTGTTTTTTCTGCTCCATATCTATCTCTCATCATCTAAAAATCATTTCGTGTAGCCAATGTGTCACATTTTGTACAGGTATCGAACTTTGGTTTTTAGAATTTTATGTGTATTTTGTTATTAATACTGGATTTTCAGTTTTCTCAGTTTGGATGAACTAAGGTAGCTGTCAAAATATTTTTGAGAAGAGTATTTACGAGTGTAATGGCTCTCGTATGCTGGAATACTATTGATGTGTTCTAGAACCTCATTCTTTTTCATCGCTGATAGTTTGTCTGTCGGAGTTGACTTACCTGGAGATTGCAACTTCTTTGAGATCACAGTTTTTAAAAAGCGGTCAATTTCACCCAAAGTCATTTTAAAACACCTCTGGCAAACATGTGTTCTGATTCCTTTCAGATTAAGGAAATAGCTATATGAAAACTGGCGTTTTCGAGGGGTCTTACCATTTTTTTTTTGACCTGTTTGTTTTTTTGTCTTCTATACAAATGATTCCAGATACAAATACTAACTTCAGATTATAATTTCCAAGCTCCCAGTATTATGATTGGTTTATGGTCTCCAAGTTGTGTTTAAGTATATAAATAAATAAATTATTTTTTGTTTTATTTCAAATTAAAAATCTTTATATTTATTAATCAATTTTATACACAACTTAATTTTAATTTAATTTAAAAAAATTAAGTTGTGTATAAAATTGATTAATAAATATAAAGATTTTTAATTAAAAAAAAAATTAATTTATTTGTTTATATACTCCCAGTATTGCTTGAAAATTGTTTCTTCCTCCATTATTGAAATTTTGTCTTTACATTTGCGTTTACAGTCGGTTAGTCCTTTCATAGTTCGTTCAGGGACATTTTTACCGGCCGGCATTCGTAATGTATTTGTGCCCTAAATTTCTTTTGTGACGAATTCTTTTCGGGATTGAAATAAATTTTAAAATTCGTTTTGGAAAAACGGCTTTGTGCTTTTTTCTTTATTATGTAATTGTAATAATTCGACATATGACGAACAATAATTGCACATATTTAAGACCATGGAGTTAAGACGTTATTCCAAATGTAGCTTTTTTAATTTCATTGAACTAGGTCGTTTTATAGCCAGGTGACATTGAAACAAACCGATTCCACAGAAATGTAGCTATTTTTTTTTATTTTCTTACATTATTAAAAAAAATCGTTTTTGGCTTAAGTCGACTTAAGTCACTTTTACCTTTTAAGTAAAGAATTAAATAAAAAAAAAATTGAACAATCAATATTTTGAAAATGTTCAAGTAATTTTTTTTTCGAGTGTAGGTTGTTTAGGTGCTTCTATTTGCATTCTTATATTCGTTTTTTTATTTTGTTAAAAATGTTAAGAAAATCGATTTCTTTAACCGTTCCTACAATTTTGAAGGAAAAAAACACATCTTCACATTTTCTTAGAGAAATTAGCATGAATGAAATGGAATTAACATCTAAGTTGCAGAGTGTACATAAACCGTTTGTGTTTCTTTGGAAAGCTCTACCATTCAGATTGAGAAGTCCACATCGCGTTTTTAATATAAGGCAGATCATATCACGGGGGTTTGCGTCATTAAAGTAGTTTGGAACTTCAGAGTAGAGCACATTGCAGTATTCATCGTGAAATTGGGATTGCTTGGCATTGACTGACGAATCCGTTCCAATGTTTTTCCTTAAGCTTTGACATTAGTATGTTATGCAATCCTTTCCACTCGTGTAAATTAATGGTGAACGCAAAATCAATTGATGTTTCGTGGAAAAGATCAAGCCAATCCTTAGCCCAGAAGATTTTCTTTCTAATAATTGCTTTAGACAGTATTCTTGGTAGCCTACTATTGGAAAGATGCAGTGTTTTCCGTATATAAGAAAAATGCAACTCTAGGGTTGTTAGAAACGCTTTAGGAAGACCAGTCTCGATATGCAAGGCATAGTTGGGCGTTGTATCTGGTAGGAGAAAACATCTTTTAATAAAAAATCGTTGTAACTTTTCAACTTGTATATGTTCACTATATCCCCATACTTGAGCACAGTACAACATGATAGATCGCGTAGCAGCATCGTGAATTTTAAATTTTGCTGACTGTTGAACTGATTTATTACTAAGCAGCTTGGACCAAGTAGCGTTTATGGAGTTTTTTGAAGATGCAAGCCTGTTATTTAAATGTTCGTTCCAAGACATGTTGTAGTTGAACACAACACCCAGATATTTATAATGGTTCAATACTGTTACTTCTGTGTCATTGTAAAACCATTTCTCGCAAGCAGCTCTGCGTCCTCCGTTTCGAAAAATGACTATTTCGGATTTGCCAAGATTGACTAAAAGATTCCACTTGTTACAATATACTATAAAGCTGTCAATGATCTCTTGTAACTCTTCGAAGAGCTATCAGATAACAATACAATGTCATCGGCATACAGGAGGGCATTGATTGCAGTTCCATCTATAGTTAATTCATGTGAACGAATAGCAGTGCACTCAAGACACATCCTTGTTTGACACATTTTTTGGTGTCGAAGAAATCAGACAAGTCTTTCCTATCCCAGACAGCGGCCGAAGTATCCATGTAAAGTGCTTTGATAATAGTAACCATTTTCGTAGAGATTCCCAATGCAGAAAGTTTATGAAATAACGCGTTTCTGTTAATATTATCAAAAGCAGCTTTAAAATCGATAAAAAACGCATAGAGTTTCTTTTTTTTTGATTGAGTTGAAGTTGTATAAGACAAGACATGTATGCCGCTTGAAATTCGTTAATTGTGTTATTTTTTTCTAACCATGTCGTAAGTCTACTAAGAAGAACGGTGGTAAATAGTTTATAGATCGTGTCAAGGAAAGACAGTCCTCTATAAGTAGACACCACATTTGAATCTCCTCTCTTAAACAGTGGATATATGATCGATGTTTTAAACGAGTTTGGAACAATTGCAGTTTCAAATATTTCGACGAAAAGCTTATGAATTTCTATGACAAGAGACGGACTTGCATTCTTATAGAATTCAAATGGTATTCCATCCATACCCGGGGTTTTTTGATCCTTTGAAGATGATCTTCTTCTCTGAGCTCAACGATTCAAGTGTATTGTATATTTTATCTATTAAAGAACGCAATTTAACGATTAATTATTCTGTTTTAGATTTAAGTGTTAAAAACTAAAAATTATGATTCAATTAATTCAAAAAGTATTCAGGTGGATAAAGCACTCGCACTGCTAGAAATATAGGAATGCCGATCGGTTTACCATTGAACAAAGCTTCGGACTTACGACTTACCATAAATGCAGAGATCTCTTACCAAAAGCCTTGCCGGACTCTTAATCAACATAATAGGGGTAGCCAAGCCCCCTTTACAAAAAAAGGAACATTTCATACATAATTGTTTTCTGAGAGGTTAGACTATACAAAAATGCAGTTTTAAGCCAAGCTTGAAGCATGGCATTATTTTCGTCGAGCAGAATTTCAGCGTTTCTTAACATTTAAATTAAATTAAATTAAATTTACTGGCGCGACAGCTCCTTAAGGAGCCAAGGCCTAGTGACTTATACGCTCAACCATTCTTGTGTGTGTGTTCTTACTCTGCAAGAATGGAAGGGACCTACATTTTACCGCCGAATCCGAACGGCTACATGAGATGCACTTTTTCGAGACAAATTTTACTCTTGGAGGTTTTGTCAGTTCCTCGCAAGAGGCAGTACCCCAGAAAAAAAGGTGGCTATGAGCTGGATTTGAACCCAGGTTCTTTCGCTTAGCAGTCCGACACACTAACCACTAAGCCACGGGGCACTACTTAACATTTATAAAGAAAAATCACAAGACCGAATTTATTTAAATTTTAATTTACGCTCTCTACCCTGATCTACTGATCATAATTTTTTTTCAACAAACAACAAATGTAATAAAAAACGTAATTATTTTGTTTTTCTAAGTTCTTTATTATAAAATTCACATGTGTACTATAACAAATTATGTTTAAATGAATAATCGCAACGACTTCTATCATCAAGGCAGCGGAATTTGTTGTCGTCAAGTGTGCACACATCTTCATTTTTCCTTTTACCATTGGCAGTTATTGGATTATACTCAATTTGTTCTTGATCATCTTGTTCAACATTTGATAACCATTCGAAAACATTGTTGTAGGCGTTGTCATTTATTTGGTCTACATTATAAAAATTATTTGGACTCGGATTTTTTTCATTTTTCGGATAGATTGTCCAACAATCGGTGCACGAACATTCATCATTTGTATCAGAATCTAATGCTTCTCCAGAATCATTGTATGTATTATTTCCCATTTGTCCCATACCAGGGATAGTGATGGTTGATGCCGATGAATTCATATCATCGTTATAAGGTTCTTCATCAAATTCAAATTCAGGATCTATTTGTTTTGTTTCTTCCTTACCAGCTGGATAATTTTCTGGATCGTTCTCAAAATAATCGCGATCCTTGTACTCCACTTGCTGATTATTTGATGTTGTCATAGTGGCTTGAATTATTTATTCAACGATTTCCTTGATTTTGTAGCTGTTGTGTTAAAATTTCTTCAGTTTCAGCTCCTTTGCAATTGCAATACTCAAATATCTTTGATGGTTTTAAATTGTTTGATGGTTTTGAAACAAATAGTCCTGGTCCTAGTTTCAGTGTGCTATTTATGCAACATTTCAATATCACTTTCCAGGTAGGTATATTTAATTGCCTCTATAAAAGGAGAATGACTTACCTGTGTGGGATGAGGTCATTAAAAAATGATTCCGCAACTCACTGAATTAATTCTAATTACCAAATGTCATTAAAAACTGGGAGATTTATGAATTTTAAGGATTTTGTGTCTTGTAGGTAATACAAATACCATCAGCATTATCTTTTTGTACTATTAAAATTCGTATGATGGAAATTGCTTTTCATAATTACATTTTGTCGGAGAAATTGTTTACAAACCTTTATTTTATTTAGATTTTCACTTTCTTACCTACACAAATATTAAGATCCGTTCCATCCCTGATCACACTAAAAACCTTTTATGGACACATTAATATACCTTAAGGTGTGTCCACAGTACACCAAAGAAACATTTTTTTTTTTACTTGCGATTATGCAAGTTATGCATACGTGCAGATTAAAAAATTTGAGATAACAATCAAACATGACATTACGCTGGTAGAGAAACATAATTGAGTTACTGGCGAAATTCCGTCTGTATGTCTGTACGTATGTATTTTGGACTACGCCTAATTTGGAACATAAGGTTATTTTGACATCCTGACAAAGATCAAATATTAACGGTACCTGTCATATAACGGTTATGTAAAAGCTTATTTTCTCAAAAACGGCTCGAAGAATTTTAATGAATAAAAGGGCCACGACCGGGTCGCACGTACTTGCTCTTATGTGCCTAATTACATTGGAAAGCAACATCTTTGACATAAAAAAGTAACATTTACGTTGAAAATAACACAGTTTGAACTTATAAAAAGTATCAAAACCACACTACTAAACGGTTTTTAGTAAAAATGAAGTACGCCATCACACGTGTTAAATTACAAAGAATGTATGAAAAAGTATTTCAAAAATTGTAAGGACCGGTTTTTATAAAATCCTGTTTTTTTTTTTTGGTTTTTTGAAAAAAAAAAATTGTTTAATATACATGTGACTATAAAATTTAAAATATTTTTTTTTATTAGTTTTCAAAATATTGACACCTCCTATCTCTCCCCTCCCTATCTTCCTAATGCCCGCGCAGTGTGTTCTACATTAAAAGGCAAACAAATAGTCCTCTGTGCGCGCGTTAATTATAAAAAAAAAAAAAAAACAAGAGAAGTTTTGAAGATCAAAAACCCTGGTTTTGATTATAGCTTGGCCGTTCAAACCAAGAAACGAAAAAAGCTAGGCCCTAAAACTCGTGGCTTTTAAAATCAGACGCCCTGCTTCTACGGAAAAAATATGTGTAGATATATATAAATTTTTTTTTTGAATAATTAATGCAATTTTTGAAACACACGATTAGCAAATAAACAATAAAATGCTATAGGCTTGATTGGGTTCTGAAAAGGCTCCTCGGCTTAGTGCTGCCTTCATTGTTGGTGTTTTTTTTTTTTAAATGTAATTTATCTTTGACACAAAAAAAAATTTAAATCAAATCGTGCTAAACGTAATTGTACTTTATGGAATTAAGGATGATGACGAAAATGTTGCTTCTGGTGACCATGAAAATTGGATTTCTTTTTTCCTAACTTAATTCGAATAATAATAAAAACTGCAATGAAAACACAATATTAAAAAAAAAAAAACAGAAATTATGCCTTTTTCATGAGAAAAGATACATAGATACAAACCTCAATAATGGAAAAGAAGCAACTAACTCTGTGTGGAATAACAATCACTGTTGGCGATTGGGTATGGGTATCTATCTATCTATAGTCTGGTCTCTGGTGTATCTGTATATCTTTACCTGAAAGATGCATGGCATCAAAAACAACGTGATCGTGGCTTAAACTTTTTTTTTTCATTATTATTATTTCTTCCGTGCAAATCGTATATAGATTTTTAAATTGTTCCTATACATTGACAAAGGAAAAGAGGTGCTGAAAGACAGCTCCGATATCATCATCTTCATTATGAACGAATAAAAAAAAGAATAAAAACCATCTTCTCATCGTTTTCCGTACGCCACGTCGTCGTCGTCGGTCGCGCCTGCATCGATTTGAGCCATCAGCTTCAACAGCCAAATTATGAAAAAAAAAACTGCAGATACAAAACTTCATGCATTGCGCGTTATTAACTTTCAGCTTGCGTCACGAATTTACTGATTCTTTAAGTCTTCTTTTAATGTATCTTTGTATGAGTCTTTAGTAAAAATGCTTCTTTTTCTCGTCGACATATTTTTTCAATTATACGGTATTGTATACATACGCTTACAAATAAAAATTTTAAGCCATGGGATTTTTGCTGATTTCGCCAAATAGTAAATAAACCAAATCCTCCATTAAGAAATTTTACAGATGTTTTAGAGAAAGTGATCAATCAAAAGTTTTAAGAAAAATGTCATACATAAAAACCATTACGTATATTTGATAAAATTCAAAACAGATTTTTAGTACTAATATGTCTCGATAAGATTTTTTTTCTAAAACTACCTTCCCTGATGTCATTGGTCTTTTCGTTCACAAAATACAAAACTTGTCAGTAAGTTACGCTAAATAAGCTGGACGCACAACTACCGAATATTATATGTTGGGACTAAACATTTAAAGCCACAAATTGTGATAAAACAATCAAATTAAAGACATGGCTTAACACCGTCTGCTTCAAGTTTTCATAAATTTAATAAAAAAAAAAGAGTTGGTTGCCTGTAAATTCGGTTTATGGACGATAATTTTACGTGATAACGTCATAAGAAAACATAGATGGCAGGAACACCAACATACAGCCCGTTAACTCACACCCACAAAACCTCTCGTTAAATCAACATACACACAACCCATTATTACATCTACTTTCTACTTTAACAAAACTCCGCCTATTTTGTATTTTTTTTTTCTCCTCTTGTACTTTTTGAATTTGAGTGGAATTATTTTGGGAATTAGCGCCTGTTCTTTTTCATGTTCGGCTGGTGCTTGCGATCGATTTCGGTTGAAAGAACCACAGTATCGCAGCGTGCGTCGCTTTTCGTACCAGCATTATCAGCATGAGTCATATTATTTCGTATGTGTAGCTTGTCATCGATTTATAAGACGTTATAACGTCAAAAAATTCTTCGATAATTGATCTCCTATATGATAAAGCTTTTCTACTGTAACTGAGCAATTTATTCCAATCTGAACCATTCAAGGTATTCATTCCTCTTCTCGGATTCTTCCAACTCTCTTTCCATAAATTCGCAGCCTGAACTTGATTAAAATATGGCACCTGACCAAAAAGTGATAAATATGCTTCCTCTCTCGTAGATTGCATAACAAGCAATGAATTGACAAATTTTCTCTATGTGGGATAAAGTTTATATGTATCTGGCCTCTGGCCTTAAAGATCGTGGATATTAATTCTATTGGATATCTTTCATTGAAATATTTTTCTTTTTTATAATAAATGCGTGCACCAGGTACTATTTGTTTCCCTTTTAGATCTCGCCGGGTAAACTACTCCAAATTCGTGTTGTTCGGCTAAAAAAGAATCCCTATATTTCACGGTACGACCGAAATTGAGTTCAAGGGTGAACTGATGAGCATTCCTTGCGAGACGAGTATTACGGGAGAAACTTTTAACAGGAGGAATGCAGCTGGCTTCTTCGAGTGAACATTTTTTGTAAAAGAAACAATAAAAAAAGGAAAAAGATGAAACATTGCGTCGGTGTTCGAGAGGGGCAATTGTTTCAGCGGCAGTTCTATTTCCTATCAATCTAAACGCTCGATTTTGTATTCTATCAAGCAGGTGAAGCGATGTTTGCGAAGCACCTGCCCAGAGGTGAGAGTTATACTCGAGTTGGGGCGTATAAGCGCTTCATAAATTGTAGCCAGATCAGAAGGGGAAACATACTTTTTACACCGATACAGAAAACCTAAGCACTTAGCAGCATTTTTAGCGATTTCAAATATATGATCGTTCCAAAGGAGGTCGTCGTTGACACACATACCGAGAACTGACAGCTTTTCGGTTTCTTCGATGCAAGTGCCATTCATGGGCAATGGCATTGGGGGTATGTTTAGCTTTCAAGACAGAAGACAGCATTGAGTTTTCGAAGCATTAAACTCCACACGATTCCTATTACCCCATTTGACAATGCGGTATAAATCGGAGGAACCGTTGCAATTGTACGTCCGAAGGCGAAGAACCTAAATTATCGAACGAATATGAAAAGCTGAGGGTAGAGTCGTCAGCAAAACCGTTAAGTGGATTAGAAGTAACAGACAGAAGATCATTTATAAAAATGAGGAAAAGAGTCGGAGACAGAACAGAGCCCTGGGCCACACCAGCATTTATTTTGTGGGAATCAGACTTGAATCCGTCCAATACAACTTGTATTGAACGGTCCAGAAGATAGCTTCTAATCCAACGAACAAGAGAAACTCTATCAAATGCCTTGGAGATATCAAGAGCAATAATCTTACTTTCACCAAAGCGATGTAAAGATTTCTTCCACTTTTCGGTGAGATATACCATCAGATGACCAGTGGAACGGTTGCTGAGGAAGCCATACTGACGGTCATGGAGAAGCTTTTGATCTTCGAGATATTCCTTTAGCTGACGGTTAATCAGCTTTTCCATGACCTTAGAAAGAAGGTTAGTGCTATGGGTCGGTAGGAGGAAGGGGAGGGTGGGTCACCTTTCTTAGGGACAGACTGGACAAATGCTGTTTTTCATCTTCTAGGAAAGATTCCAGAAGAATAGGAGCGATGGAAAAGCTTACGCAATGGCTTTGCCAGTGTGGAAGAACCCCTTTTCAAAAGAATGGGGGGTTTACCATCAGGGCTAGCGGATTTGTGTATATTGAGATCTTTGAGAATTCTTGCTACTGTACGAGTGCGAAAAAAAAACCTGTCCCATGGAAAAATTTACATTCTCAAGTACAGGATGGGCAACGTTGCCTTCTCTGAAGAGTAAACAATTGGTATGTTATTGTCGATGAGCGTTGGAACCGAAGATGTTGAGGAGTTTTTAATATTTTTTTACAAATGACCAACAAATTTTACTGCCTTTGAGATATTGCAGATTTTTTTGCCATCATTTTTCGTCATGCTGTGTGGTTCTATTTCAATAGTGTTGGGCATTTTTTATTTTTTTTTTTATTTTACGTTTGTAAAAAGAGACGTTGACTATGTTTCTTCATTTCGTTCAGGTTGCTCAGTTAATTTATTCTGAGCTCGTAAAGTGTGCTCATCAGACAATGATCAGATCATAGTTTGAACGAAAAAAAAATAATACCACTTTGAATGTTTTGAGAAAACAACTCATGCGCTCTGTTTTAGAGGAGCAAAGATGAAATTCTTTTAAAAACTTTAAGTTTGTTTTATTTTTTTTTTCATTGATATATGAAAAAGTATTTATGATTTTGCACCTTCAGTCCATGTTCCTAGCCATTGATTAAACAAAATTGATAGCTAAGAATTTAACCGTACATATTATTATAAATATAGATACAATACATACTGAGCTGTCTCCTACAAAATTGCAGAACAATTTTTTCTTGGTGATTCTCTTCGGTTTGTGTGATACCAAAAGGTTTTTGTAAAATCTAAAGTATGTCATAAAACACCTTTACTTTAGTAACAAATAATTTATGAACAAATTATTTCGAAAAAAAAAAAGAATAAAATACTGTTCTATTCCAACGAGCCGTTGTTATCGTTTAAGACGATAACACTTTACAAATTTAAACGTTTGTTTACTAGGAAAGTCGTTGTTTAGTGACGACAAATCTACCCTCAGAATGGAGAGCTATCGTATCCATATACCAATACCATTGGTGTCCTATTTTCGTGCTATAAAGATAGCAACCCTTATTCAACAATTATACCAATTAAACATAAGTTTCTAACTAAACTTGACGCCACTTAAAATCACCCACAAAGAAATATGTACAACTTGAACTGATATTTTTGTTAACTTAAGTTTTTATTCAATTGTTCTTGAATGGTTTCTCTGAATCGGACAGATTTTATGAAAAAAAAAAAATATTAAATTCAACCCCTAAATATAGAAACTTCCCTTAGACGACACAGAAAGAAACCATGGAAATATGCAGAGCAAAGTCGAAAGTTAACTTGAAACCGAACCCAATAAGAAAACAAGCTATTGTTACTTATACCTTTAGTTTATTGATTTTTAAGAGCATGGTACGAGCTAAGGAATAGAAAAAAAATGCTATGAATAGATTTTAATGCCTAGCAATGACGGTAGCGCCATAAACTTAAGAAATGTTCAAGACCAGTCATCGTACCGGCTTAAAATATAACACAAAATTAACACAAAAATTATATTCTTGTGCCATAAATTCATAAATTCCGCGTGTAGAAATATGTTTCAAAAATACTGTTTAAATTACCCAATTTTAAATTTTAAACATAATGATAATGGCTCAAAATTATAGAGAGTTAAAGCCAACATTATCAAAAACTTAGTGTGAAACTTAGTCATATTTTGGTACAAATTTTAACCTAGTTTCACACTAAATATATTTAAGTGTCGAGTTAATTGACTATAATTTTGCGCTAATGACACTTGATGTTTACATAGTAGGTATTTTGAAAGTCCTAACAGCTCGCGGCAGAACATCGATTTCTTAGAAGGAAAAAAGGGAATACGAGGAGCGATTGATTTAAAGAAATAGAGAGCTGCTACAGCAGGAATGAATTTCAAAAGTTTTACTAAAAGGTAAAACCACCCACCCTATCTGGATGAAATAAAGCTACTTTTATCTAAGCTTAAGATCAATAAAGCTACCACACCCGGAGAGCGTTTTCATGTTTGTGTCTCCATTTTGTCCATTTCTTACGAAAAAAAGAGTTGGTTGTCTGAAAAATCGGTTTACGGACGGACAACACAAACATACAGCCCTTTAACTCACACCTACGAATCCTCTCGTTAAATCCACACACACACACACACACCAATATCTACATCTACTTTAACAAAACTCCGCCTATATTTTATTTCTTTTTCTCTTCTTGTTCTTTTTGAATTTGAGTGGAATTATTTTGGGAATTTGTTATTGTTATTTTGACATTCTACAGAGGACTTTTAATTTTTTTTTTAGCTCAAATAAATATTAACGGTTAAGTAAAAGTTTATTTTTCTCAGAAATGGCTCCAAGAATTTTTATGAAAAAAAAAATCAGTGTACTATTGTAGGTGTAGGTTATGTTTTGGTAAAAAAAATAAACTTCAAGATGGTGGGCTAAAAACGGTATCTCCTATAGAACCGTTTTTTTTTCTTCGACTTTTCCGAAAACTGGTCATCAGATTTCAATCAAAATTGATATTCAGGAAGATGTTAGTAGCCTAAGTAATTTTATTTTAAAATATTTTTTTATATTTTTAATAATTTTCTTACATTTTGAAAACGGGTAGATGAATTTTTTTTTATTTATTTATTAAATGATTTTTGTGTTTAAGTTTGTATCCTTGAATAATTTTTATTTTAATTTAAAAACCGTTCCTACGATAAAAAAAATCACACATTTTTACATTTGCTAAGAAAATAAAATGGCGTTTAAATTTGTCCGCTGAAAACTATTTTACATACTTTTTGCAAACAATCAAAAGTCAGACAAATCGAATAAAAACTTTGAAGTTCCTTTAATATTTTTTTTCAAATTTTATTCGAAGCTGTGACCGCACATAAGAGCAAGTACGTGCGATCCAGTCGTGCAATTTTTTTTTTTTTTTTTTTGTATCGCGATGCTCGTTTCGGACTTTGCGTCTATCATCGGGCTATCTCAAAAGTTGAAGAAAGGAGAATTTCTGAACAATGCCAACTACAGATGCATTAGTCATCTCGACACTCGACATCACCTATAAGATCTTTTCTCCTGTAGTGTTTCAGCACCTCATAGCTTCATCTCAGTGCATTTTTAGGCCAGGAAAGTTCATCATCGACCATGGTGGTCGACAACGTTACTTCTACGAAAGGAATGACTATATTCTGGATAATCAAAGGTTGTATGAATAATAACTCTCATAAGAACCATGTAAGTAAGATCTAACACAAATTATTTTTAATCTTCCCCAGTGTATAACGGTTCATATAGGGACTTGACAACTTTGAATATGATTTGTGAACGCAACCTTTCACTAATCATCGAACTGTCACTCTTTTTTGGCTCAATGGCTTCGTCAATAAGCAAAATATGCGAATTGGAAGATATGGACTTGGACGACATGTGGTTTCAACATGATGGTGCCACAAGCCACATAGCATCTATCTCAAGAAATGGGCAAGTAGATTGGCCGCCTCCTTCGTGCGATTTAACGCGTCTAGACTATTTTCTTTGGGGCTACGTTAAGTCATTGGTTTATGCCAACAAGCCGACGAAATTGGAAGAGGTCAGAGCCAAAATTGAACGCGAAATAGCGGCCGTTTTGGCCGAAATATGTGGCCGAGTCATCGAAAATTGGGTCCAACGAATCGGCCGTTACAAACGTGCCCGCGGTGGCCATATAAACGAAGTCGAGTTTCATTCATAAATGTTTTGATTGCACTTCAAGCCGATAATAATTTTTTTTTTTAAATATCTCAAATGGTTTGCGTTTTATTTAAGAAAAAAAAAGTTGTCAAGTCCTTATTAAAAAACACCCATAAGCAAAGTTTATTTTGGAAATAAACAAATTTGGCATATGCTCGACCCAATTCAGATTAGACAGCCGATTTTTTAAGCACGTAAAAAAATTTGCAAAGCGAAATGCACTTTTTATAATGACTATGAACGGGAAAATTTTGTTTATAAAATGAGATTCAATACAGCATGGATGAAGTTATTTTTCCTATCAGAGTCTCATTTTGATATGACATCATAAAAAAAGCAAATAAAACACTTGGTTTCGTCAAACGATTTTTTTTTGCAAGTTTCGTGATCCATATGTTGTTCAAACTCTAGATATATTGCATTTGTAAAGCTTATACATGCATATGGGCCCCTTACTACTATATTCACATTGATAGAATAGAAAGTATCCAACGAAGATTTTTAAGATTTTCTCTTCGTTTTCTCCTTTCGTAGAAAGAGCAATATTACATCTATTTACTCAAACAAATACAACTGATCAACCTTCCATCTTTTGCAGTTCTCAGATTTTGGTCTGGCGGAATCATCGGTCGATATGTTAAAACAATTTGTATAATCGAATGTCTTTATCCAAGTTCTATTCTAAGTTAATTTTGCCAACTATATTCTTTGTTCTTAACAATATAAGAGAACTAACTGCAACTGCTTTACTTTCCCGGTTATTTAGTCAAAATAGTTAAAAGTTTTTCCAACGACAGACAGCTACTCGTTTGGCTAAATGGAATATGTTTTTTCATGTAAATCGGTACCTTCAGGTGTCCCACAAGGTTCTGTACTATCCCCAACACTCTTTAATAGTTTTACTCCCGATTTTCCCGGATTTCAAAACTGCGAATTTGGAATCCAGCGTTGAGTTTGAAGCGAATTGGGCTGCAAGCAGATCTGCTTTTTCTTGAGAACTGACAACAACGATGATGACGAGGAGTTCTTTACGTTTTTAACAAATGACTGATTAGTCCTTTTAAGTTTTGAAATAAAATTAATTGAAATAGGAAGTTTAATTATGTTTGGTGGATCGATAAACTCATGTTGGGGGTATTCATGGAATTTATTAAGGATATACATATGTACTTGTACATATGTCTTTCCTTATTTTATCGTTTCTTTTACAAAAAATGTTCACTCGAAGTAGCCAGTTGCATTCCTTCTCTTAAAAGTTTCTCCCGTAATACTCGTCTCGCAAGGAATGCTCATCAGTTCACCCTTGAGCCCAATTTCGGACGTACCGTGAAATATAGGGATTCTTTTTTTAGCCGAACAACACGAATTTGGAATAGTTTGCCCGGCGAGATTTTCCCTTGCCATTTTGATCTGCAAACATTCAAAACCAATGTTAATCGACACCTCCTTTCTCTCCCCTCCCTATCTTCCTAATACCAGCGCAGTATGTTACATTAAAAGGGAAACAAATAGTCCCTTGTGCGCGCGTTAATTATAAAAAAAAAAAAAACCTTTAAGGTTGGAAGGAAGATAGGTACTAAAATTAAGATAGACAATATTAAAACTTAACACAGTGGTTGTTTGTATGCAGGTGTACAATTATGTTTTCTTGGTTGAAATTTTTGCATTAAATAGGTAATCGAGTATTTCTTTTAATTTGTTAGTTGTTTTTACGTGTTTATGTGTTTATCATTGGCTTCCTTATTATTTATTCTGTATGCTTAACCATCCCATCTATCCTCCTTTTGGGGGGATGGTCATTCTTTTTGATCCAAAAAAAATCGAAAACCTCCAAACCTCCTTTTTTTCCCTAAATCCTTCTTTTACCCTGTTTCTTATCAAAATTTTAACAATTTTTTGTTTCAACGGAAAATCATTTCAAATTACACCAGCAGTAAACCTTGACATCAGGTTTCGAAACGAATGTACGAAAAAAGCAGAACCCAATATAGTCCGGGCCATTTAGACTTTTGCTGGGAAATAATTTACAGACGACATTCGACTTTGGTATTCGAAAGAGTACTAGTACACGAGCCAAGAAAAACATGTTGCACACATGCACCTGTTGTCAGTAAGCCGCCATTTTGTTTTTAATGTTTATTTCTATTTGCACTCGTAACTCTAGTAATTTGTATCCTAGATACAAAAGTTATATGACAAACTTGTAGCAAAATGTGCTATAACTTTTAAACAAAAGCATTTAGCGAAAAAGGTCATTTAACGTATTTTGTAGAAAATTTAATTTTCTACAAGTTTGCTAAATGTTTGTAGGTAATCGTTAATAATATTTATATTTTGACAGAGTTCCTTAGTCTTACATCTGAACGACAGTTTTTCGTCAACACTGTCCGTCTGTGGAATTCTCTACCACGGCATGTTCGAGAGTTTGGTAGTACTAGGGGCTTTCAGCGGGAGTTAAGATCCTTTTTCTGTCAAAACTAGGAAAACACCTCCCTACTTTTGTTATTTGGTTTCAAACCATATTTAAAACTTAATGGCGGTGTATATTCTTATTAAATTCTAAATTTCTAATTCTACTACAGATATGTTAACTTCGCTTCATAAATTTATTTTTTAATGTAATTCTTTGATATCTTAATTTAAATTTAATCAATTAAATTAAGTTTCTTAATTTTTTTAATTTTATCTTTTACATAAATTCAAGTTAAGACAACACTATAAATAAGAGTTTTAATTCTTAATGTTAATGTCAAGCAAAGTTAAAAAATAAATAAAATAAATAAATAAAAAGTAAATAAAGTTCTTCAACGAGGTTTAAAATTAATTATTAAATAATAACAGATTAAAGTCTTGTTCTATTATTATTTTTAATTTTGACAACGTTGTTTAAATAACGATAAATAAATAATAATAAAAAATAACGAAGTATGCTTTCATTAGACTAGTGGCTAGGGCTCAACCGACACCGAGCAATATAAAACAAAATTTAGGGGAAATAAATTTTTTATGAAATCAAAAAAACACTATTCATAACGTTTTTTGGAAAAAAAATGTGGTAAGCCATCTTATTTCTTTTGCTGTTTTTTATTTTATGAATTTTTCATTTCAAAATCGTTCGACCAGTTCTTAGCAAAAAATGTTTTTTTTTTTTTGAAAAAAAATTCGAAAACATATTTTAAAATTTGTTTGAGTATGTCAATTTAAAGAAATCTATAGTTTATACTAGAAGAAAAATTAAAAAAAAAAAACTAGATTCGTTTTAGAAATATTCAAAAAAAAAAAAAAATAAGTTTTTTAAAAAAATATTTAAAATTAAAAAAAAATGTTTTTTGAAAATTTTAATAAGCAATATTATTTAAATCATAAAACGCTACATATTTTGAAAATTTCATCAAAATCCGTCTACTAGTTAACGAGAAAGTCTGATTTTAAAAAAACCGGTCATATGGAAGGTACCACTAAAAATTTTTTTTACACATTTCGAAGTTTTGAATGCAGCTGCAGGTATACTCTGCCTACTGCCTGTTGTTTAGGTAAATTTTGTTTGTTATGCCTTTGTTATGATATTTTATGATCAGTTCGTAGTTATATTTTTCAGTGAGTTGTATCGCGCTTGGTCTAATTTTTTTTTTTTTTTGTGTTCTGTTTAATTGTGTGATAAAATAAGTGTGGTTATGGCACCTAAACAAAAACTGCATCGATTTCTATCGATAAAAGAGAAGTGTAATTTTTTTTAAAAGAACTGAATGCTGGACATTCTGGAATGGCATTATCACAAAAATATGGTGTTTCAAGGTCAACAATTACTGGAATAAAATTAAGTTCAAAGAAGCTGTTGGATCATGACCAAAAAACTGAATCTGGACCAGGGAAGAGGAAGACGCTTAGGAAATCCGAATGCCTAAAATAGAAAATGCATTGTTAGACTGGCTTAAAAAGCAAAGAGAGAACCACGTTCCAGTTTCAACAGATTTACACTGCCGAAAAGCAAACGACTTCAATTTGCAATTCAAAGAAGCTCGGAACTTCAGAGCCAGTCAAGGTTGGGTATACAAATTTAAACAGAGGCATGGTGTAAGAACATTGAAAATATGCGGCGAAAAGTTGTCATGTAATAAACTTGCAGTTGATCCGTTTTTGAAAAAATTACATGAAACAATCCAAGAAATGTCTCTTACACCACAACAAATCTATAATGCTGACGAAACTGGCCTATATTGTAAGCTTCTTCCTAGTAAAGCACTCGTTTTGTCTAGTGAGCGTACTGCACCGGAAAGGAAAACTAGCAAGGAAAGGATAACGTTTTTGGCCTGCACGAATGCACGTGGAACTCCATTAATTATCGGGAAGTCTAAATGCCCTAGAGCTTTTTCGGGTTTCAAAGTTTCATTGATTTATAGATCCAGCAAAAACGCTTGGATGACGAGTGAAATCTTTCAAAATTGGTTTAATGAAAATTTTACTAAAGAGGTAAGCACTTTATTTGAACTTTAAAATTGTTGTCTGAACTAAATAACACCATTACCAACCTTTAACTTACCACTTTTTTACGCTTTTCCAGGTTAAAAAATACCTAAGAGAAAATAATTTGCCAAAAAAAGCATTGTTGCTTCTTAACAATGCAACTTGTCACTGCAATAAAGAAAGGTTAACTAGCTCTGATGGGGACATAACAGTTTTGTTTTTTCCCATTAATTTAGTCAAGGCGTACTACAAAAAAAGATTGCTTGCTGAAATTATTGCATCGGAAAGTCAAGAGATTGCTGCTGGATTAAAAAAATTAACCTTGAGACATGCTGTAATCAACTTAAAATTATCTTGGGAGCAGCTCCCTGCTTCCTCCATTCCTAAGTGCTTTAAATATGTACTGCCAAAAGAAGATAACTGGGAAGATGAAGATTTACTTCCGCTTATCCAATTGAGGGAGACACTGCCCGAAACTCAGCTTCAAAGACATTTTCAAGAAATAAACGATCTCCTTGAAATTATAGATAGAGAACCAAACATTTCAATACAAGAAGTTAGAGACTGGGTCGTCGTAGAAGGCACTGAACCTGAACCGATTGAAGATATTTCGGAGAAAGAAAGCGACGAAGTCACTCCAGCTGCTTCTGGAGTATTTAGATCAAAATGAATTGGACGCAGAAACGATCTCCAATCTATTAAAAATAAGGGCAGTGGCTATTGAAAGATCAAGTCAAGCTATTCTTTAGTCGAAAATAACGAATTATTTTTCAAAGAATTGATAATATGCCGATACAAATGTTTTTGTATTTTTGTTTTCGTAATGAATTGTTATTATTAGTACTATGCTCTTATTTTTATTACTTTGAACTTAAAAAAATATCGAAACTGTGCTTAAACATTATTTTGTGTTATTATAAATGGATACGAAAGTCGTTTCAAAGCGTTATTAAGAACCATAGAAAATGTTCCAGTAATGTGAACACCTCTAAAATCCGAAAACGCCTTGTTTTAATTAGTTCACATTATCGAGGGACTACTGTATTAACATAGTTGAAGACACACAAATATGACTGACTTTTCTAAAAAAAAAAAAAAAAAAAAAAGCTGCATATTAAGTTTGTTTTGGGGGGGTGCAAGGGCAAAGAGCATGATATTCATGAGATAATAGCAGTCAAGTACAATACAGGATACAACAGTATATTATATATATTTATACATAAAAAAAAGTAACAAGTCCAGCCAGACATGGGGTTTGGTACACTATAGTATAGTTGCCTTCTTCCGTTGTGCATTGTGAATTTTTTTGTTCCAATTGAGTGGCCATAACAACCAAGCGGACGTTATAACGACAATACTAGGTTTTCATTTTGTTGGTTCTCTCTTCTTTTATTCTGGAATTTGTCTGGTGTTGAGTTTCAATATAGTATTTTCAAAGCCTTACATATACACACAAAAACAAAAAAATATACCTCAGGACTCTTTATTTCACGCCACCACCACTGCAAATGCACCTGTCATCTGTCACATAACGTCACCGTGTGATTATAGCGCTCTTTCAAATAAACAAGATGATACTGTTGTGCTGACGAACATATCATATCCTACGCTCTGTTTTCGAATTAGACATCGAATTCATTTAATATGCTTGCATTTCGGAAAAAACTGAAAAAAATATGTCCTAACCTAAAACAACAACCGGAAGTTGGGAACCACTGAACCGTATCAAAATTGTTGCCGCCTGGTTTGGGCCGCTATGAATTTAATAAAACGAGGTGGAAATCCCATAAGCACGTAACGTAGGTACATTAGAATAGAATTCTAAATAATAATGACATTCATTGAACGTAATGCAATGATATGTCCAACTGAGTTGGGAGGTCAGCCTACCATGGCATATGTATATATTTACTTGTACATATGGATTTGGATAAATATTATAAATCTTTGCTATTTCTGATGTATTGAATTGGCCGTATCCTTATGCAGGTTTGAAGCTTTATTCCAAGTGCTGCGTTAAGGCGGTCGGTTGTCACTCATTGCTAAATTGTACAGCGGCACATACGTATCACATAATGATAGTGATAGATTCGCAGAAGTCTTGCACGAGCCCCTCAGAAAGAGGACGTTTGGCGGATGACCCAATCAAATGGACCAATAACGATGGCGTCAACAGTCAACAAAGCAGAGGTACTTTGACGTAAAGGGTGTTTTTTTTAGACGTGTGGTTTTCAAGAAGAAATATAACGCATATAATTAAATGTAATAGCCAAGAATTTGACTTTGTTATAAAGACAAGGGTTTGCCATTATGTTTTAAAAATGATATTGGGCAAATGGCCGCCGCGGCTGGCTCGAATAAATTCCAGCCGAAAGGCTCAATTTTCGACCATTTTGTGCAGCAATTGGAGCCGTATGTCAGCAATAACGTGCCGAATATGCTCTTCCAAAGGCGTCAATCGTTTCGGGATTATCTGCGTAGACAAGCCACTTCATATAACCCCACAAAAATTAGTCCAGCAGTGTTAAATCGCACGATCTTGCAGGCCACGTTACAGGCCCACGACGCGAGATATCGCGCTCAACAATTCAGGCACGAAAAAGTCATTAATCATGGCTCTATAGAGTTCCCCATTGACAGTAACATAATGGTCGTTTTTATTTAAAAAAAAAAATATGGACCAATGATTCCCTCTGCCGAAAGAGCACACCAAACAGGAATTTTTGAGGTTGTAACGGCGGCGGATTATGATCACATTGGAGCAGCTCCAATTGTTGCGCGCGATGGCGGATGGACTCATTCGGCTCTTCTTCGATACTCCGCTCCACAGCATCAATAGCGTCTTTGGTGCGTACTGTACGGCAGCTGTCAAAAAGACCAACTCCGAAAAAAGTACTGCCAGATTGAAAACCACATGTCTAAAAAACACCCTTTATTTGGAGATAAGGTTATTGGGACAATTCAATGGAAGTCAGGGCAATGAAGTGGACATGGTGGCGGATGAGCCCTTAATGGGCCAACCGCAGCGCTCATATCCCCGAAGCGGGTTACTGATTTCGGACTTCCCGGCTCCTTTTGTCCAAGGAGTCCAACAAAGGACCTGGTCCTCCGCGTTTGGGCTTGTGTTTGGGGATAACAACCCCGCCATGGTTTTCCATACGAAGCCTCGGAAAAGAACGAATTAACTGTTGACGGCCCGGAGAAACGAATTAAGAACAACGACCTTTGGAAATGTTAGAATCTTAACAGACCACATGCAGCCTAACAACTAGCGGAGGCCCTAGAGTTCAACAGAGCAGGAAATTATGAGAAATGCGCGATCGAATATATTGAGAAATGCTACTCCAGGAACAACGTGCGGAAGTTTTACCAACAGGTAAAAAGAACCATAATGGCGATAGGAATGGAAATCTCGTAATAGAGTTATATAGCCGGTGCTGAGTACATGGAAAGACCATTTCGACAGACTCTTAAACGGCGATGAAGACCAAAATACAACTGTCAGGCAGAATGAACCATTCATCATGGACGATGATAGACAAAACTTCTGTCCACCTGACCGAAATGAAGTGAGGATAGCAATATCTAAACTAAAAAACAACACAGTTGCTGGCCCCGACGGACTACCCGCCGAACTCTTTAAAGTGGCCGGAGATGACATGGTGTAGCGCATAAACCAACTCATCTCTAAGGTTTGGTCAGAAGAAAGTTTGCCTGATGAGTGGAACCTTAGCATCGTTTGCCCGATCCACAAGAAAGGTGACCCTTTAAACTGCGCCAACTATAGAGGAATAAGTCTCCTGAATATCGCCTACAAGATTCTCTCTGCCGTATTATGTGAACGCCTAAAACTAAAACCATTCGTCAGCAACCTGATTGGCCGCTATCAGTGTGGTTTCATGCCAAGTGAAAAACTGAAAAAAAATGAGTTTTTAACCACCAAAAAAGTCATTAACGTACATAAATGCTATTTTTCACATTTTAAGAAATGTTGTCTAACTTTGATCAGCTGTATTCTGTAGCTGTATCTCCGTTAATATTAGACCTAAGACTTTGTTTTACCTACCAACATTTAGGAAATTTTATGTACTTTAACTTTTTTTATAAAATGTTTTCACAAAATGTTCTTAGTTTAAGAGAAGTAAGCGAAAAACTGAAAAAAGTCCGAAAATTTGGGGGTTTTTGCCCCCTTCTCAAGTGAGCACAGCGTCTGCGAGGTCAATTAACTAATATAGTATTCCTTATGTACCACCAAACAACCCATTTAGGTTCCATTAACTTCGGAATACTTCCCAGCAAAAAGTTTTCGGAATCAATCTTTATAAAAAGAAAATCGCCTTTTTCACATTAGAGAAGGGAAAATTAAATATCCTTACGCATTTTATTGGAACCACCCTGTGAGTACATACCTTTTTTTAAGCAACTTCCGATTCCGGTTCCTTAATTCATTAATCTATACTATAAAATTATAACGAGGAAAGATTTAATTGTTTGTTTGTTTGTTTGCATTGAATAGGCTCCGAAACTACTGAACCGATTTGCAAAATTCTTTCACTGTTGGGAAGCTACACTATCCCCGGATGACATAGGCTTTATTATATTTTCAAAAAAAATTTGAAATCCTTACTTTGTAAATAAAATGAGCCACAGCAACGCCTGACCGGCTCTGCTAGTAGATAATAATTACAAATCTCAAAAAATAGGTTTTTAATGAATATCTTAAAAGTTTAATACAAACAGCAAACTTAATATTGTTTCTCTTGTTTATTTTCTGCATACATTATTAATTAAATCATACATAATATTTATTTTTTTTTTATAAAAACGTCAAAAAAAAACTTTAGCTACGTACAGGCTCTGGCAAAAATAGATGTTCTAAGGAGAACAAATTAGGTGTTTGTTTGTACAAAACAGACGTATCCTAGCAACCAACAATTGCATGCTAGGTGTTACCAAAACTACCAAATCAACAAAACTTAAATATTTTTTAAGGGTAAATATTTAATTTTCTTATGTTTTATAATAATTGGTTCATAGCAACTTTGCAGGACCTTCAATAAATGTTGGTCCACTGTCTAAGTAATAACCTTGAAATTTGATGAGGGTATTAACTGCTTAGCCCATCTTCGCTGCTTCTGATAATGTTTGGAGCTTACAAACTATACAGCAGGGACGAGCGGTACTGAGAAGACTGATGCCTATGTAGTTGGCCTCAACTCTCAATAGTCTAAGCTCTAAGGGATGGCTACATAAAAAATTGATTATCAGTTTACACGATTAATTTCTATTGTAGGTAGGTGAGTATAAATGTTTGAGTCTGACAGCACAGTCGGGGGACGATTGGTGGGATTGGGGGTTAAATGTTGGATTTTTTTTAGTGAAAAATCTATACACATATTATTTATATATCTAAATAAGGATGTAGTGTCTGTTTTTAATATCAAAATAACAGCTTTTTACTAGATGCATATGAAACGAAAACACAATTTTTAAAATGTTTGTCTGTCTGTCTGTCTGTCCTTCTGTCTATTTGTTCCGGGTTATCTCGCGAACGGCTGCACCGATTTTGATGGGCCTTTCATTGGCATATTGCTGATATTTTCGGGAGTAACTTAAGCGATCTTAATTACCCACTAGGTGGCGTTGGGGTGGTTTTTTTTTTGGAAAATTTGTATTTATTGACCGATTTTGACGGGATTTTCATGGGCAGAAAGCTAATACTGTAAGGAGTAAGTACGGCTATTTTAATTACCCATTCCATTCTTGCAGATTAACAAAACACACACAGGAATGGTTAAGAGTATAAGTTACTAGGCCTTGGCTCATAAAGGAGCTGTCGCGCCAATAAATTTAGGGGGCGTTTTTTTTTTTTTTTGAAAAATCTTATTTATGCCCCGATTTTGTAGCGACAAGTTACACAAGCAGAAAGCTTATTTTTAAAGAAATAACTAAGGCTATTTTAATTACTAGATGGCGCCACGCCGGGGTCGTTTTTTTCGAAAATGTATGGTATACCCGGGCAAAGCTGGGTGGGTAAGCTATTTTATTATAAGCAACACTGGTAGATACGACTAAAGTAGCTTCTACTTACCTTAAAGAGAAGTAAAACATGGTTGGCAGACATTTTACGGGGCCAAAGATGCTGGCGGATGGCTTCAATCGTGTAAAATTATGGAAAAATTAATTATAAGCTACATGCAAATTGACTCGCGGTTTATTATATTTAGGTATTAAGGCACCCAAAATGTGAAATGGCAGACAAAATGGCGGGGGTTTTAAAAATAGTGATATCGTATGCGAGCGTTCGAATAATATCACTTTTCTCACTTCACTCATCCGATTTTAATGACATTTTTAACCACAGATGCTTCTAGTTAGTTCCGATTAAACTATATAATTGTTTTCAAAAAAAAAAAAATAATGTTTGGAATTTTGAAAATAAAATCTTTTTTTTTTTTTGAAAATTCAATACCTTAAAACAGACGAAAACTATAATTTTTGACATATTTTCATATTGTTTTACTAAAATTATTTAATAAACAAGTCTTGAAATGATTTGAACACGATACTACTCATCTCCGGGCTGTCCAGTCCAGTAAATAAAGATGATTTGATGATGATACTAAACAACAATTCCAAGACCACGCCCCCTCCGCCCTCTTCAAAATCAAGTACAAATGACTGAAAATCGGCATTTTTTTCCTCTTTCTCCTATAACTCCTCTCTGGTGCCTTTTAATGCAAAACGACTTAATATGCAAATAAAATTTTCTACAAGTTTGGTCTTTAAAGTAAGAAAATTTCAAATTTGGGTACTTTTTAAAATTTTCAGTTTCCTTTTCTTTTAAAGCGCGATAGCTTCGTAACCCATAGACTAAGAGCAAAAGTCCTCATAATCGATCTTGTTTCAAATTTAATTACCTATATATATTCATACTCTTCTAATTATTTTTTAACCGGTACAACGGAATGAGTGTTAATTAAAAAAAAAAATCTATAACAAAATTTAAATTCAATGAAGTGTCTTTATAGTTCAGCCGTCTGATAGTTTTAGATTAAAAAAAATCGAAACTTGATGAAACCTTAGGATTCTATTCAGAAATAGTTAATTAAAATTTATCAAGTGTTGGACCTCAAGGACCCTGCCCGAAAAGGGGAAAAGTGGAGGAAAACTGCAAAATTTTCTACAATTCTTTAGTTTTTGTCAAAAACTTTTTTTCTCTCGTTGAACGGCAAAAGCATACATTTATTTATTTATATATTATGTAGAACGTTAATTTTCCTACATTTTGACTGTTCAAACATATTTTTATGTCAATTCGTTCCCGAGAGTATAATTTCGCAAAAAATGCAAAAAAACCCAGAAATGTAGAATTTCACTTTATTGCTTCTGTTATACCCCGAATTATGATGAAATGTTGTAATTATGATAACTGGTTAAAATCACCAACTTTTAATACCCTCAAAATCCACCCCACCTCCACCTTTCTTCCCCTAACCCTGGATCAGAAAAGATAATTTTTTTCTCTGATGAAAGCCAACCATATTCACATCAGTTTTGTATTGATATTTATTAATTTTCGGATGGATATCCCCTTTCCCCTCACTACACCTTTGCTCAAAAAGTTTGGTAGCAGAGGATCGAGCAAGCAATGCTGAGATTCCAATCATTCATCAACTACGGATTTGAAGAGCTCGGCAACTAGGCCATCGTCGTCGTCGTCTTAAAACCCTCTGAGGAATGCC
Organism: Platycheirus rosarum; assembly: GCA_963971375.1. Lineage (NCBI taxonomy): Eukaryota > Metazoa > Arthropoda > Insecta > Diptera > Syrphidae > Platycheirus > Platycheirus rosarum. The sequence goes on from OZ020511.1 coordinate 3,348,467, forward strand.
AAAAGAATTACACACACTAACACACAAACAGACAGACATTTTTTCTCAATAACTTTTTAAGACTTCTTTATGATGTTTGATAGTTATCTCCATTTTTTTTTTAATTCACGAATCCAAAACTTGCCTTATAGTACCTATAATCGCAAGTAAAAATCGAGGTTTAAAAGTAAAGAATCTACTACCGATATTTATTATGTGATACATCGACGCTATTCAGTAAAATAAAAACAAGCGCAGGTCATAATACTGGAGCCTAAGAGTAGCGTTGCCATACGCCGGGTTTTCCCGGACATGCTTCATGATTGGTTCTTTGATGGTCCATTCCTAAATATAGATCTAGTTTCTCCATTTAGCCCTACCTTTCCAAGATCTTCCTCAACCTTAGATTATTTTTTGGTCTCTACATCTTTGGCAGATGCTCATCCTCCAGTTTGTTCTACCTTTCCCACAATAGCTGACCATTTCGCAATTTCGCTTGAATTTAATTTTACGGACTTTATATCGGGTTTTTCAATAAGAGCGCTACAAAAGTTTTTTTTAAATAAAACAAAAATGGTTTTGGTTATCAATGAAATTCTTTATTCCTGTGAAAGTACGATGCCATTATGTATGGAACTCGATTTCTTTTCCATGGCCCCAACGGGCACGCTAGCAGAAGTCCAGACGCTGAACCCAATTTTCGACGGTTTTCAAGCATAAATCGGCCGATACTGCTGCAATTTCACGTTCGATATTCGTACGAATATTGTTGGAATAGACCATAGACTTGACGTAGCCCCACAGGAAATAGTTTAACGGCGTTAAATCGCACGACCGAGGCGGCCAAGCGACTGGACCATTTCGTGAGATAACACGTTCTGCAAACTTGGTTTCCAATAAATCGATTGTGACATTCGCTGTGTAGCTTGTGGTGCCGTCCTGTTCGAACCACATGTCCTCCAAGTCCATATCATCCAATTGGGGCCAAAAATATTCGGTTATCATTGAACGGTAGCGATCCCCATTCACAGTAACGTGGCGTTCTTGATCATCACGGAAGCAGTACGGCCCAATGACGCCGCCGGCCCATAAACCACACCAAACCGTAATTTTTTCGGGATGCGATGATGACTCATGGAGTACGTGTGGATTGCTACCTGACCAATACCGCATATTTTGTTTATTGACGAAGCCATTCAGCCAGAAATGAGCCTCATCGCTGAAGATGATTTTTCAATGAAAATCCGAATCATTTTCAAGTTGTTGCTCAGCCCAATTCACGAACATATGACGCTTCTGGTGGTCAAGCGGCTTCAGTTCTTGCGTCAATTTCATCTTGTAAGGATGTAGGCCAAGATCTTTTCGCAAAATTCGCCACAACGACGTCACAGAGATGCCCAACGCTTGAGAACGACGTGTGAGAGACACATTTGGGCCTTCTGCAACTGAAGCCTCAGCGGCAACAATATTCTCGACACTACGGGCACTTCTTTGTCTAACTGGCACGGGAACATTTTGTACTGTGACTGTGGATTCAAATTTTTCCACTAGACGCTCAATTGTTGACCTGCTAGGACGATTATGACGACCATAAATTCGACGTAGCGCTTTTAACGTTGGGCCACTGACTCCGAATTTCGGTAGTAAATTTTAAGAATTTCGACTCGTTGTTGGCTCGTATATCTTTCATGAAATGGCAAACCTTACTGAAGAGAAATGTCAAAAAAATGGCAAGAAATATGGCGTCGTTTGCTGTCCCTGTCGCTCTACTTTTGTGGCGTCCCTGTTGAAAGTTTTAAAAACACAAATTGGGAACATTGATAATGCTATCTCTCACATTGACACGATATTCGAAAAGATGGTCTCAATAATAACGGTATCTTATATTCTGAGAACACACCAACTTTCGATTTAAGTCTAACTAATGATGTTGAGTAAGAGTTTCGGAATTCTGTCCAACTCAAACAAGCCAACCCTTAAAAACATTTTCTATTTTGACCAATACATTAAATTTGAATGAATTACCTTTTACTCCGCCAAATAATATTAACAGTTTAAGACTTAACCTTAACAACAAAAAATCGGCAGGAATTGATGAAATATCAAATTTTGTTTTAAGAAAATGTCCCTACTCCCTTGATATAGCCTTGACATCTTTGTTTAACCATTAACTTACGATTTTGGAATCTGGTTTTCAATTTCTCCAACCGTCACTAAGAAATTGGAGAACTTTGAAAGAAAAATTCTAAGATTCTACGAAATGGTTCTCAAACAAAATTTTATATAAAACAACAAAAGTTTCACCTTTAATAACTTATCAGATCGAAAATTTGTTAAAAAGACTACAAAAGTCTTGTTCACATTCTAACCCTTTAGTTAAAGGCGTATTTGTCTCAAATATCAATGTCAGTATCGATGATATATATATTACCTTTCCCCGTTTAATTTTCTGCATAGTGCATCCGTCCCACATCTAAAATCGGAAACTGATACAAATATGATGGTACCATTTTACGGCAAGGCATCGCCTGCCAATCTAAGAGGTTAAATATATTTTTGACTCCAAGAACATGTACAACCCGACGTTAAATTTATTTATCTGTTTTTATTCATATAGTAATATATAATTCAATAAGGAGATGAAAGAAATTGCCAACGTTTATATGTACTTATATACACTTGATGGATGTTAGTCGCGGCATGGTTCATATGGTGCATATGTACCTGATATTCTCTGAGTCCTTTTTTACTTGTGATTATAGGGACTATAAGGCAAGTTATGCATTTGTAAAAAAAAAAAAAAAATCTAACAATCAAACATGACATTACGATGATAGAGAAGTGAGAAGTAAAAAAAAGTGGATCCGGAAATTCCATCCGTCTGTCTGTCTGTCTGTCCGTATCGATTCCTACAGCGTAAACAGTTGAGCTGATTTGATTCAAACTTGGTATATAGTATTTTTAGAGTACTCTACCCGACTGTTTTTCGAATTGGCATTCTAGCTCCAAAACTAACGGTACCTGCCATATAATTTTTAATGAAAAACTTATATTTCTCGAAAACGGCTGCTACGATTTTGATAAAACTTTTTGAATGGTGTTTTCTATGCAAACTCTATCTTTTAGTTTTAATGGATTTTTCAGAAAAAGTTTTATAACGGTACCTCCCACATGACCGGTTTTTTGAGAATCAGACTTTCTCGTTAACTAACTGACGGATTTTGATGAAATTTTCAAAATATGTAGTGTTTTATGATGTAAATAATATCGCTTTTTAATATTTTATTTAATTATTATTATTATTTTCAAAAACATCTTTTTTTGATTTTGAATATTTTTTGAAAAAAACTTATTTTGTTTTTTGAATATTTTGAAAACGAATCTATAGATTTTTTTTTAATTTTTCTCCTAGTACAAACTATAGATTTCTTTTAATTGACATACTCAAAAAAAATTTTAAATATGTTCTCGAAAAGTTTTTCAGAAAAAAAAACATTTTTTTTGAAAAAACTGGTCGAGAAAAATTCATAAAATAGAAAACAGTTAAAGAAATAAGATGGCTTACAAACATTTTTTCCAAAAAACGTTATAAATAGTGTTTTTTTGATTTTATAAAAAATTTATTTGTTTAATAATTTCCCCAAAATTTTATTTTATGTTGCTCGGCTAAGCCCTCGCCATACTGTCAAATAAAAGTAGGTGACAACCAACATACATACCTACGTATTTTAAAGCATTTCATCATCATAAAAGCACACAGAATAAATAAGGAAGCCTATGATAAACACACAAAAACAAAAATGCAAAAATTTCAATCAAGAAAACAAAAGTTTACACCTGCCTATAAATAAACAAACCCACTGTATTAACTTTTAATTTTGTCTATACCCACTCGCTTAACGGTAGTTGGAATGTGTATTTTAATTTTAGTATACCTACGTTCCTTCCAACCTTATTATACCTAATATCCTTAATAAATTCAATTAATGTCTATCTACACGATCCATCAGACATAATTAAGCTATTTTAATTAATTTGATTTCGAAAAGTAATTTTTTTTATTGGGACCTGTATAGGTTCCTATACCTAGCATTATTGCCTTTCCGCCGATTCCCACGAATCTTTAATCAAATAATAAAATTTTTCCATACCAAAGTGAAAATTAAACTGAAAAAAGTCCTTTATATCTTTCTAACGGGTGATTTTTTTGAGGTTAGGATTTTCATGCATTAGTATTTGACAGATCACGCGGGATTTCAGACATGGTGTCAAAGAGAAAGATGCTCAGTATGCTTTGACATTTCATCATGAATAGACTTACAACGTCGAATTTTCTGTGAATGGGCCCTAGAAAAGTTGGCAGAAAATCCGCTTTTTTATCGACAAATTTTGTTCAGCGATGAGGCTCATTTCTGGTTGAATGGCTACGTAAATAAGCAAAATTGCCGCATTTGGAGTGAAGAGCAACCAGAAGCCGTTCAAGAACTGCCCATGCATCCCGAAAAATTCACTGTTTGGTGTGGTTTGTACGCTGGTGGAATCATTGGACCGTATTTTTTCAAAGATGCTGTTGGACGCAACGTTACGGTGAATGGCGATCGCTATCGTTCGATGCTAACAAACTTTTTGTTGCCAAAAATGGAAGAACTGAACTTGGTTGACATGTGGTTTCAACAAGATGGCGCTACATGCCACACAGCTGGCGATTCTATGGCCATTTTGAGGGAAAACTTCGGAGAACAATTCATCTCAAGAAATGGACCGGTAAGTTGGCCACCAAGATCATGCGATTTGACGCCTTTAGACTATTTTTTGTGGGGCTACGTCAAGTCTAAAGTCTACAGAAATAAGCCAGCAACTATTCCAGCTTTGGAAGACAACATTTCCGAAGAAATTCGGGCTATTCCGGCCGAAATGCTCGAAAAAGTTGCCCAAAATTGGACTTTCCGAATGGACCACCTAAGACGCAGCCGCGGTCAACATTTAAATGAATTTATCTTCAAAAAGTAAATGTCATGGACCAATCTAACGTTTCAAATAAAGAACCGATGAGATTTTGCAAATTTTATGCGTTTTTTTTTTTTTAAAGTTCTAACCTCAAAAAAATCACCCGTTATTAGCAAATTATATTATAAACAGTAAACAGCAAGTGGGAAGATAATACACTAAAAAAAACTGCAAAAGCTAACAATCCTATATATTTATGTTTTTATCCCTTTGTCGAGCTTCAAATCACAACGATTCTAAAGAAGTTGCACGTCAAAAAAATATTAAAATCAAATCTTTGTCAAAAAGACGCCGGCACTTAAAAAGTATTAGCACATAGGAGCAAGTACGTGCGACCCAGTTGTGCCTTTTATTTTACTTGCGATTATAGGGACTATAAGGCAAGTTTAGTATTCGTGAATATAAAAAAATTTGAGATAACAATGAAACATGACATTACGATCAGAGAAGTCTAAAAAAAATGATCCAGAAAAAAATGTCTGTCTGTCTATCTGTCTGTCGGTATGAATATTTTGACATTCCCCAGAGGGGAAAGTGAAATTTTATTTTTAGGCCTAAAAATAACGGTACCTGCCATACCGTTTAGGAAAAGCTTATTTTTCTCAAAAACCCCTCCAACGATTTTGATGAACATTTTTGAGATATTTTTTGTTAGTATTGGCTATCATTTGATTAGAACCAAATTTATGGGAAAATTCTATTAACGGTACCTTTCATATTACGTTTTTTGTTTATTTTTGGGCTCTCTCGGTAGCGGCTCTTTGGATTTCTGTCAAATTTTATATTTAAATTTAATGTAACAACTTTTTTTCTAATTAAAATTAATTTTTGATTTTTTTTTTTTGAAAAATCAATATTTTTAAAACTAATCAAAAAAAAACATTTTAAATTTTATAACCACATGTATATAAATAAACTCTAAAAAACTGCATACCAAAATTTCAAAAACAAATTTTTTTTCAAAAAACTAAAAATAAAAAACAGGATTTTGTCAAGACCGGTCCTACAATTTTCGAAATACATTTTTCATAAATTTTTTGTTATTTAAGACGTGTGATGGCGTACTTCATTTTTACTAAAATCCGTTAAGTATTGTATAGTCGTATAGTCGTGCCCATTTTTTTTCTTAGTATAAGTTTTTTTATTTGTAGTTTTAAGTATATTTATAATAATTAGTTTGTAAGCGCTCCAGAAGCTCAGCTAAAGTTGTATGCCGATAGCAAACATACAAATATATTAGAAATTTATTTTATTTCATTCATCATTGAAATTTATTAATAAATTTAAGTTGTAAACTTATTATTGTTAAGCCAGAAATACCTTTAAAAGTCGGCCAAAGTACTTAGACGTAAGGTAAACAATTTTATTGATTTTTTGAATGTCTTAATAAAAATATTGAATTGAATTGATAGCATTAAGTTGCATTTAAAATGTGCTTTACAGTTTTTACTCAAAATCAATTTTGTTTAAATGTCGAAATTGCAAATTCCCGTTACAACTTTATTTCATATTAAAATTGTGCGGACTTGGCATTTTTGTCAATTAATTTAACCTTAAAGGATTCACAACATTCTAAGGACATTGGCATATGCGAATAACCAACTTAACGTCAGCCTAATTGAAGATCAAATCAATCGAACAAATGCTTGGTTCTTATGGCTTAAATGGTCTAAAATGTATTTAATATCCAATTCATCCAATATATTAATTTAGAAAAAAATCCTCACTTACTTTCAAGTTTTCCAAGACCACACTGCAAATGGTAGTTGGGACTGCTTCTCGGATATCAATTATGATATCGTGATAGGCCGAGTCCTTTATTCGAATAGCATGTCCGGGCCCGAGATTGACACACAAGATCATAACGTTTATAATGATAGTCCTTATTAGCATGGCTCGACAAAAATCCATATTGTTGTTGCTAAATTATTACGTTTTCCTTTAATTTTGTCTAATTGACGGCAAAATACTTTAAACAAATCGTTAAACGCGTTTTCACAAATGTTATATTTGATGCGAATCAGTTAATTTCAACTCTCTATTTCACACAATTTTATTCCGCAATTTTCAAATGCGTTGTCATCAATGTTTTTTTAAACAACAAATGCACAGATCAGCAAATGCATTTTCGTCGTATTTAATTTTAAATGTCAAACCGATTTTTTTTTTTTTATTTATTATTCAAAAACATTTTTTTTTAAAGAAGTAAAAAGGGTTATATGAAACACACGTTCTGTATATTGTTATCTTCACTTCGGTAATAATATTCACTCAATTGGAACCAAACTATCCCACATAAGTGCTTTCCCCATTTCAACTGTCAGTACACAATTGCTTATATGGGGTTTAAAAGTAGACCGAAACTTCAAATGAGTTTAGAGCGCACGACTTAACTCTTCACTGCTCACTCATTAACTAAAACTGAAACTGAAACTGAAACTGATGAAATGAATTGAAATTGATATATTGGAGAAATGTGTTGTATATTCACTTCCCTACGTTCGAACTTCTAACATCGAACAAAATGAACATTAAAAAAATAACACTCAAACACGAGTTGGACTTTTGGTACTAGTATAGTAGTGAACAATGAATATTATAGAAATCAGGGATGAAAATGCTGAGCTGAGAAAGTGTAATAAGTTAATTAAAGTAGATTTGAAAAATTTTATTAAATTTTATTTAATAATTCAGAACGCAAATTTAACATTCATTTATTCGTATAACATAGGCTGCTTATTAAAGAATACGTTTGACATATTAAGACAACATTTTTTGCGATTATAGGCAAGTTATTGATTCGTGCAAAGAAAAAAACTAACAATCAAACATTACACTACGATGATAGAGAAATCGAAAAGAGTGGGTCCGGAAATTCTGTCCGTCTGTCTGTCTGTTTGTCTGTTCGCACCTCTACAGCCTAAACGGATGGGGGGATTTGCTTCAAACTTGGTGTTTACTATTTATTTGGTAGTATCTCGAGGTCGAAAAATAACGGTACCTGCTATACAATCTTTAACAAAAAGTTTGATTTTCTCGAAAACGGCTCTATCGATTTTTGATAAAACTTTCAGGGTGCTATTTTCTTACAACGGTACATCTTTCAGTTAGAAACTCATCTCTAAAGTTTGGTCAGAAGAACGTATGGCAGAACTCGGCGAGCTGTCACTGGAGCGTTTGCTAACATTTAGGCTGAAGCGGCTAGGATGGGACTAGCAGTCAATGAGGCCAAAATGAAGTACCTGCTGTCCACAAAGAGGACACACCAAACCGGCGGATTGGACAAAATATCACAATAGACAGGTCGGATCCGCTATCACATCTGACAACAAAATCTCGTCAGAAATTAAGCAAAAAATACTCTTGCCAATCGCTGTTTCTATGGGCTGGGAAAGCAATTGAATAGTAAAACACTCAAGTGGAGGGCGACCTCAACCAACTTGCAGTGCGAAACTGGAGGCAGCTAGCCAAAGACCGAGCTGGCTGGAGGGGCATGTTGGTTGAGGCCCAGGTTCGTCCCAAACTGTAGCGCGCCCTAAGAAAGTAAGTAAGTAAGCTTAGCCGATTACAATCAAATTTTATATTCAGGAAGATGAAGATAAAAACCGTTCTTTCGATTAAAAAAAAATACACTTATTCACATTTTTTAAAGGAATAAAACGGCGTTTAAATTTTGAAAACTATTTTACGTTCTTTTTTCAAACAATCAAAAGTCAGAAATATCGAATAAAAACCTTGAAATTCCTTTAATATTTTTCAAATTTTATTCGAAGCTTTGACCACACATAAAAGCAAACGTGCGATCCAGTCGTGCAATTATTTATTTTATTTTTTTAGCACCATCCAAACGATTTTTGCTACCATCATAATTTTGATTGAAGACAGTGGGGCCAGTGGGGGTGTTAGAAAAAATAAGAAAGAATGTAAAAGGGTGTACAATTTTCTTTTTTTTTAGTTCTTCAGACGAGGTGAAAATCTTATTACATTTTCGAAGGAAACCTATGGTGTATAAGTTCATCCCACACATCCCTTGAATTGAACTAAGAGATATTTGATTTTTTCGATTCAAGTGCCACTCACGGATAGTGGCATTTTAAATTCGTTTCTATAGTCGCTCTACTTCTCAAGGCAATTTATTATTCTGTTATTGTCATTTGTTATCCCTTCGCGAAAGTGTTCTAGGTAGTTGAAAATGAATGTTTCAATAGTTAAATCTAATAAGGTAAAAGATAAATTGTGTGTTGATGGATATATGTGTACAGCTAAAGATACAAAAATAGCAGTCCTTTCACAGGTATTGTCGATGGTTTCTTCTTTTCGATTCTGGATTCCAAAATTGTTGAATTGGAAATATTTTAAGGAAATATGAACATATTAAAAGGGACGCAGTAAATACAGCACTGACGAAGAGCGAAAACTAATTCTGTCGCTGCGAAGAGAGGGCAAATCATATAAGGAAATACAGCGTATTTTTTGCTGTTTGGCAAAAACGCTTTAAAATATGTTGGAAGGCCAGAAAGAAGAGGTACCAAAAAAATCAACGCCTCAAGACGTTAAGAGGATTGTGCGATTATCTAAGCTTAATCTGTCTATAAGTGAAAAAGCTGTTACTCACTAAAAAAACATAGGGAGAAGAGAATGCAGCTGGCAAGAAACTTTGTGGGGCTTCCTCCCGAAAAATGGCGTAAAGTTTTATGGACAGATGAATCCAAAGTTGTTTCCTATGTGAGACGTCCCCCAAAAACTTAACTTCAAACACAGTATACCACAAAAACGATAAAACATGATGGATCAAAAATCATGGTATGAGGGTGTTTTTCTTTTTACGGTGTTGATCCAATATCGACTGCATAATGGAAAAAAATCTGTACGTGGACAACTTGCAAAATGTGATGTTACCCTACAGCCAAGAAGAAATGCCGCTCCGATGGGTATATCAACAAAACAATGACCCGAATTACACTAGTAGGAAAGCTAAGGACTGGTTACGGGTAAATAGGATTCAGGTTATGGATTGGCCGGCACATTCCCCTGAGTTGAATCCCATTGAAAATCTTTGCCTCGCCGTTGCAAAGATGTCGTTGGAAATCAACGAAACCCAACAAAATACTAAAATAATATATTTTAAGCAGTTGATTTTTGACGTTGGGTTCAATTGTTTTTCTATATATACTTTTTTCATTTGTTTTATAGCCAACAGTCAAAATAATTTTAAAAATATATCAATTTTTCTTTTTCTTTTAACCAACAGCTATTTTTATGTGTTTGCAACAGTATGTTTTATTTTGAAAAGTTAAGAAAATTTAAACATTTTCATAAGCATGTGTATAAAAAAGTGAATCAAAAATTAAAAAAAGTAATTCAAAGCTTACATTTCGACCGACGCTCTCTCCTGAAAAAACAGGTGGAAAAGTTTACTGAGAGAGCATAGTGACTAGTTAATCGTCCTGAAGATATTATTTAGACCATCCCAGTTTATTTATTGCCATTGTATCTATCTGTTACCCGTTTGATTTTGCACACAGAAAAATTAAACAAAAAAACTAAAAAAAATTATATTTCAACATTACTTAAATCTGCGCATGTTTTTTTTTTTTTTTTTTTTTTACATTGAAAATTTTATTCTTTTGTAGAATTTTTGTGTATGCATAAACTACTTATATAACGGAATACTAAATCTTTTCTTAAACACAAAAACTATTTTGATTCTGGACACACTTTGTTTCGACACTTTCTTAATTTTGTAAGTGGCAGCCCTGACTTTAGTATGAATCGGCTATGGAGAAATTCACTCTTCTTAATACTTGCAACTTGCAACTTCAACTCCAAACATGCACACAAGCAGTGATGGTATATAACAATATGATGTGTTGAGGCATATTTTCCTTATATTTTGGAATAATTTTGATAATACGTTCAAACACTTGTTTTGTTTTCTTAGAAAAGAGCACTAGTTTTTTTTTTCAATTTAATCGATGTCCTGTGGGCATAAAAAAAAAAACAAAAATGTGTTTGATCAATTCAATGGCCACCCCATTTAATTAATACAAAATTCTTGTACTTGTACTTGTATAGGGTAGTTTTTCTTTCCTTCAAATTTAAAGTGTGATTTAAGTTGTTTCAGCACAAGAATAGGAAAATAGAGAACTTATTATTTTGGTCCACATTATGGATTTTGTACCTACTTGAAAAAGACTTAGGTCGTTTTCTTGTTACCGAAGATTCAAATAACATCGATTCAGATGTATTCTTATTTTAAATTCTACTTGAACTATCTAAAAGGAGTTTTCAGAGAAGAAAAAATTAAATGCATTTTATTTGCTCAAAAGTGTTAAAAGTTTGTTTGTTTTTATCAAAATTCCGGACTTGTTAATAAAATACTTTCTAAAAATTTTCTAGAAATTTTTATTTCCCTATATTTGTATCATTTTTTATAAAAATAAAAATCAAAACTTAAAAAATAAATCACCATACCGTTCTTAAAAGCTTAAAAAAAGCTTTCCTGACACTATATAAGTTGGTGCTCCTGAGCCTGGTTCAATATGCCCGTCTGCAGCTCTGCACAGTTGGAGGTCTCCTTCTACCTGGTCGCTCCATCGGAGACAAGGTCTCCCCTTGCTTCTTATTTCGTTAGGTACGGCGCGTCAAAGACCTTGCGAGCTGGAGCGTCGATACACATCCACTCTTCATGGCGCAGCCATCCTATCCGTATGGCGCGTACACGTACAACTCACTTTACCACTCGTTCGTAAATTGATCGGTAACAGGACCATAAATGACGTGCAGTACTATTCTCTTGCTTATTTTTTTTCGAAAACGGTTTCAACGATTTTGATGAAAACTCTTGAGAATTTGTTTGCTGGTATTGGCTATCATTTTATGAGAACCAAATGTACGGTGCCTTTTATATAACGGTTTTTTTAATTTTTCTTTCAGATAGGCATTGAATTTAGCTATCCGATCCATACACAATAAATCCCCAAAAAAAAAAAATAACTACGCTTCCAGGAGTGGATTGAAGGACAATACATTTTTCACTCACGCACCTACACACGCTTATATCTCGTTATTTAAAAGTTCTGGCTGAATGGTTTTGCACTGTCAGATAGTGATTTTAACCAGTAATCATAAAAACAACAACATTTTATAATTTTGTTTGGTTATAACAGAAGAAATGATGTGAAAGTATGCATTTTTTACATTTCTTGCGAAATTTTTTCAAAGCGACATATCTCGGGAACAAATTGACATACAAACATATTTGAATGATCAAAAAATATAGGAAATTTGACGTTTTATATTAAAACATAAATACAAGTAAAATATTACCGAAGGACGTGTAAAAAAAAGTTAATGAACGATCGAAAATTTTGCAGTTTCCCCCAACTTTTTCTTTTTGCATAGGGTCCTCGAGGTCCAAAATTTGAGGTCGTCATAATCGTCCTAGCAGATCAACAATTGAGCGTCTAGTGGAAAAATTTGAATCCACAGTCACAGTACAAAATGTTCCCGTGCCAGTGAGACAAAGAAGTGCCCGTAGTGTCGAGAATATTGCTGGCGCTGAGGCTTCAGTTGCAGAAAGCCCAAATGTGTCTCTCACACGTCGTTCTCAAGCGTTGGGCATCTCTGTGACGTCGTTGTGGCGAATTTTGCGAAAAGATCTTGGCCTACATCCTTACAAGATTAAATTGACGCAAGAACTGAAGCCGCTTGACCACCAGAAGCGTCATATGTTCGTGAATTGGGCTGAGCAACAACTTGAAAATGATTCGGATTTTCATTGAAAAATCATCTTCAGCGATGAGGCTCATTTCTGGCTGAATAGCTTTGTCAATAAACAAAATATGCGGTATTGGTCAGGCAGCAATCCACACTGAGTCATCATTGCATCCCGGAAAAATTACGGTTTGGTGTGGTTTATGGGCCGGCGGCGTCATTGGGCCGTACTGCTTCCGTGATGATCAAGACCGCCACGTTACTGTGAATGGGGATCGCTACCGTTCAATGATAACCGAATATTTTTGGCCCCAATTGGATGATATGGACTTGGAGGACATGTGGTTCCAACAGGACGGCACCACAAGCTACACAGCGAATGTCACAATCGATTTATTGGAAACCAAGTTTGCAGAACGTGTTATCTCACGAAATGGTCCAGTCGCTTGGCCGCCTCGGTCGTGCGATTTAACGCCGTTAGACTATTTCCTGTGGGGCTACGTCAAGTCTATGGTCTATGCCAACAATATTCGTACGAATATCGAACTTGAAATTGCAGCAGTATCGGCCGATTTATGCTTGAAAACCGTCGTAAATTGGGTTCAGTGTCTGGACTTCTGCAAACGTGCCCGTAGTAGCCATGCAAAAGAAATCGAGTTCTATACAGAATGGCACCAAACGTACTTTCACAGGAATAAAGAATTTCATTGATATCTGTTGTTTTCCGTCCAATAATATAAAAAACACATTTTCTTTGGTAAGAGATGAGTGAGAAGTACCTATAACGAGGCCAAAAAGATGCAAATATATCTGCCGACTATAATACGCTGCTTGATCAGAAACTTTAGGGTGTGTCATATTTTCTGACTGACAATCCAAAGACATTGTCAACAAATCATCTCTTTCCTCTTTCAATAGGGCGAAAAATGCTTTCCCTCGCATCTTATGAGTCCTAAGTTTCGTCCTCAACTGCACTTTGTTTTCATTTTCTCGTTCAGTTTTTAAAAGTTCCTTTAGTTGAAGGCATGTCGAACAAACATCCGATGAAGGGGCTTTAAATCCAAGATTAAAGCATATGTGGAAAACCATACGATAAAAACTCAACTTAGCTAGATTGAGTTGATGACTCTGATTAAAACCTTCCGACATTTTATTGATGGAAAGATCTGCAGGTAGGTACTGTCGTTTTGCTGTCCTGCTACGACAATAATGTACCTCAATGGTCTTATACTGTTTGATAAAATTAATAATAATTTCCTTAGTTTCTTCCAGTTTAAAGATTTACCGATGGGACAGGTGATTCGATTGATTCCATGTTTAATTAAATTATTATTCACTTTCTTGTACTTTCACAAATAATAAATTGCATCCGAACTCAACAACACAATAGATTGAACTAAAAACAATAAATTCATGCATAGTAGTTTGCCAGTACATGATTGATTTTCGCGCCAAATTTGGAATTTTTTTTTTTTTTTTTATAATTAGCCCGCACTAAAGGGATTTTGACTACCCTTATAATGTTTAATTAAACACAGCGAGGGCTTTAGGAAAATAGGGAAGGATGTGAAAGGAGGTAACGATGCAAATTTATTTTAAAGTTCTGCACTTCAAAGAGGGGGGGGGGGAGAGGGAACCGAGTATGGCAAGGCATTCCACATTCGCGTGGTACGACTAAAGAAAGAATCCCTGTACTTGACAGTACGTCCGAAGTTGGGCTGAAGGGTATATTGATGGGCATTCCTTGCAGTGCGAGTATTACGGTTGAATCGTTTCAGGGGAGGAATGCAACTGGCTATTTCGGTAGAGCATTGTTTGTGGAAGTAGCGATAAAATAATGAATGAATAGCAGGGGACATTACGTCTGTGCTCCAGAGATGTAAATGTTTCTGTTATTGTTCGATCGCCTATCATTTTTAAAGCTCTTTTTTGTATTCTATCTAGAAAACTCAAGTGGGTTACAGGAGCACCTGCCCAAATGTCGGAATTATACTCAAGTTTAGGGCGAATATATGCTTTATATACTGTAGCCAGATCAGACGGGGTGAAGAATTTCTTGCATCTTCGAAGGAAACCTAAACATTTCGCAGCATTTATGGCAACGTCAAATATGTGGTCATTCCACAGAAGGTGGTCTGTAATGCACATACCGAGAACTGAGAGGTGATTAGTTTCCTCTATGCAAGTGCCACTCATGGATAGTGGCATTTGGGGTATATTTCGCTTTAACGACAAAAGACAACATTGGATTTTCGAAGGTTTCTTATTCCCCATTGTACAATGCTGTCTAGATCAGAATTTAATGAACTTATCATACGCTGCCGTTCCAGTTCCACATCCGAAGAACGGGGATGTGAATCAGAAAACGAATATGAGAAGCTGAGAAAGTACTGTCGTCAGCAAAACAATTGATAGGATTACTTGTTTCAGATAATAAGTCGTTGATAAAAAATAAGGAAGAGAGTCGGAGACAAAACAGAGCCCTGGGGCACGCCAGCATTTATTATGTGAGAATCAGATTTGAATCCGTCCAATACAACTTGTATTGACCGTTTCGAAAGGTAATTACTAATCCAACGAAGAAGAGATGCGTCTAAAAGAGCTTGATGCCAAACTCTATCAAATGCTTTAGAAATATCAATTATTTTGCTTTCCCCAAAACGATGGAGAGATTGGTTCCACTTTTCGGTGAGAAATACCATCAAATCACCAGTGGACCTGTTGCTACGAAAGCCGTACTGCCGGTCATTAAGAAGCTTTCGGTCCTCCCTCAAGATACTTCTTTAGCTGAAAGTTAATCAGCGTTTCCATGACCTTGGAAAGAAGGCACGTAAGTGCAATTGATCGATAGTTTGAGGGAGAAGAAGATGTTTTCCATCCACTCGGAAAGAGACCAGAGGAATAGGACAGATGGAAAAGCTTACGCAATGGTTTTGCCAGCGTTCAGAACAATAGCGGGGATATTATCCGGGCCAGCGCAAATTTTGTTCAGCGATGAGGCTCATTTCTGGTTGAATGGCTACGTAAATAAGCAAAATTGCCGCATTTGGAGTGAAGAGCAACCAGAAGCCGTTCAAGAACTGCCCATGCATCCCGAAAAATGCACCGTTTGGTGTGGTTTGTACGCTGGTGGAATCATTGGACCGTATTTTTTCAAAGATGCTGTTGGACGCAACGTTACGGTGAATGGCGATCGCTATCGTTCGATGCTAACAAACTTTTTGTTGCCAAAAATGGAAGAACTGAACTTGGTTGACATGTGGTTTCAACAAGATGGCGCTACATGCCACACAGCTGGCGATTCTATGGCCATTTTGAGGGAAAACTTCGGAGAACAATTCATCTCAAGAAATGGACCGGTAAGTTGGCCACCAAGATCATGCGATTTGACGCCTTTAGATTATTTTTTGTGGGGCTACGTCAAGTCTAAAGTCTACAGAAATAAGCCAGCAACTATTCCAGCTTTGGAAGACAACATTTCCGAAGAAATTCGGGCTATTCCGGCCGAAATGCTCGAAAAAGTTGCCCAAAATTGGACTTTCCGAATGGACCACCTAAGACGCAGCCGCGGTCAACATTTAAATGAAATTATCTTCAAAAAGTAAATGTCATGGACCAATCTAACGTTTCAAATAAAGAACCGATGAGATTTTGTAAATTTTATGCGTTTTTTTTAAAAAAAAATTCTCAAGCTCTTAAAAAATCACCCGTTAGATCTGGAGTTAAACTGCATCGTTAATTAATTTTTTTGGAAAAGTGGAATACGTGTTGTTTTTGTATATTAGACCTTCTTGTTCTATCTGGGTAGCAATATAATAATCCGTGAAATATTTAAGAAAGTATTTTTAATAATATTTTTAAGAATATTTATTTTTAATCAAAGATTTCTTGGTCAACGTCAACATGCCATGGCTCGCAGAACTTCTCCACCAGCATCAGTAGGAAACAAATGAAGAATTAATACAAGGATTAACATAATATTCCCTTTTCCTGGGATTGTTTCGGGTCTTTTGTTAGAAACATATTCAAGTCACCCCCTCCTTTCGTCTCTATTTTGAGACGACTGCTTGGATATTCTCAACGTAATATGAGAACATCAAAAACAGTAATACACCTTTTCTCGTTCCTTGGTATTTATATTTTCACATTTAGCTTCTGCAAAAGAGTACCTGGAGCGAATGTACCCACTTCAGAAACAATTACGTGCTATTTTTTACCTGTAGGGTCTTAATTCTTTAACTGGCTTTTTTTTGTTTTGTTTTTGTTATTCCGCAGAGCTATGGTTATAGGTTAGATACAAAAAAAAAAAAAAGGATTTCATTCAAAAGATACTCACTATGATTTTTTCCACATAACCAACCTGTGGCTATGTAAGCACCTGTTTTTAAGCCACATGCTGTTCCAGTGGATAAACATAGTTAAGTTGTTGTTGTGTGACAAATTTTCGGATATTGTACCGTACCCGAGCGTACATGTGATGATAGTACCTCTACCTGGCTACCACTACCTCGGTCGAGGGTGCATCTCGATTTGGTAGTC
Organism: Platycheirus rosarum; assembly: GCA_963971375.1. NCBI lineage: Eukaryota > Metazoa > Arthropoda > Insecta > Diptera > Syrphidae > Platycheirus > Platycheirus rosarum. Next base: position 3,365,708 of record OZ020511.1, read on the forward strand.
GGATACATATACATACGTAGACAGGTGCCTATTTATTTATTCCGAGGATGCGGCTTCCGGTGTCTTACTCAGTAAGGGATCACGTTCGAATCAACTATATTAAAACGAACAAAGGCTTGCGCAGGGCGTCCTATGGTATTAAATAGTTATTTCCAATAGAGTTGTCATTTGAAGATTATCTTAATATTAAGAGGATTCCCTGGAATAAAACATGTCAATTGATGGCACTACAATGTAAAACCATTGTTGAACTCTTATCTATACATTTTCCTCCTATGACTACCTTTTTAGCTCTTTTATATTATTTTACAAAATAAGGATAAAGAATTAATGTAGGTAATATTCCATACTTTCTGAGGCTGTTGAAAGACACTTGGACATTAGTACCTAACGGAATTATTTATTTATTTATTTATCATGTAGGATAAAATAATTGGTTACATTTTCTGAATTTATAGCTAGAGATATAGGATTAATAATTTCCTTTACAACTATGATTTGGCAATGATACAATGAGATTTTGATTTCATAAATAATATTGGTTTTTTTTTTCAAGGGAAAGCTACAAGTCAGATCCCTTATATAACACTTATATCTAATATTGCAATAATCCCAGCCCAACTAACAATTAAGCTTTTTTTTTTTAATTTGGCAAGCAATTGCTTGCATAGTGCTTGTATAAAAGGCAAACTTTCGCAAGCCACACATTCCAAACCTTAACATTTAAAAAAATAGCTGTTATAAGGCCTTAAAAAGTGAGTTTAGTGAGCTCTATACAAGGCTTGTAGATAAAAGTTCAAAATGGCCTGAAAATTACACAAATAATTACTGCTATAAGGCTTTCCACGAGAAGTCAATGCAAACAGCTTTTGTAAGGCTTGCCTATAAAGGCCTTTTACAAACTGAATTAATTTGCTAATATCAAGTTCTCATAAATAAAATCAGTTGTAAATAAAATACAACTGAATATTGTAAAACAGAAAAGAAGTGCTAAAAGAAATTATTTCTTAAGTTCACAGAAAGAAAAAATCAAATGCTAACGTGAAGTATATGGTTTTAAAGAATTTACTTTTGAATTTATTTTTCTCAAATGACAATTTAGCTTGATGTGTAAAACCCAATTGTTTGGTTTTTTTAAGTATTAAATTGTATAATGAGCCACACAATTTCAACTCTGACAATTATTAAAACAATAGATGATATAAGGCCTTTTAAAGTTAGTTTGGAAAGCTCTATACAAGCCTTGTATACAGTTTAAAAATGGCCTGTATAAGGTCTTCCAAAGATCTTTACTAAAAATTAAAATGCAAAGAACTTGTGTAAGGCTTGCCTAAAAAGGCCTTATATAAACTAAAATAATATTTGTTTTGTCGATATTTGATGTTAATTGTTAATTGGTGTTGAGGTAGAGTACTGGAGGGGTACGAGAAGAACTCGAGTTTAAAACTTAGGTAAGTAAAAACTTTTTCACTTTTATAATTAAAATAAAATTTCAGTCGTTACAGTATGCAATAGAAAAGTCAGTAAGGCAACTCCTTGAGAAGAAATATAGCTAAAAACGCAATACAATTAATGAAATTAAAAGTCAAAACTTTAAAACAAAACAAAAATAATGCAAGTTTTGTTTAAACAAATCCTAAATCTGCTTTTTTGTGCTAAAAAAAAATACTTTTTTCCCTTAAAAACAAAATATTGTAGGCTAACAAGTACTTTTTGTTCGTTGCAATATAAAATAGCCCCTATATTAATATAAGGCATGATATTAGCAAAGCTGTCATTAAATGGCTTGGGTAAGGCCTTTTTATAACATCCAGAGCAGGCTATTAGCATTGGCTTGCTGAGACAAGCTAATAAAATTTCATGAAAAGCTATTTGCTGCTATAAGACCATTCAACAAAGGTCTTATAGCAGTAAAATAGCTTGTGTAATGTACGCCAAAATTACTTGTATAAGGCATTTTAATGTAACTATAGCAGTAAGAAAATAGCTTGTTTAGAATACGTTTAATTATTTGATTTATTTATAGAAAACAATCGCATATAGCTATTCGTGTTGTCTAAAACTTAATTTGATAATAGTAATTATTTTATTAATTCATTATCAGACAAATTACATTTATTATAGAACTTTTGCGTAGATTTTTCTATAATTATATCTAAAAAGGTTGATATTAGCTAGTTGGTGAAGCCGGCGAGTAGAAAAATGTCATTGCAAACCAAGCATCATTTTTAAAATTTTATTTTGGCATATTTGAAATTTGTTTTTGTGCGATTTCAAACGATTTTACCATCTTACCAAACAGGAGCACCGTAAAGCAGTATGGCTTGAAAAATTGTTTTGTATAAAATTTCAGTTTTTTTTTTCAGTTTTTTAATGATTTTTGTTTCATTAAATCTTATAACTACTTAAGTCTAGACCAAATCGCTCTAAATTAATCTATATCTTAATCTTAATTGGCTTTCAGCTTTAAACTAACTTATATTTAAATTAAAACTAGCGGGCTTTATTTTTTACCCAGAAAAAATAAAAAACTGGGTATTTTTTTTGTATAATATTAATTTGTTAGCTATGGACAGTTCAGAATTTTTTATTTATAAGAAGATATAAGATTCTTAAATAGATATCTTCGTATCTTGACAACCGCCAATACAGAGTCCTTACCCCAAGGTAGCTATCTTGGACCTCCCTTGTTTATCCTTGCCATTAATGATGTTGAAAAGATAATTCAATCATCTTCTGTCTCTCTTTATGCTGATGATGCTAAAATTTTCAAGGTGATCTCCTCTGGGCGTGATTCTCTCCTGCTTCAAAATGACTTCAATTCATTTGCCAATTATTGCAGTAAGAATTTTTTTGAACTTAACATTGCCAAATGCGAGCTAATTACGTTTTCTCGAAAAACTAAGAGGCCTCCACTCAGATCTTATCTTATCTTCAGAACCTTTCCATTAACTACGTACAGGTTATCCGCGATTTAGGCGTCCTCTGTAACTGTGATGTGAATTTTCGCTCTCATATCAACAATGCTATATCAAGAGCTAACTCCGCCATTGGTTTTATCAAAAGGTGGTCCAAAGAGTTTCGGAACCCATTTCTAACCAAATCCCTTTATATTTTCTATGTTCGTCCTCTCCTTGAGTATGCATCGCGGTTCATGTCTCTAGAATTGAAAGCGTTCAACGCTGATTCTTTTAATTCAGTAAACTCATTGGTCGATAACTCCTTATTTCATCCATAGGTTTACCCGGTTTTGGGACTGTTATTACCTTACTTTGCTGCAATGTATAGAACATTCTGTAGGTTAAGAGGAGGTATACTTGTGCCTCTTTTCTTAATTATTTCGGAAACTTTCTAGAACGGTTTGCTTGCCTTATCAAGTTTGGATAAAAGGTTTTTCCAAAGACAGTTTTTGAAGTGTGTGATTTCTTTGGTGATTAGGATGCGCCTTAGACTTCGTTGAAAGGTCTTCAAGCCATAGCTTCCGTTCTAACAAAGCCAACCCTACAGAGGAAAATTGGAAAAAAGCACAAACTAGCAAGGGACTCATGCAACTCCGCTATTGAAAGAACCAAATGTTTGCATAACCAAAAATTACGGCAAACAATTCTGCAATGTCTCAAAAGCAGAACAGATTTTTGGTCATTTGCAAAACAATATTAAAAAAATTCCTCAACATCTTCGGTTCCAAAGCTCATCGCTAATGACAAGCCTTTTGTCTATTCTTCAGATAAAGCAAACTTGCTCCCAGCCCTTTTACTGCCTCACAGCAACGTTGCCCCTTCTGTATTTGAGAATGTAAATTTTTCCATGGGACAGATTTTTTTCAGCACTCGTACAGTAGCAAGAGTTCTCAAAGATCTCGATATACACAAATCCGCTGGTCCGGATCGTATACCCCCGATTCTTCTGAAGAGGTGTTCTTCCACACTGGCAAGGCCACTGCGTAAACTTTCCCATCGCTCCTACTCTTATGGATTCTTTTTTAGAAGATGGAAAAGAGCATTTGTCCAGCCTGTCCCTAAGAAAGGTGACCCATCCTCACCCTCCTCCTACGACCCATAGCACTTACGTCCCTTCTTTCTAAGGTCATGGAAATGCTGATTAACCGCTAGTTTAAGGAATACCTCGAAGCCCGAAAGCTTTTCCATGGCCGTCAGAGTGGCTTTGGCAATAATCATTTCACTGGTGATCTGATGGCATATCTCTACGAACAGTGGAACAAATCCTTGCATCGCTTTGGTAAAAGTAAGATTATTGCTCTTGATATCCCGAAGCCATTTGATGGAGTTTGGCATGAAGCTCTCTTATCGAAAATGTGTGTGTGATTAAAAGCTATCTTCTGGACCGTTCAATACAACTTGAATTGGACGGATTCAAGTCTGATTCCCACCAAATATATGCTGGTGTGCCCCAGGGCTCCATTCTGTCTCCGACTCTTTTCCTCATTTTTATGAATGAACTTCTGTCTGTTAATTCTTATCCACGTAACTGTTTTGCTGACGTTTAGTGATTCATGTCCTTCACCTTCGGACGTGCAATTGCTACGATACCGTATGCTAAGCTCATTTAACTCCGATTTATACAGCATTGTCAAATGGGGTAATAGGAATCGTGTAGAGTTTAATGCTTCGAAAATTCAATGCTGTCATCTGTCGTTAAAGCTAAACATAACACAGCTCAAGATTTAATCATATTTAATATAGACAATCCACTGTAACCTACCCATGTTCTCATCTGAAAAATCGGAACAGCTATTACACCTTCGGTTGTCCTCCATAACTTCCAAAGGGACTTAATACACTTCTGCAGGGAACCTAAAATCTTCTCTCAATCATAACATTGCCTAATATATAAATACATCTATACTTTTTAAATATATTTTTTTTTCCATTTCTCATTTTACCTTAAGTTGAAACTCACTGTTAACTCATAAGTTATGGTATCCTTAAGTGTAAGGCCGTCAAGTAGCAAACAAATAAAAAAATAAATTTTCCTTGGGCGTCACTCCAATGGCTATAGGTACTTATTTTGTTTTCCAAAAAATTCTTTAATTTGCTTTGTAGGATTTCCATGCGCCAATACTTCAAAATCAATGTTCCAATTAATTATAAATTATAGGATTTAATGATATAAAAAACCATCATGTTTTTATATCATTAAATCCTATAAGTAAGGTATTTCAAAATAAATCCATTTGTTTTTAATTAAAAAGAATATTCAATAAGACTATTTTCGTCAAAAGAAAAATAATCAGCTTGAAGGAAAATTCGTCAACAACTTCCTACGATTGAACTTTAATCTTAACATTTTTCAGCTTACAATAATAATTGGTAAGTTGGAAAATTTCATATTCGTAGAACAAACTTATTCATATGCCACAAACAAAAAAAAATAATTAGGACTGAAATGATATTCCTTTGAGACCTATAACCAGGTATTTATTGAAACATCGGAGGAATTCCTGGTTGAATTGTGTGTTTTGAAGAAATGTGCATTATCTCGGTATCTTGGCCAATATACTTATATGAAAGGAATATCTTGATAATTAAGGAATAAATTACCACGAAAGAGAGGAAGCTGGAAGAAGGAGGAAACATTCTGTTTATTTGTATGTGAAACCTTAATTTCCCTGTTTAAGTCGCCGAAATCATTTTGGTCTAATTAAGTAACGAATTACCCAGAATTAAATATACAAAGATATAAGAATCTTCATCATACAAAATGCTGTATGGCACGTGGCGCGTTATAGCCACATATGACATCCGTTGTGATTCAAATGATTTATTATGGAATGAATTAATTTATGACATGTTAGTTTCTTATATACGAAAAAGCTGAGTATGATGTTAGTGGTGGTAAGAATATCCTTCCATATTTATTTGTGGTTAGGTAAAACATATTTTTTTTTTTTTAAATTAGGTAATTCGTATAAATACCTTTCATTTGGGTAACAGGTAGGCATGCAGGTCATTTTGCCATGTGCCTCAATTAAATAAATTGCACGACTGGATCGCACGTACTTGCTCTTATGTGCGGTCACAATTTGGAATAAAATTTGAAAACGATTAAGGGAACTTCAAAGATTATATTCGATTTTTCTGATTTTTGATTGTTTGAAAAAAGTACGTAAAATAGTTTTCAGCGGGAAAATTTAAACGCCATTTTATTTCTTTAAAAAATGTGAAAAAGTGAGATTTTTTTTTTTTCAAAATCGTTAGAGCCGTTTTTAAATAAAACGGTTATTTTTTAACTTTTTTTAAAAAATAAAAAAAAATAATTCAAGAATACAAACTTAAGCACAAAAATAACGTACATTTAAAAACAAAATTAAAAAAAAAAATTCACTTACCCTACCTACATCTTCTTGAATATCAATTTTGATTGTAATCGGATCACCAGTTCTCGAAAAATTGGAAGAAAAAAAAACCGGTCCTATGGGAGGTACCGTTTTTAGCCCACCGTATTGAATTTTTTTCACCCAAATATAATGCATATCTACATTAGCACACTGATTTTTTTTTTATAAAAATTCTTCGAGCCGTTTTCGAGAAAAATAAGCTTTTACATAACGGTTATATGACAGGTATCGTTAATTTTTGAGCTAAAAAAAAAAATTGAAAAAAATCCTCTGTAGTATGTCGAAATAACCTTAAGTTCAAAATTTGAAGACGATTGGGGCAACCGTTTAGGCTGCAGTCCAATATACATCCGAACAGACAGACAGACAGACGGACAGAATTTTGCCAGTAACTCAAATATGTTTCTCTATCATCGTAATGTCATGTTTGATTGTTATCTCAAAATTTTTAATCTGCACGAATGCATAACTTGTATTATAGTACCTATAATCGCAAGTAAAAACGGTGAAATCTGGTTAATCCAGTTAATTGTTTTTTTTTTATTATTTGTTTAAAACCAGATGGTATGTAATAAAAAATAAAAAAGGGATAATCCCCTAATTAATAATACCTAAACAGGTCAAATTTGGGAAAACCAAAAAAAAAAATATTTTCTTGGAAAAAAGTAATTTTAGGTTTTTTTTTAATTTCTCAAAAACTAAGATGTGGCTGCCGCCGAGAGGCCCAATTTTCCCAATTTTGTGAAAACCGGTATCGGTGGCCATCTCGTTTTGGGCCCATTCACCGAACGTGTGACGCGCTTGATGGTCGTTCGGCTTAAATTCTTGCACGAGTTGTATTTTGTAAGCCTGCCTTCCGCAAAATCTTCCATAAAGTGAATGGGCACATCTCCAATTATTGCGCGCAATGGCGGATGAACTCATTCGGGTCTTCTTCGATACTTTGCTCTAACTAAACGAACCATTATTTTGGTAATAAATTTGCAAACTTGTTTAGGAGTAAGTCTAATCATTATGAAATGGCAAACCAAACTAAGCATATATCAAGTGACAGCTTTTAAAATACCAACTCCGAAAAAAGTATTGCCAGATTGAAAACAACACCACGTCTATTAAAATAAAAAAATATTTTTTTTTTTTAGAAAATTCTTTTATTTTCTTAATTAGTTTATGCAATAAAATTTTAAAACTTAATGCCTATCGAAGAAAAAAAATATTGAAAAACTTTTCGAAAAAATATTTAACATTTTTTTTAGTATGTCATTATAAGTAAAAAAAAAAAAAAATTTTAAATCGAAAAAAAAGTTTTTTGAAAATTGCGAAATGCAATAAAAAATTGTATTATAAATGACTTTCTGTGTGCAAAATTTTATTAAAATCAGGATAATTCAAAAAACCCGTTATATGAGAGTTAACGTTATAGAACAAATTTCGAAAAATGCATTCAAACTCAAATAAGTATTGTTGTAAACAAATAGCACCCTGAAAATTTTATCAAAATCGTTAGAGCCGTTTTCGAGAAAATCAAACTTTTTGTTAAAAATTGTATGGAAAGTACCGTTATTTTTCGACCTAGAACAAAAATAAAAAACACATCCAATTAATACTAAATACCAGGTTTCAAGCAAATCGGCCCTTCCGTTTAGGCTGTAGACAGACAGACATACAGACGGACGGAATTTCCGGATCCACTTTTTTTAACTTCTCTATTGTCGTAATGTCATGTTTGATTGTTAGATTTTTTTTTTGCACTTTCATTTTAGTATGTACCTAAATCGCAAGTAAAAAAGGTAGCTATGAGCTGGATTTGAACCCAGACTCATTCGCTTAGCAGTCCGACACACTAACCACTAAACCAATACTGGCTAATGAATAATGAACATCAATTTCGCCCTTTATAAGTTGATGAAGAAATATTAAATCGTTATTAACACACCTTTGGTGAAGGGTTTGCATCTGAAGAAGCTGGATTCGATGTTCATAAGGTGGAAGATTGAAAGGATCATTCCAAGGTAGACCCTTCAGGGCAAAACGAATAAAATTATGTTGGATTGCTTTAATTCGGTTCTTATGAATTTTGTAATAAGGAGTCCTGGTGAGGGCATACGTAGCAATTGTACAAGGAAAGTGTCACATATGGATCATTAAATTCCTTTGCCCAGCGTTTTATGAATCCAAGCTGGCTTTATTCACTATAAAGTTAACGTGTTGAGTAAATTCTTAGTTGGAGCTAAAATGGACACCCAAATCCTTAAAGCTAAAGACGCGGCAGAATTTGTGCTGCTAAATATGGTATTCGAATGCACTGACGATACGTTTTCTAGAGAAGGTAATCGTCTGGCATGACGACAAACTATGACGGTTTGTGTGATAGTCAATGTAGCTAGCCATGACACGATGACCTATGTCAGTGCACGGTGGTAGGACCTATTTTATTGTACAACGACCGTCTAATACTAGCTTTGCATGGGCACTGAGCAACGTGACAGTACAGTACTATCGAAAAAAGTCAATTTCCATCACTGATTTGTTGGATGGTTTATGTTATGTATCTTTTATTTGCATCATGGTACCCACTTTTCCTCGATTTTAATTCAAAATTAATTGTGTTGTTGCCTTATGTATATTCCTGGTGACGCAGCTATACTCAATTTTAAACTCCAACTCAATCTTCTTTTTTTTTTTTTTTTTACTTGTATGGCTTTGAGCTGGCATATGGCTCTTACCTCTGAGGCTTAGTGCACCTGGCAAAAGTGGAGCTCGTCGTCCGTCATCGTAAAGATATGGCTAAGCACAGATACTTCGGAAACAGATGCATTCTATGGCACACGTAGATGGCCAGGATAAGCAGAGATACAAGAAATCTGCGGAAGCTATTTATTTTTGTATTACCTGCAGAAAAAAATTTTACCTGTATTTATGTTTCATCATTTTTTTGGTGTCTTTAGGAAGTAAAGTTTCTGCACTTTTAATGTATCTTGAAGGTAATACCTACTTCGTTGCGGAAATATTTTTTGCATAAGGGTTGTTCAAGTCATCTGCCATCAATGTATCAATCTGTATTATTGGACGCAAGTGTTTCTTTAATTTTAAATTTCTCTGTTAAAACATAAATTGAATATTTAATGTATGTATGTGTGTGTGTGTTGATTATATGGAATCTCGACCTATTTTCATTCGGATTGATAGTACCTGTAGCTATCTACGTAGGTAATCGGGATTAAGAGGATTGTTTAGCTTTCCACTTATTTCCTGGTTTCTACACGACGACCCTTGGATAAATGCGAGGTTTTGATTTGGAATATTTGCTTTGGAGAAAGCTTCCCATTGATATTTAAGACTTTTCTTCTTATGTATGTGGATGATATAGATACACATTCATTCATCCTTCATTCGACGATTTGGATAATAAGTGTGTTAAGCTAATCCAATAGATTTTGTTTTGTTTTTTTTTTTAAGCTAGAAACGCTAAAACATTTGTTTTTCTTTTTCAAATACTTCAAATACTTAGTACATTTCTATGCAGATCTTATATGTAGGTATGTACATTCCACAAATTCCATTTAACTTCTAAGTTATCATAGAGTTGAATACCAATAAGATTTTATAATAATAATAAAACTGCCATCGAAGAGGATATAGTAACTTACCTCTTTCCGCTTCTGTTTATAGTCCAGTCAAAATAGACAAAAATAACTCATAACTTAGCCAAAATTCGCATAGAGCTGAAAATTGGCTGACACGTTAAATACATCATTATAAATGAAATGTCAAAAATCACCTTCAAACGTCAAACATACGAAATTAAGGTTTTTTCCATTTTTCTCAAAAACGGTAAGTTTTATCGTGAAAATAGGTTAGACTAACTGGCTGAACACAATGCAAAAACGGAACTGCATTACGGAGACGGAGAACGGAACAGCTGTCAAATTTGTCGTACGTACCAATTTCAATCGGAACACAATGTACGTACAGTAACTTTGACATTTATATTCAAAAATGGATAGAATACCAAAAACAAATGATAAAAAAAGGAAGAAACTCTTATACAACGAATTGAAATATCATTAAGAAGAATGGAATCATCTGGTGTTATTTCAGGTATACTAAATAAAAGGGTTTGGGAGGGACATACGTACGAAAGATTGTTCTCTCTTTCATAATTTCTCTCTGCATCAGATAAAATGTCAACATTACTGTACGTAAAAGTTAACCAACCTTTCCGTATGCGTATTGCAGTTCCGTATGCAGTAACGTACCATTGTGTTTGCAGTTCCGTATGCGTATTCCAGTTCCGTCGTCATTGTGTTCAGCCAGTAAAGTTGTAGATCATACAATTCTCTTAAAAAATAGCTGAGTCACTTTTTCTCTTAGGACTTACCATTCGTGAGATATCGCGGTTTTAATCATTTAAAAAATCATATTTTACATAATATGCACTCAAATGCAGCCTGTACACGTCAGCGGACGTTCAATATAAATGAAAATAAGAAACTATTGGTTTGTGTTACTTACACAATGAAACTGGCGATTCTCGTGTGAGTTTTTGGTGGATGGTGGAATAGGAGCACGAGATTTCTCGTTCTCCGATTTTTTGTTGGCTGGTGGTATTGGTGTAGTTGACAACTCGTTCTCTGATGAAAATACAGTTGATCCCATATGTTTCTCCGTTTTTTTTTTTGTGTTGCTGGAGTGACTGTTTTCATGTTATATTCCGACTTCTTGGCGGCAGTACATTCTGTACCTATTCAAATTATTTCTTTATATTATTTATTTTTTTATTTATTTACCATCTAACCAGTACAAATCTCTCTTAGACTACACATTAGATATTTTTTCCTAAACTTACATTATAAAGACAAATTTTTGTATTTGTTTGTAATAAATTAATATAATTTAATTAATAAATGTATAAACAATGTTGTTTCTATAACAAGCTTAACACAGTATTTATAAAAGTTTCTCTACTGAGGCATAGGTCAATATTTTGACAAATAGAATTGAACTCAGTACTGGATCTTGTAGTCGGATCAACTCTTCCGTAATTGGTATAAACACGGGGAACAAAAAGAATGCTTCTCTTAACCTTAATTGCCTTGAACGAGCGTATAAATTGAAAAGTCGTTTATTGGCCTTAGACACCAGATTAATTTTTAGTACCTAAAGGTACATTGTTAATGCGATAGGTAAATTTTTTTACGTTTGGGGACCTTGTAAATGTTGAAGTCTTACATTTAGATACATTTAAAAACAAGCACACACACATGCAGTGATTTGGTCTATATCACTCTGCAATTCTTGACAGTCTACAGCGGATTTAATTGACTTCAATAATTTCAAATCATCAGCGTAAAGCAAGCAATTGGAATAACGAATTCTTGGTTAACGATCATTAATAAACAAAATGAAAAATATAGGTCCTAAGTGACTCCCCTGAGGAACATCTGAGTGGTTAAACAAATTCTTTCGATACCACAGATCCAATTTTGATAGATAGTTATGCAACTATCTAAGAAGTTTTGAATGAAACCCCAGATCCTTTAATTTACTAATTAAAATTTCATATGTAAATATTTATGCTAGCTTTTAAATAAATAAAAAAAAGGTTCTTTACAATCAAAATGACATCAAATGAAAATTATTTTTTTTCTAAAACATAATTCAGCTAAGGTACAAGGAATTGTAATTCCAAATTGCTTAAATAGATTTAAAAAAAAAATCACCCAGAAGCTTATTCAAAAATCCCTTTCGGCTTTCGGAGTTACATCTGTTACGATTTTTTATGCTGCAAGAAGTGTAGCTAACTCTAACCTACAATACATTAGGATGAACCAAGGGGCCAATGCAATCTATAAGGGTGGCGGTGGATTCACAAATCATTATATAATTTTCTTTAACTTCTTCCAGAAGCCAGTGTCGAAACTCTTCAGAAGCTAGTAGAAGGAGCGTCCAGGTAATGTATGAACAGTAGTGAAAATATAAGCTGGGTCTTTTTCACCCCATCTTCAGAAGACAGAATCGAAGTACGATTGCCGAATACAAATTACATCTAATCATAGAAAACAGTTTCATTGTTGTTAGTTGGTGGAAGGGACAAAGGATGCGTTGGGTTTTCCTTGTTGGCCTTTTCAATTCTCTTATGTTTCCAAAAAAAAAACAAATGTGTGCGCTGCAAGTGTTAATAATGAATAACATATGATGTTGGATTTTTTGTATTATTACCAACAAGGGGTGGTCCTGCATCCTGGTTTATCTTTCTCTGTTCGCATATGTGTCATAAATACTAACTTATTCTTAGAAAGACCCTGTGTTTTTCTTTTTTTTTCTATCCAAACGCATTTTGTTTCTTCTACGGCACTTGTTTTTGTATTAATATATTTTTAAGGACACTTAAAAGGATCCACTTACAACACACATTGTGTTTTAAATTTGTAGCTCATAGTTAAAGAATGTGTATTAATGTTTGGATTTCTATGATTTTTAAGGACACACATGTGTAAGAACACCACATGCGATTGGAATAGGATATTTTGTTAGATTGCGTTTTCCGGTCACAAGGACACAGGTTTTACAAGATTTGCAGCTTAGTTTTTTTTTTACTTTTTTTTTTTTAGTGCGATGCAATGTTTAAAGCTGGTATTAATCTGTGCACTTTTAAAAACTTGATAACCAAAGATATAAAGAAAAAATTGACGAAAATTAGATTGGTTGTTCTAATGAAAACTCCGCCTACTGGCTTCAATTCCTTCAGAAACTCAAATCAACTTTTAAATACGTGTCATGCAAGCCTAAATGCTTATTTAACATTTTGAAATAATCCAAACTTAAATTTAATGATGAACAAGAAATCAAAGAAGTTCAGAAGGTTTCTAATATACGTGTGGGTTGAGTAAAATTTGTTTTCCTATGCACGCTAATTTCCAAAAATTATGTGCAGTTGTTAAGATGCTAAATTAAATACAACGAAAGTGCTTAGATGTTAAAATTATTATTATTATTATTTTAAATCAAGTAAATATATTACATAGACAATAATTAGTATAAAGCCTAGCTACCTACCTACCTAGCTAGATACATAAAATATCTTTTGATTTACGTACATATAAAACAAAAATTACTTATAAGATAATATGTAGGTGTTAGTTTTAGTATTTGTATAATGTATGAAAATAGGTTTATATTAATGTGCTAATGTTATGTAGTGCCCCGTGGCTTAGTGGTTAGTGTGTCGGACAGCTAAGTGAATGAGCCTGGGTTCGAATCCAGCTCATAGCTACATTTTTTTTCAGGGGTACTGCCTCTTGCGAGTAACTGACAAAACCTCCAAGAGTAAAATTTGTCTCGGAAAAGTGCATCTCTTGTAGCCGTTATATAACAAAATGTAAATTCAATGAAGTGCCTTTATATGCTAGTCGACTGGTGGTTATAGATGGAAAACACTCGGAATTTAATAAAACTTTAAAACGTCATCTAGTTTTGGAACTGGAGAACATTGTGCAAAAAGGGAAGAGTGGGGGAAAACTGCAAATTTTTCGAGAGTTCTTAGGTTTTGCATCAATAACTTTTCCTTCTCACGTCCTACGGCAAAAGTATGCATTTTCGTTATTCCCGAAAAAAAGGTATATTTTTGGTTGCGTTTATAGGGACTATAAGGCAAGTTTAGGATTCGTGAATATTAAAAAAATTAAATAACAATCAAACATGATATTACCATCATAGAGAAATCTAAAAAAAGTGATCGAGAAAAAATGCCTGTCAGTCTGTCTGTCAGTATGTATACCGAGCTGCAGCCTAAACGGCTCAAGCGATTATCTTCAAACTTTGGGCATTCCCCCGAGGTGAAATTGAAATTTTGTTTTAGCCCTAAAAATAACGGTACTTGCCATATGACCGTTTAGGAAAATCTAACTTTTTCTCGAAAACGGCTCCAACGATTTTAATGAAATTTTTTAAGAATTTTTTTGTTGGCATTGGCTATATGGCGAAAGGACATAAGTCCCCGGGACATAAGTCCCAGTTGCCCACCTTCACCAAGAGATAGTATTTAATAAGGAACTAAAGTTATGACTTAAATCTGAGCTCTGTGAAATAAGGTCCCAAATAAATTGTTTGAATTGAATTTTTTTTCATTTTCAGTGTGAGGTAGGTATGGGGGGCATGCTGGCCCCCTGCAACCCCCCTGCTTGGGCTCACTATAGGATTTGGAGTAGGTAAGAGATTGGATTTATGCAATGGTTTTTTAAATCAAAAAGAAACGTTGCAGGGGGCTCATTTCATACTGAAATTGAAAAAAAAATTCAATTCAGACATTAGGTCCATGGACATTATGTCTATTTCGTTCATGGACCTTATGACCTTAATACTTTGCATTACATGCACTTTCAAAAATGTTTAGTGGGACAGAAGTCCCACACATTTTTTGGTGGGACTTATGTCACACCGAGGTGGGACAAAAGTCCCAAAACGTAAAAATGGGACTTAATAGGTCCCGGGGACTTATGTCCCTGCGCCATTGGCTATCATTTGATTAGAATCACATATACGGGAAAAGTCTATTAACGGGATCTTTCATTTAACGCACGTACTTGCTCTTATGTGCCTAATTACATTGGAAAGCCAGATCTTTGACAGAAACAAGTAACATTTACACAGTTTGAACTTATAAAAAGTATCAAAACCACAATACTTAACAATTTTTAGTAAAAATGAAGTACGCCATCACACGTCAGAAACAACAAAGAATTTATGAAAAATGTATTTCGAAAATTATAAGACCGGTTTTGACAAAATCCTGTTTTTTATTTTTTGAAATTTTGGTATGCAGTGTTTTAGAGCTTATTAATATACATGTGATTAGAAAATTCAAAATAATTTATTTTAATTAGTTTTAAAAATATTGATTTTTCAATAAAAAAGTTATTAAAAATTTTGATATGCAGAATTAATTAAGCTACTTAGATCTTCTCAAATATAAAATTTGACAAAAATCCAAGGAACCTTTACCGAGAAAGCCCAAAATTAAAAAAACCGTTGTACACTGCCGCTCATCTGAATAGGTTCAGTTTTTTGCTCACCTTCATAGATATATATTGTAATTACACATCTTTGTTATATATGTAATGAAGGAGCATCATTATACGCTTGGTCTGAGAGAAAAACCAAATGCATTCATAAAAACGAACATTTTTTGTTGGCTCATTTGAATAGGTTCAACGAATGAAATGGAATGAAACATGAAAAGTAATTGTAATTAAATGATTTATTTTGCACCTTTGTATAGGTAGGAGTATAACATCAATAATTAATAATGAGTATTGCCGCCGTTTTTTAAAATCGTTTCGTAGATTCGATTTGGAATAGAACCATACAATTTGTCCAGGTATTGAAGGGGATTTCGGTCCAAGCTTTTTTAATTTCTTTGATCAATATTTCTTTGTCTTCGAATTGTCTCCCTGACTCGTATACTTTACGTGAAAGAAGTCCCCACACATTGTCTATAATCTTTAGGTCAGAAGAGTATGGAGGCCACACCAGCATTTCCACTGTTTTACCATCCTCGCTGTATGGAAAGGGGAATTATCATGTTGAAATTTATACGATATTTGTCAAAACAGGTAAAAAAATCTGTCGGAAGGCCTTTTGTAGCACACCTTTGTATGTATTTGCATTCATCCTTGATGTACGGAATTGCAGTTCGAAGGTTTCATAGAAGGAAATAGCTCCCCACACCATAACACTGCCTTCACAGCTATGCAGACGGCTTAAATAATGCTCCTCTTTTCGAAGGTCATGAAAATAATAATTGTAGCCATCAGGCTTCTCTAAATTAAACTTTTTTTGTCTAAAAAAATCACTTGCTGCCATTCCGACTTCCTCGACATGTATTTTTGACAAAATTGGAGACGAATTTCTTTTCTAGATTTGTTTAGTGGTGGTTTTTTTTAATTTTTTTTTCTTTTCAAATATTTATTAAAAAATAACGCGTTTTACCGTTCCCAAACTACATTTTACTCCTGTTTT
This sequence comes from Platycheirus rosarum, assembly GCA_963971375.1. Taxonomy (NCBI): domain Eukaryota; kingdom Metazoa; phylum Arthropoda; class Insecta; order Diptera; family Syrphidae; genus Platycheirus; species Platycheirus rosarum. The sequence continues at coordinate 3,382,086 of OZ020511.1, forward strand.
TATCCGCGGAATCATGAAAATTGGAAGCTACTCTGATGATTGCTCGTCTATCGGCTCTTGATGTGGCCGTATAAATTCCAAATTTCATATTTTTCCCATACTCTTCGACATTTCGCAATTAACCGCTAATTACATTTTGACTTCTTCTAATTCTAATGGTAATTCTCGAAATGCTTTTATTTTACCTTTTTCTTCCTCGCTTAGAGATTTTCCGCGACCCATTTTCGTCATCAACAGATAAAACACAATAAGGTTTATTGGCAGAAAAAAATTTGAGTACAATTGACCGACGCAACTAGCCGTAAACTAAAGTTTTTGCTGTTGAACCTATTCAAATGAGCCAAAAAATATGTTCGTTTTTAAGAATGCATTGGGTCTAGCTGGCGTGTGAGAATAACGGTAAGGGTTAGGACACATTTTTTTTCTCAAATTAAGCCTAAAATGATGTTCTTTCGTTACATATATAACAAAGATGTGTAATTGCAATATATATGAAGAGAAGCTACCAGTAAGGTTTTTTTTTTTTTTTTATAATTAACGCGCGCGTAGTGCCCCGTGGCTTAGTGGTTAGTGTGTCGGACTGCTAAGCGAAAGAACCTGGGTTCAAATCCAGCTCATAGCCACCTTTTCTTCTGGGGTACTGCCTCTTGCGAGGAACTGACAAAACCTCCAAGAGTAAAATTTGTCTCGAAAAAGTGCATCTCATGTAGCCGTTCGGACTCGGCGGTAAACTGTAGGTCCCTTCCATTCTTGCAGAGTAACAACACACACACAGGAATGGTTGAGAGTATAAGTCACTAGGCCTTGGCTCCTTAAGGAGCTGTCGCGCCAATAAATTTATTTAATTTATTTAATTAACGCGCGCACAAGGGACTACTTGTTTCCCACACAGCGAGGACATAAGAAAGATAGGGAGGGGAGAGATAGGAGGTGTCGATTAACATTGGTTTTGAATGTTTGCAGATCAAAATGGCAAGGGAAAATCTCGCCGGGTAAACCATTCCAAATTCAGTCATGCAAAAATTTGGTTCTTTCAATAACGGAGTTGTATGAATTTCTTGCTTGTTTGTGCTTTTTCCGATTTTTTTCTGTAGCGTTGGCTTTGAAAGAACGGAAACTAACTTCTTTGAGCCTGATAGCTTCTTTACACTCAGAATTAAACCAAAACTTTTCTTTAGGTTTGATGCTTTTTACTCTGCTAGGAATAAAAGCACGCATCCCTAGAAGAATCACATTTGTGATCATTTCAGCACTGGCATCAATGTCACTATCGAGGAAGCATAGTGACCAGTTAAAGTTTCGGAAAAAAATATTCAGGTCGTCCCAGTTGGCTTTCTCGTATTGCCAAACGGTCCAGGTGGGAAGTTTTTCTTTAACTGGATGGTTGGAGGATGAGAAATTAGCTGAAATGATACAATGGTCTGAAGTGCCAAATGGAGAAGTTACACTAATGGTATATATATCAGGGTGAGAAGTAAGAAACAAGTCAAGAGTATGGGCGGCTTCCCCAGCAACATCCGGTATACGCGTTGGCACATCGATCAGTTGGGTAAGGTGATGTAACCCGGCAAAGAGCTCGACATACTTTCCTTCGGGTGTTGTCTGACCAGAATAGCGGAGCCAATTAGAATTGTGTACATTAAAATCGCCCGCAATAACGATTTCAGTGCGGTGACAAAGGGAAACAAGTTCCGAGATGGAATCAGACAGCGCATCAAACTCGTTACAAGTCGAATTACTGTCGAGATTTGGACTCCTGTAAATAAAACAATAATGAATGACATGCTTGCGGACAGCGAATTTGAGCCATAAGAAGTTAAAGTCCGTGTTGGAACATTGCCCATACTGGGGAAGGTTCTGGCAAGCAATATAATTCCTAACATAGACCACGAGACCATGATGGGAAAAGAGTAATGGCACCAAGCTATACCCATGTAGAGCAAATTCTGATAAATCAGTATTTACTCCAACCTGGGTTTCCCTAATGCCAAAACAGCTGGCCTGTATTGAACAATGTAGACGTACACGTTAAAGAAATTCTTTCTTAAACCACGAACATTAGAATACACGACACAAAAATCACTTACCATTTAAAAAAATACTTACATACAAAAACACAACTCTGACTAAGTCGAACTGCGCAGTGAAAATCCAGATTAACTTCTGTAAGAATCAAACTGTCTTAGGTGTTATGCCCATAAGACAGCTTGTTAACAAAAAATCAATTTAAACATTCAGCACAATAGGACAAATTCAGGTGAACAAAAGTGTAAATGAGCAGCAGTGTATGAAAAGTACCGTTAATAGACTTTTCCCATAAATTTGGCTCTAATCAAATGATAGCCAATATAAAAAAAAAAAAAAATCTCAAAAATTTTCATCAAAATCGTTGGAGCGGTTTTTGAGAAAAAAAAACCTAAACGGTATGGCAGGTACCGTTATTTTTAGGTCTAAAAATAAAATTTCAATTTCCCCTCTGGGGAATGCCAAAATAATCATAAACAACAAGTTTGAAGACAATCTGTTAAGCCGTTTAGGGTGCAGGTCGTTATACATACTGACTGACAGACAGACAGACAGACAGACATTTTTTTCTCGATAACTTTTTTAGACTTCTCTATGATCATAATGTAATGTTTCATTGTTATCTCATTTTTTTTTATATTCACGAATCCTAAACTTGCCTTATAATCCCTATAAAATCGCAAGTAAAACAAAAGGCACGACTTTAAGTCCAGGCGTCTTTTTGACAAAGATTTAATTTTATTGGTTTTTTTTTGACGTGCAACTTCTTTAGAAGCGTTGTGGTTTAAAGCTCGAACGAACATGCGTCACGACAAAGGGATAAACACATAAATATATAGGATTGTCAGCTTTTGCAGTTTTTTTTAGTGTATTATCTTTCCAATTGCTGTTTACTGTTTATAATATAATTTGCTAATAGAAAGACATAAAGGACTTTTTTCAGTTAAATTTTCAGTTTGGTATGGACAAAATTGATTATTTGATTAAAGATTCGTGGGAATCGGCAGAAGGGCAATAATGCTAGGTATAGGGACCTATATAGGTCCCAATAAAAAAAAATTACTTTTCGAAATCAAATTAATTAAAATAGCTTAATTATGTCTGATGGATCATGTAGATAGACATTAATTGAATTTATTAAGGATATTAGGTATAATAAGGTTGGAAGGAACGTAGGTATACTAAAATTAAAATACACATTCCAACTACTGTTAAGCGAGTGGGTATAGACAAAATTAAAAGTTAATACAGTGGCTTTGTTTATTTAAAGGCAGGTGTAAACTTTTGTTTTCTTCATTGAAATTTTTGCATTCAGTAATAATCGAATAACTTTTTATTTGTTAGTTGTTTTTGTGTGTTTATTATAGGCTTCCTTATTTATTCTGTGTGCTTTTATGGTGATGAAATGCTTTAAAATATGTAGGTATGTATAAAGGTCTTTGACTAATAGCTAGGGCTCATCCGAGCAATATAAAATAAAATTTTGGGGAAAATATTAAGCAAATAAAATTCTTATAAAATCAAAAAAACACTATTCATAACGTTTTTTGAAAAAAATGTTTGTAAGCCATCTTATTTCTTTTACTGTTTTCTATTTTATGAATTTTTCATTTCAAAATCTTCCGACCAGTTTTTTTTCAAACAAATGTTTTTTTTTGAAAAACTTTTCGAGAACATATTTTAAAATTTTTTTGAGTGTGTCAATTTAAAGAAATCTATAGACTAGAAGAAAAATTTAAAAAAAAATCTATAGATTCGTTTTCAAAATATTCAAAAAACAAAATAAGTTTTTTTTTTTTTAAATAATAATAATAATTAAATAAAATAATAATAAATCATAAAACACTACATATTTTGAAAATTTCATCAAAATCCGTCAATTAACGAGAAAGTCTGATTTAAAAAAACCGGTCATATGGAAGGTACCGTTAAAAAAAACTTTTTCTGAAAAAATCCATTAAAACTAAAAGATAGATTTTGCATACGACAGAATTTTCTGACCCACTTTTTTCCACTTCCCTATTATCGTAATGTCATGTTTGATTCTTAGAATTTTTTTTTTTACAAATGCATAACTTGCCTTATAATCCCTATAAATCGCAAGTAAATAAATTGCACGACTGGATCACACGTACATGCTCATACATACATATGTGCGGTCCAATTGTAGAATAAAATTAAAGAAAATTATAGTGGACATCAAAGCATTTATTCGATTTGTGTGACTTTAAGTGTTTGAATAAAGAACGTTCAATTGTATTGGGTGAAATAATTTAAACGCCATTTTATTTCTTTAGGAAAGGTAAAAGAGTGTGACCTTTTTTTTCAAAATCATAGGAGCCGTTTTTAATTTAATTAAACCGGTTTTTTTAACAACTTTTTTTAAAAAAATAAAAAAAATAATTCAAGAATACAGTTTTAAGCACAAGAATAACTTACATTAAAAAACAGAATTTAAAAAAAAAATCACCTACCCATTTTTTTAATTATTAAAAATAAAAAAAAAAAGTTCTCGAAAAAAATTAATGCGAAATTACTTAGGCTACCCACATCTTTTTGAATATTAGTTTTGAGTTTAATCGGATCACCAGTTTTCAAGAAAGTCGAAGAAAAAAAAACCGGTCCTATGGGAGACACCGTTTTTAGCCCACCATATTAATTTTTTTTTGTTTTCACCAAAATAAAATGCTTACACCGGTTTTTTTTATAAAAAATCTTGGAGCGGTTTTCGAGAAAAATAAAGTTTTACATAACGGTTATATGACAGGTACCGTTAAAATTTGAGCTGAAAAAAATTGGAAAAAACTCCCCTGTAGAATCTGTAGAATGTGGAAACAGTCCAAAATACATCCGTACAGACAGACAGATAGACAGACAGACAGATAGACAGACAGACAGACAGGCAGGCAGACAGACAGACAGACAGACGGACAGAATTTTGCCAGCAAATATGTTTCATGTTTGATTGTTATCTCAAAATTTTTAATCTGCACGAATGCATAACTTATATTATAGTACCTATAATCGCAAGTAAAAAGGAAAAAAATTGGGCACGACTGGGTCGCACGTACTTGCTCTAATGGGCCTAATTACATTGGAAAGCATTGAAAACAACACAGCTTGAACTTATAAAAAGTATCAAAATAACAATACTTAACGGTTTTTTGTAAAATTGAAATACGCCATCACACGTCTTAAATAACAAAGAATTTATGAAAAAAGTATTTCGAAAATTGTAGGACCGGTTTTGATAAAATCCTGTTTTTTATTTTTAGTTTTCTGAAAAAAAAATTTTTTTGGAAATTTTTGTTTATTTAATATACATGTGATTATAAAATTTAAAATAAATTTTTGTGATTAGTTTTAAAAATATTGATTTAAAAAAAAAAAAAAATCAAAAATTAATTTTAATTAAACAATTTGATATGCAGAATAAATTAAGCTACCTGGGTCTTCCTAAATATAACATTTGACAGAAATCTATATAGCCGTTACCGAGAATGCGTTCGTCGAACGTATTATTTCGTAAAAAGAAAATATTCGTAAGGTACACAATTTCCTAAATAAATTCCATGAATATTCCCAACATGAGTTTATCGATCCACCAAACATAATTACATATTACATATTACAAGGTGATCCATAGAAAGTGAAGAGTTCGTTATCGCATAGATGGCAGGTTGGAGGTAAGGATTTTTGAGTATGTGTCTGTGGGTTAAGTTGGAGTGACCCATACGAAGTCGGAGAAAGCTTTTTATCTTTGATTTAGAGCAGTTTTGTGGATAGAGTGCTGGTTCCATTAATGGGTTAATTCTTGAATAATGATGAAAGTTCCTCCACTCGTGCTTCTTTTTAATTTTTAAGTTTTTACGGATAAGAGTTTTTAGATTGCAATGTAAATAAAACATTTAACTATATATTTTAATTAGATGTGTCTGTAAGGCACAATGCCTTTTAGAATGCAACCGGATGTTGCACGACAATTTTTTTTCGGCGCAGTAGATCGAAAATTTGGTGACTATTTTCTCATTTAAAACCCACAGACGATTCTAGCTTGCACTAGGAGTTAGAAAATTTTCCAATGTGGCCGGGAACCCACATGATTTTCAATGTTTTTTTTTTTTTTATATGACAATCCTTAATGTATTGTATAATTGGGGTCTTGTTGTTGATATTTTTAACGGCCGAAATTGTAGACAAACTGTCGGTGCAGACGATAATTTTTTACTTGCGATTTAGGTACTAAAATGCAAGTTATGGATTCGTGCAAAAAAAAATCTAACAATCAAACAATGACATTACGATAATAGAGAAGTTGAAAAAAGTGGGTCCTGAAATTCCGTCCGTCTGTCTGTCTGTCTGTTCGCACCTCTACAGCCTAAACGGATGGGCCGATTTGCTTCAAACTTGGTATTTAGTATTTATTAGGTAGTATCTCGGGGGGTGTTTTTCATTTTTGCTCTAGGTCGAAAAATAACGGTACCTGCCATACAATTTTGAACAAAAAGTTAGATTTTTTCGAAAACGGCTCTAACGATTTTGATAAAACTTTCAGGGTGCTAATTTTTTACAATAATTAATAATCTTTCAGTTAGAATAAATTTTTTGGTACCTCTCATATAACCGGTTTTTTCAAATGCGGTTTTATCGTAAACTATTATCCCGATTTCAATAAAATTTTGCGCACAGGAAGTCATTTATAATTCAAATATTTTGAAAATGGGTGGATTGAAATTTTTGAAATAATTTTCCCAGATGAAAACTACAGATTGCCTTATAATAACATACTAGAAAAAAAATTTCAAATATTTTTTTCGAAAAGTTTTTCAAAAAAACGACATTTAAAAAAACTGGTCGAACGATTTTCAAATTTTTTTTTCTTCGGTAGACATTTAGTTTTCAAATTTTATTGCTTACTTAGTTTTTTCTAAGAAAAGTCTGACACTAATTAAAAAAAAATAAAGAATTTTGTATAAAAAAATATTTTTTTATTTTAATAGACGTGTGGTTTTCAATTGGGCAATACTTTTTTCGGAGTTGGTCTTTTTGACAGCTGTCTCCTGATTTATGTTTGGTTTGCCATTTTATAATGAATAGACTTACTCCTGAACAAAGTTTGCAAATTGTGCAAATTTATTACCAAAATAATGGTTCGTTTCGGTGGTTACTATTTTCGTCAACTATTGCAAAGGTGGTGGTGTATTCCGTTTTAGATCCGTCTGTGAATATGAGGCTCCAATTTTCTTCTTTTTTTTTTTGTGAGGAAAAGTAACATCTTTGAATAATGCATGGTAAATCTGGCTATTTGAGGAGTCTTTGTGTGTCCAGGTTAGATCTGTTATCAATGATGAATCAGAGAGTAACCAAAGTGGATGAGTTGATGGCTTGCGGTTTTGAATATCAAGTGATATATTCATCGATCTTGCGATGTTGAGTGCATTGTAGATTGAAGAAGGAGTGTTTGGTATTCGTTTCCGAGATAAGGTTTTTTTGGCATCATTTGTAATAGGATACTTAGATGAGAATATCAACTTTGGGATCAGAACCGCGGTTAAGTCTTCAAATGCCGCGGCCTGGCTTAGTATTTAGGCAAGAATGATGTAAACAAGCATCGACGTATTATATATGGACTGCTAGTCTAATGTCATCTTCATACAACAATTGTCAACAAAATGCCGCCAAAATTGAGATGCTAGCTCTCCTGAACCCACTTCAGGAAAAAAAAATAATTACTTAAAATGTTGACATAGAAGCTCGCGACATCTGTTTTTAAAAATTCAAAAAGTCGCATTTACCGGTAAAACATAACTGACACTTTTGAAATCCATCCATAGAAGTGTGCTACATCTTTGGTATTTTGCCTCTTGTTTTTTAGATCGTGGACAACTTCCTTTTTTATTGGTTCGTGCCTAAAACAAGCTAAAAGCACTAGAAGGAAAAAAGGGATTTTTTATTAATTAATTGTGGGATATTCTAAAAAACACGAGAAGAAAAAAGGACATTTTAACATGCCAACGTGGGAAAACCTGCTGCCAAAGTCTGGGATTGCTGGATGAAATGTCAAAATTGAGGTTTAGTTTTTTTCCCGCTAGTGTACTCAGGAGGGCTAGTGTCGCCAGAAATAACTGAAACTAAAATAGCACCGACTTGAGGTAGGCAACTAGCAGTCCATATATAATACATCCATGTAAGCAAAATTACGCCAGCCGTGCTGTCAAAAGAAAGTTGGGATTTTTTTTCAGTGGCGTAGGCATTGACTTTTGCCACTTTGTTCAACATTGTTCACAAGTTTTAATATATATAATAGTACCTACTTATTCGTTTGACATTCACTGGTAAATAAATGACATTTTTTGGATCTTCTATGTTTAATAACCTACTCCGTTTTCAGGCGAATATTCATGTATTGTGTGCATAGCATACAATTTATTAAAAGAAATGATATTACACTCGACTATTTACTTTGTTTATGTCAACAGAACAAGTTAATCTGAGCAGTGAGTCTTAAGGCGTTGTTCTTTTTAAGTTCAGAGCAGAGCACTGACTTGTCAAAAAAAGATCCGTGTTTCTTTTTTAACTCGGAGAGCTTCACCTTATGTTTCTTTTTTCAATCAGAGCTAGCTCGGAACGCACTCTATGAGCTCAGAATAAAATGAGCGAGCACATGCGAGCACATGGAGTAAAAGGCTGAGCGCTGACAACTTCATATATTTTGTGTTTTGACAAATGACAGGGTCGGAAAAAAAATTAAAATGAAGTAAAATATTAAAATGATTTTTTTCTAAGGAAATAACATTAATTTAATATTAATTTGTGTATTTAAGTTGCAAAGTGGATAATTTATGACCGCTGAGTGCTCAAGTGTGTTTCTTAATTAAATCAGAGGGCTGAGATCATATTCTGTTTAGAGCGTAATCGACTTGCTCAGGCTCTACTCCGTACTCTGCTCAGAGCTTAAAGAGAAAAACGCCTTCATTCTCCAAATATCCCAATTATCTCAATCCCAATAAATTTCCGATGGTTCTGTCCTTATTGAAATATATTTTCTCACTGCTTTGGATTTCACATTCCATTCTATTATTAGTTACCACAGTACAAATATCTAAGGTAATATCATTAGAGTTTTTATTTTTGCAATCATCTGTCAAAATCAAAGTAAAATGGCGGCCGCCAGAGATCTTTAGTTTGTTTATTTGTTCTGAAAAATAGATATCGTGGCTATGTTTTAAAGTGTTTGTGTAAATTAATTTATAAATCAGCTTTTTAAATAACAAGAAAAAAAGAAAAGTGAGGTGTGCAGTTTTGTTCATAAATTTTTTTGATGTATGTAGGTCTCTAACAACCACCATTTTTAATTTTTAGTGACAGATCAGATTTTGACAACCTGCGCAATATATTACCAAAGCATATAGAATTAGTAGTAGTAGAAGTATATCTATATTCTTTGCTCGTAGCCTATGCGGGCCAACAATGAGGAATGAGGTTTTCCATTTCCATTTTCCACTGAAATACTAGATCCTCTGGAACAATTAGGCAGAGGTCTCTGATGATTAAAAATGTCTGGTTTTTGGAAAAATAATTCTAAGGCCAACAATTTTCGGATTTTTTTCATAAATTTATTGTTGTTTGTTTATACGTTTGATGGCTTACTCTATTTTAACTGGAAATCGTTTGGTTTTGTGCGACTTTAACACTTTCGCTTATCTATTGCGAGTTTTAGTCTAACCTTTTCATTGATGTTTAATTACTTACTTTTTTTTAATGACAAATCCAACAGGAACAAGAAAAAACTAGCCTCACGTCTGTCCATAGGGTTTGGACTTTTAGTATATTTGTCTCTGGTAGTATTGTGTTTTTAGATAAATAACATCGGGTATTGCACTTCTGACAGCTTTTTTACATATTTTTTTTTTAATTTATTTTATGTAAGAACTTTTATGTTTATATTTTATTTTTTCATTTGTTTAATTTAAATGTTGATATTCTAAAGACATCCATTGCCCCAACAACCACACCAAGGAATCTTGCCCCCAGTGTGTGAGCTAACTGAGATCTTTCGACGCTGGGATCGCATACTCAAACTGGTGGAAGAGTCTCGAGATGAGGCTAAACTTCCACTATTTCTCTCTGATATCGATGTACCTGTTTCTTGATTACTGTCTTGATTATGATGGTGATGATGATGATGGTTTCCTGTAGTGCTACTCAGGCGATTACTTCCTCCCCCTAATGTATTGACAGCACTGCCCCCACCACCAACCAGAGATGACACTGTGCCTTCGGAATGTCGTCTTGAGCATTTGTAGCGGGTCGAGTTTTGACTCGGTGAAACTGATGCTGCAGCACCCAGTACATTGTCTTGGCTACTATTTACAATACTATTTCCCAAACTTGCACAACGCGCTTCAGCTACTGAATCCTGGCTTAATTTTCGACTATGGTGATGATGATGGTGATGGTGGTGATGGCCGTGGTGATGTAACGTCGAACTGCCACTGTTTACTGAAATCCCTGAGTTCGTATTATAACCGCGACGCCTGTTGGAATGTGGTGAATTTGGGGTGCTGTGAGCGTGCTTTAAATTGACTACTATTGATGGCATCACACAGTCTAGCTTATCGACAGATGCTGATGACGGCTGTTGCTGCTCAAGAGGCTGTAATTGTCCTTCGCTGGGGTCCAGCGAGTTTTTGTCTCCGGGCTTGTCTTCATGGCAAACTATAGAGACGCGCCTTGATGACTTGCGTTTTGTAACCTCTGAGCCTGAGGAACTCTTAAAGAAGAAAAAAAAATAAATAGATACCTAATGAAGACATTTTTATGAACAACGAGTTTGTTAAATAACAAGTAAATGAAATGAAACGAAATGAAACGAATTTTTTTTTATAATTAACGCGCTCACAATGGACTATTTGTTTCCTTTTTAATATAACACACTGCGCGGGCAGAAAGAAGATGGGGAGGGGAGAGATAGGAGGTGTCGATTAATACATTGGTTTTGAATGTTTGCAGATCAAAATGGCAAGAGATAATCTCGCCGGCTAAACTATTCCAAATTCGTGTTGTTCGGCTAAAAACAGAATCCCTATATTTCAGGGTACGTCTGAAATTGGGCTCAAGGGTGAACTGATGCGCATTCCTTGCGAGACGAGTATTACGGGAGAAACTTTTAAGGGGAGGAATGCCACTGACTACTTCGAGTTAACATTTTTTGTAAAAGAAACGATAAAATAAGGACAGACATGAAACATTGCGTCGGTGTTCGAGAGGGGCAATTGTTTCAGCGGCAGTTCTATTTCCTATCAATGAAATGAATGAAATAAAATGAAATGAAATGAAATGCAATGAAATGAAATTAAATAATATGAAATGAAATGATATGAAATGAAATGAAATGAAATGAAGTGAAATGAAATTAAATGAAATGAAATTAAATGAAATTAAATGAAATTAAATGAAATGAAATGAAATGAAATGAAATAATATGAAATGAAATGATATGAAATGAAATGAAATGATGATTTGAAAATAATAAACACAAAATTTAAAAGCCAAATACATATATGTATGTATTAACATCTTTAGGTATTTAGAAATGTACCTCATAACTGTTAATCTCGTTTGAACTGCTTTCGAGTAAAAGTTTTCCCTTAGCGGCCGTAACAGCTTCGGATAAACTTACAGCTGGCTGTTGTTGATGTTTTGCATCGTTTTTAATCGAATTGACGTCAGAACCATCAAAGGATCGGGTTGTTTGTGAACTATTTGCATCATCTTTCTGCCTTGAAAACATCATTCGTTTGATAGGGGCAACGGCGGCGGGAAATGGTGGCGTTGAAAGGTCGGGGCTGCTGTTTGCCATAGCGGAACTCAAAGTATCTTGTTGGTCGTGTGTACGTTGCACACGAACATCATCAAGTTTAACGCTGTCTGGAAATGTTGGAGCCGGTGGAACTGGAGGCGGAGGAGGTTGTGCTGGTGAAGGCGTTATCATATGCTCTTGTTGGTGGCTATTGGCGACATCTAACATGGATGTTGGCAAAAATTGCAATGCCGCTTTAGCACCTGTGTATAAAAGCTCACCACTGTCGCTATAAGATTGATTAAGCCTGTCAAAACCCAAGTACATAAGATTGGTTGGAAACGGTGACATAGGTTTTGGCAACTGAGGTGGCGACGGACTATTTCCATCTCGGTCCGGTACGCCCCCATCAGATGTCGTAACGCCACCACCTGGTTGGTTCTTGGCCAACGGTATTATAACAGGATTCGATCCATTATAGCTTAATAATAAATTCATTTCGGAACGATAAGGCTTACGATTCTTTTCACTTGGCATGTTTTGTTGATGAGGGTCCTTGCATAATTTGTTGTTTGGGCCACAAAGCGATGGAAGGGTTTGAGTATGAGTGGTTGCCGTGTGTAACGGCGTTGATGTTGCACTGTAACTAGTTGTGGAGGTCGTAGATAAACATTGGCTATCTGTTGTTAGTTTTTCTTGTGATTTACTCTTCTCCAACTGCATCTGAAGGATATCTTCAGACATTGTTCCAATTTCACTAAGAATCTGTTCCAAGTTTATTGAATTCTAAAAAAAAGAGAGGAATTAAAACTCCTTAATTTTAAAAGTATTTGAATATGCCTGTATTTACTTTTGAACTTCCTGATGGGGCCACTTGACCCTGCTCAGAAGACTGAGGGTTTTTTTGTGCTTTTGTGTATATAGGTTCAAAATTCGATTGCTGAACGGATGCTGGCACTAACACCGATGGCAGTGGAGGTCCGCTTATGGGTTCAGGGTAGTACGCACTAGCCAGGGCATTAGTAACATAAACATCAGGAGGATCACAATTTTGATGCAAACGCTCCAAATACTGCACTGGTGGTGGTAATGCTGACATCTTAGCAGCCAAGGCCGTATCTAGTTTTAAACGAGGTTTAATTGGAGAGAAAAAATGCTTCAGGTTCTTGTAAGCCCCATCATTTGTACTGTAGTTAGCTACTTGGAGTGTTCCTTCCCGTGCTGGGCTTAGCGAGGGATTATTTACGTGCGATGGCGACATCGTTGTAGAACTTGAATTAGGTGACGATTGTTCCGAAGACTGCAATTTTCGTTGTAGAAATGGTGATTGAAGATTATAGTCCCAGCCATTTGTCTCGATGACTGTTTCGCCGGTATTTGTTGAAGCGTTGCTATCTGCCATAGAATCTATTGATTCATAAAAAAATTAAATGAATTGACTTTTAAGGACTTGAGTTATCTCACTGATAGTTGTTCCCATGTGCTGCTGAACAATATTTTCAAAATACGAAAGGGGGGGTACCATGCATTGGAGGTCATTCAACTGATTTGCAACCATTTCTATAGGAGTTATTGGTCTAAGTGGAACGAAACTTGGCAAGGACATTGCTCCCAAACACTGCGATGGAGATAATCTTGAACCATCAATTTCGATAAAATTTTCGTCATAATAAAAACGAGGATGTGTCTGCAGTTGTTGATGTGCTTGATGATTGAGTTCGCTGGGTGGTTGTGTAATATTTCCATCGCTGTTGCTTAAATTCTCTTCGGAAACTATAGACAAATGATCGAAATTTACGTGCAAATTTTCACGAGGCTTTGCCAACGCATTGATCTCATTTGCTTCTGCTGTTGTTGACACTGATGATGCTGTCGCCGAAACAGAACTCCTTTGGTCACAAATTGAATCGTCTCTAAGAGAAGACTCATCAAACGGACATCTATCGTACTGTTTCGGTGGTCGCAAGGATAAGGACGGGAAAACATCACGTTGTTTACCACAATCATGTTGTTCAACTAAACATTCCTCATTAATGTCCGGTTCACCTCTGCACGTATCACAAGAATCAGAGTCCTATTATTATAAATAAAAATGTGTTAAGAAATATACAAATTTAGGATTTTTTATTAAGGATATTAGGTTTCTTTATTTACCTCACTGTTACTCTCCGTTTGACCATGTTCACTGATGCTATCTGGCAAATATTTGTTTGCTTTAAAACGCTTATTGAGGCGATCGTATTCGTCACGTAATGACCAGATTTCTCGTCTAAGTTGTTCGTTTTCACGGCGCAATTTTCTGATATCTGACTGACCTGTGAAATTTTGTTTAATGGATTTATTTTCCGAAATCCAAACACATATCTTACAATGAAGAAAACATATTTAAATGATACATTTTATTTCATAATTATTATTTTTTTTACATTTTGATTCCTATTCTATTATTAAGTATTCTTTGGGCCTGAAAACCCTGTTTTTCGTAGTTCAGATTTTACTTACATGAATGACTTTTAAATATTGCTTGAAAATTTAATAACTGGGAAAACCGAACAAAATACAAAAATTCAATTTTTATTAAAAAAAAGAAGATTTGTGCAAATTTTAGAAATCAGGTAAAGAATTACATTTATAATTTATTTATAATTTATATTTTTTTACATTTATAATTTATTTTTTTCTATTAAGACTTACCACGCTCCACTTCTGCGTTTATGTTAATTGTTCTCAACCTTAGCTCTTCATTCTCATAGATCATTCCACGTGAAGATTTCCGGTCTAACCTAAATAAAAAGATCCATTAAACATTAAACTACATCATAAAATTGCTAACATTAACTGTTTCGATAACTATTTTGTGTAATGAACAAAAGCCTTTCAGTTTGTACCAAAAATCACGTTTTTTACCACACTTTGGATATTTCCATTCCATTTTTTAGAGATACAAAAATAATTTGTAATATTTTTTTCAAGAGAAATTCTTCTACTCAGCAGGAGTACATCCAACGATTTATAAGGAAAAATAAGCTTGGTAAAGACACGTGTCGTAACCTTTTCTTCATAATGACGCACAAAATATCGTCAAGATTGAGCTGCAAGTGACAAGCTGGCTGGTATTTAGGATCTCAGTAGGTTATAAGACTTTTCTAGCTTAAGATGACATTTTCTTCCCTTATTAAATTTTAGAAAGACAAGAAGTAGCAAAACGTGAAAATATTCTGGGAATAAATATTAGGACGTCTGTTATTGTCCGGTCACCTATGTCATTTTAAAGTTCTTTTTTTGAATTCTGTCCAAGAAACTCAAGTGGGTTATGGGAGTACCACCCCAAATATGGGAATATGGACGTATAAGCTTAATAGACTGTATCCAGATCATGTGCAGGGACACATTACCTGCAATCTTCGAAGGAAGGTGCCGTGCAATAAGGTCGATTCAGACTTAATCGACTTTATTTCCATCGAAGTGGAAATAAGACCGATTTAACGTTATCTACATTTCATTTCATTTTCATTTATTTCATTTATGGTGCCCCTGCAACCCACCTGCTTGGGCTTACTATAGGATTTGGAGTAGGTACAAAGTTTCTTTTGGATTTAAAGAAAATTTGCATATATCCTATCTCACACCCACTCGAAATCCAGTAGTGAACCCAACCAAACCCGCCTCATACTGATTAAGTGATATAATCTCAAGAAATTTCTGTAATAATGTCGTTTGTAAATCTGGAAACGAATATCAAAAACTAAGAGTACTTAAGTACCTACTGTCGTCGCAGAAAGAATTTAATTAATTACTTGCTTCAAGCAAATCGCTTGATTGATTAAGAGACAAAATAGAGTACTGACTCCTGAACTGGTGCCGAAGGCAATAAGGTGGAACAATTATTAAAAATCGGTCGAACGATTTTTTTTTTTTAAACTTTTCGAAAAAATATTTAAATTTTTTTTTCTGTAGTTTTCATCTGAGAAAATTATTTAAAAAAAATCACTCAACCGGTTTTCAAAATATTTCGAAAACCAATTTTTTTTAGAAAATTTTGAAAAATCAAAAAAATTTTTTTTGAAATTTTTTAAATGCAATTTTAATTGAATTATAAATGATTTCCTGTGTGCAAAATTTGATTGGAATCGGTATAATGGTTTACGATAAAACCGCATTTAAAAAAAAAACCGATTCTATGAGAGGCACCGTTATAGAACAAATTTCGAAAAATTCATTCTAACTGTATTGTTGTAAAAAAAATTAGCACCCAGTAAGTTTAAAAAAAAATCGTTGGAGCTGTTTTCAAGAAAATCAAACTTTTTGTTAAAAATTGTATGGCAGGTACCGTTATTTTTCGATCTAGAGCAAAAATGAAAAGCACTCCCCGAGATACTACCAATTAAATACTACCAGCTTTGAAGCAAATCGGGCAAATCCGTTTAGGCTGTAGAGGTGCGAAAAGAGAGACAGACAGACAGACGGAATTTCCGGACCCACGTTTTTCGACTTCTCTTTCATCGTAATGTCATGTTTGATTGTTAGAATTTTTTTTTGCACGAATCCATAACTTGCCTTGTAGTACCTTTAATCACAAGTAAAAAAGAATGTGCTTTAGGCCACACGACTAAAGTAGAACTTCTTTAGCTCCATCTATATGTATGTATATTAATTAATTAATTAACTGAGCAGTGGCACAAACCATAGGTTTTTCTTAACTTACGTTCGCCTCTGCTACAATCCTTTACAAAGTAGTCAGAGTTGTATTTTGTGTGTATTTCTAAATGTCGTCTATTCCAATGTTCACGGCTTAAGAAAGAATGTCTTTCACGTTTACGTTTATACTTTACAATACAACCCAGCTGTTATGGCACTCAATTAGACTCAGGTTGGAGTAAATAAGGATTTATTAGAATTCGCTCTACATGGGTATAGCTTGGTGCCACTACCTTTTCCCATCATGGTCTCGTCGTTTATGTTAGGAATGATATTACTTGCCAGAGCCTTCCCCAATACGGGCAATGTTCCAACACAGACTTTAAACATAATCATTCATTATTGTTTCATTTATAGGAGTCCAAATCTTGACAGTAACTGAAATTTTAACGAGACAGGGCATCAACTGTCTGATGCCATCTCGGAAATTGTTTCACTTTTTCCTCGCACTGAAATCGTTATTGCGGGCGATTACAATGTACACAATTCTAATTGGCTCCGTTATTCTGGTAAGACAACAACCGAAGGAAGGTATACCAAGATCTTCGCAGGGCTGAACAAATTGACTTAGCTTGTTGCCGAACAAATAAGAATACCTGACATTGCAGGTCACTCCGCATAGACCTTAGACTTGTTTCTTACATCTCATCCTGATAATTATACCATCAATGTAATCTCTTTTATCGAAAGTGCGTAGAATCGACGAAGCTAGTAGTCACAAAATAAATGCTGGTGTGCCCCAAGGCTCCGTTCTGTCTACGACACTCTTCCTTATTTTTATCAATGAACAATAACCTCGTGTCTAAGACTTTTTATCCACTTAATTGTTTCGCTGATGAAAGTAACCTCAGCTTCTTATATTCGTTTTCACATTCACTTTCTAATCTCGCCGGCATTGTTCAATGGGGAATCGTTTGGAATTTAATGCTTCAAAAACTCAATGCTGCCTTTTGTCGTTAAAACATAATTTACTTCCCATGCCACTATCCATTGGCGAAACTTGCATCGAGGAAACCAAACATCTTTGCCTTCTATTTATGTGTATCACAAATCACCTTCTGTGAAAATATTACATGCTGAGAAATGTTTAGGTTTACTAAGACGATGCAAGAAATGTTTCTCCCGTTAGATCTGGCTACAATTTATAAGACGTACATTCCCCCGAAGCTTGAATATAATTCTCACTGATAGGGATAAGATAACAGAAACCTTTGATTCGCTCGAATATCGTCGAGATGTTCCACAAACGCTTCAGCGAAATAACCAGTTGCATTCGTCCCCTTAAAAGTTTTCCTCGTAATACTCGTACCCCTAAGAATGCTCATTGATTTATCCCTGAGCCTAATTTCGGACGTACTCTTAATTATAGAGACTCATTCTTTAGCCGCACTACACGAATGAGAAATGGTTTGCCTGGCTCGATTTTTCCCTACGATTTGCAAACATTCAAAACCAATGTGCATCGATGCCTCCGTTCATCTTCTTTCCAATTTTCCTTAACGCCCGCACTGTGTTAATTCATGATAAGGGTAGTAACAACCCCTTGAGTGCCCCCTGATTCTCACATTGCCTAGCTATTGTCGTTTTTGAAAAAGAAAAGTTAATTATGTGTCAATATGCTTCCGGAAGAAGCTATATTTGATGGTGAGTAATCCGAGGAAGAAGAGGGAAATCCTGATGTTGTCTTTCAATCCACTGTTGAATATGTATCTGTGTGATATGTAAGATTTTGCGGGATAATATTGTCTTGTTGTAAGCCTTTGAAAATGTGTGCTAAATGTAACATTAAAATTCGAGCCCAAACCATTGCTAAAGGTCAAGAAAATTATATGTAGATGTCCTTATTGCCGACAAATTGTGTAGGATTCAATGCAAGGCACAATTTCATTATGAAAAAATGGGCACGAATGGGTCGCATGTACTTGCTCTTATGTGCCTAATTTCATTGGAAAGCAAGATCTTTGACAGAAACAACTAACATTTGTGTTAAAAAATTGTTTTTAACTTATAAAAAGTATTAAAAACCACAATACTTGACGGTTTCTAGTAAAAATGAAGTGTGCCATCACACGTCTTAAATAACAAGGAATTTATGAAAAATGTATTTCGAAAATTGTAGGACCGGTTTTGATAAAATCCTGTTTTTTTATTTTTAGTTTTTTATTTATTTGGTATGCAGTTGCTTAGAATTTATTAAGCTACATGTGATTATAAAATTTAAAATATTTTTTTGGATTAGTTTTCAAAATATTGATTTTCAAAAAAAAAATCAAAAATTAATTTTAATTAGAAAAATAAGTTATTCAAAATATTGATATGCAAAATAAATATAAAATTTGAAAGAAATCCATAGAGCCGTTACCGAGAAAGCCCAAAATTAAAAAAAAAACCGTTATATGAAAGGTATCGTTAATAGACTTTTCCCGTATATGTGGTTCAACAAAAAAATTCTCAAAAATGTTCATCAATATCGTTCGAGCTGTTTTCGAGAAAAATAAGCTTTTCCTAAACGGTCGTATGGCAAGTACCGTTATTTTTAGCTCTAAAAATAAAATTTCAATTTCCCCTCTGAGGAATGCCAAAAGATTTGAAGGCAATCGCTTAACCCGTTAAGGATGCAGCTCGATATAAACCGGGACAGACAGACAGACGGATATTTTTTTGCCAATGCCAATGCTTCTCTATGATCGTAATGTCATGTTTGATTGTTATCTCAAATTTGTTTATATTCACGAATCCAAAACTTGCCTTAAAGTCCCTAAAATCGCAAGTAAAAATGATGAAAAGATTCAAAGACAGAACGGAGCCCTGGGGCACACCAGCAGTTATTTTGTGGGAATCAGACTTGAAACCGTCCAATACAACTTGTGTCGAACGGTCCAGAAGGTAGCTTTTAATCCGACAAATAAGAGTATAATCGATCAGCAAAGCACGCATTTTCCATAAGAGAGCTTCATGCCAAATTCTATCAAATGCCTTGGAGATATAGATAAGAGCAATAATCTTACTTTCACCAAAGCGATGTAAAGATTTGTTCCACTGTTCGGTGAGATATGCCATCAGATCACCAGTGGAACGGTTGCTGCGGAGGCCGTACTGACGGTCATGGAGAAGCTTTCGATCTTCGAGATATTCCTTAAGCAGGCGGTTAATCAGTGTTTCCATGACCTTAGAAAGAAGGGATGTCAGTGCTATGGGTCGGTAGGAGGAGGGGGAGGATGGGTCACCTTTCTTAGGGACAGGCTGGACAAATGCTGTTTTCCATCTTCGAGGAAAGATTCCAAAAGAGTAGGAGCGATGGAAAAGCTTATGTGGAAGAACACCTCTTCAGAAGAATCGGGGCCATACCATCCGGGCCAGCGGATTTGTGTATATCGAGATCTCTGAGAACTCTTGCTGCTGCAAAAAATGTCCCATGGAAAAATGTACATTCTCAAGTTATAAATTTGAAGACCATTAGTTCAACCGTTTAGCCTGTAGTTCAATAGACATCGGTACAGACAGACAGAATTTTGCAAGTTACTCAAATATGTTTCCCTATCATCGTAATGTCATGTTTGATTGTTATCTCAAATTTTTTAATCTGCACGAATGCATAACTTGCATTATAGTTCATATAGCTAGTCTTAAGATTTTTGTCTAGCCTTTAAGTAGTTTGAAATTAAAATTAAATAAAAGATCATTGAAAAAAAAACCTGCGAAACCCAGCTTAAAACACCACTACTGTGACGATAAAACTGATTAGTGTAAGGGTTTAACGTATTATTACTTAAAACTGTTCAAATCTATGCAAATTATTCTTATACAAAATAAGTCTTACAATTTTTATCCAAAGGTTTTGATAAAATGTGGCTAGAAACTACTTTGGTGCATTTTTTAATACTGCTTAAAAAAAATAACAAATAATGAAATATTACATCAAATAATTGTCAAATAATTTATTATCTTTAAAAAAACATATCATTTCAAGTTGATTTATTACTAACAGTATGAATGTATGTTATTATTTATTTTATTTCAAATTTGTCATAAGATTTGCGTTTATAAAATTGTTTTTTTTTTTTCAAAACTGCAGATGTTTAATACCCACCCACGCGAATCCGATCTAAAATAAAGCCGTCAACACAAGTGACAGCGCATTAATAAACCAAATATTAACAATGACACCAACCCCAAAACCATCAGTTATAATTCGTATAGCTACACGACCAGGGATTTCGCGCGTAGATCTTTTTTTCTTAAATGCGTGTGAGCGTTTTTTTAATGAACTTCACGCATCGTGTTTTTTTTTTCAAAATAAAATATCAATTATTACACATTCCCTAACAATTTGGGGTACAATTGGGTGTTATATTGAGACATTTATCGATGTCAATGTCACGCCCGCCAAAAATAGATAACACAACCGATAAAACTTTAAATCATGTAATATTTGTGTGTTAATTTTAAACAAAAAAAGAATTTTGTTTGCATTTACTTAAGGGATCCAGACTTCTTCTCGTCAGCTTTTTTTCCAGCACTCTTTCTCTGCGCATAAGAGTGATCGCGTTTTGAACTCTTCATATAAATAATTACTATGCACATCAAAAGAAATTTGAAACCAAACAATAAAAAAGACTTAATTGTAGACAATGCAGATCATCACGAATTGATTGATTGTACTATCATTTGTTTTTGTCAGTTGTCGTTGATCCCGTGACAATGACTCGACAGTAATTAATATTTAACAAATCATGGCACACATTAATTTTTTTTGCACACCGTGATTTTTTTTTTTAATTGATGTTTTTTAAATCATTTTAAAATACAACACTTTTGTTTGAACTCTTAAAAGGTATTAACAGAAAGATGAAACTTATCACGCAGCAAATTTTACAGTTCTGACATCCAATTTTAAACTAAATTCTTTTTCTTGTTTTCATCTCTCGGAACCACAAAGAATTCTTTGCGGCTTTGCGATTCCCCTCGCAACACAAGTGTCTTCTCTACAACTCATTCGGAGGCATAAAACTTGGACGACCAACCGAACGCGACGCGTTGAGCTTCTGCGTTTTGCTAGTTTTAATAAGAATTATGAAACATTAATTTAATTGCGTCCAAAATTTTATGATGGTTCGGCATATGGTTGGCATTTTGCAAAATTTAGTGCATCACTTTATAGTCGATGCTTGATTTGTAAGACTTTAAGATTTTATAAGATTCAAATATTAGATCTTTAGCTAGTGGATAATGAACTTGGGGGGCGTTCTCACTAGCCTTCGGATGTTCGTTTTCCTTCTGAATATAGAAAATATTTTAATTGTTTTAAATTTTCCCAGAAATTTTTATCTCTAGTCTTTGAAGTTAAGAGATTTGAACTTGAAATCAGTTTTTTTTTTAGCTTTTATTTAAACCTCACATAATTTTTGACTTAATTGTTTTGTCCCCTGATATTGGACTTAAGAGTGATTTGTTTGTGTCACATTCGAGCACTAAAAGGTTTTGATATCCTTAATTATGATAGATACAGAGTGCGTGATTCAGGAACGGAGGAGGGGTGTAAAAAGAAGTGTCGTTTGTCTTTAATTTTTGTATATCATAATCAGATGAAAAGACAAAAGCTTTTTAGAGCATTTCTCATTCGTTTAGTACGGCTAAAGAACGAATCTCTGCACTTGACCGCACGATTGAAATTTGGATCAAATGTTGAGCATACTTAGAAGCACGTATATAAGGGCTGAATTTTTTGCCATTGCACTAAAACATTGACAATAGATGTAACGGAAAAAAGAGACATTATACGGCAGTGAAGAAAATGTAACGGGTGATTTTTTTGAGGTTAGAACTTTTTTTTTTTAAAAACGCATAAAATTTGCAAAATCTCATCGGTTCTTTATTTGAAACGTTAGATTGGTCCATGACATTTACTTTTTGAAGATAATTTCATTTAAATGTTGACCGTGGCTGCGTCTTAGGTGGTCCATTCGGAAAGTCCAATTTTGGGCAACTTTTTCGAGCATTTCGGCCGGAATAGCCCGAATTTCTTCGGAAATGTTGTCTTCCAAAGCTGGAATAGTTGCTGGCTTATTTCTTTAGACTTGACGTAGCCCCACAAAAAATAGTCTAAAGGCGTCAAATCGCATGATCTTGGTGGCCAACTTACCGGTCCATTTCTTGAGATGAATTGTTCTCCGAAGTTTTCCCTCAAAATGGCCATAGAATCGCGAGCTGTGTGGCATGTAGCGCCATCTTGTTGAAACCACATGTCAACCAAGTTCAGTTCTTCTATTTTTGGCAACAAAAAGTTTGTTAGCATCGAACGATAGCGATCGCCATTCACCGTAACGTTGCGTCCAACAGCATCTTTGAAAAAATACGGTCCAATGATTCCACCAGCGTACAAACCACACCAAACAGTGCATTTTTCGGGATGCATGGGCAGTTCTTGAACGGCTTCTGGTTGCTCTTCACTCCAAATGCGGCAATTTTGCTTATTTACGTAGCCATTCAACCAGAAATGAGCCTCATCGCTGAACAAAATTTGTCGATAAAAAAGCGGATTTTCTGCCAACTTTTCTAGGGCCCATTCACTGAAAATTCGACGTTGTAAGTCTATTCATGATGAAATGTCAAAGCATACTGAGCATCTTTCTCTTTGACACCATGTCTGAAATCCCGCGTGATCTGTCTAATGTCTGATCTAATGCATGAAAATCCTAACCTCAAAAAAATCACCCGTTATTTATGATGTTCCTGTCTCCTATTATTTAAAAGGTTGTACTCTTTGAATACTATTAGTAGGGGATCCCTAGAAGGGATTGCGGGATTTACTCTAGCGCGGCAGATTAATATAAAGTGGTATTCCTTGCACACTTTTGACTACGTCTGGCATGTTTTAGCTCTTTATACACGAACGTGCGTTACCGGTCAGATTATGAAAAAAAATTGATCGTTCGAAATACTCGAGCTTATCATATTAGTATTTTAGTATTTTTTTATTTCAATGTATGCTTACACATTCAGAAAATATTTCTTTTAGAAAAAAAAATACAAAAAAAAGAAAAAAAAAATATATATCAATCTCGGGCGCAAACCGACAACATTTAGTGCCCATGTTGTGAAAATTTATTTGATGCTACAAGGCATGAAGGCATCACGCAAATAAAAAAAGAATACCCACCAACGAAAAAATACTCGCTGTAAGCATTCCTTGCAACTTTTCCTTTCCTTATCTCACTCACAGACGATTTTACTTGAACATTGCGGTAAATCCGAATGAACAAGTCTAATCGTTATCGGATAGGTTAATTAATTCTCCCTAAATGACCAGGGGCGGATCAAATACATTTTATTGTCAAGGTATAACACTGTTAATAATTTGTATTCAGAAGCTAAAATTGGGATTTAGTGGAGTATTGATTATAGGTAACTGTCCGTCTTAGTTTTTTTTTAGTTCTGTGTTTTAGAATGGTAGGTGATTTCATAGTCGCCTATGCAAACATTCGTGGACTTAGGAAAAATTTCTATGCTGCCTATGTCCACTCTGTGATAAACAGACCAGCTGTATTGGCACTTAGTGAAAAACAAGTTGGGGAAAATACAGATCATTCGGAATTTTCCTTGTATGGGTATTCACTTGTGCCTTTATTTTTTGCCAAACATGGCCTCGCCGTTTACATAAGGAATGATGTTGCATATCAACCACAATTCGGTCTGTGTGTAAACACGGAATTCAATTTCATGTGGTTAAAACTAACGATTAATAAGCGCATCATTCATATATGTTTCCTTAATAGAAGCCCAAATTTAGACAGAGTTTCAACTTCTAACGAATTTGATGCTTTGTCTGACTCCATTCAAGGAATTGTTTCCCGTTACCCTCACACTGAAATCGTTATTACGGGCGATTTCAATGTACACAATTCCAGTTGGCTTCGCTTTTCTGGCCAGACAACACCCGAAGGAAGGTATGTTGAGATTTTCGCTGAGTTAAACCATCTTACTCAGCTCTTTGATGAGCCAACCCGAATTCCTGACATTGCATGGTTACAAATTCAACTCTTTTAGGAATGAGAAATTTTATCCGAAACAGGTCGAAGAGTATCAAACCTAAGGAAAACTCATGGTTTGATTCGAGCTGTAGAGAGGCTATCAAGTTAAGAAATGTAAGTTTCCGTTGTTACAAAGCCAACATCACTGAGGAAAACCGGAAAAAGTTTCAGCAAGCTAGAAAGACCTGCAATGTTCATATTCGAAAAACCAATTTTTTACTAGAGCAAAAAATTCGGCAAAAAATACTACAATGTCCCAAAGGCAGTAAAAAATGTTGGTCATTTGTAAAAAGAGTAAAGAATTCTTCGTCATCATCAGTTCCTACGCTCGTCTTCAACGATACTCCTGCTGTCAGTTCTCAAGAAAAAAGCAGATCTGCTGGCCGCAGGTGTTAGAACTCTTCCTGTATTCGAGAGCGTAAACGATTTCATGGGACCAATCTTCTTTCGCACTCGTACAGTTGCAAGAGTATTAAAAGATCTTAACATACACAAATCCGCTGGCCCGGATTGTATCCCCACTATTGTTCTGAAGAGGTGTTCTTGAACGCTAGAAAAACCTTTGCGTAAGCGTAAGCGTAAGTAAGGGCTCTGTTTTGTCTCCGACTCTTTTCCTTATATTTATCAATGACTGAACCAACTAATCCAATCAATTGTTTAGCTGACGACAGAACTCTCAGCTTTTCATATTCGTTTCCAGATTCACATCCATGTTCTTCGGATGTGGAACTGTAACGGCAGCGTATGATAAGTTCAAGAAATTCTGATCTTGACAGCATTGTACAATGGGGAATAAGAAATCGCGTAGAATTTAATGCTTCTAAAACTCAATGTTGTCTTTTGTCGTTAAAGCAAAACATACCTCCAATACCACTATCCATGAGCGGCTCTTGCATTGAAGAAACAGAACACCTCTCAGTTCTCGGTATGTGCATTACAGACCACATTCTGTGGAATGACCACATATTTGACATCGCAAAGAATGCTGCGAGGTGTTTAGGTTTCCTTCGAAGATGCAAGAAGTTCTTCACCCCGTCTGATCTGGCTACAGTATATAAAGCATATATTCGCCCTAAACTTGAGTATAATTCTCACATTTGGGCAGGTGCTCCTGTAACCCACTTGAGTTTTCTACATAGAATTCAAAAAAGAGCTTTGAAAATGATAGGCGATCGAACAATAACAGAAACATTTACATCTCTGGAGCAGACGTAATGTCTCATGCCTTTTATTATTTTATCGCTACTTCCATAATCAATGCTGCGAAATAGCCAGCTGCATTCCTCCCCTGAAACGATTCAACCGTAATACTCGAACTGCTAGGAATGCCCATCAGTTTACCCTTGAGCCTAACTTCGGACGTACTGTTAAGTATAGAGATTCTATCTTTAGTCGTACCACACGAATGTAGAATGCTTTGCCAGGCTCTGTTTTTCCCTCCCATTTTGATATGCAGAACTTTAAAACTAATGTGCATCGGTATCTCCTCTATTATCCCTCCTCATTTCCCTAATGCTCGTGCGGTGTTTAAACATTTTAAGGGTACACACAAACCCCTTTCGCGCGAGTAAATTATATAAAAAAAAAAAAAAAAAGTGATAAGCTAAAATTTTTGACAATCAATATAAAGAAGAAAACTACCTAACAAATACATAAGTTATTGTGATTAAATAATTTAATAAAAGCGATACAAAATTTAAAAGAAAAGAGTAGAAAATGTTTAATTAAATAAAACAAAATTTACATCTCAAGCTTAACAGTTTTTTTTTTTTTTTTTAATACAATATTTTTAAGAATACAATATATCTCTTTTAAAGAACTTTATAAAATTAATTAAGAAAATAGGCGCGTAGCTGATTTCTAAACTGTGTTTCTATGCTTATTTGTCCTAAATGAATTGGAAGGGATTTCCACAGTCGGATGACACTAACAAAAAACTGTCTTTCAGAAGTTAGACAACTATATCGCGGTTGGATGAGTTGTAGAGATTTGTTTGGAGAGCCAAACTGTATCCTATTAAATAAACCACAAGGCTGTTTAGTCTGAATTATTTTGAACAAAACCGTCGAAAATTGGGTTCAGCGTCTGGACTTCTGCAAACGTGCCCGTGGTAGCCATGCAAAAGAAATCGAGTTATATACAGAATGGCATCAAACGTACTTTCACAGGAATAAAGAATTTTATTGATATTCAAAATCTTTTTTGTTTTATTTAAAAAAACCTTTGTAACGCTCTTATTAAAAAACCCGATATATTTGTATTGAATACCTGGAGATATGATCAAATCTACTTAATCCAAATCAATAGATACCGAGCGGTGTTGTTGAAGGCTACGTTGAGTTTTCTTTTACCAGCTGCATCACACTGACTGAATACTTAACATCCGCACATTAAAATAGGTAATACCAAGGTTTTAACAAGAATAAGACGGGTTTTTAGCGGAGTAAACTGCTGTGAAGTCCAAAGCAAGCGAAGAGCACCATAAACTTTGCCTACGGTCGAGTTAATGTGGGACTCCCATGTCAATGTTCTACTGAACAACATACCTAGGTTTTTGGCAGTAGAAACATATTTAGTATATATATATATACATAAATAGTCGAGGCTCAAGGCTTTTCTACTGATGACAATACATTTCGATTTTAAGGGGTTTAGAAAGAGCCCATTGCATGTCGACTAACACAGTATTTTTTCTAGGTCGTTGTTTATTGTGGAAGCACAGTCTTCAATTAACCCAAGTGAACAGCTTCTTAACAGTTGAACATCATCCGCATACATCTGGATGGAAGAGCCTGAGCCTAGTTTAATAGCGGGAAGTTCATTGATATACAAGGAAAAAAGTAGAGGTTCAAGAATCGATCCCTGAGGGACGCCTCTGGCAACTGGAAGGTGTACAACTAGCAACATTTATTGTGTACAACAACCATGTTCCTAAAAGTATGCTACATATTTGCAATATATTTTGACAGAGTACTAAATCGAACTTGAAGTACTAATTCGAGACTCGAATAAGTACTGAAAGCTTAGATTGTGCCAGAACCAGACGGAAGCTTCCAGAAGCTTGTAAATTTGTATAAATACAAGAGTAGATGGCATTGAAAGTTTAAGTTTATTTTGGAAAGTGGAATTATTAACAACTGGAAGCATTAGTAAAAAGTGATTGAATTGAGATTAAATAAAAAGTGTTGAATTATAAGAACGTATTTGAATTGTGAATAATTAAATAAGTAAAAATTGGTGTTATTTAAACTGAAAGACGTTGTGTTTTAGAAAATAAAGAGATTTGTTGTATTATTTTGGAATTTTGATTGATTTGTCGAGCCCCAGGCCAAAACTTCATAATATTTTCAAAACAATTAGGGACCCTTACTTTGCAAATAAAAAGGGCCACTGCAACGCGTGGCCGGCTCTGCTAGTACAAATTAAAATTGCTATGCTAGCAAACAAATTCATTAAAGTCTGAGATAACTTCGATCTACTTAACTTTTGTAATCAAGGTTTTCATGAAATTGTTGAACTGTATATTCGACTTGTTGATTTTAATTGTAAATATTAAAAATCATTCTGATTTTCAGAGTTTGAAAGCTTGATAAATCTTAACCAAGTAATATACTAAAATTATTATTTCGAAGTTTATCAAAACTAAACAATCATAAAATATAAATAAAAAAATAATATCCCAAAATCATACCAAAAACCTTATTTTATTAAATTACCTTCCATTCAGTTTATAATGTGCATGTCGTCTTCGTTCTCGTAGCATATTTTGTTATTATCCATATGAAATTAAGAAAATAAGAAAAAACAACGTTGAAAATAATTGAATATTTAAGCCTAAGATTATTTTTTTTAAATCCCATATTTAAGATAGATTTTATTGCCAAAAAAACATCTCCTTATTTTTTTTTATGTCTCAATAAAAACATTCAAAAAAAAAACAGTATCAATTGTCAAATGTACATAGCCTATTCCCAAACCTGTATGCATTTCTAAGCATTAGCTAAAGCTGTTTTTATAATTATTTTAAAGCTCTTTTCATTCTATAAGCTCTTTTCATCGCAAGTTTTGTTCTCGACATTTAGTATTTGAATTTTTGGTTCGCGAAATGGGTAAGTTAAATGAAAGCTCTTCTTTTCATATGCTTTCCCAAAGATGTCATAAGTATATATTTTTAAGTTTAAATTTAAATAAACGTTTTTTTTCTTACGTGTGTTATTCTTATTGCACACACAGTGTGCTGACTTAGAGAAGAGTTTTAGTTGTGTTTTTACGATTTCTTGCAAAAAATTATAGTTTGTGATTAATTTCAAAATAAAACGTTGTTTAGTTCCCAGAAACACTCCTTGACACTATATTCAGTTCAACAAAAAATTGTCAGTACAGGCATTATAGGAGCTAACGTCTAGGAGGAGTATATTGGTTCCTGCTGATGACCTAAACCAGTATACTTAAGCGAAACGTTTATAATTGTACAATGTTTGAAAAATTCAACTTTTAAATTTTATTATTTAAAGTTATTTTCTATATATTCATATATGTGTACAATGGATCATATTATTGATTAGGTAATGAAAATTACCTAAATTTTTTATATATATTATAGGAGAGCTTAGTTTTTTCAAATGGTGGAAAACGGTGGTTAAACTCCCCAAAAACCTACTGAAATTAAAAGCTCAACCACTAACTTAATTAATACTTACACATAAACTGTTGTTTTATGCAACCCTCTTCTTGTGTATTGAACAAAAAACACAGTATTTTCGAGTAACCACTTCTATGTTAATGCAAATCAGAATGGATTTTTCTTTGATTTTGTTTAAAAGCTTTCAGAATTGGTGCTTTTTAAAAATCATTGTAATATTTTCCCGCCAGAGTAAGATGTGAGGGTCCTTTCCTCTCATCCGTGTACTGACTATTTTTGTTGAACAGATTATAGAACACAGATGTTGCTTCTCAGCTTCTTCGACAATATGTTCATATGTTTTTAAAGCGAAAAACTACACCAACGCATGTGAGATAATTGAAGTCCGTAGTGAATGTATTACAAAAATTTAAATTGCTTGTCCAAGAATGTTATTTTGGCTTTGAAACCCCTGAAACAGTTTTTTTAATTTTTGATTTTGTTTACGTTTTATTTTAATATTTCGTGAGTTGTTTCGTATAAATTTCTTAAAACCGCTCTACGCAAGTCATGTGTAAGTGAGATAGAGTCTTAAACCAGATGAACTATATATGTCGTTTTAAAGGTAAAGAACAGATCTTTGAAACGTCTGGAGAAGATTTTTTATTTTTCATATATTTTTTTAAATAATCCGATCTTCAAAATTTGTATTTTGTTTTATTATTTTCTAATAGTTTTTTTTTCTCCTTTAAATACATTACAAATACCACATAACTTTTCCAATATGTAAAATATGTTTTCTTCAACGATTTGAGAAAAACAGGTTTTAAAATATTTTGAATTATAATACATTTTATAAACCTTTATTTTTTTTTTGAGATCATACACATTTTTAGTTCACAAACTCACAACAAGATGGATATATTTCGAATTACCAACGAAGGTCTAAATGGTTTGATTAGGTATGCCGGCCGGTTGAAAGAGCACTGCAGGTGTCTGTATGTGGGCAAAGTGTATGCTGTAAACTGCATTTTCTATGCTGGAAAATGTTTGCATTGCAATTTTGAGACTTATTTTGGATGAAGCAACTATGATATGGCGAAGGCAAATGTTGGCGGACTGATCGATTCTCCGGCAGTTCGGGTATTTTTTTCATTTATTTACTATATTAAATTATTTTTTGAATACTTTTACAACCTCTTTGAATGTTTAGTTAATAAATAATGATTTATAAAACTTTCAGAGCATTAGAAGCAATAAATAAATCTGAAAAAGGCTACAGCATTTATCATTTACTTAGAACTTTTTACTATATACCGTGACACCAATTTATCACAATGATTTCGAAAATCGCATAAAGCAAGATCATAAATTGATTAAATGAGAAGTCTCTGTGAAAACTGAAATAATACCTGAAAGCTGAAACTCTTTTACCTCCAAAAGAAGAAGGATAAACGGATACCTAAGATTATGTTGGTGCGGGAACAAGATTATTTGTCCAAAATGCTTTTTTTTGACGTGATAACGTCTTATAAATCGATGACAGGCTACACGTACGAAATAACATGACTCATGCTAACCCCGACACTGTGGTTCTTTCAACCAAAATCGATCGCAAGCACCAAGCGAATATGAAAAAGGACTGGCACGAATTCCCAAAAAAAATTCCACTCAAATTCAAAAAGAACAAGAAGAGAAAAAGAAATAAAAATATGCGGGGTTTTGTTATTCTTGAATGAGATGACAGTTTAAGCTTGTAGTTGTAGGCATCATCAAAAGAAGGCGGAAGATTTCTCTCTTTGTGATGCATCTATCTCTATTTCACTCCATGGGCCGATGCGCCCGAGAAGAAGAAAGACAGCGGCAGCAACAGCACGCAACCTATATGTGAACTGGCTTTTAAACTTTGCGATTTTCTGATACATGAGAAACGTATGTGATGGCGGAGGTAAAAAAAAATCGCTAGTTTATCATCCATTCTCCTTTGGGCTATCCTGATTTTGTGTCAATCTGTTTTATTTATATTTGTAGGTTGTTGTCGGCTGTTTGTTCTGAATTTAAGGTTTGTTGTGATTGGTTGCTCCGGATGCTAATTGTATATAAACTTCTAGCAGTCTACTGTTGCTGCCATCAATGTTTTCTTATGACGTTATCACCTAAAATTATCGTCCGTAAACCGAGTTTTTTTAAATGTAAGTATTAAAGGCACGTGGCACATAAATGTTTGCTAGATATATGGAAGATTTTTTGCCTGGTTTCGAAATTGCTGGTCTTCGAGTTTGAGTTCCACATTTTGTACGGAGGCCTTTTAACACAGACTTTAATTTCATGTGGTTCAAAGTCGAACTCCAAAAGTACTTCATACATACATGTTTTATATGTAGAAGTCCGAATCTGAACACTAATTCGAACTCTGACAAATTCGATGAGCTGTTCAGATCCATCCAAAGAATTGTTTCTAAATATCCTCACAGTGAAATCGTTATTACGGGCGATTTCAATTTATATACATAATTTTACGTGGCTTCGCTATTCTGGTCAGACCAGAAGGTTTACCGATATCTTTACAGGGCTAGAAGAAGAATACCTGACATTGCAGGTCACTCCGCATAGACCTTAGACTTTCTTTCTTTCTTACATCTCATCCTGATAAGTATACCAAATGGCCTAAAGTGAAAGCCATCTGGAACGGTCTCAACACTTTCTTCAAGAACTTTAATTGGTTACTATGCTTCCTCGATAGCGACGTAGATTATAGCTCCGATATGATTACAAATATTATTCTCCTTGGTATGAGAAAATTTATTCCAAATATATTAAAAAAGTATCAAACCAAAAGTAAATTCATGTTTTTACTCAAACTGTAAAGAGGCCATCAAGGTGAGAGGCAAAAAATATATATATATAATTAATATATATGTCGCAATGGAAGTCAAAATGTTTGGTCCTTCGTAAAAAACATCCATAACTCCACTACGTCTCCTGTTTCGACGTTTGTTCAAAATGACACATCCTGTGGTCAACTCCCAAGCTAAAGCTGATTTATTTGCAAAATTGTTTGCAGCTTATTCAACGTTGCCACAGTGTGATATGGCTCCTCCTGTACTTGATAACGTAAAAGGTTTTATGGGACAAATCTTCTTTTGCGGTCGAACAGTTACAAGAGTTCTTAAGGATTTCGATATTTACATTTCCCCTATAGTTATGAAGAGGTTGGCTTATATACTGGAAAAACAACTGTGTAAACCTCTCCAGCTGTCCTATTCTACAAGTCTCTATCCGAGTAGATGGAAAACAGCATTTGTCCAGCAAAACAACTGTACCTAAAAAAGGCGTATATTCATCTCCGTCTAACTACCCAGCAATTGCACTTATATCTCTTCTCACCAAGGTCATGGAAACGCTGATAGACTATTAAATTAAGAAATATCTGGAGACACGGAAACTTCTTAATGACCGGCAATACGGTTTTTGTAGCAATAGGTCCACTGGTGATATGATGGTATATCTCTCCGAACAGTGGAATCAATCTTTCAATCGTTTTGAAGAAAGTAAGATTATTGCACTTAATATTTCAAAAGCATTTGATAGAGTTTGGCATGAACCTCTTTTATGGTAGAATCGACGAAGCTAGTAGTCACAAAATAAATGCTGGTGTGCCCCAAGGCTCCGTTCTGTCTACGACACTCTTCCTTATTTTTATCGATGAACAATGATCTCGTGTCTAAGACTTTTTATCAACTAAATTGTTTTACTTATGGCAGTAACAGATAGTGGATAAGAATATAACAGAAACATTTGATTTTCTAGAACATCGTCGAGATGTTTCCTGTCTCTTCTTATTCTATCGCTTTTTCTATAAACAATGCTTAAGCAAAATAGCCAGTTGCATTCGTCCTCTTAAAAGTAAATACTCGTACCGCTAGGAATGCTCATAGATTTATCTTGAGCCTAATTTTGGACACACTGTTAAGTATAAAGACTCATTCTTTAGCCGCACTACACGAATGTGGAATGGTTTACTAATACAATTAGGTTAGATTAGTTTCGCAATACTCGCACCTACTCTAAACCAACAAAAATAATAAAGCCTGCGCTGTTTAAATATTGAGAAAGCTGCTCCCCTCCTAACCCCCTATCAAATCAGCTTTTGTCATTTTTACAATATTAAACTTCTGCAAGAAAAATCTGAAATTTGAAAATTAAAAACAAATCTAAGAAAATCTCAGCATTTTGGTATCTCCTCTCTATCGAGCAAGTATGATTTTAATATCTTTTATCCCTGAAATTGTTATTTAAGTAGCAGCAAAAATTGCACTAGTAACAACCCATCACCAGAATAAACATGAAACTTCAAATTGCTATTGACATTGGATGTCATCGGATTTGCCGGAGAGAAAATTTAAAAGTTGGTCTTTTTGATGCGGTGCGTCCGGCACATGCGATTCTTATGAGTCACCTCCTGTCAGAACACGTGTATTTAATCGAGCTGTTAGTTGTAAGCGGCACCGCAACGGACGAACGGATTCTATGGGTCGGCCATTTTAGTTTCAGTTATTTTTGACTGAGTACACTAGCGGGAAAAAAACTAAACCTCAATTTTGACATTTCATCCAGTATTCCCAGACTTGGGCAGCAAGTTTTCCCACGTTGGCATGTACAAATTTTCTTTTTTTCTTCCCGTGTTTTTTAAGAATATCCCACAAGTAATTAATTAAAAATTCCTTTTTACCTTCTAGTGCTTTTAGCTTGTCTTAGGATGGAATTCAAAAGAGTCAGTTATGTTTTACCAGTAAAGGCGACTTTTTGAATTTTTAAAAACAGATGTCGCGAGCTTCTATGTCATCATTTTAAGCAGTTATTTTTTTTTTCTGAAGTGGATTCAGGAGAGCTAGCATCGCATTCTCAATTTTGGCGACATTTTTTTGACAATTGTTGTATGAAGATGACATTAGACTAGCATTCCATATATAATACGTCCATGATATCAGTAATGTTGTGGTATAGTGAATTCCATAAACGTGTAGAGTTGACAAGAAACTGGCGTTCAGATGTCAAACAGCTAAAGCTAGTTGAATTCAAGAATGTGATTTTACTGTATAGATCTGTGGGTTGGTGTGTCAAAAGACTAAAGACCGAAATTTCTGGAGGTTTTCGTAAGACATTCCAAGAAAGCGTTGTGAAATGTTGTCAAAACGGCGTAGCACTATTGAATGCAACTGTAAGTTTCCTTTTACTTGTATGGTCTAGATTGCAGAATAGTTCTCAACCGTAAGTAATGAATGAGTGACATGATAAGTGTTTTAACAAGTAATATTCGGATCTTTAAAGGGGTGAAGCACTGTGTCGACCAAAGTGGGCGAATCACTCCGTATGTCTTACCGACATGGTTATTCCATGTTAGACTGCGATTGAAGATAACAGCAATTTTTTTAGTAGATTCTGCATATTCAATAGCGGAGCCATCTAACAAGTTGAACGAGAAATAAGAGGCATCTCTTTTACTCTTTGATATTACTAAGCATTTAGAATTTTTCGGATGCAGCAATTAACTATTTTGGTGTGACCAGCATACAACTTCTTCTTAATCTTATTTACTACTAATGTATAGCTGAGCATCATCGGCATAAATTCGCATTGAACAATGTTTTACAATTTTTGGAAGCTCATTAATATATAGACAAAAAAACAGAGGCCCAAGTATAGATCCCTGGGGCACACCACTTTTATTAAACGAAAAATCTGAAATGATTCCATTATGTTCAACCGCTTGCATTCTTTTGTCAAGATAAGAGTAAATTAGCTTGACTGTATCCAAGGAAAAGTTATAAGAACCGGAGAGCTTTTCACATAGAGTGGAATGATTCACCATGTCGAAAGCCTTCCAAAAATCGAGTAGTACTAAAAACGTAATGTTATCATTGTCGATAGATTTTCTTATGTCCTCTGAGATATTAACCAAAGCAGTAATTCAACTATTTTGTTTACGAAATCTGGATTGTTTTGAAGTCAAAATATTTGCACGCTCGAGGAAAGAACTAATTTTATTTTGAATAATATTTTCAAACACCTTTGATAGATATGGCAATATTGATATTGGTCTAAATTCATCATTTCTCGACGATTTTGGAATAGGTATTATTTTTGCCATTTTCCATTGTGTAGGAAATTCGTTAGTAGCTATGATTGAATTGAATATATGCGTTATATATGGTAACAGTGCAGGCAATAGAATTTTTAAGAACGATGGTTGCATATCGTCCAATCATCCAATAGCGTTTGATTTAATGCAAACGATTCCTTCAGCGGATAAAGTGGAAAAGCTAAAAAAAACTTTCAGGTACAGAATCGCTATCGTGAATACGAAACAAGTTTGGACGCGGAAGTGTATTAGTAGTTAAAGATTTGCTGGATGATACGAAATTTTGGTTCAAAATTTTTATATCTATATCTTCATTCAAACCACCTTTAGATTTACCAACATCGATCATCTTCAGATTTTGCCAAAAATCTGAGATTTGCTCTATACTGAGGATAAGCGGTGAGATGCAGATGTTACGGTTTGGTCTATAGAACGCACCAAGTAGAAG
The DNA here is from genome assembly GCA_963971375.1 of Platycheirus rosarum. NCBI lineage: Eukaryota > Metazoa > Arthropoda > Insecta > Diptera > Syrphidae > Platycheirus > Platycheirus rosarum. Next base: position 3,417,852 of record OZ020511.1, read on the forward strand.
CCTTTCCAAGCCATTTAATATTTCAATAAACATGTACTCAATATCACATTTCTTAGATGACGAACCTTGCATTGTATCCCTTCTCTCACGTAGATTGCAACGCCTCCAACTTTGTAACGTGTCCTATCACTTCTTAAGATCTTATACCCATTTAGAGAACAGAACATAACATCTACCACAACGTTTGATATTAAAAACGTCTGCAACAGGGAGCGGTGAACTCGCCGATTCTCTTTAGTATTTACACCAGCGATCTCATTGGGAGTCTACCTCAAGTAATTGCGTATGCCGACGATTTAACTGCGTACAGAACAGATCCAAAAATTGAGGTTATCAGAATTCTCTTGCAACGTGACTTCGATAAGATTCAGCAATATTGTAATGATTGGAAACTGAAAATTAACTTCCAGAAATGTAAAACTATACTGTTTAGAACCCCTGTGTCTTGTGCTTCTAGGGATACGAGAAAGAACCTTGGCATCTGGCTGGATCAGTTTTTTTATTTCAACCGAAATATAGAGGCTGCTCTGGCCAGGGCTAAGGGAGCTTTTGCCGTGACAAGCCCTGACAAGACGGTTGCTTTATAGCAGCCGCCTTGAAGGCAGGGTAAAAGTGATTTGCCACATGGCCCTCATTAGGCCGATGATTGTCTATGGATGCCCTGTTTGGTTCAACGTTGCATCATCTCGGGTGTTTGAGAGACTGTGCCTTCGTACCTGTCTTGGACTTCACAGAACACCAGAGTTGGAGTACAAACACTACTATCCTGTCCAATACAACAGGGCCAATATAAACTAGATAGATAACTTTTTAATTAAGCTCATTCGAGGTCACATTGCAAGAGCAATGACCTCGACTAATTGACAAATCTTCGGGGTTTACTACCCCCAAGATGAATATTTCGAGAGCACACGTTCGAGCGGTTTTATCCCACCCGAGGCTTTTCTTTATTTAGACAGACGAGGGCTGATACAGGATGGTTCGGCGATTCCGCTGATCTATTACGTCGGCCGTACAACTGTGGATAGGCGACTCCTTTACGACCGAGACATTGTCCCAGGGAGCGAGGCAGAGCGCCTTCTATTCAGTAGGGCTGTGTCCGATAGGGACCAGAGGGAATATTTTGACGAGTTGCACCAATTTTGTTGGCTAAATAACCGACACTTGCAGTCGACTTTTATTGCCTATGGTCGGCTTACATAGTTGTCGGGTAGACTTAATTAGGTAGGCAAACGCAGTTACGGCGGCATCCAAAAAAAAAATACAAACAATAAAAAACACAAAAAAAAAACAAAAAAAATTACAAAAATGAAAAAAAAATTGCTGCTGTGGCTCTTCTAGGTTTATCACTAGCTTAAGTAGCTTTAGTTTATTTTTTAATTTAGCTTAATTTTATTATAAGTAGATTAAGATAACTTTTAAGGAAAATTGATCAGATGCCTAGTTTTAATTTAATACCCATCAGTATTTTAGTATTAATATTAATATAAGTTATTCTTGGGCCGAAAGGTAATTAATTAAGATAGCGAGTAATTTAGAGCGTCCACATGGGGTCAGTAAGCTAATCAAGTTAATATGTAAGCTAGTTTTTTTAAGATTTAGTTATAAGTAAATGAATAATAAAAAAAAATAATTTAAAAAAAAAGAACATAATTGATTATTTAATTTAAAGTTAGCCAGGTTTCGGATACACAAATAACGTCAACTTTTGGATTTTCAAAAATATAACGGAACTCGTCAATCTTTATCAATAAACGTTGTGCATTAAGATGACACACCTGAAGACCAGTTCGCTGCTATGCTTAAAAGTCAGCCTAAGTCACCATGTTTTTTTTCGGGGCACTGTCTTTGCGAAGAAATTGTTTGTATGTTTAAAGTAAAATACCGCATTTGGTTTAAAAATTACCGGAAAATATGGTTTCGCTTTGCTGTATAATGTATTTTATATGGACCGAAAATTCATCGACCTATTGGTGCAACATGAACTTACTTATAACAAAAACAACATTTAAAAAATCTTTGTCTGTCTGTCTCTCTGTCTGTCTTTCTGTCCGGGTAATCTCGGGAACGGCTGAACCGATTTTGACGGGACTTTCACTGGCAGATAGCTGATATCCTAAGGCGTAACTGAGACTATGTTAATTACTCACTAGGTGGCACTGGTGTGTTTTTTTTTCGAAAATTCTTATTAATGGACCGATTTTGACGGGACTTTTACAAGCAGGGAGCTCATTTTGAAAGGAATAACTAAAGCTATTTGAATTACACTTAAGTGGCGCCGGGTTTGCTTATTTTTCGAAAATTATTATTTTAAAACGAAGTCGCGGGTCACAGCTAGTTTATAATAAGGCTGATTATTTCAATGTTATTCTTATAAATACTACACTTATATGTGTATTTGATTATTGTTTTGATTTGTAATCCACATATTCTGTGGAGGATTTTAACAGAAATTTGTTACCTATCGGGTTTTATGCGTTCATCGAACAATATATTTTTAAACAATTTATCAGAAACCCCAGCAACCTCGAACGTAAGCAATGTGTATCACAAACCACCTCTTGTGGAATGAATACATTTTGACACAGCCGTCGCGAAAAATGCAGCGGGGTATGTACTATCATCTCCTATCCAATTTTCACGAATGCTCGCACTGGGTATAAACATTTGAAGGGTAGTCACCACCCCTTCAGTGTGCACCAAAAATATTAAAAATATAATCAACCCCTCCAAATTATAGAAAAACAAAGAAAATACTAAAGCTTTGTTGGCAATTAGACAACCTTTTTTGTTTGTACTTGCGTGTATACTAATGATTTCATATTATAAGATATCAAAACAACTCTTTATTACTTCAACTGTTTTATTTTCAGAATCACCGCGAATGTCAGGAATAATATCCATCATTTTATTAAGGGTTTTGTGGTATATACGTATGTTACATATTAGCATAAGACCGTGCCACTTGCCTTTTGCCGCAAGAACTATTTATTTATTGATCTACGAAATGGAATTGAACTTTCCCCTTATCTGCAACATGAGCAAAATCTAGGACACATCTCGGCATCACAACACAAATGTGTGAAAAAAATTGGCCGCATGAGTTCAACGCTCTATGCCTAGTTGCAATTTGCAATGACTTTATAAATAAATCGAGGACATTATTTAAAAAAAAAAAATATTACATTTATATATTTATAAAATGCACATCCTCATTTTAACGTTAATATTAAATTTAGGTTTTAAAAAAACTTACTTCAACTAACATACATATTTATGATGACGAAATGTCATGGAATCTAGTCTTAATTGCAAGATTTTGATTAGATTAGTCAGGGTTTTTTAGAAATGGTCCTGCAGGGTACTTGGGCCTCGGTAACCTTTGATATCCTTCCAGAGAAATCGTTGACGCTATTATAATCTTGGTTTATTTGTCTAAAGTATAACAGTTTTAAAAATGTCGACTAAATTAATATAAATATCATCAACAGTTAAAATGCCGACTAAAAATGATCGGCAAAACACAAGTTGACAGTTTAAAATGCAGACTATTTATATGTCCATTTGAAATTTTGTTTCATTTGAACCTTGACCTTACTACTTCAAAAAATGGACACTTGCTCTTATGTGGCTAATAACATTGGACGGCAAGATCTTTGGCAAAACCAAATAACATTTACGTTGACAATAACACAGTTTGAACTTATGAAAAGTATCAAAACCACAATACTTAACGGTGTTTAGTAAAATTGAAGTACGCCATCACACGTCTTAAATAACAAAGAATTTATGAAAAAAGTATTTCGAAAATTGTAGGACGGATTTTGATAAAATCCTGTTTTTTTATTTTTAGTTTTCTGATTTTTTTTTTTTTTTTTAATTTTGGTATGCAGTTTTTTAGGGTTTATTAATATACATGTGATTATAAAATTTTAAATATTTTTTTGTGATTAGTTTTAAAAATATTGATTTTTGAAAAAAAAAATCAAAAATTATTTTTTATTAGAAAAAAAAAGTAATTCCAAATTAAGATATGCAGAATTAATTTGGCTACCTAGATCTTCTCAAATATAAATTTGACAGAAATCCAAAGAGCCGTTACCGAGAAAGCCCAAAAATAAAAAAACCGTTATATGAAAGGTACCGTTAATAGACTTTTCCCGCAAATTTGGTTCTAATCAAACGATAGCCAATACCAACAAAAAAAATCTCAAAAATTTTCATCAAAATCGTTGAAGCCGTATTCGAGAAAAGTAAGCTTTTCCTAAACGGTCATATGGCATGTACCGTTATTTTTAGGCCTAAAAATTAAGTTTCAATTTCTCCTCTGGGGAATGCCAAACTAATCACATACACCAAGTTTGAAGATAATCGGTTAAACCTTTTAGGCTGCAGCTCGTTGTACATACTGAAAGACAGACATTTTTTTGTCGATCACTTTTTTAGACTTCTCTATGATCGTAATGTCATGTTTGATTGTTATCTCTATTTTTTTTATATTCACGAATCCTTATAGTCCCTATAATACAAAGTCAACACCAAATAAGCAGGACCAGTTAATATCAACAAAAAACATTAAATACCTACCAATATGCAAAATAAAAGTTTTTTAAACCCACAAATCATCTGGAGTACTTAAATAAACTAACGATTGAATCAATGACGATCACTTGATAAATAAACACAAATATGAAGTAAACGAATTTTGGTTGATTTAGCCAAGGCTTGCCTTACACAGAACGCACTTAACCTTAACCGACTTGTATAAGTGTCACAAGTAGTATAGGTACACTACTTCAAAAGACCGCCTTTTTTCTAAAGAAGATAGAAAGATAGAATCATCCTATTCCATTAAACCGGAAAATAGGTTAATAGCCATTTGTGAGGAATTCTATTTGTACAAAAATAGTGCGCAACTGAAAAACCACTGTCGTTTTTTTTAAATGATCCGTTTTCGTGGTTTTTTTTTTTTTTCATACGCGAGATAATATCCATAGGCCGAACACCAACTGCCGGCAACTTAATTAGGTTTTTGAAATACTTGACGAAGACCCGGCCTTCAAAGTTTTTTTTTAATGTTATTGTAATAGATTTTTGTATCAGATAATCAACACAATAAAAAAACTCACTCAGAATCGTAGTAGTTGCTCATAGAAAAATTAACTTTAAAACTTTTTTTTTATTTAAAAAACAAAGTTAATTACACCTACAACTACATACTTGCCGATTAGACAGAGTAAAACGAACTCTCAAGTCCCAACTAACTCACTCCACTAATATGCCTGATGATACTCAATAATTTCTCTTCCGAGAACATACAATAAATTCGGGAGCAGTTTCTCGTCGCTGACGTAATTGTAATTTGGATGCACATTCTCCATTCATTCACCCTATTTGCTTTGGTTTTTTTTTTTTTTTTTTGGCTTCAGCAATATTTCTATGAATTCGATAAGATTAGGAGGAATAGTGGAGACTTTTTTGTTGTATAATGTTGTATAAAAAACACAAAATCAAATGTAAAGTAAAATAGGTATAAACATTTAATGCAGATGGGTTTCGGGTGTCTAGACCGGGACTAGGAAAAGCCTTTGTTCCTTTTCTCTATTCCGAACAACAAGATGAGGAGGAGACGATTGAATGATGCATGGGCTTATAATGAGGTTCGTGTATGGTGGAGTCAGGGCAAAATTGGGTCGTCAGAAATAGATGAAAACTTCTTGCTGTTTTCATTTGTGACTTGCCATTTTTAAATACTTTGGCCGTGGACATGGAAGTATACGTTATATGTAAAGGGTGTGCTCGAATAAATTCCAGCCGAGAGGCCCAATTTACGAGCTATTTTGGCAGCAATCGGGGCCGTATGTCAATAATAACGCGCCGAATATTCTCTTCCAAGGCGTCCATCGTCTCGGGCTTATCTGCGTAGACAAGCGACTTCATATAACCCCACAAAAATTAGTCCAGCGGTGTTAAATCGCCACGCAACAGGCCCACGACGCGAGATAATGCGCTCACCAAAAGTTTCCTTCAATAAATTGATTGTTTCTTATAATTAACGCGCGCACAAGGGACTATTTGTTTCCCTTTTAATGTAGAACACACTGCGTGAGCATTAGGAAGATAAGAAGGGGACGGATAGGAGGTGTCGATTAACATTGGTTTTGAATGTTTGCAGATCAAAATGGCAAGGGAAAATCTCGCCGGGTAAACTATTCCACATTCGTGTTGTTCGGCTAAAAAAAGAATCCTTATATTTCACGGTACGTCCAAAATTGGGCTTAAGGGTGAACTGATGGGCATTCCTTGCGGGACGAGTATTACGAGAGAAACTTTTAAGGGGAGGAATGCAACTGGCTACTTCGAGTGAACATTTTTTATAAAAAAACGATAAAATAAGGAAAGACATGAAACATTGCGTCGTTCTTCGAGAGGGGCAATTGTTTCAGCGGCAGTTCTATTTCCTATCAATCTTAACGCTCGATTTTGTATTCTATCAAGCAGGTGAAGCGATGTTTGTGAAGCACCTGCCCAGAGGTGGGAGTTATACTCGAGTTTAGGGCGTATAAACGCTTTATAAATTGTAGCCAGATCAGATGGGGGGAAAAGTACTTCTTACACCGATACAGAAAACCTAAGCACTTAGCAGCATTCTTAGCGATCTCAAATATATGGTTGTTCGAACGGAGGTCGTCGTTGACACACATACAGAGAACTGAGAGCTTTTCGGTTTCTTCGATGGAAGTACCATTCATGGACAATGTTTAGCTTTAACGACAGAAGACAGCATTGAGTTTTCAAAGCATTAAACTCCACACGATTCCTATTACCCCATTTGACAGTGCTGTATAAATCGGAGTTTAATGAGCTTGACATACGGTACAGTTGCAATTGTACGTCCGAAGGAAGGACGTGAATTATCGAACGAATATGAAAAGCTGAGGGTAGAGTTGTCAGCAAAACGGTTAATTGGATTAGAAGTAACAGACAGAAGATCATTTTTAAAAATGAGAAAAAGAGTCGGAGACAGAACAGAGCCCTGGGGCACACCAGCATTTATTTTGTGTTATAATCAGACTTGATACCGTCCAATACAACTTGTATTGAACGATCCAGAAGAAAGCTTCTAATCCAAATCGATGATACTCTTCATCGATCCCAAAAGCACGCATTTTCGATAAGAGAGCTTCATGCCAAACTCTATCAAATGCCTTGGAGATAGCAAGAGCAATTCTCTTACTTTCAGCAAAGCGATGTAAAGGTTTGTTCGCTGTTCGGTGAGATATGCCATCAGATTACCAGTGGAACGGCTGCTGCGGAAGCCATACTGACGGTCATGGAGAAGCTTACGATCTTCGAGATATTCCTTAAGCTGACGGTTAATCAGTGCTTCCATGACCTTAAAAAGAAGGGATGTAGTGCTATGGGTCGGTAGGAGGAGGGGGAGGATGGGTTACCTTTCTTAGGGACAGGCTGAACAAATGCTGTTTTCCATCTTCTAGGAAAGATTCCAGAAGAGTAGGAGCGATGGAAAAGCTTACGCAGTGGCTTTGCCAGTGTGGAAGAACACCTCTTCAGAAGAATCGGGGGTATACCATCCGGGCCAGCAGATTTGTGTATATCGAGATCTTTGAGAACTCTTGCTACTGTACAAGTGCGAAATCTGTCGCATGAAAAATTTACATTCTCAAGTACAGGAGGGGCAAAGTTGCTATGAGGCAGCGTGGAGCTGGCAGCGAAATGGGCGGTGAGCAAGTTTGCCTTCTCTGAAGAGTAAACAATTGATTTGTTAATGTCGATGAGCGTTGGAACCGAAGATATCGCGGAGTTTTTAATATTTTTTAAAAATGACCAAACATTTAACGTTGACACTGCAGATTTTTTTGCCGTAATTTTTGGTCAGTCTTGCACGTAAAGTTGGTAGAGGTACTCGCCACCTAAGTCTTTCTCTACTTCGGCCCACTATTTTAGACCCAGCTATCTGAGACGTTGGACTTTTACTATTAAGACTAGGGCAGTGTCGCTGTAGGAGTACAGTGCGTACAGTTCTTCATCCGTATCTCCTTCTTCACTCGCTGATAGTGCATTCGGGAAACAAAATCACCTGAGAATTTTTCTCTCGAAGGAACCTGAATAAAGCGTCCTCATCACGTTTTGACAATTTCCATGCATCTGCATCATATAGCAGAACTGGGATGACGTCATTGTTGTGGGAAATAAGTTCGCTCAACATCGCGACATGTAAGAAATTGACCAATTCCCGAAGACAAGTACCAGTTTAGGAGCTTTCTCGGTCTTGCCACATATTACAGGAGGTTCGTGAATGATTTTTCCGGAATCGCTGACTGAGAAGGGTAGACAATTTAAATGATCAGGTAAGTGCGAAAGAAGCTTTCAACATCTAAAACAGCGATTTTTTTTCTTTGAAGTGCGCATACTAGCTTACCCCACCCCTGGCAAAACATTTATTGTGCACGCAGACGCAAGGAATGTGGGTGTTGGAGCAGTTTTGTCGCAGATACACGATGGACAGGAGAAAGTGGTAGCATATTTCAGCAAAGTTCTGTCGCGACCAGAGAGAAACTACTGTGTAACCAGTCCGGATGGAACTTCTTGCTCTGATATTTCCATAAATGCCTGTATGGACAGAGATCTTGCATACAGATCACGCCGCTCTGAAATGGTTGCTACAGTTAAAAAATCCTGAGGGCAAGTTGCAAGATTTATCGAACGATTGCTGACTTATGAATTCGAAGCACAGCATCGCGGACGCGTAACGAGTCCAGTTATAAACATTGTGCGCGAAAAGAGGAAAAGGACGAAGGTATTTCTATCTAGAGACTAAGAGGCGACCCGGTTGAGGGTTGGAGTACCGAAGAACTTCGTAGTGCAAAAAAAGAAGATGTTGACATCGAGCCAAACATTGCATGGAACGAATCTATGGAGAAGCCGAATGCAAAAGACATCTCCGACAGAAGTCATACCTTAAAGGCATACTGGGCGCGTTGGGGACTGTCTCCTTGTAAAAGATTTGTGTTTTGAGGATGAAATGGGAAATGCCGGACGGAAGATCTTTTAAGATGAAGCTTGTGGGACACTTGGGAACCAACATGACACTGCAAAAGGTACGGGAAAGCTTCTCTTGGTAAGTGGTATGAGGCGTTTGCGATACCCAATCAAAAAGCTAAAACCATTGTCGAACAGTTAGTGGACTACCACTGGGTGTGCAGGTTCGGTGTGCCTATGGAACTGCATTCCGAACATTCATAGTACAACTGGATAAAATCCATTCGAAATTCTATTTGAACGAACTGCCCGGCTTCCCAGTGAGCTTAAATACGAAGGACTACGTGTTGGATCTTAGAGAAAGGATCAAAGACATACACCAGAGAACAAGAAGCACCATAAAAATTGCGAGTCAACGCATGAAAACCAGATACGATGTAAGAGCAATTGCACCTGAATTCAATGAGGGAGATTTGATATGGTTTTACATACCACATCGTAGAAAGGAGAAATCGCCCAAATTTCAGCAGGACTAGGAAGGCCAAGTAGTTAGGCGCATTAACGAAGTCGTTTTTCGAATTCAAAGAGAAAAGTTGTCCATGTAGATCGCCTGCATCGTTATCACGGAAGCAAGGATGATGTGTTTGTTCGGGACGAACAAAACTAAAAGGGGGACAATGTGATGTGGCAACAAAATGTAAAGATTTTTGGAAGACACACATTGTTTCCAGTGTAACGACTTCCGATATACTTCCTAGAATCATGCATCATATTATTTGCATTATGTCTCCACTTTGTTCGAATTCGAACACGAAAGCATAAACAACCGAAAGCTTAGATTGTGCCAGAACTATGGAATATTACCAGTGGAGAGTTTGCCAAACCGAAAGTTTCGAGAACTTTGTCAATTTGTATAAGAAGTTCAGTTAATTTCAAACGTCAAATTGTAAACACCGGAAGCGATAATAAAAAGTGATTGAATTGAGATAAAATAAAAAGTGTTGAAGTACAAAGACTAATTTGAATTGTGATTTCGATTTGTGAATAAGTGGAATAATTAAAATTATACTTATTCGAACCTAAACACGTTGTGTTATATAAATAAAGAGTTTTGTTTTGTTATTTTAAAAGTGAGATTGAGTTTTATTTGTCGAACCCCAGCCCACAATATCACTATATGAATAACGCTAAACAAAGCCCGGATAAAATCTAGTAAACAAGTCTCTATAGTTATGTTGACATGCTTTTTAAGCTTGAGAATTTAATTTATTTCCCTATAAGGGAAGGCATCACAAATTAACAAAAAAATGTGCTTCACCCTGAAAGCCAACCCACCATCAACCAAGTCCAGAGTATATATATATATAGATACAAGTATTTAATGAACTTTATTGATTTTGTTTTAAAGCATTTAAACGGAACCAATGTATTTTTTTAATCAATAAGTGCATTTTTTTTTTTTGCTTTTTTCGATACATGTCATTAAGAGACGTTACGGGCTCCTCATTGACAGAATCAGAGTTAGTGTTAGAATTTTAGATTTTCGGGCTCAATGACACACAAAGCCGAAAACAGATGTGCAGAGGGGCTGCATGCATCTATACATGCAGCGCTGTCCCTAAAACAGATGTGCATACTTTTTGACATTTAAATATTGCTGTATTAATATCAAAATGCAGCGTTGCCACTGAACATTTTTGAAAATTTGCAAAAAAAAAAAAGGTGACTGACATTCAAGAAAAAAATTCCCTTAAAAATAATGTAAATAAAATCAAATTTGTATTAATATTGAATTTGCGGAATAAAAATTCCAACGAATCAATCACAAAAATTATTTTAATTGAATTTAATTTACACAGAAGTTAAATTTTTTTAATATTTTAAACAATAGTTTCAGTTTTCAGTAGATAGGATACAATTAAATATTTTCTTGTGTATTACTTTATTTTTATTATATTTATATCCGACTTTTGTAATACAAAAACTGTCAACAAATTGTGAATGTGTACGCTATGTTGAACGAAACGGAAAAAAAATCTTTTTTTTAATATCATATTCATGTAAGTGAACGAAAAGCATAATTTTTTAAAAAAAGGAGCTCAGAAAGAAAAGTGGTAGCCAAAGTGTCACAGCGGTAACGCTGATTGACAAGTGTGGTATATATCAGTATTGCCAGATATATTTATTTAATTTTTTTTTTGTTGTTGTGGCTGCAATGAAACTAGGCATCCATTTTAGGAATAGAGACATCGTGGAGAGCGGGCTGCATGCAGAGCTTGGAATGGGGGTTCCCTCATAAGGATCTATGTAATTTATTTTGCTGCAAATCTGTTTTAACTCTAAAAGAGGTTTATTATAGGCTTTCTCCTACGCAAAGTTGGCCGAGTAATTACCTCTAGTTTTCTACACGATTAACTACGCGTAATTTATACTATTTATTGTATTTTATTGAATACGGCTAGGACTGGATCACACAATCTCACTCACACATCCAGAATTCCAGATCCAAATCTTGAACTTACCAATCCTATACCCAAATAAATACCCATACAGTACATATACAAAGTTAAATTAAGATAAATGGGCAAAACTGGATCGCACGTACTTGCTTTTATGTGCCTAATTACATTGGAAAGCAAGATCTTTGACAGAAACATTTACGTTGAAAATAACACAGTTTGAACTTATGAAAAGTATTAAAACCACAATACTTAACGGTTTTTTGGTAAAAATAAACGCCTTCACACGTATTAAAAAACAAGAAAATTATGAAAATTGTAGGACCGGTTTTGATAAAATCCTGTTTTTTTATTTTTAGTTTTTTTTTTTTTGGTATGCAGTTTTTTAGAGTTTATTAATAAACGTGTGATTACAAAATTGAAAAAAAAATTTGTATTAGTTTTAAAATTGATTTTTCAATAAAAAATTCAAAAATTAATTTTAATTAGAAAAAAAAAGGTTACTTGAAAATTTTGATATGCAGAATTAATACAAAATATGAATATAAAATTTGACAGAAATCCAAAGAGCCGTTACCGAGAAAGCCAAAAATTAAAAACAAAACGTTATATGGAAGGTACCGTTAATAAACTTTTTCCCGTAAATTTGGTTCGAATCAAATGATAGCCAATACCAACAAAAACATTCTCAAAAACTTTCATCAAAATCGTTGGAGCCGTTTTCGAAAAATATTAGCTTTTCCCAAACGGTCATATGACAGGTACCGTTATTTTAGGCCTAAAAATAAAATTTCGGGTTTCTTAAAATCCCGCTTGTTATAATACTGCTTTTTATAATCTCGCTTTTTCAAAATCCCGTCTCTTATGATCCCGTTTTTTATAATCCCGTTTCTTATTATCTCGCTTTTGCAATCAAAATGTCCATGGACATTGTGACCACTTGGGAAATAGTCATAAGGTCCATTATGGCTTTTTAAAAGTGGACATAATGTCTGAATTGAAATTTTGGACTTCAAGTCTAATTTTATTTATGGACATTATGTCCATATTGAGCTTAGCTGACAAATTAAAAGAAATCATAGTGTATATGTTGGATTGGTAATAATGTGGATCAGAATTTCGGCGTTTTTACTGGATCAGTGTGCAAAGAAATTTCTTGAAAATTTGAACATGTTCAGAACGAAAGAGGGCACAACTGGGTCGCAGGTACTCTATGCTCTTATGCGCCTTATAATATAACATTTGAAGGCTAAATCTTTGAAAAAAACCAGTAAAATATACGTAGAAAAATCGCACGGTCTGAAAAGTGTCAAAAACACAACGTACATAACGGTTTTTAGTGACAATGAAGTACTCCATCAGACTTCATAATAATAATGAGTTATTGAAAAAAATATTACATTACATTACATTTTAATCTACGAAATTGATACAGGACAGAAGAGAAAATAGAAGGAGAAAGGAAATAATAAAATATTTCGAATATTGTAGGAAAGATTTTCAAATTTTTTGAATTTTTTTTTTTTTTGAAATTATAGTATGTTTTTTATTAGAGTTTATCAATACACAGCTGATCATAAGATTTAAAACAACTTTTTTGATTACTTTTTTGAAATATTGAATTTTCAAAAGAAACATTTTAAAAACTTATTATAAATAGATAAAAATAATTATTAGAAGTTTAGGTATGCAGAATTAATATCGCTACTTAGATCTTTTCATGTATAAATTTTTACAGAAATCCAATGATCCGTTACTGAGAAAGTCTAAAATTACAAAAGCCGTTATATGAAAAGTACCGTTATTAGATTTTCCCGGTAAATTTGTTTTTGATAAAATGATAGTTAATACCTATATAAATATTGTCAAAAATTGTTATCAGAATTGTTATTGTAATGAGTTTGATGAGCTGTCTGAATCCATCTCGGAAATTGTTTCCCTTTGTCCCGCACTGAAATCGTTATTACGGGCGATTTCCGTGCGAAATCGTTATTGCGAGCGATTTCAATGTACACAATTCCAATTGGCTCCGCTATTCTGGTCAGACAACACCCGAAGGAAGGTATGTCGAGCTATTTAAATTAAAATTATCTTATCCAACTGATTGATGTGCCAACGCGTATACTACCGGATGTTGCTGGGCAAGTTGCCCATACTCTTGGCTTGTTTCTTACTTCTCACCCTAATAAATATACCATTAGTGTAACTTCTCCATTTGGCACTTCAGACCATTGTGTCATATCAGCTAATTTCTCGTCCTCCACATATCCAGTTATAGAAAAACTTCCCACCAGGACCGTTTGGCAATACGAGAAAGCCAACTGGGACGGCCTGAATATTTTTTTCCGAAACTTACACTGGTTACTATGCTTCTTTGATAGTGACATTGATGCCAGTGCTGAAATAATCACAAATTTGATTCTTCTAGGGATGCGTGCTTTTATTCCTAACAGAGTAAAAAGCATCAAGCCTAAAGAAAAGTCCTAGTTTTACTCTAAGTGTAAAGAAGCTATCAGGCTCAAAGAAGTAAGTTACCGATCTTACCCTACCAGAGGAAAATCGGAAAAAGCACAAATAAGAAAAGAACTCGTGCAACTCCGTTATTGGAAGAACTGAATTTTTGCATGCCCAAAAATTACGGCCAAAATTTCTGCAATATCCCAAAGGCAGTAAAAAATGTTGGTCATTTGTAAAAAATATAAAAAGTTCCTCAAAATATTTGGTTCTCTTCAGAGAAAGCAAACTTACTCTCCGTCCATTTCGCTGCCAGTTTCACGCTGCCTCACAGCAACGTTGCATCTCCTGTACTTGAGAATGTAAATTTTTCCATGGGACAGATTTTTTTCCGCACTCGTACAGTAGCAAGAGTTCTCAAAGATCTCGATATACACAAATCCACTGGCCCGGATGTATACCCCCGATTCTTCTGAAGGGGTGTTCTTTCACACTGGCAAAGCCACTGCGTAAGCTTTTCAATCGCTCCTACTCTTCTGGAATCTTTCCTAGAAGATGGAAAACAGCATTTGTCCAACCTGTCCCTAAGAAAGATGACCCATCCTCCTACCGACCCATAGCACTAACATCCCTTCTTTCTAAGGTCATGGAAACGCTGATTAACTGCCAGCTTAAGGAATAACTCGAAGATCGTAAGATTCTCCATGATCGTCAGTATGGCTTCCGCAGCAACCGTTCCACTGGTGATCTGATGGCATATCTCACCGAACAGTGGAACAAATCTAATAGGAATCGTGTGAAGTTTAATCCTTCGAAAACTCAATGCTGTCTTCTGTCGTTAAAGCTAAAAATACCGCCAATGCCAATTTCCATGTATGGCACTTACATCGAAAAAACCGAAAAGCTCTCAGTTCTCGGTATGTGTGTCAACGATGACCTCCGTTTTAACGACCATATATTTGAGATCGCTAAAGTCATGTCAGAATTTATAGGCCAACTACACCAGCCATCACCTCAAATTTGTTTTAATGATGCAAAATGCTTCAGTAAACTTTTTACTGATGAGTGGAACATTAAAAAAAATGGACCACAAACACTGGAACAAAATGTTCCATTATTCTGTCTGTTTGGGCAATATGCCTTTATTATTAGGTTACGTTAAAATGGAAAATTGTAAATTTAATTCAATAAAAATAATGAGCAAAAAAATGAAACACGACAATTCTTAATTTTTTATTTTACACAAGTGACGTTTATTATTATTTTTGGTTTTGTTTTGACATTTCTTAATTGTCATTTTGACAGATGAGATTTTTAGTTTGCCAAGTGTTGGCGTTCAGGCGTTGACTATTTAGGCTGGAACCAACACTGTCAAATGACAATCAGCTGTTTAGTAAAATCAATTTTCATCATTAAAATACATAAATGTTTTGTTTTAATAAATAATACTGTTTGCAGGGTTTGTTTTTTTGTCAAAATAAATTATTTCAATTGATTTGCCATCGATTGGCATAGGTTTCATATTTTAAATCATTTTCTAACAAATATCCAATTGAAATTTTTGAATGATGGTTTTAAATGATCACTGTAACTGGCCCCTATGGCCAGTTTTTTCTTTGATTTTATTTTGTTTATTTTATTCGCTTAAAATATTCAGTTAGAAAAAAAACAGAACTTACTGTTTTACTTCATATGCAAGTACCCAAACTGTGTCATGTCTTTCCTTATTTTATCGTTTCTTTTACAAACAAAATGTTCACTCGAAGTAGCCAGCTGCATTCCACCCCTTAGAAGTTTCTTCCGTAACACTCATCTCGCAAGAAATGCTCATCAGTCTACCCTTGAGCCCAATTTCGAACGTAGTGTGAAATATAGGGATTCTTTTTTTTAGCCGAACAACACGAATTTGGAATAGTTTAACCGGTGAGATTTTCCCTTGCCAATTTTTTTCTGCAAGCATTCAAAACCAATGTTAATCGAAACAGGAAAAAGGGAAACAAATAGTCCCTTGTGCGGGCGTAAATTATAAAAACAAAAATTATTTGCGTTCCAATTTTTCCTGTTCCAAGCATCAGGAAAAAAATTCTGATGAACTTTACAAAAGGAAAAAAGAAAGGTCATGGTTGGTTCTGTTTCTTTTTCGTGAAGTCAACCCACATATTTTCACTGATTGCTAATTATAAACGCTCATCAGGAAAAAAATCCTTTTTCCATTTGTTTGGTTTTGTCCTGATCGCTATCATTGTATATTAATAAAAAAAAAAATGTTCTCCTGATGCTTGGAACAGGAAAAAATTGGAACGCAAATAATTGGAACGATTTGAGCTGGCACAAAAAAATTAAATTCCATTAGAAAAATAAATAAATACATTTTTAGCAAAAAATAGCTAGAACATTCTTTCAGTAATTTGTCATCGATTAGTATAGTAATTATGTTTGAAATCAAATCAAAACATAGTCATTTATCCGTCTGAATTCGTTATTACTGGCGCCTTACACATTTTTTGTAAGAAAAAAAAAAACTTTGCGAAAAAGAGTTTATCATTCTAAGCCTTATTTTTTTTTTTATTTGACGAAATCTAACAATGAACACGTGGTCCTGAGAGTCTTTAATGTACATAATTTTTTATTTCAAAAACCTAGCCGAAGTACGACAGTTTCATACGAATTTCTTGCACAGCAGTGTATTTTCCATAATCGCATTACATAAAATGGATAAGAGTAAATAAACACACAAACACACCCGAATACGTACAATTGACAATTGTGCTGCTGTTTATTGAAGTTTACTTATGTTTTGCTTTTAATTTTTTGTTACTTTTAAAAATAAAATATTTGTTTTTATTCAAAATTCCAAAACCCATGATTTAAAAAAAAAAAAAAAAAAAAAAACAAAAAAACAACAACAAATTATATAAATACTTGGGGGTTCGCTGCTGCAGCTACTGCTACTAATTAAATTGTCATCGTTAGTTATATCAGCAATCCAATGCATGTCAATGGTCGTTGTGGCCAATATTGATGATGATGATACCCCAGTTGACACATATTTTAACTTATTTTATAAAAACACTAGAAAACTATCACAAAATTCTTTGATTTTGATGTGCTTCCTTATTTGAACTCACTGTGACCAAAATATATCGCAAAATAAAAACTCTTCTCTTTTTATTTTTGTTAAACAATAATCGTTGTTGATTTTAGAAAAAACGAGCACACGGCGGCAACAAAAAATGCTACGGTTAACTAAATTCCCCTGCGTGCTGTTATACGTCAGCGATAAATAAGCTAATTCATCCAATAAATTTATTTAAAGTACATAATGTTGTTATTAAATGCGCCCCGAACACCGTTCAATGTATTTGGTACTTGAAATTCAAATATTCATTTCATAATATCCCGCCAGAGGTCTCACGGTTTTCAATTTAAAAACCAAACGATTATCCTCAAGTCCGAGTCCGCCATCAGGAAACTTTTCTTTTTTTCTCTTTAATTTACTTTCGGAAAACTATCTTACATTAGCATGTGTTTGAAACCGAAACCGAAACCGAAACATAAACCGAAATACACAAAACATGCTGCCGATGAAGAAAAGTGAGGAAGGAAAACGCGCGCGTTGGTGACCTGCATAGGCTGGCATACAAAATAATTAGAATGCTTAAGAAAAACACAGATGTAAACCGTGTATAAATAAATTGCATTATATTTCACCCGGAACGCGTTTCGTTCATTATTTATTTAATAATTTCCAAAAACACGCGGCACAGGCGGATGGGGCGGGATATTGATAAACGATATTTATTTTCAAATTTCGTGCATTTTTTTTTTTTTTTTTTATTTTTTTACAGCAGTCAAGTCTTTTAACAAGAGTGTTGCCTGGCGTTTACGAGATTAAGGCATGACTGGAAACGCAATTTTTCCAATTTTCTACTCAGGGTGCTATTGTTGATTTTTTTGTTCTTCTGGGAGTTTTTTTTTTTTGTTCTACCATAGAGTGTTTGGCTTTCAATTATAATCTTGTGGGAAACTAAATAGAATGAATTGAGGCCTGTTATGTGCTGTTGTGCCATATGGAGGTGGAACGGAAGGCGAAGACAATTTATAGAGAATGGAGAATAATAGAGCAAAGATCTAAGTGATTTGGTCTTGTGGGTGGTTGACAGGGCAGAGGGCTGGGATCTATACATCTCTCCAGCTATCGGGTGGGGAAGATATTGTACAAAAATGTGGTGTGTGCTATTGCACCACCCTCGAGACTTGGTTTGGATTTTAGTAATGAGTACCTACTTGTTTCTTTTTTTATACATATTAGCAAATTTGCAAAGTGGCGCTAGTGCAATGCTATTTATGTCGTTTTTTAAGAGATGATGTGAGAGTGTTGGCTGCTAATTAAATGTGATTAAGAAAATAGTTTTTTCAAAAAGGTTTGTAAGAGATATTTAAACAAGCGTTTATGTGTGTGTATAAATATATGTATTCGTTTGATCTGCTGCAGTTTTTTACTTAGTTGGAAGTCTAGTTAGTAGATACTTCGATATGGTAAGATAGAAGACCTTGTTCTGGACATAAGGACATTTGTAGAATAAAATGGGAAAGCAATAATTGCATGGAAACTTGTGGGGTACATATTGTTAACGGGCACAGATATGATGTCTTTGCCTTGTGGTATTTTATTGTTGCGTTAAAAGTTAAGCTTGTCTATAAAATAAGTGAACCGAATTTTTAAAATGTATATATATGACCGCTTACCAGGCGTCCTGTTTTAAGAGAATAAGTCGTCTTTTTGAGCTTAAGAAAAAAATCTTTCTTTTGACGTAATAAAGTCTTATAAGTCGATGACAGGCTACACCTATGAAATAACATGACTCATGCTGATAAGACTTGTGCTCCGAGTTACCTTCGGGACTCCTTTGCGTCATTTTGACTCCTTTTTGAAGCTTGGACTCCTGGACGCCACTTCTCTAAAATAATCGAAAATGGACTTCTTTTAAAAATTTAGGACTCTTTAACATTTTGAAGAATTTCGTTGAATACTTTTCTTGTGGGTTGGCTGGCATTATTCTCTGAATTAAGCCCTTTTTGCTTGCGATTATAGGTACTATAATGCAAGTTATGGATTCGTGCAAAAAAATTCTACCAATCAAACATGAAATTACGATGATGATGAGAAGTCGAAAAAAGTGGGTGGGGAAATTCTGTCCGTCTGTCTGTCTGTTCGCACCTCTACAGCCTAAACGGGTGGGCCGATTTGCTTCAAACTTGGTATTTAGTATTTATCGTGAAGTATTTTTCATTTTTGCTCTAGGTCGACAAATAACGGTACCTGTCATAAAATTTAAAAAAAAAATTGATTTTCTCGAAAACGGCTCCAACGATTTTGATAAAACTTTCAGGGTACTATTTTCTTACAACAATACATCTTTTCAGTTGAAATGAATTTTTCGAAATGTATTCTATTTTAGTACCTCTCATAGAACCCGTTTTTGTAAATGCGGTTTTATCGTAAACCATTATCCCGATTTTAACAAAAATGTTGCACACAGGAAGTCATTTACAATTCAATTAATATTGCATTTTAAAATTTTCAAAAGCTTTTTTTCAATTTTTTTAAATTTTCTAAAAAAATATTTTGAAAACAGGTTGATTGAATTTTTTTAAATAATTTTTCCAGATGAAAACTACAGATTTCCTTATAATCACATACATACCTACTAAAAAAAATTCAAATATTTTTTCTAAAAGTTTTTCCAAAAAAACGACTTTTTAAAAGAACTGGTCGAACGATTTTCAATATTTATTTTTCTCAATAGAGATTTAATTTCCAAATTTTATTGCATACTTAGTTTTTGAGAGAAAACTCTTAAACTATTTAAAATAAATTGCAGGCCTGGATCACACGTACTTGCTCATATGTGCGGTCACATTGTAGAAGAAAATTAGAGTGAACATCAAAGCATTTATTCGATTTTTGTGACTTTTGATTGTTCGAATAAAGTAGGTTAAATTGTATTGGGTGAAATAATTTATTTTATTTCTTTAGGAAATGTAAAAAAAGTGTGATTATTTTTTTTTTAAATCGTAGGAACAGTTTTTAAATAAAACGGTTTTATTTTAACAACTTTTTTTTTAAAAAATTAAAAAAATAATTCAAGAATACAAACCTAAGCACAAAAATAACGTACATTTAAAAACAAAATTTAAAAAAAAATTCACTTACCCGTTTTCAAAATATTGATACAAAAATATAATGCATACCTACAGTAGTACACTGCTTATTTTTTTATAAAAATTATTTGAGCGGTTTTCGAGAAAAATAAGATTTTACATAACGGAGTTTAAAAAAAATTGAAAAAACTCCTCTGTAGAATGTCAAAACAACCTTAAGTTCAAAATTTGAAGACGATTGGCCCAACCGTTTAGGCTGCAGTCCAAAATACATCCGTATAGTGTCTGTCTGTCTATACGGATGTATTTTGGACAGACGGACAGAATTTCGCCAGTGACTCATGTCATGTTTCATTGTAATCTCAACATTTTTAATCTGCACGAATGCATAACTTGCTTTATAGTACCTATAATCGCAAGTAAAAAATTAAAGAATTTTGTTTGAGTTTTCTTAATTTTTTGTTCTTTTTTTCAAAAACAGTTTGTTAAAAATTTTAAAAATGTTTGTTTTCTGATAATAACTAGATACCAGTTGGCATACTCAAAAAAAAATTGGATTATGTTTTCGAAAAACATTTAAGAAAAAAACTGGTCAAGCGATTTTTAAAAAAATGTTTCCTTAAAATTCAAATCTGTAAGAAAAAATAAATGACTTTTTTCAGAAAACGTGATTTTAAAGTGATTAACAAGATTTCAAATGATTTTTACCTGCTTTTTTTCAAAAATCTGAAGCCCCAAGACAACTGTCGCACATTAGAGCAAGTTCGTGCAACCCAGTCGTGCAGTTTATTTTTTAGTTTGAAATCGGTAATTTGAAAAAACCATTTGCAAAAGTCTTGTTTTAACTTTTAAATGATTTTACTACAAAAAAATAACATTAGGTACCCTATAACAGCGGCTTGTGCTGAAAGTATGTTTTCAAAATTAACATTGTCAAAAACAAACTTAACAACCTGCAATAAACGTATAACAAGATTAGCACCTCGAAGATTGGGTCCTGGCCCAAATATTGTGCAGAACTAGATATAGCTAAAGTATTTCAAACAACAAAAGTGTAGTTCTTCAAAAAAATTAATTTTCTCTTAGTGTAAATAGATTTTTAATAACATGAATACCTCGCATTGTGTTTTTAGTGTGAAACTAAAAACTCTCAGAGAGAATGACGGCTCGCTCTCACAAAACGCCATTTTGAAAATATAAATACACACAAACCCTGCCTAAATCCAATAACAACGAAATTCCCTAAGGCTTTCAAACTTTCAAATTTGATTTTAACTAGTGCAGGGTTTTTTTTGTTTATAATTAAGAAAAACTTAGTGCAGAACTAAGCATTTTAAGTAGTGTGAAGTTAATGTATTAAAAATAGGTTGTCTGTAATTTTGGGCCATAGACTTTATTTTGTGAATTACTTTTTTATTTATAAAAAGAACCCAATTGTTTCAGGTTCTTACGTTTATCTTTTTTTTTGTTGATAAAACAATAAACGATTTAACTTTTTTGTTTTATATTAAAAAAAGGCGAAATATAATAGTTGATAGTATAAGTTTTCCTTACAGTGTATATGGGACTCTTTTTTTGTACTCCTTTAAAAAAATTACAGAGGTAACCCTGCTTGTGCTGATAAGACTCATGATTCATGCTAATCGCGATACTGTGGTTCTTTCAACCAAAATCGATCGCAAGCAGCAGGCGAACATGAAACATGAACAGGCGCAAATTCCCAAAATAGTTCCACTCAAATTCAAAATGAACAAGAAGAGAAAAACAAATACAAAATAGGCGGAGTTTTGTTAAAGTAGAAAGTAGATGTAGATATTGGGGTGTGTGTGTGTGGATTTAGCGAGAGTGTTGATGTCATAAATGTCTTCTTATGACGTTATCACGTAAAATTATCGTCCGTAAACGGACTTTACAGACAACCAACTTTTTATGGTAAAGAGGGGTTAGTTGCCCTTCTACCTCAACCAAATTACGCCTTTGCATTTATGCTTCTATATTTGATTGCTTGTTTGCCTTAAGCGCTAATTTGGAACCAACGCGAAGTTAGCTCCTAAGAAATCCATACCTTTTAGGTCCATCATGCAGATAGTAATAAAATCAATTCAAAAGCTTTTCAAAATTGTGTAGACAAATGGATGGATGGAAATTTTTAAACATTTTACCTATAGCAATAGAAAATAAATTTAAAAAAAAAATATTTTAAGAATCGTAAAATTTGCCTTGCGTTTTCCGTGCTCCAACTGAGAATGTTTTTTTAGAAATGAAAAAAAAATCAGTTTTTTCGTAAAATAGAAATTTGAAAAATAAAAAATATTCTCGGTTTTCAATTAAAAAAAAAATCACGGAAACATAGACCGTACCTGTTTACGGTCGTAAGCAGTAAAATGCCGTTTTAAATAAACATTAACTTTTACTATTCTTTCATTCATTAGTAATGTTAACAGGAACCGTTAAAATACAAAAAAAAATCAATTCCTTATTACGTTCGAAATTGAACAATATACATTAAAACTGTAAAATGTCAAATCCGAATATGATTTCGGTATAAGCTACAGAAATAACAAAATTTCTTGAAAAATGCAAAATCCAAAAAAATTATTGAAAACACACAATCTTACGAAAAATCAAAGGGAAATCCACTAATTTTTGTTTCCCTTACTCTACCATACCATATGGTCTAGTTAGTGTCACTTTTTGAACCTTTCACTCGTACCTATTATTCATTATTCCTGCAAATGCTTGTAATCATTCTAACTCATACGTTTCTGAAAATATAACATACAACCTACTCCTTCATCATTGGGTACGTTCACGAACATAACTTTTGGATAGGTTACCTTGCTTTTGTTGTAATTAGCATTGGTAAAAAACAGCTGTTTTCCAGCTGATTGAAGAACATATGGAAACTGAGAGAAAATCCAAAGGTATCCTAAAATTTGCTGGATACTTTTCTCAACACGTGAACAGCTGATGAACAGCTGACTGCGTTTCTCTTTTGCTTCGAATTTTGAGAGGTAACTTATCTCTTGGATTTGTTCGTTCACAAAAAAAACCCAAACACAAGCAAGGTAACCTACCCAAAAGTTACGTTCATGAACGTACGCATTATATTTGATTCTACTCTCCAAAACCCATACAAATGCATAACAAAAACTACTGCAGCGCTATTACGGCAGTATCTCGCTAAACTAGATGCTGCCTGATGGTAGTACTATAGATTTCATATACAATTAATTATGTGGTCATAAACCGGTGCTCCATGTCCTAAAAACCGGCAATAGAAATCTTTTGACCAAACGGATACTGAATCTTGACATTTCATTTAATTGTAGGTTTAGACAGAAGTGTCTTGCCTCGGCCACTCTGGTCACTCTGGCCGGTTACTATAACAACTTTGTACAAATTTGAAACAATAAATTTAATATTTTTTTTTTATTTTATGGTCATTAATTATATCATTGATACAAAAAAAAAGATCACAAAGAACACTGAAACTTCCTTTTTCCCTTATTGCTTTTCCTAACAATCGCGAACTCTAAAACGCAACTCCTAGTATCACAACGAACTTCACAGACAATATTTTTACGTGCCCCGTGGCTTAGTGGTTAGTGTGTCGGACTGCTACGCGAATGAGCCTGGGTTCGAATCAAGCTCATAGTCATCTTCTTTTCCGGGCACTGCCTCTTGCGAGGAACTGACAAAACCTCCAAGAGTAAAATTTGTCTCGAAAAAGTGCATCTCATGTAGCCGTTCGGACTCGGCGGTAAACTGTAGGCCCCTTCCATTCTTGCAGATTATCAACACACACACAGGAATGGTTGAGAGTATAAGTCACTAGGCCTTGGCTCCTTCAGGAGCTGTCGCGCCAATAAATTTATTTATTTATTTTATTTTTACTTGCGATTATAGGTACATGCAAGTTATGCATTCGTGCAGATTAAAAATTTTGAGATAACAATTAAACATGATATTACGATGATAGAAAAACATATTTGAGTTACTGGCGAAATTCTGCCCGTCTGTCTGTCCGTATGGATGTATGGATGTATTTCGGATTGTAGCCTAAACGGTTGGGCCAATCATCTTCAAGCTTAGAACTTATGGTTATTTTGACATTCTACTGAGGTTAAATTTTTTTTTTTTTTAGCTCAAAAATTGACAGTACCTGTCATATACCTGTTATGTAAAAGCTTATTTTTTTCGAAAACCGCTCCAAGAATTTTTATGAAAAAAATCAGTGTACTACTGTAGAGAAGCGTTAAATTTTGGTACAAAAAAAGTATAATATGGTGGGCTAAAAACGGTACATCCCATAGGACCGGTTTTTTTCTTCGACTTTCTCGAAAACTGGGTATCC
Organism: Platycheirus rosarum; assembly: GCA_963971375.1. Classification (NCBI taxonomy): domain Eukaryota; kingdom Metazoa; phylum Arthropoda; class Insecta; order Diptera; family Syrphidae; genus Platycheirus; species Platycheirus rosarum. The sequence continues at coordinate 3,442,290 of OZ020511.1, forward strand.
GATTACCATCAAATAAATTTTATTCTAGTTACAATGTGACCGCACAAATGAGTAAGTACATGCGATCCAGTCGTGCATTTTATTTTCTTTAACACGGATCTGTGATGAATAGGTGTGTCAAATTTTACATCAACATTAAATGGACGGTCAAAATAAGCAAAGTGAAATTAAAACATAAGGAAATATAAACAAGAAAACTATTTTATTTTCTAATTTATGTTTTGTCTCTTTTTAGAAAATTTTAATATTTATTAATAAAAATATACACAAAAAATCAAGAATTTAATAGATTATGATAAGACGAGGCTCAAAAACTTAAATTAATCTTGGAAGCGTGTGGTCAACATAAAAATAGTGTTGCTAGATGTAGCCCGAAAGATGTTAGCGAAATAGCCTACTTTTTGTAACTTATTTAATAACTCTGATAACTTACTTAAACATTAATATTTGTGTTGTTGGGATCAACAAAAAAAGTTGAATTGTATAGTAAACAAATCAAAATCAAAACTTGTGGCATCATACAGGTGTTGCTCAACATTTGATGACACTGCCCTTTAAGGAGGAGGAGACATGCATCCATTGAATAAGAAGTATAGAAAGACGTGTTTTTGAAAATAGATGATGGCTAAAACACAATCAAGCTTTAGCTTCGGTTTTGCCTGACGTTTACAAGTTCAACCATAGGAAATCAATACATCTTAACACAATGTCGCTTTGGCTTTGACGTTACGTTTGGTTCGTGTACAAGATAAGGTAACGTGACTCATACTCAAAGCCGAAGTAGAAACTGATTGAATTTTTGCTCGCTATGACAGAAAAAAGCATATTCTTTCTCATTTAATTGTATCAATTTTACTAGCAGCATTCCCCTGAAACATGTATTGGAAACAAACATTTGTACAGCAATTTTTGCAACGTCCTTTTTCTCTTACGTATTTGCTACAAGTGGGTTCATTTCTTTTTGATAAAAACACAAAATTAAATAAAAAGACTTTTGTTCAATTTAAATTGATTAACTCAATATAGTTTCACACTAAGATAAAATTAATTTTTGACACTTTTGAATTTCATCCATAGAAGTGTGCGACATCTTTGGTGTTTTGCCTCTTGTTTTTTTAGATCGTGGACAACTTCCTTTTTTTATTGGTTTGTGCCTAAGTCAAGCTAAAAGCACTAGAAGGAAAAAAGGGTTTTTTTATTAATTAATTGTGAGATATTCTAAATAACACGGGAGAAAAAAGGAAATTTTAACATGCCAACGTGGGAAAACCTGCTGCCAAAGTCTGGGATTACTGGATGAAATGTCAAAATTGAGGTTTAATTTTTTTCCCGCTAAAATAACTGAAACTAATAGCGAGTTTCATTCAAATTTCAAAGATTTGATCTGAAAATCAAGATTTGCTCTTTTCAATGAAACTTTTTTCACATTTAATCCTAGTATTGGTCATTCACTGACGAGCATACACAGTATTTGATATCACACACAAAAATACCAGGCATGTACAGTATATATAAGTATTTAAAATGCCATATTTGTATTTTCTCACTTCAAAAACACCTTTATTTGTTATTTTGTATATTTAATGGATATTTGTTAATTTTTTGACAGCACGGGCTGGCACAAGTTCACAACAAACAACAAATAACAAAATATTTTCCATTTGACGTTTGACCGAAAGACTATTTACATGTATGTGTGTATTCAGATCAAATCTGCCAACCCATCAGAGATCAAATCTTTCGTGTTGAGATTTGATCTAGATTTGCTCTTTTTCTTGCAATGAAACTCTCGAAATTGAAAAAGATCAAATCTTTTGACAGAAAGAGCAAATCTTTTCTTGAATGAAACTCGCAATTAGGGGCCAGTTATAGCGATCATTAAAAATTTTCAATTGGAAATTTGTGTGTGTTAGAAAAAGATTTAAAACATGAAACTTATGCCAATCGATGGCAAATCAATTGAAATAATTTATTTTGACAAAAAATCAACAGTATTTTTTATAAAAAAATCATTTATTTATTTTAATGATGAAAATTGATTTTACTGAACAGCTGATTGTCATTTGACAGAATAATGGAACATTTCGTTCCAGTGTTTGTGGCCCATTTTTTTAATGTTACAACCCATCATTAAAACTTTACTGAAGCATTTTGCATCATTTCAAATTTGCATCAACAAATTTGAGGTTATGGCTGGTGTGGTTGGCCTGTAAATTCTGACACAACTTTAATGATCGCTATAACTACCCGTACGTAAAAATTCCAGTTTCGGTTTCTTCAATGTAAGTGCCATTCATGAACAATGGCATTGAGGGTATGTTTAGTTCTAACCACAGAAGACAGCATTGAGTTTTCGAAGCATTAAACTCCACACGATTCCTATTACCCCATTTGAGAATGCTGTATAAATCGGAGTTTAATGAGCTTGACATACGGTACCGTTGCAATTGTACGTCCGAAGGCGAAAGACGTGAATTATCGAACGAATATGAAACGCAGAGGGTAGAGTCGTCAGCAAAACAGTTAAGTGGAGTAACAGACATAAGATCATTTGTAAAAATGAGGAAAAGATTCGGAGACAGAACGGAGCGGACGATCATGAAGAAGCTTTAGATCTTCGAGGTATTTCTTAAGCTGAAGGTTAATCAGCGTTTCCATGACCTTGGAAAGAAGGGATGTTAATGCTATGGGTCGGTAGGAGGAGGGGGTTGATGGGTCACCTTTCTTAGGGACAGGCTGGACAAATGCTGTTTTCCATCTTCTAGGAAAAATTCCAGAAGAGTAGGAGCTATGGAAAAGCTTACGCAGTGGCTTTGCCAGCGTGGAACAACACTTCTTCAGAAGAATCAGGGGTATACCATTCGGGCCAGCGGATTTGCGTTTTATGAGTTCTTTGAGAACTGTTGCTACAACTGAGTGCGGAAATCTGTCCCATGGAAAAATGTACATTCTCAAGTACAGGAGGGCAACGTTGCTGTGAGGCAGCGTGGAGCTGGCAGCGAAATGGGCGGCGAGCCAGTTTGTTTTTAGTTTTTGTTTTATTTGATTTTGCCAAATTAAGAGAACATAAAATATATATTACATAGAAAATTATAATATGACAGAAATAAAAATAATAATAAAAAAAGGTGCATTAAAAAAAAAAAAAGGAACTTTTCTGCAATAAATGGATTTAATATATTTAGATTACCAAACAAATTTAGTTAACATTTAAGAGTTAATTTAAAAAAGTCGCGAAGATTCTTCTTCGGGCTAATATTTAGTTCTTAATTAAAAGAGTTTCTGCTCATTATCGCAAACAAACAAGTCGCAATACTTATTTAAAGCTCTCGGATGCCGATTAAAGGATTCGTGAGATGAATAATTAGTCCTCGAATTTCTTTCATTTAAAAATTTGGTATGTCTCATGACATTGCACGAGTTCCTTGCTTGTTTGTGCTTATTCCGATTTTCCTCTGTAGGGTTGGCTTTGTAAGATCGGAAACTAACTTTTTTGAGCCTGATAGCTTCTTTACACTCAGAGATAAAAAAGGACTTTTCTTTAGGCTTGATGCTTTGAATTCTGTTAGGAATAAAAGTACGCATCCGTAGAAGTATCACATTTGTGATAATTTCAGCACTGCACACGTCCCAGTTGGCTTTCTTGTGTTGCCAAACGGTCCTGGTGGGAAGTTTTTCTTTAACTGGATGGTAGGAGGACGAGAAATTAGCTGAAATGACACAATTGTCCGAAGTGCCAAATGGAGAAGTTACACTAATGTAATATTTATCAGGGTGAGAAGTAAAAAACTCATTGGATTTATATCAAATTTTGTATTTGAAATGAAATAGGTAGCCTAATTAACTCTGCATACTAGCATTTTGAATATTTTTTTTTATTATTTTTCTATTCGTTTTTTTTAATATTAAAAAAAGAAAAAAAACTGGATTTTATCAAAATCGGTCCTACAATTATCGAAATGTTTTTTTTTTTTTATAAATTCATTATTTCTTCAAATGTGTGATGGAGTACTCTATATTAACTAAAAACCGTTAAGTGCTGTAGTTTTTTTCTACGTAACTGTTACTTGTTTTTCTCATAGATCTTGTCTTCCAATGTGATTAGGCAAATGAAAGCAAGTACGCGCGACTTATCGTGTGCATTTTTTTCCTATTTTGATTTCGTTTCCACTTATAAGTGTGAAAACCAAAAACAAAACAAGGCCAAGCATTTAGATAAGGTGTGAGGGTATTAGTGTGTTGTACGCACTTTTTCGCACCTATTTTCAGCTTGTGGGAAAATTTTAATACAAAAAAAAATCTGCCCCCCTCTAGGAAATTTCCTGTGGGCGCCTATGTATGTACTACCATGTACTACCCAGGTAATTACGTACTTACCTTTAAGGCGCAGTATTTACTTTAGAATGCATGGGATTGTCCTAACCCTCCGGATTTTTAAATTTTGCTAAACAGACCTTACATGTTTTTGTTTCTTGGAATTTGTTTTTTGGTTTCCATGCAACTATATGATTTTTTTTTCGATTAAATAAAATAAAAACGTTATAAGCTATATTCACAACATGGAATGTAATTTAAAGATTTTATTAGAAAAGAAACTTTGCACTGATTTATTTATGATATAAAAGGTAAATTACATAGCGGCAAAGTGAACAAAAATTAAAATTATTTTTTATCAGCAAATTTTAGAATTCGCGTTAACATAGTTGTTGTACATGGAATTTGTTTTTGCTGATGCATCATTGGCAAGTCTGGAGTGCATGATTCAAAATCAAAAGCAACGCGTTGGCAAACAAACGTGAGTAACGTGAGAATATCATAGATTTTGCCATTGTCATCTAGTTCTTTGCAAAGTGATTGCATGAACCACGATCCTTTGGTTGTATTACGCCACGAATAGAAACCTTAAAAAAACGTATTATTTTTTGTTTGTTCTTTTTGTTTAAAAAAATGGAAAAAAAAACTCACCAGGAATCGTTGAATAGGCAATTAAGAAGTCAGCATGTACTGGAATTCTATAGCTCATTGATGATTCACCATCTGTCTCAGTCTTTTCAAGCGTAATGCCAGAATCTAAACGATCACCTTGGCAAGCTTGTATAAAGAATAACTTGGGCTTTCCAGCAAGTGTTTTACAATTTTGTGCAGTAAAGCAGTGTGCAACTGTATCCAGTTTATATTGCGCATCTTTGGCATAAATATATCCTAGCTCGCCGTGGGAAAGTATAGCAAGGAGAATGCAATCATTGTCAGTATGATCCAGGCGAGAAGCTGCAAATATAAAAAGTATAACTCAAAGCAAAACGATATTTAAGGAAAGTCAAAACATGAGCCATAGAATCCCCGCTTCCTAATTATGTCTAAAGGAAAACCCATGACAGCTATACGCCCCTTGTGCTCAAAAAAAACATTGACGCTATAAGCAAAGAATACGAAAGTATTAATCAACTTCGCGACGGTAGTTTGTTGTTATTTGTAATCACAAAAAATTGCAGATTCTTTCCTTAAAGTGAAAATTCTAGCTGGTTTTCAAGTAGCAGTGAGGTTTTATGATCGTCTCAACCAAACGAAAGGTTTATGTTACGCCCCGTGTCTCATAGACGTATCAGAAGCAGAGATACTTAAAAAATGAAATGAAATCTCAGGGTGTCATAGAAATTTACATATTTGTTAAAAAAAAAATCATTGGATTTTACACAGCCAAAATACCGGAATATATTTCCAATCCAATGAGATGCCGAAATTGCTAGTTATTTGGGCACACACACAAGCGTAGCAACGGCACCATAACATGCGATTCACTCCAACAAAATCATCCTCTCATCTTTCCAAAACTACTCAATCTCTCAGAAAAAACAATAATTACACCAAAACTGCTAACCAATCTGCTATCGGAACACAACACACAAACTAAATACCCCCTTCCTCTTCTCCGCCATTACCTATCCCAACTGTCACCCAAACACTTTCAGATAAAAAAAATTACTACATTGAACCTACTGAGCCAGATGATGTCACAATGGATTAATACTAATATTAACCCTAACTATGACTTTGCGCCACGAAGATTTTGAATCATTCGGGTTCCTTAGGGAGCCCGGATGCTTCAGTGTCCGAGACGCAGAGTCAACGTCCTGAACAACTTAGTATCGCCAACCGAAATAACACATCACAAAACAAACAACACACCAATCACCCACAACCACACTTCTCTTACCACAGGTAAAAAAAATCCGTGGACCCCACTAGATACCAAGGTAGCTCTCAATATTCTTCAATGGAATATGAATGGGTTTACAAATAATCTTGATGAGCTCAACCTTATAATTAAAAAACATATACACATATACATTCAATAGTCGCCATACAAGAAACCCACTGCCCCTTCGATAAGACCTTCATCTTCCCTTAAGCCTTTGAAGGCTATCTATAGAACTCTCCAAGTTATGACACTGGCATATTTTCATTAAAAAAAATACTTCTCACAAAATTATACCCATAAATACAAACCTTCAAGTCCTTGCGGTTGAGATACAGCATAAAATAAAATTTACATACATTAACGTATATCTGGCCCCAAAACAAGCAGTCGGTAAACACGACTTAGACAACATTACTAATCAAATCAATCACCCAATTATATTCGGAGGAGATATAAATGCCTGGAACACCCTTTGCGGCTCTCCTTACAACAACAAAAAGGGCGAATCTGTTAACGCACTCATCTGTCAACGCACAATACTCTTACTCATGTCGATGTATCTTGCTGTTCCCCTGAGTTACTCCCAAAAATAGCCTGGAAAAGATTAGATGACCTACACAATAGCGACCACTTCCCACTAATTGTGACATTAAGTATTGATCGCATCACAACTTCAAAAAAATTCGACCTTAAATTCAAAACTGACCTAGCTAATTGGACGCAATTTAACCAACTCAATCCCTAAACAATAAGAAAGAAACTGCCGTTTTGCAGAAAGCACTTAAGAACCGCAGGAAATTTTTCTATACCACAATCTAATCCAATAAAACATAAACCGGCTGTTCCCTGGTGGAACCCGGATCTCTCCCTACTACAAAAAACGAAAATGACCGCGCTAAAACCTTTCAAAACAATCCTAAAGCACAAAATCTAATTGCTTACAAAAAATCTAACGCTAAATTTAGACTGTTGCTCAGAGACAGCAAAGCAAAATGCTTCTCTGATTTCACCTCCAATTTAAACCCGAACACGTCCCCTTCGAAAATATGGCAAAATATTCGTCAACTAACCGGTGATTCCACCCCTCTAGCTATAAAAAGCATCAAATCAAGTAACGAAACCTTAATTGATCCAAAAAAAATTTCTAACTTCATTGCACATACCTTGTCAAAAGCCTCAGAAAATTCCAACTTCTCAAATATTTTCAATGAAGAAAAAGTAGACACTCTTAACTGTCCTCTACCGCTACATTCAACCAACACGACTACAAGGCGCATAGAACAACCTATAACTAGCATTGAGTTTGAAACCTCCCTTAACAAAATAAAATTAAAAAATTCTGCAGTGTCCCAAAGGCAGTACAAATTTTTGGTCATTTGTAAAATATATCAAAAACTCCTCGACATCTTCGGTTCCACCGTTCATTGACAATAACAAACCAATTGTTTATTCTTCAGAGTTGCCGCATAGCAACGTTGCCCCTCCTGTACTTGAGAATGTAAGTTTTTCCATGGGACAGATTTTTTTCCGCACTCGTACAGTAGAAAGAGTTCTCAAAGATCTCGATATACACAAATCCGCTGGCCCGGATGGTATACCCCCGATTCTTCTGAAGAGGTGTTCTTCCACACTGGCAAAGCCACTGCGTAAGCTTTTCCATCACTCGTAATGTTCTGGAATCTTTCCTAGAAGATGGAAAACAGCATTTGTCCAGCCTGTCCCTAAGAAAGGTGACCCATCCTCCTCCTCCTCCTACCAACCCATAGCACTGACATCCCTTCTTTCTAAGGTCATGGAAACATTGATTAACCGTCAGCTTAAAGAATATCTCGAAGATAGAAAGCTTCTCCATGACCGTCAGTACGGCTTCCGCTCATTAAACTCCGATTTATACAGCATTGTCAAATGGGGTAATAGGAATCGTGTGGAGTTTAATGCATCGAAAACTCAATGCTGTCTTCTGTCGTTAAAGCTAAACATTGTCCATGAATGGCACTTACATCGAAGAAATTGAAAAGCTCTCAGTTCTCGGTAGGTGTGTCACCGACGACCTCCGTTGGAACGACCATATATTTGAGATCGCTAAGAATGCTGCTAAGTGCTTAGGTTTTCTGTATCGGTGTAAGAAGTATTTTTCCCCATCTGATCTGGCTACAATTTATAAAGCGTTTATACGCCCTAAACTCGAGTATAACTCCCACCTCTGGGCAGGTGCTTCACAAACATCGCTTCACCTGATTGATAGAATACAAAATCGAGCGTTAAGATTGATAGGAAATAGAACTGCCGCTGAAACAATTGCCCCTCTCGAACACCGACGCAATGTTTCATGTCTTTCCTTGTTTTATCGTTTCTTTTATAAAGAATGTTCACTCGAAGTAGCCAGTTGCATTCCTCCCCTTAAAAGTTTCTCCCGTAATACTCGTCTCGCAAGGAATGCTCATCAGTTCACCCTTGAGCCCAATTTCGGACGTAATGTGAAATATAGGGATTCTTTTTTTAGCCGAACGACACGAATTTGGAATAGTTTACCCGACGAGATTTTCCCTTGCCATTTTGATCTGCAAACATTCAAAACCAATGTTAATCGACACCTCCTATCCCTCCCCTCCCTATCTTCCTAATGTCCGCGCAGTGTGGGAAACAAGTAGTCCCTTGTGCGCGCGTTAATTATATACATATATATATTATATACGTCCATGATCGTAATCATCGAATTTAAAAAATTTAAACTTCTAACTTTACAACGAATTGTGACTAAAAGTTGGTTAAAATCGGTAAGCTAAAGTTATCAAATGAAAAACTATAAAAGACTCAGCAAAAACATGGAACTACCAGGTTAAAGCGAACAGGGAAAAAAATAATGAAATGGAATCTTAGAACGCTTATAAGAATGAATTGTCCGTTGTCCTCTTATAAACTATGGTAATAAATTGCCAGAGAAAGGAAAATTTATCAGAAAACTGTATTTATACATTTTTACAAAATATATATATATATTCAGTTACACACTTCGTCATTGTTTGGTGTTTCAAACCGAATGAAAACAATTTTGTACATGAAATTTGATCCCGTCACTTCTATATAATATGAAAGCCAAAACTTGATGGTTCAACAGTGACAGAATAATTAAGAATTATTTTTAATTTTGTTTTATTCTTTCACTTAAATATATACCAACAAATTAATAAGGTCTTTGTCATAGGAACCTCATTGTCAGCATTGAAGCCAAGTTGAGTTGCATTAAAACAATGGAGTGCCATTCGAGCAAGGTTTTTTTTTCTATAAATGGGTTTTGTGACCTTAAAAGCACATGTATGTTAACCAACCCCTGCAATCACAACCCCTTTAACTGTTTTATCAGTAGGTATTAGAAACGGTCATATGTACATATGACACATGTATAGCTAAATGCAAGGCAAGATATTTGATAGGGAAGAAAAAAACGTTGCAAGCACTAGCAGTAGTCATCGAAAAGTAAATGAGTTTACTATCTTCAAATTAAATATCAATTAATAATCCTTACCTTCTTCGACAATGTTTTGTATCTCCTTTAATTTCTTATCCTTGTGAACTTGCACGTCGAAGTGTAGATTCTTCAGCGATGCATACAAGCGCTTGCAGTCCTCCTCGGTGCCAGATCTTGACTTAAGCGACGGAATCTCAAAGGATTCATGATTGAATATGAGTGCCAAGCCTCGGTTTTTGTGCTTCATGTTGTATTCCGCTGCATGCCGCTCAGTGGGCATTCGAGCTATTAGCTTGTTACTACCCGCATAACACCTACAGCGTAAAAAACACTAATTTAATTGCTAGCTAGCCTCGGTCTTGTTTTATTTAAAATAATGTAGTGGAACAGCAATCTAGGCCGCCAAAATCGCAAAGAACATTTAAAAAATAGCATGACAAAGGAAATCTCAATAAATTGCAACAAATATGGGACTCACTTTTGTAGACTTGACCATATTAAGATGCCGATAGAATTCTAGGCCAACAACTGCATAAACAATTGTGTATATTTTGTAACCCGATTAAGCCTTTTTTGTCAAATCAAATCAAATCAAATCAAATAAAAAAAATCAAAGCGTCTGTGGGAAAATAATACAAAAGAATAAAAACAATAAAGAACACTCACCCTCCAGTGACAAAAGCATCGCCAATGTCATTAGAATTTACTTCTTGTTCCTCTGTCATGATTCGGACTTATTTTCAAGAATTTATTTGCACGCAAATCAAGATAATTGATAATGTTTCTTTATTACAGATTAAACAGCAGTTTTTTTTATGATTTAAATAAGGCAGGCGATTTACCGAAATCGTATTTTCTCATTCACAACCGCCCCGCTTGAGTTTTGTTTGAGTTGTACTTTTGTAATGTGCTGAGGAATAACACCAGCTGGTAAAATTGAAGTTTTGTGCCGCTCATGATATAAGACAGATAGCACACAAGATTACGCCGTGCTGTCATATGAAGGTTGAGATTTTTTTCTATGACGTAGGCAGTGACTTTTACCACTTTTTGTGTTTTGATTTTAGTTCTCGTACGTTCATTTTCTGTCCCTTTTATTAATGTCGTTCTTATTGTTTGCGTGTTTTGCAGGCATTTATTAGCAAACAAATAACAGAAATAGCTAAAAATAAATAATAAATTGACAAATTTTCGCTCTTCCATTTTCCCAACAAAAATAAAAATATCCCAAGGTTGTTTATTTGGTGAGATCATTGGAAATAATGAAATTTCATAAAATAACTTGCCCACTAACTCAAGAAATATAAACTTAAGAAAATAATGTCGAACGTTTGAATTTTTAATTTTAATTTGAATTCTAAACAAATTTTGATAGATCGACAATCTCAATTCATATCATGGACATGAGTTGGAAATAGTTACAAATCGTAACTATTTGACACTTCAAAAATGCATTTTGGGACGACAAATAGTTAACAATCGTTAAAAATTGTCAACGGTAGCTAATAAAAGAAAGCCCCCCTAATATTATGCATATTTTACTTTTGTCTTATCGCTTTGACAAGCATTTTTCGAAAATAGGCAATGTGCATGGGAAAAAGTGAGATAGCCTACAACTCCAAACTGACGTTAATAGCGTTCAACATTTTTTCAGAATGCGCAGTCAATTTGTTCTATGCGTATACAGCGTTCTCAGAGCATGCTCTGTTCATCCTCTGAATGAGAAAATAAATACAATAGGCTATTTTCTTTATTCACTCAGAAAAGGGATCTGAACAGAGTCTGAACATTCTAAGCATACTCTGGTAATTCTCTGAACCGAGCGAGATCTGAGCGCTAAGATATAATTTTGAAATACGTTCTAACTAGTTCTTGGCTGTCACAAATCGACACTTCTCATATGGCTTGTTCACAGACGGCAATATTATGTATATAATACTATTGTCTCTTTCGTTTTGGCATCTATTTTTCAAAGAGTAGTGTATGCAATGTGCATGGTATAGAGTGAAATAGCCTACAACTCTAAAGTGACGTTAAATTTGTTCAGTATTTTCTCAGAATGCTCAGTCAATTTATTCTGAGGACCTATAGCCTTTTCAGAGCACGCTCCGATCATTCTCTGAACGAAAAAAGAAATACAATTTTAAAGATCTTAACGCTCTGAGCGAAAAAAGAAACACAACTTCTTTTTTGAAAACTCAGACTCTGCTCTCAACCAAAAAAGAAAAATATTTAAAGGGCGTTCTTTTATTAACTATCGTTTTTGTGTCAAAAAAAATTGGTTAAAGTCTCATTGTTAGACTTTTTGGGATTGTTACGAATTATTGTTAGACATTCTTAATCTGTCAAACAAATATTAGAACAAAACAAATTCAAAGTACTTCTCCAAATGAATACTTAATTAAATGCAGTTTGCCAACGAAAATAGTTCTATTTGCATTATCGTGGTATAAGATCACAGTACACATATCAAAGGTAATATCATTAGAGGTTTTATTTTTGCAATCTTCTGCGCATCTGTCAAAATCAAAGTAAAATGGCGGCCGCCAGAGACCATTAGCTTGTTTATTTGTTCTGAAAAATAGATCCCGTGGCTATATTTTAAAGTATTTGTGGTAATTATTTTATAAAAAAGCTTTTTAATAAACAAGAAAATAAGAACAATATAAAACAAATGAGAGTTGTGTGGTTTTGTTCATACATTTTTTTGATGCAGGTTTCTGAGAACCGCCATTTTTAATACAAAGTGACAGATCAGATGTTGACCACCTGCGCAAAATATTACCTTAGGTATGTGTACTGTGGCATAAGATCATGTTTTAAATCTTTATCAATCCACTTTAATTTTTAAACGCCGAATCGTAACTATTTGGCATTTTGGAACGACTAATAGTTAACAATTGTTAACGATTATCAGCGACAGTTAATAAAAGAACGCCCCACTAGTGTTACTCCTCGAAGTAAAAAAAACGCTTACCCGAGTCATATGATATTTTCCATTGTATATAAACTGCAGTCTATATACAATGATATTTTCATGAAAATAGAACTTTTTTTTAATGAGAAATTTTATTTCGTAGATTAAGTCTTATTCCATGATTTAGATATCTCATGGAATAAAGGTGAAATAAGCATTTTTTATATAACAAAAGCAAGGTAACATATCCAAAAGTTATGTTCATGAACGTACCGATTGTAAATTTGTTACGATATCAGCTGATTTGCCCTAATGAAAATGTTGTTCACAACAAGTGTTTCGTATTGTATATAATGTTAATTCAGTCGGGGGTCGGGGCGATGATTCCAATGTGGGCTCAATCCACATCCAACGATCTCAGGCAGTCCAGATTTCTTAAAGAAATCATTTCTAGCTTGTTGCATCTCCGAATTGGACATATCTATCTTTATCCAAGTCCGGACGACATTTTGTTTCAAGCACGTCAAGAACTTCGCTTAAAACAACAGACACTGCATGTTGTGAGAGCTAAATTTCAAAGTTGTGTCCCACAGAACTTTGGTAGCTGCAACTACCGAGGAACCACAAGGCTGATGCTAGTTCTATGATTGGTGAAATTACTGAACTTTGAGTTGTTTGAAATTATGAACTCATGATATTTAAAACCAGCTCAAACGCATGATTGTTAATCCAAACATATAAAATAAATGAATAATGTAAAAGCATTGTATATACATTTTCTATAGTACTCTCATGGTGGTCATTTTTCGTCTGGCCATCTTCCTGGTTGATTCAGAACTAACTCTAACTAGTGGAGACTAGAACCTTCACCGATATTTTACCAGTATTTAATAAACTTTTGTTGTCTATACTTATTCTATATTCACACCAATTGGCAATTTCAGCACGCCTCATTGCGACCTGATTCAGAACTAAAAAACGATGCTCCATGATAGTACTATATGCAGTGTATATACAAAGGTAAAAGACAATTAGTTGAACAACAAAGGGAATAAGTAATTTGTTCATTACAAAGTGTCAGATAGTTCAAGTGGGTTAGAACTATGTATCTTTCAAACTCCTCCTCAATCTGCAAATCATATTTTTGGTCATCCCTCATCTGTTGGTCTTCGTCTCCAAAAAAACAAATCTATTTTATTTTTATTTTTTTTATATATTTTCTGAAATCGTCTTTAATAAACAAAACCGTACACTTCAACACAAATGGAATTTTTTGTCGTTCAACAACAACTAGACTTAGCAGATTCAGTTTTTAATGTTGGTAGCTTTGTTATGACAGGTGAACGTCGAAGTTCGATATTCGTAATACCACGACAAGAGTAATTGGCTAAATTTTTTGACATGAGTCGAACGTTCGACTCGCGAGTCATAATAGGGCCCATAACCGAGTAAGAACATGTCGACCCCTCTATGTAATCCAAGGCGTGACAAATTAAAATTATATTTTCTGGCAATCTTCAAACCAACAGAAACCGGGTATCCTGTGAATGCACTTTTCACTGTAGCTTTACTGGCTGAACACAATGCAAAAACGGAACTGCATTACGGAGACGGAGTACGGAACAACTGTCAAATTTGTCGTACGTGCCAATTTCAATTGGAACACAATGCACGTACAGTAACTTTGATATTTAAATTCAAAAATGGATGGAATACCAAAAACAAATGATAAAAAAGAGAAGAAACTCTTATACGACGAATTGAAATATCATTAAGAAGAATGGAATCATCTGGTGTTATTTCAGTTATACTAAATAAAAGGGTTTGGGAGGGACAGACGTGCGAAAAATTGTTCTCTCTTTCACAATTTCTCTCTGCATCAGATAAAATGTCAAATTTACTGTACGTAAAAGTTAACGAACCTTTCCGTATGCGTATTGCAGTTCCGTATTATCCGTATGCAGTAACGTACCATTGTGTTCGCAAAATACAGTTCGCGTGTATTCAATGTTTGCAGTTCCGTCGTCATTGTGTTCAGCCAGTTACAGTCTGCTACTCTGCTATTAGACGATGAAACTAGATGCATGCACCTTGTTCGAATTCTTCGAACATAGTAAGTGCAAAAGGGAGAAAAAAATCGAAAAGATGAGACAGGAAAAAAGCTGTCGTGTGTCGCACGGGTAGCATGTTCGAAGAATCTGTTTGACGTTTTTCTTTTCTCTTGTTCGCTTTCTTTAATTCTTTATCACTTGGTTTCGTTGTGCTCAGAGTAAACTTCTGATAAGATTCAAAGTAAAGAAAAAAAAATTAGTGAAAATGAAGTGGAATGTAAATGTTTGTGGTGTAAGATACCCAATTTGGACATCTTATGTCTATGATTCCAGGAAAAATGTGTATGTGGTTGAACATAGTAGATTCATTGCAAACGATTATGGAAAACAAAAATGAAAGAGAACTGTCAAAATGGTTTCATGAAACTAAATTCATCGTGTAACAGGCCGACTCCACACGATATAATTTCTCTCATAATCTTCAACATGAGATGAAATATCCAATGGAGTCGCGTTGTTTCGGAGTCTGTTGGGATGTTAGACATCTCTCTCCGCGGTTCTATCTTGACATCGATGTCTTGATAACAATTTGACGTTTGTGTTTTTTCTTTCTTTTTTTAGGGTTCATCTCATTATTTTTTGTCTCTCATGCGGGTAGTTGCTCTTTTTGTGCGCTTTACAAATTTAGTTTGCAGTAAAAAAGCCTGAATACAATATTTTTATTAGTTTATGTGTATTAACAAGAGTAAATGAGACAACATCTATATTTTTTTAATGGAATAAATGTTTTAAAATGATAAAATTAACAAATATAAGAAGAAGAATTTCTATCTTTTGACTTTTGTCAGAGAAACAAACACATTAGCCTCTCTTGCTTTACTGAAATATCAAGACATGAACTGCCCAGCGAAGAAAAAAGAAAATGGTTTGATATTTATGTCAGAGATCTGGTTAGCAATACAGATATCGTGTGGAGTCGGCCTGTAATGGTGCTTGCGACAGAGGATGAAATAACAAAGAAGAATTCGAACAAGGTGCATGCATCCAGTTCATAGAGTAAATATATTATATATATATATGGCCCCGTTCGGTATCTCATAGAAGCGCTACCAAAGTATTGCATTGTTGTTGTAATACGTGTAAAAAGACAGCTGATCAACAGCTGCTTATGGTCATCAGCTGTTGATCAGCTGTCTTTTTAAACGTATTACAACAACAATTCAATACTTTGGTAGCGCTTCTATGAGATACCGAACGTTCCATCGTCTAATAGCAGACAAACCATTCATCCACTGAGTCACCTGGGGTAGAGATTACTACTTCTCGTACGAAGCCAAGCCGGGTTGCTAATATGAAATAAAACACTTTTTTGTTTATCTGATCTAAGCCATTGTTTATGAGAACCTCTTTTTGGTTGGTAATAGTAATAGGTAAACAAAGTATGTCTTAATTGTTCTCTTATTTACGAAAATGTATAAATTTTAAAACAAATGAAATAATGTCAGAGGAACAAAGCGTTGCACCTAGATCCTAGATGTTTTATTTCTTTTGTTTTGCTTATGTTGAAAACACAAATAATGTGGTTTTAAAATATTTATTACTTTTTTTCTTGTAATTAATATATATATATATTCGGTTCTGTTTATTCAGTTTAGTATTATTATTTTTTTAATTATTCAAACTATTTATTCTTCGAAAAATTAGGAAATGCACTTAGAGAACTTCTTTTATTTTGCTATATAGAACATATTTGATCTCAGTTATTTTATGTAATACCTACTTTAAATTGTTTACCTTGGGTTATCAGGTTCGTTTCAAATGTTTGTTTGTTTGATCTTCAAGGAAGTATTATAATTTTTATTTATTGAGAATTTCAAGCAGAAAACACTATTTACATATATAACATTTTGTTTACTTTCATAATTTTTCTATAATGATCTATTATAATAAATTAATGTGTGTGTATTGCGGGAAAGTGAAATTCAGTATCTTGTCTTCTATTCAGTTATAATTTAAAATTATCACAAGAAAATCCGAATCGAATTGTTTTATTCAATTTCTTTATAAATAAATAATAAATCTAACTAAATTTATTAAATTGAATTATTTATATGTAGGTAAGCAACATATTAAGGTACAATAATTTTATTTTTCTGTGTTTTTCTCTCTTTGCATATGAATATTTTTTTAATAAGTATTTATAAAAGAAATTTTATATTATATTTTATTATTCTAACATAAATTACTTATTTTATTCACATAAGCTTATAGGATCATATATAACATAAAAAATGCAAACGTACACAATAAAATGGAAACAATTTTTTTGTTTTTAAATATCTACATGGTTTTTATCTGTTACAGAGAGTTACTGCTGTTTTTGTGTTTTTTGATCTTAAGAAAACATTTGCACATCCTCCGGACACTGTTCAAAAAATTAACCCGCGTAACGGAAACCAATTCAATAAATCGTTTCACGGCAGGAAGCACTGTGCAATTCTGATTTTAAGGAACCCGAAGTTTATTCATACAAAAATAAGAGCGGACCACGTATTATATATTTTAAGTAATATGCTCCTTTCCTTCCATTAAAGGAAATATAATAATGTTTTTGACGCTTAAAATTTCCTGCGGTCTATCATTTTTAATGTACAGCATTTCAGTTAAACTCAATTGCTGCTATTTCCTCTTATTTTCGTGTGCATTAATCAGTAAAATGTAATATCGACATAGGACAACAAAATCAATATTTAAACCACACTGAAAATGGCCCTTTTTAATTTAAAGGAGTAATTTTTGTAATAAATTGTTTAATTTTCCATGTTTATTAAAGTTTTAATCTTTCACTTTAAAGCGTCTTAATGGTTTGTGTTTTGGAGTTTGATTCTTTTTATTTTTAATTATCATTTCTTCTCACTGAGTAATTTTATATTTTTATAGCAAGCCCTAAAAATGTTTTTTTTGTTTTTTTGTTTTATTTAATGCAATTATTGCTTAACGGTTACTTTTTTATATATATTTTGTGAGTGATTCCCAGATTTGTTTTAAATCTGAGTTTTGCATGTGTGTATAACCTACCTAGCAAAATTAATCTGTATTTGCCTTTTCAAAAATTACTTGTGTTAATTGTAACGAGAATTGGAAAGTAACAATCTTGCTTACATATTTTTGTTGTATTAGGAAAATTTTACTTTACGTTAATAAAATAGTTTTTAATTATGAATTCGGGGAACGTGTGTGGATGCCTTCCCTCACAAGGAAGTACAAGTATCATATCTTTTTTTCAAAAAGGCTTACAAATAAGTTCATTATGTGTCCCATAATTTGTTTCTTCAATCCAAAAAAAATATTTGCAATTTTTTTACTCAATTCAAATCCTCAATTTTTTTTTTTAATCTAAATTGTGTCTATACCGTCGCAAACGTGCGCTATTTTCAAGTTTTGGAGCACCTGGAGGTGGCGTTATATCATTGCGTATGGCCTCCGATGCAGCGAGGCTTAGATCTCTGGCCAGGGTTGTGTAAACATCGAGCTCTTGATTATTTTCAAACTTATTAGAACCGAATGAATGATGCATGTTTGCATCGGTATCACTATTGCCATTTCGATTTATTGACGGTGGTGGATGCGAACAAATCTTGTTATTCACATCAATCAATAGCTCAGACTTTGTGTTGTACCGCTGTTCGGTTGATGTGGCATGTTGTAGACCTCGCTGACTGAAAGACTTCTCCTCGCTATTGTCAGATGAGTGATCTTCAAACTGAGCCAACAGATGAGTCGGAATACTCTGTGTCCTTTTCGTTAGATTTTAAATATTAAAATCAGTATTTTTAAAAACATACTATTCCAACCACCATGTTGCTTGGTACAGCAATTTATTAAAACACAATTTTTAATTTCATAATTAAATGCTCCTTAGGCTCATTAAAAAAAAATCCTAAACAGAACTCAACTATAACTTTAAAATAACTCTGTTTTGTTGAATTTGCTGTGCTAGATTCATGGTCGTTTTTCTTCTTTTTTTTTTAATGTTAAGTTATTTGTTTTAATTACCTGCTAGTATTTCGGGATCTTGGACGTGCAAATCTGAGATTCAACTGAGATGGATCTGTGACATATTTCTCAGTTTGACGGCGTCTTCTCAGTCCTGAATTCCAGATCAGCCAAAGCAAGATTGCAAGAAAAGAGATTTCAAATGTTTTTGGTTTTTTTTTTGTGGGAGATTTTTCGTATAGATCAGAAACAGGACTTTTTTAATTTTTAAGCTACATAATCGCGGGAAAACAACAGCACTTATTGTTGTGTCACCAACATTAATAAACAATTATATTTCATTTATTTACAGTACAGAGGAATGGGTCAATCAAAACTAATAAACATTGGATTAATATCATTAAAGTGCACCTACGGATTTTTTTAAAATTCAGTATAAAATGTAGTGAAAATTGTGCAAATATAATAAATTCGAATTAAAAACAAGTCGTTATTCTCCCAAAATTCCAGCGACCAAGCAACAAATATAACGCGAAAATTAATTAAATATTAAATCTTATTCAAGGATTCTCAAAAATGCAGATAATGCTAAGTAATAAAATTCCATTTATATATAAGAACCTATTTTTCGCAATAAAAAGATATTTGTGAGGAGAAAACAATAACACCAAACATATTTAAATAAGTCATTTAGGTAGTAAGTAAAATATCTGTGATATATACACAAATTAAAAATCATCATGATTTAATTGGTAAAAAACTAAAAAAATCATTGCAAAATGATAAAATTCTTTATTAAAAGTTTTCTAACGATAATTCATGCATATTGCCTGGTTTTCTAAGGGCATCGAGTTTTACAAATTAAATAATTATAATATAAAAAAAAAAGAAGAAAATAATGAAACAAAAACCGAAATCATGTAATTCATTTTATCCTCTTACACATGCAATTTTTATAGACATTATGTAACCCAGTGTCTTTTACATATGCGAAAGCTATTTTGCATTACATATTTTCATTTGCAAAAAAAAAAATAAATAAATAAATGAAAAAAAAAAAATAAATAAATTCAAAATTCATAGTAAAAATAATTAATGGACAAGGCACACATACACATACACGATGAGACAGTATTTTTTTGTATGGTATATTTTTAAGTCTCTCTTCATCATCATCATCTTCACCAACCTGGAGTTATATCCGCAGTAAGATCAGGATTTTGGTAACCAGCAAGAAAACCAACACCGCTTATATTACTACCAACCCCCTCACCCAAACCACTGCCACCGCTAACACAAACCCCACTAGGGCTAACATTACTAGTAGCAAAAAGGTTAGCTGCGGCGGCAGCATCACAGCCAGCCCATGAAGCACACTTAGAAAGTCGAAGGTTGGGATTTAAAATTGGGATTTTACTAGCACCAAGTCCAATACAGCCTATGCCTGCCCCACTTATACCATTTGCAGGCGCTGCACCGCTTATTCCCGATGAAGAAGAATCACCTTTTGTTCCTGAAGAAGTCGCAGCCGATGTTGTTGTTGTTTCGGTGACTGTTGTCGTTGTTGTTTGTGCCGAACCAGAACCAGCAGTTATTTTTGCTGAATCATCATAACCAGCTCCTAATGATATTCTAGATGTTGTCGTTGACTTTTTGGCAGATTTCATCGGTGGAACGACAGTTTTTAGGCGTTCATCAAACTGACGTGAATCAACTTCACCAACAGCACCTTCTTCATGTCCATCACCGGCTGAATTATCTGTGTTGTTGGTTGCATAATTCATATTATTACTACTGCTAGGTGCTGCTACAACTTTGTATTTTTTTAATTTGAGTGCATCTACTGCAGCAGTATCACTGCCGCCTATCACATGAGCTAAGCTCGAAGAAGGTATATTTTTGTTACTATTCGCTACTGATCGCTGACCGTTGCTTTCGCAAGTGGTTTGTTGTTGTTGTTGTGCTATTGATGTTTTTTTTACATTACTTATGTTTGTTATTGCTGTGGCTGTTGTTGGATTGTTGAAGACAGTGCTATTTGTGGCACCAGTTGCTGTAACAGCATCATAGTACACAGATTCTTCGGGATTTGGACTCTCTGTAATGAAAATTCAATTATATTTTTTTTTATTTCGTTCAGTATAATGCCCGTCTCCGTGACACACATCTAATATAGACACCATGGTACATCACTACAAACCAAAATTCAGTATAACAACCATGGACCTACTAAGTATGGACTGCTAGTTGGTTGTCATTTCCACACAATATCTTAGAAAAATGTGTCGCAAGACACTAAAAGCTGAAAAAAAAACAGTTGTAAAATAGTGAAGTTGGGTCCTAGCAGCCCATACCTATATTAAGTCCATGGTAACAACATAATTATTAATAATTTATTTTTAATTTAACAACATAATGGGGGTATTCATGCAACATTGTAAAACCGTCGTAAACGTGTAGAAAGTCGTACAATTTACTAAAAAAAAAAAATATTTCAAGTACAAGTATTCTTCACTCTTATAGCGAGTTTCATTCAAGAAAAGATTTGCTCTTTCTGTCAAAAGATTTGATCTTTTTCAATTTCGAGAGTTTCATTGCAAGAAAAAGAGCAAATCTAGATCAAATCTCAACACGAAAGATTTGATCTCTGATGGGTTGGCAGATTTGATCTGAATGCACACATACATATGAATAGTCTTTCGGTCAAACGTCAAATGGAAAATATTTTGTTATTTGTTGTTTGTTGTGAACTTGTGCCAGCCCGTGCTTAGCCAAAAAATTAACAAATATCCAATAAATATACAAAATAACAAATAAAGGTGTTTTTGAAGTGAGAAAATACATATATGGCATTTTGAATATGTCAACTGTACATGCCTGGTAATTTTGTGTGTGATATCAAATACAGTGTATGCTCGTCAGTGAATGACCAATACCAGGATTAAATGATGAAACAAGTTTCATTGAAAAGAGCAAATCTTGATTTTCAGATCAAATCTTTGAAATTTGAATGAAACTCGCTATTAGCGAATGGCACTGTATCAATGCCACGCTCATACCTTCTTGCTCGGCTGCAATTACCGTGGTATGCCCTAACAGATGTGTAGTGCATCTGCATGGTGTCTAAATATGTGTCACGTGCATTAGATGCTTCAAATAAATTTCAAACTAACAATATAAAAACGAAGACTTAAAATGATTTCTATAAAATTTTACCTTGCGGAATCACTCGGATTTCTAGCCGACCACTAACTGCACACCCTTCGTCATTTGTTGTTTCTTCTGCTCCGCTTACATCATAGCCAACATCACCAGTGGTCACCGCATTGCACTGAGATTGTTGTGCATGCTGTTGTTGATGTTGCAATAACTGTCCCATGCCATTCAAAGGCGTCGTTGTAGTGGAAGTTGTTGTCTCAACTCTCCATGGAATAAACTTAAGCTCACAATTCGATTGAAATATGTTGGTAGATAAAAGTTTTATACAATCGCCACTTATCGCAGTCGCTACTGGTGCTTCTCCACCTCCTTGAACGGATGCTGTTGTTACTGTTTCTGCTGATGTAACTGGCATAGCTGGATCGTTGCCCTTAACTGGAAGATTCAAAGTACCATCGATTTGAGGTTCCTGAAACTCGGGAAATGCAACATTTGGTAGGCTACTGCGGTACTTCGATGTAAGTAGACGTCCATTATTGTTGTTGTTGTTGTTGATATTGGCTATAATTTTGTACATGTTGGAGTTATTGAAACAGATTATTGCACTGTGTAGTTAGTTACCTGTTACTGCCGCTGAATCTACTGCATTGTTGGTTATTTCCGAACAGATTTCTCGAACACATACATTTCGAGTGATATCCATGCGATAAATCTTTAGTAAGGAAATTTATATAAATTAAACATTAGAATAGTATCATTTTTACAAAATCAATGGTAAATCAAACTGAATTCAAATTTGAAGACGTATAAGTCATGCAAAATAAAAAAAAATAAAAATAGGCAATTTAATTTGAAAAAGATAACATAATTTCGTTCATTGATACAAAACAAGGTTAAAACACTGTTGGAAAAAATATTGAATATTTACACAAAATAGTTTAAAGTAAGCAATAGGGTTTCTTACAAAATGTTTGTTTCATAAAAACAAAAAATGTAGGAATACAAAAACACCTCCACAGAATATGTGATTTACAAATCAAAACAATAATCAAATACATAAGTGTAGTATTTATTAGAATAACATTGAAATAATCAGATGTATTCATCCCACAAAACAAGCAATGTTGGGGTCCCCTGTCTCTCCCTTCATGCAGCGTATGTTGTTTTAAACAACATAAACTTATTGCAGAATTTATTGTAAGGATCTGTTTAAAATCCTAATCTATCACAAAATCCATAGTGCAGATCTACTATCAGTAAATACGAATGAAGGTAAAATACGTGATGCTTGTCGTTCTTTTCTTGAGATCTAAGAAAACAAACAAAAACTATGCTTTATTGACATAGCGTTTCAGTTATTTCACTAACGGTAACAAAATATAAAGAAAGTCAATTTTGTTTAATCAAAATTAATGTAAATTAAACAAGCATGTACCTTACATTACCTACTCTTAAGTGGCGTATGAGTCTGGCGTGAAGTTGGGCCGCAACTAAAAAGCCTCTCCAACCATCACGGTCCCTAACAAGCTGCTCGTTGGTTTCAATTGCGTACACCACTTAAGTTTCAATCTTCCTTTCCGGCATGGAGTATTGGTGTCCATTCACTCTATATGACCCAGCCATTTTAGACGTTGGACTTTTACTTCGCCGTTTATGCATACGGAATGAAAAATCACCCGGAGAATTTTTCTCTCGAAAGTGTTTAAAGCTTCCCCATCTTCTATGCCCTGCACCATACAGCAGGACTTAGATGACGAGGGTTTCATAAAAGGACACTTAAGTTGTCCGAGAGAGGGCTTTGCTACTCCTCCTTAGGCCCAGGTCATAAGGAGAAGGATTTGATAAGTTATTCCTCCTTTTATCTCAGCTGTGATGGTATTTTCTGGGTTGAGAGCGGAGCCCAGGTAGACGAAGTCTCTTACTTTTCTTTCTAAAATACCTTTTAGCGGCATTTAGTCCATCAAAAATTTTGCGTTTCGACTCGCTCTATGTATCCAGTTATCAGAGACGTTGGATTTTGTACTCTCATGGCTTGTTGTCTTTTGCTTTACAACCCGTACAGTTCTTCGTTCTATTTCCTTCGAGCATTGCTATTCAATTGTCTCCTCAGCTAGAAGAAGCGCCGATTGGCAAAAGTTATTCTTCGTTTGATTTCAGCTCTGGTGGTATTCTGTGTTTAAAGCCCAGTTATAGCTGCCTATCGTGGTGCTTCGTATAAGACGTCGGTTTTGGATGTCTCTTCTTGATGACAGGGTCTTTCCCTGATTGACTACTAAGAACATCTTCGCCGCTTCCGTCTCAATACTCACAAAAGCTTTACTAATATCACTCTGTGTTCTTATTCGCTTATTCTTGTTCCCGGATCCGTATGTGAGTACTGGTAAGACCATAGCCTTGTACAGCAGCAGTTTTGTTTTTATGGTAAGGCTTCTTTATTTAAAGCGCCTTGACAGACTATAATAGGTTCTGTTGGATTTTAGCAACATCGGCTGCTACTTTTGACCCAAGGTTGTTAAAGGACTGCACTACTTCAAATTCATGCTCCGTTACCCTGTTAGTTGGACTAACACTTATCGCAGACCTATCCGCCATGTACTTACTCTTTCCATCATTAATGTGCAGCCCCAGGTTTTGCGCCGCCTGCTCGATCTGGGTAAAGGAGTCTTGTGCAGCTTGTTGGCTTCTGCCGATAATGTCGATGTCGTCCAAACTTTTTTCTATCACCTGCCTAAGGGTAAAGATCATATCAATCGCTGATTTGCCTGGTATGAAACCACATTGATATTTGCCGATTAATCGCTTTTTGTATCTCCTCAATGCTTGATGACTGCAGCATGAGGTCTTCTTTTCGAAATGTTGGAGTCTCTATTTCTTCCGTGAGCTGACCGTTCAACAATTCATTAAAGAACACTTCCCATCCCTCCAGAATGGCTTTAGGATCGGTGATCATATTTCCCTCTCCGTACTTACAAAATTTGCAGCGTGGTGTGCGACATATTTCCGACGGATTCGTAAAACTTCCGCGATTGTTGCGGACCTCGTTCTTTCTTTCTATTTTACAGGCAATGTTTTTTTTTTTGTTAATAAGAGCCCAAACGCGCGGATGCAACACCATACCAACAAGATAGTGGTCCGTGTCGATGTTGGCACCTCGATATGTTCGTATCCTCATTAGGCTCGAGTAGTGGCGACGATCTATCAACAGGTGGTCAATTTGGTCACGAGTGACTCCATCAGCTGATACCCAGGTGGCTTTGTAGATAACTTTAAGCGGGAGACTGGTACTCGCAACGACCAATTTCGTTGATGCTGTCATTTCTATGACTCGTATAGTCCATCGTCATTATGGATTCTATGTACTACCTGAATACTGGTTTCCTATCTAATTTGGCGTTGAAATCGTGAAGGATGATTGAGGGTTCTCTCTACAAGTTTGTAGTAGGAATCGTTTTCGTCTTCTTTGGACTTCTCAGTAGGTGCGTGAACGTTTATGAGGCTGATGTTTTACCTCGCATGCGAAGGGTGCATAGCCTTTCGTTTATTGCATTAAAGCCGATGATGGTAGACTTAATTGTTTGCCTGTTTAGGAAGCCTAACATGAGCACATGGTGTTTTGGGTAACCGTGCAGTTCAAGCTCTGAAGAGCGCGTACGTTCCATGAGTGTATACTATTAATTGAACGGAGTTTTGAAGCTAGACTTAGCTATGTAGTTTCACTAGGAAAAACGTTTGAAATATTATATGGACAATGGGCCTATTTCTGATAGCCTAGTGGCTAATACAATTTTTTTTCCAAGAAAGTTTCAACTTTTTCGGTGTCGCTAGGGTCATCTTGATGTTGATTTTCTAGATGTGATTTCTTCTTTAGAAAACTTTGCAGAAACCCTGCCGGATTTTTTGAAGAATGATTGGTATTCTGTAAGGATAAGCTGTGGATTTTTGAATGGCAATTTTTTTAAATACGTAAGTAAATACTTAAATGTTTCAACAATAATCATTCAAAAATCAAACAATCCTTTGCTTACCTTTACGTTAGGCATTGTATATGAAATCTTTAGTACTATCAAGATGGGTGATACACCTAGCGCCATCTAGTTGCGCTATCTCATCCTAAAGTTGTTTTCTAAGTAGATATTGCAACGTAGACTTTTCGTCCTCAATACATTTGCAATGTTAGAAAAGGACAGAACGGGAAAGATGTATATAAAGTGTTAGCAGTCAGAAGGAAACAAACTACAACACTTTTTCGTATTATTTTTAAATCATTGGGGCGTTCAATGCGTACACTGACTTTTAGTCAACTAACTTTTAGGCAAAGTGAATCCTTTGAACGAAAAACTGACACTAATAGAAGTTAGTCAAGAAATCTTCACTATTTTTTGACTAAATATCAACAAACGCGTTTACTGACTTTTAGTGGTTTAGTTTAACAAACTAACGTTTTATTATAATCAGGGATTGTAAAAAAAGTAAGTATCTAAGTCAATAATTTTACCCAGCAGTGTTGTTACAATGTATATAAATGAAAGAAGCCGAGAAATTATTGTTTTCGTGTTAAAATACAAAAAAAAAAAAATAAGTTAATTATTAAACTGTTACTACTTATTAATTATAAAACAAATCATTTGTGTTCCTTACTGTATAATCAAATGCGGCCTGTTGTATGACAGGCGGCTCAAGATCCCTTCGCAATATATTACCCAGCGCTGGCTCTGACCAACAATGAGGTAGTGATTCTTGCAAATTTGTATAGTTTTCGATACCGGCTATGTTAAGATTGCACCTGGATAATAATTACATGTAAGTGTTAGAAAATATATATATAAATCGTTTTCTTTCATCGCGAAAATAAATAAAAGGAAGTCTAAGAAGTCCAATAAACAATGTGTTTTTTAAAGCCTTCAAGGAAATTTGAGGATTTTTTTTCGAATTGTTCATTTTCAATAAAAAAAAATAAAAACAAAGAATTAAATTAAAATAGAGAATAAAATTTGAAAACATACTTTTTCCGTTTAACGTCACGTTTTCGCGAGGTCGGTTGCTTACTGACTAAGTTTGGTTGTGATTGTGAGACTAAATGACTTTTACCTCGATGATCGGGGCTCTGTAAGAAAAAACACAATAAAAAAAAAAACAAAAACAAAAAAAGGAAAACAGCAACAGATACATCACATCATAAGAATCAAGAAAGATAGGAACAGATATAATATACATATTGGTGTGCATTGTGGGAACAAAAACAAATTTCTAACACCAGTTCACACTTTTTACAGAAGTTTTTTTTGATTTAACGGTCTTATCTTACCTGTGGCTCTTGTTTCCATTCATTGTCGGTAGTTTCTTCTGAATCATCGAATTGACTTTTCCATTGTGAAGCCAATGTCAGAGCACCACCACCTTTTGTCATTTGCTGTAACGCAGATACATTTTCATCGTCTATAAGAGCAAACTGTGTTACAGAGTGATCGCGAGTAGTGCCACCACTTAGTCTTTGAGTAGAGCCTGTTCCAGTACCAGGAGAAGGTCGTAGATTTGAACGCCGTCCTGAAACGCAACCACCAGCACTGCTGGCATTAGCAGAGCCACCTCCGCCGCCGCCACTAGATCCACCCACAGCCACGCGACCACCTGCAGACTCACCAGCGCTTTGATGATTTCGATTATTTCGCAGGTAGTCGGAACTCTTGTTAGCATCGAAAGAGAATGGAGAAGCTTCATTTTCACGGGGAGATCCTGTCTCAGAGGCTATTAATTCATGGACGCAACTTGGAGGTGCTGTCAAGACCCGCAATCGGCCATAAGTTGACTTATCCTGTGACTTGTGACCGGCTGTTGTTGTCGCATTGTCATTTGCATGCGTTTCGGTTTCAGTTTGATCAATTTGGGATGTCGATCGTATCGCCTTGGCAGGACTATTAACACCATTATTTGCAGCTGCACCACCATCAGTCACGGTTGTTGTAGAATATGATTTCTTCGGAAAGATATCAACGGCTAAAGACCCCCCGCCACAACTTCCATTACCAGTTGTAGGTGTAAAATTATGCTGTTGATCGGCACCCGTTATACACAAAGACGAAAGCCCTTGAATAACGCCTTGGAACTGAAACGAAAAGAAGATAAAAATCCGCTAAATAGAATGTATTGTTCTGTAGCACGTACCATTGGTGGTAAAGAAGCTGAATT
Organism: Platycheirus rosarum; assembly: GCA_963971375.1. Lineage (NCBI taxonomy): Eukaryota > Metazoa > Arthropoda > Insecta > Diptera > Syrphidae > Platycheirus > Platycheirus rosarum. The sequence goes on from OZ020511.1 coordinate 3,470,267, forward strand.
ATTTTGTTGTATGTGTGGGTTAGCCAATAGTTGTTGTTGCTGCTTTTGATGCAATTGCGCCTGAGCAGCTGTATTTAAAGAAACATTTGGTAACGTTGTAGTTGTTGCTGATTTAAGCAGACCTGCATTAGCCGCAGCAGCTAGTTGTGTGACCAATGGATCATTGGTCATTAATGCTGCACTGACACCAACAGCATGAGGCATTTTTGCGGTGATCTGGTGTTGCTGTTGATGCTGCTGTTGGTTATTTTGTTGCTGGCAGCTATTGTTCTGATTTATACCAGCATTTTGAATAATTTCATTGTGTGTCAATGTAGTGGCATTACAATTTTTATCAACCTGTAGAAAAAACACACATACGAATAATATAAGGAGTAGAATATTTTGCTTAAATTGCAAGCAGAAGCTTTTTTTTATATCCACACATAATAAAAATTTAAACCCTTTACAGATTTACGGGCGTTTGGCAAGTACAAGCTTTAATAATAAGAATTTGTATGCATAACTAAATTATTTTTATAATTTACCTTATCTTTTAGATGATTAGCAGGCTCAGTTGAAGCTAGATGGCCAGTATCAACCTCATTTCTTCTTCGAATCTAAAGAAACATGAAAAATAAAATAATTTTATATAAAAACCTTATAAACAATTGTTTAATAAACAATTCGTACATATTCAGTTCCACTTGCATTCGAAGCTGCAACAGTCATTTGTGTAACATTTCCGTGCACATATTCGTTTTTGGTCTGTGCATGAGCATTATTAACCTGAGCAGCAGATGTTGTACCAACAGTATCAGTTTTTTCCCAGTCATATGCATCGGATTCCTTAACGCCACGTCTTTTCATACACCGCTCGAATAATGAGATCAACATCTAGAAACGAATTATATATTTTTTAATTTTTGTCCACATTGAAATCTATTTGAAAACATTAAACTCACATTATAGTCCGGTCGATCAGCATAAGTCAACGACTGTATATGTTCGAGAAATTGTTTCAAATCGGATGGAAGATGTTTAAGTAGAGCACGATGATCGTATTTTTCTTTGGTCAGACCAACTTGCTCTTTGTCTTTGATCTTTCGCCACGGCAATTGGCCATTAACAAACTCGACTAGCATGTAAAACAAAGACCAGAGATCGTCATGTCTACCCATCTCTCGATTGCGATGGGCATTGATAGAGGCATAGCGGACAGTGCCTCGAAAACCAGCTGCCGCTCGGGGACATCGAACTTCTCCTGTGCCAGTTGTATATTGGCGTGCCAGTCCAAAATCCAACATATACACTCGCCGGCAATTGTATGGCAACCGACCAATAGAGAAGTTACTCTTGAATAGAATTAATTGTTAACTAATAACAATAAATAATTCTTTCGTTAATTTACCGGTTTAATATCACGATGTAAAAACCCCACCGAATGGATGGATTCGATAGCTTTGAGAATTTGTAAGCCTAGACGAAGTGTTGTACTTAAAGAAAACGCTCCTCTAGGTTGAGCACGCCTCAGTTCAGCTAGATTCTTTCCTTGCAATTGCATGACAACATAATTAAATCGATCATTCCGACCACATCCAATAAATCGACAGACGTGTTCTTTTCCTTGCAGTTTCTTTAGAACAGCTACTTCCATTTTAAGCACCTGCTTTGGCTGCCTTGCAGATTCGACCTTCAAAGCAACCTGTTCACGAGTAATTAAATCCTGGCCTTCGTAGATCTCACCGAATCCACCACCGCCGATTTTTCGCACAACCTGTGAAATGATTTTTAGGGGAAAGAAAAGAATAGAATTATCATGTATTCTTCATATAGCTCACTCATTCATCATTCATTTTCATTATTCACTAGCTAAATATCGAACAAACCAATTTCAGCAATGCTCACTCATCAAGTAATCCTGTTGAGTTCTTGATTTATGCAACAAATGTGCAATTGCCGAGATCATTTACAATTCGAAGAATTGGGCCAGGGGCCCTATTCCTGAACACGAGTCGAGTAAGTTTTCATGTAAGATCGACACATTGGTATTCTCGAACACGACTCACTAATTATTGATATTCCCCAACTCGAATGTCGAACGTCAAATGTGACTCGAATGAAACATACCTATTCATAAACTCGAAAGTGAAGCCTTTTCTGTGAGAAATCATTCATGTTTAAAAAGTGTTCGAGAGCAGTAGTGATGGATGCATAAATGTAGTTAAAAATTTAAAAAAAAAAAACTTAAAGTAATAACTTTCTAATTGTTATTTGCAATTGTTTGCATTTAGAAAATAGCAGCTTTACGTGTTCATAAAATTTAAATAAAACAAAAATAATTTGGTACCTTATGAATGATGAAGTGTATCATTTGCAAAAGAAACTGATCTTAACACGACAGCCTGAGGAGATCCGCGGAGGTGGTCTACTCAAATATTGCAACTTGTTGGTCCACAATTAACAACCGGTCGATACACAACGAATCAAGATACTCGAGCGATGCATGTGTTCGAGATTTTTCATTGATTTTCCTGATATAAATACACAGACAGTTAAGCTAGAGGCATATCTGAGGAATCATTTCTGGGGTGTGGTTGAGGTACGTGAAGTAGTCGAGACATCAACTGTGCCTAATAGGACACGAGAGATGGCAGACTATATTGTTAATACAGTCGTTAGCAATGCAAGTGCTCTATCGGGAGACACAGAAACATCAACATGCACAAGTACAAGAGCAATATACGCAGCAACAACAACAAAAACAACAACAGCCCCAGCAATAATTTACGCAGGCAATTGTCGTTGCTTTGCAAGCTCAAGAAAAAAACTTTTATAATCTTAAAACCCATTCTTGCATGGAAAGAGCATTAAATTCTGCAGTGCCTCCTGGCATAGCAGTTAGTGAGTCGGATATAAAGACGTACTGATACACAATCCCAATCGTTTGAAACCTTTAGTGGGATAAGCTGCAAGAGTCCACGAGAAGTACTAGAATTTTTGCACATACATTCTTTTCAGATGCTTAGGACGAGTGGATCATGGAAAATGACTTTATGAAGGACAACGGTAGTACGATACGGGATCAAGAACCAAGTTTTAAAGTAGCGAAATGTGGAAATTCCGATGCTTTATGAAAACGTCAACTCATCAGTGATGGCTATCTCTCTTTTCCGTTATATTTGGAAAAATAAAGAAAACGATTTTGGGAACTTACATTGTATGAGCGTCATTTATAGACCAACGAACAACATGTCAAGCCAGGCGCATTTAAGGAAAACTACCGATGTTTAGTCATATATTCACAATAAAAGACATTCATATGGTCGGACATAATAGCTTTGTTCGATGTCAGCACTGGGGCACACTGGTGTACCCTGAAATCGTAATGAAGTGTTTTATGTGACGCCTTTTCCCCCCAGTGTTTTTGCACCGTGTTCGATGTGAACACCGGGCACGCACTGAGCGCCCCAGGTATTTTCTTGGTGTACGCTATCGGAGCTGTCAAAATTCAAAATTTAAATTCAAATCAGCTGTTGAGAGAAGTTCGTTTTCAGAGAAGGGAGGAATTTATTTGCAAATTTGATGTGCTATTTTATGATATCAAAAATTTCGTAGATTATTTTGTAGGTTTTAAATTATTAATGTGTGTATAGACAAACTATTGCTTTCGTGGGTCATTTTATTAATTTCTATTTATTTGCCACTGTTTATAAAAAACAAATTTAAATGAAAGAAATGTCAAAAAATAGAGATGTTACACTGAGCTGTTCGATGTTAAATCAACACCGGAGCAGTTTTTTGGCAGTTTGACTTAATGCACTGACATTTCCAGTGCGCACTGGGGCGGGGAACATCGAAAAAACCTAATTAGTGCAATAACGTATCACCATATTAACAAAACACACTGGCGCAAAATTATAGACGCTTTAATACCAAACTAAAGCAAATAAAATTTGGCACTAACGTTAAAAGTGTAGTTCTTCAATTATAGACGACTCAAAAATTGAGTTTTTCTTAGTGTGAAACTAGATTTTTAATAACAGGAATGCCCTGCATTATCTTTTTAGTGTGAAGCTTAAAACCCTCAGAGAGAATGACGGCTCGCTCTCACAAAGCTCCATTTTGAAAATAAAAATACACACAAACCCAGCCTAAATCCAATAGCAACAAAATTCCCTAAGGTTCTCAAACTTCCAAATTGGATTTTAACTAGTGAAGAAGTTATTTTGTTTATAATTGAGAAAAACTTAGTACAGAACTAAACATTTTAAGTAGTGTGAAGTTAACGTATTAAAAATAGGTTGTCTATAATTTTGCGCCACTGAAGCTTGACGTACTTATTCTATAGGTCATTGAACCCGAATCAACTTTAGATAATGTTAATGTTATGTACATACCTTCCATCGCTCTTTCACTACATGACCAGGTTGCAATAGATCTTCTGAAGTCATTTTTGAGTTAAGAAAGTTATTGTTTTGGTGGTTTTTATGATGTTGGTTTTTGAGGTTTCTCTCTTCTGGTTTCTGTCCCTGAGTGCCAATGCAAAAAGCGACACGATTGCGGATCCGTCTTGGGTTAGCGGGAAGTGTTGCAGAACGTTGTAAGGCATTTCCAGGCCTTACATCATTGGTATTACTTGTAACCTGGTTTTGGTGTGTATCGAGATGATTATTGCTTGTGCCGTCGGCATTACCGCTGCGTCTGTAAATAAATAGTTATTGAAAAAATCTTAACAAACTATTTAACATTTATAAAATAAGTATCAGTTAAAAAAAAAACAACTTTAAGATTGTGATATTGACAAAACCGTAGTTGTCTTAAAAGTTTATAACACTGATCAGCATCAGTGACAAACGAGTGACCCAAATTAGTAAAATCGTTTACAAACAAGCCTGAAAAAAATGAACACAAAATTTAATATTCCGGGCACACGCCATATCAAGTTTTGGTCTAACACTGTGATTTCACATTTAAGTCTATCATTGGAACCTAACTGCATCAAAAAATATTGTTTAGGTCAGAAAGGTGTCACATCTTATCTGATCTCCCAACTGAAAATAGCCTGATCTATGACTTTTCCGCCTCTTCACTACAGATGGTGAAGGCTTCAGGTCACTTGCTGAAGTTGGTCCTTACTACAAAGTAATCTCAGGAAATGATCCTTCGATTTCGATTCATTTTATCTTTTTTCAGGTGATCCTACTTTCTACGTTGTACTTCTGCATTTGCTGCTTTATTTCTTAACTGCTTCTTAATGTCATATGAAAGGTGCTGCTAATTCCTAAAATGACATCAAGAAGAGCCAAAATGCATCTAGCGAAGTACATACATGGCTTCTCTTAAATCGAGTTACGATCAACAGCGTCATACTTGCCTTATGCTGGTGACCTGATGGCATATCTCACCGAAAAGTTGAACATATCTATCTTTATATCGCTTTGGCGCTAGTAAGATTATTGGACTTGATATTTCTAAGGCAATTGATAGTTTGGCATAACACATATCAACAGCACGCAGTTGACTTTTGGACTGTCCCCTATCCGACTACTAACAACGCCTAACGCGCAATGATACTTGATTTCACTGATCTATCGGGTAGCGATACTTTATCAGATCCAAAACCGTTAACATAATTTAGATACAAACAATGCAACATTATGTGCAACAGCGGTGGCCATTATTTTAGAACCAACGTATTTCAATTCCTTGATCTAGAAAAGACAAGCAAAAGAAACGTCAACAGCGTCGTTAGGACAAATTTGCTGTTACTGTTGCATTACTACCAACTTTGAAGCAAGTTATATTCAGGGGCACCATACTGCAAAAAAAAAAGAGTACCAAACTAAAACAAATAAAAGTTGGCACTGACATTAAAAGTGTAGTTCTTCAATTATAGACGACTTAAAAATAATTTTTTTGTTAGTGTGAAACTAGACTTTTAATAACAGGAATCCCCTGCATAATTTTTGTAGTGTGAAACTAAACTCTCAGAGAGAATGACGGTTTTTTTCACAAAACGCCATTTTGAAAACAAAAATACATACAAACACTGCCTAAATCCAATAACTACAAAATTCCCTAAGGTTCTCAAGCTTTCAAATTTGATTTTAACTAGTGCATGGGATTTTTGTTTACAATTGAGAAAAACTTAGTGCAGAACTAAGTAGTGTGAAGTTAATGTATTAAAAATAGGTTGTCTATAATTTTGCTCCAGTGTTATTGTTCTAAGAAGACAATGCTGAAAGCTAAACAACCAAGTTTAAGTTACTTTAAAAAACACATATCTAATTATTTTTAATGAGCTAATGATTTGAATTTCTAAGGCGGCTTTTCAAATAAAAAAATCAGTGGAATGAATTTTTTTGATTTTTTTCATACCTATTACTTGGCTAGGTCAGAGCGAATGGACAACAATGCTTCGGCTCGCAGGATCTTAAGATTCCATCCCAGAGGGTAAGCGCAGTCATGGAAGACCTCGCCTTAGGTGGCGCGCTCAAGTGGAAGACGACCTCAACCAACTTGGAGTGCGAAACTGGAGGCAGCTAGCCAAAGACCGAGCTGGCTGGAGTGGCATGTTGGTTGAGGCCCAGGTTCGTCCCGAACTGTAGCGCCCCCTAAGCATCACTTGGCTTAAAAATATTTAGTTTCGAACTGGTGTTAAACCTTTAAACATTTAAGCTAAATCATGTCTTTTGACTACTTAATAATTACGACAACTTAACGAGTCGACTGCAATGCAATCGAATTTACTACGGTTTGAAACTTCCCTCCAGTACAAAATTGGTGGGATTTTTTTTGGAATCCGGTGGGATTTTATATTTTTCATCTTGCATCACTGCTGACCAGCGTGCTATTTGCTGTTGACTGTGCTGTACCGTTGCTGGTCCAATGTGTTCTGTTAAGAGAGACTTATAGTTGGCATAACCCTGAGAAAGATCAATCAAAGTACCTGTTATGTTAAGGAATACTCATATCATAATCATGCAGAGGTGAATGGAAGTACTTAAGTTTAAGCTACACCAACTGCGATGTGAATCGGTATATTCAAGTTGGACTGAAAAATAGGAAGTTCAAATTGCACAAGCCTGTACTGCAACTGCAAGCTAACTTTTTAGAAATAGAAAAAAAAAACACATCGTTAGTTTCTTGAACTTACCGTTTAGGTCTTGCTTCGTTTTTTTTATTTTTTTGTCTCACGCGAGTCATAATGTGTTTGAATATCAGCAGGCTTACATGCAATCTAAAAAAATCATACAGTACACTTCACAGGTTCCTAAAGTTTGATGAAATTCTGGGCACAAATTTTTAAACGGAAGAAGGAATTGACACACGAAAATACTTTTATTCGATAAACAACCTTATTTACGTTAGCACACATTTTCAAACGTAAAACAAATAATTTGGGAAGTAAATTGTTGGTAGTTAACCAAATAACAATTTTAATGTGAGGAATCATTTTTTATAAATTATTTTTTAAAAATTTCCCATGCAAGCAAGCTCCACACATAACTGATTGAACACAACACAAATGGAAATGACGACGGAACTGGAATACGTATACGGTAAATGGCTACGATGTACGATCCACTCTAACCAAAGGGGTACGTTCACATTTGCATTCTATCCTTTGGAATAGATTCATAGCTTTAGTAATGGTATATAAACTGCAGTTTATATTCAATGGAGCTGCACACGAGATGAATTTATCCGGTGGAAAACCGGTTTTCTCGGCAAGGGAAAGGAAACATGTGGTGTACATTGGACTAAAATCTTCAATCAATTTTTGAGTGGATGAACGAAGAGGAAAACTAATACACACACACAATTTTTGACGATTTTGGTCTACAAAAGGCAAAAGACAAACTAACCCATAAGGAAGAAGTTCATGTATACATTTTGTTCCACCAAAGTAATTCATCTAGTATTTGCTTGAAGTAAGGTTTGAAACCGGTTTTCCCCCAGGTTGAAATCTTCTCATGTGTGCAGGCCCAATGTCTCAAGGAACATTGTGATGAACATCTGAATGTGTTTCTCTGTTGCTTCGAAATTTGAAAGGCGACCTAGAATGCTGGGTGTTCATTCACAAAAAAAATCGGATATTGGTATCCAAAACAGCAAATTCGATAAAATTGTAAACGCACATAATTTCGTCATAATAGATTCCATTTTTCCTGTCTACCTGGGTATTTTATTTACACTGTCCCTATTATTATTTGTTGATGTTAGTGATGCCAGTATGGTTAAAATTTGGGACTTTTTTAGCTAGGTTATTTGTTCTGAAAAATAGATTTCGTGGCTATATTTTAAAGTATTTGTGATAATTAATAAACAAAAAAAATAAGAAAAATATAATACAAACGTGATGTGTGCAGTTTTGTTCATAATTTTTTTTGATGTAGGTCTCTAACAACCACCATTTTTAATACAAAGTGACAGATCAGATTTTGACAACCTGCGCAATATATTAACTTAGTTTTGTGTACAGTAGCTTTGGTAGAAATTAGATAGGGTTATTTATGAAATCGTGAAAACCCACATAAATAGTAGGAACCTCTTGAATATATATTCTCTTAAATGAACTGTCAAATTTTGTATGGCGATTTATTTCGGTGGACCTTATAAATTTATCTTATGATTTTGCGGCTTAAAATGAAAAAATGAACCTCGTAAGACTTAGGAATGTCTTTTTTTGTTTTCTTTGTCTTTTGTGACAGCTGAAGGCGATACACTTGTACACTTGTAAATAAAAGTCTACCTACATCATTCTTGTGTACATAGACTTTTGTAATTCTTTTTTATTGCGTCTATGTATCCTGACTTGCTTTTTTTCTATTTTCTGTAGAAATTTATTTTTTTATTCATATTTTTAATTATAATAAAGCGGAAAATAATTGTTTTCTTCGAATTTTATATTATTTAATAAAAAAAACAATAATTAATTAATAAGATCTACTAGTATAGGTACACTTTTGCCTTAAAAGCAAATTCGTTAATGTGGAAACAGTCAATTAACGTCAGAGTTGAGATTGCAAAAGTATAAGTACACAAGAATGATGTACGTAGACTTTTGTTAACAAGTGTATATTTATCACCTCAGCTGTCACATTCAGATAAATTTATAAAGTTCGCATACTTAAATTCCCATACAAATTTTGACAGTTCATTTACAAGAGGATAAATTCACGAGGTTTTTACTCTTTGACCTTGTGTACATGATTCCTTTTTTCGGATGTTTCTTCATTCTTTCTTTTTGACAATTGGGTAAGGGTTGTAGAAAAGTAGGGGGAATGAAATAACGAATGGAAGAATGAAAATTTTAAGATTTTTTGTGGTTGAGCTTTGAATTTTCTCGTTTGAGAAAGAAACTTGAAATAGATGATTGCAAGATATGTGTCATTTAGCCAATATTTCTAATGGAGGCCTCTTATGTCTGGATTTCTCTTATTTACAGACATACATTTCTCAATTTATTTCTTGACACAGTAGGTTTGTACGTTGTTCCCCGCCCCAGTGCGCACTGGGGAATGTCAGTGCATTTCGTTTAGCTGTCAAAAAACTGTGTTTCTGCTCGGGGTTTGATTTAACATCATACAGCTCAGTGCAACAGTTTTAATTTTTTGACATTTCATTAAGGTATTAATTTTCTTTACAAAGCCTACATTTTTTCCATTTCCATCAGATAGAGTATATCTCGACATTTTATCTAAAATCACAGAAATAACTTAATAATTGCAAAATAATCTACAAAAGATCTTATATTTACCAGATATTGCACTCCAAGTTTGTAAGATAAAATTAGTTTTAAACTTCTACCACCAAGCACCAACAGCTGATTTGAATTTTGACAGCACTGATTTCTTACACCGACCAAAAACCTGGGGCGTGAGAGTATGCACTCAGTGCGTGCTCGGGGTTGACATGAATGACGCTCATTTTCTGTCAATTTTATTAATGTTTTTATTGTTTGCGTGTTTTGCAGGCATTTATTAGAAAAAAATTAAAGGAATAGCTAAAAATAAATAATAAATTAAAAAAAATTCGCAATCGCTTCCATTTTCCCAACAAAATAAAAACAACGCAAGATTGTTTACTTGGTGAGATCATTGCAAAAAATTAAATTTCTAAATCAAGAAAAATAAACTTAGGAAATAATGTCTGACTGATGATTATCTATTAAATTATTTCAAATGGAAACTCGGCCTAATGACCAAAAACTTCCCAAACTTAAAATCTTCTGGCATCACTAACTCCAAATTAAATTGGTTATTATTATTATTATAAAGTACAAAAAAGGAAATTAAGTGGAACTAACGGATACAAATTCTTCTTGGAATATATATTGCAGACATTGGCCCTGTTCGGTATCTCATAGAAGCGCTACCAAAGTATTGCATTGTTGTTGTAATACGTGTAAAAAGACAGCTGATCAACAGCTGATGACCATAAAAAAACAACGAAACATATGATCTCCAAATCGATATACAAGTAGCGCTAAATTTCTGATATACTTTGGTATCGTATGGAACAGCTGACCACGAAATCAGCTGTTTGTGCAAATGTAGTACGTTTTGACAGAAATTGTTACCTATTGGGTTTTATGCGTTCACAAACGCACAGTATATATCAATAGCATTGTAGTGTAAAGCTATACGCAACCGAACGGGGCCATTTTAAGTATGGATCTTGTTTCCAGTGGAAATTTTCAAAAAAAAATAATTTATAAAAAAAGCTTGCTCAGTTCTTACTTTAAGATTGTTATTGGACTTTGGTTAATTTAGAACTTTGTGTGTGCTAACGTAAAATATAGTTGTTTATTGAATAAAAGTATTTTCGTGTAACAATCCATCCTTCCGTTAAGAGCTTAGTGTGCAGAATTACATCAAAACTATATGTAAGTGTCTTTGAAGCGTACTCTTTGATTTTTAAGATTGTAAATCTAATATTCAAAAATAAACAACTTCCAACAAACCCAAAGGCAAGATGAATTCATTTCATTTACCATGGCTTGCCAGCACTTTAAATTTATTGTAGGCATACATTCGTATCAAAACGCTAGAAGAAATCCCTGAACGGTAAGTTTAAGAAACTAACGATGTGTTTTTCTATTTCCTAAAAGTTAGCTTGCAGTACAGTACAGATACAGACTTGTGCAATTTGAACTTTCTGTTTTTCAGTCCAACTTTTACTAGGCCAGTCGGCAGAGTTTATTTTTGATTTGAATTAGAAGTGACGCGGGTAGGGCAAAAAATAAATGGGGGTCTGTTGTGCTTTAGCCGCCATTTTGAAAAAAAAAACGTCTTATAGGGCCCATGCACGACACAAACGTCGCTGCAAACCTGAGTTTGTGCAAACATGCCCTCGTCATACACTACGCAAACATTTTGCACAAACATCAGTTTTCTAGAGTTGCGAAAAACTATTCCGACAGCTGAACGAACATGGAACGATTCTTTTTGGCATTGGAACTAGTTCCTGGAACCATGTCCGCGGAACTAGTAAGGTTTCACATTAAGTAAATGTTGGAATTGAATTTTTACTTTGCGATTATAGGAACTATAAAAAAAATAGAGATAACAATCAAACATGACATTAAGATGATAGAGAAACATATTTGAGTTACTGGAAAAATTCTGTCCGTCTGTCTGTCTGTCTCTACGGATGTATTTTGGACTGTAGCCTAAACGAATGGGCCAATCATCTTCAAATTTAGAACGTAAGGTTATTTTGACATTCTACAGAAGAGTTTTTATTAATTTTTTTTAGCTTTTTTTTCAAAAAAAATTATTTTCGCATTGTTGTCGCGAGTGTTAAAAAAAATACACACTCGTTTGAGAAAATGAAAAAATACCCATCGCGTGTGCTGTAAAGAATAAAATAATACCCACTCGCGTCATTGGAAAACAGATAAATATACTCGCGCTGTGAAAGAATTAAAATAATACACACTCGCGTAGCAAATGATCCTCTTATCTGTCCCATGACATCTGTGCTTAACTGCCTCTTTCTTATGTACTGTAAGCATTGACCTTCCAATGCTTGCGGTAAATAGATAAGGGCGTCTGAATTTGTCCTATTATGCTGAATGTTTAAATTGATTTTTTTTGTGCAAGCTGTCTTATCGGCGTAATATCTAAGACAGTTTGTTTATTACAGAAATTAATTTAGACCTTCAATGCACAGTTCGACTTAGAGTTGTGTTTTGTATGTAAGTATTTTTAAATGCTAAGTGATTTTTGTGTTGTGTATTCTAATGTTCGCGGTTTAAGAAAGAAGAACGTGTACATCTACACTGTTTAATACAGGCCAGCTGTCTTGGCAGTAAGTTATTCTCAGGTTGGAGTAAATACTGATTTATCAGAATTTGCTCTACATGGGTATAGCTTGGTGCCATTATTCTTTTCCCATCATGGTCTCGTGATATATGTTATGAATGATATTGCTCGCCAGAGCCTTCCTCAATACGGGTAATGTTCCAACACGGACTTTAACTTTTTGCGGCTCAAATTCACTGTCCGCAAGCATATCATTCATTGTTGTTTTATTTACAGGAGTCCAAATCTCGACAGTTATTCGACTTGTAACTAGTTTGATTCCATCTCGGAAATTGTTTCCTTTTGTCCTCCACTGAAATCGTTACTGCGGGTGATTTCAATCTACACAATTCCAATTGGCTCTGATATTACGGTCAGACAACACCCGAAGGAAGGTATGTCGAGCTCTTTGCTGGGTTACATCACCTTAACCGGGTTACATCACCTTAACCTATACCGGATGTTGCTGGGCAAGCCGCCCATACTCTTGACTTGTTTCTTACTTCTCACCCTGATAAATATACTATTAGTGTAACTACTCCATTTGGCACTTCGGACCATTGTGTCATTTCAGCTAATTTCTCGTCCTCCACCCATCCAGTTAAAGAAAAGCTTCCCACCAGGACCGTTTGGCAATACGAGAACGCTAAATGGGACCAACAATTACGGCAACAAATTCTGCAGTGTCCCAAAGGCAGTAAAAATTTTTGGTCATTTGTAAAAAATATTAAAAACTCCTCAACATCTTCGGTTCCAACGCTCATCGACAATAAAAAAAACAATTGTTTACTCTTCAGAGAAAGCAAACTTGCTCGCCGCAAGGGATCGATAATACTCTTGTTAGTTGGATTAGAAGCTATCTTCTGGACCGTTCAATACAAGTTGTATTGGACGGATTCAAGTCTTATTCCTACAAAATAAATGCTGGTGTGCCCCAGGGCTCTGTTCTGTCTGCCTTTTCCTCATTTTTATAAATGATCTTCTGTTTGTTACTTCTAATTCACTTATTTATTTATTTTTTTCCTGCTGATTTGGCTACAATTTATAAAGCGTTTATACGCCCTAAACTCGAGTATAACTCCCACCTCCGGGTAGTTGCTTCGCAAACATCGCTTTACCTGCTTGATAGAATGCAAAATCAAACGTTAAGATTGATAGGTAATAAAATTACCGCTGAAACAATTGCCCCTCTCGAAAAACGACGCAATGTTTCATGTCTTTCCTTATTTTATCGTTTCTTTTATAAAAAAAATGTTCACTCGAAATAGCCAGCTGCATTTATCCCGTAATACTCGTCTCGCAAGGACGTTCACCTTTGAGGGTAATTTTGTACGTACCATGAAATATAGGGACTCTTTTTTTAGCCGAACAACACGAATTTGGAGTTGTTTACCCGGCGAGATATTCCCTTGCCATTTCAATGTGCAACCATTCAAAGCCAATGTTAATCGAGACTTCCTGTTCTTTACCTTCCTATCTTCCTAATGCCCGCGCAGTGTGCTCTAATTATAAAAAAAAACCGACTCTAAAACGCTAAGAATGTGACTCGACACTAAAATTGGTAATTGTCGTTTAAAAAAACCTTATTGTGTCATGAATTAGGTTTAATAAATAAAAAATTAATGACCGCAAGAAACGGCGTAAATATCGCGGTCACCTGGTTGTGTGGCTGTACAAAATTCAAAACGACAGATTTTCGTGATTTTTCTTTTTAAATGTTCGTGTTTACGGCGGATTTTCGATACAAAAATTAAAATTATCCCCATTTCAGATTTCAGATATTTTTTTTTTAATTTGAATGCTGAAAAAAAATCAATTTTTATGAACAATATTCTTCATAACTTTTTCTTATCTAACAAAAAAAAAAAAAGCAAACAAATTTTGTTCAACAGCTTTAAAAAAAACAGTGCTAGCTAAGCATCACAAATAAGTATTAGGCCCAATGTACATGGAGCAACGAAAAAAACTCATTACCGATACGAATTGGCAACTAGTTTGCTTTGAGTCATAACAAGACGACGCACACGACGCTACTGGTTGAAAACTCGTTAGCGATTCACAAAAAAGTCTGTAACCAGTCGTCTGTTGATTTTCATGTCGGGTTGCCTAGAGATTTCAGTTTCAAGTTTGTCGGAGATGAGCTAACAACAGACCAACCTGTTTCTGGTGCGGCAGGTGGAAAAACATCTATTTTATATAATTATCGCCTTGGCTATTCAAATAAAAAGGAAATTGAGAAAGCGTGGGTAGAAATAGAAAATGTCGTAAAATTGGATGTGATACTGTGTCATATTTTTCCACTGCTAGTGCAGAGAAGCTTGTGGGGTTAGAATATAGTTGGACTGATAGCCTTGTTGTTGTTTATGGTTAGGGGCTGCCTGCCTCTGCACCAACATCAACACTTGCATCATTTGACGTATACATAATGCAGTCCTTTTCGTTTTTTTTCACAAAATTGTCACGAACGCAAAAAGCTTTGATGACTGCTGTCACGATCTCAGGATTTCGGATGCAGATAGAGCCATACAAAACATCAAAATTGTTGCAAGCCATCCCAAAAGTTTCCCATAAGTTTTGTTTTTAAGGTTTAGGTGAACCCAAAACCTTCTTGGACAATAATCCTCTTCCTGAGATAATAGTGCAACATGATATTTTCATAATCGCTCGAATGCTCCCAAGACATTTTACGCCCGGTATCCATGACGACACTGGACAAACTAGAGATTTCCATTGGTGATGAGTTTTCCCGTGTGTGGAGTAAAATCACCCCTGAGTCTGTAACCCGGGTTGCCAACCGTTTAGTTGTTATCCAGTTGCTCCAAGTGCATTGGGCCTTAATGACAGTTTTTTAACTTTTCATATTTTTTTTTTAATAAATCCGCCGTCAAAATGAACATTAAAAAAAAAAATCATGAAAATCGTTCAATTTTTAATTATAAAGTTTATAATAAATTACCGAAACGGCATCCATAAGATATTAAATAGTTTCTGGAATATGTTCACTTGTAGTTTCCAACCAACAAAACATTAAAAAGAAACATTGTATTCGTTTACAAACTTGCAACTTTCCTACTCATGCTAGGTTAATATATTTGTTAACAAAATTCAGATCAAGAAGAAATTTGAATACAAAAACCGTACCTTTAAAGAACTTCCATGCTGGCAAATAATCATCACAAGTTATTTTATCTTAAGTATTGCACAGCCCTAAGGCTTTTACATTTGACTTTCTTTACTATTAACCGGCACTGATTCGATTTCACTAAAAAAAAACAACAACAAACGCTTCTTAATACGTCGAACAAAAAAAATATATATATATTTTTTTTTTTGAACACACTAATTAAAATAAATCAAAAAAGGCAAACGTTTTATCAGCATTTTGATAATATAATTATTTTTTCTGCCTAATGGTAAATTTAAATTGCCATGTTAATTTGTTGCTCTACTCAATGCACCAACTGGCCTTATTTCGTGTCCATTCACCATCAAGAAAATAGAAGGCAAATATCAGTTATAAATATGTGTACACAATAAAAAACATGCAAGTCGTACCAAGTTTACACCAAGTTCCAGTTAGTACATCCGTGGAACAAACAATAGCATTAGTAAAAAGAACTGGGATGAATGAACAATCATTGGCGATTAAGAATACTAACAAAAATTAACAACAGCACTTGGAAGGTTTTTTTTTTCAATTTGCTTAGAAAACCAATCAATCGTTAGAAAACTCTTGATTAATAATTTTCCTGACGTGTGATAAGCATAGCAATTCATATAAAAAGTCACAACAGATTATAAGAAAAACTAAATTAAATAAATTAACTTAAATAAAATCACAGCACTGAGAAGAGAAATCAATTAGAGACTGACAGCTCCAGCCCAGCCTGCTTTGGAGCAACACGGAAACCTACACAACAAGTATGTGTATGTGAATAGCGCTGTATATAGTTGCACGCAGGTAAACTGGAAGAAATTAATTAGTTTATGACATGAATCCGAGTTGCCATTGAATTATTTTAGAAATCTACAATGATTTCGAATGAGAGAATTAGTAAATATTTACTTTCTGACTTTTTTGTCGAATATTTGCTGCTCATGTTATGTTTCTAATTATTTCTGTTAAAATATCTGCTTCAAATACTTGTATGATTTGGTGAAAAACACAAAATGTGTATTAATTCTGAAATTAAAACTATTGTTTACAAATAGCCTTGAAGATCTGACACGAATTTACCAACTTGTTTTTTTTTTTTTTTTTTTTGAAGATTGACCATTTTATTTTTTGCAGTGCAAAAAAGATAGTTTGTAGTTTTCGAAATGAAATTTGTTATTCTTTAATTTTACTTATTTTTAGCAATAAAATGCAAATTTTAATGTTTCAGTGTATCTAATGAATTAGATTTACCTTACATGTGTCACCCACGACTTCAGTTGATATTGTTTCATAATAATAATTATAAAATATTGTAAATAAATTAATAATATACATATATAGTTGGTTGATTCCTAGTGAAAGTACGAAATTGATAAAATAGAGATCCATTGCTATGACCATTAATGGACCAAAAGCACTCATAGCTCGACTTAAACAAAGGTGGGCGATTGATTGTATCTTAACCCCTAGTTTCACAGTGGCGGTTTAAACTCTGATTTCGGTTTAAATTTCGGTTTAACAATTTTTGTGTTTCACAGTGTTCGTTTAAACTGAAAGTTGAGTTTAACGTTTCGTTTAAGTTAAACGTCAACACAGAACCACAGCCATTTTGAGTTTTGAGGGTTAAGAAAATGCAAATCATTTCTTAAAATAAAAATCCACCTTTGATAATGAAGCGGCGCTGCAAAGAAAGACGAGAGCTGCTCGCGAGCTCTATGAGCAGAAAAGACGGGAAGAACACCGGCTTCTCCAAAAGAAAAAGAGAGAGCATGAGAAGCGCGCGATCGAAGATATTGAGAGATGCTACTCCAGGAACAACGTGCGGAAGTTTTACCAACAGGTAAAAAGAACATGCCAAGGAAAAAAATCCCGCACAGAAGCCTGTAGAGATAGGAATGGAAACCTCGTAGTAGAGTCACAGTCGGTGCTGAGTACATGGAAGGACCATTTCTGCAGACTGTTAAACGGCGATGAAGGCCAAAATCCCGCTGTCAGGCAGAATGAACCATTCAACATGGATGATGACAGACAAAACTTCCGTCCACCTGACCAACATGAAGTAAGGATAGCAATATCTAAACTAAAAAACAACAAAGCTGCTGGACCCGACGGATTACCCGCCGAACTTTTTAAAGCGGCCGGAGATGACCTGGTGGAGTGCATACACCAACTCATCTCTAAAGTTTGGTCAGAAGAAAGTATGCCTGATGAATGGAACCTCAGCATCGTTTGCCCGATTCACAAGAAAGGAGACCCTCTAAACTGCGCCAACTATAGAGGAATAAGTCTCCTGAATATCGCCTACAAGATCCTCTCTGCCGTACTATGTGAACGCCTGAAACCTTTCGTCAGCAACCTGATTGGCCCCTATCAGTGTGGTTTCAGACCTGGAAAGTCCACAATCGATCAAATGTTCACGCTCCGGCAGATCCTGGAAACGACCCAAGAATTCCAAATCGATACCCACCACCTCTTTATCGATTTTAAGGCCGCGTACGATACCATTTATAGAGACGAGCTATACAGAGCCATGTCAGGTCTTGGCATCCCCACAAAACTCGTCCGACTGTGCAGGATGACGATGGAGAACTCTCGCTGCTCCGTCAAGGTTGGTATTGACCTCACAGAAGCTTTTGACGTCAAAAAAGGATTCCGACAAGGTGATGCGCTATCTTGGGATTTCTTCAACTTAATACTTGAAAAAATTATAAGAAACTCGCAAGTCAATTGTAGTGGGACAATTTTTTTCAAGTCTGTGCAATTGCTAGCATACGCTGACGACATAGACATCATTGGCAGAACTCGGCGAGCTGTCAGTGGAACGTTTGCTAGCATTGAAGCTGAAGCGGCTAAGATGGGACTAGCAGTCAATGAGGCCAAAACGAAGTACCTGCTGTCCACAAAAAGGGACACACAACACCGGCGGATTGGACAAAACATCACAATAGACAGGTACAACTTTGAGGTAGTTAGGGACTTTGTGTACCTCGGATCCGCTATAACATCTGACAACAACATCTCGTCAGAAATAAAGCGAAGAATTACTCTTGCCAATCGCTGTTTCTATGGGCTAGGAAGGCAATTGAGTAGCAAAGCCCTCTCTCGAAAGACAAAGGAGACTCTGTATAAGACCCTAATCATCCCAGTCCTGCTCTATGGCGCCGAGGCATGGACTCTATCTAAAGCGGATGAAGATATCCTTAGTCGTTTCGAGCGTAAGATTCTTCGGAAGATTTTTGGCCCTATCTGCGTTAACGGGCTTTGGAGGAGAAGGTTCAACCAAGAACTATACGAGCTGTACAGCGACATTGACCTGGTCAAAAAAATACGCATATCACGTTTAAGATGGCTAGGTCATGTAGAGCGAATGGACAACAATGCTCCGGCTCGCAGGATCTTCGATTCCATCCCAGAGGGTAGACGCAGTCAAGGAAGACCTCGCCTTAGGTGGCGCGCTCAAGTGGAGGACGACCTCAACCAACTTGGAGTGCAAAACTGGAGGCAGCTAGCCAAAGACCGAGTTGGCTGGAGAGGCATGTTGGTTGAGGCCCAGGTTCGTCCCGAACTGTAGCGCCACCTAAGTAAGTAAGTAAGATAATGATGATATTCTCTTTTTGTCGTTATTTCAGAACTATGTTACCTATCTATACATTTATACACATAAATAAAATGAAGAGTCTGTTTTTAATATCAAAATAACGGCTTTTTACAAGATGCATATGAAAGTATAAACAGTACTTATATATAAAACTTAATTCCTAAATTTTTTGTCTGTCTGTCTTTCTGTCTGTTTGTTCCGGGTAATCTCAGGAACGGCTGCACCGATTTTAACGGGATTTTCACTGGCATATTGTTGATGTTCTAGGGACTAACTTAGGCTATTTAAATTATGCCCACAAGGTGGCGCTAGAGTGGCTTTTTTGTTTGAAAATTCTTATTTATGCACTGATTTTAACGGGACTTTTACAGGCAGATAGCTGGATATTATAAGGAGTAACAAAGGCTATTTTAATCACCCCTTGGTGCCGCTGAGGTTGTTTCACAAGCAGATAGCTAATTTTGTAACAACTAACTAAGGTCAAGCCGGGGGTCGTTTTTTTTGAAAATGTATGGTATACCCTAGCAACGCCGGGTGGGTAAGCTAATAATTTAATAAAACAAAAACACTTAGGGCAACAATTGTAGAATAGAAATGAAAGAGGAAGAACGAAGATGTTGCTAGAAAATCGAAAATCAAAAAAGAGCAACCACATAAATAATAAGTAATTAAACAAATCCTGTGAATAGCATTGCTTAGATGTAACCTAATTTTTAATATGGACTTTTGCCAGAGTGAGCTGTCACCCTCTAAAACTACTTGTGTTTTTCACGTACACAGACATAAATTTCCCATAAATATTTATGTACAACAAAAATCCCTCTGGAACAGAACCTCTAAGACTGCGTTTAGTTAACTAAAAGTTTATTTTTCATTTTGAAATTGAAGCTGTTTAAACCAAAAGTTTAAACCTTGTTAGTTAAAACTCTCACTGAGAAACTGGACATAAGTCAAATATTTTATCAACAATAATATAATAAATTAATAAAAATGAAGTTCATTCAAATAATGTGTAGTGGGCAAGGTGTGGATGATTACCACCATCAATGGCCCACTATCCTTTGATGTTGGCCATTCGGACGAAAAACCTAAAAACACACCATTGGCTCTGTGCGGTGAATCGGTATGAAAGAAACTTACGCGAACTGCGGTGGCAAACTACGTATGGTGGCATATAATCATCAGTTAACAATGTCGTTCTCAGAGCTCAGAAGATGAAGGCTCTTTTAGTATAACAATTTGCTAACCTTCTTGATATTCAAAAAAAGATTGAATGCTAAAATCTTGATCTTCTCGCATGTTTTTCGTTTTCTGTTAAAAAAATAAGCAGTTTAACATCAGAAATCCACCTCGTCACTACTCTCTTTCCACTTGAAAATTAAACTTGTTTAAGATCAGTGGCACTAGACTGGCATCATACCACTTGTAAAATCTCACGCCACCGCCACACCACTTTGATGAGCGCATCTTCATATGTTCACCAAAGTTTAAGCAATGCCACCTACCACTTAGTCCCTACGCCACTATCATTCCACTTGGTCTCCACTTCGGTGCGGGCCTTGCCTTAGCCATCCGAGATATCCGACGCCATTCACCCATGTACATTATGGGTTATAGCCCATCAAAGTGGCCCACCATGATAACCCACGGTGTAAAGGGTTCATAGAAAATAACGTCGGGGCTTCTTGTTCATAAAATTCTTGCTGTACGTTGAAGAAAACACAAACAATGATTTTTTCTGTTGTCTATTATAATACAAAAAATATATGCTCAGCGCTCACTGATAGGGTTTTGAAACCCTTATGTTAGGTTAGGTTAGGGTGAACGGGTTGATGATTCGATAGTCAAATCATCTCACTCGGATCTCAAGGATTTATTGCGGTCCCCAGGAATAGGAGAAATAGTTGAGGAATTTGAAGGAGAGTTAGTTATGCGGTGCCTTCTTAAACCATCCTGAGATTTTGATGAAAATCAGAATATGGCTTTTTTGAAACCCTTAATATACCAGAACCACAGTGTGAACACATTCGTGTAGTACGACACAAAAACTTGGTTCTGTACTTAGCAGTCTATTGGGGTCAAAACAATTATGTGATGCCATCAAGACGAAACGCCCAGTTATGTATGTATTTTTGGTTGTTGGAAACTTTGTTTGTCACTTGGGTGCGCTATAACAATACCAGCGCTGAAATCAAACGAAGAGTAGCTCTTGCCAGTCGCTGTTCCTTCGGGCTAAGAAAGCAATTGTGTAGCAAAACTTTCGGGCAGATAAAGTTTGCGATAATGAGACCCTAATAATCCCAATCCAGCTGTATGATGCAGAGGTGTGGACATTGTCAAAGAGGAATAAGGGCGCTTAGGCGCTTGTTAGCTTAGGCCCAGGTGTATCCGGGATTGTAGCGCCATCTAAAGTAAAGGTAAGGTAGGAAACTTTTGTCAATGAAAGAGTGATTTCGACTTAAAAAAAAAAAATGTATTCTAAATTTTTTCTTAGAATTTTACAGTCAATAGACTACTGGACACATCTTATTTAACTTTGCAAGCATACAAAAACTTGTTAGGAAATCTTTTATGTAAGGTAATAGTACCCCGTAGTATAACCACGCCTTTCAAATTCGGCGTGGTTTTCAACACACGTATTCGAAAAAGGATGACATAAATAAAAAAAATCGAAGTTTGCTTACGCCACCAAATCGACTTGATATATTTTTCGTAGTCTTCACTGCAGATTTTTTAGAACTACACAAATATTTTTTACTATTGAAAGTATAAAAACAAACAGACATTTATAATTCAAATGATTTAAGCACTCTTTTTTTTATCTAAAAACCGCCGTAAAAACGAATTACAAATTATGATGTGTATATTAATTTTTTGTTAATGGCAACACTGTTGTCTATGCACCCACACTCATGTCAGAAATGTACTCTTTATATGTAGTAAGCCATAAGAAAAGGCGTTGCCGTTAACAAATATTTATGAATAAGCAGAGCACTACTTTGACTGTGAAATAAAGAGGAATTTCTTGTAGAAAAACAGTAGTTAGAGCTTAGGGTTGTAAAAATGTTGAGGAATTTATAGGTCAGGTGAGATGAATTGTGAAAACACAGTGATGCCTAAATGAGGGAGCACGTGTGCCTTTTTGCTAACTCTTAATAATGATGTGCCGAAGATTGTTCTTGCTACTTATACAATATATATTGTTGCTTTGTCGGCTTGAACCAAGAAAGTTTAATATAAGGTCAAGCTGACATATTTCATGACTCTAGTTAACTTATTGCTTATTATTCACCATCCAAAGATAGGTTTAATTAAATTCGACATATTTGCAGGCATGCGAAAGGAAATTCAAATTTTAAAGCAACTTTTGTGAACCTATGAATGTCAACAATTAAATTCGCAGGTTTTCAAATATTTCTTAATAGATTTCAAAGCACATGTACCCCGGATCCGTTAACTTATGTTTTTCTTTGAGTGTTGATATACTGGAAGAGCTTAATTTTTTTTTGAATTGCACATGCACAAGGGATTTGTGTTTCCCTTATAGTGTTGAACACACTGCGTGTGCGTAGGACGGTTAGGGAATAAGGGACAGAAGGTGTCGATTAACATTGGGTTTGAATGCATTCAAATTACAAAAACCTAACCGGGTAAACTATTCCAAATTCGTGTTGTTCGGCTAAAATAAAAATATATTTCACGGTATGTCCGAAATGGGTTTCAAGGGTCAAAGGTGAACTGATGAGCATTCATTGAGACGCCAGACGGGTATTACGGGAGAAATGCAACTGGACTGGATACTTCGAGTGAACATTTTTACTTGCGATTATAGGGACTATAAAGCAAGTTTAGGATTCGTGAATATAAAAAAAATTGAGATAACAATCAAACATGATATTACGTTCATAGAGAAGCCTAAAAAAGTCATTGACAAAAAATGTCCGTCTGTCTGTCTGTCTGTGTCTGTCGTCTGTCTGTCTGTGCGGGTGTATATCGATCAGCAGCCTAAACGGGTTAAGCGATTGCATTCAAATTTGGTATGTGTATATCTCATGGCATTCCTCAGAGGGGAAATTGAAATTTTATTTTTAGGGCTAAAAACAACGTTACGGAAAACGGCTCCAACGATTTTGATGAACATTTTTGAGATTTTTTTTTGTTGGAAATAGCTATCAGCTAATTAGAACTAAATTTATTTATTTTTTTTTTAATTTTCGGCTTTCTCGGTAACGGCTCAATAGATTTCAATAAAATTTTATATTAGAAAAGATCTAAGTATCCAAATTAATTCTACATAAAAAAATGTTCAATAATTAATTTTTTTTTATTATTAATAAATTTTTGAAATACATTTTTTGAAAATTCAATATTTTTAAAAACCATCAAAAAAAAAAATATTTAAAATTTTAAAATAAGTTTTAAATTAATAAATTCTAACTGCATAACAAAATGTGTAACAAACATTTTTTTCAAAAAAAATAAAAATAAAAAATCAGGATTTTATCAAAACCGGCCGTACAATTTTCGAAATACTTTTTCTTAAATTCTTTGTTATTTAAGACGTGTGATGGCGATGACGGCAATGACACGTATTCCAAAAAAAAGTCAGTACTCTGAAACAGCATTGACAATTCATAAGCTAATTCAACGTCATCTAAAGATATATGTAATTATTATCGGGGCTCATTCAAACAATCCTCTTGATATAAAAAAAAAAAACATTTTTTTGGGGATTGATGTTATAAAATGTCCAATGGACGAAGGGTCCCATTCAACTCCCCGATATTTTTATTTTGCGATAAGTTAAAAGAGTTCTCAAATCAAAGTGTCAGATAAAATCTATAAAAATGGTCATTATCAACATTATTGTCAATTAAGAAAAAAACTACTTTGGCCTTAGCCGTTAACCAGAGAGACGAGTCTGGCTTTTGTTAAATATCCACGATATTATTCCCAGGTCATGTGTGTACAACAGGACGAAGGATATCCAAAATCGCCCACGTTTTTCTCTCTTCATTTGAATTGTCATAGATATGTAAAGCGCATAAGCAAAGAAACATATGTACATATATGTACAAAAGAACAAATATTCTATTCTAATAACCACTTTTGCTTGTTTAAAAACTGGAAACTCAAAAAATAAGCGTCACTCCTATGACCTAATTTAATTTTCAACCAAATTGTGTGAATTCAGAAAAAATGAATATATATTTAGGTAGGCGAGGCATTGAAGTCACACCTTAAAAAATACAAAAGGCGTAACCGCACTATAAATTCTTTAGGATATGAAATATAACTTCTGTAAATTTTTTTCTCATACCTTACATTTTTTAACAGTTTTATGACACTTCAAACTATATGTTTGCCAAAGAAATAATTATTAGAAACTATCTTCAAAAGGCGTCTCAAATTGTTCTTTTTCTGTCTGTGTTTGTTAAGATATTAATAAAAAGAAAAAAGTTATCTAAACCTCCGATTTTTCTTCCCTCATTGTGATGGTTTTGTTTTTGTTGCTAAGGGAGGGTGGTCTTAGTTTTTGGAAAATTAAAATCAAACCCAAAAAACCTTTAACAACTCTTACCTTTAATAATTTATTGTTGACTGTCTTGCGGCTCGTTGTTAGTAAGCAATAAACACAAAAAAACTAAGTAGCATTGCTTTCAATTATGGACAAAATTCAAAAGGATTCGACAATTTATAAAAGAAAACCGATACATTCCTTCACTCTTTTCTTTCTCACTCTGAATGCAGGAACTTTTTAACGCAAGTAAATTATCGCGCAGGACTGATGTAAGGATAGTAACTGGTATCACTTTTATATTTTTGTAAATTCATTCGGGAAAATCAGTTAAATTTTTATTATATTTAAAAAACAGGACTTTTCAAGGGTCCGTCCCTATAAGCTCCAATTTTTTTTCACTTTTTTTGATATTCCTTGTAACCATCCGTTATCCACTGATTCAAAGAAGATAAGATTACAAAAAGTATCACATATTCTCAGCCATATACTCATGGATATGTAATTCACTTTGTTTAGTACAATTCAAACAATGATGGATTTAAACTACCATAATCTTTGTCTCTGTTCTGACTCAATATACAATTAACATTCACTTATACCCTATTTTATGCAATGCTTCACAACCCTTAAAAAACTACAAGTTGATTTTATGCAATTCCTGGTAAAAATCTCTTAGATTTTTCAAGCAATTTTGATTTCTTACACAAAAGTCTATGCCATTGAAATTAAATATCTTTTGAAATTGCATAGTTTTAGGAGATTTTTTAAAGCAAAAAAAAAAATAAAACAAAGAAATTCAAAAAAAAACTTGCCTCGGGTTTCCTCAATATTTTTCTAAAAACTCAAAAAGTATAAAACATTTTGATGAATATTAACACTTCAATATTAGAAAAAAAAAACAAGAGGCTTTAACTAACTGTACACACACACAGATTACAACTGAGTCAAGGAAATCGATTGACAACACATTTTTTAATATTCACCAGTTAAAATGTTTCTTTATTTATTTACATGTCAAACAATAAAATACAGATTTATGTCTAACATATTTCAATATAGAAATAATAATACAGAAAAAAAATGTCCGTAAAACTGCTGATGCTTCAGAGAGTTTCTGAGGTTATTCTAATATGGGTAAATGTTGGGGAAAACTTAGTTCACCTGCCTCGGGAAAAATAAACAGAAGAATATACAAAAAGTGAACGTTGGAAGAAGGCTTGGCAGTTCGTTTTTCCCATTAGCTGCGACCTGCGAGAGCTTTTCCAAATACGCATGTCCTTTTTTCCTTTTGTTGTGTTTTTTTTTTTTTAGTTTTTCTCATGACCGTGATAATGTGGGGTGTGTGACAGTTGTTGGAAAACATTGTGGCGTTTGTGTTTGTAAGAATGTATTTTGTGTGAACCTGCGTGAATGAGTTTTTCTAGAATGCGTTTGGTAACGCCATCTAGGAGTCAGTATGCCAGGTGAGAAATACTTTTATTTCAAAAGTCCGATGGATTGCGGTGTCAATTGCCAGAATCGATTGGAGCGGAGGAGGTCGGAATTAAAAAATGTTCTTGTTGTTGTAAGTCAACGTCAAGCGAGCTACGGGGGGAAAGAAGAGGTTATACTAAGTATTTCAAATTATCAACAAGCTCAATTTCAAAGCAGTTGTCAGAGCAGTATAAATCTGAATCAAAAGCAATATTATTATTAAAATTCGAACAATTTTTTGTCAAAAGAATGGTATTTTAGATGCAGGTCGTTCATATTTTAACTTTAATGTTGAAAATCATGAATTTCGTTTTATCACTTATAACCAGTTTTATGTAGTTGGAACCAACCAAGTAGCAATTCTAAATCATGGCTTAAGGCCAAAGAAAGATCAAAATAACTTTTACCACTGTAAGACAAAGCATTGTCATCAACGAAGGCTGTCATATTACTCTTAAAAGGTTGTAAGAAAAGAGAATTAACAAAAACTAGGAACAAGATTGGTCCTAAAACACAGCCTTGTGGAACACCTATATTAATCAATTTCTTAACACTTAGTATATTATTGACCTTGACTCTTTGACTACGATTTTTCAAATAAGTACCAAACCAATGATGGATAAAATCTCTGAAACCAATATTAAACACATTTAGTGATGTCGATTAGTAGGGTTGCTGGTATGTCCGATTCATTAAGACTACTATAGATTTCACTACAGAATTTTAATAAAGCATCTTCGGTAGATCTGCCATTTCGAAAACCAAACTGAGAGTAACAAAAATAATTTGTTTTATCCAGGAATGACAACATTCTATATTTGACGCCTTTCTCAAAGACCTTTGTAAAAACTGATAAAATAGAGATGGGCGACCTTTTTTTGTGCAATGGGATAACGAGTAACTTTCATCCGACTTGAACTTTTTGTCATCGGTTGCGGGCGTTGAATGGACGATCTTCTTCTTTCGGCGTGGAGTTCCTTTTCCTCCAATACCTCCACCTGTGCTTCAAGTTATTTCAATTTCTTGGGATTCATTTTAGACTAGAAAAGTTTTTTTCACAATTTGTTGAATAATTCCAGTGAATTTTCGAATAAAAAAATTACGATGCGCTGGAAAACACGTGCGCCAAAAGCGAATCCAACTGTCAAAAACAGATAACTAACATGACATTACACGTTCAAAAATTGGTAACATTTAAAAAATCGATAACATACATATTATTTTCTGTAAGCATGCGAAATACTTCCAAACGCTTAAATGATACTTTTCTCGTAACTAAAGAGTATTCAAACTTGAATTTCGGATTTAACATAGTTCAAGGTTTAAACCACTGTGAAACCGAATACATTGTTTAACTGAAGCTAAAACCAAAAGTGGAGTTTAAACTTCCATTGTGAAACTAGGCATAAGCTTGTCATTTTATTGTTTATTCTATTCTATAAAAATGAATGTTTGTCTGTGTCATCGATGAACTCAAAAACTACTGGACCGATTATTATGAAAATTGGTACATATATGTATTTTTCCACGGAGAAGGTTTGTATGATATGCTCTTTGATGCCACTCGCCACCAGGTGGCGCTGCAGAGTAGCAACTTTTGCCCCGTTCAACCGATTGTCATGAAAATAAGTATGATGAATATGATATTCGTATTAATGGAAGTTACCACCAGATGGCGCTTCCATGTATCAAGTTCAATACTGATTAATAGATATCTATAGGAATTCGTATAAATATAAGTTCGAAAAATATATTTTTGGTGCGATAAGTAAAATAAAACTATAAACTTTCTCTTCTTCTCTTCTCTTTCTCTTTCTCTTTCTCTTCTTCTCTATCTCTTCTTCTCTTCTCTTTCTCTTTCTGATTGTTTACCTGTTTGCCTTTTCTAGAATCGTAAACTATGTATTTGATTATGTGATGATGTCATTCTAATGAATTTCATATATTGTCGTGACAGTTCATGCTGATATGAATTGAAACAAAAGAAGCGAACGATAGATGACATTTCGAGTCGAGAGTGACATAAGAATTTGTGTAGATTGTGAAATTCATATCTAGCTCACATTAAACGGGCAAAATTGTGCGTATTTTTATATTTGGCAGTGTTTTTCGAATAATTTTGTGCATTTCTACGTAAGCTGAATTAATTTAGATAAATACTTCAATCGGATTGAATTTTTTTTTTTTTTATAATTAACGCGCGCACAAGGGATTATGTGTTTCCCTTTTAATGTAGAACACACTGCGCGGGCATTACGAAGATAGGGAGGGGAGAGATAGGAGGTGCCAATTAACATTGGTTTTGAATGTTTGCAGATCAAAATGGCAAGGGAAAATCTCTCCGGGTAAACCATTCCCAATCCGTGTTGTTCGGCACGGTACGTCCGAAATTGGGCTCAAGGGTGAACTGATGAGCATTCCTTGCGAGACGAGTATTACGGGAGAAGCTTTTTTTTGTAGTTCCCGTGAGCTGATTATATTCATTTTCTACAGTGAATTAACGAAGATCATCGAATGTGCATGTGAAGGATTTGACTGCTGATTGACATTCCGAACGCATTTGCTTTGCAGCTTTTTTTTTGGTAGCATCATATACCATCGGCGACATCTTATAAATTCAAAAGCATCACGTCGTTCCTGTATATCTTAAATTTATTTAAGTTGTTGGCGTAGCAACGCGCGCCGGGTACACCTAATATATTATAAATGTGAATGTTTGGATGTTTGTTCTGCTATCACGCCTCAACGGCTTAAAGCATTTGGATAAAACTTAGCAGTTAGATGGATGAAATCCTGGATTGACAAATAGGCTACTTTTTATTCCAGAAAAATGCACGGTTCTTGAGCTTTTTTTGTTATGCTTCTAAGTCCCAACGACTGCAAGAATTTATGAAATTCGGTAGATGGAGATGTTATATATGTACTGCTACACAGGCAACTTATATTCTGAAAAAAATACACGTCTTTTGTACAAGAAATCTGTATAACGTTCTGTAACAGGTTTTGATTTAAATAAAAAAAAATAAATTAATCTGAAGTTCACGCAGACGAAGTTCAGGGTAGAAGCTAGTAAAGGGCTTCCTAACTTTAAATTAAAATAAAATAAAGTGTGTGTGAGATATCATCGAAATTATTAATTCGTTTGAAAGCACTATCGATGGCATTATGTGTGGAATATAACATGGTTTAAATGTCCGCCGCAGCTTCCCTTGGTGGCGCGCATCCGAAGTGGCCAATTTTCCATGACTAGCGCGTTAATCAGGATGAATTCGACCGATGGCATTGGTTATGCTGGCTTTGAAGCCCGCTGTAGTTGGTGGCCTATTTGCATAAACATGCGACTTAAGAAAACCCCACAAGAAAAAAAAGTCTAATGGGATCAAATCACACGATATCGGTGGCCAGTTCACATCACCTCCAAGTGAGATGTCCATGCCGTCAAATCTCTGTCAATAACCTGTGTGGACCGTGGTGCTGTCCTGTTGTAACCAAAGGCCGAATTGCCGCATCAGTTATCGAGCATTCTAGTACCATTTTTTGACATTTTCACTTCATTCATCTAGCAGATTTTCATTCGACATTTTTCTCTCAAAATTTCATTGGTATTACCTTCGTTTGATGAATATGAATCATTTTTCATATTGAATTAATAAAATGTTCACTTTCTTCTGAGTTGCAACAATAAAATTCGTTTATACAAAACAAAACTTATCCTAACGACATCTGAAATCAATAAATTCACCATGAAGTTGAATATAACTAGTACAATTTACAAAAGTTAAACGATAAGTTAGACTATGAATACCATTATCCTAAAGTGGTTACCCGTGCATTCAATCACTGATGGCACTCACTCACTCGCTCATTGAAGCCATAATTCGGCCCCAGATGTCGTTGGTGACCATATCATCCAATTCAGTAATCCGCAACCTATAGCGCTCGCCGTTGACGGTGAGGAATTAGCCAACATCGTTCCACGCTATATCCGCCCATAGTAATTTGACAAAACAGACTGAAATGACAGCCAATCTGACAGATGTAGCTTCAACAAGATGGCCGCTATCAACTGTCAAAGTTCAGAAATCCCTATTGGAACATGAGTATTATATGGCTGGATAACACAATCTCCGTTCAGCTTTCGCTAAATATCTACTTTAGTTTATTGCTTTATTTTATGGCTGATATGGATATCGTTCTTTTTATATAAAAACAATTTTTTTCAAATATCATCAAGCATTCAAATACAAAATACAAATTGAGATGTTTAAAAAAAATAAATAAATTTGTTGACAACAATCCAATAAAATAAACGACATGCAATAATGCTGTGAAAAACGCGATGAATCAGAAACGTGCAATTTTTAGATTCTTTAATTTAATTGTTTGCTTTTTGTATAAGTTATTATTACATATATTTATTACGAAAAATCATCAAAATTAAATTTGTCTATAGCCCTCGACCTTTATTTTCTTATTTTTATGAAATAAATTTATAGGGTATAGTGGGATAAAATAGGATGGAAGAAAAAATTATCAAAAAAATCCAATAGGTGTTTTCTTTTTCCTTTAGATTTTATAAAGCTTGATCTTAACTATATGATATGATATGATATTATATATCATAATAAGCGCTCATGTCATTTAATTGCATACCCAAGGTTATGATGGACACGACTTGGTTTCACGTACTTGTTCTTATGTGCCTAATCACATTGTAAGACAAGATTTTTGACAGAAACGAGAAACAATTAAATAACACGGATTGAACTCATAACAAAAGTCAAAACCACAACACTTAACGGTTTTTTCTTAGTAAAATGATAACTAAATTTATGTTTTTTTATTTGAGAAAGAACACATTTTTTGAGATTTTGGTATGCAGTGTTGTAGAGCTTATTAATAACATTTAATATAAAATTTATTGTTTAGTTTTTAAGAATTTAAAAATTCAAACAAATTATTTTACATAGAAAAAAATATTATTTGAAATGTAAGATGAGACAATGAGCCGTTAAAAAGAAAGCCCAAAACTAAAAAAAACCGTTTTGATTAAATTATAGCCACTACCAAACAAAATATGTTTTCATTGAAATTGTTGTGGTAATTTTCGAGAGGCCATAAAAATGAATTTTCCAAAAAAACGACGCCAGCGTGCAACCTTGTAAGTGATTTAAATAGCCTAAGCCTAAGTTTCTGCCAGTGAAAGTCCCGTCAAAAGCGGTGCACCCGTTTCCGGAATTATCCGAAGCAAAGAGACAGACAGACAAAAAAATTAAGAATTATTATTTTGTTATGAGTACCGTATATTTTTACTTTCATATGCATCTCTCAAGAAGCTGTTATTTTGATATTAAAAACAGAATGTTCAATTTATTTTTGTATCGTAATGTCATGTTTGATTGTTAACTTAAATGTTTTGAAACACACGGATCATAAATTTGCCAAAACAAACTTTGCCATGTCGCAAATAAAAACTTAAGATAATATACCGACTTAAGCGAATTTAACAGCAATGCTTTAGGAAAAATTCCGAATCGAACATAAAAAAAAATGGGCGCCACTGTTTCGCACGTACTTGCTCTTTATGTGCCTAACTACATTGTAAAGCAAGATCTTTGATAGAAACAATTAACATTTACGTTGAAAATAACACAGTTTGAACTTATAAAAAGTATCAAAACCACAATACTTAACAGTTTTTTTGGTAAAAATGAAGTATGCCATCACACGTCTTAAATAACAAAAAATTTAAGAAAAAAGTATTTCGAAAATTGCAGGACCGGTTTTGATAAAATCATGTTTTTTTATTTTTAGTTTTTTGAAAAAAAAATTTTTTTTGTAATTTTGTTATGCAGTTTTTAAAAATCTATTAATTTACACCTGATTCTAAAATCTGAAATATTTTTTTTGATAAGTTTTAATGATATTGAATTTTCAAAAAAAAAAAAAAATCAAAAATTAATTAAAAATAGGAAAAAATAATTATTCAAAATTTTCGTATGTAGAACTAATTTGGATATTGCGATCTTTTTAAATATAAAATTTTATTGAAATCCCTAGAGCCGTTACCGAGAAAGTCGAAAATTAAAAACCGTTATATGAAAAGTACTGTCAATAGACTTTTCCGGTTAATTTGGTTCTAATTAGCTACTACCAAAAAAAAAAAATCTCAACAATTTTCATCAAAATCGTTGGAGCCGTTTTCTAGAAAAAAAAAACTTTTCCTTAATCGTTATATGACAGGTGCCGTTATTTTTTGCCCTAAAAATAAAATTTCAATTTCCCCTCTGAGGTATTCCAAGAGATACACACCAAATTTAACGGACTTTTTCAGGCTTCTCTATTATCGTAATGTCATGTTTGATTGTTATCTCAATTTTTTTTTTTATATCCACGAATCCTAAACTTGCCTATAATCGCAAGTAAAAATAAAATGTGCCATTCTTACTCACTCTTACCCTATATCTCGTTTGACATTGAGCAGATGAATCTGTGAAATATCCGATTTTTTTTTCGAAATTCAACAGGTTGTTGAGCTTCAAATAATTTTTTAGATTTAAATTAAATAATCATATTTTGTTTTATTTTTATACTAAAGGTAAGCCACTCGAAAATGAAAGAAATGCGAGGTGATTACGGAATGCAGAGTTTAGTGGAAAGTGTAGGCGGTAGGGGGTGATGCTTATAGTAAAATTTAGAACATTACAACTTGTGGGTGGTATCGACTATTATATACCTCAATTCGTTGTATTGGAAAACATGAATAAAAACAACAATTCAAATTGCAATGACGAATGGTGTAGCTTGTCCCAGGTAAAATAAATTATTTTGGTTTTGGTTTTGATGTTTTTTAAAGTGATTGGAACAAAAAGAAAATAAAATGTGTCAGAACGCACGTTCTTAATTTATCTAAAATTCCTTCTTTAAGTTTTTGTGTAGATTGACATTTTTTATCCAAGAGATGTATATTTATAAAATGAAGTATCTTTTGCGAAATTTTTACGCTTCTACACGTGCGTTAAGAAAACAAAATTCCTATAAACGCAATAATAACAAAAAAAAAATAATAATAATGTTAACCACAAAAGATCGTGTTTGTTTAATTATTGCAAAAACGCCTAGAAGTTCTTTCATACAAAGAAACAACGAAAGATTCCCGATTTTGTATCTTTTTTAAGTCCAACGATTTTAGCAAATTAATAAAAAATAAAGTAAAAGAAACATTCGCCTACACAATGCCGCATGCTTTGTAGTTAAAATAAAACTTGTTCAATAAAAAAAGATCTTTTTTTTTTTTTTTTTAATAAAATGATATTTAAAATATTTTTAATTAATCTCAATTTGGTAAATGACATGTGTTTGTTATATGATTAATTTTTTTTTTTATTTGAAGAAAGATTGTCGCTCACCTCTGTTTTTCGTCCAATTGCATTTTGGACGACCTTTTTTTAAGTCTTTGTTTTTTATCACAAAATTTCAAAAATAGTATTTAATCGTTTTTGAAGTTTATTCTGTAGTTTATAAATTGGGTTTATTGTTTGGGTGCGAAAGGGCAATGGAGATTTAGATTGACTATGAAGGGTTATTAACAGTGAGAGATAAATATTCTACATATTAGTTTGAAGAGGAATAATAACAATAAACACTAATATGAAAAAAAAAAAAAAATAACACTTTGACTTTTATATACGACATACACGTATATACATCAACAAATTTTCTTACATACGTGTGTATGTTTTGTAACTCACAAGTAATCTTTTTGATTGCAATTTTGCACCCAAAAGCAAAACATATTTATTTTTAAACTTTACTTCTATGATTAAATGTTAAATAATTCAATATAAACAATATCTTTCACAGCACATAATTTTTGTTTTGTAGACAATTTTTTAACGCTCATTTAACCGCTATTAGACTCTAAGTTCATACAACAATCTTTAATTTAAATTTAATTCCAACATTAATTTCTGCTTATCAGTTTTTATTTTTTTTTTCTCTTAAAAACTTCACAATTTGCAAATGAAAATTATTCAACTTAATAAATGTTTGGCCAATTTTGTGTTGTATTGAATACAAAAAATTCCTGTAAATGCCGTTGCGATATCTACCGCCCGTCTGAGAACTTATGCAAAATATGGAACTGACAGCAGAAAACAACAACAACCAGGAACGAACGAAACGAACATGAATTTCAAAAAATAAACTTTTTCGATATTTCGAATACATTGGTATATTTATTTGTTTTTTGTTTCATCTTTTTTTTTTCATTCGAGTCTGTATGAAATTTAAACACACACTTTCTTTATATAAAGGTACATACATAAAAAAAAGTGTTTTATATTTAAGTTTGTTCTGAAAGAAATACGGGTGTAGAAAATAGATGAACTAATTATATTTGTTTGTACCAAATAGTTAGCTCTGAAGAGGAGGTAGTGTACAATTTACCAACCCGGTTGTGTTATTTCGACAACATTAAGGCGAGAATTTGTATCTTCTATTATTATATAAAAAAAAAAAAAACACTTTCTTCCTGTAAATCGCGTTTGTCAACAAAGCGGGTGATCTTTCTATTACAACGACCGACGACGACGCCGACGTGAGATAAAAAAACATGGAACGCGGTCAAATATTTTACACGTACAAAATGTGTCCGACTTTTTATATTTAAATAAATTGCACTACTGGATTGCAAGTCATTTGGTGGAAAAATATTTCAAAAAAATGTATTAGGGAGTTTTCGAGGATTTTATTTGATTTTTGTGAGTTTGAAATTTGATTGTTTTGTAAAAAGTATAAAAGAATGAAAAATCTGTAGTAAATGTGAATAAGTATGATGCAGTTTAACATTGGCTCTTAGCAGTCATTAGTACTAAATATTTAGAAAATATTGGCATTTAGATAATCGGACAGTACAAATCTATTATGTCCATTTTCCAGGTGGCTCATTATCGATTGTAGTTTAACAATGACCTTTGAAAAAATGTATCCAAAGACTCAAGAATTGGATGTTACCTAAACAGCACACACAGAGTGCAGTGTTGAAATAGGGCAAATTTCCTTGAAATTATCATACATATTTAACTGAGATCCATATCTTAATCCGAACGATTTAACGGCTTTTTTTATGTTGACACACATACCGAGTACTATGAGAGCTTTTCGGTTTCTTCGATGTAAGTGCCATTCATGGACAATGGCATTAACGACAGAAGACAGCATTGAGTTTTCGAAGCATTAAAGTCTACGCGATTCCTATTACCCCATTTGACAATGCTGTATAAATCGGAGTTTAATGAGCTTGACATACGGCACCGTTGCAATTGTACGTCCGAAGGCGAAGGACGTGAATTATCGAACGAATATGAAAAGCTGAGGGTAGAATCGTCAGCAAAACAGTTTAGCGGAACAGACAGAAGATCATTTATAAAAATGAGGAAAAGAGTCGGAGACAGAACAGAACCCTGGGGCACACCAGCATTTATTTTGTGGGAATCAGACTTGAATCCGTCCAAAACAACTTGTATGTATTGAGAAGATAGCTTCTAATGCAACGAATAAGAGTATCATCGATCCCAAAACCACGCATTTTCGTTAAGAGAGCTTCATGCCAAACTCTATCAAATGCCTTGGAGATATCAAGAGCAATAATCTTACTTTCACCAAAGCGATGTTAAGATTCGTTCCACTGTTCGGTTAGATATGCCATGAGATCACCAGTGGAACGGTCATTGAGAAGCTTTTGATCTTCGAGATATTCCTTAAGCTGACGGTTAATCAGCGTTTCCATGACCTTAGAAAGATGGGATGTTAGTGCTATGGGTCGGTAGGAAGAGGGGAGGATTGGTCACCTTTCTTAGGGACAGGCTGGACAAATGCTGTTTTCCATCTTCCAAGAATGATTTCAGAATAGTAGGAGCGATGGTTGTTTGCTATTATTTGGCCAGATTATCAGTACTTTTATAAAAAAAAAATGGGCACGACTGGGTCGCACGTACTTGTAACATTTGCGTTGAAAATAACACAGTTTGAATTTATAAAAAGTATTAAAAACCACATTACTTAACGGTTTTTAGTAAAAGTGAAGTAGGGCATCACACGTCTTAAATAACAAGGAATTTATGAAAAATGTATTTCGAAAATTGTAGGACCGGTTTTGATAAAATCCTGTTTTTTATTTTCTGTTTTTTTTGAAAAAAAATTATTTTTTTAATTTTGGTAGGCAGTTTTTTAGAATTGATTAAAATACATGTGATTATAAAATTTAAAATATTTTTTTTTTCACAAGTTTTCAAAATATTGATTTTTGAAAAAATAAATTTTTATTAGAAAAAAAAGTTATTCAAAATTTTGATATGCAGAATTACTTCGGCTACCTAGATCTTCTTAAATATAAAATTTGACAGACATCCAAAAAGCCGTCAGTGACCCAAATTGACTAAATTAAATAAATTTTTTTGGAAAGGATCCAAAGTGTTAGATGACTTAAAATGTATATTGAATCAATCAAATAAGACGTTAGACAAAACCTGCATCAATTGAAACTTAAATTACTACAGTTTTTTTTTTCTAAAACCGAATTTAATTCTGTCATCAAGGGTCACTGATGACGTCATGGTTGGATATTCTATCCGGATGTCTCTGTCCAAAAACTGAGTTGAATGTAGAACACACCCTTTTAAATTTATTCAACAAGACGTCAATTGTCACTTCGGGGGTTAAATTAAAAGTGAATTATGGAGTGAATATAGCGTTTTATTGGGACTTCCAACACTGCGCTAACTATAGATTACCAATAAAACACGGCTGAAGATATAAACTGTGAATTTATTTGGAGAACACCCATTTTAATGAACAACTTCTAAAAACGTCAAATCTTATTGCAACAATGAAAATAGTACATCTCATCATAACACAAACGAAATGCAGTAAGCTCAGCGTTAATTTCAAGAGAATAACCGTTTTTTCTTTAAACAAGAACTTCAGTATACACTAATTTCAGCAAAGCTTTCAACTCAGTAAACCATGAGACTTAATAAGAAATCTCGGAATTTTCGGTTTTCATTCTCAGCTGCTAAATTGGTTATCACTGATTGGGAGATCACAAAAGGTCCAGGTTGGTAGCACTATTTCGATAGAATGCATGTGCTCATCGGGTGTTCTACAAGGCAGCCACTTAGGCTCTCTTTTGTTTACAATATTTATTGATGATATCAATCTCTGTTATTTAATATTGTAATCTGTTATACGCTGATGATCTGAAGTTGTTTTTAAAAATTGGTAATTTGAACGATTGTCTGTTGGTTAAATCTGACCTTAATTCATTGCCAAAGTGGTATTTCTTTTTTAAGGAAAAAAAATTGTCAACTTTTTGATTACCATATAGATTCAGAATTAATTTGTAGAGTGACTATTATTAAAGACTTAGGCGTAATACTTGATCCCTTGAAAACTTAGTTCCGAAAGCCAACTCGATGTTTGGATTTATCAAAAGATGCAAAAGATTTTAAAGATACCTTCGTCCTTTTGACGTTGTATACATCTTTCGTGATATCGGTTTCGGAGTGTGCTAATGGTATTTGGTGTCCGGCTTTTAATCCTGATCGTTTATAAAGGATTCAAAGAAGATTTACTAAATTCATATAATTCCAAATGCGTTGGTATTCTAGTCCAGATTATAAAGTTAGATGTCAATTACTAAGGAATATAATCCTTAGAGTCAGAGCGAACTATTCATGGTGTAACATTAGTGAGAGACTTAAGGACTATTCACATGAGAGCGACCAACGAACGGCGAATAAATGAATTAATGTGATTTAAAGCAACTTATAAACCTGAATTCTTCACAAAATCAATGCCAATTTTATAATAATATATATAATATTAGTTACTAGTTATTATTTAGATAATTTTAGTTATTATTTAGATACTTTAGTTTGCATTTTAGTGTCTAAAATGGAATAAATTTAAGAAAACAAAATTGTTCGTTCGCGAATAACCTCAAAACCACCTTTGTATCTGTTTCCTTGTTTGTTTGATAGCTACGAACATTGAATAAGAAGTACAGGAAGACGTGTTTTTTGAAAATAGATGAAGCTTCTTGCTAAATAGTGTGAGTTATCACATACACACAAGTATTAGCACTGGAGCGGAATGCAGAAGACTAAAAACTCTCGTGGGGCGCCAAACACAATGTTATGAAGCATGTAATAGAAATAAATAGTTACTATAAAATACATTTGGATTTGTTTTATTAATCAAACTTACCTGTTCCAAAAATGTGAAAAATACAAACAAGTGAAACAGTTAGGTTTGTTTTATTTAAATAATTTATCACAGTATTTTCTTTCTTATCTAATTATATCAATTTTATTAGCAGCATTCCCCTGAAACATATATTTGAAACATACATTTCTACAGCAATTTTTGCAACGTCCTTTTTCTCTTGTGTATTTGCTACAAGTGGGTTCATTTCTGTCAGAAAATCTGAATATTTGCCTGAAGTCATTTGTGCTCATTCGCTTCACACATAAGCTGCACAAAAACACCACTGGACCTAGATATAATACATATAAGTTGATATATAATAACATGTTGACAAAATGCCAAATACTCAACGAAACAAACATTTTGATAAATATTCACGAGTCACAAGTGTAAAAGTTGTTCAAAAAATATTTACAAAAATAACTTCATACCACATGCGCTCAACGTATTAAAGCGCCTTACCAAAAAACAATGAAAACGAATGCGTCCCTGATTCCAACTCTGTCGTTTGACAGATAGAGAGTGAACCTTATCCATTGAAGTTGTACATTTTTTATTTTTAACAAATTTATTGTTTTCATTATTTAATATCACAAAAAATCTATTCTTAATTGTTCTATAATATTTAAAGTATACTCAAAACACCACTTCACATTAATTTACGTTCTAAATAAAACAATACTTACTTGTGAAGAGAAATGTCTTTATTTCTCTTAAAAACTCTGTTTTTACAGTTTATTTCTATGAAGATCATATTGATTCTTGTTTTTCTGTTAAGAATATTCTCATTGATGCACCTAATTTTACAAAAGTTATACAGTTTAATAAGTTCGCAAAATAAAATTATCCAAATTCGAATCGCTTTTTTTAATTTATCGTCTGGCCAAAATGACAGATAGGGATGGATATTACCACAGTGATAAGCTTCACACATGTACACTGTATATTTGTACCTCTTCCTGTTCCTCTAATCAGTGGCTACGAATAAGTGCCTGGCTACATTGACGGAAGCGCGCAATCGCACCACTGCAAACTCGGGGTTGCATACTGAGATAAACTGACACGAGAGGAACGTCTGGGAAGTAAAACACAGCTTTTCTCTACAAAGAAAGGTTGTGTCTGTGCTAAGAATCTATTCGCAAAAGTGTTTTATATGTGTTTTCTTTGATAAGCTTATATTTCTAAATATTTTTTTTTAATGTCTATCTATAAGCATATATTTTTTTTAATGAGTAAAAGCACTCAAATCAATACAATTCAAGTGAATCGTATGAACCTTCAATCATGGCGATAAAATGCAAATGAATGAATGAATGAATGAAATGTCAAAAATGAAACGATATGAGAAGGAAACTTGAGTCACTGCACGGAGTTTTAAAATAAATTATGAGATTCGTGCAGATTTTGGATTCTTTAGCCTATCTCTTTCCTTCTTATTAAAAATCATTCCTTCTCTTTTACATTTTGATTCAAGTTGCATGTGCGCTTCCGTCAATGTGGCCAGGCAGTAAGAAAATGCCATGTGAAAGAAAAGTCAAAGAGGACGAATGTTCGTTTATTCGTTTTGTCGCTCCCATTTAAAAGTACTTTACTCTGCAATCATACAAAATGTCCTACTCTTCTTGCTTTAGTACATATTAATATACCCTCTGGAGCTCTGACGCTCTGAGATCGAGAAAAAATTAAATAGAAGTTTTGTACAATTCTCATTTTAAACATTTCCTTATCTTGGGGTGCAATCATCAATTCAATCTGTTCTTGTGAATTAAATTTAATAAATTAATGAATAAATAAATAAATCCAGAAAAGGGAATTGGAACTATGTACAGTTTTTTTTATATTTTATTAATTTCTTGTGATTTCATCACATCATTATGAACGCAAAATGGCGGGATCATCAAACAAGTTCTTCCATACATTCCGACATTTGGCCGCCAGACGCAATCCAGTTTCGCAGCCTGAGGCTTCGGGCATCCTGGCCTACGCCATCCTTCCAACGAACGTAAGCAAGTCCTGCACATTATATTCTACCATAAAAGGAAGTGAAACATTTTCAGCTAAAAGAAGATATTTTAATAACTATTCTCACGTTTCAGTGATCCAAAATCTTGTTGATTCTCATGATTATGTATACCAACCTTTAAACACTACTAGAGCTCGGAAGGGATGAAACGATAACTCCAAAATATCGAGTACTTCTACTCGATACCAGTATCGAATGGAAGTATCGATACCTAACCTGGTATCGGACGAAAAGTGTCGAATAAAAATAAAAAATCCAAGAGATATAAAAAAATAAATAATAAAAATACATTTTGCGGAATATTTCCTAAAAATAAGGGTTTTCTACGTGTTGTCGGTTTAAACGGTTTCTTGTTTTGCTGATGGATGCTCCTGCTTTGAAAAAACAATATTTAACATGGCACTGAAGAAGCCACAACCACCAAAAATATTTGTGCATGCTTATATAAAGAAGGGAAGAACGCCTACATATCTTACCACTCTTCTAGTGGATTAGATTACAAATAAGATACAGGATAAGATAAAAGAAGTTTTTCTTTTTAAGCTCTGAGCAGAGCACGGAATAGAGTCTGAGTATGATCAGAGCTCTCCGATTAAATTAAGAAACAAATTTGTGATACAAAAATTAAATTAAATTTATGCTATTCCTTAGAAAAAATCAATTTAATATCTTACTTCGACCGACGCCATTTTGATTTTTGTTTTTTTTTTCAACCCTGTCATTTGTCAAAAGCAAAACATACAAAATATATGAAATTGGCCACGCTCAGCCTTTTACTCCATGTGCTCGGTCATTTTGTTCTGAGCTCATAGAGTGCGCTCCGACCTAGCTCCGATTGAAAAAATAAACACAAGCTGAGCGCTCAGAGCGCTCGGAGTTAAAAGAGAAAACAGATCTTTTTTTGACAGTTCAGTGCCCTGCTCTGAGCTTTTCTGAGGTTTTCCCACGTTGGCATGTTAAAAAACACTATCTGCTGCCTTAGTAGTGCTTTATTTGATCATAACTGAATAGTTTCTTTTAAAATCTTAATAAAATTAGCAATACTTGAAGATATTTGAACATAACCTAATACCCCTTTTTTCTACGTGGTTTTTTAAAAAAAATCCCTTTTTTCCTTCTAGTGCTTTTAAATTGACAGGAAGGAAGGAAAAATAAGTGGCAAAATACCATAAATGTCGCACAATTCTATGGGTGCAATTTAAAAGTGTCCGTTATATTAT
This sequence comes from Platycheirus rosarum, assembly GCA_963971375.1. Taxonomy (NCBI): domain Eukaryota; kingdom Metazoa; phylum Arthropoda; class Insecta; order Diptera; family Syrphidae; genus Platycheirus; species Platycheirus rosarum. The sequence goes on from OZ020511.1 coordinate 3,511,819, forward strand.
ACTGGTAAATGCGATTTTTTGTTAATTTTATAGTTAATATTTTTTTCCTGAATTGCATTAGCATCACAATCTCTATTTTGGAAAGATTTGTTTGAGATGTTTTGTGTGAAGCTGACATTAGACTAGCAGTCCATATAACGGGTCCGCCAAATGACTTTTTTTTTTTGAAAATGCTTCATCAACATCGAGTGTAGCTTCGGCTGTGTGGCACGTTGCGTCGTCCTGTTGAAACCAAATGTTGCCAATATCCTCCTCTTCAATTTTTGTGAATAAAAATTCGTTCATCATGGCCCGATAACGATCGCCATTGACTGTAACGGCCACTCCTTGCTCATTTTCGAAAAATGGCCCAATTATGCCTCTGGACCAAAATCCGCACCAAACAGTGACTCGTTTTGGGTGTATCGGCTGATTGCAGGTTTTCTGTGCCCCCAAATGCGACAATTTTGCTTGTTTACATACCCGCAAAGATCAAAATGAGCTTCATCTGAGAAGATGATTTTTTTGACAAAATCGGCATCTTCTCTAAGCCGATCGCAGGCAGTAATGTCGCAATATTTCCCAGCGTATACACAACCATATTCGTTCAGCGGAAGGATAAAACTAATTATCTGTCAAATCAGACATGAGCTAAGTGTTACCATTCACGAAATAAGCACTAGTTGAAAAAAAAAACGTTAGATGGCGGACCCTTTATAATACGTCTATTTAGGTTACCTTTCAAAATTTGGAGCAAAAGAGAAACACAGTCAGTTGTTCCCTGTTCATCACATGTTCCTTCAGATAGAAAAGCATCCAACAAATTTTAGAACACGCAAATGTGAACGCACTAATTGTTGCGTTAATATCGTTTAGTGATGAGAAAATATCTGGTGTATGGTGTGTGTTCAAATATATGAAAGAGTATGGGTTAAAAGTTAAAAAACCAAATTATGTATTGTTTGTAATATAATATTTTTGCTTTTATGACTATTAAAACAAAAAAAGCAACGATGATGGGCCAGGGCCATCTCCGGAACAAATTAAGTACTTTGCGTATTTTTTTTCATTTTTAATATTAATATTTGTTTTATATTTTTTCAATTATTTCGCTACTTTTTCCTTTTTCAATTTGCTTATTTTTATGATTTATTATTTTTTGTTTTATTAGCCTGTATAATATTAATATTAATTATGTTCAATGGGAATTTTTTTCAGCAAATCTACAGAGTGGTAATTTGGTTTTCCTCAGGGGGCGATCTATCAATTTGCTCTACATGGGTATAGCTTGGTGCCATTACTCTTTTCCCATCATGGTCTGATATACACACGGACTTTAACTTCTTCTGACTCAAATTAACTGTCCGCAACCATGTCATTCATTATTGTTTTATTTACAGGAGTCCAAACCTCGGCAAAAATTCGACTTGTAACGAGTTTGATGCGCTGTCTGATTCCATCTCGAAAATTGTTTCCTTTGTCCTCGCACTGAAATCGTTATTGCGGGCGATTTCAATGTACACAATTCCAATTGGCTCCGCTATTCTGGTCCCAAGGAAGGAATGTCGAGCTCTTTGCCGGGTTACATGACCTTACTCAACTGATCGATGTGCCAACCGGATGTTGCTGGGCAAGCCGCTCATACCCTTGACTTGTTTCTTACTTCTCATCCTGATAAATATACTATTAGTGTAACTACTCCATGTGGCACTTCAGGACATTGTGTCATTTCAGCAAATTTCTCATCCTCCACCCATCCAGTTAAAGAAAAACTTCCCACCACGACCGTTTGGCAATACGAGAATGCCAACTGGGACGACCTGAATATTTTTTTCCGAAACTTTAACTGGTCACTATGCTTCCTCGATAGTGACATTGATGCCAGTGCTAAAATGATCACAAATGTGATTCTTCTAGGGATGCGTGCTTTTATTCCTAACAGAGTAAAAAGCATCAATCCTTAAGAAAAGTCCTAGTTAAATTCTGAGTGTAAAGAAACTATCAGGCTCAAAGAAGTAAGTTTCCGATCCTACAAAGCCAACCCTACAGAGGAAAATCGGAAAAGCACAAACAAGCAAGGAACTCATTCAACTCCGTTATTGAAAGAACCAATTTTTTGCATGACCAATTACGGCAAAAAATTCTGTAATGTCCCAAAGGCAGAACAAATGTTTGGCCATTTGTAAAAAAAATATTAAAAACTCAACATCTTCGGTTCCAACGCTCATCGGCAATAACAAACCTACTGTACGAGCCACTGCGTAAGCTTTTCCATCGCTCCTGCTCTTCTGGAATCTTTCCTAGAAGACGGAAAGCAGCACTTGTCCAGCCTGTCCCTAAGAAAGGTGACCCATCCTCCCCCTCCTCCTTACGACCCATAGCACAAACATCCCTTCTTTCTTAGGTCATGGAAACGCTGATTAACCGTCAGCTTAAGGAATATCTCGAAGATCGAAAACTTCTCCATGACCGTTAGTATGGCTTCCGCAGCAACCGTTCCACTGGTGATCTGATAGCATATTGCTCTGGATATCTTCAAGGCATTTGATAGGGCTTGGCATAAAGCTCTCTTATCGAAAATGCGTGCTTTTGGGATCGGTGATACTCTTGTTCGTTGGATTAGTAGCTATCTTTTGAACCGTACAATACAAGTTGTATTGGACGGATTCAAGTCTGATTCCCACAAAATAAATGGTGGTGTGCCCCAGGGCACTATTCTGTCTCCTACTCTTTTCTTCATTTTTTATGAATGATCTTCTGTCTATTACTTCTAATCCACTAAACTGGTTTGCTGACGACTCTGCTCTCAGCTTTTCATATTCGTTCGATAATTCACGTCCTTCGCCTTCGGACGTACAATTTCAACGGTACGTTAACGGTATGTTAAACTCCGATTTATACAGCATTGTCAAATAGGGTAATAGGAATCGTGTGGAGTTTAATGCTTCGAAAACTCAATGCTGTCTTCTGTCGTTAAAGCAATTTTCCCCATCTGATCTGGCTACTATCTATAAAGCGTTTATACGCCCTAAACTCGAGTATAAATCCCACCTCTGGGCAGGTGCTTCGCAAACATCGCTTCGCCTGCTTGATAGAATACAAAACCGAGCGTTAAGATTGATAGGAAATAGAACTGCCGCTGAAACAATTGCCCCTCTTGAACACCGACGCAATGTTTCATGTCTTTCCTTATTTTATCGTTTCCAGCTGCATTCCTCCCCTTAAAAGTTTCTCCCGTAATACTCGTCTCGCAAGGAATGCTCATGAGTTCACCCTTGAGCCCAATTTCGGACGTACCGTGAAATATAGATATTCTTTTTTTAGCCGAACAACACGAATTTTGGCGAGATTTTCCCTTGCCACGACACCTCCAATGAAATCTGAGTAATTTTTTATGGTGAGTTTTGATTTAAATGATGCAAATAATTTAATCAGTAGTCCACGCAGCATGCATCGAAATAAAACAATGTTGCTGATGAAATCCAATTGAATATGTTCATCTTAATTATAATCTGCAATCTTTAGACTAAAATTTCCTATAATCTTCATCCATGAAAATCCCTTAATTTTTTTCTTTTTATCGCAGAAGCATGATTTTTATATGTTGTGTCCTCTTTTTCTTTGCAGATGTCTGGAATGTAGTTCATGGGCCAGAAAGGGTTATTTTTCGTTTTCCAGATCCTTTCTCTAGGTTTTTTTGTGTTGTTACTAATATTTCCACAATGTTGACATGGACATTCCCCCACTTTTGCTGCATAAGTCCAGTTTTGTTGCAATTCCAGCATTGAATGATTCGATTCCTGTTGTTGTTCTAGCATTTCACTCATTGGTATAATTCACAATCCAGTGCTTTGCCCGATGCACCTACTCCTTGTGAAACTTGTTTGGCTGTTTCCATAGTCCAGAGCAAACGCTAATGCTCTTTAAAGGAAACATTTTCTTGTGATAACGACATTAAGTATCGCATAAGTGTAGGTTGAATAAAATGGAGAAAAAACTCAACAAATAATTATTCTGTTTACATTAAGTTAATACTTTCTTATTTTAGAAAACTTAAAAATTCATAAAAAATAATTATATATCATTTACCACAAAAATATGAGCCCATTTGAAGGCTGTCGCATGAGATGCGGAATTGGCCTTTTGATTGTTAGCATTCAGTTAAAACAGGTCGCTTATTGTTCATAGCTATTGTCCATGGGTATTGGATAAAGCTTAACACTGGCCTTTGAATTAGGCGAAAATATTGTTGGCCGCGATAGAAAACCTTCCCTATAATTGACTAAAAATTGTTAATAATTTTTTTTATAAATTAGCAAACGAGAGTTAAACATTTTAGTACCAGAGCTCGCCTTGAATATCGGATCTGAATTAGTCGGGGAGTTTTGCTTTTGAGCCGAATTCACTAATGGTAGCTGACCTGTTAGACCGCACCAAGTTTTACTCATTGATCTATGGTTCTGAGGGAGCCAAGAAGATAGAACTCGATTGTTATTGCTACAACTTGCCGCCGAACTAAGGCTCATCCAATTGGCAGCTGTTGCTGCTTTTAAATTGTGCGGCAGGTGTGGCGGTTGTTGTAGTCGCTGATTCCGTTTTGTAAAGTCTAAAAATGAAGGCGGTGCTTTATTGTTTTCTAAAAATATTTGAATACAATTATATTATGATGAAAGCAAAACCTTTCCAATTATTAAAACCTTTCCTCTGATGAATGAGTTCAACGTGGCGTCGCGGTCGAAAGTAATTGCTCGCGATGTCATCGTTGTCAGTCATGCTTTCCAATTTCTGCAAAAAAAAAAAAAAAAAAAAACTAAATTAATCCGAATTTAAAAGTATCTATATTTTAAGAGACCATTTGTGACTAAACTTGAGCTTTGCAAGGAACTTTTCTTCTGTAAATTCAAGGATAAACTTGATATATATAACAATTCCTAGTATACCTAGTAATACCTAGTATCGCCGTAGACTACTATTTCAACTTTAGAAAAGCAGATTTCCCAAAACAAAATTCACTTCTTGCCAACATTTATCAATTGATCAAGCTTTGACAATTTTTTATTGCGAAGTTTTTAAATGCTTCGTCCAATCCGTGCTTTTCGTGCCTTCGGTCGCTTCGGAATTTTAGAAATAAATTTATGGAAAAAGTATCTTCGATCCAAGTCAGAAAGCTACTACCAAGCTATCCCATTAGCCCTACCCCAGTTGTCGGAACTCAGTGAACATCTCTATAATGATTATATTGTTCAAATGCAATTTTCGATTAAGTCTAACCCTAAAAGTTTTTACGAATTTATAAATATAAAAAGATAATCTGATGGCTATCCTTCTTCCCTCTCCTTCCACAGCAACTCTTTCTTTGCTGACCTTTTTAAACCGGATATACAATATTTTCAATATTTGAAAAACTCTCAATATAGTTCGTTTTCTTCGCTTAACATAACATCTTATCCATGATTAAAGATAAAATAGATAAGCTCGAGGACGATTACTCTTCTGGACCGGATGGAGTTCCGGCAGTTGTTGTTAAAAAATGTTCAAACGTTTTATTTCACCAGCTTACTACCCTTTTCAACGTATCAATTTTGCAAGGAGTTTTTCCAGTATGTTGGAAAACATCATACAATGCCCCTATTCACAAAAATAGTGAAGTTATCATGTATACCGAAGTTATTCGAAAGCATCATCTACGAAACACGTTCCTTTCACTGTAAATCAATTTTGTCTCCTCTTCAACACGGCTTTCTAGCTGGAAGGTCAAATACCACCAATCTGGTAGATTGTTTTTTTCTAATGCCTTATGCACTTTAGATAACGGAAATGAAGTTGATTTTATTGCTACTGACTTAAGTAAAGCATTTTACAGAACGCCAATAACATCCTTTTTAAACTCGATATCCTAGGTGCTCACTCTTCATTTCCTAGATAAACTCTTATTTAACCCAAAGAAAAAACAATGTGTGTTTTACGCCATCTCATTCCGAACCGTTCAGTGCAACTTCTGGTGTCCCACAAGGTAGCCATCTTTGTCCATTAATTTTCATTCTAGCAATAAATGATGTTGTCAAAATTCTTGACTGCTATAAGCTATTGACTAATATAAGCAGATAATATGAAAATATTTAAACGTATTCTGTCTCCTGGTGATGTTCATATCTTGATATGTTCTCTATTTGGTGCCGAAAAAAACATCTGGAGTTAAATGTGGGGAAATGTCACTCATTAACGTTTTCCCGCAAACGTTTTCCAACTCCCCCTAGATGATACTACATACAAGGTGAACCAATACCTATTGTTTCAAGTGCGCCTGATTTAGGTGTCATTTGTGATAAGCAACTTAATTTTCACTCCCATATTGGCTCTTTAATAAAAAGAGCAAACATTATGCTCGGATTTATAAAACGCTGGTCGAAGGAATTCTCCGATTTATACTCACTATGTAACTTTTGTGAGGCCAATCCTTTAATATGCTTCCCAAGTTTGTTTGCCATATCAGATTACACAGGCTAAACGACTCGAAGCTGTGCAACGCAGATTTCTTCTATTCGGAGTAAGTGGCCTCAACGTTAAGAGCGCTACGTCCTACGTTTATGGTCGTCATAATCGTCCTAGCAGATCAACAATTGAGCGTCTAGTGGAAAAATTTGAATCCACAGGCACAGTACAAAATGTTCCCGTGCCAGTGAGACAAAGAAGTGCCCGTAGTGTCGAGAATATTGCTGCCGCTGAGGCTTCAGTTGCAGAAAGCCGAAATGAGTCTCTCACACGTCTTTCTCAAGCGTTGGGCATCTCTGTGACGTCGTTGTGGCGAATTTTGCGAAAAGATCTTGGCCTACATCCTTACAAGATTAAATTGACGCAAGAACTGAAGCCGCTTGATTTTAATTTTAATTTTGGTGGGGCTAACGCCCCATTTATTAGCTTAATACAAGCTTAACTTAAAGTTAACTAAACTTAAAAACTAATTAAACTAAATTAACTTATAAGGAGGAAAGATGATGTAAGAGATGGGCTTTCAGACAAGGACTTGGAAGGTTGAAATCGAAAAGAGGAGAGATCGAATTGATTTTACTCAACATGCGGGTTAAAGGTTCATTGAGACCATAGGAAGTACGATGGGGAGGAAGGTAAAAAAGACGTGATGATCTTAAGTTGCTTGGGTTAGTGTTAAACAAGATGAGATCAAAAAGTGAGGAACAGTCAGTGGCACCTGTAAGAATCCGATGAATGAAAATGATATCAAACACATTCCTACGGACTTCAAGGGGGTGTAGATTTATAATTTTGAGTCGGTCAAGGTAGGGTGGCAGAGATGCGAAGTTATTAGGGTCATAAAGACTTCGGAGAGCAAAGAGTAGAAAACGGCGTTGAACGCTCTCAATTCTGGAGATATGAACCGCGTGATAGGGGGCCCATACTTGCGATGCATACTCAAGGAGAGGACGAACATAGGAAATATAGAGGGATTTGGTTACAAATGGGTTCCGAAACTCTTTGGACCACCTTTTGATAAAACCAAGGGCGGAGTTAGCTCTTGATATAGCATTATCGATATGAGAGCGAAAATTTAATTCGCAATCACAGAGGACGCCTAAATCGCGGATAACCTGTACGCGGTTAATGGAAAGGGTTTGAAGATAAAAAGATCTAAGGGAAGGCCTTTTACTTTTTCGAGAGAACGTAATTAGCTCACATTTGGCAATGTTGAGTTCGAGAAAATTCTTACTGCACCAATTGACAAATGAATTGAAGTCATTTTGAAGCAGGAGAGAATCACGACCAGAGGAGGTTACTTTGAAAATTTTAGCATCATCAGCATAAATGGAGATAGAAGATGATTGGATTATCTTTTCAACATCATTAATGGCAAGGATAAATAAAAGAGGTCCAAGATGGCTACCTTGGGGTACCCCAGAGGTGGCCACAAAAGGAACTGAAAGAACAGAACGAAAACGGACTCTGTATTGGTGGTTGTCAAGATACGAGGATATCCATTTAAGAAGGTTAGGACTGAATCCAAGAAAGGAAAGCTTAAAAAGAATTAAACTGTGAGATATTTTGTTGAAAGCCTTGCTGAAATCGTAGCCCTTTTCCATGGCAGAGAGTGAAAATGTAACGAATGTAATGCTTTGCTTTTCAGAAGGATCATTGGCGGCTTCGATTTTTACTTCAAAAGAATCACATTTTTTGCAGCTGTCCGAAATTGGAGCTCGAAAATGCAAATTGAAGTTGTTTAAGTTGGGTGCAATAATAATAATAATAATGTCTTTGAATGTTCTTATATCTTGAATAGTGGTAGCTATACCTGAGAAATTTATCAATAAATCCTTTTACGACTTCCGTAGCTTCAACGATCGTCATATTATGAGGCGGGTGTCTTCCTCTTTGATCCAATTTTGGTGTAGTTGTGCCACTTCAAAGTGTTCTATGCTTAAGTCCACGTGTAATACAACCATTAGTTATTTGTATAGATTTGCTTAAAAAGCCTTTTGCAGACATGCACTTCGATATTATTTACTCCAGGGAGTTTGTAAATTCTTGTACTTAATCTTCGGTTATCACCAATAGATTTCTTTTTTCAATTATTGCAATTTGTCTACATAAATAAGCATTTTGCAAATCATTTTCAAAAATACTTCGCAATGTTGATGACATTTTAACGGACATAGACATACAAGTGCATTAAGTTTTTTAGCTGGCTTCAAACTTCCTTTCACAGTTTTATAAGATTTTTCGGAATCAGCAACGTTACCCCTCCTGTACTGGAGAATGTAAATTTTTCCATGGGACAGATTTTTTTCGCACTCGTACAGTAGCAAGAGTTCTCAAAGATCTCGATATACACAAATCCGCTGGCCCGGATGGTATACCCCCGATTCTTCTGAAGAGGTGTTCTTCTACACTGGAAAAGCCACTGCGTAAGCTTTTCCATCGCTCCTGCTCTTCTGGAATCTTTCCTAGAAGACGGAAAACAGCATTTGTCCAGCCTGACCCTAAGAAAGGTGACCCATCCTCCCCCTCCTCCTTACGACGCATAGCACAAACATCCCTTCTTTCTTAGGTCATGGAAACGCTGATTAACCGTCAGCTTAAGGAATATCTCGAAGATCGAAAACTTCTCCATGACCGTCAGTATGGCTTCCGCAGCAACCGTTCCACTGGTGATCTGATAGCATATTGCTATGGATATCTCCAAGGCATTTGATAGGGCTTGGCATAAAGCTCTCTTATCGAAAATGCGTGCTTTTGGGATCGATGATACTCTTGTTCGTTGGATTAGTAGCTATCTTCTGAACCGTACAATACAAGTTGTATTGGACGGATTCAAGTCTGATTCCCACAAAATGGTGGTGTGCCACAGGGCACTGTTCTGTCTCCTACTTTTTTCCTCATTTTTATAAATGATCTTCTGTCTGTTACCGTATGTCAAGCTCAATAAACTCCGATTTATACAGCATTGTCAAATTGGGTAATAGAAATCGTGTGGAGTTTAATGCTTCGAAAACTCAATGCTGTCTTCTGTCGTTAAAGCTAAACATTCCCCCAATGTCATTGTCCATGAATGGCACTTACATCGAAGAAACCGAAAAGCTCTCAGTACTCGGTATGTGTGTCAACGACGACCTCCGTTGGAACGACCATATATTTGAGATCGCTAAATATGCTTCTAAGTGCTTAGGTTTTTTGTATCGGTGTAAGGAGTATTTTTCTCCATCTGATCTGGCTACAATTTATAAAGCGTTTATACGCCCTAAGCTCGAGTATAACTCCCACCTCTGGGCAGGTGCTTCGCAAACATCGCTTCACCTGCTTGATAGAATACAAAATCGAGCGTTAAGATTGATAGGAAATAGAACTGCCGCTGAAACAATTGCCCCTCTCGGACACCGAAGCAATGTTTCATGTGTTTCCCTATTTTATCGTTTCTTTTACAAAAAATGTTCACTCGAAGTAGCCAGTTGCATTCTTCCCCTTAAAAGTTTCTCCCGTAATACTCATCCCGCAAGGAATGCCCATCAGTTCACCGTTAAGCCCAATTTCGGACGTACCTTGAAATATAGGGATTTTTTTTTAGCCGAACAACACGAATTTGGAATAGTTTACCCGGCGAGATTTTCCCTTGCCATTTTGATCTGCTAACATTCAAAACCAATGTTAATCGGCAACTCCTATCTCTCCCCTCCCTATCTTCGTAATGCCCGCGCAGTGTGTTCTACATTAAAAGGGAAACACATAATCCCTTGTGCGCGCGTTAATTATAAAAAAAAAAAAAAAAAAAAATATGATCAACAAAGCTAATCAGATGCTGGGTTTTCTTAAAAGAAACACCAGAGAGTTTAATGATTCCTACACCCTTATAACATTGTATAATTCATTGGTAAGATCCGTGCTAGAGTATTGTTGTACAGTTTGGAATCCATATTACTCAAATTCGTCAAAAAGAATAGAAAATGTTTAAACAAATTTTACGAGATATGCTTTCTTTAAATTGAGATGGAGAATCCCTAGACCTTCCTATGAAACTAGGTGCTTATTATTTGGTATGAAATCACTGGAAACTCGCCGGAAATATTTCTCAGTAAAGTTAGTCCGGGATATAATAACTAGGCACATTACATGCCCTCCGCTTATTGATTTATTCTATGAAAGTAAGGCCATCCATTTCTTATATATGAACATTTTCATCTCAGAAATTATAGGCGCAATGAGCCCATTTCCCGTTGCATCATTTCCCGTTAATGCAGTATGCTCTATAATTGATTTCAATACGAATTGTACGAAAGATGCTTTTAAATCTTATTTAATTTTAGTAAAAATTATTTATATAGTGCTTCGTGGCTTAGTGGTTAGTGTGTCGGACTGCTAAGCGAAAGAACCTGGTTTCAAATCCAGCTCATAGCCACCTTTTTTTCTGGGGTACTGCCTCTTGCGAGGAACTGACAAGACATCCAAGAGTAAAATTTGTCTCGAAAAAGTGCATCTCATGTAGCCGTTCGGACTCGGCGGTAAACTGTAGGTCCCTTCCATTCTTGCAGATTAACAACACACACACAGGAATGGTTGAGAGTATAAGTTACTAGGCCTTGGCTCCTTAAGGAGCTGTCGCGCCAATAAATTTATTTTTAATTTATTTATTTAAAAATTATTTAAAATATGTAACGCATTTATTTATTTATTTTACTTATTGAACAGTTGCGTATAAATTTAAGTGTATTTATTGTTTATTCCTGTTTAATAAGTCTGTAAGAGATTATGGCTCTCTAATTGATGAAAAATAAAAAAAAAAATTTAAGTAGGCTTGTATTAATCGTAACTATATCAATAAATAGATATTCTAATTCCATTTAATAAGCATCGAAACTTTACAAACTGGTCAATAGTTGTAAAATCTCTCAGGAGACAGAAAATATATTGATTGTCGGATTGTTTCTTTTAAGCAATATTTAAAAACATTTATTAAAAAAAAAAAGATACCAACCTGTTCTTCTCCAGATCCGTCATTTTCTTCGCTTTCATTGTCTAGCAAAAATGATGGGGATTGGGGGGTGTGAGCCGATGCTGAAATAATTTTCCTAATTTTCAAAAATATCCCATCTGATTCTATAGAACAACAGTATTTAAAAAAAAACACACACACACAAGCATAGTGCAAATATCTTCAAAACAGACTGTGAATTAGATACTAACTAAAATTAGAAAAGAAGCAAGCAAATCAAGGAAAAGATCCTCTGCTAACCTGTGAAAGAAAGTTTCCGAAGTGATTTAAAGTCATTGGAAGCAGTCATAAGGAAGTTCCTTGATCATGTGCAGCAGCTGATGGTGATGTGGTCATCCCTGAAAGCAAGTGATGTTTTTTTTTTTTTTTTTTTATTCGCTCAATAAAGTGATATAAACGGACAGCTTTTTAATGAATACAGTGATGGTGGCAACAATGGTTTTAATGATGGTGCAGTTGGTGCTAAAAATTGTACATCTACCAAACTGTTTACAAATCTATTTAAGTCTTTATTTAAATGAAGAAAAAAAAATTGACTCACCAGCCAATGGTAGCTTAAAACTATTCATTGACTTTTCTGGCAATTTCCAGTTCTTTAGATCATCGTTCCAGAAGGAGTTCTTCATTATTTCATCGGGATCCCTGTATGGAAGTTAGTAGAAATTATTGATAATATATGAAAGAAAGTAAAATAGGACCTACCAATATTTTCCATCCTTTCGTAGAATCGGCAATGCCAATTCTATGAATTGTTGATAAAATTTCATATTCCTCTCTAAACGACGAATGGTCTCTAAGTAATCAGCTCGGTCCAACTGGAATTCAGATTGCAAATCAGAGACCTCGCGTTCTAGAGCTCGAATTTTTTGGCGGTTATTTTTTAGAGACTCATTCTTGACCTTGAGCTCTTGTTGAATGCTGCTATAATGACCCTGTAGCAGATTTCTATCCTCAGTTTGCTCAACGCGGCTTAGTGCATGTGCCAAAGCACTGAGTCTCCCTTGCGCAGCCAGTTTTTTCTTATGACGTGTTTCCTTCAATTGGACATCGTTTGCTCGTTCACCTCCTATAAGGGCATTTTTAATAATTTCGATGCGATTTTGAAATTCGAATTGTATATCCTTAGATGCAGAAAGGGAATGGTTTTCATTGAGATTGCTCACCCTCAAGCGGTTGTTGTTTGTTTCAGCATAAGTAAGATCTTTAAGTTGATTGTCATAGTGCGTTTTCAAACGTTCCATATCTCGGACGAGTTCTTCTTTTTCCTTTTGCTGAACTGCATGCTCTTCTTTCAGTCGATTTGTTTGCTTTTCGTACTCTCGTTGTAATTTGGCCTTTTCTGCTTCCAACCAACGTGTGTTATCTTCCAAAGAAGACACAAGTGGCATTCTTGGCGGTTGGCTCGATTCGAGCATCTTTTTCAATTGAACAATCTCTTCTTGGTAGTTGCGAAGTAAAGCGTCTTTGGGATCTTCATTAATTTTTGGTTTATTTGATATGTGTTTAGCTCTCGAAGCATATCGAAGTGTCGAAAGGGTCTCATCATAGTTGTAACCTGCCGGTGAAATGCATGCGATCATTAGAGTCTTAGTATTGCCACCTAATGAATCTTGCAAAAGCCTTGTTAACTTCGAATCTCTGTAAGGAATATGCTTTGTCTTTCCATCTGCAAGCGCTGAAATCACATTTCCCAAAGCTGACAACGATAGATTTATTTTTGTTGCCTCTTTCAGTCTATCACCAGCTGCTCCAGTCTTATTCTGCCTCTCCGAACCAGCTAAATCCACCAAATTCAACTTTCCCTTGCGAATACCGGGCTTTATTTGGTCTGATGTCGGTGTTGTTTCGATTTGTTCCAAGCTAATTGTGAAAATAGAATGTGATCGCGAACTACCGGCATTCATGAGAGTTGCTCCAACCATACGATTTTTACTACCTATTCGCAAAAGATCATCACATTCTCTTGCATTGTGAACGGCGTGCGTTGATAAACTAGGTACCGTCACACCCTCGCCAGGAATCTCTTTTAAAGCATGATTGACATGGACACTTTCACGTGTACCCAAAAGATCACGTATGCTTTCATTGTAGATTTCTAAATAGCTAACCAAAGCTAGAAATTGCACACCAGTTGCTACTGAAATTGCCTCGAAAATGTGATCAAACGACCGTGATATTATGCCCCGTTGTTGAGTGGAAATATGATCAACTTCAACTTCTGGTCCCTGCATTGTGTGAGATTTGCCACAACCTGTTTGGCCATAGGCAAATATAGTTCCATTGTATCCTTCCAGAACGTTCTCCACCAACGAATAACAAATATCATTGTAGAGAGCTTCGGTTGGTGCGCTTGCATCATAAGCATTGTCAAAGGTAAATGTTTTGGCTGGTGCGAGAAAATCCGAAGGATTTTGTATTACCACTGAGCAATCTTCGATTTTAATTATTTGCTACATGTTAAGGAAATTTAGGTTTTAATGAAAAAAAAAAAAATCAAATAGACAAAAAGCACCCACAAGGAATGTTATCCTGCCTCGGATTTCTTTCGCTAATTTTTAAAAAAATAAATCAACTTTTAGTTAGGTTTTCCCAAAATCTTAATTCTACTTATGTGAATGTTTGGATGTTTGGATGTTTGTTCCACAATCACGTCCAAACGGCTGAACGAATTTAGATGAAATTTGGTAGGTAGATAGATGAGGTGCTAGATTGAAAAATAGGCTATTTCTAATCGCTGTTCCTGTGGGAGAGGCTTAAATGTATTCTATCGCGTTTATTATGTCTAATAATAAAGAAAAGTAGTCTTCAACTAATATGACATTATAATGCCATTTTTGCTTTAAAATAGTGTTTTTGAAGTGATAACGTCTTATAAATCGATGACATGCTACAAGTACGAAATAACATGACTCATTCTGATAAGACTCGATACTGTGGTTCTTTCAACCAAAATCGATCACAAGCACCAGGCGAACATGAAAAAGAGCAGGCGCAAATTCCCAAAATAATTCCACTCAAAGTAAATAAAAAAATAAGAAGAGAAAAAGAAATACAAAGTAGGCGGAGTTTTGTTAAAGTAGAAAGTAGATGTTGATATTGGGGGGTGGGTGTGTATTTGAATAGAAAGGCATTGATGTGAGTTTGAATATTTAAAAAAGGAAGCTAATAGTGTATCAGAAATAGATCCATTAACCCTACATTTTCTAAAACTTGTCAGAGGAAGGTGAAACCTCATCCTGAAAGCTTGTTTAAAGTGAGCATATTTTCCCGTGTTTTGGACATTATCACAAATCAACTGAGATAGCACTTCCTTCGAACGAAAGAAATTGTTAACAATTTCAATGTCTTGCAACACAAATTAAGGTGACACTGATTTATTGGAAAAAGCTTTAGAATTTGTTGCTACATATATACATGTAAAGGCAATACTTTTTTCGGAGTTGGTCTTTTTGACAACTGTCACTTGATTGATGCTCAGTTTGGTTTGCCATTTCATAATGAATAGACTAACTCCTCAAAAAGTTTGTAAATCGTGCAAATTTATTACCAAAATAATGGGTCGGTTCGCTCGACGCATTGCGCGTTGCGTCCAATATTCGGTTGACATAATCGCCCAGCAGAGTCGGTAATTCGAACAACCATGGATCGTTTTCGCGCTACGTTTACTCTAGCGGATAATGCACATCCTCCGAGACGCCGTACAGTGCCCACCAAAGACGTTATTGAGGCTGTGGAGCAGAGTATCGAAGAAGACCCGAATGAGTCCATCCACTTTATGGAAGATTTTACGGAAGGATCTTGGTTTGCGGGCTTACAAAATCCAACTTGTGCAAGAATTGAAGTCGAACGACCATCAAGCGAGTCGCACGTTCGGTGAATGGGCCCAAAACGAGATGGCCACCGATCCCAATTTTCACAAAAAAATTTGTTCAGCTCACTTTTGGTATGATGGGTACGTTAATAAGCAAAGTTGTCGTATTTAGAGTGATCATAATTCACAAGCCATTGTTGAGACAGCGTTACATCCTCAAAAAGTCACTGTTTGGTGTGTTCTATAGGCAAAGGGAATCATTGGTCTATATTTCTTTAAAACTGAAGCCGGCCATAATGTTACAGTCAATAGGGAACTCTAGAGCCATGATTAATTTCTTTTTCGTGCCTGAATTGGAGGATGTTGATGTGGACATAGTATGCAGCCAACGAAACAATCTATTTATTGAAGGAAACTTTTAGTTAGCTTATTATCCCGCGTCGTGGGCCTGTGGCTTGGCTTCCAAGATCGTGCGAGTTAACACCGCTGGACCATTTTTTTATGGGGTAATATGAAGTCGCTTGTCTACGCAGATAAGCCCGAGACGATTGACGCCTTGGAAGAAAGTATGTCAGCAATAAGACGTACGGCAAATTAAAACATAAAATTATATGCGTTTTATTTCTCCTTGAAAACCACACGTCTAAAAAGACATCTACCTCATTTCATATTTTGATATAAAAATGTGCTAAATGGATAAATTTTACTTTATTTCACCCAAAAAAACCCACACAAATAAAAAATAGTTTACATATGTATTTTGCTCAGTGATTTATGATTTTTAAATGAAGCATTTTTACACTATCGGGGCATAGGCCCCACCTGATGAATTTGGCACTAGCCTAAGAAGCATGGTTACGGCGTTGTCTAGTATTAAGTTAAAAGGCGGTTAAGTTAAACAATTTACCTTCCTATACATTTTTATAAGAAATCCGTTTATCGTGGAATAGTAATCAAACTCTAAATCTTCCTCTGGGGCGCCAAACAAAAAATTCAAATATTCAAATTTATACTCACTTTACAGTTAATGTCGAGTTCTTTTCCGCTCATAGGCCTGCATCGCACTACCACCCTCACGTTCTCACCCATTTCAATTAGTGACTTTATTTTCTAAAGTGTTATCCTTGCAAGAGTTACACTGTCTGTCATCAAGGCTTATTCAAATGAACACAATACAAATATGTTTTGCTAAAGGTCAACCGCAAACTAATTATTCTGATCGATTGATTGATGTGACAGAGACAACATTGTTTGCAAAGGTGCAATTCAAGGTTTTTTGTAATCTTGATTAAAATAACCAACGGGAAATATAGCCATCGATCTAGGACGTAATGGTCAATATGAAAGGTTCAATTTAAGGAGTTTAGATTCACTTTATGTTTCTTAAATCTTTTTAACAAAAAAATCACTTTTCCCTGAAATAATGTTGATGAAAAATAAAATATTCGTTTTTTTTTTTTTAAACCAAAACAATGAATTCAACTGGTCAGCAAAAAAGATATTTAGGTCATGTTTTCTATCAACAAGCACAACAAAGGTTTCCGCGTGACCACTGAGGTATGAAAAAACTAACTGGTGCTGGTCTAGTTACTGTAGCCCTCTAAGCTCAGTTTTCCTTCTGAAAAATAAAAAAGGTACAATTAAGTTAATCGGTCTTGCTGACGAATACAAAACATTATTTTCACCCTTCAACCGCATCCATCCACACCCCATAAATACTATATTCAAATTGAGGGAAGAAGGCAAATATGAGTGGAGACAACCGTTTTTTATGCATAAGTAACACTACACCCAAAGAAAAAGTTTTGGAATTTTTGAAAAAAAAAAAAAAAAAATTTATTTTGACATTCGCATTTATAAGATATCACTTTTAAATAATTTCCAGGACAATTTTGAAAATGGCTTCGCAGATAGAACATTGACGTATATTAAACATTAAAACGAAGTCGCCATATACGTCTGTAAGACGTACATAGGTAAACAATAAAACAATATTTTTTTTTTTGGTTTATATTTTTTTTATTATTCCTTTGTGATTTATTATTTTTATTGATTATTTATTATTTATATTCATATCAAATAAAAAACTAATTACCTCATTGTGGAATCGAACCCGGGTTCCTTGGCACCAATAGTCTAGATCGCTAACCGCTCGGCCAATCTCGTTTTGGAATTCGTAACTATCACTTTCATCTTATACATAGAATTTTTCATGTTCAATATATGTTTATTATACGTTCATTGAATAACTTCAGATCTAAAAGTCGAAATCGTAAGATAATTAACAAAT
Organism: Platycheirus rosarum; assembly: GCA_963971375.1. Classification (NCBI taxonomy): domain Eukaryota; kingdom Metazoa; phylum Arthropoda; class Insecta; order Diptera; family Syrphidae; genus Platycheirus; species Platycheirus rosarum. Next base: position 3,529,393 of record OZ020511.1, read on the forward strand.
ATTGTATGTATATGAGATATACAATATGCCACCGAGATATGTAGAAAAAACACGTTTAATATACGTATATAAATACGTCATATTGAGAGCAATGCATACATGTTTCGTATACATGCAATAAATGTATAAAAAGTATATAATTCGATGTCAAATGATTTGTAATACATGGAATCTTTGATGTTTAATATACGTATATTTTACGTCCATTGAATAACTTCAGATCTGAGAATCGAAATCGTAAGATAATTATCAAATATTATATGTTTATGAGATGTACAATATTCCACCGAGATATGTAGAAAAGAACACGTTCAATATACATATAAATACGTCATGTTGACAGCAATGCAGTGGGATTCATCTTCATCGTTTAGTACATGTTTCGTATACATATAATAAATGTACATAATACGATGTCAAATGGTTATTATATATTGTACGTAAATTATACATATATAAAATTCGTTCACTATTATCAATTAAATAGACCTACAATATCCATTCAGTATATGTCTAATTCAGGTATATCATAGATGAATACATATTATATACACATATTGTAGGTATATTTGACCTTTTTTTTTTATTTGGGTTCTGACTCCTACAAGCACACTCCTACGTCGAAGACTTTGCCCGCGGGAGCTTCGAAGTTCACTCGCTCTACTTGGCACGGCCAAATCTAACCCCTGCATACGTATTTTTTTGGTTAGGCTTAAGTCGCTATAGGGTACGTACAACTTGTTTTTTTATCTTCTTCGTCACTCGTTACTGGATTGCGAAAAAGCCATACATCGCATATAGTACTTTTCTCTCGAGTACCCCACGGGCTCATTCATCCGACTTGGAAAGGATCCATGCTTGTGCATCATACATGTAGTGGAACCGGGATGATGAGAGTTTTATATAGCGTCTCCTTGGTTTTTCTGGAAGGGGCTTTAATCCAGAGATTAGAAAGAGTGATTCTAGGTTTGATTTCTGCGCGGATATGTTGTCCCCTATGCTAACAGCATTGCCCAGGGCCTTATTTTATAAACATTGACAGATGCGACAGGTGACAATTTATAAACTTGTCCCATAAAGAATTAGACACTTTTGTAGAAATGTCGGAAAATTTGAGAGAATTGTCAAGATTATTGATCATAAAAACAATTTTCATGACAATGAATTGTCACATGTCAAATGTTAAATGTCATTGACGCGACGCCATCACATCTTAAATAACAATGAATTTATGAAAAAAGTGTTTCGAACATTGTAGGACATATTTTGATAAAATCCAATTTTCTTATTAAAAAAAAATTGATTTTGGTATGAAGTTTCTTAGAGGTTATTAATATATGTACAGCTGATCATTAAATTAAAAATATATTTTTGATTAGTTTTAAAAATATTAAATTATCAAAAAAAAAAATCAATTATATTAATTTGACTACATAGATCTTTTTATGTATTACATTTTATAGAAATCCAACTTTATTTATTTTCTTAAAACTATTCTTAGCAAATTTGAAGAAAATCGGTTCAGCACAAAAGCATTACTTGCTTTATAAAGGGTTTTCCAAAAGGAGGTGTTATTTTGATATTTAAATAAAAATTAGTGTAAAGAGGAAAGTATGTCATTAATAATGGAAAACAATGTCAGCAAAATGGCCGCCACTGCTACGCTTACACGACAATATCCTTTTCATGACATTTTCTATCATAAAATTGCAAAGTGGCTGCTGTATGCCGTCAATAGCTTTACGAATTCCATCTTTGAGGGGTTGAATCGACGCTGGCCTGTTTGTGTAGATCTTATCTTTCACGTGGCCCCAAAGGAAAAAGTCGCAAGATGTCGGTGGCCATTTGTGACCATCTCTTCGAGAGATAACACGGTCCGAAAACTTTTCCCGTAAAAGATCGATGGTTTCGTTGCTTGTGTGGCACGTAGCGCCGTCTTGTTGAAACGCAAACAATTCGGGCCATAAAAAATTATTAATCATCTCTTGATAGCGCAATCCATTCACCGTAGCTGTTGCTTCAGCCTCATTTTCGAAAAAGTAAGATCCAATGACCCCGCCGGACCATAAACCCCACCAAACACTTACTCGTTGAGAATGGAGAGGCTTTTCAACAAAAAATCTTGGGTTTTACGAGCGCCAGATGAAACAATTTTGCTTGTTGACGTACCCACCAGTCAAGATGATTTTTTCGATGAAATTTCAAATCATTTTAAAGCATTTCAAGGACCCAATAAACAAAGACAGGACGTTGTTGATGATCGGCCGGCTTGAGTTCTTATATAAACTGAATTTTATAAGCCTTAAGACCCAAGTCTTTATGCAAAATACTGTGTAATGACGTTTTTGGAATGCCCAATTTCAAAGAACGACGAGGAATGGACAAACCTAGGTTTTCTTCAACACTTTGGGCTACAGCAGCAATATTCTCTGTTGTTCTTGAGATACTTGCACGGGTCTTATTCTTAACATTATTTAAAGTTAGAGGCGAATTATTACATTTAAACTACATTCCACATCGACCCGATCTGCCGATCCTATGTGACCTAGGACCTCGTGTGAGGTACTTTGGACTTACTTCGATGGTATGGGACGAAACCTTGGAAGTCCTGAATGGAAAATTAGGCTGGGAAATATTATATAAATATACGTCAACCGCACTTTTATATAGACAACGTATTCGCGAAGGAGACTCTTGAATAAACAATTAAGTTCATTTTATAATTTAGTTTAAGCAAATTGTCAATCTGGTAGACGACGGCCATTGGCCAAACCTTCACATCGCTAACTTGTCCCAACAGCTCAAATTTTTCCACCAACTTCTGAATTGCGGTCCGACAAGGTGCTTCACGACGACCAGAAAATGTTTTAGTTTTACGAACCGTCTCTGCCAAATGTTTACCATTTATGTCTCAGGCGAGATTGAGTTTCGAAAATGGTTAAAATTCTTATCCTGTTTGAATATTATCACGGGTATCCGCAGTATTCCTGAAAAACCCTATGATACGTTTCCACATAAGGATAAGAAGCGTTCAATCAACCATGACTATGAGTGCATTGTCCGCATAAGTTTTGCTGGAATTCCAAAAAAAAAAACTCTTAACTCAGTCTTAGAAACCTTTTGAAGTTTTCCAGGATTTGTTCGGTTTTGGTCGATTTTTTTTTCAGTGTAGGTAGAAGAGCAATACACACATTACACACACATACATTGCAAACTGTTGTTAGAAAAATAAAAAGAACATACAGTCCATTCATACTTAATGACTACATTTCATATTCTGGATCAATTTATACTTTTTGAAGTTCAATAATGTACTTAGAATACAGAACAGACACATATGAATGTAGGTATATTCAAATAAGGACGCACAAGCCTTTAAGAATGGATATAGAAATATTCTTTCGTCAATATTCTAGATTCTAGAACATTTGCTTAAATGGTTATACAAATTAAGATTTAGCTTTAAATTTTTAAATATTAAAAATATTATTATTAAAATATTTTCTATTTGGAGTCCAAATTGAACAGCAAATTTATATATATTTATATGCTAGTATATATAGATATATGTGCTTGACGAACAAATTTAAACTTCTATATCTATTATAAGATAGAATTATAGGGATTGCAACCATCATATGTACATTATCTAAACCATGTAGTATGTTCGCTACTTTTATTGTTTAATTTATTATAAAGAGTAACATATAGGCGGACCATATAGTCCGGTCAAAATAGACTCAAATTCGGAATAAGCTACAGAGGACAATGACCTTATTTTGGGCTGAATGCACGTACGAAATATTTTCAAAATCAACTTGGAAGTCTTGAAGATATTTGAAATTAAAATTGGAGTAACAAAAAAAAAAAAAATATGTTTTTGCTGCTGTCCACAAAAAGGAACACACAATACCAGATGTACGGGGACTTTGTTTACCTCGGATCCGCTATAGCATTTAACATAACGTTAAAATAAAATAAAGAATAACTGCCAGTCGCTGTTTCTATGGGCTAGGGAGGCAATTGAGTAGTAAAGCCCTCTCTCGAAAACACAAAGGATACTCTTTATAAGCCCTTTATTATCCCAGTCCTGGCATGGACCCTATCTAAAGCGGATGAAGATATCCTCAGTCGTTTCGAGCGTAAGATTCTTCGAAAACTTTTTGGCTCTATCTGCGTTAACGGGCTTTGAAGGAGAAGATTCAACCACGAACTATACGAGCTGTACAGCGACATTGACCTGGGCAAAAAAAATACGTGTATCACGTTTAAGATGGCTAGGTAATGGATAACAATGCTCCGGCTCGCAGGATCTTCGATTCCATCCTAGAGGGTAGACGCAGCCAAGCAAGACCTCGCCTTAAGTGGCGCTCAAATAGAAGATGACCTCAACCAACTTGAAGTGCGAAACTGGAGGCAGCTAGCCAAAGACCGAGCTAGCAGTAGAGGCATGGTGGTTGAGGCCCAGGATCGCCCCGAACTGTAGCGCCACCTAAGTACGTAAGTAAGTTTTTTTTTTTTATAATTAACGCGCGCACAAGGAACTATTTGTTTCCCTTTTAATGGAGAACACACTGCGCGGGCATTAGGAAGATAGGGAGGGGAGAGATAGGAGGTGTCGATTAACATTGGTTTTGAATGTTTGCAGATCAAAATGGCAAGGGAAAATCTCGCCGGGTAAACTATTCCAAATTCGTGTTGTTCGGCTAAAAACAGAATCCTTATATGTCACGGTACGTCCGAAATTGGGCTTAAGGGTGAACTGATGGGCATTCCTTGCGGGACGAGTATTACGGGAGAAACTTTTAAGGGGAGGAATGCAACTGGCTACTTCGAGTGAACATTTTTTGTAAAAGAAACGATAAAATAGGGAAACACATGAAACATTGCTTCGGTGTCCGGGCAATTGTTTCAGCGGCAGTTCTATTTCCTATCAATCTTAACGCTCGATTTTGTATTCTATTAAGCTGGTGAAGCGATGTTTGCGAAGCACCTGCCCAGTGTTGCGAGTTATACTCGAGTTAAGGGCATATAAACGCTTTATAAATTGTAGCCAGATCAGATGGGGAAAAATACTTCTTACACCGATACAGAAAACCTAAGCACTTAGAAGCATATTTAGCGATCTCAAATATATAGTCGTTCCAACGGAGGTCGTCGTTCACTCACATACGGAGAACTGACAGCTTTTCCGTTTCTTCGATGCAAGTGCCATTCATGGTTATGTTTAGCTTTAACGACAGAAGACAGCATTGAGTTTTCGAAGCACTAAACTCCACATGATTCCTATTACCCCATTTGACAATGCTGTATAAATCGGAGTTTAATGAGCTTGACATACGGTAACAGACAGAAGATCATTTATAAAAATGAGGAAAAGAGTCGGAGACAGAACAGAGCCCTGAGGCACACCAGCATTTATTTTGTGGGAATCAGACTTGAATCCGTCCAATAAAACTTGTATTGAACGGTCCAGAAGATAGCTTCTAATCCAACGAACAATAGTATTATCGATCCCAAAAGCACGCATTTTCGATAAGAGGGTTTCATGCCAAACTCTATCAAATGCCTTGGAGATATCAAGAACAATAATCTTACTTTCACCAAAGCGATGTAAAGATTTGTTCCACTGTTCGGTGAGATATGCCATCAGATCACCAGTGGAACGGTTGCTGCGGAAGCCATACTGACGGTCATGGAGAAGCTTTCGATCTTCGAGATATTCCTTCAGCTGACGGTTAAATCAGTGTTTCCATGACCTTAGAAAGAAGGGATGTCAGTGCTATGGGTCATTAGGAGGAAGGTGAGGATGGGCCACCTTTCTTAGGGAAAGGCTGTGCACAAATGCTGTTTTCCATCTTCTAGGAAAGATTCCAGAAGAGTAGGAGCGATGGAAAAGCTTACGCAGTGGCTTGTTTGTGCTTTTTCCGATTTCCCTCTGTAGGGTTGGCTTTGTAGGATCGGAAACTTACTTCTTTGAGCCTGATAGCTTCTTTACACTCAGAATTAAACCAGGACTTTTCTTTAGGCTTGGTGCTTTTTACTCTGTTAAAGTCTTTACTTACTAAACTTTTTGTCCAAGCACTTTGTTAAATTTTTTCTAATAAGCTTACCGTTTTCGTTACAAATTCTTCAATAAAAAAACATACAAATTCCAATATATAGGCTTTTTTATAGTCTTTATTTTTTTTAAATACGAATTTTATTATAAAAATAAAATACTTTTCTGATTAAAAATTAACTCTCAAAAAATCGTTTATGTCTGTTTATAAACAAAACATATTTTCAAATAAATTTATATTTAGTTTTATTTTCCAAACAAATTTGTTTTTTAAGAATATAATCATATTTTTTTATTTATAAATAAAATAAAATTAAATCAAAACAAAGACAAATAATAGAACGAGAAAAAAACAGGTAGTCAAATTTGTGAACAAAGGTGATAGTGTACATTATGTTCTTAATGTTTTCTTATTTAATAATCAACAATTCATGTATGTATGCGTAGTTTATTTAAAAAAAAAATAAACTTAAGACAACTTATATACAATTATTGTATACATTATATTTGTTATATTTTCTTTTCATATCATTTCTGTTTATATATGTTATTACTTTGAAACTGCATATCGTTATATAATATTAAATGAAAAATACTGTTGAGTTTGTTTAATTATGATTTCATCTATAAGTAACTTATGAATAACAATTATGATTGAATCGTATTTATTGTCACTCCAATAGTTTTTTTCTCTTACAAATTTTATTTAATAAAATATATAATAAAATTAAAAACAATATGTACATTGGCCTATGGAATTGCAACGATGACTAAAATAAAGAAATAGAGAAATTTTATTCTTTGCAGGATTTTTTTGTGCAGCAAGGGGCTTCTTGCACCATGACTTGCCGTTTAATAATGAAACAATTATAAATAATTAAATACTGTAAAATAGAAGCACCTCGATTTCATACAAAGGAATTTACTGATTCGTTTTAATATATTTGTATCAAATATATAAACTGTACAGGGAAATAATTTATATAGTTTTAGTTTCGAAATTGCGAGCAATATTTATATCGGATGCGTGTCCAGCTGTATTTGATCTTGGAGTTTCGGATTCATCTACTCCCAGCTTATGTAGCAAAGCTTATTGCAACAATTAAAACGCTTCGATTTAAGTTTGCAGTTAATTTTGGTTTATTTAAAAAAAAATTATTTATCTCTAATGATTTTTGCTTTTTTCGTCGTTTTAAATATCAATTTAAATAATCTTTTTAAAACTATGTATATATTATATAAATCAAATATAGGAACTAATGCCGTTTTCTTTAAAACATTTTTGGTGTTAAGGAGAACAAGCTGCGATCTAAACTCGCTTGGTTTCAAATATATTTGTACCTCATATCAACTCTGTATTTTTGGGAGTGTATGATCACTGGGGGGAGGGGGGGGGGGGGGTACATAATATAGGTACAAATTGCTAGAAATAATAACAAATTAACAAAAAGAGGAAACCCTTCAATCAACACTTTTTTTAAATGATATTTTTATTTTAAATGTGTGTTTGTCAGGCGCATTGCCTTTTAAGAATGCAACTAGATGCTGCACGACACTAGTTTGAAGAATTAAAAAGGTAGGATAGATTTTTTTTCGGCTGAGTAGATTGAGAATTATGTGACTATTTTCTCACTTAAAACGCACGCACATCTCTAGAAAAATGATTTCCCAACCTGAATATCGAACTGACAATCTCTAGGTTAGGAAGCAACCACCTTATCTACTACACCATTCAAAACCAGATAACCATCAATTCTTTTATTTTTTAAAGAAAGTTTAGAGCCATCAATACTTGAAATTGTTTATTTTAAAGTCAAAACCAAGGAGAAACAGGTTTAAAAAAATAGTGGGCAAATTTTTTTTAAATTTTTAGAATAAAGTTCTATTTCTATTGATAAATAACCTCCTCCTATTGATTCTGAAAACCAGATGTTTTAATGTTTGTTAATATATTTTTTTTATAATTCAAATACCCTTAACTGCAGGAACACAGTGCAAATACGAAACTGCATTACGGAGACGAAGTACGGAGCAGCTGTAAAATTTGCCGTACATAACAGTTTCAATCGGTACACAATGCGCGTACAGTAACTTTGACATTTGAGTTTTAAAATTCTGCTTTAAAAACGAAAATTCTGTTTTTCAAAACTCTGCTTTTTTAAATTTTGTCTACTTTTCAAAATTCTGCTTGTCAAAATCTTGTCTGTTAAGAAAGAAAAAAAATATGCTTATTTAAAAAAAAATTGATTTAGTTTTTTTAATACTCATGCCTAATTATATTTACATTTATTTAATTTTATAATAATAAATAAAATAATATAATAACTGGAGTTATTATAAAAAATGTCACTCACATGGTAAAAACCGAAAAAAATTGATAGTGTACCTGAGCAACGCCGGGAGTATCAGCTATTAAGTATATGGATATGAAACAAAAACCCTACTTTTCTATTAGGTAAATAAACTTTTAAGAAAATAAGAGTTGGTTTTGATTATAAAAAACTCTGCAAATGATAAAGAAAGAAAAGTCTGGAAAATGTTAAAAAGCGAATTTTGATAAGCAACATTTTGAAAAGTAGAATTTCGGCGAGCAGAATTTTGAAAAGGAGAATTTCAAAAAACAAAATTTTAAAAGCACAATTTTGTTAAAAGAATTTTGACCACGGCAGAATTATGACCCAACTTTTTTAAAATGTATGGAATCCCAAAAACAAGTCATAAAAGAGAGAATACACATTTGTGCAACAAATTGAAATATAACTAAGAAGAATCGAATCATCTGGTGTTATTTCAGTTATACCAAAAAAAAAGGTTTGGGAGGACAGAAGATTGTTCTCTCTTTCATAATTGCTCTCTGCTCTCAACCTTTCCGTATGCAGTAACGTAACATTGTGTTCGCAAAATACAGTTCGCGTGTATTTAATCATTACCGTTCCGTATGCGCATTCCAGTTCCGTCGTTATTGTATTCAGCCAGTAATGGTTTTCGGCTACCCTTTTTATTTCCTAGGATACAGCGCGAGAATATGATGATGCTTCGGAAAGGACCAAATGCAAATTGACTGAGGATTTTAGTCATGAACAACCATAATAACTAGTACCTTATGCCTCCTACAATCCACATGGTTTTGATTCGTAGCCCAGATGATGAAATGTCAAAGCATACTGAGCATCTTTCTCTTTGACACCATGTCTGAAATCCCGCGTGATCTGTCAAATACTAATGCATGAAAATCCTAACCTCAAAAAAATCACCCGTTATATATATATATATTTTCTCAGAGCCGTTTATAATAAATTTGACCCAAAAACTATTGACTTTTACTTCAAATACTTCCGGCACATCAACGAATATAAGCTCATATAATTCTTTCGAAAGAGAATAATAATTGTGTGCCTTGTTCTATGTACTTTGTAATTAATTTCATTTCGTCTATTAAAAGATGGCGGAAAATAATTGACAGCGTTTTGCTTCTAGAAATAGATAAATTGTAATACTTCATCTGATCTTTTGTTTTCCATTCATTTCCAAGAAATTATTTTCCCTATTTTTTTTGTATAGCATTATTGGTGACAAAATATATTGCACATAAGAATTGTAGGATCTATAACCTCAAATTTCATTTTATTGATAGAACAGAATGTTTCTGATGTTTCTGGTATTTTGGCAAGGCGGATCAATTCTAATCAAACAGTACTTTTTGTTGAGATTTGAGAGAATTGAGAGAACTGCTCGTTTTTCTTAAATGAAACATTAAACCACAATTAACACAAAAAGTTTTAATATTGGACGCTTACAAAGGTTATCAAATCAAGTGAAATAATCGATATTATTTTGAAATAACTAAAGTCGAAGTGATGCTGTCTCGATTTATAAACAACGCCATTTTGACTGACAAATTTGCCTAAAACATTTTCAAAACGGGTAATTAGAGAACAAGTTAGGTAAAAGTTTTTCAATGAAAATTGTTGTACTTCAAATTAAACGTCTACAAAAGTTGTACTTTGTTGTAAATAAAAATTGAATACCCTAACTAACGATTTCTACGTTATTCGTCAAACTTATTTCATGATCCATTATTATCATTATTTTATAATCGAAAAATGAAACAAGAACGACTGACTCTTCGTCTACAAACTGAAAAATACCCGTTCAGCAACATATGGGCATATGTGTACCGGGTCCTGTACATTTCTTATGGGACTACTAATACGTTTGCATTTATGTGGGCACGAAACGTATGGCTGATTGGCTGCTTCTCAAACGTATTCACATACACAAAATAAAATTTCAGGCTTTGCGAGTGGCAGTTCTTTTTTCTATGTTGATCGTATTAAAATATTGATTCATACTGGGTTTTTCCGTCTGCCAATAAGACAAGTTTAATGGTTAGATTAATCAAAGTTGAAGAACACGAAGTTTCTAGCATTCATGCTAGTTCTAAAAAAAAAACTTATTTTATTTTCTCGTAGAATAAGGATGCCCAATATCTTCACTGAGATCCACTTTGTTTTCATCCAACAACAAGCATTTGGGAGCAACTAAGCAACATTAGAAAAAGTCACGCAATAACTAAGTTCTTAAGTACAATCAATTGCGTATCAAATTGAAGTTAAAAAAAATATACACGCATATAAATATAGGTAAACAAATGGCCTGGCGAGGTTTTGTAATGTCAAAAAACAAATAATTATTTATCCCGCATCAGAAAAGGCCTTTTAATTACAAGTAATTGATAAATTGATGTTGAGTTTCTTCAATGGAATGTTTCAAATATGTAATTAATAATTTCTTTTATGATCTCTATTTTACAGGCCAGTTTTTTGATCAATAAATATTCAGGGGATCAAGATATTTCGACGGCTTCCATGACTAATTAAAAAAAAAATCTTATTTTTCATATTATATAAAATATTTATATAGAATTTCATTGATAGATAAGTAGCAAAACACTATATTGCCGGCATTTTTAGTGTTTAATTTATGTAGCAATGATCTTTGGGAGTGGTTTTTTTTTTAATTAGATTTTCCTCAGTTGTTTTAAGTTGTTGTTTGCGACGATGTATCTCAATAATTATCATGCCACCATGTCAATATCACTTACCAGAGAATCTGTATCTGGTGAGGATAAAATGGAATCAATATTTGATCGATGAGATGGCGATAGTAGATTATGCGCAGATGCTAGTATCGAATCACCAATGCAACTGAGATCAACAGATTGCTGATGTGAGGATGAGAGTAAGGGATCACATCCGTGATGTAAGGAAGATGGTGAGGGATGGCTGTGATGGTGAGAATGTGATATGTCGTTTCCTGGACAATCAGATCCAATACCGTTATTACCATTTTGATTATAATGCTGATGATGGTTATTATTGTTGTTATTGTTAAGGTTATTGTTATTGTTAGTTGTATTGTTGTTTGTTTGCAAACGATTTTGATGATGAAGATGGTTATTTGAATGATACAAATCATCGCCTTGGAGCATACTATTATGAGTTGTATTTAGACAGCTACTGCTATCACTTAGACAGCTGCCATTGCCATTTGCATAGGCACTGCTCCCGTTCGACATTGAACGCTGCAATGTTGGGGAGTGAGGTGATGAGAGAAGATGATGCGATAGCATCGGATCGCTGCCTTGGACAGGATGCTTGTCTTCCATAAGTTCTTCCATTTGACTAATGCTAAGATTTCCCTCAGAGACAACATCGGGGATCTGATAAATAACGATAAATAAGAAGTTAATATATATTTCAGGCTTCAAGAAGTTTAAACATCAATTTTCTGTTTGTATTCTTTAAACCTACCTTATCACCAATATCTGTAATGAGCGGTGTCGCATGGTGACTATGTGATGTTGGACTTGAGCATTTGAGATACGAAGTAGGTGTTGGTGCCGAAACTGATGTTAAGTTGAATTCCGAAAGAGGTAGACCATGCGATTTAGCTTGTAATTCAAGTTCCTAGAAAAATAATGTTATTCAGTGGAAATGATAACTTATATATGTAGGTATAAACAGATGTCGTAAGTTTTTTAATTTTTGATGCCAACCTTGCTATTCAGGAACTGCGATATGCTAATATGAACAAGGTGCAGTTATTTAAAAAAAAAATTGCCTCTTAAAGAAAGAAAAGTGCTTAGAAGATTCAACTTACTGTGGATTACGAAAAAAATTTTCACAGATGTCAACAGCATTGTAAAAAACTTTCAAATAAAAAAACAGTTTCGAATAGCTGCATCTAACAACGAAGAATTCCCTGCTGCGTTGAAAATCTCACTAAAAAAAGAGTTGGTTGACTGTAAAGTCAGTTTACGGACGATAATTTTTCAACTTACACCCACAAACCCTCTAGTTAAATCCACACACACACACACACACACACCAATATCTGCATCTACTTTCTACTTTAACAAAACTCCGCCTATTTTGTATTTCTTTTTTTCTTCTTGTTCTTTTTGTATTTGAGTGGAATTATTTTGGCAATTTGCGCCTGTTCTGCTTCATGTTGGCCTGGTGCTTGCGATCGATTTTGGTTGAAAGAACCACAGTATCGCGGTTAGTATCAGTCATAAGTCTTTTCAGCAGGAGTCTTATCAGCATGAGTAATGTTATTTCGTACGTGTAGCCTGTCATCGTTTTATAAGACGTTATCACGTCAAAAAATCTCTCTAAAAATGGTTCACGATTCTCATCTCCGAGTTTTTAAGCGGTATCCAAATGCCTAATTAGTGGAGGGAGAGTTACATTTTCCCAATCTACGAGGGATGATACGTGATTCATGAAAGTGCTACTATCTACCGTACAATCAAGCTGATGTTGAGCGGGTATTGGATGGCCCTTTGCGACAAAGAATACGGCTTTTTGACAGCAATGCGGGTTTGTTTCGTCTAAATTACAGATGCAATCCAGAATATACAAATCAGAATGGAAAAATATCGAAATTCCTTAAGAATTTGCGCATTGTTTTGGTTGGATTTTGAAAAAGCCTTTGATAGACAATCACGAGATCTGATATGATGCGCGGAGTTGCAGAAATCTACATGCGGATGATTATGGATTTGTACGAGCGCCGGCAGAGATGCAGTAGATAAGATGTTCGCTTCTGACCCGGAGGTCGTCAGTTTGATAATCAGGTTGAGATGCAATTTTTCTAACTCGAAATGAATAAATAAATAAAAAATAAATAAAAAAAAACCTAGTACAAAACCAAGATCTACTGCGCAGAAAAAAATTCGTTCTTGTCTTTCCAATTCTTCTAAAACTTAAGGCTCACACTATGTTAATACATTGTAAGGGTATTAATAACCCTTTAAGTGCGCGCCAATTACAAAAAGAAAAAAAAAAATCAAAGCAAAAATAAGATGACTCACAGGATTTCCCACTCAAAGTTGTTGTCCACCAGAGAAGTGTATTGAGTCCTTTATTAGAGCGTTTGAGTTTCTGCTAGATACCATAACTTTAGGTTATGGGTAGATGGAAAGAAAAGGATAACGCATTTGCGCAAAAAGGACTGAATACCTATGTATGCTGCTCGTTTCCGGATCCACACAGGCCTATTATGGACATTTATTTGCATGGAACGGTTCTACCCAAGTTCGAACAGTATAAATATCTTGAATCTATGAAAAATAGCGAAAAATCTTGTAATGACGAAATCAAGCAATGCGTAAGTGTAAACTGGCTAAGTGCGGGAAAATTACGAAAAAAAACCAGTCGCAATAACTCCTTAATACAAAAAAAAAATGCAGACGTGGAACAATCCAAAACAGGAAGGTCTACTGACGTTTCTGACGACCAAGAGCTTTACCAGCCAGACCAAAATGAGATCAAAGAAGCCATTGCCAGACTAAAAGCGAACAAAGTAGCTGGTCCCGATTGGCTACAAGCTGATTTTTTTAGACACGCTGAAAATGACCTGGTACGGTGCTTACACCAACTTATCTGCAAAATATGGTCGGAGGAAAGTATGCCCGATGATTGGAATCTAAGTACCATCTGCCCGATCCACAAAAAAGAAGATCGACTTCTCTGCACCAACTATAGAGGAATTAGCCTTTTAAACATCGCTTACAGTTTTCTTTCTAGCGCTTTATGTGAACGTCTTAAACTGTTTTCTGACATGTTAATAGGTCCTTACCAAGCCGGCTTTAGACCTGGGAAATCTACGATCGACCAAATTTTCAAATTGCCGCAAATCCTCGAGAAAACCCAAGAATTTAACATCGAGACCCACCATCTGTTCATCGATTTAAAAGCAGCCTATGACAGTGTTAACACGGACGAACTGTACCGAGCCATGTCTAGTTTTGGAATTGCGGCTAAACTGATACGTCTTATTAGGATGACGATGGAAAATGCCGCTGCTCCGTCAAAATTGGCAGAGATACCACTGAGACCTTTGACACTACCAGAGGATCACGACAATGTGACGCACTGTCGTGCAGCTGTTTCAACATTGTGCCTGAAAAGTTAGTATGCAACACCCTAGCCCTTGGATTCGCTGACGACATTGATGTGATAGGAAGAATCAAGCGCACAGGAACCGGTGCTTTCACTTCCATGAAGTCAGCTGCAAGCAGAATGGGGCTGCTTATAAATGAGGACAAAACGAAGTATATGCTTTCATCAACAAAAGTCCAATCCCACCATCGACTTGGTCAGAATGTGACGATTGATAGGTATAACTTCGAGGTAGTCAGTGAATTTATTTACCTGGGCTTTGCTGTGAATACGCGCAACATCAGCGCAGAAATCAAACGTAAAATCACTCTTGCTAATCGCTGTTACTTTGGGCTGAGTAAGCAATTGAGGAATAAAGCCCTATCGAGAAGAACCAAGAAGACGCTATATAAAACACACTTTATCCCGGCCCTGCTGTATGGTGCAGAAGCATGGATCCTTTCCTGTTCGGATTAAGGCACCCTTAGGCTTGGGGTATTCGAGAGAAAAGTACTACACACGATTTATGGTCCTGTTTACGATAAAGTTAAGAACGAGTGGTGAAGAACGAGTTGTACGCACTGTACAGCGACATGAGCCTGGTCAAAAAAATCCGTATCCAGCGGCTAAGATAGCTCAGCCATGTAGAGCGGATGAATATCGACGCTACAGCACGCAAGGTTTTGGACGACGGATCTGAGGGAGTCAGAAGCAAGGAGAGACCTCATCTCCGATCGAGCGACCAGGTAAAAGGAGACCTTCGACTCCGACTGCTTGGTGTGCAGAACTGGAGACAGCAGGCTAGAGAACGAGCCAGCCGGAGGGGCATAACCATCCGGGTCCATGAGCACCATGCGGCAGGAAAGATAAAGAAGAGAAATGCCGAATGCAGGGTCAAATGTCGACAGGCCGAAAGTCTATTAACCTACTCAAGTAGGTCAAAAGTTGACACAAATTTGTTGTGCACTTTTAAAAAAGAAGGTATGGCCATATTTTTGTGGACTTTTGATCCAGATGCGTAGGTATAAGCTCTAATGCTAAACAACTAAATTATATTTTATTTGAAATCTGTCTTGTCGTGACCACAAAATCCCGAGGAAGTTCACATAACCTGTCAATAACTTAATGTTTTTATTTTTTTTTTCCAAATCAAATATTTTAATCTCACCTTTATTCTATTAATTAAACGTCGATTTTGAACTTCCATTTGCCTTTGACGGTATTCGTTTTGCTTTAGACGGTTAACTTCATGTTTCAAGCATTTGATATAATCTACCGATGATTTAAGTATCGTGCCTTTATTTGGTCGTATATCACGCACAACCTCATAATACGGATCATTTGTTTTAGGCAAGAGTGTTCCAAGCTCCTTTATTCGATCGTTAATGTTGAAACGCCGCCGTCGCTCGACTTTAAGGAAAAGAATTTCAAATAGTATCTTTTTGTAAAGATTTATTTTGATAAGGAAGAGATGTATTTAAAATAACAACATACAAGAAAAAAAAATTGCTCAAAACTTACTCATGTTGTGATTGTCCTTCTTTTGGCGATCTTTGGCCAGCGCATGCATCTCGGCATCTGTCAACGACTGTGGCTCTTGTTTAATTGATAAGTCAGACGAATAATTGCTATCGAATTTAAATGAATCATGTAAGGCACTCGAGTCGTATTGTAAAATATCGTCTAAGAATATGTCATCCGCCTTAAAAATACAGAAAAATTATAAATTATTAAAATTTTTATTTTAAAAATATATATATAAAAAAAATTACTCCCAGATAAAAAAAGCGTTTTTTTCTAATAAAGTGGCAACACTGTTTTAATGTTCCTAACTTCTCATTTGTTGACAAAAAATATTGATCTCTGCCAACATTTAAGACCTAAATTAAGGTAAATAATTAAGCTAAATCTTAAATAGGTACTATAATCGTGATGTTGCGATTACTCAAACAATTTGGAACACAAGCCAAAACTATTGAGTGTGAGTCTTAAATTTCCATGGCAGAGTAAATATTGGGTAAGCATATTTGGATAATATGTTTGCAATTGGTCCGCGTTCCCAAATTGGAAAAAAAATGAGAGCTGTCGATTTGGATAATTTGAAATAATAAATAACCAATTTAATTTTATTATTGAAGCATGCTTTAAAATATTTTGTTTAAATTTTTATTTTCAATTTCTGGAAATTATACATGAACGATGTGTATATGTATGAGAAGAAATTTTGTCAGCTATGTACACAGGTGTTAGAAACCACCATAAATATTGTGTATATGTATAATGGATTTAAAGTTCTGAGATTAAATCTTTTCGGAAAACAATTGGACTTTAATTTCAGTCTTATAATATCTGGACAAATAATATAACAAAATATAAACCAGTGACCCACAGAATTCAACCGACTTATTGGAAAATACCTAAATCTAAGTACGTATAACAAACTGCTTATCTGCAAGCAAGTGCTTACACCGATATGGTCGTACAGAATACCTTATATGTTAGGGTTGTACCAAACACAGCATTAATATCAATATATAGCACTCAGAGTAAGCGTTTATGTTTAATGGTATACTAGCATCTACCCACGACTTCGTCTGTAAGAACTTCAGTTCAAATTATTTGTATTATTAAAATTGAAGCTCGCCAAACAAAATTACCCAGATTTCTCCCGCGGAAACGGTGCGTTTTGTCACAAATTCATGCAGAGTTGTTAAGGCATGGCAGAATATAAAACAAATCTTCAGAAATGAGGTAAATATCTATTTCATATCTAAGCCTCCCTCACCCTGCTTTATTCCTGGACGAAATTTTACATATGCCATATTTCTATATCTCAATGTCCCTATGTCTCTATATCTCTATATCCTTATGTATCTATATCTTTATATGTCTACATCTTTATATCTCTATACCTCTACATCTCTACATTTCTATATCTATATTTATATCTGTATTTCTGTATCTCTATATCTCTATATCACTATATGTCTATATCTCTATATCTATATCTATATATATATATATATCTCTGTGTCATTATATCTGTATATCTCTATCTCTTTATATCTATATCTCCACATCTATGTCTATACCTCTATATATCTAATTCTCTATTCTATATTTCTTTATCTCTATATCTCTTTCTCTATATCTCTGAATTCTTATATATACCTAAATCTTTATTTCTATATCTCTATATCTGTATATATTTGTATCTCTATATCTTTATATATATCTCTATATCCTAATGTCATTGTATCTATATCTATATCTTATTTCTATATCTATATTTCAGTATCTCCATATCTCTGTATCCTTATATGTACCTAAATCTCTATATCTCCAAATCTCTATATCTCTATACCTCTATACCTCTCTACCTCTATTTCTCTACCCAACTAACAAATTAGCTTGTGCAATTTTTTGAATTTGGCAAGCAATAGCTTGCATAGAACTTGTATAAGACAAGCTTTTGCAAGCCACACATTTCAAACTTTGACAATTAAAAAATAGCTGTTATAAGCTATAACTTATAACCCTTAAAAGGGAGTTTGGCGAGCTCTATACATATATATATGTACATATACATATATATATGTGTACATATACATATATATATATATCTCTTTATGTGGCTATGAGCGGGATTCAAACCCAGGCTCTTCACTTAGCAGTCCGACACAGTAACCACTACAAAGCGGTTACAACTCCGAAACATATTCAATGTGCGCTTGCAAAGCAAAATATTGAAAAGAATTCTTTTTAAAACAAATTATATTTCTTAAAGAATTGGAGGAGAAATTCCGTTCCAATCGGTTACCATGATAAGGCCCGGTATAGTGAATCGTGTATTTTTTTCCGTCAACAAAACTTTACAAATTCGTGCAGTTCTTAAGGCATGTACATAACCATATCAAACAACCTTCTAGAAATGCATTTAAGCCTCTCCCACAGGAACCGTGCATTTTTTCTGGATACAATATATCCTATGTCTGAATTGAGCACAATATCCATTTATCTACCGAATTTCATCCAAATCCGTTAAGCCATTGAGGCGTGATTAGGGAACAAATATCCAAACATACAAACATTCACATTTAAAATAGAAGTAGGATGTATACGGAACAGCGATTGACATAGAAATTCGTGTACAGAAACTGTCAAAGAAAACAAAAAAATTACTATCAAGTTTAAACCACGTTTACAAGGTCATTTCAATAGAAGCATTCGACTCGACATGCCCTCAGAGATCAAAACCTTGTACACCATCTCTAGGGAAAGAGACTATTGATTGATATGCGTAATTATGTTTATACGAATAACAAACGAACCCCACAGGTGGCGCTGTATGGCGAAGCAAAAATAAAAAGCAGAGTTGTGGTCTCGGTCCAGATAAAAACAATCGTCGGTAAAAAAAAAATAAAAAACTCCGAAAAAGTAAATGTGTTTTTTAACAAGAAAAACACCTAATCTATATTATCTATAACGATAAAAAACAATATTCCGAAGAAAAACAATATTTCTGCTGAAAACTTTCTTCTTGTTGATTCTCAAAAGAAAAGGTCGTCTACATTAATCTTTGCATTTTGCAAAAACAAAATGTAGTCAGTTTCCTAAGTCTTGTCGTTTTCTGTAGAAATAAAAAAAATAACTATCCACAACAAATATTTTAAGTACTTTAGCCTGGTTGTCACAACCTTAACTTTCACTATAAATTGTATGTTCACCTTTTATCAAATTCATGTCATGTCAGTAGAAATTCATTGGAATATACCATGCAGCTTACGTCTTATGCAAAAAAAAAAAAAAACTAAATTAGGTTGACTTGATATATCTTCCAAAATTGTTTGACATTCAATGCATGGAATAAGATTTAATTTCCGATTTCTTTAAAGGTTGGTCATAAGACCAGTTTAAAAAGCTAATCTTTCTGCAATAAGCCATCATTACCTTTTAACTCAGAGTCAAACATATCTTATTTTAACTTGCGGTATAGGTATTATAAGGTCATGTTTATATTCCATAATATGGACAAACATTTTAAATAACAGAAAACAATTTCGGTGCGTGTTTGTTCGTCAAAAATTACATTGAATTGTTCTGAATTTTAATTTTTAAAAACATGCAATACCATCATCTACCATATCAAAAGAGACCGTCTAATAATGTGATGTGCACCCACTAACGGGCAAGCATATGCGACTCATTTGTTGCCATTATTTCAATTAAAAAGAAACATTCATTCATAGTTTAAGACCCTTATGACGACTGAAAAACCTTAAGAATATTTTTAGGCTCGAGAAATTACAAAATTAACTGGTTTCTCGCTGGAGGCAATAACACAAGAGTGTTATTTTTAAACAACTATCGCAAGTATTGAGTACACGCCATTGGTTTTTTTTTTAATAAATACAAACAGCATCCAATATATATTATAACCTTGCGATCTTGGTTGATGTAATCCAACATAACCAACAAACAATTCTTGGTGGTACAAATCAATTGAAGTTATTTTTCATATATTTATATAAATTTAATTTTAACGACTTTAACTTTGCTTTGTTTATTCAACTAAACTTTGTTTTACTCTAATCTACCACTTATAGAAGTGCTGAGCCATTAAGAAGTAGTAGTTTTCTAAAAAATCTGTGGGAACAAGCGGGGAGATAGGAGGTGTCGATTAGCATTGGTTTTGAATGTTAGCAGATCAAAATGGCAAGGAAAAATCTCGCCGGGTAAACTATTCCAAATTCGTGTTGTTCGGCTAAAAAAAGAATCCCTATATTTAAAGGTATGCCCGAAATTGGGCTAAAAGACATGAAACATTGCATCGGTGTTCGAGAGGGGCAATTGTTTCAGCGGCAGTTCTATTTCCTATCAATTTTAACGCTCGATTTTGTATTCTATCAAGCGGGTGAAGCGATGTTTACGAAGCACCTGCCCAGAGTTGCGAGTTATACTCGAGTTAGGGGCATATAAACGCTTTATAAATTGTAGCCAGATCAGAAGGGGAAAAATACTTAATTTTTTTATTTAAATAAATAAATTTATTGGCGCGACAGCTCCTTAAGGAGCCAAGGCCTAGTGACTTATACTCTCAACTATTCCTGTGTGTGTGTTGTTACTCTGCAAGAAT
The DNA here is from genome assembly GCA_963971375.1 of Platycheirus rosarum. Taxonomy (NCBI): domain Eukaryota; kingdom Metazoa; phylum Arthropoda; class Insecta; order Diptera; family Syrphidae; genus Platycheirus; species Platycheirus rosarum. The sequence goes on from OZ020511.1 coordinate 3,550,037, forward strand.
GGAAGGGACCTACAGTTTACCGCCAAATCCGAAAGGCTACAGATGCACTTTTTCTTGCGAGGTTTTGTCAGTTCCTCGCAAGAGGCAGTACCCCAGAAAAAAGGTGGCTATGAGCTGGATTTGAACCCAGGTTCTTTCGCTTAGCAGTCCGACACACTAACCACTAAGCCACGGGGCACTACTTATTTTTTTTTATTTTTTTATTTATATTTAATAAAAAACGGAGGTCGTTTGACACACAAACGGAGAACTGAGAGCTTTTCGGTTCTTTGATGCAAGTGCCATTCATAGACAATGGCATTGGGGGTATGTTTAGCTTTAACGACAGAAGACAGCACTGAGTTTTCGAAGCATTAAACTCCGCACGATTCTTATTACCCCATTTGACAATGCTGTATAAATCGGAGTTTAATGAGCTTGACATACGGCACCGTTGCAATTGTACGTCCGAATGCGAAGGACGTGAATTATCGAACGAATATGAAAAGCTGAGGGTAGAGTCGTCAGCAAAACAGTTAATTGGATTAGAAGAAACAGACAGAAGATCATTTATAAAAAAATGAGGAAGAGAGTCGGTGACAGAATTGAGCCCTGGGGTGCACCAGCATTTATTTTGTGGGAATCAGACTTGAAACAATCCAATACAACATGTATTTAACGGTCAAGAAGATAGATTCTAATCCAACGAATAAGAGTATCATCGATCCATTTCGGACGTACCGTGAAATATAGGGATTCTTTTTTTAGCCGAACAACACGAATTTGGAATAGTTTACCCGGCGAGATTTCCCTTTGCCAATGTTAATCGACACCTCTATTTCTTCCCCTCCCCCCTTATCATCCTAATGCCCACACAGTGTGCTCTACATTAAAAGGGAAACAAATAATCCTTCGTGCGCCCGTTTATTATAAAAAAAGCAAGAAACAGTTAGAATTTGCATTCAGGCGACGTTTTTCTCGAAACGAAATACACAAAGTATTTTGAAAATTTGCTACTTCTACTACTATAGTGTCCACTACTGTATGTCCATATTAGTAAATATATAAACTAACAAACAATAAGAATGCCTTGAGTATATGCCTTGCTTAGCCTTTATACAGCATATAAATTATGTGAACGATTTATTTTAACATTGCATTTACATTGAGATTTTTAAAAGCGGTCAACATTTTATTGATCTCTAATTTATTAACCGACGACCATGATTCATCAAAATCAAATGGTTCTCTGCTGTTGTGCGAAAGCCAGCCTTTTGACAAGTTTATAGATACTTTTTTTTTTTTTTTTTTTTTACTGTGCGCAATGGTTTGTGTTGATGGTTTTTTTTTATTTAAATATATTTACAACATTTTTTCGTGGTGTGTTTGAGAAATTGAGACAGCAAAATTGTTCTGACGAGAGATATGGAACGCAAGGAGGATTGGCTGAAAAATAAAGACCGATAAATACTCTTGAAAGCATAGTTGCTGCTGTATGTTAAATGGAACTAAAAAAAAAAAAACTGGTGGTTTAGCCTTTAAAGTTCACATCTCACAACCAAAAGTACATATTGTATGCGAGTTGTAATTTATATGAAGAAAACGTTAAATCAGTTGAAATTATGTCAAGAAGCAAGTTCTCTGCGATGCGAATAAAATATTTAGACTTTAGTCTCAATTTGAAAAATTTTGCTTTTCAAGTTTAAGTTTATCACTGGTTTCATTTTAATCTTAAGAGAGGTAGGTATCATGAAAGCCTTGCGTTTCGTTACTGTATAATTTATCCAAAGGCACTTACGCGTTATTTTTTTGGTATTCTGAAGATATTCAGTGTTGAAAGAAAAAAAAAACTTTCAGTCGATTTCACTTTTGGTTTTCGATACAAAATGTGCCATTCATGAAGAGGCTAGGCATTCCCATTTTCAAATGTATAATAATGAAGAAGTGGTGAATAAAATAAATATAAATATAAAAATAAATTATTTTTATTTTCGAAATAACAGTATAACTTTGCAAGTTGGAAGAAAAAGGTCAAGCATTGTTTCAAAGATAACTGTTAAAAATTGCATCTTAATGAAAGCTCTCATTATTTAAAGCTGCACGTTTCGCCGTTATGCCTTATCTGGCTTTAGTACGTTGTTTTTCTTTTTAACGTTTAAAGGTACTAAAAGGCAAGTGCAAAAAAATTCTAACAATCAGACATGTATTAACGATAATAGAGAAACATATTTAAGGTACTGGCAAAATTCTGTCTGTCTGTCCGTCTGTACGGATGTATAATTTTTTTCGTTTATACTGATCCCGCGCACAAGGACTATTTGTGTCCCTTTTAATGTAGAGCACACTACGCGGCCATTAGGATGATAGGGGGGGGGGGGGGAGGGGCGGTGAGATAGGAGGTGTCGATTAACATTGGTTTTGAATGCTTGCAGATCAAAATGGCAAGGGGAAATCTCGCCGGGTAAACTATTCCAAATTCGTGTTGTTCGGCTAAAAAAAGAATCCCTATATTTAACTGTACGTCCGAAATTGGGCTAAAGGGTGCATTTCTGTGAGACGAGTATTACGGCAGAAACTTTTAAAGGGAGGAATGCAGCTGGCAACAACACACACCTAGGAATGGTTGAGAGTAAAAGTCACTAAGCCTTGGCTCTTTAAGGAGCTGTCGCGCCAGTAAATGTATGTATGTACTTCGATTGAACATGTTTTGTAAAAGAAACGATAAAATAAGGAAAGACTTGACACATTGCGTCGGTGTTCGAGAGCGGCTGTTCTATTTCCTATCAATCTTAACGCTCGATTTTGTATTCTATCAAGCGGGTGAAGCGATGTTTACGAAGCACCTGCCCAGAGTTGCGAGTTATACTCGAGTTAAAGGCATATAAACGCCTTATAAATTGTAGCCAGATCAGAAGGGGAAAAATACTTCTTACAAAGAAACAGAAAACCTAAGCACTTAGAAGCATATTTAGCGATATCAAATATATGGTCGTTCGAACGGAGGTCGTCGTTGACTCACATACCGATAACTGAGAGCTTTTCGGTTTCTTCGATGCAAGTGCCATTCATGGACATTGGCATTGGGGGTATGTATTAGCTTCTAATTCAACGAACAAGAGTATCATCGATCCAAAAAGCACGCATTTTCGAAAACAGAGCTTCATTGCAAACTCTATCAAATGCCTTGGAGATATCAAGAGCAATAATCTTATTTTAACCCAAGCGATGTAAAGATTCGTTCCACTGTTCGGTGAGATATGCCATCAGATCACCAGTGGAACGGTTGCTGCGGAAGCCATATTGACGGTCATGGAGAAGCTTTCGATCTTCGAAATATCCATAACCTAAGAAAGAAGGTATGTTAGTGCTATGGGTCGGTAGGAGAAGGGGAAGGATGGGACACCTTCCTTAGGGACAGGCTGGACAAATGCTGTTTTCTATCTTCTAGGAAAGATTCCAGAAGAGTGGAAGAACACCTATTCAGAAGAATTTGTGTATATCGAGATCTTTGAGAACGAGTGCGGAAAAAAATCTGTCCCATGAGGCAACGTTGCTATGAGGCAGCGTGGAGCATCTACACCATCAACCTCCTTGATTAAAATATTTAGTATAAAGATGTGTGCCTATTGCTATTCTCTATCTTCCTTTCAGCATATTCAGTAAATGGAAAGGAGTCACCACTGTCTCAAAATATCAACTATTTGCCAGAGTATATATTGCGCTCTCCTGATTTTTCGCCGATACCTTCAACCTTTAAATGTGTAAAATATTTTTTTTTAAATCTAATTCGGTGATAAAATCTGATTTGTTCATTTTTAGGTGCTTCATCGTTTTCCTCTATGGCCAATTTTTTCGCAGTTTCTTGTCTCAAAACGCAACTCCGAAACGAAAAGTTACTCGCCGTTTAAAGCAGTCTCAATATGGAGAAAATTTTAACTAAGGATGAAGTTCCAAGGGTGGGAAGAGAAATCCAAGTTTGTTTAAGTACGTTTGCCGAGTAGAACAACTTGATGTAAAGGACAACGAAATAAAAGTTCAAGGATTATCTGCGGTAAACATATCCAAAACTGTTTTCAAAATTGTTAAAAAAGATAATTGTCATTATTTCATATCCCCACTAAAAGATTTCCGTCAAGTTGTTTTGTAAGAACATATTAAAATCTTAAGTAAAAAAATAAAAAAAAAATAAAATTGTTTACAACAACCCACATTGACCGTAACATATTTATACAACGTAAGCTTTTTAAAGAAGAAGTCTGGGTGCGATACATTTTTCTATCCTGAAAAAGAAGGCAAGTGGTCCCCTAAGCTAAGCTGCCACCACCAAGCAACGCTCCTGGAACATCGAGGACAGCTGCAATGATGACATTTGCGCTCGATTTTTTTTATTTCAATTGGGTTAGAATTCACTAAGTTTCATATATTTTTTTGTTTCTTTTTTTAATATGTTGTTTTAACTAATTTAATTTAAATTTTAATTTATTATTTGTTAATGATTTCTAAGTTTAAGTAAAATAACTTATTTTATTATGAAAACAAGCTTATCTAATCTTTTACAATAACTACTAGTTCAAAGCTACCCCGCATCGGGAGTACCGTTGAACATGAAGAACCACTTTGTTTAAAAAATAAAAATTACTATACTACTATATGGTTTTCAATTTGGCAATACTTTTTTCAGAGTTGGTCTTTTTGACAGCTGTCACTTGTGATGTATGCTCAATTTGGTTTGCCATTTCATAATGAATAGACTAACTTCGACATAATCGCCAAGCAGAGTCGTTAATTCGAGCAACCATGGATGGGTTTCGCACCACGTTTACTCTAGTTGATAATTCGCATCCTCAGAGATGCCGTACAGTGCGCACCGAAGACGCTATTGAGGCTGTGGAGCAGAGTATCGAAGAAGACCCGAATGAGTCCATCCGCCATTGCGCGCAACAATTGGTTTGCAGGCTTACACAATTTAACTCGTGCAAGAATTGAAGCCGAACGACCATCAAGCCCGTCGAACGTTCGGTGAATGGGCCCAAAACGAGATGGCCACCGATCTTGATTTTCACAAGAAAATTTTGTTCAGCAATGAAGCTCACTTTTGGTTGAATGGGTACGTTAATAAGCAAAATTTTTGTATTTGGAGTGATCATAATCAACACGCCATTATTGAGATGCCGCCGTAAGATCCTCAAAAAGTACTGTTTGGTGCGCTCTATGGGCAGAGGGAATCATTGGTCCATATTTCTTCAAAAATGAAGCCGGCCATAATGTTACAGTCAATGAGGAACGCTATAGAGCCATGATTAATGACTTGTTCGTGTCTGAATTGGAGGATATTGATGTGGATGAACTTTGGTTCCAACAAGACGGTGCTACATGCCATACAGCCAACGAAACAATCAATTTATTGAAGGAAACTTTTTGTGAGCGGATTATCTCGTGTCGTGGGCCTGTGGCGTGGCCACCAAGATCGTGCGATTTAACACCGATAGACTATTTTTTGTGTGGTTAGGTGAAGTCGCTTGACTACGCAGATAAGCTCAAGGCGATTGACGCTTGACACTTAGAGGTTTTCTTGAAATTGAGGGCTTGAAATAACGGTAGGTCATGTTAGCGTTAACAAAACTCGTATATTGGAAATCTGAGTAAAAATAGATTTGTACGACATTTATTCTATCAAAAATTTGGCTTTCGTCTCAGAAGCTCACTTGGACTCATCAGTTGACTGTGATTCAATTCACATTTCTTCAAAACGGCAACGACTCCGTTGGTGAGTTTATTTTTGCAGCTGAAGTCTATCATTTGTTTAAAAAATTGTTTTCAAAATTACTACACAAAGAAGGTATCTTTTTAAATAAAAGTTTGTATTTTGAGTTTTAAATCTTTTTTATGATTGGATTTCTACAAGATTCTATATTTTAAGACCTTAATTGTTCAAATTACAAATTTCTGCTATTTAAACTTGTTTTAAGCGTACATTATTAGGAACAAAATTTATGACTAGGGTTGAGAAAATTAATGATCAAACAAAGATACTGTTTCAAGGACATAAGATAAGAATTTCAAAACACCTTACTATAAGTTTCCTCTGCGCCGTTCGGTAGCTTAAAATATACATGTGCTCCAAATGTCATAAACCATCGGCTTGACATACATTTGATCAAAGACCTTCATATAAAAATATAAATTCCTTAACCTGCCATCAATAAAAAAAAAAAAAAACACATAAAAGCAGTAAAATAAAGATTTCAAAATATAAAATACATATGTGTTGTTTATATATTAATAATGGATGATTTTCGATGACGGGCGGCAAAACGCCAATTGTTTAAGGCTTTATACCCATGTTTGAGGAAATAAAGATACTTTTTTCAGAATTGATTGAGGCCTCGAAAAATTATAATTAATTACTTATCGTATAGTGTTCCTTGTATAAAAATTGTATGAATGGTGTTATCTTTAGACACTTCCAATTAATATTCAGTTTATCCATTCATAAAGCATTCTTTTTGATGAAAGAAGACCGCATGGTCTTAAGAATATAATTTCTCAAAATTTTGTACACAGATGCATATATATTAAATTAGGTCTGGTAACTCCGCCTGTATATGCATCAAACAATACTCCAAATTTGATATTTAACAAATGTTTGGGAATCACGAGTTTTGTATATATAAATTTCTTTTAAAATTATTGTAACTATTACTGATCACACTTATGTTTCTTAAGATACTCGTAATCAAATGTCTAATTGAAGCAGCCCTTGGCCCTGCAAAAATGTGGATGAAAACACTTTAATAAATACGCAGTCAATGTTAACCATCTGGAGAGACTTCTTTCAAATTCCAATATGCCGCCAATATCCATGTACCTGTCAATTTTGTTGACAATCAAGAGTTTCATCAGCCCAACGAAAATGAGATCAAAACAACCATTGGCAGACAAAAAAAAAAAAAAAAAAAAGATTACAACACTCAGGTGAGTTCATCAGGTACTATCTTTAATAAATAAATACCATTGATACGACATTGTTGTAATATGTAGACCATAGCGAGCAATAACCTTTGTTTTCATTTCCATGCATTCAGCAGCAAGCAGAATATGACTGATCGTAAACGACGACAAGACGAAGTATATGCTTTCATCAACCAATCCAAACCCACCACCGACTTGGGCAGAACTTGATAATTTATATAGGTACTAGCTTCTACCCGTGATTTCGTCTGCGTGCACTTAAGATTAAGCATTTTGGTCAAATTTGGATTTTCTTCAAATTCTAATATATATTTTTTATTAAAATAGTGGATACCGTTTTTCTATATATACATTTCTCCATGTTTTTATATCTCTATATAATTACATCTCCATATCTCCGTATTCTTATATATCTCTATATCTCTATGTCTCTATATCGATATATCTCTGTATCTCTTTATCTCTGTGTCTCTATATCTCTGTACCTCTATAACTCTCTATCTCTATATCTCTGTGTCTCTAAATCTCTATATCTATGTATCTCTATACCTCTGTATCTCTATATCTCTACATCTCTATATTTCTGCTTTTCAATATCTCTACATCTCTATATCTCTGTATCTTTATATCTCTACATCTCTATATCTCTATATGTTTACAACTCTATTTCCCTATATCTCTTTATCTTTTAATAGTATAGTGAATCCTGTAACTCTTTCGTCAACCAAATCTCCAGAAATGCAGTATTTCACATTTAAGCCTCTCCCACAGGAACCAAGTATTGTTCTTATATAAAAAGAAGCCTATGTTTCAATCCAGCACATTATCCATCTAGCTTAGAAAAAATCATCTAAATCCGTTGAGTAATTGAGGCGTGATTGGGGAACAAACATTCAAACATATAAACATTCGCATTTATTATATAATAAAGAAAAGAATAATACTTTACTAAAACAGTGATTCCGAATTGTAAAGTGCAAGCAATAATCTTCGACTAAAATAGCAAAAACCCGTTAAAATCGAGAAAAACCGTAACGAAAACAAAAAGTATGTAGATGTAGATGTGCTAACTGTTTTTTCTTTCTTCTGTTTTATTTGTCTCTCTGTCTTATCGCCTTGTGTTGTAAGAGTGATGGTGATGGCCTCAGTTGCCCCAGTTGATACTTCAACTGCAAATGTAATGTAATACTATTTTTCTGTTACACTTCAATTGTCCGCCATATATTCAAACTAAAATTTGTATTATTTAAATCAAAACTCGTTATATAAAATATTTCGATTTCTCCCGCAGGAGACTATGTCGAAATAAAGTGAATCCTGCAACCTTCCATCTACCCAACTTCACAAATTCATGCATTCCTTTGGATACGAAAGCATAACAAACAAACTTTCAGCCATACATCATTTCACATATAAGCTTCTCCCACAGGAACCGAGCATTTTTTCGGGAAAAAAAGTAGCCTATGTCTCAATCCAGTACATTATCCATCTACTTATCAAATTTCATCTAAATCCGTTAAGCCGTTGAGGCGTGATTAGAGAACAAACATCCAAACATCTAAAAATATTCACGTTTATAATAAAAGTAGGATAACTTCGAGGTAGTCAGTGCTGTAAGCATAGCCAAAAAATCCCAATTCATTGGTTAAGGTTGAATATCTACATGCAGCTTACAAAGTCTACGTTGTCATACCCGAGGGATTCAGTAGTCAAGGTGGACCACATAATCGGTGGAAGAAATTGGATGCGATAGGCTAGAGGTCGAACCGGCTGATGGGGCATAATAAGTTAGGCCAAGTAGTACCATCAAAAGTAAAGTAAATAATTGAACATTAATTTTTTATTTACGTAAAAGAATTATAAACATTTCCTACTTCACTTACATATTTTTAAGCACGAATCCCATGAATAGTAGGAATATACATTAAAACTGAAGCAATCCGATTAACGGCCATTTCACCTAGAATTTGAAGTTTATTTATGGAGGGTTCATGTATTTACTAAACAATTACCGTAATTACTTAACGTTAAGAGTTAACTTAAATAACAAATAAATTAAGTTAAATATAGTGATATAATGGCATACTTTTGTCGCCGCTGCTGCAGCAGTACAAAAATAAAACGTTTTTTATAAGTAAACGTCTACTCCCAAACCTTCCTAACCACTATTAACATCATAAATTTTTGTTGGCGACACGATTTGTATATGTATATTCAAACAAACCAAAAAAAAAAAAAAGAAAAGAAAAAGAATCGGGCATTTGTATAAAATCTCACCTAAATTATCTAGGTGAGACCAGGAAAATATTTATTTAGCCTGTGGTTTTCGCTACCAAGTCTGTTTTTCTTTTATTATTTGCTTTTCATAAATATTTCGCTTCTTCTTTTCTTGATAATTTGCTTTTCAAAAATAAGTATCTTCCTAAATAAAACAATCAAGATTGCCTGAAGCGCTCTCTCTTATCACTTTTTTTTTGTATAAACAATTTTTTTTTTGTATTTATTTTATTTCGACAACGTTAAACCAGAAATGCTTGTAAGTTGCAAAATAAAAATAAAATATGAACAAAAAATTGTTAAATTTAAAATTCAACATTTCTATTTTCTATTGTGACTGGCTTACCCAACCCAGCGTTGCTCAGGTATACCATACATTTTCTAAAAAACGAACCAGGCGTGGCGCACACTGCTTGTGAAACGACCCCAGATGCACTAATGGGTGATTAAAATAGCATAAGTTACACCTTAGCTCATCAGCTCCAGCGCCAATAAGGGGTATTTTAAAATAGCCTTTCTTAATTCTTACAATATCAGCTTTCTGGCTGTGAAAATCCAGTGAAAATCGGTCCATAAATAGGAATTTAAAAAAAAAACCCCAGCGCCACCTAGTGGGTAATTTAAATAGCCTAAGCTACTCCCTAGAACATCAGAGCAATCTGATTGATTAGAATACAAACAATTTAATTCGCAGTCTCACTACTCTGTACCTAATCGTGAAGAATTTTGATCCAAACAGCACAACGTGATTTACTATTATGTACACTCATATACAGGGTGTCCCGTAAGTTAACGGGCAAAGAAGAGGTTAATAAGAAACAAAATACATCTTCCTTGGTTAAGCTTTAAGGGCAATATTTAGGAAAACGATGAAATCGATTCACTGGGCCACTGAAACCAACCAACTGCATTGCTGTCAACATGACGTATTAATATACGTATATTGAACTAGTTTTTTTTTTCCAGATATCTCGGTGGATTATTGTATATCTCATATATACGTATATTAAACATCAAAGATTCCATGTATTAGATGAAAGTGATACGAATTCCAACAACGAGATTGGCCGAACGGTTAGCGATCCAGACTATTGGTGCCATCGGGACCCGGGTTCGATTCCGACATTGAGATATGTACTTTTATTTAATATAAATATAAAAAAAATATACAAAAATAATAATTCAAAGTCAATTATAGAATGTAGAAAACACAAGAAAATGTAAAATAAAAAAAAAATATAAACCAAACAAAAAATTTATGATTTTTTTTTTATATTTGAAAGAAATTTCTCATCGCAACAAAGTAAAAATAAAAGAATTTCTGAAATTTAAGTCAATTGCTTCTTAAAAATTAAAAAGACAGTATTATAAAGCATGTACGGTTGTATCTCACGGGCTATGGCGATTTCATCTGGATACGTCAAGAGAGTACGTAAGATTTAATGATATATAACTGACTTTGTTTTAAAAGGAAATCATTAAGTGGGAGATATTGAAATGTTGCCATATCACCTGACTTTACCCTAGCAAATTCCAACAAACCAAGCACAACTGTCATTTCATCATCCATAAACTTTTATGGCACATACCTGATTCTACGAACAAACCCCGTTGTCTGAAGTAATCGAGATGTCAATTTTGACATAAGACAAAAGGCCATGATACATAGAAATACAAGGTATACTCACTAGACGCATACAAATCGCCATCTTTATATTTTATGACGTCACATTCTTCTTATATTATTATTTTATTTGTTAAGTGAAGATTATTTTTTAAAACTGAAGGCTTAAACGATTTTTTTTATAATTATAAGAACAATAAACATAAAAAACAAAAAACAAAATCGGCAAATTAATACATTTATTTACACTCTCGAAGAACAAAAATCAGAAGAATGTGACGTCACAGCCAAAGTGAGCATACCTTGTATTTCTGTGTACCATGACAACAGGCGGTTGCCTATGCGTTTTTTTGGGGAATCCAACTTCACAGCCCATAACTTTCCCAAAAAAAAAAAAAAACACGGCTTTTATCGTTCAGCATAATACCCTGAACATTATAATCCGATTCCAAGGTCATCGGGGATGTGTACAATCTATACACATAAATAATAAATTTCACGACTGGATCGCACGTACTTGTTCATATGTCCGGTCACATCGTCGAATAAAATGTATACAAATGCATTTTTTTAATTATCTTAATAGTTTTCTCGGAAAAACTAAGTATGCAATAAAATTTTAAACTTAATGTTTATCGAGGAAAAAAAATATTGAAAATCGTTCGACCACTTTTTTTTTTTTAAAAAGTCGTTTTTTTTTTGAAAAACTTCGAAAAAATATTTAAAATTTTTTTAGTACATATGTCATTATAAGAAAATTTTCATCTGGGAAAATTATTTAAAAAAAAATCAATCAACCCGTTTTGAAAATATTTCGAAAAGCAATTTTTATTTTAGAAAATTTAAAAAAATCGAAAAAAGTCTTGAAGATTTTGAAATGCAATATTAATTGAATTATAAATGACTTTCTGTTTGCAAAATTTTATTGAAATCGGGATAATGGTTTATGACAAAAACCACATTTGAAAAAAAAATGTTCTATGAGAATTATCGTTATATTGCTGTAATAAAAAAGCACGTTGAAAGTTTTATCAAAATTGTTAGAGCCGTTTTCGGGAAAATCAAACTTTATGTTAAAAAATTGTATGACAGGTAACGTTATTTTTCGACCTAGAGCAAAAACGAAAAATATCAAGTTTGAAGCAAATCGGCTCATCCGTTTAGGCTGTAGAAGTGCGAACAGACAGACAGACAGACAGATGGACGGAATTTCCGGACCCACTTTTTTCGACGTCTCTATCATCGTAATGTCGTGTTTGATTGTTAGAGTTTTTTTTTTGCGCGAATCCATAACTTGCATTATTGCATTATAGTACCTATAATCGCAAGTAAATAGCGTGCGGCATTGGAGCAGTAGATAAGATGTTTGCTTCTGACACGGAGGTCGTCAGTTCGATACTCAGGTTGAGAAGACATTTTTCTAACTCCTAGTGTAAGCTAGAGCCGTCCTTGAGTTTTAAGTGAGAAAATAGTCACCTAATTCTCGATCTACTGCGCCGTAAAAAATTCTTTCCTATCTTTCTAATTCTTCTAACTAGTGTCGTGCAACGTCATGTTGCATTCTAAAAGGCAATGTGCCTTACAGACACTTAGTTAAAAATATTAAAAAAAAAAAATTAAATGTCTGTTTTTAATGTCAAAATAGCAGCTTTTTACAAGATGCATATGAAAGTGTACACACTACTTATAACAAAAGCACACTTTTTAAAATTTTTGTCTGTCTGTCTGTCTTTCTGTCTGTTTGTTCCGGGTAATCTCGGGAACGGCTACACCGATTTTGACGGGACTTTCTCTGACAGATTGCTGATGTTCTAGGGAGTAATTTAGGCTACTTAAATTACCCACTGGGTGGCGCTGGGTTGTTTTTTTTTGGGAATATTCTTATTTATGGACCGATTTTGACGGGGTTTTCACCTGCAGATAGATGATGTTGAAAGGTATAACTAAGGCTATTTAATTCACCTGTTCGTGCAACTGGGGTCGTTTCACAAGCAGATTACTAGGTGGCGCCACGCCGTATTCGTTTTTTTTCGAAAATGTACGCTATACCCGAGCAAAGCGGGTGGGTAAGCTAGTATAACATATAATTACTTATATTTTTAACTGTCAATGTAGTCTACACAAAGTATTTTAACCTTATAGATGAATATTATAATAAATTAATTAATTGTCATCTGGTAAGCCTTGCTCTAGCCTCCGGAAAATTGCTTCATTTTCAAAGACCACCCAGAAAAGTTGTTTTTATTTTAACTAAATGATGAAAATATATATATCACTAAAGGATTAAGAAGAAATTATAAGTTGATTATCGTAATCACATGGTCAACCCTAATAGTCAATAGTCGGGCAATAAACAAATTAACAGCTAATGTCATGCTAACACAAAGGCGATCCCTTATCAATGAAATACCTTAATACTACCGGATAAAATACCTCAAGTCTAAGACACAGTTATAAAAGCAAACAATCTTAGATAGCAAGTGTTACCAGCTGATTGTTATCAGAGAAAAAGAGAAAAACCCAGCTACTGCCCTCAAACTTTGTGCGCAGTAAACTACATAAAAATGTTGATGTCGAAAGCACACGTACTAAGAATAATTTGATAAAATAATAATTAAGTCGGCTATAAGGGCAAACTCCATGCATTGTTGAATGAGTCAATGAAGATTGCCTTTCAATTGATTAAAAAAAAAATCTCGATTGAAGAAAATGGTATCTCCACTTCAATCTTTTAAATTACATGATGTAATTAATCGCGTGCAAGGAATGTGTATTAGTCTATTAAACATTTTGAATGTCTCTTTAGAACTTACCTTGATTGTGTTGTTCAATTACGGCCTAACTACCGACGAAAGCATCTGGGTAGTTTTTAAATTTCTACCCATAATTGATTAAATTGACACAAATTTTAACTGTGTAGTTAGATTTAATGTCTAATCACCAAACATTGATGTTTTTTTTTATTTTTAAACTTAAATAGGGGCTGGTTATAGATACTTATATAAAATGTTGATGCTAATAGCATTTTAATAATATAACATTTTACATGGTTATGACTGCAACCAATTATTTAATTTATTGGCATCCTGTTTTAATAGTATAATAATGAATGAATATTCACCCGCATGTTCTACGCTATTCAGGTATTTAGCATCAGGTTTTTCCCTGATGGTTTATTTTTGTTTCGTTTTTATGAATTTTTCATTTTAGGTAAACTTTTTTATTTGAATTTTTTAATTATATTCAAATTGAATGCTTAGTTTTGAATTTATATCTACTGCCAGGAAAAAATACATTTATCTGAAGAGAAATACCCTTGAGTGAAAAATGTATTAGGTTCCCTTGCAAAAACGGTATAGAATTTGTGAGAGACAAATACTTCAATCCAATTTTTTTTTTTATATAATTAACGCGCGCACAAGGGATTATGTGTTTCCCTTTTAATGTAGAACACACTGCGCGGGCATTATGAAGATAGGGAGGGGAGAGAGGAGGTGCCGATTAACATTGGTTTTGAATGTTAGCAGATCAAAATGGCAAGGGAAAATCTCGCCGGGTAAACCATTCCAAATTCGTGTTGTTCGGCTAAAAAAAGAATCCTTATATTTCACGGTACGTCCAAAATTGGGCTTAAGGGTGAACTGATGGGCATTCCTTGCGGGACGAGTATTACGGGAGAAACTTTTAAGGGGAGGAATGCAACTGGCTACTTCGAGTGAAATTTTTTTATAAAAGAAACGATAAAACAAGGAAAGACATGAAACATTGCGTCGGTGTTCGAGAGGGGCAATTGTTTCAGCGGCAGTTCTATTTCCTATCAATCTTAACGCTCGATTTTTTGGGCACCTGCCCAGAGGTGGGAGTTATACTCGAGTTTAGGGCGTATAAACGCTTTATAAATTGTAGCCAGATCAGATGGGGAAAAATACTTCTTACACCGATACAGAAAACCTAAGCACTTAGCAGCATTCTTAGCGATCTCAAATATATGGTCGTTCCAACGGAGGTCGTCGTTGACACACATACCGAGTACTGAGAGCTTTTCGATTTCTTGGATGTAAGTGCCATTCATGGACAATGGCATTGGGGGTATGTTTAGCTTTAAAGACAGAAGACAGCATTGAGTTTTCGAAGCATTAAACTCCACACGATGCCTATTACCCCATTTGACAATGCTGTATAAATCGGAGTTTAATGAGCTTGACATACGGTACCGTTGCAATTGTACGTCCGAAGGCGAAGGACGTGAATTATCGAAAGAATATGAAAAGCTGAGGATAGAGTCATTAGCAAAACAGTTAAGTGGATTAGAAGAAACAGACAGAAGATCATTTATAAAAATGAGGAAAAGAGTCGGAGACAGAACAGAGCCCTGGGGCACACCAGCATTTATTTTGTGGGAATCATACTTGAATCCGTCCAATACAACTTGTATTGAACGTTCCAGAAGATAGCTTCTAATCCAACGAACAAGAGAATCATCGATCCCAAACGCACGCATTTTCGATAAGAAAGCTTCATGCCAAACTCTATCAAATGCCTTGGAGATATCAAGAGCAATAATCGTACTTTCACCAAAGCGATGTAAAGATTTGTTCCTCTGTTCGGTGATATATGTCATCAGATCACCAGTGGAACGGTTGCTGCGGAAGCCATATTGACGGTCATGGAGAAGCTTTCGATCTTCGAGATATTCCTTAAGCTGACGGTTAATCAGTGTTTCCATGACCTTAGCAAGAAGGGATGTCAGTGCTATGGGTCGGTAAGAAGAGGGGGAGGATGGGTCACCTTTCTTAGGGACAGGCTGGACAAATGCTGTTTTCCATCTCCATGGCTTATTCACTTGTATTCTGCATCTGTCTAGTTCATAAATGTCAAAACAGATTTGACATTGGCGGCCATTTGGAAAAATCAGAGCATCTTCCAAAAGGGTGATTTCTTTTGGCCCACCCTTTATATAGATGCATATGTAGTTCAAATTCGGGTAAAACCGCAAAGTCACCTCCACGCGGTGACCGCTGGATAGCTTAAAAATGAACTAACGACGAGCGTTGGATCCATCGGACCCATGAGTTGCAGTTACCTGAGTCACTATTTCAGGAACTAGGAGCAGGAGGAAAAATGCGCTCTGAAGATCCAACCCAATCACGATCTATATGCTCTTGCACAAGCCTTACAAGACGGTCATTTAAGAATTCATTGTGATGAAAATAAATTGTTATGCCTCGGATGAACTAATCAATAAAGTTGACGACCCCCCGCAAACGAAAAATGTTCAACGAATAAATCCATATCCTATCCAGTGGCTAAGGTGGCTCGGCCATGTATAGCGGATGGATATCGATGCTCCAGCGCGCAAGGTGTTCGACGCCGTACTTGAGGGAGTCTCAAGCAAGGAGAGACCTCATCCCCGATGGAGCGACCAGGTAGAAGGAAACCTCCGACTGCTTGGTGTGCAGAATAGTAGACGGCAGGCTAGAGATCGAGCCAGCTGGAAGGGCATAATCAACTAGGCCCTGGAGCACTAAGCTACGTAGCGCCAAGAAAGGTAAGGTAAGATCAAATTCACGGTAAGCTCATCATACTAAGATGTTTTTCTGTCGAGAATCAACTTCTCGCGAACTTGATGTTCAGGCCGAATCGCTTCCTTGCATTTTCACCATTTTTTCCAATGAACCCAGAGCAAAGCTGATAGCCGATGTTGCAATTATTATTAGGTACCGTTGAATAAAGCTATTCTCACACACCGTGAATTTGAGAAAGCGGTGATTCGTGGTCGATTTGTAAACATAAAACGGCTCGATTATCACATATCCAGCACGGATATTGTGATTGATGCAATTTAAAGTACGAGGACCATGATTGCGAGGAACATCGCGTGTCCATAAACGGTATCAATATTGTGGTAATATCTCCATTCCGAATATAAGCCTATTTCACACACTTTTTTTTTTTTATAAAAAAAGCGTGTTCTAAAACATAAACGTTTGTTTCCAAAAACGTGTTTGAGTATGTTTATGACATTAAACATGATGTAAACAATTCAAAAAAGACTCCAATGAATGGCAACTAATTCCTCTTCGTAAACACACTTATAAAGTACCCATTTAGTCCATCAAGAATATTTCTTTGGTCCTTAAGTACAATGTTGATGACAAAATAGCCTTAGTTACTTCTTACTCTTCGGGGCATAAATAAGAATTAAAAAAAAACTACTCCAGCGCCACCTAGTGGTAATTAAAATAGCCCTACTTACTCCTTATAATATCAGTTAACTCCGTGTGAAAGTCCATTCAAAATTGGTCTATAAAAAAGGAATTTTTGAAAAAAAGCGACCCCAGCGCCTTCTAGTGGATATTAAAATAGCCTAAGTAACTACCTAGAGCATCAGCAATCTGCCATTGAAAGCCCCGTCAAAATTGGTGCAGCCGTTCCCGAGATTGCATTAAACAAACAGACAGACACCGTTATAATCGGAGCATAAATAAGAATTTTCAAAAAAAAAACCACTCCGGCGCCACGTAGGGGTAATTCAAATAGCCTTACTTCCTCCTTATACTATCAGTTAACTGTATGTGAAAGTCCATTGAAAATCGGTGCATTAAAAAGAATTTTTGAAAAAAAAGCGACCCCAGCGGCTCCTAGTTGGTATTTAAATAGCCTAAGTAACTACCTAGAGCATCAGCAATCTGCCATTGAAAGTCCCGTCAAAATCGGTCCAGCTATTCCCAAGATTACCCAGAACAAACACACAGAAAGACAGACAGAAATCTAAACAGACAAAAAGTTTAAAAAAATTTTATTTTGTATAAGTACTGTATATACTTTCATATGCATCGTGTAAAAAACTGTTATTTTGATACTAAAAACATTTACTTCATTTTTATTTATGTGGATTGATATGTGTATAGGTCAATGAGGCCTGTCATTAGTCATTAGAAACGCTGTAATCAAAATTTACTTCTCTAAATCAAAAACAATTTAGGAAAACAGTAAACAAACAAACATTAATGTATAAACAATAACCATGCCCAAAGCGGCAAAGCTTTAATGATTGTTATTCATTAAGCCAGAGCAGGAGCTTGTGTATCCGTAGAGAGACGACGACCCTCATAACTTACGAATTTATTTAGCCATGGCCCACTTGTGCTTCTGCTGGATTATAATTATGGCAATTATACACGCTTAGTAACCGATCGCCCGCAATAGGGTGGTGTAAGCACGCGTGTCCTACTCGAATCGAAAATGTGACCATAAAAAAAAAAAAAAAAAAAAAATTCGAACATTAACACCCCTCTCGTCTTCTAGCATAAAAAAAGTAACATTAGCTGCAAGATCATTGAGATGTGAGTCCCCTTCTAAAAAAAAATATGCTGCTACATACATTCGAAACTCGAAATAATGTCGTTTTTGTTTAATGCAACTTTTGATAAAATCGAGTTTTACCCGGTAACTCTCCTCCTCTACGCCACATTTTACACAAAACTAAAATTAAGCCAATTATTGCGATCTGCCAGTTGTCATTGGGATTTGATGCTGTTTTGTATGGAAAGTTGAAACAAATGACATTTCTCTGGTGAATTTTTGTTGTGATTATTCTTTTATACAAAAAAAAAAGATAAAATATAATGTGTTTTTTTTTACCACGTATATACACCAAAAAACTTGGGACATGTACATACTTCTATCTACTATGACTATGTTTATAAACATTTCAAACATGAGAGTTGTTTTTTTTTATTTTTGCTTTTTATATTTGAATTTTTTAACTTTTTTGGCAACACAAGTAATGAGTAATTTTTAAAGACTGTATATTTTAAATAATAATTTAAAATCATGGTTTCCGACAAGGCCTTATCATATTCTACCCTTATAATTATAAAACACCGTGCGAAGAAGGGAAGAATGTAAAAGGCGATGTCGATGGACATTAGTTTTGAAATTCTGCATATCAAAATGGGAGGGAAAAACCGAACCAGGTAGAGCGTTCCACATTCGTGTGGTTCGACTAAAGAAAGAATCTCTATACTTAACAGTAAGTCCGAAGTTGGGCTCAAGGGTAAACTGATGGGCATTCCTAGCAGAGCGAGTATTACGGCTGAATTGTTTAAGGGGAGGAATGCAACTGGCTATTTTACTGGAGCGCTGTTTGTAAAAATAACGATAGAATAGTTAAAGACACGTTACATTACGACGAAGCTTAAGAGATGTAATTGAATCTGAAATATTTCTATCACCAATTAATATTAAAGCTCTTTTTTGAATGCGATCCAGTAAACTCAAGTGTGTTATTGGAGCACCTGCCCAAATGTGGGAATTATACTAAATTTTTGGGCGAATATATTGTATACACTTGCATTTTGTTTTAATATTAATTTTGAAAACTTAAAAATATGAGCAGGATTGGTCGAATGCACTTGCTCTTACCTACCAAGATTTTTTAAGTAAATAAGAATAATATGTAGAAGTAAAGAGTCTTCCAATAGGAACTTCCGAACTTTGACCGTTGATAGCGGCCATATTTTTGAAGCTAAGTCATTTGACTGTTATGTTCAACAACACGTGTGCAAATGATTAAATTGTTTAATCTCAAGAACTTTGCCATTTGAAGACCAATACTTGGTGAATTTTGAGTCTTGACTTGGATGTGCACTCGTACCCAACTGACCCAGGAGCTGAACGTAAATGACCATAGAAAACGACGTGTGTTCGCTGAAAAATCTGCGAAAAATCATTTCAGCGATGAATCTCATTTCTAGACGAATGCATGATACACAGAAATACAAGGTTTGCTCACTTTGGCTGATTATGTGCGTGACGTTTGGTGTGGATTTTGAGTTGGAGTTGTCATCAACCATCACCGTCAAAGGCGAGCACTCTAAGTCGAGCATTACCAACTTCTTTTGGCCTAAATTGGACAACATCATGAGGTTTTAACAGGACGGTACTGAATGTCACACAGCTCAAGACACATTGGAAATTCTGCGTAAGTGATTCGACAGCATCGAGATCGTGCGGTTTAACTTTTTCCTGTGGGACTGTAATAAGCCACTAAACACAGCGGCCCTCAAAGCCAACATAAGCCATGTAATCGGCCAAATTCAGTACCTAAGTATATTACAATTAAAAATGTTAGTTACCTCAAGAAGTTTACAAATCAATAGAAGCGCGATTTTTTAAAACTGTAAACATTATAATAACGATTCGTTTTCAACAACAGTCAAACACCTAAACGAAATGTGTTCAAGAAAACTCCGATTCCGAATTTATATAATATATGATGTTTATTTTTTTTTTATTAATTTATTTATCTACTAGCTCACCCACCCGATGTTGTTCGGGTATACCATACAATTTCGTAAAAACGAACCCGACGGCCGTGGCGCCACCTAGTTATCAAAATAGCCATAGTTACTTCTTACAAAATAAGCTATCTGCTTGTGAAACGACCCAACGGCATCAACGGGTGATTAAAATAGCCTTAGTTACATCCACAACATCAGCTATTTGCCTGTGAAAGTCCCGTCAGAATCAGGACATAAATAAGAATTTTCAAAAAAAAAACCCTCCAGCACCATCAAAATAGCCTTACTTACTTCTTAGAATATCAGCTTTCTGTGTGTGAAAATCCCGTCAAAATCGGTATATAAATAAGAAATTTCCAAGGAAAAGAAAAAAACGACCCCAGCGCCACATAGTGGGCAATTTAAGAAGCCTTAGAATATCAGCAATCTGCAAGTGAAAGTCCCGATTAAATTGTAGCAGCCGTTCCCCAGATTGGATAGAACAAACAGACCGACAAATAGACAGACAGACAGAAAATTTAAAAATTGTGTTTTTGTGATAAGTACTGTACATACTTTCATATGTATCGTGTAAAAAGTTGTTATTTTTTATATCAAAAACAGACACTTCATTTTGATTTATGTGTATAGATAGATTATTTGCTTTACTTAATTAATTTTGTTGAATTCTTTGAATTATATGTATTTTTTTATTGAATTGTTATTGAACCTATATTTTGAAATCTGTTGAATGTTTATTCGTAGATTGGTTAATTAAATAAATAAACTAAACTAAACTGTATATAAAAACTACAACTTAATTACTTAAAATAATTTTAATTGTAAAACTCTAAAAAAAATCGAAATCGAAAAACCGGCAATTCAATTTTCGAATTATATCCTGTAATTACTTGTTATTTAGCGCACCCAAAACTTTACTTTTTTCTTAATATGAACCATTTCAAGGTATGGTTTTTAAAATATACTTACTTCTACCCGCGACTTCGTCTGCGTGGATTTAAGATTAAGCATAATGGTTAAATTATGTTTTTCATCAAATTATAATTTATTTTTGTTAACATAGTGAATACCGTTTATCTAATTAAAGTGATATTCCGCGATAACTATAAGTTTCTATATTTCTATGCCTCTATTTCTCTATATATTTTTATAGTTTAATATTTCTATTTTTTTGTATATCTATACATATAATATCTACATCTCTATATATCCATATTTCCTTATCTTTATATATCTCTACATCTCTATATCTCTATATCTTAATATCTCTATGTCTCTATGTCTCTAGGTATATCTCTATATCTCTATGTCTCTATATCTCTGTGTCCCTATATCTGTATATCTCCGTATCTCTATATCTCTATCTTTACAACTCTATTTTCCTATATCTCTATATCTCTTAATAGTATAGTGAATCCTGTATCTCTTCCGTCTACCAAACATAACAAATTCGTATGGTCGTTGGCACAGAAATATATCAAACAAATATCCAGATATGCAGTATTTCACATTTAAGCCTCTCCCACAAGAACCGTGTACTTTTCCTGGATAAAAAGTATGTAAAGTAAAATGTAGGTAAAAGTAAAAAGTACCTATGTTTGAATCCAGCACATTATCCATCTACCTACCAAATTTTATCTAAATCCGTTGAGCTGTTTAGGCGTGATTAGGGAGCAAACATCCAAACATATTTATACACATTCGCATTTATTATATAATAAAAAAAAAAGAATAAAACATCACTAAAACTATGATTCCGAATTATTGTAAAGTGCAAGCATTAATCTCCGACTAAAATAGAATAAAAACCAAAAAAACTTGCTGCTATGCAAACGAAAATAAAACAAATAATAGTAAATCACAATGAAAAAGAAGCGAAAGGTACCCGTCAAACAACACTTCTATACTACAATACTTAGGCTGTTTTTCTTTTTAAGCTCTGAGCAGAGCACGGAGTAGAGTCTGAGCAAGTCGATTACGCTCTGAGCAGAGTATGATCAGAGCTCTCCGATTTTATAAAGAAACACACTTGAGCACTAAGCTGTCAGATGGTCCACTTTGCAGCTTAAATACAAAAAATTTATTAAATTAATGTTATTTCCTTAGAAAAATTCATTTTAATATTTTACTTCGACCTACGCCATTTTTATTTTTGCTTTTTTCCAACTCAGACACTTGTCAAAACACACAAAATATATGAAGTTGTTCGCGCTCAGCCTTTTACTCCATGTGCTCGGTCATTTTATTCTGAGCTAGCTCCGAGCTAGCTCCGATTGAAACAAAGAAACACAATCTGAGACCTCAGAGGGCTCCGAGTTGAAAAAGAAACACAGATCTTTTTTTTTGACAGGTCAGTGCCCTGCTCTGAGCTTAAAAAGAAAAACGCCTAATAGATCAGCGATATCAAGCATCATTGCGCTTGTTTTTTTTTTTTTTTTTTTTTTTTTATAATTTACACGCGTGAAAGGGGTTTGTGTGTACCCTTAAAATGTTTAAACACCGCACGAGCATTAGGGAAATGAGGAGGGATAAAAGAGGAGATACCGATGCACATTAGTTTTAAGGTTCTGCATATCAAAATGGGAGGGAAAAACAGAGCCTGGTAAAGCATTCCACATTCGTGTGGTGCGACTAAAGAAAGAACCTCTAAACTAAACAGTACGTCCGAAGTTAGGCTCTAGGGTAAACTTTTGGGCATTCCTAGCAGTTCAAGTATTACGGTTCAATCGTTTCAGAGGAGGAATGCAGCTGGCTATTTCGCTAGAGCATTGTTTTTAAAAATAACGATAAAATAACGAAAGACACGAAACATTACGGCGGTGCTCAAGAGATGTAAATGTTTTTGTTATTGTTCGGTCGCCTATCATTTTCAAAGCTCTTTATATTATGGGAATTATACTCGAGTTTCGTCCAAATATATGCTTTATATACTGTAGCCAGATCAGACGGGGTGAAGAACTTCTTGCTTCGAAGGAAAACTAAACACCTCGCAGCATTCTTGGCGATGTCAAAGATGTGATCGTTCCACAAAAGGTGGTATGTAATGCACATACTATTATTTCTTGTACTCTAGAGCAAAAATGAAAAACACCCCCCGAAATACTACCTAATAAATACTAAATACCAAGTTTGAAGCAAATCGGGTCATCCGTTTAGGCTGTAGAGGCGCGAACAGACAGACAGACAGACCGACGGAATTATCCACTTTTTTCGACTTCTCTATCATCGTTATGCCATGTTTGGTTGTTAGAAAAAAAAAAATTTTTGCACGAATCCATAACTTATATTATAGTACCTACATATAACCGCAAGTAAAAATACCTTGTAGTGCCCCGTGGCTTAGTGGTTAGTGTGTCGGAATGCTAAGCAAATAAGCCTGGGTTCAAATCCAGCTAATAGCCACCTGGAACTGACAAAACCTCCAAGAGTAAAATTTGTCTCGAAAAAGTGCATCTCATCTAGCCGTTCGGACTCGGCGGTAAGTTGTAGGTCCCTTCCATTCTTGCAGATTAACAACACACACACAGGAATGGTTGAGAGTATAAGTCACTAGGCCTTGGCTCCTTAAGCCATTGGAGCTGTCGCGCCAATAAATTTATTTATTTATAAAAATACCTGCATAGAACGGTAAATTATGATAGGATTTCGAACGGCAATTTTCATTTGACGTAAACATATATTTTAAGCATTTGCTACCGATTTCTGATGAATTGGTAGTATTTACTTGAATGACTCTAGTATTTACTACTAGCATATGCTAGCTAGTATAAACTTAATTTTATGCATACCAAATGGAGTGAATACTATAAGTACTAGTACTTACTTCAACCTTTGGCTACTAGTAAATACTTCAGTTTTATGCATACGGCACTTGGCTTACATCTTACAGCTCATTGACTTACATTTTTGTCTTTGAATAATAAAGTTTTTACACCTAATTTCCTATCCCACGAGAAATTCGAGGAATCTTAAATATTCCATGTGCGCGGCGCATGCCAAACAATATTCATCGAATATTTTCCAAGTTATCAAGCCTCATCTCTAGCTGTTGTGTATTTTTGTTTGTTTTTTATCTTAAGATCTTCTCAGTGCTCCCATACCACCCGTACCCATTCCATGCCCTTGTATCACGAAAACGTTTACGTCGCTCGTCATTGTCGTTGGTCGTTTCATCGGCGGAAATGCAAAATTAAATCTGAACATACACACTAAATTATGTTCACCTTGGCATGTGGAGTCGTCTCAACAATAGCATTCAATTAGTGTCGTTATCCCATAATTACATTTTTGTTGACACAAGTGAATTATGAGAATGTATTTTTTTTTTTTTTTACTAAACTATCTTCTTCATATTGTAGTGGTCCCTTTTTATATAAACCGAAATGTAGACACTACTTTGAAAGCGAAAAAGTATCTTGTAGATCAACCCGATAGTGGCGCTGTGTTCGATTTCCAAATAACGGCTTGATTGTAGAAAGAAAACTAAGGGAATTGTATGAAATGGAATCTTCAAGTGGTGGGGGAGGAGAAAAATGAAAAACGAGTATATTTTTCATTGGAAAATGAAGGGTTTTTTGATTTGTAAAAGCAAATGTATGTATGTATTCGCATTTAATTTTATTAAAGTTAAATTAATGGGGACGACTAGGTCGAACGTACTTGCGCACTAAAATGTTGGAAAGAAACAATAAATGCACCACAAAATAACACGATTTGAAGTTAAAGAATTTGTGAAAAACAACCTACCAAACGGTTTCAAATAAAATAAATTGCACGACTGGATCGCACGTACTTGCTCTTATGTTCGGTCACAGCTTGGAATAAAATTTGAAAAATATTAAGGGAACTTCAAAGATTATATTTGATTTTTCTGACTTTTGATTGTTTGAAAAAAGTACGTTAAATAGTTTTCAGTGGAAAAATTTAAACGCCATTTTATTTCTTTAAAAAATGTGAAAAAGTGTGAGTTTTTTTTTCAAAATCGTTAGAGCCGTTTTTAAATAAAACGGTTTTTTTAAACAACTTTTTTTTAAAAAATTAAAAAAAATAATTCAAGAATACAAACATAAGCACAAAAATAACGTCAACTAAAAAACAAAATTTAAAAAAAAAATTCACTTACCCGTTTTCAAAATATTGATTTTTGAAAAAAAAATTTAAAAAAATATGAAAAATATAAAAAAAAAAGTTTCGAAAAAAAATTAATGCAAAATTACTCAGGCTACCTACTTGAATATCAATTTTTATTGTAATCCGAACACCACCAGTTTTCGAAAAAGTCGAAGAAAAAAAACCGTATTAAACCATATTACTTTTTTTTCACCAAAATATAATGCATACCTACAGAGTACACTGATTTTTTTTAATAAAAATTCTTGGAGCCGTTTAAGAGAAAAATAAGCTTTTACATAACGGTGATATGACAGGTACCGTTAATTTTTGAGCTAAAAAAATTGAAAAAAGTCCTCTGTAGAATGTCAAAATAACCTTAAGTTCAAAATTTGAAGACGATTGGCGCAACCGTTTAGGCTGCAGTCCAAAATACATCCGAACAGACAGACAGACATACAGACAGACAGACGGACATAATTTTGCCAGTAACTCAAATATCTTTCTCTATCATCGTAATGTCATGTTTGATTGTTATCTCAAAATTTTTAATCTCCACGAATGCATAACTTGTATTAGAGAACCTATAATCGCAAGTAAAAATGGGCACGACTGGGTCGCACGTACTTGCTTCTATGTGCAGTGCTTAGTAACATTGGAAAGCCTAACTTAAAGAAACGAGAAACGTTTACATACAAAATTAACACGATATGAACTTATAAAAATGCACAAAACCACAATACTTAACGGTTTGTAGTAAAAATGGAGTACGCCATCACACGTCTTATAAATATATTATCGAATTTATAGACTGATTTTGATGAAATATTTTTTTTTTTTTATTTTTTTATTTTTATTTTTTTTATTTTTTTTATAATAATTTTTTTTAATAATAAAAAAAATAAAATGAAAAATCTTGATTAGTTTTAAAAATATTGAATTTTCAAAAAAAAAAAAAAATCAAAAATTAATTATACAGGGTGCGGCAAAAAAACCGATCTATTTTCTGCGGCGCGCCATTCAGCGACAGGACGTCCGAGAGTGGTGGGGGTAGACTCGTTGGAACGCCTACACGACGCCATTGTCAGTAGTCATGGAGCAGTGGTCGCCTGAGCAACGCGCGTTTGTTATCGAGGCGTATTTTAATTTTTTTTATATTTTTAATTGAAAATGTGACTTGACTTATTCAAGGAATTTGCCGACTCCATAGAATTCACATCAATATTAAAAATAAATTGTACGACTGGGTCGCATGTACTTGCTCTTATGCGCTTAGTCACATTAGAAAGCCAGATCTTTGACAAAATAGAAAGAAACTGGTAACATTTTCGTACAAAAATCACACGTTCCGAACACATAAAAAGTGTAAAAACCACAACACAACGGTTTTTCGTAAAAACTAAGCATGCCATCACACATCTTATATAACAAAGAATTTGTGAAAAAAAGTATTTCGAAAATTTTAGGATTGATTTTGATAAAATCCAGTTTTTTTAAATTTAGTTTTTGAAAAAAAAAATTGTTTTCTTCGGTATGGTTATGCAGTTTTTTAGAGTTTTTTTTTTTTTATTAAACATTTGATCATAGAATTTAAAATATTTTGTTTGATTAGTTTTAAAAAATATTAAGTTTCAAAAAAAATTTAAAAAATATTCAAAATGTTGGTATGCAGAATTAAAAAAAAAAATAAGCTTTTCCTTAACCGTTATATGACAGGTACCGTTATGTTTAACCCTACAAATAAAATTTCAATTTCTCCTCTAGGGGATGCCAAAAGAATCACACACACCAAATTTGACGATAATCGCACAGACAGACGCACATTTTTGTCAATGACTTTTAAATGTCAATGATTTTTTTTTTATATTCACGAATCCTAAACTTGCCTTATCAATACATCTATTCAAATAAATAAAAATGAAGTGTCGGTTTTAATATCGAAATAACAGTTTTTTTTTTTTTTAATTCATATGATAGCATATACCGTATTTATAACAAAAACACCATTTTTAAAATGTTTGCCGGTGTCTTTCTGTCTGTTTGTTCCGGGTAATCGCGGGAACGGCTGAACAGATTTTGAAGGAACTTGCAATGGCAGATCGATGATGTTCCAAGGAGTAACTTAGGCTTTCTAAATTACCTGATAGGTGGCGCTGGGGTGTTTTTTTTTTTTGGAAAATTCTTATTTATGGACCGATTTTGACAGGATTTTCACAGACAGAAAGCTGATATTGTAAGGATTAAGTAAGGCTAGTTTAATTACCTCTTGGTGGCGCTGGAGGCGTTTCTTTTTAATTCTTATTTATGCCCCGATTTCGACGGGACTTTCACAGGCCGATGGCTGATGTAAGGTGTAACTGAGGCTATTTTAATCACCCGTTGGTGCTGCTGGGGTCGTTTCAAAAGCACATATCTTATTTTGTAAGAAGTAACTAAGGTTGTTTTGATTACTAGGTGGCGCCAGGCCGGGATCATTTTTTCGAAAATGTATGGTATACCCGAGCAGTGCCGGGTGGGTAAGTTAGTAGTAAAATTTATAGAATTTGATGGTTCAAAAAGTGAGGATTAATTTAATGATAAATCATTATGGATTAAGTATGCATTTCGCAAAGCCCACAAAAAATCTCCAAGGAGAATTAAACCAAACCTTAAACTAAGAGCCGAAGAAAAATCATTCAGCCGATCTTGAATGAGTTTATAGTGAATCTATAAAACAGTTCAGATTCTCCTCAGAAGCTTGAAAATCCTATGAACATTCTGTTCGACATTTGCTAAATTAAATACTTAAACGATTGCTTTTGGTCTCAATCTTTAAAACCCACAAAAGAAAAAGAAGACAAATTACCGAAAAAAAATTAAATTGTTGACGTTAAAAATAAATAAAAATTTAATTTATTGTGTTTACAATTCGAGTGAAATTTAGTTTTTCGTATTCAATTTAAGTGAGTTTGAAATTCCTTCAAACTTGAATCAGATGTGATTAGCTAGCTCCTAGCTACCAGAACTAATGGTAATTAAGAGGGATGGCAGATATTTTGTTAGTAACTTTATAATAAATCTTCCGTGTTCTACAAATATTATATATTGGATTCTTCATTGAAAAGATCTAGTGAAATGTGACAATATCATTTAATATCAATCTAATCAAAAAAAGATTTTATTTTATTTATTGGAACCCAATTAATCAATCAATACCTTCCAGCCCACAAATAGACCAGCAATGAAAATTAACAGTTATTTTGTATATATTTACCATAAAATGTATTCGTTTCACTTGTTTTAATTTCATTATAATTATTTGTTTCTTTTAGTTGTTTTTTTTTCAAATTTTATAAATCGTATAATAATTCAAAAACAAAAATATTGACAAACAATATAAACTAGATGGAATATTTAACATTGAACTTTGACAACTCACCCAAGTATAGGTGGGCATTCGGAAAGAACTGTTCGTTTGACAGAGCGAGGACCAACTATAAAACTCAAACAGCATCATTTTTTCAGAAAACATTCTGTTAATTTTCTTTGGAAACAAAAACACTAGTTATTATAATTTTTAATACAAAAAACTATACTTTTAAAAGGTTTGAAAGGTATGCAAAGTTTTAATGTAAAATTTGTATTTTGATATATGGATATGGAAAATATTGATAACTGGAATGAACAAAAGTCCAGTTTTGGAGGATCTATTCATTCCAGACAGAAATTATAGGTATGTTTGTATGTATAGCAAGGCTGAATATTCAAACGAAAATGAAGAGGTAAGTCTTGCTTTGCATTATATATAAGCTGTATTGAAAACTAAATAAAGTGCACGGCTGGGTCGCACGTACTTGCACAGTAGATGCGGATGTCTTCGTCTTTTTAGTATTTGAAATAAAGAGTTTATTTTTACGTCTTTTTTTGGGAAAGCTATGAGCAGTGAAGTTGGATTTCCCAAAAAAACGTATAGGCAGCCCCCTGTTGTCTTATGTCAAAATTGACAGTTGTAGAAACAGATATTTGCCATAAAAGTTTATGGATGATGAAATGACAATTGTGCTTGGTGGTTGGGATTTGTTGCAAAAAAACGCAACTATGTACGTTCAAAGCTGCGAAATTGCGACAGTAAGTAGTAAATAATATTTAAAATATTTTTTAAAACGAACTCCTCATTTTAATTAAATATTTTAATTTCAAGATTGACGTTCTTAGCAGAATTTTTGAATTGGAAATTACAAATACCTAATTTCCAATGCTTTAATTTTTAAATTTAACAACTTGAAAATGCAGACACTTTTTTGCAAAAAATAGTGTTATAATACATGTGTATGTAATTTAGTTTTATAAAAACTTTGTATTCTACTTATTAGATTCTTAACTTTTTCAGTTCTATTTTGTTTTGTTGTTTTGGTTGGGCATTTTTCGTGACTATGCTTTTATTTACTTTTTTTATTCTGTCTTAAATATTATACTTTTACATTCTTAAAAAGCTATGCATTGATCTGCATGTCAGATGTCAACATCTGAAAAAAGGATGGTACAAAAATCATACTTGTTCGATAGAGAGGGAATGATCTTCGAAATTTGTAGGAAATAAAAGTCATGAAGATTGCAGATTATAGTAAACACGACAATGTCCATATGCATTATAACATTTCATCTGCAAAATTGTTTGATTAAAGTAGGCTTTAGATGCAACTTCATCTTCATCTGCAAAAAAAAGAGTATACTTAATACACAAACCATACTTGTGCGATAGAGAGGGGAGACCAAAATGCAGATCATCTTCATGTATGAAGATTATAGGAGGTATGAATCTGAAGATTGCATATTATAGTGAAGACGAACATGATCATCTTTAGCATAGCATTTCATGTGCAACATTGTTTTAAGCAGGCATCTGCATCTGCAAATTTGAAGAAAAGTAGAACAGGAACAATATAAATCACTAATATATTAGATAGAAAGAGTACGCACTAAAGCCTTCCCATAAACTTACTATAACTTTTTGACATGTTTTTGGGCTCATTCGAGTGCTCCACTTCAATACAATAGGTTCCTATAATTATTAAATAATTTAAGTCTTTTATATGGTAAATAATAAGATTTGACTTAAATCAGAAAACGAATCACCCAAACTAATCAAACTATAATGCAGACGAAATGCTATTTAATCAAAATGAATATCATCATGATTTCTCCTACTTCCCATAATCTTGTTTGATTGAGTACATATAATCACATAATCTACTCTATGAACGACGCCTTTCAGATGCACAAAAATGCATGATACAAGTCGTATATCATGATAGAAAGGCTATATCATGATACACAGAAATACAAGGTATGCTAATAGACGCATACAAATCGCCATCTTGATATTTACTGACGTCACATTCTTCTTTTATTATTATTTTCATTTATTAAGTGAACATTATTTTTTTAAAATTAAAGGTTTAAACGCATAATCATAAGTGATACCTTGTATTTCTGTGTATCATGGGATCTATTGTGAATGAAATCTTTTCATGTCAAATATTCTATCCCCAGCCAACTTCAACATCTACATTAATGGGCAGCTAAATTTTTGTATCGGCAGGTGGTTGTTGGTTTTGTAATGTGTGTAAGATCCTACTTCGCTACGGATAGCTTTGCCAAAAAAACACGCCTAAATAAAGGGTTTTTTTTAGACGTGTGGTTTTCCAGAAGAAATAAAACGCATATAATTTAATGCTATGGGCAAGAATTTAGCTTTTATATAAAGATAAGGGTTTGCCATTATGTTTTAAAAAATGATTTCGGGCAAGTAGCTGCCGTGGCTGGCTCGAATAAATTCAGGCCGAGAGGCCCAATTTTCCCAATTTTGTGAAAATCGGGATCGGCGGCCATATTGTTTTGGGCCCATGATGGATGGGCTTGGTGTTCGTTCGGCTTCAATTCTTGTACGAGTTGGATTTTGGAAACCCGCAAACCAAGATTCTTCCGCAAAATCTTCCATAAAGTAGATGGGCACATCTCAAATTGTTGTGCGCGATGGCGGATGTACTCATTCGGGTCTTCTTCGATATTTTGCTCCCCGAACCGCAAACGTTGTTCAGGAGTAAGTCTATTCAACATAAAATGGCAAACAAAACCGAGCATAAGTCAAGTGACAGCTGTCAAAAAGACCAAATTCGAAAAAAGTATTGCCAGATTGAAAACTAAACTTCTAAAAAAAACATCCTTTATATGTTTAGCATTTTATAGAAAGTACCATAAAACCAATTTCTGTAGTTCTATAGCGTCAATATTTCAATGGTTTTGCCGATTTTCAGTTTTTTGTCTAAATGTGAAGGGGGCGTGGTTATGGAATATGCTTTTGATATCTACCGGTACACAAGGTCTCCACAAAAATCGTAAGTAAAAAAACATACGAAATTCTTTGTCGGCATCGGATTAGTAAATACCTTACGACTTGCTCAATACAATTTATGGCGGAGGAATTCCAATGACATTATATATGAAAGCGGACCAATTAGCAGTCTACAAAATCTGCATCACAGATTAGATTTTGTGGAATGACAACAAATTCGGCATCGCGTCGCCAAGAATGCTGCAAAATGTTAACGTTTCCTTCGAAGATGCACGAAATTGTTTACTCCGTCCGATAACTGTCTATGAGGGGTATATTCGTATTATTTGCATAAAAAAAATCTCTTCCTCAACAGTTGAATGGCAGGTACCATTATTCCTTGAAAATTTCATGAAAATCGTTTCAGTGGCTTATGCTTCAGCACGGAGGTACGAACAAACCAGAGAGAACTATTTTAGACTTCACTGTCAAATTTATAAATCTAGTTAAAATAATAAAAAAACAAAAAGCCTAATTTTTCTTATTTCCATTAAAACTTGAACCATTACTCACAACGAAATCTTTCTACGACCATTATGTTAACTTTGTTAAAGAGTTAGCCGTACAATATCCATTTCGTATCTGTCCTCAGAAATAATGGTTCCAAAATCTTGCTCCAGCTTAAAACTTCATTATCCGATTCTTAAGGTTCTTAAAAGTACAGAACATTTGGAGAGTTCTAAAAATATTCGAATTTTTAAAATGTTGAAATGTTTAAGAATATTCAATAATATTTGTTTGTAGATGTAAGTTGGCAACACTCGGTATTGAATCTTTTCAAGTAACAAATTCGTTTCTCATTCTGTTTCCCAAGCTCTAATGAAAGTAATAACTGTAAATGTTTAAAATTAAGTAATAAACAAATATGTGAACAATTACACAGTTTTTCGTAAATGACAGAAATTAGTCGCACTCACCTGCTTGCGTTTATCGCATAAAACGGATGTGATGAAAAAATATTATTTATTACAACAATATTTTAAATGCGGCATTTGTATTAGGCACCTGAGTTTTTTTCAAAATTAATTTTTTGAGTGTCATTCTGAGAGACGAAAACGAAAGGCAGAATACTGTAATTTTGTTTTTGATCAAATAACAATATTTTGAATATATTCATCAACATTGTTTTACGCATTCACAAGCAAAATACGTTTTAATGTAAAGAAATATGTTATTTCAAAGCCTTGAATTCCCCTCCATTTTGATGTTTTCCAAAATAAGTAAATATTCAATTAATTATTTCTAATCAAGCCATACTTGATTTTTTCTTCAATTTTTTTACGAATCCATAACATGCCCTAATGCCCTTATAGTGCATCTTTCATAGCCATGAGAATTGCAGCGTTCGTTCTTAACAATTGTTATTAAGTAAGCCTGCTAAATTGCCCAACTTTTGCCTCATATTAATTTTCCCAGTTATGTTTCATTTTAATGTTTTAAATGTATTATTGTTTCACAAGTTTTATGAATTATGGTTGCCCTAAAAGAATATTGAAATACTGAACAAAATAATTAATTGAAGTGATGATAATACAAACGAAAATCCCGTTTAATGAAAGAAAATGCTACAAAAAAGAGAGGTAGTGACGTAACAAGTAAAGCCAGCCAAATTCAGCATACCTGACATTTCAGTGTATCGTGTGTTGTGGTGGTATTTGGTGTTATAAATGTCAACTGTCAAAAAAAAAAAAAAAATGGATTTGCTTTCATAATTCTTCTATTCGGTTGTTATTTTATTCTTTTTTTGGGTTTACACTGATTTGGATTACTCAAAATATTTTCAATACTTTGATATAAACTATGCTGTTTTATTCGAAAGAAAACTGCGAAATTCTAAAAAAAAATCTATCCAAACTATTCATTACTACTAAAAAATATGATTTGGCATTGTTTTCAATTTTAAAAGTTCTTAGTTTTAGTGCATGAATAGCATTTTGTTTTTCTAACGAGAAACGTCAAAACTCAAGCATTACAAATCTTAAATTTTTCATTCCTCTATTCGTTACTTCATTCCTCTGACTTTTTTACACCGCTTACTTGTCAAAAAAAAAATGAAAAAACAATTGAAAAAATGGGCACGACTGGGTCGCACGTACTTGCTCTTATGTGCCTAGTTACATTGGAAAGCAAGATCTTTGACAGAAACAAGTAACATTTACGTTGAAAATAGCACAGTTTGAACTTATAAAAAGAACCAAAACCACAATATTTAACGGTTTTTAGTAAAAATGAAGTATGCCATCACACGTCTTAAAAAAACAAAAAAATTATTTCGAAAATTGTAGGACCGGTTTTGATAAAATCCTGTTTTTTATTCTCAGTTTTTTTTTGTTTTTTTTTTTTAATTTTGGTATGCAGTTTTTTAGAGTTTATTAATATACATGTGATTATAAAATTTAAAATAATTTTTTTTGTTCAGTTTTAAAAATATTGATTAAAAAAAAAATCAAAAATTTATTTTGATTGAAATAAAAGTTATTAAAATTTTGATATGCAGAATTAGTTTGGCTACTTAGATCTTTTCAAATATAAAATTTGACAGAAATCCAAAGAGCCGTTACCGAGAAAGCCCAAAATTAAAAAAAAACGTTATATGAAAGGTACTGTTAATAGACTTTTCCCGTAAATTTGATAGCCAAATACCAACAAAAAAATTCTCAAAAATCGTCATCAAAATTGTTGGAGGCGTTTTCGAGAAAAGTAAGCTTTTCTTAAACGGTCATATATGGCAGGTACCGTTATTTTTAAGCCGAAAAATAAAATTTCAATAAAATTTCAATCAATTCTTTTCTGATGTATTGTGTGAACGCCTAAAGCCATTCGTCAACAACCTGATAGGTCCATATCAGTGCGGTTTTAGGCCGGGAAAGTCCACTATCGATCAAATATTCACATTACGGCAGAGCTTGGAAAAAACTCAAGAACTTCAAATCGATACCCACAATCTTTTCATCGATTACAAAGCCGCGTACGACAGCATTAATAAAGACGAGTTATATAGAGCAATGTGCAGTTTTAACATCCCTGCCAATCTCGTCCGCCTGTGTAAAATGACGATGGAAAACGAACGCTGTTCCGTCAAGGTCGGTAAAGACCTCACCGACACCTTAGAAGTCAAAAAAGGACTTTTACGCCAACACCAGAGGCACGATCTTTCAAAAGTCCGTCCATTTACTCGCATACGCCGACGATATTGACAAAATCGGAAGAACGCAGCGTGATGTCAGTAGCGCTTTTGTGAGTATTGAGACGGAAGCGGCCAACATGGGTTTAGCAGTCATTGAGGGCAAAACCAAGTATATGCTGTCATCAAGAAGGGCCACCAAGATCATGCGATTTGACGCCTTTAGATTATTTTTTGTGGGGCTACGTCAAGTCTAAAGTCTACAGAAATAAGCCAGCAACTATTCCAGCTTTGGAAGACAACATTTCCGAAGAAATTCGGGCTATTCCGGCCGAAATGCTCGAAAAAGTTGCCCAAAATTGGACTTTCCGAATGGACCACCTAAGATGCAGCCGCGGTCAACATTTAAATGAAATTATCTTCAAAAAGTAAATGTCATGGACCAATCTAACGTTTCAAATAAAGAACCGATGAGATTTTGCAAATTTTATGCGTTTTTTTTTAAAAAAAAGTTTTCAAGCTCTTAAAAAATCACCCGTTATTATGTGTAGTTGATTGATTACCTTTTAAAATAGATTGCTAAATTGATGTGCGCATGATAATAAAATTTATTTTTTGTGTTTTGTAATTACTCGAAGTGTTAATTTTTAATGATGTTTTTTGTGGCTACGGCGACGGACGATGAATAACATTTTTAATAATACTTATTGTTGACTTCCTTAGTTATAAAAAGACTTAAACAGTAAGGCTAGTATTCTCGTATCTGGCTTTAAATATGCTTATACTTCCTCTTATTGTTTATCCTAACAACTTTAGGTGCCAAGGTTAATTTTTTCAGGTTTCCATTAAAAAGCTAGTTTGGGGTTTGGGAATCCAATAAACAACTAGTGCTCACTTAAGATTAAAAAAAATATTCCTTACTTATTATTGCGACATACATTTCAACAACGGAAAGAGGGAATTTTGTTTTCTGTTAGAACAAAAAATGGGTTTGTTTATGTTAGAAAAACCAGAGATGACAACGAAATTAAGATTGAATCTAGTACTTTTGCTATTCTTTCCACTACTTAAATGATCATCATAAAATGTATTTTATTTATATTTCCTTATTCTTTTTTTTAATTTTTTGGTAGAATTTTACTACATTGTATTTTTCATTTATTTTTTGTTTTTTATTTCTTAAATTTACATTCTTGGCATTTTTTCTTTTGCTAAATTTGTAATTCTTCTTGCTGTTTTTTTTTTTTTTATCATGACTGTAAGATTGGGCCTTGAAATGTCAACTAAATCTGTAATATAAATACTTTCTTGTGCACGTGAGGGTTTTAAGGTTTGCTCTTTGAATGCGCGTAGCTTAAACTTTGACAAATTAGATTTTATAAGGTATATTTTTGAATCATCGGGCGTTGATGTTATCTGCATAAGCGAAACATGGATGAAACCTGACATTCCTAATGATATGTATATCATCAACAACTACAATCTAATACGCAATGATAGAATTACTGCTACTATAAGAGGAGGGGTTGCAGTGTATTGTACTTCTGCTCTAAGCTGTAAGATCGTTGCCAAATCTGAAGGATTCTCTGGTATTGAGTTCTTGGTTTTAGAAGTAAATGATAGCAACTTTAACAGCATTTTGGGAATTGCTAACGACCCTAATAGAAGTTGTTCTCCTGAACCTCTTTTTTCTACTCTTCGTGAACTTATGGCGAATTATGAAAACATAATTGTCTGTGGAGATTTTAATGCTGATCTTCTTCTTTATGATACTAGAGCCTGTCAGCTCAGAGATGAAATTGCAGCTACTGGTCTCACTATAACAAACTCCTATGCACTCGCTTTGGCCCAAATTCTGCTCCTAGTCTCCTCGATCTGATGATTGTATCCGATTCATCTAATGTTCTTCTTATCGATCAACTATCTCTTGAAGGTATTTCAGATCAGGATCCAATTTCGTGACTTTAAATCTATTAATAATATTGCATTGCTATTCGATGCTGTCAGTTTTCCTTGGGATTCTTGTTATGGCTTATACAACATCAAGGAAAAAGTGATTTTTTTCCAATACCTAATATTAGAATTATATGACAAACATGTTCCTCTGAAGACAGTTACTGTGCGTAATAATCGTTCACTTCTGAAGTACTCAGTTCAATTAAAACTCGTAGGAAATTGTACTCTAAATGGAAGCATA
The DNA here is from genome assembly GCA_963971375.1 of Platycheirus rosarum. NCBI lineage: Eukaryota > Metazoa > Arthropoda > Insecta > Diptera > Syrphidae > Platycheirus > Platycheirus rosarum. The sequence goes on from OZ020511.1 coordinate 3,586,997, forward strand.
ACCATCAATTGGGAGCTCGTAGCCATTCATCCTTCATAACACGAAGAGCTAAAAAAAGGTATTTTATGTCTAAACCTTCTACAAACCAAACGTCGCGTAAGCTTTGGACAGGTCTACGTTCTATAGGGTTTGGTAGGAAAGATGTTGTTGATAAATATCCTGAGCCTAATGATTTGAATGACTTTTTTGCATCTGACAGTTTGCAGGCATCGAACTGCACACCAAACGGTAACATCCTACAAATTGTTCCAAATGAGTTTAACTTTGAGGTTATTTATGGGTATGAATTGCTTATGAGCATTAACTCTCTTAAGTCGAATTCTGTAGGAGAAGATGGAATTTCAATTAAATTTGTGAAATTACCTCAAATAATATCCGTATTAACACACATTATAAATTTTTGTATAACTTGCTCTTCGTTTCCTGACTGTTGGAAACTTGCAAAGGTTATTCCTATCCCCAAAAAGGCTCACCCCTCATCCTGTGCAGACTTCCGGCCTATAAGCATCTTGCCTTGCCTGTCAAAGGTCTTTGAAAAAATCTTGACAAATCAAATATCTAACCACGTTTTCGCGTGAATCAAAAGCTGCTCTACTACTATTGTTAAGGTACTCGATGATATTAGAATTCAGTATGACCAAGACTAACTTACGTTATTGTGTTTGCTTGACTTTTCAAAGGCATTTGACAGTGTTAATCATAACATTCTGTGTAGAAAGTTGAGTTTATATTTTGGTTTTAGTGGCAGATCAGTACGTTTGATTTAAAACTACTTGCAAAATCGTAGTCAAAGATTTAAAGTGGGTAATTCGTTTTTTGCATTAAAAACTTTACTTGCTGGTGTTCCCCAGGGTTCAATTCTGGGTCCTATTATATTTTGTATGTTCATCAATGACAAAATTTATCTCTCGCGACCTTTCAACTTACTCGAAGATCTGGTCTGCAGACCACACTTTCACACTTTCAGCTAATGACCATGTGAATTTTTGTGTGGGTCGTATCTATGGAGGTCTCCGAAAATTAAGCCTTTTTTCTAACTTAACTCCTGTTTATACCAAGTTGAGATTAATTAAATCCCCGCTGCTGCCTATAATTGAATATGCTGCTGTAGTTTACTGCTGACCTGACTCTCACTGTCGGCACAAACTGCTTGTTGCTTTTAATGATATGGTAAGGTAGGTTTTCGGTGTTCGTAGGTTTGGCCATGTTTTCACAGTATCATCAATTGGCTCTTGGTTGCTCATTTGAGCAATTTCTCAATTCCAGATGCTGTATGTTCTTGCATAAGATAATTCAATATCTGTTTGATAAGGTTCGCTTCGCGCGGTTCTCACGAACCTTTAACCTCATAACGCACTCTTCCAATTATTTAAATTCGTCTAGATTTTTTTTTTTGTATGCCATCAGACTCTGGAACTCCTTACCACTGACGGTAAAACAGATAATAGGAAGACAAAAGTTTAAAAATGCATTGGTTTTAAACTTTTATTAAAATTATCTTGAACATTAACGTAGAAAAATAACACTATATGATCTTGTGTCAAAACCACAACACTTAACGGTTTTTATTTAAAATGGAGTATGCCACCACACGTCTTGCATAATAACCAATTTATGAAAAAGGTATTTCGAAAATTGTAAGACGGATTTTGATAATTTTTTTAGTTTTTTTAATTTTTTTTTTTAATTTTGTTATGCAGTTTTTTAGAGTGATTTTAAAATCTAAAATAATTTTGTTTCATTAGTTTTAAAAAATATTGATTTTTCAAAAAAAAAAAATCAAAAATTAATTTTTATTAGAATTTTTTTTTTCAAAATTTTGATATGTGGAATTAAGTTTTCTACCTAGATCTTCTGAAATATAAAATTTGACAGAAGTCGAAAGAGCCGTAAGCGAGAAAGCTAGAAAGGTACCGTTAATAGATTTTTCTCGTAAAGTTAGTTCTGATCGTGATGATAGCTAGTACTAACGAAAAAAATTTCAATAATTTTCATCAAAATGGTTTGAGCCGTTTTTGAGAAAAATAAGCTTTTCCGGTTATATGGCAGGTACCGTTATTTTTAGGTCTAAAAAGTAAATTTCAATTTCCCCTCTGCGGAATGCCAAAAGAATCACACATACCAAATTTGAAGGTAATCGCTTTAGCCGTTTAGGCTAAACTTTTAAGGCTTCTCTATGATCGTAATGTCATGTTTGATTGTTAGAATTTGTTTTACGAATACATAACTTGCCTTATAGTCCCTATAATCGCAAGTACGTACGTACGTTCTGTCATTTCGCCTGATGTGGTAAGCAAATTTTTCTTTTGCCAATTTACAAAGTTTTAATAAAAATATTTAAAAAGAAAATGTGTCCTATATGTTTCTCGAATAAATATCCTATTAAATAAAAAAAGATTTGTTCAAATTCGTTTAATCATTCTCGTGTGATGCGCGGTGCCGTCAGGGGAAACTGCTTCAATTTTATTACCTAATAGTATTTAAAAACATTGTCAAAATATTTTTTAAACGATTTTTTTAAAAACTTATTTGATTCGCTGTGGAAAGTTTTATTGACATTTGTTCATTATTTGTGATATGAACTTTAAAAAATTTAAATAAACTAGATTTATGTCGTTTAAATTTTCTAGTTTATCCAAGTTCTTGGGGCAAAGGCTGATTTTTCTTTAAACTTGACTCCAGACCTACCCACTGTTCAACCATTCGACAAGCAACAGCCTCAAGTGACATTCACCTTGTTGAACTTAATTTCAGAAGCTTGTATTTTGGAGCCTTAAGGTCTTTAAAATCACAATAGCATTTAAGATCTGAATTTGACAAAAAATGAAACACTTCTGCATAATTCTTCTAAATTTTCAGGAAAAGTTGATTCAGCTACTTCAATGAAATGGCTTACGCAAACAATGTTGGCAAATATTTGAATTTTTATTATTCGAACCCAGGCTCATTTGCTTAGCAATCCGACACACAAACGGGCACTACTACAAGCGAAGAATTAACTCTTGCCAATCTGTGTTTCTATGGGCAGGAAGGCAATTGAGTAGCAAAGCCCTCTCTCGAAAGACAAAGGAGACTATATAAGATTTAAATCATCCCAGTCCTGTTCTATGGCGCCGAGGCATGGACTTGGTCTAAAGCAGATGAAGATATCCTTAGTCGTTTCGGGCGTAAGATTAATCGGAAGATTTTCGGCCCTATCTCCGTTAACAGGCTTAGGAGGAGAAGGTTCAACCAAGAACTATACGAGCTGTACAGCGACATTGACCTGGTCAAAAAAAAGGCGCGCGTAGGACGACCTCAACCAACTTGGAGGGCGAAACTGAAGGCAGCTAGCCAAAGACCGAGCTGGCTGGAGAGGCATGTTGGTTGAGGCCCAGGTTCGTCCCGAACTGTAGCGCCCCATAAGTAAGTAAGTAAGTTGCATTTGGTTTCGTGGTTATGAAAGAGATACGACTATGCTTTTGTCTACTATTTTACTCTGTCTTAAATATTCAACTTTTATATTCGTTTCATTGATCTGCATGTCAACATCTGAAAAAAAGGATGCAAAATACAAAAATCATACTTGTTCGATAGAGAGGGAATGATCTTCAAGATTATAGGATATACAAGTCATGAAGATTGCAGATTATATTCAAGACAATCATGTTCATCTGCATTATAGCATTTCATCTGCACAATTGTTTGATTCAGTCTTGACTCGGTTTTCAGTTTTTTCAATCAATATAAAAAATATTTTTTTTTGTTTGTTTGTTTGTTTGTTCTAATGTGATGCGCTGCCATACTGTTCACCCAATTGTAGTGAAACTTTGTCAGCTTATTGCCTACATTTATGGGAAGATTTTAGGCATAGAAAAATAAAAGTCCAGTAGATGGGGCGCATTGTGCAATTGAAAAGGAAGGTTGAAATATAAATCTATCTCACGCCATAAGGAGTTTTCATAGCATGGTTCAAATAATTGCTTACTGGTGCCGTTACAAAAGAAATTTCAAAATATCGAAAGACATGTATTTCCTTAGGAAATTTTTAGAAATGTGAATCATTTTTAAGAAGGATTCAACCACTTATGTTGCCGTTTGCACACATGAACCATTCGATTTAAAGAGGTTACAATACTATGAGGTTTATCAAAAACTCAGCACTGGATGACGATGCATCATATCAACTTAATGGACTTAAGTGCTTAAAATTCGATAATAGTTTCTTATAATCAATTAATAATTTTAGTCTTTTATATGTAAAATAATCAGAATTGACTAAACTCAGAAAACGATTCACCCAAACGAATCAAACTATCAGCATGCAGACGAAATGAAATTTAATCCAAATGTCCTTGAATACCTATAATGACTCATGCTAACCGCAATACTGTGATTCTTTCAACCAAAATCGATCGCAAGCACCAGGCAAACATGAAAAAGAACAGGCGCAAATTCCCAAAATAATTCCACTCAAATTCAAAAAGTACAAGAAGAGAAAAAGAAATATAAAATAGGCGGAGTTTTGTGAAAATAGAAAGTAGATGTAGATATTGGGGTGTGTGTGTGTGTGGATTTAACGAGAGGGTTTGTGGATGTGAGTTAACGGGCTGTATGTTGGTATTGCTGCCATCAATGTTTTATTATGACTTTATCACGTAAAATTATCGTCCGTAAACCTACACTTTTACAGCTACATGGTTTTATCGGCAGGTGGTTGTTGTTTTTGTAATGTGTGTAAAATCCTGTTCGCTACGGATTGTTTTGCCAAAAAACACCCGTTATATAATTCATTTAGAGAAGAAGATAAGAAGAGCTGGTTAGTTTTAGTCCGCAAACAAAAATATTCTTTTTTCAGATTTTTTCCTCTAAGTTTTGGATTAACTATTTTTTTTTTTTTTATTTATCTGTATTACTTGCCCTTATGGTACCAATATCGCAAGTAAAAATTCTCATTCATAACGAGAATTTCTTGTTTACAAAACTGGTATGACTAAATAAAAAAAAAAAAAAAAGAAAAGAGATTTACCTACTTCATTTGAAAAAACCAAATTATTCACAATAAACTCTTCTAATCTAAAACGTTTTTTTTTATATATTTTTTTTAATTATTTTCAATTCAATTATCGTAATACATACAATGTTTGTGTTTCGGCGGTATTGTTGGCAGTTTGTTAATACAAGTGCATAGTTATAGCTTATAAAGAACACAAAATACTACTAAATTGAAAGTAAACATAATTTAAGTCATTGAATTGAAGTCTAAACTACTTTTTATCCAGCATAATTGAATATTTTTTTATTTAATTTAAACAAACAAACGCAAATACAAATATTGCGGCTAATTTTGTACAAATTATTCAAACGGGTATTCAACCCTAACACCCTGTTTTTATAATAAAAAAAACACATCTGAATTTTTTGTTCGTGTGCAGAATTCCTTTGGGGGGCAATAAACAAATTATACATTTTCAAATTAAATTGATAAGTAACATTTTCATAAACTCTCATTTGTTTATGCTGGACGCGTGTATCTGCGAAATTCGATGCCTTCGTGTTATCGGACGCTCTCTAGCTGTTCCAAAAAAAAAGGTTGGAGGTGGTATTACAATCCAATTTATTCGAAACAGGTATAATGTGCACAGTTTTGGAGACAGGTGGGGTAGAGTGACACATATAAAGCCGATGTACATAAACATTGAAATGTGTGCTAATTGTCAATTGAGTTGATTTCTTGGTCATTAACTTTGCCTAATATGAGTGCAAATTTGTACCGAAGGCTTAAAAATGAGTTGCCTGTTTTAAAAATACTGTTTTTTAATGTCTTTTAATATTATATTCAATTTAAACGATTTATGCACAGTCAAATTAGAGGCTATTTGAATTGCATTTTTGTATTAATTGAACAAAATTAAGAAAATTTGTTGGCCAAAAAACATGAGAGCATATTGAATATCTTTTGAAAAACATGCAACTTAATGCCGTTAATAAAATCCCGCCAATTTAACGGCTTTTTTCTCCTTGCTGCTTCTAAAAAAGGAGAAATCCGACCATTACAAATCCCGCACCATTTTGTTACTATTTGGCGGGATTTTGAGTTCTTATTTAAAAGGTTATTATATACTCTTGGTTTTGGTGCTGAGTAGCACGCGTTTCCCACGTCCCGACATCCACAAAGGCACATGGCGATCCCCAGATGGTCGAACCTGCAACCAAATTGACCATGTTGCGATTGACGGAAGACACTCCTCCAGCATTTTGAATGTCCGTACATTCCGAAGAGCAAACATCGATTCGGACCACTACCTAGTCGGTGCAAAGCTTAGAATACGGATCTCAATGGTAGCTCTCAGGCGAACACCAACTACGCCGAAGAAATTCAATGTTGGAAAACTTCAATCGGAAGAGACCGCCGCTGCCTATGCAGACCGCGTATCCCTTGAGCTTGCGAGAAATCCTTCGACTGAGGATATGAACACGGAAGACCAATGGCAGCTATGTCAACAAGCCATAAGAAATGCTGCGTCAGAGGTATTAGGTTTCTCACAGCCTCCCCCTAGAAACCCTTGGTCGGACTCCGAATGTGCTCAGGCAAACAAAGCTAAAACGGAGGCATACAAGTCGTGGCTCCAGAGAGATACGAGAGCCACCAGAAATCTCTATGTTGAGCGAAGGAAGGATGAGAAACGCATACTCAGGAGGAAGAAAAAAGAACACCAGCAACGCGAAGTCGAGGAGATGCAGAGATGTTTTTGCAGAAAAGAGGTGCGAAACTTCTACAGAAGAGTGAAACAGTCTACATCAGGTCTCACAAGTCGCCCTGGGCCCTGCAAAGATCAGGATGGAAACACCATTGTGGAAACACAGGCGATGTTAGCCATCTGGAGAGACTACTTTAACCAGTTGTTAAATGGCGATGACAGCCAAGATCCCGCCCAATATCAACTTGTACCAGTTAATCTAGATGACGACCACGAACTGCACCCGCCCGACCAAAATGAGATCAAAGTAGCCATCACCAGGCTAAAGATGAACAAAGCAGCTGGATACGATGGTCTACAAGCGGAGCTTTTTAACCACGCTGGAGATGAACTGGTCAGGAGCATACACCAACTCATCTGCAAAATATGGTCGGAGGAAAGTATGCCCGATGAGTAGAACCTCAGTACCATCTGCCCGATCCACAAAAAAGGAGACCACCTACTCTGCGCCAACTATAGAGGCATTAGTCTTCTAAACATCGCCTATAAGATCCTGTCAAGCGTTTTATGTGAACGTCTCAAGCCGTTTGCTGATGATCTAATAGGTCCTTACCAATGCGGCTTCAGACCTGGAAAATCTACCACCGACCAAATATTCACATTACGCCAGATCCTGGAGAAAACCCAAGAATATAACATCGACACCCACCACCTGTTCGTCGATTTTAAAGCAGCGTACTATAGTGTTAATAGAGTTGAAATGTATCGTGCTATGTCTAACTTTGGAATCCCTGCTAAACTGATATGCCTTATCAGGATGACGTTGGAGAATGCTCGCTGTTCCGTCAAAGTTGGTAGAGACTCTACTGAAACCTTCGAAACCACCAGAGGGCTTAGACAAGGAGACGCGCTGTCATCCAGCTGTTTTAACATTGTGCTTGAAAATGTAATACGGAGCACCCATGCCAGTACATCGGGCACCATTTTCAATAAATCGACACAATTACTTGGGTTTGCAGACGACATAGACGTGATAGGAAGAACAAAGCGAGCAGTAACCGGTGCTTTCACTACTATGGAGTCAGCAGCAAGCAGAATGGGGCTCAAAATAAACGAAGACAAGACCAAGTATATGCTTTCATCAACAAAAGCCCAATCCCACCACCGGCTTGGTCAAAATGTGACCATTGATATGTATAACTTCGAGGTAGTCAGTCAATTTGTCTACCTGGGTACTGCTGTAAACTCGGTCAACAACATCAGCGCTGAATTCAAACGCAGACTAACTCTTGCTAATCGCTGTTTCTTTGGGCTGAATAAGCAATTGAGGAATAAAGCCCTATCGAGAAGAACCAAGGAGACACTATATAAAACACTCATCATCCCGGTCCTGCTATATGGTGCAGAAGCATGGACCCTCTCCCAATCGGATGAAAAGTCACTTGGAGTCTTCGAGAGAAAAGTTCTGCGTACGATCTATGGTCCTATTTGCGTAAACCGAGAAGACAACATTTGGCGACGAAGATACAACGACGAACTATACGAGCTGTACGGCGACATAAGCTTAGCCAGAAAAATTAGAGTCCAACGACTAAGATGGCTGGGTCATGTAGAGCGAATGGACACCAACGCTCCAGCGAGTAAAGTCTTCAAAGCCAAACCAGAGGGACTCAGAAGCCAAGGTAGACCTCATCTTCGATGGAGCGACCAGGTAGAAGGAGACCTCCGCCAACTTGGAGTGCGAAATTGGAGACAGCAGGCAAGGGATCGAGCCAGCTGGAGGGGCGTATTGAGCAAGGCCTAGGAGCACCACGCTCTAGTTGAGCCAACATAAGTAAAAAAAATATACTCTTGGTATCTTGTTGCTTCCCATGATTTGATGTACAAAAATTAAAAAAAAAAAAATCATTTTCATGCGAAAAAGAATTTGAATTCAATATAAAAATTTAAATTTAATTTAAGAAAATTTAAAATTGTGATGGATTCTTGTTGATTCTCATGATTTTCTTTTATTTGTTTTTATAATGAGCCATCGCAAAAGGGGTTTTAGTACATTTATAATGTTGGTTAAACACAGCGGGGGCAGGCGTTAGAAAAATGAGGAAGGGTATGAAAGAAGATACCGACGCATATGGTGTATTTAAAAACCTCATAAAAAAGGAGACAAATAATTTTGATCAGTTTTTTTGTTCCAACCCATTTCATTAATAAGATGTGAGATAATGCATCTTTGCTATGAAAACTGTTAAAATAGTTAAAGCACTTTTTTTTGTGGTTGATCGATGGAGGAAAGTTGTCCAAGAGACGGGGTTACTTTGCTCCATTTCGAACTATATTTAACTTAATCTATTGAGCTGGGGCAGAGTTAGTATTGTATTTCAATACCGCAGATTCAAAAGGTCAATCTGTGTAAAAACAAGCAAAAATTGAAAAACCAAACCCTTTTTCACATAAAATAAGCTTTATTAAATGCTTATAAATTAAATAAAAAAAATAAAAAACTGCATTAATTCAACTCAAATAAAGTTTAATATTAAAATAAATAACAAATGTTAAAAAAACAACAAAAAATCACTTTAAAAACACAGGAATATTGAATTAGTTAATTAATTTTTCTCTGAAGTAAAGTAACCCCAAAATCAAAAAAAAAAAAAAATTCCGTCACATAAAAAAAAATTATAATTATTATTTATTTATTAAATTAACAAATGCGATGCGTTAAAAATTAACAAAACAAATACATGTGATTAAAAAAATTTAAATATTTTTTTCTGATAAGTTTTAAAAATATTAATTTTTCAAAAAAAAAAAAAATTAAAAATTAATTTTAATTGGAAAAAAGGCATTCAACATTTTGATATGCAGAATTAATTTGGCTGTCTAGATCTCCTCAATAAAAAAATTTTACAGAAATCAAAAGAGCCGAGAAAGCCAAAAAAAAAAAAAAACGTTATATGAAAGAAACAGTTAATAGATTTTTGCCGTAAATTTGGTTCTGATCAAATGATGGCTAGTACCAACAAAAAAATTCTCAAAAAATTGGAGCCGTTTTCGAGAAAAATAAGATTTTTCTTAACGGTTATGTGGCAGGTACCGTTATTTTTAGCCCTAAAAACAAAATTTCAATTTCCCCTCTGAGGAATGCTAAAAGAATCACACATACCAAATTTAAATGTAATCGCTCAAGCCGTTTAGGCTTGCAGCTCGTTATACATACAGCCAGATAGACTGACAGACTGACAGACAGACATGTAGACATTTTTTTGTGGATCACTTTTTTTGGCTTCTCTATGTACGTAGTGTCATGTTTGATTGTTAGAATTTTTTTTACAAATGCATAACTTACCTTATAGCCAGTAAAAAGTGGACTTCTGACAAGATTAAAACTTTTGTACAGGCGATTCACCAATAGAAACGATCCGGAGATTAGGACACTGAAGTCGTCGATAAAAAAAATGTTAACTCGCTCATAAAACAAAACTATCGATTGTCTATACTGGGATAACAGAATTCGGGCAATTAATTTAAGTGACCCCAGTATGTTTCCTGAGATAAATAAAATCATTGGAAAGAACTATCAAAACGATCTTCCGTATCTTAAGCTTCAGAGACAGAAAACGAAAAAATACTCCCGGCCGCAGGAATAGATCTGGGGAACGCCATCTTGGACGACGATTTCTTTATGATCGAAAATCGATTGAAGAAAAACATTATAGAGTTATCTAACACTATTATTAGATCAAGCTTCTGGAATCTTTCCTAGAAGATGGAAAACAGCATTTGTCCAGCCTGTCCCTAAGAAAGCGGGCCCATCCACCCCCTCCTCCTACCGACCCATAGCACAGACATCCCCTATTTCTAAGGTCATGGAAACACTGATTAACCGTCAGCTTAAGGAATATCTCGAAGATCGAAAGCTTCTCCATGACCGTCAGTATGGCTTCCGCAGCAACCGTTCCACTGGTGATCTGATGGCATATCTCACCGAACAGTGGAACAAATCTTTACATCGCTTTGGTGAAAGTAAGATTATTGCTCTTGATATCTCCAAGGCATTTGATAGAGTTTGGCATGAATCTCTCTTATCGAAAATGCGTGCTTTTGGGATCGATGATACTCTTGCTCGTTGGATTAGAAGCTATCTTCTGGACCGTTCAATACAAGTTGTATTGGACGGATTCAAGTCTGATTCCCACAAAATAAATGCTGGTGTGCCCCAGGGCTCTGTTCTATCTCCGACTCTTTTCCTCATTTTTATAAATGATCTTCTGTCTGTTACTTCTAATCCACTTAACTGTTTTGCTGACGACTCTACCCTCAGCTTTTCATATTCGTTCGATAATTCACGTCCTTCGCCTTCGGACGTACAATTGCAACGGTGCCGTATGTCAAGCTCATTAAACTCCGATTTATACAGCATTGTCAAATGGGGTAATAGGAATCGTGTGGAGTTTAATGCTTCGAAAACTCAATGCTGTCTTCTGTCGTTAAAGCTTAACATACCCCTAACGCCATTGTCCATGAATGGCACTTACATCGAAGAAACCGAAAAGCTCTCAGTACTCGGTATGTGTGTCAACGACGACCTCCGTTGGAACGACCATATATTTGAGATCGCTAAGAATGCTGCTAAGTGCTTAGGTTTTCTGTATCGGTGTAAGAAGTATTTTTCCCCATCTGATCTGGCTACAATTTATAAAGCGTTTATACGCCCCAACTCGAGTATAACTCTCACCTCTGGGCAGGTGCTTCGCAAACATCGCTTCACCTGCTTGATAGAATACAAAATCGAGCGTTAAGATTGATAGGAAATAGAACTGACACAGAAACTATTGCCCCTCTCGAACACCGACGCAATGTTTCATGTCTTTCCTTATTTTATCTTTTCTTTTACAAAAAATGTTCACTCGAAGTAGCCAGTTGCATTCCTTCCCTTAAAAATGTCTCCCCTAATACTCGTCTCGCAAGGAATGCTCATCAGGTCACACTTGAGCCCAATTTCAGCTGTACCGTGAAATATAGGGATCCTTTTTTTAGCCGAACAACACGAATTTGGAATGGTTTACTCGGCGAGATTTTCCCCTGCCATTTTGATCTGCTAACACTCAAAACCAATGTTAATCGGCACCTCCTATCTCTCCCCTCCCTATCTTCCTAAAGCCCGCGCAGTGTGTTTTACATTAAAAGGGAAACAAATAGTCCCTTGTGCGCGTTATATATATATATATAAAAAAAAAGAAGCAGATTGCGGGTAGAGTTAGGTGCATACCAGGTAGGATATGATGAGTTCCTTACACAAAGTCTAGATATTTAGTTAAGTAATCGATCTGACCTACAATTTTTCTTTAAAAGATCAGTATTAAAGTCTCATAGTTCCAAAATTTCCGAGAAAAATGATTCATGAGAGTTTTGTTTGTTAGGATTGTAGGAGAAATTGAAATTTTATTTTTAGGCCTAAAAATAACGGTACCTGCCATATGACCGTTTAGGAAAACCTTATTTTTCTCGAAAACGGCTCCAACGATTTTGATGAAATTTTTTGTGAATTTTTTTGTTGGTATTGGCTATCATTTGATTAGAACCAAATTTACGGGAAAAGTCTATTGACGGGACCTTTCATATAACGGTTTTTTTTTATTTAATTTTGGGGTTTCTCGGTAACGGTTCTTTGTATTTCTGTCAAATTTTATATTTGAGAAGACCTAAGTAGCCTTTTATAATTTTGCTTATCAAATTTTGTAATAACTTTTTTTCTAATAAAAATTAATTTTTGAAATTTTCTTTTTGAAAAATCAATATTTTTAAAACTAATCAAAAAAAATTATTTTAAATTTTATAATAACATTTATATTTAAACAAAAATTTAATTTCAAAAAACTAAAAATAAAAACAGGATTTTATTAAAACCGGTCCTACAATTTTCGAAATAATTTTTTTATAATTTTTTTGTTATTTAAGACGTGTGATGGCATACTTCATTTTAACTAAAAACCGTTAAGTTTTGTGGTTCTGATACTTTTTATAAGTTCAAACTGTGTTATTTTTAACGTAAATGTCACTTGTTTCTGTCAAAGATCTTGCTTTCCAATGTAATCAGGCACATAAGAGCAAGAACGTGCGGCCTAGTCGTGTCCATTTTTTTTCTTCAAATGACAACTTTAAATCCGAAGGCTTTAAAAATAATTTCTTTTTTTCAAAGGGAATGAATTTTGTTTATGCAAACTAAACTTAGAATTAAGATAGGTACCTATTTAAATATTAAATATTATGTATATTAAAATAAAATATTGTAATGTTAGCGTTGGTAATTCAACGTATTAATAAACAATCAATCGTTCGATATCCAGTGCATTATAAAAGGTAATGTACCTTCCAAACACAAAGTTAGTATATACATACATAAATGACTCTTATCATTACTTTTATAATTAATCGCAGCACAAAGTTTGTGACCAGTTGCCATTCCTCAAAAAAAATTATAACTAACATTCACATCTACAAAGCAGACACGTGCGACCCAGTCGTACACTTAATTTTAATAAAATTCTCTTGCATGGGTAACCTGTTAACCCATATAAATTGGGTTTTTTTTTGTATAAGTATAGAATGATTCAGAATCTTATCTTTAGAAAATAATAAGTTTTATTCACAATTCTGGGGGTAACAACCGATATTGTACGAACACAGGGAATTTTCGCCTTAGATTGTTTAAAAGAATTTAAAAAAAAAATTTGAAAAAAATAATAAAATGATAAAAATTGTATAAAATTACAAAAAATCTTATAAACGAAAATGTTTATTATCGTTAGCTTGAAAGTTTTTAATAGTTTTTTGTTTATCCTAAATCAAAACTAATGCTATAAAAGATACCAAGAAGAATATATACATTTTATCTCACTAAATAAATATGCATATATGAATGCCTGAAAAAAATAAACAAACGCAGACTTATCCGTGTTTTTTTGACACAAAATGTAAATAGGTGAGTTAAGAGTGTTAACTGGTAAAGAGGATACAAAATATTAAAATCATACTTGTTCGAAAGAGAGGGTAGATCAAAATGTACATGAAATACATGAATGTGGACTTACACATCGTTTTCTAATAAATGGCAGAGAAAATTTGTTTGATTTTGGTAGTAATTGTAATGTTGTACTTAAAAAAAAGAAACATTTTTTTTTATCTAAATCACTTTGGAATTCTTGGTTTTAAGCTTGATTTACACCGGTTTGCACTAAAATATATGACAAAATTCCCAAATATCACCGAAGTTTGCATTTAATTTAAATCTTTTTTGTGGTTTTGAAAAGTTTTGTCATAATAAACGTAAAAAAATGGATGAATAGGTTAATTTTTGTATAGCGTCTTCATCGTTTCCTGAGAGCTGGAAAAAAGCTAAGGTCATCATCCCTGTGGCTAAAAAACCGAGCGCTAGCTCCAGCTTAGACTTCCGACCCATTAATATTCTTCTGTGTCTGTTAAAGGTCTTTGAGAAAATTCTAGCGTCGCAGATATTCAATCACCTTACTAGATTCAATTTACTGGCCCCAGTGCAATCTGGTTTCCGTGAAAAGCATAGCTGTCAAACTGCCATGATAAGGGTCCTTGACGATATAAGGGTTCAATATGATCAAAACAATGTGACTGTTATCTGTTTACTGGATTTCTGGAAGGCCTTTGATAGAGTTAACCATGATATATTTTGCAAAAAGCTGGAATACTACTTTGGTTTTTATGAGAGAGCGGTGCACCTTATTAGGAATTATCTTTGTAATCTTTGTAATCAAAGAGTTAATATATGTCAGATTAAATCTCGGTCTTTTAATTTGAAAATGGGTGTACCTCAAGGTTCCATTCTTGGGCCGATATTGTTTTGCCTTTATATTAACGACCTTCCTAGTGTCTATTCAAATGTGCTCTTGCATCTTTATTCGGATGATGTACAATTGTATATATATCGCCCAATTGGCTTGCAAGAAGATTTGGCGTGTAGACTTAATGAGGATCTCACTGCAATTTCCAAGTGGTCGCTCCATAATGGTCTTACACTTAACCCTGCAAAGTCTCAACTTATTGCCATTTCCAAAAAGAACATTGATACCTCTTCTCTGCCTCCAATTTTCCTCTCCCGATCCCAGCTTAATTTTGTTGACATTGTAACCAGTCTTGGTATCAAGGTAAATAAATTGTTCTCTGCTGAAAATCATAACAACTATATAATAGGAAGGATTTACACTAACCTGCGTAAGCTGTGGCTATTTTCTGCCATAACTCCAGTGAACACTAAACTACGGCTATGCATATGTACTTGTATTTATTCATTTTATATTAAACTTAAAACTATTTAACAATTATGTTAGCATGAAGCATAATTTGAATATAAGTGATCATTCATTGATTTTTATGATTTTAAATGTTGTAACTTTGATGCTTTTAACAATTTTCTAAGCTCTTTTAGTTGGGAACAAACATTTGCCAAAACAAAAATCTTGAACAAGCGTTTTGCATTTTTAAGCAGCACTTAACACTTGCTATTGAACATTTTATTCCTTTAAAGAGAAAAAATGATTAATTCCAATCCAACCTGGTTTAATCGAAGGCTAATTAATTTAAAAAATAAAAAGAATAAGGCTTATAAAAAATATAAAAAAGATAGTTGTAGTTTGATTTTCTTTATAAATTCCTTTATAAACAATTGTTAGTAACACCGAATCCGAATTAAATCCAAAGCTATTGATGCAACTTCGGGAGTCCCACAAGGCAGTCATATTGGTCCCCTGCTATTTGTTTTATTTATAAACTATATACCTAATTACACAAAGGGACTTGGTGACTCCCAGATCAAAAAACCGTCAACCAGATAAATCACGTTGCGATCGATGCAAGGCACGCTTCCAGTATCTTGGATGTTCGCACCTTCCGAGCAGCTAACATCGATTCGGATCACTACCTTGTTGCAGCCAAGGTAAGAATACGAATAACCCGGACATCACAACAACGGAATAATACTGTGAGGAAGTATGACATCGGAAAGCTGTAATCGCAAGAAACCGTCAGAACCTATGCCGATCAAATAACCTTGACCTCTCAAGAAATCCAGTACCGCCAGCATCAAGTGCCTGACCACCTGACCAAAATGAAGTGAGGATAGCAATATCTAAACTAAAAAACAACAAAGCTGCTGGACCCGTCGGACTACCCGCCGAACTTTTTAAAGCGGCCGGAGATGACCTGGTCGAGCGCATACACCAACTGATCTCTAAAGTTTGGTCAGAAGAAAGTATGCCTGATACCATTCAAGTGGAAGAGGAGCTCTGCTGACTTCACCTGCAAAACTTAAGGCGCAGCGCTAGCTAAGGACCGAGCTGGCTTTAAAGTCGGTTTACGGATGATAATTTTACGTGACTCTATCGCTTGTTCCGCATTCTCGCTCAGGCGGAACGTGAAAATAAGTCATGCTTTTTCGTGCGTGCAGCCGGCGTTCATCGATTTATAAACTGAAATATTGCCATGAACCAAATCAAACGCATATTGAAAATTTTCGCATCCTTAAGACGGGTTTGTGTGTAAAACAAATTTTTTTCGATTGTTTTTAAATTTTCTAAAAAAAAAATGCTTTTCGAAGTATTTTGAAAACGGATTGATTGAATTTTTTCCCAGACGAAAACTACAGATTTCCTTATAATGACACTAGAAAAAAATTTGAAATATTTTTTTCGAAAAGTTTTTCAAAAAACGACTTTTTTAAAAAAAAAACTGGTCAAACGATTTTCAATATTTTTTTTTTCCTTGATAGACATTTAGTTTTTAATTTTTATTGCATACTTAGTTTTTTCCGAGAAAACTCTTAAACTAATTAAAAAAATAAAAGAATTTTCGAAAAAAATATAATTTTCTTATTTTAATATAAACATACATATACAGACGGCCACTAAGCAATTATCTAGCATAAGAACAAGTTCGTGCGACCCAGTCGTGCATTTTTTTTTTAAATTTTATTCGTCGATGTCACCGCACGCTCATATGTGCAATCTAGTCGTGCGATTTATTTAATTTTCGACTTTCTCGGTAACGGAAATTTTATTTGTTTTTGTCAAATGTAATTAGGCACATAAGAGAAAGTACGTGCGACCCAGTCGTGTCCATTTTTAAAATTTTATTCGACGATGTGACCGCACATATGAGCAAGTTCGTGCGATCCAGTCGTACAATTTATTTATATAAATGTCGCCAATATGAATTTTGATAGAAATTAAACAAATGTAGCGTTGACGAGTGCTTTAGCTTCACATCATCTAACTGCGAACAAGTTTGCTAGCTTAGAAGAACATGAAATGAGTAAATTATTATATGGAAATCACATATGTTATTCTACTCAACTTGTACCAAATGCTTTGATGAAATAAACTGTTTTAAAATTAAGCTAATAAAACAGCAGATAAAATTAAATGTATATTTTATTTATTTGTTATTAATTTTTTTTTTTACTTTTCACATCGAAACGATAAATCGATTCGGACGCTTGACCTTTAAAGTGTTTATTAAACAAATTTAGTGTCAGTCATTTTAAAACCTGCTTTTAATGTTTAAAACAACTTTGAATTTATTATTCTTTATTTATGATACTACACCACTCAAAAATTTTTTTAAGTCATAAATTTATTAGTAAAATTTAATGATTTGTTAAAAAAAATGATTTAACATTTGAAATTTAAAGCAAATTCAATAAAGAGGTTTGCAAAAATGTAGAAACTTATGTTTGTTGAATAAAAAAATGATTTTTTATCACATTTAAATAAGGAAATAATTTGCGGAATTATTATTAAACTTTTTGAAAACAATAATGGCCAAACCACATTTTGACTTTTGTGTAGAGTTTTTGAAGTATGGCCGTGTAGAGTTCGAAGCCTGATCTGATAAGTGATAACTTTTTGACAGTATGAGTCATATGGACCTGTCTTGCAACATTTTACATGAAAATGTTTTTGGTGGGATTTCACTTCTTTTGACTTATACAGTTTTTATCCCGAGAATTTGTTCTATTTGGTATTAAACAAGCCAAGTTATGAGGCTTCAAAAAAGCGACGAAGCACTTCGAGAAAAGATTTACGTCTTGAGGGGGGCACTCCCGTGTGTGCCCCAGAGTTCCGTTCTCTCCCTCATTTTTACAAATGATCTTCTGTTTGTTATTTCTAATCTGGGGGGCTAGTGCTCTCTCCACCTTCCCGTAGTGCTTCCGGGAAACAAAGGTCCGAAAATACGATAACTGCTTGCTCAGTTGTTGCATTAGTAGATCTTTGGCGAAGTGATAGAGTGATGATGTAGGATTGGAAACGTTGGAAATGTTGGCCATTTATATGGCCATTGATGTAAGATGATTGGCTCTAAAATCGCTTGCCTAGTACTGCCCGACTACTCAGCCTCGCGAAAGTAAGTGACCTTCCATGAAGTGGGTTGGCTATTGGTTGAGCTTGCTGAACAAGTTCACCAACAGTTAGATGGTTTGAAAGAGCTTTGCTTGGTGATGATCCAACACCTTGCTTTGAGTATGATCATTTGATTGAAGAGTTGGTTGGCTCTGAAATCACTTGACAGGGTGTCCATACCACTTTGTCTGGTGTGAGTAAGAGGCCTTCCAAGGGAAGTCGCTGGTTGTTGGTTGAGCTTGCCGATCAAGTTCACCAGCACATTGATTGATACCGTTGGACAACGTGAGCGATTCCTTGCGCGCCGAGCGTTCTGTTTCGCAGTTTAGAGTGATAATGTTGCATTGCCCCAGTTGGAAATCTTTAGAAGCCTTCGGGTGTAGGATTTTATGATTTGGATTGGCTTGACTAACAAGCAGGTGCAGCAAAATCGGAGACCCTATCCTCCGAGCTGGGTGGGGTAATGGTAAGGTTCTAGTGTCTTACGTCAACACTAATATCCAAGCCATTGCTTTTGGTTCCCAATTGAATTTGTTGGTGAGTCAAACCATAAGTGCGAATATTCGGAGGAGGGCTAGACTGAATAAATGTGAGATACCACGGGATATCAGGAGAGCCCAGCTGATAGCATATGCTTGGTATCAGCTGCATGGTATATGAAGTAGACCCCCTAGTCGGAGCATCGTGGTGGCTGTGGTTATACCCATAGCGGGAGCGTATGTTTTTTGAACCTGCATTCACACCGCCGACTTCGAAAGAAGACGGTTTGAATGAAGCTTATCAGGGGATTTACCAAAGATGCATGGTAGGCCTCGCTTAAAAGCAAGGGGAATAACTATTACAATAACATATATATTGTATTTGCTACTAGAGTGGTTTGGGGAGCCACTCTAGTGAAATAACACCATTTCCGATTATTACCGAGTATCTTTCGAAGATTTCCATGGGTAAAAAAAAAACATAGGTACTTTTTGTTTTGTAAAATATTTTAAGATATTGAAGAAAAAATTGATTTTTTTTGTTGCCTAAACTAAAAGTCGCTTTTATTAAATCAGTTTTAAAATTGAATTTGATTATTAATTTTTTTTATAATACTTGACTTATGTTTTGTGTTTTATATATTAATTTTTTTTACTTTATTATTTTTACTTGCGATTAAAGGTACTATAATGCAAGTTATGAATTTATGCAAAATAAAAATCTAACAATCAAACATAACATTACGATTATAGAGAAGTTGAAAAAAGTGGATCCGGAAATTCCTGTCTGGTCTGTCTGTCTGTCTGTTCGCGCCTCTACAGCCTAAACGGATGCGTGGATTTGCTTCAAACTTGGTATTTAGTATTTATTAGGTACTATCGCATTGGTAGTTTTTCATTTTTGCTCTTGGTCGAAAAATAACGGTACCTGCCATACAATATTTAACAAAAGGTTTGATTTTCTCGAAAACGGCTCATTCAGGGTGCTATTTTTTACAACAATACATCTTTCAGTTAGAATAATAATCCATTTTTTTCATGATTTGTTCCATAACGGTACCTCACATAGAACCGGTTTTTTTTTAAATTCGGTTTTATCGTAAACCATTATCCCGATTTCAATAAAATTTTGCACACAGGAAGTCATTTATAATTCAATTAGTATTGCATTTTTTTCGAAATATTTTGAAAACGGTATGATTGAATATTTTTAAATAATAATTCAGATCAAACCTACCGATTTTCTTATAATAACATACTCAAAAGAAATTAAAAATATTTTTTCGAAAAGTTTAAAAAAAACGACTTTTTTACACGATTTTCAATATTTTTTTTCTTCGATAAACATTAAGTTTTCACATTTTATTGCATAATTAGTTTTTCCGAGAAAACTCTTAAACTAATTAAAAAAATTAAAGATTTTTTTGAGTTTTTTTCAGTTTTTGGTTTTTTTCAAAAACGGTTTGTTAAAAAATTATAATAAAAATTGTTTTCTGATAATAAGTACCAGCTGTTTTCGAAAAGTTTTTCAAAGAAAAAATGTTTTTGGAAAAAAAAACTGGTCAACCGATTTTGAAAAAAATGTTTACTTAAAATTCAAAACTGTACAAGAAATTAAATGGCTTAATTCATTTAAAAAAAAAAAAAAAAAAATTTAACTAGTTATTTTTAAGGGATTAACAAAATTTCAAATAATTTGTTACATCCTTTATTTTCAAAAATCTCAAGCCCCAAGACCACTGTCGCACATTAGAGCAAGTTCGTGCGACCCAGTCATGCACTTTATTTCTTATGCATTACATATCGTTTTATTTTCTCTCTGTTTATTGTAATTTTAATTTTATTTTAATTCGACAGACGGCTTACTAAGCCATGCTTTGTTATTACTTAAAATTTTGTATCTTTTTAATTTTGACAAAAAATAAAAATCTATTATATTCTTTTAATGTAACCCTGTTTTATTTAAGTTATAGATTGATCATTATTTATTCAGTTTTAAACAAATTTGTCAAACTAGTTTTAAATTTGAAATGACTAAAATATGTTGAAAAAAAAAAATAGCTCGAGTCAATAAAGTTTATTATCATCTCAGATACATCCATGCAATGATCTAAGTTATTTATTTTTTTCATTCAAAAGATGTATTGGATGACAAGGAATTTTTGAAAAAATCTATCTTTATACTAAACGGACTATATTCTTGTACCAATTGGGTGAAAATTCATGCTTCATCTATTTCTTTTGATGTTGTTTTGATTTTTTTTTTTTTTAATTAAAGAACAATCATTGCGAGTAAGAAATGCTGGCACACAATTGTTGTTTAGTTCCTTGGCACGCTTGCCAATTATTGTAAAAAGTGATTGTATCGTAAACATAATAACATGAATTCAATTCGTAAACATCCGAAACCGAGAGAGATTTTTTGATGACATTTCTTTTTTTTTTTTATATATAAATCTTGATATATTTACTATTGAGGAAATTCTATACAAGGAAACGATGTATCAGCAAAAATCATATGTAAACAAAAAGGCTCAATAAACAAAGTATCTATGGCTGTCATTTTTAGCTCTTTCACTGTATTTTGACAAGAAAACAAACACATTGCACTCACCTTTTGCTGCCGGCGTGATATTATATTAAACACAGGCATATTTTGGGACTTTTTATTAGAAGATATCCTTTTGCAGCGTACTTTCGGCAGTTTGGCGGCTTTTTTTGTTTCTTGATAATATATAAAAATAAACAACAACTTTTATATTGTAAAAACTTGTTTTTTTTTTAAATCATTTTTACAAGTGTCACCAACGTTTTATAACATGAGTTTAGAGTATGGAGTGAATTGTACTGAATAAATTTTCAACAGGAAATAATGCCGAAAAAAAAATCGCGACTCTTGTTAGATGTTTGTTTGTAAACAATATTGCGACAGACAACAATAAACGAACGTTTTGGCTTTTTTGTTTATTTTTTTTTGTTTTAATTGCCCTAAGGTTTTTGGGATGTTAATGAGACAGCTTCTTCGTTTGTAAAACGACACAATCTTAAGACGGAAAGTATGTTTTTTTATTTGTTGGAAATAAAATCATATAAATTTCATTACCTCACACAATCTGCTGTGTTTTTCTTATCCGGAGAGCAACAATATAATTGAAAACTCATTATCAAACACTTTTCGTCTTATCTTGACATTTATTTACCTTCACTCACGCTCACTTCATTTTATTTATCTGCAAACGAAAGGATTTAATTTTTTTTTTTTTTGATAAAAAAGTTAGCATTTTTTTTTTCAAAGTTCTGTCCACATGTTTTTATCTTTTTCCTTGGAGGTACGATTTATTTTCCTAAGATACTGCATGAGATCAGTTTAATGATAGAAATAACATTTCCGATAAGATAGTCTCTTTCACTATGTAGCTATTCGCTTTTTTTTTGTATCTTAGGGCACAATATTTCTTTATATTTTAAGCAATTACTCTGTTATTATTTAGTTACATCACACTCTCTTTAGAATCATACACAAGCCACTTACTACACCGCTTATATCAGTCTTAGATTTTAAGATGCATTTCTATCGAATGGGTTAGAGACGAGACTTTTTTTTTAATTAAGACTTATGATTTTTGAAGTTTCTTGAAACGTGAGAACACTACAGCAAGAATATTTTTTTTTAAGTTTTTCAAGTCACAATAACGACAAGTTTTTTTTTTTTTTTTTTTATTAAATTAGAATCAAAGCCGTTTGTCAGTCTTAATGTTCAATGTTTTATTAGAAAAAAAAAAACAATTTATTTTTATTCTGTATTTTTATAAACCTTCCCGAAGGAAACTTTAACCAATTTAGTTTTTTTTTTTTTTAATATCCACACATATGAATTGTTTGTATATTTATTTTCTCTATGTCCATCCTAAAGAATGTTAATTATTAGATATTAGTCGTTTATCTTTGTAAAAAAAAAAAAAAAAAAAAAAAAATGTACGTATTATTTTATATTTGAATTTTTGATTTTAACTGACAGACCAGTGTATCTATAGAATTAGTGAATTTAGCTTTTTCTGAGAGAATACAAACTACAACTGATTGGTAACGTGCTACCACTTACAACACTAAGCTTCACCAGCTATGGATCGCGGCAATCAATCGATCCAGCCAGACCAGCAACGAAATTATTTGAATTCAACAATGAGAGTAGTAAGGCCAACAATGACGACAAGCGAAGGCGCCAGCGACTACACGACGACCGTACGGTACGATAGTAGGCAAAGTCAAACCCCAAGGCACAGTGGAGCCGCAGTTAAAATGTAAACGACTTCGTCTGACACATTGACGATACGTAAGTTAAAACCGACGACGATGATGAATATGATAAATGATAATAAAAAAAAAGAGAATAATTAATAGTAATAACACTATGTCAAGTGTTGTGTAGTATATTATAGGGAGAAAAGAGAGGATACAACACAAACAACAACAACAAAATAATAACAAAACAGAGCCTTCTGTCGTTAAGACCGAATCAAAACAGATCAAACATTATTTGGATCTAGAGTATTGCGGCACGGCACACTT